>OX451741.1:86189543-88589543 GCA_948472305.1 Vicia faba | reverse complement strand
TCGATGTGGGGAATACCCTAATGTCCCATTTCTTGGAATTAGAGGGGGAATAACCTACATTCCTTGTTTGGATTTATGATAGTTTGGTAGCGCTCGGAGAGATGGTCCTCATGAGTTACTTCTTACAGATATTGTCTTTGACTATAAGGAGTACGTTGAAGAGAATCGTCGAAGGTTTATACGAGCCTGGGGCATGGTGAACAGGTCTGACCCTCAAGAGCTAGGACCAAAGACTTCTCTCCCTATGCAACCTTATCTCCAGTGGGTTCGAGCTCGGGCTCAGAAGCTCGGGATGCCTTATGAAGCTGTGTTGCCAGTGATTGTGGAGCATACTAATGAAGAAGGTGTTCCTTACACAGTCCTTTATCCCTACATACCTACTGATCTTGGGGCATTAAAGAGATCATGGATTCAGCTAAAAGAGGATAGGGATACTTACCGGGAGAAGTATAATGAGCAAGAGAGGAAGATCTTGAAGCTCACGAGGCAACTTGAGAATGAAAGGACGATCATTGACTATGTCAGCATGAAGGGAAAGCGTCCATGGAATTTATGATTTTGTTGTTTTTTCTAGTTTAGATTTGTTTTCAGTCTATTTCTTTTGTAACGCCTTAAAGGAATTGTTAAACATTCTTACAAGTTTAATCTAATAAAGTTTGTTTATTTCTTGGTTCACAAATTCAAATCTCCTAAAGTTTTTGAAATCATTTCATATGCATTCCATCATCATGCACCTCATTACAGGTATCACTACAGGTTTCTCATCTTCTTCGCTGTTTATTTCAGCACAAAATGACTTCTGAAATACCTACCGATCAAGCCATCAAAGCTCTTCAAGCATAGAATGCTAAATTCAAAGAGATGTTCTTGAACTTGGCTAAAGGGCAAGAAGATTTGAAGACTCTCATCCTAAAGGATAAGAAGAAGAAGAAGAAGAAGGTGGTTCTTCTGAATATGGGTCACAGATTTGGGAATAGGTTGCGACAGGAAGCTGATCTGTCTCATTCATCTAAAGGATGAGAGAATCAAGAGGAAGAAAAAGGTCCTAGTCCTGTAGTCTCTGATAAAGACACTGATTTTGATGAAGAACAGTATCCTCCTGCCGAGGATAGGTACAAACAACTTGACGACCGTCTGAGTGCCATGGAGATTCAGAAGATACCTGGTTTGGACTTCGGAGATCTGGGAATAGCATTTGGAGTGGTAATCCCTCACAAGTTTAAAGCTCCTGTTTTTGATAAGTACGATGGAGTATCCTGTCCAAAACTCCATCTCCGCTCGTACGTCAGAAAAATCCAACCCTACACTGCTGATAGAAATCTGTGGGTTCATTTCTTTCAAGATAGCCTGTCAGGGACTCAGCTTGAATGGTTTTATCAATTGGAAGGAGCTAATGTCTGTAACTGGAAGGACCTTGCTGCTGATTTTTACAAGCAATACCAGTATAACGCCGACCTTGCTCCCACGCGTACTCAGCTTCAGGGTATGTCTATGGGCGCAGGCGAAGGTTTTAAGGACTATGCTCAGAAGTGGAGAGATCTGACTGGAAGAGTCCAACCCCCTCTGTCTGATAGAGAGTTGGTGGATATGTTTCTTGGGACTTTTTCTGGTCCATTTTTCAATCATTTGATCGGCAGTTCGTGATCTGGGTTTACTGAATTGATTTTGACTGAGGAGAGAGTAGAAGCTGGTATCAGAAGTGGTAAGATACAGAAAGGTGCTTCATCAATTACATAAAAGAGGCCTTTCACCAGTAAGAAAGAAGCTAGTGCAGTTTACAACTCGAGGAGCCAAAACCGACCTGAACGCCGCCAAACAGTAAATGCGGTAGTAATATAAAGACCCACCGTTGCCCCACAACGCAACAATCAACAAAGAATAGAGAGACTGCAAAGACAGTACACTCGGCTCAGTATGACCTTGTCTCAAATTCTACCACATCTGCTAAAGACCAACCTGGTAACTCTGAGGGAAGCCCCGAAGAATCCCAGCACCACGTCTCCGCTATATAATCTGAACGCCCGCTGCGCCTATCACTCTGATAGCCCAGGGCATGATACCAACAACTTCTGGGCCTTGAGGAATAAGGTGCAAGATTTGATTGAAGCTAAAGAAATTGAGTTTGACGCACCGGAAAAGCCCAACGTCATGACTGCTCCTATGCCCAAACATGGTCATGGAGTAAATGCTGTGGACGATGATTCATTTGTGACCTCTGTGGAAGACATTTCTACTCCATTGATGACATTTAAGAAGAACCTATTATCGGCCGGTTTATTACCGGGCTGTGGAGAAGGTTGCCATCTATGTCCAATCCTGCCTGCTGGTTACCATTTAATGAAATCAGGTGTTCAACGCCTGATGGATAACAAAGAGATCCTGTTCGAAAAAACTTTGATTTCGTTGATTCCTGTTGAAGATGTTTCCATCATAACCATTTCTGCCAATCCTTCCAAGGCTTCCTCGAGAAAGCCTGTTAGGATTACATCCGTTCCAAGAGTTGCTCCATTAATCATTACTATTCCTGGTCCTATCCCATACACTTCGAATAAGGCTGTCCCGTGGAACTATGGGGCCGATGTGTATTATCATGGGATCAAACAAGATTTGAAGATTGAAGAAACTGACGCTGATATCAGCAACATTGTTTAGGCTAGCAAGGTCACTAGAAGTGGAAGGCTCTTCTCTCCCAAGCTTTCCCCTCCAACTGTTCAAAAGACTATTGCTATTCCATCTGCCAGTACATCAGCTACTGCCCCAGTTTATATTCCAATTATCACCCCTGTCGCCGAGCAATCTGACACTCGGGGCAAAGAAGTCATAGGTGAGCCTGCCCGGACGGAGGTACCTAAGAAGGTCATTGTAGAAACCTCTAGGCAGGATATAGAGGAAATTCTGAAGATCATCAAGAAGAGCGACTACAACGTAGTCGAGCAGCTGGGGCAGACCCTGTAAAAAATATCCATGTTATCATTGTTATTGTGTTCGGAAGCTCATGAAAAGGCTTTAATTGCTTTCCTTAAAACTGCGCATGTGCCGCAGGAAACCTCTGCTGATCAATTCAAAGACTGTGTGGCTAGTTTGACTGCCGATAACGGGTTGGGTTTCTCAGATGCAGATCTGACTGCTATGGGAAGAAATCATAATGATGCTCTGCACGTCTCGATCGAGTGCAGGGGCACTGCTCTAGCCCACGTGCTGGTGGATATTGGGTCCTCATTAAATGTTTTACCCAAGAAAGCATTAGACCGTCTGGATTGTGAAGGTTTGGTTCTGAAGCCGAGTAATATTGTGGTTAGGGCCTTTGACGGGTCCAAAAGGATGGTGCACGGGGAGGTGGATGTCCCTGTTGAAGTTGGCTCTCATACGTTTGCATCTACATTCTATGTGATGGATATTCGACCATCTTATTCTTGTTTGTTGGGTCGCCCGTGGATTCATAAGGCTGGGGCAGTGACTTCTATGCTCCATCAGATGTTGAAATATCCAGTAAAAGGGAAGATTGTTACGGTGCAAGGTGAAGAGGAGTACATGGTAAGTCAACTTAACTCCTTTCTCTATGTGGAGATGGATGGAGAGTTCATCGAAACCCCGTGTCAGAACTTTGAAGAGGTCCCCCAGACTTTGGCATCAACTGAAGTTGCTGTTGAAGAACCTCTGATGAAGATGGCTTCCCTAAAGGATGCCAGGGCTGTGACTGAAAAAGGTGGGTGTGCAAATTGGGGTCAACTCCCTGACTTCGCACACAAAACTGACAAGTTTGGTTTGGGCTTTACTGCAGAGGCTCAAAGGGCTGTTCGGCGCGCGCGGATTGGAAGACCTCCCCTGCACATCAGTAATCAGAGAGTGAATGCAATTGAGGATGATGAAGAAGAGTCAGATATTGACAGCTGGATTTACCCGACTACCAACGGTGGATTGAACAATTGGACGGCGAAGGACTTCGTGCCCGTTTATTTTATTACACAATAATAGACTTTTGTTTTTGAGATTTGTAACAGACAATTTAAAACTTTACGGCCCGGTGCCTTGCCCGAGGCACCTTGGCTTTGTTTGTGAGGGCTTATTATTTGTCATTTTCATATATCATCAATAAAGCATTGGACGTTTTCTTGCATTACAAATTTTACGCTCCCTGTTTTTCTTTTCTATTTTGCACTTTATCAAAACAGTTATTGTCTCACACACACTCACATATCATAATGCAGATCCACATCCACTCTGGATCCCACTGGTAACAACTCTGCTACTGCCAATTATGACTTCGAAAATCCGATCAACCAAGCCGAGGAAGAAGGTGAGGATGATTGTGAAGTTCCTGGGGAACTTGCTAGACTAATACTACAGGAAGAGAGGGCCATACAACCCCATGAAGAGCCAGTGGAATCAGTGAATCTGGGTACAGAAGAAGACAAGACAGTGGTCAAGATCGGTGCGAATCTGGAGCCTAGTGTCAAGCAACGATTGATACAGATGCTACGTGACTATGTTGAGATCTTTGCTTGGTCTTATGAAGATATGCCTGGGTTGGACACCGACATTGTGGTTCACCGCTTGCCAACTAAAGAAGACTGTTCTCCGGTAAAACAGAAAGTTCGCCGCATGCGCCCAGAGATGTCTGAGAAAATCAAAGCTGAGGTCATGAAACAATTTGATGCCGGTTTTCTAGCTGTCACTTCTTACCCACAGTGGGTTGCCAACGTGGTTTCAGTACCCAAGAAAGATGGTAAGGTGCGGATATGTGTTGACTATAGGGATCTGAATAGGGCAAGCCCCAAGGCTGATTTCCCACTCCCTCACATTGATGTTCTGGTCGACAATACCGTACAACATAAGATCTTCTCCTCTATGGATGGTTTTTCTGGTTACAATCAGATTAAGATGGCTCCTGAGGACATGGAGAAGACGACTTTCGTGACGCAGTGGGGTACCTTTTGCTACAAAGTCATGTCGTTCGGATTGAAGAATGCTGGGGCAACGTATCAACGCTCCATGGTCGATTTGTTCCACGACATGATTCACCTTGAGATCGAGGTGTACGTTGACGGCATGATTGCAAGGTCCCAGACTGAGGAAGAACACCTTGACCATCTCCAGAAGCTATTTGTTAGGTTGAAGATGTAAAAGCTGAGGTTAAACCCGAACAAGTGCACCTTCGTGGTAAGGTCTGGTAAGCTGTTGGGTTTCGTTTTTAGTGATAAAGGTATTCAAGTGGATCCTGCAAAGGTCAAGGCTATACAGGAGATGCCAGCTCCCCGAACAGAAAAAGAAGTCAGAGGCTTTTTGGGAAGTCTGAACTATATTGCCCGATTCATTTCACATCTGACTGTTACTTATGAGCCGATCTTCAAGCTGCTGAAGAAAGATCAAGTGGTAAACTAGAATGATGAATGTCAGGCCGCTTTCGAAAGGATCAAAGAATATCTCCAAGAGCCACCCATTCTGATGCCTCCAGTTGAAGGAAGACCTTTGATCTTATACTTAATAGTACTCGACAATTCGATGGGGTGTGTGCTGGGGCAGCATGACGAGTCTGGCCAAAAAGAGCATGCTATTTACTACCTTAGCAAAAAGTTTACCGACTGTGAGACCCGATACTCACTGCTTGAGAAAACTTGATGCACTTTGCCATGGGCTGCTCTCCGGATGAGACAGTATATGCTGACTCACACTACCCTTTTGATATCAAAGATGGACCCAATCAAGTATATCTTCGAAAAGCCTGCCTTATCCGGAAGAATAGCAAGATGGAAGATGATCTTAACTGAGTATGACATCCAATACACAATCCAAAAAGAAATCAAGGGGAGTGTGTTGGCATATCATTTGGCACATCAGGTCGTGGATGATTACCAGTCTATGAATTTCGAGTTTCCAGATGAGAACATCATGTTGGTGACCGACTGTGAAAAACCTGGACTGGATGAAGGACCTGAGGAGGGATCCCGAGGGTCTATATATTTTGGCAGAGCTTCAAACGCGTTGGGTAATGGCATTGGTTCCGTGATCATATCTCCTGAGGGCTTTCATACTTCGTTCACTGCCCGATTATGTTTTAACTGCACCAACAATATGGCAGAGTATAAAGCGTGCATCATGGGCCTTCGAGCAGCTATTGACCTAAGGATTAAGTTCTTGAGTGTATTCGGAGATTCTGCTCTAGTGATCAGTCAAATCAAAGGCGAGTGGGATACGAAACACCCAAATCTTATTCCTTACAAAGAGTATATATTAACGTTGCTCCCACATTTTGAGGAGATAACCTTTGAACACTTCCCGAGAGAGGAGAATCAGTTAGCGGACGCGCTAGCTACCATGTCTTCTATGTTCAAGGTCAGGTGGGACAATGAGGCTCCCCAGATTACCATTGAGAGGTTGGACGAACCCGCACATTGCTGTGACATTGAGACTGGAGAGGTAGCAGATAAACCCTGGTTTCATGAGGTAAAGAGGTATCTTGAGGCTCAAGAATACCCCGAGGGTGGATCTGTTAATGATAAGAACTTTCTGAGGAGATTCGCTGCAAAGTTCTTCATCAGCAACGATATCCTTTACAAGCGTAACCATGACTCAACCTTACTGCGATGTGTGGACAAGAACGAGGCAGAAAAGATCATGGCAGAATTGCATGAAGGTACTTTTGAAACTCATTCCAGTAGACATACCATGGCAAAGAAAATCCTACGGGCGGGATAATATTGGTCTACTATGGAAGCCGATTGTTATCATCATTCTCGGACTTGTCATAAGTGCTAAGTCTATGCTGATAAGGTGCACGTACCTCCAGTTCCTCTGAACATCGTGACAACTCCTTGGCCCTTTGCAATGTGGGGCATCGACATGATTGGTGAGATCAGACCTACCGCGTCCAACGGGCATCGTTTCATCCTGGTAGCAATTGACTACTTTATGAAGTGGGTTAAGGCAACTTCCTTTGCTACAGTAACCAAGAACGTCGTGGCGCAGTTTATCCGACACAATATGATCTGTCGATACGGTGTACCAGAGAGGATCATTACGGACAACGGTACAAATCTCAACAATACAATGATCACCGAGCTCTGCAAACAGTTTAAGATACAACATCACAACTCTTCTCCTTACCGGATGAAGATGAATGGGGCTGTTGAAGCAGCTAATAAGAACATCAAGAAGATTGTGTAGAAGATGACGGTGACATACAAAAATTGGCACGAGATATTACCATTCGCTCTTCATGGGTACCGTACCTCAGCACAGACGTCAACAGGGGCAACACCCTACTCTCTGGTGTATGGAATGGAAGTAGTCTTACCCATTGAGGTCCAGATACCCTCTCTTCGGATTATGAAGGATGCAGGTTTAAGCGAGGATGACTGGATCCAAACCCGACTTGATCAGCTGAGCTTAATCGATGAAAAGAGACTTACTACTATTTGTCATGGTCAGACGTATCAAAAACAAATGATCAAGGATTTTAACAATAAAGTCAGACGACAAGAGTATCAAGTTGGGGATATGGTGATCAAACGCATCATACTACCACAAGGTGATCCCAGGGGCAAATGGACCCCTACGTATGAAGGGCCATTTGTGGTTAAGAACATTTTCTCAGGAGGAGCTATGATTCTAACCACCATGGATGGTGACGACCTTCCTCACCCCGTCAATGCAGACATAGTGAAAAAATATTGTGCATAATCAAAGACCCGCTAGGTTGACTGGCCTAGGCAAAAATAAGGGCTTCCTGGCGAACCAAAAGGGTTCGGGCAAAAATAAGGGATGAAAATGAAAAAATCTGTACACCCGGCAAGTCAAAAACCTAAAAAGGCGGCTTGGGCAAAAAAGGGTATCCCGGTGGATTGAAAACCCGAAAGGGCGGTCCAGGCAAAAATTATGGATTGAAGCGTAACACTATGTCTCATTGGATCATCTTGCAACCAGCCTTTGGTGTCGACTATCAAGCTCGGACGACACTAATCAATCTGTTCTACCTTCAACCAAGTAGCAAAGTGATGAGACCCTCGAAGACATAAGGGAAATAACAGAGTTGGAACCCAGTGGGATTGTTCACATAGCTGTTTTTCTTTGTTTTACACAAATTGTATAATTTCTATCATTCGATGGCGTTCTCTTACTAGGACGCCAACCTCTTGTACAAAAATGCATATTTACAGACCAACTTCAAAATCAATACAATTCATTTTCATAAAGAAATTTCAAATTGTTTTCTTTTTTCTGTTTTGTTTTACAAGAACGTCCAATGGTTCATTTTTTATATATGCATTTGACAATAATTGCTACTCATAAATATTTACATGCGAAACAAAAGACGATTGCTAGTAATATCAAGAACAGGGGCAAACAAGAAATGTCCAAACCATACAGTTGCTCTGTCCATCAGGTATATGGATAGACCTAGCTGGAGAATACGAGTAAAGGTACATTCACTCCCCGCAGAGCAAAAGGTATCTAAAAACATTGATTCTCCCAAAGCAGAGTTTATCTATCACCAGCACTAGAAGATGATCCCCAGTGGAGTTTATTTCTTCCACAAGCAGAAACTCAATCCCCAACAGGGTTCATTATCGCCAGCAACAGTAATTAATCCCCAGCCGAGGTTATTTCTCCAAATCAACAGATCTTCAGACAGAGTATCTCTTCCCCATAGAGTCATTTTCTCGTCAGTTTATTCTCCAGCAGGATTATTCTCCCAATCATCTTCGGTCATTATCCCCAGCGAGAACGAAGAATTCAATTCCTTGCACTCTCTAGTAACAATCCGGTATTTATTTTCCCCAGCTAGAGAATATCACAAAAACATTACATATCCATACATCACGACTTATGCATACGCATCACACAACACAATCTCATTTATTTTGAGAACATCATTGCTCGATACATGTCATGCATTACATACGACTAACTCTTTACCTTTCAGGGAAAGATACAATCAAATTCTCACCAAAGTTCAAGCTATGGAGCTCGGATCCTACCGGATAGTATCTTGATTTCTACATTATATTGTGAAGCCCGGGGAATGACCGGATAACAGTATCAAACACCGTGAAGCCTGGATTCGACCAGATAGTGGTTTATCTTTAAGCTATGAAGCCCATATTTGACTGGATAATAGTTTAATCCCCAGCAAGCCGTGAAGCCCAGATTACGACCGGATAATAGCTCAGTAAGTATCGTGAAGCCTGGATTACGACCAGATAGCAATACAAGTACCATGAAGCCTAGATTCGACCAAATAGTGGTATATCATAAACACAAGTTGTGAAGCCCAGATTACGACCGGATAACAGCTCAGCAAGTTATTGTGAAGCCTGGATTATGACCAAATAACAATACAAGTTTCTATGAAGCCTGGATTACAATAAGATAGCAGCCAAAGACACCGCGAACCCTGGATTACGACCAGATAGTGGTATATCTTTAATACAAGTTATGAAGCCCGGATTCGACCGGATAGTATATTGATTTCTCCGAACACCATGAAGCCTGGATTCAACCAGATAATGGTATGAGACATCGTGAAGCCTGGATTACGATCAGATAGCGGTAAAAGACACTGAAGCCTGGATTACGACCAGATAACAGTACAAGACACTGCGAAGCTTGGATTTCGACCAAATAGCAGTTTACCTGGATAAATACTAAGAAGCCCGTAGTCGACCAGATATTAGTGTGCCCTGAATTCAAGTTGAAGCCCGGATGCGACCGAATAACAACTTAATTCCCTCTGAAGCCTGGATTACGACCATATAAGAATTGAGAAACTGCGAAGCCTGGATTACGACCGGATAGCAAGTTTAATCTCATCTCCCCAGTAAGTCAATGTAAAGCCTGGATTACGACCAGATAGCAGTCAGTCTTATCTCTATGAAGCATAGATTACAACCAGATAGTAGTTCATTTTCACCTCTTCGACTAAGAGACGATTCCCCAGTAGAATAACAGACGACCGAAGCTCCTAAAATTCAACTTTTTCCTCAAGATAAAGACCAGCATTCCCCAGCATAGTCTTCCTCAACAACATGTATACTGGCTCTCGCTAAGGAATCTCTTAGGCGATCGACAAATCTCTAGATGGCATCTTTAAGCCCATCTTCCGTCATCAATCTCCAAATTGCATATATAAGCCCATTCCCGATATCGCAAGACGGATACCACTTCACGCGAGTGCAAATTTCTGGGCACTCTAGTGTTCAATCATCTTCCACCTTCGGATCACGAAAGGCAAGCAAGCCAATCTACATCCTCAAGTTTAAGAAGATTGAACAGGGGAAGTTGTTGTACCCCAAAATTTTCCCTCCCATATTTCTCAAAACATTTCAAGAAAGATCCTCAAGTTGCTCAAGGAAGTCCAAGGGTTGACCAGACAAACTCTCTCCTAAGGCAGTCTCCCTCAAATTAGGGTTTCATGTTGCATCAAGATACTTGAGTCCAAGAGATCCCAAATGCTCACCATAGTCCTAATATGTTCTCAAGATCATCCATGTCAAGTTTCAAGCCTTGCAGAGGAAGTTTGCTCAGTCAATTGCTCAAAGGTCTGAAAATCGACTATGCTAGGTTAAAAGTCAATTGTGTCCATACAGTCAAACTTCAAGATTTTTGGTCAACATCCTCATTTTGAAGTATCATTCATAATTTGATCAAGGGTTGATCATGATTCATCAAGGATTGCTCACAATTCATCAAAACCCAAAAGTTGCTAAATTAGGGTTTTGCAGGAAAAGTCAACTCAACTTTGACCAAGCATAAATTTCTCATACTTTAGGAGAAATGACCCATACAAAGCTCATTTTGAAGAGGATGCAATTCCCTACAATTCATATTCAGCTCCCAAGTTCAAAACATGCACTCACACGAAGTTATGAATTTGGACATTATAGGTCATTTTGAAAAGTCAACAAAAAACACCTTTTTTGTCAAAGCTTCATACATGAACGTGGAAGACTCAATTGGGATGATACCAAAGGGTTGCTTAGAGGACATATTAATATTTCTAAAAAGTCCAAGAACACCTTCAAAGATTCAAAATTTAAGAAGTTATGCATTGGTGAAGTTGACCTTTTTTGTAAAATTGCCAAAAGTCAAAAGTGCCTCAAATTGCAATTTTTGTCAAACGGGCCCAACTTTTTGCAATTGTTTTGAGTTTGTAACATGGTCCACGAGCCATAACTCTTCCAACTTGCCTTTATTTTATTTTTGCCATTTATTTTTATTTTTTATTTCAATTAAATCAATTTAAATCAAAATAAATCATGGAAATATCAAAATCATTTAAGTCTTGAGATTTGGTGCATATTTCAGGTTCCTTATAAAACTAGCAACAAAATCAAATCGTGCAAGGCCTATGTGTGCATGAAAAGATTGGTTTTTGGCTTATTTTGGAAAGATTTTCATGAAAATCAAATCATGATCAAAGACCATAATTGACAAAGATTGAATGGACTTTTGTAAACCTAATTTGATCAGTGATATATAGTGAACAAAATAATACCAAAAGCAGAAGATTTGGAGGCGCGTAAGAGGAAGCACAAACATAAAAAAACTCAAGAAAGAGGTGATCTGATTTCATACTTCCAGGCAGTTTCAATACTCCCAAGCCATCTCTTTCGTTTCCTGGGCACTCAAGGAAGCAATAGCAATCAAAAGCAAGCATTCTCGCGCGCTAGAACTCACTGTAAGTGGTTTACGGATTGGACATATTCTTAAAATCGAATATCTTTGTTTAAGAATTTGTAGCATGAATCATGTATATATTCTGAATCCTGGAAGCATTTGCAAGCTATTCATAATAGTTAATTGCATTTTTGCTAACCCTATAGAGAAACACCATTGTTAGGGTTTCTTGTTGCATTTTGGGATCTTTTGGTACAGGTAAAATTGGCCCAAAATAAGGGCACCATGATGCTCAGCAGGCCAAGACGAATTGGTCCACAACATTAGAATTCATTTATCGTGCCTGTATGTGATTTTGAAAGGGGCATGAGTTATAGCGACGTACATATGTCTGTAGGTAAAAGTCTTTGACTTTTACCAACGAAGAGGGGAAGAAGATGACCTACGTGGCACCATCCCATTCGCCTGTTTGAAATCTGGCGCGTGTTTGGTAGCTTGCTTTGCTTTATTTATTTTATTATTTTTGTTTCATATATTAACAAATTGAATCAAGTGGCCCAATGGTAGACAACGAGACGCTAAGGCATTAGATGGCATGAGGTCAGGGGTTCGACCCCTGCCTCCAAATATTTGCAATTTTTCTTAAATTTTCTTTACAGATTCCATATCCCACACAGGCGTGAAGACCACCATATGCCCTCAGGATTCAACCATGGGATCTCCAGAAGGCTAGATCTGAAGGCCATCATTGGAGGACCATAGTACACCATGGTCAATGCACAACATGGAATCTGAAAGTCAAACGTGGATCAGATTATTGGGCCTAAGAGCTTGCTATTGGCACTCCCCAAATTGCTGTTTACCAGACCCATTTTCCTTTTCTTTTTCTTTTTATATTTTCTTTGTTTAATTCATTTAATTATTTTTACTAACACAAAAAAATTAATTCTTTTTGATATAAAATCTTAAAATCAATTTTCATCAAATTAGATTTAGGTTTTTTAATCAAAAACTAATTTAATTAGTTTATTTAATTTTAGGGTAATTTTAATTCTTTTTGTAAATAAATTAAAATCAATTAGAAAATTAGGGTTTTAGTTTTAATTTAATTCTTATTTATTTTCTTAAAAATAACCAAAAAATAAAATTAGGTCAAAATTAATTATTTTCTTTAATTTAATTTAATTAGTAATTAGGTACATATTTAATTTAAAACCTTATTTTCTTAAAATAATAAAAAACAACCAAGAAAACGACTTTTCTTTTAATTAGGTTAGACGGGGTCAAAACCCTAATTTTACTCATCCTCGATTCGTCGCACGTGTTTATTTTATTTTACAATATTGATGTAATTGCTCATGGGATGTAATAGATTAATTTGGACTTTTCTCGTTTATTTATCGATTTAGCGGGGTTTTTTGGCTATGTAATTAATACCCGAATCCTTGTAATAGCGTAGCTTTATTTTCCGCAAATATTAACTGTTAGATGTATGATAATAGGGTTGCATGACAAGACTGTATGTAAATTTTAAAACGGTTAGCAAACCCTAAATGTGCAAAGATAATAACTTGAAATTGAATCACTCGCACATGCGCACTCCTAGGGTATATTCCCACTTCGGTTGCCTTCGGTGAACGATCATTAAGTATAGGTTGTTTTAGTGGTTACCCTCTTGTCTAAATAAAATATCAAAGTCCCATTCGGAAATGTTGCCTCGGAAATGTTGCCTCGAATATTGATCTTAAGACATTAGGGTTATTACTAAGACGTCCTAACATTGCTTTAGTGATCGTACGTCCCTTTCGAATTGACCCTTAAAACTCCAACGACGCTGCTACCTACTCACTAATAGTGGGATAATATTGTCTAAAGGAAATAAGAACATAAACATTCTCTTTTTCGAGTAGGTAGATGCTAGTAGGTGCTTGCTCGAATCAAACTTTTTCACACCAAACACTTTTCAAACAAAGTTTTCAAAACGACTTCGTAACACTCTTGAAGACAGAAGCAAGGGTTAAATCGAAGTAAAACAAAAAAACTTTTTTCAAATCAAACACACACAAGCAATTTTAAAAATGATGAGCAAGTACCTAAGAGCCCGTGGAAAACCACAGATGGAAAGGGTGCTAACACCTTCCCTTTCTATAATCTACCCCCGTACTCAAAATCTCGAAAAAGGGAATTTTTCTGTGCTTTTTTCCTTTCCAGTTGGATAAAATAAAAGTCGGTGGCGACTCTTGCTTACCGCGACATTTTACAAACACAAACGCAAAATGCAAACCAGCATTTAAACAGTCTGGTTCTGCCACCGTATCACAGTTATTTCCGGGAAAGGGCCGAAACTCGGATCTCATTTGGGATCCAAGCATGGAAGTGTGAACTTCCCATTGAGAGCTGGGTGTTCTTCCATCATGGTACGACAAAAATGGAGCTCGTTTGAATTTTCCATGTTGGGCTAAGAATCTGCTCGTTAAAAGAATGGAGACTTGCGTTTTTGTTTGATTTGGAGTGTCATGTTTGTACCTGGGCATGCACGCATGGTTGGGAATGATGTACTTGTCGTCTTAACAGAGTAGGTCGACTGTTTCAGTGCCTTAACTATAATATTGCTTAATTTTTTTGGTGTTCCAAGGCCGAGCATGGTTTTCCCCGTTTAAATTTTCTAAGTAATAAGCCATGGTCCCCGTTTTTGCTTGGACGCGGTATGGGCCTTCCCAGTTCACAGCGAGCTTGCCCTCACGAGACTCTTTATTATTTCTCTTAAAGACTAAACTGCCAACTTCAAAATCTCATCGTATGACTTTGGTGTCATATCTTATGGCGATTTTTTATTAGAGAGAGGCCTCTTTTAAGGCTGCCCCAATTCAGACTTCCTCGACAAGGTCGAGCTCTTCTTGTAAGGCCCATTCGTTCATTTCTATGTCGAAGGGCGCTTCATTCTGTCTTGAAGGTTCTCTTATTTCGACGGGGATGACAGCCTCGGTTCTGTACGCTAGTCAGAAAGGAGTCTCCCCGATTGATGAGTGATATGTTATTTGATAGCCCCAGAGCATGTTGTGTAGCTTCTCGACCCATTTTTCTTTGTTTCATCTACTCTTTGTTTGAGAACTCGTAGGATTACCTTGTTCGCATCCTCAGCCTTCCCATTCGTTTGTGGATGTTCGACGAAGGCAAAATGCTCGACGGTGCCTTACTTAGCATAAAATTCCTGGAATTTCTTTTTCGTGAATTGTGTTTCATTGTCGGTGACAATGGCTTGGGGTACACAGAATATAGCGAGGATATTTATTTTATAGAAACACATGATGTTTTGCAATGTGATTCTGGCTAGGGCTTATGCCTCTATCTATTTGGTGAAGTAGTCTACAACCACAATTAAGTATTTGTTTTGGTTGGTCCCCACCACAAATGGTCTAAGGAGATCCTTGCCGCACTATGCGAAAGTCCAGGGGGATAAAAGGAATTTGAGCTCGTTTGGAGGTGCTAAGTGCATATCCCATGACACTGGAATTTGTCACATTTCTTCATATGCTCTTTGGTGTCTTGCTGTATGGTGGCCCAGTAGTATCCTGCTCGCAACGCTTTCCTAGCAAGAGACTTTCCGCCCACGTGTTGGACATTGATTCCCTTGTAGATCTCATGTAGGATATGGGTGACCTTTCTTTTGTCAACGCACTTGAGAATATGGATGGAGAATCCTCTCATATACAATTTTCCTTTGACCAGAATGTAGGAGCAGGCTCTCTATTTGACTATGCTGGCTTCCTTCTGATTGGTCGGTAGCTCCCCCTTTGGGAGGTAGTTGTATACCAGGGTCATCCAACAGTTGTTGTCGTTAATGGCGAGCACCTCTAGAGTCAAGGAAGTTTTTTCGATGCCTGGTCGTGGAAGTACCTCCCGTATTACTGATTCGTCCCCTCCTTTTTTCTTTGAGCTAGTCAGTTTTGACAAGATATCTTCTCAAGAATTATGTTTGAAGGGAACATGTTGTACATCCGTAGAGTTGAATCCTTTCATTTTTTCTTGGACCAAAGTCCAGTATTTTGAAAGTTGGTTGTTCTTGACTTGGTATTCTCCTCATACTTGGGAGGCAACGAGCTGGGAGTCTATGAAGATCTTCACTTCCTCGGCCCCCAAATATTCAGACAGGCGGAGTCCTGCTGTTGTACCCCAAAATTTTCCCACCAATTTTATTCAAGACATTCTCCTAGGGTTCTCAAATGCTAAAGGTTGCCCAAGAATTGATCAGACAAATTCTCCTCCTAAGCAAAGAGTCCACAACTAGGGTTTCATCTTTCACAAGGAAATTTTGGTCTCTAAAGTCTCAATTATGCCTCTTATAGGTCTCCAAGAATTCTCATACCAAGTTTCATGCCTTGCATCACAAGTTTTCTCGGTCAATTGCTCAGATGACTGAAAATAAACTGTATTGGGTGAAAAGCCAACTGTAGTCAACATATAGTCAAACTTCAAGATTTTTGGTCAACATAAATATTTTGACATCACGTTCATCATTTGATCAAGGGTTGATCATGATTCTTCAAGGAAAACTCTAAAATCATCAAAAGTCAAAAGTTGCTAAATTAGGGTTTCCTTTATGAGAAGTCAACTGAACTTTGACCAAGCATAACTTTCACACGCTTCATCGGTTTTTTTCCAACAAAATCTCATTTTAAATAAAATTCAATTCTCTACAACTTTGTCTCTCTAAGCTCATGTCCAAAAAATGCTTCATTTGAGAGATATGGATCAATACATTATAGGTCATTTCAAAAGTCAATAAAAAGACACTTTTTTGAAGAAAATCTACATCAAGATAAAATCTTCAAATGCAAAAATGATAAACATATATATTGTAGAGGACACCTTGGGCTTTCCAAAAAGTCCAAGATCACTTTCAAAGGATGAAAATTGAGAGAGTTATGGCCAGTGCAAGTTAGGTAATTTTGAGCAAATGCATGAAGTTCAAATTGAGCAAACTTGAAATTTTGGGTTATTGGGCCATTGCTTTAAAGTCCAAGCGTATATTACAATCCTTTTACACCTCAAGTATTATTCATATACCCCTTGATCTATTTTATTTTAACTATTTTTGATTTATTCATTAATAATTGAAAATAAATAAGATAAAAATACAAGGCTTGTTAACAAAGGCCCATGCCCATATCTTTGACCTAATTCCATGCTATTTAACCACACTCATCCAGACACAAAAGGCACAAAAACCCTTTTCCAAGAATCACCTCCAAAAACTCAAAAAATTGTTCAAATTAAGAGCAACCTTCAAATCCTTATCACAACCGTGTCCAAGGCAAACTAGCTACTCCTTTCACTCCTAGCAATCATTTAGAGTAAGAATGGACCAAGTTTGATGGTCCAAAGCTCACGAAACTCACATGCCTTCATCTCCGATTCCATGATATTTTACAGAATTCATACTTTGATTTTCATTTTGTTTTAAGTCATACTAATGCCATTAATACGTTTTTGAGATGTGTTTGTACATGATTGAATCATCATAAGGGTCCCATGCAATCGAAATTGTGGTTTTCAATGTTTGGTCCAATCCATATCGTTTTCATTATGCCTCTCAAACCGTTGAGTTTCAGTCCAAAACAATTGTCCCATTAAACTCACAACCCTCGATTTAGGGGGGTAAGGTGCTTTTGGGTTTGCTAACGTCTTTGATTTTTTCAGGTTGGTAAAAAGAGCTACCAGAGAAGACGACCGGAGCTAGGGCTCCGACATCTCTCTGGTTCATGAACGGATTCTATATTATATATTCAATGTTTCATTATAATGAACAGATGTATTACTGCTCCAGTGGTTGAAACACGCGCGCTAAGGCATTACCCTATCAAGGCATGGGTTCGATCCCTGTCTTTTGCTATTTTTTTTCTTCATAATTTCCCATATTTTGCAGGATTGAGTAAAAAGTGCATTGGCTTTTATCCTTTGACACATGCGCGCGTCTGGCCTAGTGGTGAAGGTGTTGATTGAAAGGGTATAGGGCGTGGGTTCAACACCCACCCATGGTAAATTTTTTTAAAAACCTTTATTTTCTTACTATTTTCACTTATAAACCCTAAATTCATCAAACTAAAACCATTTTTTTATCAATTAATTTTTTCACAAACCCTAATCAACATTAGCGTTTAGTTTTTGTTTAATTAATAAACTTTCTTATTTTTTCAAATTAAAATTAATTAGGGTTTTTAGGTTTTAATTAATTAAAATCAATTTAGGTTTTAGGTTAATCATCAAATCTTTTATCAAAAAATCACCAAAGAAATTTCCTTTCTCTTTTCTTTATTTTACATTTTTCGTGTAGTTTACTCTTTTCGCGTTTTTTTATCATTATTTTAACTGCTCATAGTTTGTAATAGTTAATTAGGTTTTTACTTGTCCCGCAGTTTTATTAATTGTACCCTCCATTCCCGAAGCTTTGTAATAACGCAAAATTTTATTTTCCATACATTTATCGCTTTACAATATTCGTTACTATTGCTTAGTGTGATCGATGGATCTGGAACTGACTGTTTAACGCTGGTTCGCAAAATGTCGCGGAAGCAAGAGTCGCCACCGTCTTTTATTTTCTCCAAATGGAAAGGACAAAAGCACAGAAAAATTCCTTATAGAGATTGCTCTCGGTTCGGGAGGTAGATTATAGAAAGGGAAGGTGTTAGCACCCTTTCTATCCATGGTTATCCATGGGCTCTTAGATACTTGCTCATTTGTGTTTTCAAAATTGTTTGTTTGCTTTTCAACCGTGGGTTTAAAAAAGTTTCTTTGAAAATTTCAGTTCGACTCTTGTATCAGTCCTCAAGAGTGTTTGAAAAGTTGCTTTCGAAAGCTTTTTGAAAAGGTGTCGGTGTGAAAAGTATTTTTGATTTGTTTTGAAATTAGAGCAAGTATCTAGAGTCGTCTACCTACCCTAAGGAATTCGTCTGTGTAAATGTCCTTTAAAGTAGTGCCATCCCACCATTGAGAGGTAGGTAGCACCACCGTTGGAGGTGTTCGGGTCAATTCGAGGTTCGGGACATGGTGATCACCAGAGCAATGGGAAGACACCTTAGAAGCTACCCTCATGCCAGGTTCCCGGATCATGAGGACTTACTAAGACATCCTCTACTCGACGATCACCTTTCGAGGCAAGGCAACAGTGAGGCGTACCCTAGGGATGGTGTGTGATTTGTGTGTCGTTTTCATTTATTTTTGTCTTTTGTCAAAGTGATCTATGCGTTTTTTTTTTATTTTATCATTCATTCTTGCATGTCATTATTAATAGTTAAAAATTGCGAGAAATATAAAGTTCCTAAACTATTACAAAGGCGCGGGTCCACATCGCCAAATTAAACCAGGACCCGATTTGACATAAAATAAAGAAATAAAATGCGGGAAATAGAAAATGTCCGAGTTACATGGCTTGAGCAATTACATAATATTTGAAAGAAAATAAATGTGCGAAAAAAATAAAAATAGAACGTTCGAGGGCGTTGGACCCTTTAAAGAAATTAAATGAAATTAAAAAGCTAATTAATTATTTAATAAAAGAAAAGAAATGTTTTTTAGTTTTTTTATATTTATGAAATAAAGAAAATTAAAATTAAAAGAAACTCTAATTCTAAGTTTTTTTAATTATTAATGAAAATGTTAAAGTTTAACCTAATTTACTAAATATTTAATGTACATGTTTATTTACAAAAATATTTAATAATTAATAACAATAATAATAACAAAAAATTATTTATTAAAAAGATGATGAAAAGTTAAAAACCCTAATTTCTACATATTTTAATTTGTTAAGAAAAAAACTTAAGTTTTAAAACCTAATTTAACTAAATTAATTATTTAACATTTATTTACAAAAATATTTAATAAGTAAATTAATTAACATATTCTTAGTTTTTGATTTTCTGGTTTTATATTATAAAAATTAATTCATGAATTTAAAGAAAACAATTAAAACAATTAAAAGAATGAAAAAGGAAAATCAAATAAAAAATAAAAATGATGCAAACCATGGGGGGTGTCTGGCCCTTTTTGGAGGTGAATTGGAGTGGTTTGGCCATGTATTGGTGTCATGCATAAGTTGTTCTACTTTGGCCATTTGGCTTTTGGCCATTTGTGTTTTGGCCTCAACGTTCCTTAATCTTCTCAGGATGTCTGTCTCGCCATGTATTGGTGTCATGTGTAAAATGTTCTGTTTTGGCCATTTGGCTTTTGGCTTTTGGCCATTTGTGTTTTGGCCTCAACGTTCCTTAATGAACCTGCATGAGATCCTGTCTAAAATCTGCAGTGTTGAACCTCATGAACACATTAAATAAAATCATAAAATGCAAATAAAGCCAATATATGAAGAAATTTAATGTTTAGGCACAATATGGCATGTATGAATGATTATACCCTTTTGATTATGAAGATCAAATCAATCTTACCCTTACTGGAAAAGTAGTGACATGAATGCTTTTATGCCCTTTTGATCATGGAGATCAAGCCAGCCTTACCCTTACTGAAGAAGTAGTGAGATGTTGGTTTATAACTGAGATGGCTTGTTTATAGTGAGAGAGGGATTTGTAATAAGGATTTCAAAGTTTTAGGGTTCTTGAAAGAATTTGATATTCTGACGATGTTGTGGCCAAGTTTTTTTTCTCTTTTTTTCTCCTCTCTCTCCTCTCTGGTTTGTGTGAAAATAAGGTGATTATATAATGGAAATTAGGGTAAAGAAAATGGGCTTTGAATGTGCAATTGGGCCTCCAATGTTTACTTGAGTTCGTCACTTTCCAGGCTAAATCGCAGGGACTTAAGTGCAATTTTTGAAGTTGAAATGTGAAAACAAAATGTAGCTGACATCGATAACTAACTCCTGTCCGAAAATCGACTCAATAGGATAAACGGTGAATTAGTTATGAATTTTTGAAGTTTCAGCTCAGACAAACTTATTTTGGGCTCCAGTGTCGACTCTGACACGTTCTTCAATAAAAAACTGGTATTGATCGGTGCATAATTTGGTCTCAACTTTTGAAGCAAAGTTGTAGATCTATGAGTCAGTGACCTTGTGTAAAAATATGAGTCCAATCCGATAAAAATTGACCGAGTTATGAATTTTCGAAGTTTCGGCTCAGATGAAATAATATTCAGCATTCAGGATTTTCAGCGTGTCACGCACTCTGAGCAAAAAACGAAGGCCTTTTGAATACTGTTTGAACTTAATACCTTCTGTGAAAATGTAGCCAACTCAATTTGTGAAATTTTGGCGCCGGAACCAGCTCGATATGATGAAAATTGACCAAGTTATGATTTTCTGAACATGACGCAAATAAACTTCTGTCACAAATTTTCTGCACGAAAATACTTGATAAATCTACATTTTTGAAGACCTTCTGATCGAAATTGGCTTCCAGCCGTGAGAGATGAAAACGTAGATAATGTCAAGACGGAATTTTGGCCACCGGAACGGGTTCAAAACGAGTCACGATCTTCAAGTTATGAATTTTTTAGCGCGTAAAAACTGCACTTTCAGCACACTTTTTTCACCATATTTCTTCGAGAAAACTCACACATTCGGATACCTTCTTTAAAGAATTGACTCTTGAGCCGAACCTGAATTTGAGAATATGTTATCAGAGATATCTTGGCGAAACAACACCTGAATATGATGCGCCGGGTTGGACTTGTGAATTTTTCTTGAAATATTTTGAGAAATATGGGAGGGCAAATTTTGGGGTACAACAGTTGCCCCTGTTCAATCTTCTTAGACCTGAGGATGCAGATTGGCTGACGTGCCTTTCGTAATCCGAAGGTGGAAGATGATTGAACACTAGAGTGCCCAGAAATTTGCGCTCACATAGTAGTATGATGTGGGGAATGGGCTTATAGATGTCATTTGGAGATTGATGGATAGGATGATGGGCTTATAGATGCCATGCTAAGGGATGATGGAAGGTGGATGGGCTTATAGATGCCATCTGGATGTTGATCGCGTGGGAGATTCCTTAGCGAGAACTTGCGTACCTGCAAAAGAAAAATGATTACCTGACCTGTTACGGGAGCTGGTCTTCAAACTCTTTGTATGGATGTGTCCTGACTGGTTACAGGAGCTGGATCTGGAGCTTCAAAAGGTGATGAATGAACCAGGGATGGTTACTACCTCAACGGAAACGGTGAGAGAACCTTGGGCGATTACTATCTCAACAGGAACGCTGAAAGAACCTTGGACGATTTCAACCTCAACAGGATCATTGAGAGAATCTTGGACGACTTCAACTTCAACAGTAACGCTGAGCGAATCTGGGAATGATTACTACCTCCGCAGTATCGGGGAGAGAACCATAGGCGACTACAACCTCAACAGTATCATTGAGAGAATCTTGGACGACTTCAACTTCAACAGTAACGCTGAGCGAATCTGGGGATGATTACTACCTCCGCAGTATCGGGGAGAGAACCATAGGCGACTACAACCTCAACAGCAATCATTGAGAGAACCTTGGATGACTTCAACTTCAACAGTAACGCTGAGCGAATCTGGGGATGATTACTACCTCCGCAGTATCGGGGAGAGAACCATAGGCAACTACAACCTCAACAACAATCATTGAGAGAATCTTGGATAACTTCTACTTCAATAGTAACGCTGAGAGAAACTTGGGATGATTACTACCTCCGCAGTATCGGGGAGAGAACCATAGGCGACTATAACCTCAACAACAATCATTGAGAGAATCTTGGATAACTTCTACTTCAACAGTAACGCTGAGAGAAACTTGGGATGATTACTACCTCCGCAGTATCGGGGAGAGAACCATAGGCGACTACAACCTCAACATCAATCATTGAGAGAATCTTGGATGACTTTAACTTCAACAGTAACGCTGAGCGAATCTGGGGATGATTACTACCTCCGCAGTATCGGGGAGAGAACCATAGGCGACTACAACCTCAACAACAATCATTGAGAGAATCTTGGATAACTTCTACTTCAACAGTAACACTGAGAGAAACTTGGGATGATTACTACCTCCGCAGTATCGGGGAGAGAACCATAGGCGACTACAACCTCAACAGCAATCATTGAGAGAATCTTGGATAACTTCTGCTGAGTCTTTATCAGGAAAATCTGTTAGGGGTTGATTTAGCTGGACTAGAGAAGGCCTTGGACTGGATAAAAAACAGAAAAATCTTAGGGTCGATTTAACTGAACCGGTCTAGGTCTTAAAATGTAGCTTGAGAACTTAACTGGATCTTTCCTGAAAGGTAAAGGTCAGTTATATGCAATGCATGATATGAATCAAGCAATGATGTTCTCAACATAAATGAGATTGTAAGATATGATGCGTATATGCATGCTATAATGTATGGGAATGTGATGTTTATGAATGTATCTTTTGTCTTAGGAAAATAAATCCTTTACGGGTGCCAGGAAGTCACTCCTGGGCTGATGTTGGAGAATAGATTTTTTGCCTCCGCTGGGGATGATAGTTGCAAGAATACCGGTAGGAGAAGATAACTCCATTGGGGAATAAGCTTGGCGAATGGATTACTCTGCGGGGAGAAAAGTACTCTAACGATCTTGCTGGGGAACAATACTCTGTGGGGAGAGGGGTATTTGTTGAGCTGTTGATAATAACTTGTTGGGGATACCCTTGTTGTGTTGGAAGTGTTAGTAGACTTCGCTGGGGATAGGAAGACTTCGCCGAGGACGATCTTTCCGTGGTTATTGGCTGAGGATAACCCAGTTATATCCTGTTAGGGAAATAACTCTTTGAATAAAGCCGGGGAACGCGTTCGTGCTCTGCGAGGGATGAGCTTCTAGAATCTACTGGGGATAAGCTTTCTGCTTGGGGAGATGGATTCCAACTTTTCCTGGGGAAACTGGATTGGACTCTCCTGGGGAAGTTTTGAGATGTATCGGGGAAGTGATTCCACTGAATGTTTGCTATACCACCGGGGAACAATCTTTAGGTCAAGACTGCCGGGGATGCTTGTAAAGAATGTCTGCATATCGTGCTAGGGAATGTTGAGATCTGCTGGAGGATACTCAACTTCTTTAAGGCTGACTGTAGGTTTGCTTGAGGAGAGTGTACTGACTTGCTGGCTCACTCTCTGGGAAATTAAGATATATTGGCTACCTTCTTCAGCTGATCATACCTTGTACCTCGTGGACAGAGCAATGTGATCGTTTGAGACAACTCATCATTGCCCCTGTTTCTGAGGTGGGAGAGGAAGACCTGTGAGGTGCTGACATCGTTGATGGACAAACATTCTTCTGGCAGGCAGGTGATGAGATGGTAGGACATAATCGTACGCTTTGATCCCTAACTTTTTCCTGGACCGCCCTTTCGGGTTTTCAGTCCACCGGGATACCCATTTTTGCCCAAGCCGCCTTTTCAGGTTTTCGACTTGCCGGGTGTACAGATTTTTCCATTTCGTCCCTTATTTTGCCCGAACCCTTTTGGTTCGCCGGGAAGTCCTAATTTTTGCCTAGGCATGTCAGCCTAGCGGGTCTTTTGATTACGCGTAGTATTTTTTCGACTATGTCCATGCCCTCAGGATGTAGGGAGGTGCCCCTGTTAGAAGTGTTTTGTCACGCCACCAGAAGGTGTTTGATCGGGCAAGATTCGTTGTTGGAATTCCCCAAGTGACTCAGGCGGAAATTTGCCCCAGGCTATTTAGCCTTTGAGAGATTCTCCGAATCTTGACTTAACTGCCCCAGATGATGGACAATAGTCATGCCATGCCCCTTGATTGGAAGTGCTTTCGTTCACTGGGTATTCATCGTGCGAATTTCCCTGCTGTTCAAACAAAAAGTCATATGCAAACAATGTTATGTTAAAAATGAAAAGCTTATGTATGTCTTGAAGATTTTGAAAATGCATTCTCTTTCATAAAACAAGTGAATGTTTGTAAAACGTGATGTCAACTCGTTATTTTATTGCGAGCCTTAAGGAGTCAGGATACCTTTCGTAACAATATGCTTTCGAATTAACCCATGCTTCAGCTAGGACTTTTAAGGGTTGTAACGTGGCCTGGTTCACGGTTTAAGAAACAAAGGATAAAGGCTCAAATTTATTTGTACCCACCCGCTCTTCGTGATGTTCTCCAAACCTAACCTCAGTTGATCATACGTTAGACCTTGCTTGAGTCTTTGCTTTGACGTTCCAATGATGATTCGGATGTTGATAACTTATAGGCAGTCATTTTTTTGTCGAGGGTTCGTAAGACCTCTTTCTTTTTTTTTGTGACTTTGTTATCCCTATTTTTTGCCTGAACTGTTTCCTTTTTTGGAATTACAGTCAGCGGGATGCCCCAGCCTTGTAAGTCTCCTTCATGGGTATTTTGACTTATTGGGCTTCTTTCTTTTTTATTTTGAAGGATATAATGACTGCCTATCCTTGTGATTGTTCGGAATCATCATTGTCTTTCTTTGTTTTGTAAGGACCTTTTTTGGTGCCGTTCGTTATGCACTTGGATCAACTGAGAAAACTACCATGCCCCAGGTTATGATTAAGGGTTTTAAATTTCAAAAAGAAAAACTCCTACTTCTTTGGCTCAAAGGGGTTAGCGAGGGATTATCTGCCTTATAACTCCAGTGTTTATGGATTGAAACAATGCCTGCACCTCATCAGCAGGGTCTGTTCAAAAGCATACTGTAGATTATGGTATCGTTTTCGTCATCCTCCCTTAAGAGGCTTAGGATTATTAATTAAGAGTTGATCATCAGAAAAAATATGAAAATAATTTGCATATAGTAAATACGAATATATTGCTTCAAAACAGACATATGCGATGCATTAATGAAATAACAACGTTTGATATGAATGGAATGTTCGAACAATCAAAAGAAAATTACAACTTGAAAGATTCTAATGAACAAAAATTTCTCAATCCTAGCCATGTTTTGGCAAGGGAGCAATGATCACATTGGGAGTCTCGGTGGGCTTGAACTCGATCTCTTTAGCATTGATCATATTCTGAATCTTGTACTTTAGTGCCCAACAGTCCTCAGTATCGTGCCCCGGACTACCAGAATGGTAAGCGCACCTTGCTTCTGGGTTATAGTTTGGAGAGGAAATCTTTGGATTTGCAGGAGGGTTAATCACCGCGATCAGGTTCATCCTTAACATGTGCTGCAAAGCTCGTGACCATGACATGTTGATGTAGGTGAATTGTCTCTTAGGCTCGTCCGAATGAAGCTGGTGAAGTTGATGCTGAGTTTGTGACCCTGAAGCCATTTGAGGAGCTCTCCCCTTACCTCCTTGTCTCAAAGATGGTTGAATGATGACCGGCCCTTCAACCTTAGATGTTTGCCCCAGTTGGTTACCCCGAAGCAGTTGGTTGACGAGAACCCCGAGCTCATCTTGTCTTTGAGCTAAACCTTGAATGGCAGTCACCTGCCCCAGCATCTGGGCCTTCATTGCATCCATTTCAGCTTGCAGACATTTCCGTCGTTCGTCCTCAGCGCGGTTCCTGACCAAAGTCTCCATGAGAAGTGTCCTTAGCTCCTCTTGCCCCTTGGATAGATTCAGGAGGATTTCCCAGAACCGAGTCTCTTGAGCAAGAAGGTCCTGGTTATCTTGTTGGGAAGCCATTGCTGAAATAAACAGCGAACAGGGGTAAGTGACCTGCAACAAGGGTACCTGTAATGCAATGATATGTATGATATATATGCAATGTTTTCAAGGATCTCGCGGGGTAAACAAAAATTGTTAGAACTAGGTAGCTTGATTGAGGGAACTTCATGTTTGCTGAGATTCCTTCTTCAAGGGTCAAAGGCTCACCATATCCAGTGGGTCATAGCCCCTGACAGCCTTGGCTAGGGCAACCTTCTTCTAGTGTCAAAGCTCACCATATCAAGTGGGTCATAGCCCCTGACAACCTTATCTAGAGGAAAATAAATCCTCTTTGCCCCTTGCTGGGATAGTTGATTCACCATGACCTGCATCACAAGCCCTTGAGATCCTTGAAATGGGTTAGGATGTATGCAATGGTATGATGTTATGGTATGCATGGGGTAATGTAAGTAACCCTGTTATGAGTCCAAATTAAGGACTGTCAACCAAAACCTGCAAGAAACTCAAAACACTCTGTTAGGAGTCCCAATTAAGGACTATAAACAAAACCTGCAGGAGACTTAGTAAACCCTGTTATGAGTCCCAATTAAGGACTATAAACAAAACCTGCAAGTAGTTCATGTGTCAGATAACAAGCATGCAAGTAGTCAAGTACGAAGGCACACAAGTCACACAAGAGAAACCCTTAGAGTTTTAGGCCAGCATGGGGTCTGGGTATTACCCTCTTGAAATTGGTGGGCTCAACCTGTCCTATTAGAAGTAACCGGGTTCTAAGGATCCCAATATCACTGGATTGCTTTCATTGTTCATCGTTTCGATTTAGCCACTGAACTGGCGACCGAAATATTCCAGGAAAGCAACCCTCAATTGAGTGTAGTATCGAGTATCAACCAACCTCGGACTGCACCAAAGTCAGTTATCTCACTACCCTAAAGAGGCCAAGATAGTTCAATTAAGGTTCCTAAGGTCTGTTGATGCTTCATGACACTACGCGGAGGCCCCGTACTCTCCTTGACTGAACTCAAGGGTTACCGGTACACACCAAAGTGCCACAGCAACGTAGCAGACTGTTTCAACCATGTCGGTATACCCCACACAGTTCTCTCACAGCCTTGTTGCCACTTTCTAAGAAGGTATCCCCAGATCCGGGTTAGGATCTATAGAACTCCCAAGACAGTCCCACAATTTAAAGCAAGCAAAGAAAGCAATTGAAAACACAGTTTTGAACTATCCCTAAGGTACACCTCACTTTAAGTTAAGTCCCCAGCAGAGTCGCCAGTTCTGTGATCGGTGGATCTGGAACTGACTGTTTAACGTTGGTTCGCGAAATGTTGCGGAAGCAAGAGTCGCCACCGTCTTTTATTTTCTCCAAATGGAAAGGACAAAAGCACAGAAAAATTCCTTATAGAGATTGCTCTCGGTTCGGGAGGTAGATTATAGAAAGGGAAGGTGTTAGCACCCTTTCTATCCATGATTATCCATGGGCTCTTAGATACTTGCTCATTTGTGTTTTCAAAATTGTTTGTTTGCTTTTCAACTGTGGGTTTAAAAAAGTTTCTTTGAAAATTTCAGTTCGACTCTTGTATCAGTCCTCAAGAGTGTTTGAAAAGTTACTTTCGAAAGCTTTTTGAAAAGGTGTCGGTGTGAAAAGTATTTTTGATTTGTTTTGAAATTAGAGCAAGTATCTAGAGTCGTCTACCTACCCTAAGGAATTCGTCTGTGTAAATGTCCTTTAAAGTAGTGCCATCCCACCATTGAGAGGTAGGTAGCACCACCGTTGGAGGTGTTCGGGTCAATTCGAGGTTCGGGACATGGTGATCACCAGAGCAATGGGAAGACACCTTAGAAGCTACCCTCATGCCAGGTTCCCGGATCATGAGGACTTACTAAGACATCCTCTACTCGACGATCACCTTTCGAGGCAAGGCAACAGTGAGGCGTACCCTAGGGGTGGTGTGTGATTTGTGTGTCGTTTTCATTTATTTTTGTCTTTTGTCAAAGTGATCTATGCGTTTGTTTTTATTTTATCATTCATTCTTGCATGTCATTATTAATAGTTAAAAATTGCGAGAAATATAAAGTTCCTAAACTTTTACAAAGGCGCGGGTCCACATCGCCAAATTAAACAAGGACCCGATTTGACATAAAATAAAGAAATAAAATGCGGGAAATAGAAAATGTCCGAGTTACATGGCTTGAGCAATTACATAATATTTGAAAGAAAATAAATGTGCGAAAGAAATAAAAATAGAACGTTCGAGGGCGTTGGACCCTTTAAAGAAATTAAATGAAATTAAAAAGCTAATTAATTATTTAATAAAAGGAAAGAAATGTTTTTTAGTTTTTTTGTATTTATGAAATAAAGAAAATTAAAATTAAAAGAAACTCTAATTCTAAGTTTTTTTAATTATTAATGAAAATGTTAAAGTTTAACCTAATTTACTAAATATTTAATGTACATGTTTATTTACAAAAATATTTAATAATTAATAACAATAATAATAAGAAAAAATTATTTATTAAAAAGATGATGAAAAGTTAAAAACCCTAATTTCTACATATTTTAATTTGTTAAGAAAAAGACTTAAGTTTTAAAACCTAATTTAACTAAATTAATTATTTAACATTTATTTACAAAAATATTTAATAAGTAAATTAATTAACATATTCTTAGTTTTTGATTTTCTGGTTTTATATTATAAAAATTAATTCATGAATTTAAAGAAAACAATTAAAACAATTAAAAGAATGAAAAAGGAAAATCAAATAAAAAATAAAAATGATGCAAACCATGGGGGGTGTCTGGCCCTTTTTGGAGGTGAATTGGAGTGGTTTGGCCATGTATTGGTGTCATGCATAAGTTGTTCTACTTTGGCCATTTGGCTTTTGGCTTTTGGCCATTTGTGTTTTGGCCTCAACGTTCCTTAATCTTCTCAGGATGTCTGTCTCGCCATGTATTGGTGTCATGTGTAAAATGTTCTGTTTTGGCCATTTGGCTTTTGGCTTTTGGCCATTTGTGTCTTGGCCTCAACGTTCCTTAATGAACCTGCATGAGATCCTGTCTAAAATCTGCAGTGTTGAACCTCATGAACACATTAAATAAAATCATAAAATGCAAATAAAGCCAATATATGAAAAAATTTAATGTTTAGGCACAATATGGCATGTATGAATGATTATACTCTTTTGATCATGAAGATCAAATCAATCTTACCCTTACTGGAAAAGTAGTGACATGAATGCTTTTATGCCCTTTTGATCATGGAGATCAAGCCAGCCTTACCCTTACTGAAGAAGTAGTGAGATGTTGGTTTGTAACTGAGATGGCTTGTTTATAGTGAGAGAGGGATTTGTAATAAGGATTTCAAAGTTTTAGGGTTCTTGAAAGAATTTGATATTCTGACGATGTTGTGGCCAAGTTTTTTTTCTCTTTTTTTCTCCTCTCTCTCCTCTCTGGTTTGTGTGAAAATAAGGTGATTATATAATGGAAATTAGGGTAAAGAAAATGGGCTTTGAATGTGCAATTGGGCCTCCAATGTTTACTTGAGTTCGTCACTTTCCAGGCTAAATCGCAGGGACTTAAGTGCAATTTTTGAAGTTGAAATGTGAAAACAAAATGTAGCTGACATCAATAACTAACTCCTGTCCGAAAATCGACTCAATCGAATAAACGGTGAATTAGTTATGAATTTTTGAAGTTTCAGTTCAGACAAACTTATTTTGGGCTCCAGTGTCGACTCTGACACTTTCTTCAATAAAAAACTGGTATTGATCGGTGCATAATTTGGTCTCGACTTTTGAAGCAAAGTTGTAGATCTATGAGTCAGTGACCTTGTGTAAAAATATGAGTGCAATCCGATAAAAATTGACCGAGTTATGAATTTTCGAAGTTTCGGCTCAGATGAAATAATATTCAGCATTCAGGATTTTCAGCGTGTCACGCACTCTGAGCAAAAAACGAAGGCCTTTTGAATACTGTTTGAACTCAATACCTTCTGTGAAAATGTAGCCAACTCAATTTGTGAAATTTTGGCGCCGGAACCAGCTCGATATGATGAAAATTGACCAAGTTATGATTTTCTGAACATGACGCAAATAAACTTCTGTCACAAATTTTCTGCACGAAAATACTTGATAAATCCACATTTTTGAAGACCTTCTGATCGAAATTGGCTTCTAGCCGTGAGAGATGAAAACGTAGATAATGTCAAGACGGAATTTTGGCCACCGGAACAGGTTCAAAACGAGTCACGATCTTCAAGTTATGAATTTTTTAGCGCGTAAAAACTGCACTTTCAGCACACTTTTTTCACCATATTTCTTCGAGAAAACTCACACATTCGGATACCTTCTTTAAAGAATTGACTCTTGAGCCGAACCTGAATTTGAGAATATGTTATCAGAGATATCTTGGCGAAAGAACACCTGAATATGATGCGCCGGGTTGGACTTGTGAATTTTTCTTGAAATATTTTGAGAAATATGGGAGGGCAAATTTTGGGGTACAACACTTAGTAATTAGGATTTGCATGAAAAGACTAATAATGAATCGATAGCTAACCTAATATAAGATAAAATAATTGAATCATAAATTACTTTGCACACGCGCACCACTAGGGTAACCTCCCTTGTTGCCTTCGATAAAAATAGTCATGTCCCTCGAACATGGGGATGCTTTAGCAAAGACCCTCGATTAACAAGATCGTAGTCCCTCGATGACCCTTTCAATGCCGCCTTCGGTAAACGACCTAGTCCCTTAACAAAATTGCTAAAGAGCCCCTACAAGTTGCCTTCAATGACTGTACGATGACCCGCGCTTGTCCTTTTACATCCAACAACAGGGCTTCCTACTAACTAATGGTAGGATAACACTATCTAAAGGATGATGAAAATTAAAATAAAGACCTTGAGTAGGTAGATAATTCCTAATCGCTTGCTCACAAACAAATCAAAAACATCGTTTTTACAAACACTTTCAAAAATATTTTCAAAATGCTTTGTACGCATTCTTGAGGACTGATACATAAAACCAAAAGTCAGTTCGCCTTATATTGGCTCTTCAAAAATATTTTCAAAACACTTACACAAAAAAGCAAATTTTCAAAGTGAGCTAAGCAATTAAGAGCCCGTAGATAACTACGGATGAAAAGGGTGCTAACTCCTTCCCTTTTCATAACCTACCCCTAGAACTCAAAATCTTCAAGGTCTTTCCTGTTCTTATCACCCTTTCCTTATTGGATAAAAGAAAACTTGGTGGAGGATCTTGCTAACTGCAACACTTGTGATAAAACACAAAACCAAAAGTCAGTTCTTGCACCGTATTACAGAACTAGCGACTCTTCTGGGGAACTACTAAAAAGAGGGGTTACCTTTAGAATTAGATCAGTTTTAAATGCTTTTGTTGTTTTCCTTGTATGCTTTACATTTGAGGGTTGTTCGGGTTTACTTTTCTTGCAATGATCCTACACCCGGATCTGGGGGAATTTTAGGTAAGTAGAAATAGATCATGGAAACTATATGGCATATAATGATATGGTTGAAGTGATGGCTACATTAGTGCAACACATTGGTTTGTACTGGTGTCCCTCGAATCAGTCGGGGAGAATACTAGGCTGTCGCGTGGTGTCATAAGCACTAACTGACCTTTAGAACCTTAATTGACCTAACTTAGCCATTAGAAGGTAGTGAGATAGCTGGATTTGGTGCAGTCCGAAGTTGGTTGATACTCGATACTACGCTCATTGAGATTCGACTCTCGGGTTTTTGTTTAGTGGCAAGTTAGTTGTCGTGCTAAACAAAACTTGTTGGAAAAATCAGTGATATTGAGATCCCTAGAACCCGGTTACTTCTTTAGGACAAGTTGAGCCAACTAAATTTCAAGAGGATACTTACCTATGGACCCCATGCAAGCCTTAAACCTAAGACTCTTGTATGCTTTGTTTGTGTTTGTTATCTGTTTAAACATCACATCATAACATCATAACATCATATCATGACTAACCATTTCAAGGATCTAGGGGATTTATCTTTGTTATGTGTTGCAGTGTCATGGCTTCCAGTCGCAGGAATACCATCCGAATCAAATTCGTAAGGGTACCTTCCAAGCTTGAGGAATTAGTCTTAAAGGTTCCTGATGATTCTCAATTCACCAAGAGACATGGTCATCTACTCAGTTTGGTTACTACTGGTTTCCAGAAAGACATGATGAGTGTTCTGTTCCAGTTATTTGTTCCTAAGCATCACTATTTTACTTTCCCGGATTATCAGTTGGTAACCACAATGGAAGAATTATCTAAGTTGCTTGAAGTGCCTATTCTTGATCAGATACCTTTTGATCGATAAAATAACAAGTGTACTATTTTTACCAATGTAGTAATAAAAGGAAGTTATCCCGTGTATCGATCTCGAGAACTGCGTTAGAACTACCAGTGTTTATAATGATTCATTTAAACAAAAGAACATTGGTGTGGTTGGATGATAGGTAATAATAATTTTCATTGTGAATCTTAAAACAAAAATTAAAGAGTGTTTACACAATATGATGAAGCATGCTAGGAATAAGATGTATGAATTGCTCCGTAATAAACTGAACCTTTATTTTATACCATCTATGTTAATGTGATCCAATACCGATTCTCAAGAGTTATTTCCCCTAATTCCTTAGCAAGAAACCATTAACATATAGTTTTAAATCCTAATTCCTTAGTTATTCAAAATTATGTCAAGCACTTATATAAATATCAAGAATTTACTGTCATCACTATTAGATCCTTATTCCTAAGAGAGATTAATGATGCTATTATACAATTAGAGATAAAGTGATCTGTCCAACCTACATTACCCATAGACCAATACCCTATTTTCCAATAGGAAAAGCAATAAGAAATTGTATAATACATTGAATACATAAAGACATAGTTTTCATAAAAGTATAGAAATTTGGTTCATCACAAAAGCAATTCAGCGACACCCCCTAGCATTGGGGGTTTAGCTTCTCATAATATTTAAAGAAAATACAAATTCAAAGTTAAACATTACAATAGAATGGAATTGATCTGATCTATAATTTCTTCTGCTCTTGATGATCTTCGTTTCCCAAACCCTTGATCTCTCTTCTTCTCTTCTCTAATTTCTTCTTTTTCTGATGCAAAAAAGTCCATCCTTAATTCTCTCAAAAACTAGGTCTAAGTAGTGTCAGATTACCCCACAGCTATACAGAAAGCCCGAAACACCCTCAATGAATTCAAACAAATCGATTTCAACATTTCACTTTTCTGTCTCGCGCCTGCCAACATGGGCCATGTTAGGTGACACGGGCACCAGTGTTGGCCACTAGAATCCTTCAACAAAAGCTTGCCTATCAGACTTTCTGACACGGGTCGTGTCAGGTGACACGGGAACCCGTGTCAGCCACTGGAATCCTCTTTTCTCTAATTAAGCATCAGCATTTCTGACACATGCCTTGTCAGGTGACACGGGCACCCGTGTTAGCCACTGGACTTCTGGAGAAAACGCTTCGGAACTTGTCAACTTTGCTTCTATTCTTGTGCAATTTCACCAGGACTTAGAAATATAAAACTACCAGACCAAGACTTCAAAAGTATCTTATTTATCCAAAATTTAAACTAAACTAATGCAAACAAACAAAATGTGAAAATTAAAATACGTGACGAAAACAGTAAAAACACTAAGCAAGGTGTTACCAATGTTGCGGTTTTGTGCCGGATAATAGATAGAAAACAAGAAAGAATGGTGACCAATCACAACCTCAAACTTATCTCATTGCTTGTCCTCAAGCAAAGCTTAAGTCCACAATATAGGTCACCTCTGAATTTCACTAAACCATAGTACCACTAATATTATTCGCAACTCCCTTTCTTTCTTCTATACCTTCCCTTCTTACCCGACTCATGGTAATCAACTACACTTCCATAATTCAGCACCTCTTCCTCTGTCAGTTTTTCACACTATCTCCAGATCTCTCGGGTTAAAGTGTTTATACTCTCTTGATCAAGGTATGCACCGTCATCTACTGTGCTTGCACAACATCTATAAACATAACACAAACACACAAAACATACACTATACGAGGACTTTATTGGTTGTAATGGGGCTAAGGGACAAGGTGGGATACACAAAAAGAAAAGGAAAACAAAGGGATAATTTGCTCAGATTCAGTGTTATCTATCTCATAGTTGTGTACTTGTTATTTTGCAACTCAAAGGGTTGGGCACATATTATTCGAGATATTCGGTTTCTTCTCCTCAATTGGATACTGGAGGAATTTTGACATTAAGTTTTTCACCGGATTCTCGGTGATGAGTGCATTCTCACAACATTTTTATTCTCTCATTTTTTTTTCAAGATTTTGTGTTTCTCTATATTTTTTTATCATTCCTTTTCTTTGATTTTATTTTTTTTTCGAATGCACTCATTCACTCTTATTGCGAGTGTCACAACCCCAAACTTAGAGTTTTTACACAAATCACCAAATTTCTAACACCTATCTGAGCAAGGTAGGGAAGTGTTTGGGCTAATGGTTTTATAAAATGTGGTTTAAAAACAAGAACGAGGATAAAGCTCAAACTGGGGTAACAAGAGATAATGTACAAGGGTAGGCTCAACAAGCTCAGGGCTACAAAGAAACAAGTGCCTCAGTGCATGTGTGTGTGCAGTATATATTCCATAGATAATTATGCAAACAAAAAGAGACTAAGTACATACCCGACACTCTCTTGGTGCATTTGTGTTTGGATATTTCTGATCCTCACCATGTTGGTTATACTGACAATTTCAAAGGTTCCTTATGTGTCATGTAGTGTCATGTAGCTTCGGGTGTGTTATACTCTGGTCTAGTTCCAGTGTTAAGAATTTCGTCCAATTTTCTTTTCAGTCGTACCAACTTTCAGAGGTTTCCTAGAGTTTAATGTAAGGATTGATCACTCTCAACCACTTCTCTCGGGTTGTCCAACTACTCCGTCATAGTCACCACACATCTGTAACACACAACACACAAAGAAACAAAATATTTAAACTAAAATAGCCAAATTTAAATGAAATAACAAGAAATAAATAAAACACACAAAATACTAAACTATAAAAAAAACCCTACACTTGGACCAAACATTGACCTCAATGTTTCAGAGCCAAGGATGCAAGGAGGGACTCATAGGGCTCACTGTGGTGGAGGAGAAGTTATAAGATGGCAAGGCCCTCCACAAAAATAGAAAACACCCAAAAAATTTAATCGAAATCTGGATTGTCTGACACGGTCGTGTCCCATGACATGGGAAACCGTGTCAGGGCCTGCCCAATTATCCAGTGTTCTTCTTGTTCCAGGTTTTCTGACATGGTCGTGTCCCATGACATGGGCACCCGTGTCAGAGGCTGATATACGAAACTTTATTATGCTTATTTGGATAACACAGTCGTGTCCCTTGACATTGGCACCCGTGTCATCCCCCTGTATTGGCCAATCTCTTCTTTCATATTTTCTCATGTCATATTTTGTCATCCCGCTCAAAACCCCAATCCTCACTCTCTTTCGGATAAGAAATCCTGTAGGAAAACATTACAACAAAACAAAATAAATCATTAGAAATAAAACGCGTGGGTTGCCTCCCACGAAGCGCTTCGTTTTACGTCGCATGGATCGACGGTTGTTCATCTCACCCTGTAAGATGAACAACACGAATCTTCACACCTTCTTTCCCTGCATAATAGGGTTTCAACCTTTTCCCATTCACTTTAAAAGTGTCACCGTTGGCTTGATTTTTCAATTCAATCGCCCCATGGGAAAACACTTTGTGCACTACAAAAAGTCCTGACCATTTGGATCTTAGTTTTCCAGGGAATAGCTTCAACCTGGAATTGTAAAAGAGTACCATTTGTCCTTTATAAAACTCTTTCCTTATGATCCTTTTATCACTCCATTTCTTTGTTTGGTCTTTATAAACCTTGGGCGCGATTCCGAAATTCCTCCAACTGATGAAGTTGAAGGATCCAAGAACTTCCTGACTTAGACAGATCCATATTCAGAGGTTTTGATGCCCAGAATGCCTTGTGATCCAACTCCAAAGGTAAATGGCATGCTTTGCCATAGACTAGTTGGTACAACGACATACCGATTGGCGTTTTGAAATTCATTCGATAAGCCCATAAATCATCATCCATCTTAGCCGCCCAATCTTTCCGAGAAGAACTTATTGTTTTCTCAAGAACTTTTTTAAGTTGCCTGTTTGAAACTTCTATTTGGCCATTTGTTTGAGGGTGATATGGTATGGAGACCTTATGCTTTACATTATACTTCTGGAGTAACATTTCCATGAGGTGATTCAGGAAATGTGTTCCTTCATCACTTATGAGTACTCTCGGTACTCCAAATCTAGAAAAATGTTTTCTTTCAAGAATCTCACCACCACTTTCGCATCATTTGTAGGTAAAGCCACAACCTCAACCTATTTAGACACATAATCAACTGCCACTAGGATATAGTTCTTCCCGAAAGATGGTGGAAAAGGTCCCATGAAATCTATTCCCCAAACATCAAATAACTCGACTTCCAACATAGAATTCTGAAGCATCTGGTTTCTCTTGGAGATATTCCCAGTTCTTTGACATTTATCACACTCTTTTACCATCTCTTGGGAATCCCTAAACAATGATGACCAATATAAACCTGATTAGAGGACTTTAGCTGCAACTCTATCACCACTAAAATGTCCTCTGTATTCTGAGGCTTGGCATGCTTTCAATATATCTTCCTGTTCTTGCTCAGGCACATATCTTCTTATCAGTCCATCGACTCCTCTTTTGTATAAGAAGGGATCATCCCACAAGTAAAACCTGCAATCATGAACACACCTTTTCCTGTTATAATCAAAGTCATCAGGGATGATACCTCCTACTAGATAGTTTGCATAATCTGCAAACCATGGTACACCAATAACAACAAGGATGTGTTCATCAGCAAACTCGTCCTTTATTGGTCGCTTATCCTCTGTTTCTTCAATCGATGACATATGATAGAGGTGATCAGCAACAATGTTTTCACAACCTCTCTTGTCACAAATCTCCATATCATACTCCTGAAAGAATAAAATCCATCTCAGAAGTCTTGGCTTAGAGTCCTGCTTAGCAAATAAATTATTCAAAGCAGCATGGTCAGTATTAACAATGACTTTAGAACCCAACAAATATTGCCTGAATTTATCAAAGGCATAAACCACAACTAACAACTCCTTTTCGGTAGTTGCATAGTTCATCTGTGTAGGGTTCAACACATGACTAGCATAGTAAATGACGTGTAGCAATTTTACCTATGATGTCCCAAAACTGCCCCTACTTCAATATCACTAGCATCACACATGATCTCGAAAGGGAGAGACCAATCAGGGGCTACTACAATTGGCGCCGATACTAATTTAATATTTATGGTTTCAAAAGCCACGACACACTCTTTATTAAACACAAAAGCCCTATCCTTAACCAAAAGGGTCGTTAAGGGTTTTGTTATTTTAGAAAAATATCTTATGAATATAAGGTAAAAACCTGCATGCCCTAAGAATCTACTAATACCCTTTTCATTCGTCGGTGGGGGAAGCTTTGATATTACTTCAATCTTTGCTTGGTCCACTTCTAGTCCCTTGTAGGAAATTTTGTGACCCAAGACTATGCCTTCGTGCACCATGAAGTGACACTTATCCCAATTTAGGATTAGATTGGTCTGCTGGCATCTTTCTAAGACAAGAACAAGGTTATTTAAATAATTATCAAAAGACTTACCAAAAACCGAGAAGTCATCCATGAATACTTCCATATGCTTTTCAAGCATATCAGCAAAAATCGATTGCATGCATCTTTGAAAGGTGGTTGGCGCATTGCATAACCCGAATGGCATCCTTCTGTAGGAAAAAAATACCAAAAGGGCATGTAAATGTTGTCTTCTCTTGATCTTCAAGTACAACATCTATCTGATTATACCCCGAGTAACCATCGAGGAAACAATGGTACTCATGACCGACCAACCTTTCCAACATCTGGTCGATGAATGGTAACGAAAAGTGATCCTTTCTCGTAGAAAGGTTCAATCTTCTATAATTGATACAGACTCACCATCCTGTAACTGTCCTTGTAGGGATCAAATCATTCTTCTCATTCTTGATCACAGTCGTTCCTCCTTTCTTTGGAACGACATGTGTAGGACTCACCCAAGAACTGTCAGATATAGGATAAATCATCCCAACATCTAACATTTTCACCACTTCTTTTCTGACTACCTCTTTCATTGCGGGATTTAGTCTTATTTAGGGATAGACAACCGGTTTATGATCATCTTCCATAAGAATTTTGTGCATGCAAACCGTAGGACTAATCCCCTTCAAATCTTCAACCGACCATCTAATGGCACTTTTGTGTTTTTTCAGAACTTTGAAAAGCTTATCCTCTTGGAGAGCTTCAAGATTGGAACTTATTATTGCCGGGCATATATTGTCAATGTCGAGGAAAACATATTTGAGGTTCTCGGGTAATTGTTTCAATTCAGCCCCTTTCTTAGATTCATCTTTCTTCTCCTCTGTTGAAGGTTGCCTTAAATCTTCCCACCTGTTGGGTCGAGTCCCTTTGAAAGACGAAATTGCATCCATCATAGCTAACGCTTCCATCTCTTTTTCATCAACCTCTTCAGTTTCTTCAAAAATTGATAAGCTTAACACTTTTTCCAAAGGTAGTTGTTGTGTCTTTAAAGAATTCTCATTAGCAACAACTTGATCAATTACCTCAATATGTTGACTTATGGTAATATCATCCTTATACTTCATAGTGTTCCGAACATCAATTTTCAACTCTTCATCATAGACTTTCAGAGTCATGGTACCCTCCTCTATGTCTATCAAACATCTCCCGGTCTCTAAAAATGGTCTACCAAGAATAAGAGGAATCTCTTCATCTTCCGGCATCTCAAGAATAACAAAATCCACTGGGAATACGACTTGTCAATTTTCAGCAGAACATCTTCCACTACTCCATAAGGTCTCTTCACAGAATGATCGACAAACTGAAGTGTCATCCTTGTGTTTTGCACATTACCAGTCCCTAATTTCTTATAGATATAAAATGGCATAAGACTAACACTTGTTCCCAAATCAATAAGAGCCTTTTTAAAAGATTTATCCCCAATAGTGCAAGGGATAGTAACAAAACCTCGATCCTTCTTCTTTACTGGAATCTTCATACCCTGCAAAATAGCACTACATGTTTCAGTTAGAATAATAGGGTCAATATCAATGGTTCTTTTCTTCGATATGATATCTTTCATTAACTTGGAATAAGTAGGCTTTTTCTCGAGTGCCTCTAAGACAAGAATGTTGAGTTCAAGCTTTTTGAACATCTCTAAGAATTTCTCAAAGTTTTTCGCATGATGCCCCTTCTTCTTGTTTCTTGTGGGGAAAGGGAGTTTAACTTCCGTTTTTGGTTCAGTGACTTTTTCTTTGACCACCCGTTCATGTATAGTGACTTCTTCACTTTTAACCTTATTTTCTTTAATCTCTAAGTCAACTTCAAGCAACTGGTCGTCTTCTTCAGAATTTTTCTTGCGCACGTCTTTTGACTTACCACTCCTAGTGGTCACATCATTCACATGATGATTGTCTGTTGGATTAGTAACTGTAGCACTTGGAAAAGCGCCTTGTGGTTGTGAACCCACAAGTTGTTGTGCGATCTGACTCATCTGTATTTCCATATTCTTAATGGAAGCACCTGTTTTCTTTAGATTTCTTCGAGTCTCTTCTTGAAATTGAGAACTTTGAGCAGCCATCTTTTCAATGGAAATCTCCCAATCAGGTTTCCTTGTCCCCTGTTATTGAAATTGTTGCTGAGGTTGGTGATATGGTTGTTGCTGCTATGGTCAGTTTTGGACATTTCCTTGTTGATCCTTCCAAGAGAAATTTGGAAGATTTTTCCAACCAGGATTATAAGTATTTGAATAAGGGTTGTTCTGCCTTAGAAATTTTACCTCCTTAATTTGTTGTGCAGTTGTAACGCAATTTATAGTAAGATGAGGTCCTCCACAAATTTCACAATTACTCGCTTACGTAGGTTGAACTGGTTGAACTTGTGCTATCTTCCATATCAATAGTCATCTTCTTCAGTCTTCTCTATACTTCATCTGTAATTTGGTCTTCCATTTTAACAACTTGATTAGGTAATTTCAAATCAATTATTCCTTCAGGTTAGGAAACACTCCGGTCATATAACTCTAAATGCTCATTTGCTGTAATGGCTTCAATGATATTTTTAATACCAGTGGCTGTTGTAAAGTTAGTTGAGCCACCGACAGCTGTGTCGATGAGTTGCTTCATCTTCATCCTCAGGCCATTTACAAAATTTTGCATTTGTTCAGTTGCATCCATGTTGTGAGTGGGACATGCAACCAACAGTCGTTTAAACCTCTTATATGCATCTCCAAGTGATTCTCCTTCCTTCTGTTTAAAGTTCACTATATCATATCTCTTACATGTACACAGAAGCCGGAAAATACTCGTTGAGAAAGGTAGTCTCAATATGTTTCCAAGTTGTAATGCTTCAAGCAGGTAAAGAGGAAAACCACTCTTCAGCATCCTCTGACAATGTAAACGGGAACATCACTAACTTTTTAGCTTCTTCAGAATTCCCCTCAATTTTCAGTGATGTCTTTATGGTGAGAAATCTCTACAGATGTTTATTTGCATCTTCATTAATTTTTCTAGAGAGCGGTCTCCTTTCAAGTTGCTTGATTGTTGAGGGGTGCAACTGAAAGTGATCGACATTGACCGGTTGATTAACGATCGCCATCCAGCCAAGAGGGGAATTGGATCCTCCATAGTCGCCTAGAAGTCTTTCCACATGAGGTGGATCAACGTCCATAGTCTCAAAATTTGAATCTAATTGCTCAGAAGGAATTGATTGTGCTTCTTCTTTTTCCTTTCGTCTTTCTTGCCTAGCATTTCGGATTCTCCCTTTCAATTATCTTTCTGGTTCTGCATCAAAAAGAAATCCAGTTGAGGCCTTACCTCGCATAAAAAGATTAGAGGATTATTAGTTGTGAGCAAATACAAACAAAAATTGCATTAAATAAAATTTTGGTTACAGAGCAACAAAATTCTAATTAAATAATTAAACACAGATAATTTGGCAGTCCCCGGCAACGGCGCCAAAAACTTGATCGATAAAATAGCAAGTATACTATTTTTACCAATATAGTAATAAAAGGAAGTTATTCCGTGTATCGATCTCGAGGGCTGCATTATAACTATCAGTGTTTATAATGATTCAATTAAACAAAAGAACATTGGTGTGGTTAGATGATAGGTAATAATAATTTGCACCGTGAATCTTAAAACAAAAAGTAAAGAGTGTTTACATAATATGATGAAGCATGCTATGAATAAAATGTATGAATTGCTCCGTAATAAACTGAACCTCTATTTTATACCATCTATGTTAATGTGATCCAATACCGATTCTCAAGAGTTATTTCCTCTAATTCCTTAGCAAGAAACCATTAACATATAATTTTAAATCCGAATTCCTTAGTTATTCAAAATTATGTCAAGCACGTATATAAATATCAAGAATTTACGGTCATCACTATTAGATCCTTATTCCTAAGAGAGATTAGTGATGTTATTATATAATTAGCGATAAAGTGATATGTCAAACCTACTTTACCCATAGATCAATGCCCTATTTTCCAATAGGACAAGCAATAAGAAATTGTATAATACATTGAATACATAAATACATAGATTTCATAAAAATATAGAAATTTGGTTCATCATAAAAGCAATTCAGGGACACCCCCTAGCATTGGGGGGTTTAGCTTCTCATAATATTCAAAGAAAATACAAATTCAAAGTTAAAGATTACAAGAGAATGGAATTTCTCCGATCTTCAATTGCTTCCGCTCTTGATGATCTTCATTTCCCAAACCCTTGATCGCTCTTCTCCTTTTCTCTAATTTCTTCTTTTTCTGATGCAAAAAAGTCCATCCTTAATTCTCTCAAAAACTAGGTCTAAGTAGTGTCAGATTACCCCACAGCTATGCAGAAATCCCGAAATACCCTCAATGAACTCAAACAAATCGATCTCAACAATTTGCTTTTCTGTCTCGCGCCTGCCAACACAGGCCGTGTCAGGTGACAGGGGCACCCATGTTGGCCACTGGAATCCTTCAAAAAAAGCTCTCCTATTAGACTTTATAACATGGGCCATGTGAGGTGACACGGGCACCCGTGTCAGCCACTGGAATCCTCTTTTCTCTAATTAAGTATCAGCATTTCTGACACGGGCCGTGACAGGTGACACGGGCCGTGACAGGTGTCACGTGCACCCGTGTCAGCCAATGGACTTCTGGAGAAAACGCTTTGAAACTTGTCAACTTCGCCTCTATTCTTATGCAATTTCACCAGGACCTGAAAATACAAAAACTACCAGACCAAGACTTCAAAAGTATCTTATTTATCCAAAATTCAAACTAAACTAATGCAAACTAACAAAATGTGAAAATTAAAATACGTGACAAAAACATTAAAAAAAACTAAGCAAGGTGTTACCAATGATGCGGTTTCATGCCAGATAATAGATAGAAAACAAGAAATAATGGTGACCGATCACCCTTCATCAGTCTAGAGCAAGTTTTGAAACCTGAAGACATTCCAGTAGCCTTACATTTGAAACGATTAGACATTGTATCTAATTGGGAAACAAGGAATGGAGTCAAGGATTTTCCTCCTAAATTTATGATAGAGAAGATTCTGTGGTTTCTAGATGTCATGAATTTTCGTGCTTTTGAGGATATTTTGGCTTCGTTAATCTATGGTTTGGTACTATTCCCTAATCCGTACCAATTCATAGATGTGAATGCCATCAAAATATTTCTCACCCATAATCTGGTGCCTACTTTTCTTGGAGATGTCCAACATTCCATCCACACTCGTACTATGAAGAAGCGAGGAACTCTTATGTGTTACATGCCTCTACTATCCAGGTGGTTTATTTCGCACCTGCCCTGATCAGTGATAAAGAATGGACAAGGTTTGAGGTTGTCTCAAAGGTTAATGTCACTCACTCATGCAGATATCAATTGGTGTTCTCGATCTCAGGTAGATGTCACTATTATTGATCTATGTGGGGAATTCCCTAATGTACCACTCCTTCGTATAAGAGGGGGAATCACTTACAACCCTTCTCTAGCTCTGCATCAGTTTGGTTATGCTCGAAGGGACGGTCCTCATGATATGCTCATCCAGAGTATTATGTTCGACTATGAGAATGATCCTCAAAATTACCATAAAAGGTTTATACGTGCTTGGGTCACGGTTTTTGTACCCCAAAATTTTCCCTCTCTTTTCTTCAATAGATTTCTCACAAAAGTTCTCAAATGCTCAAGAATACTCAAGAGTTGATCAGAGAAGCTCACCTCCTAAGCACTGGGTCCACAACTAGGGTTTTGGTTATCTCAAGGAAAATTGGAATTATAATACCTTGTATGACTTTCATGGTTCATCATAGGCCTCCAAGAATACTCATACCAAGTTTCAAGCCTTGCATCACAAATTTGCTCAGTCAATTGCTCAAATGACTGAAAATCATCTGTATTGGGTAAAAAGTCAATTGTGGAAAACATACACTCAAACTTCAAGATTTTTGGTCAACATCAAAATTTTTAAGTCCTATTCATCATTTTATCAAGGGTTAATCATAATTCTTCAAGGAAGACCCTCAGATCACCAAAGGGGCAAAATTGTCAAAATTAGAGATTTGACTGAGAATGACTGATCATTGACTTTTGACCTAGTACATGACCTAATGACTTGAAGCATGATCTCAAGGGCTCAAATATAATGTCTTGAACTAATTACATGGTTCAAAACATTTCTAAAGATCAACTGATTGATAGTTCAAATTTGGATCAACTGATGAAAAGTCAATTGTCACACAAAAGTCAAACCTTGACTTTTTGGTAACTTTGAACTTCAAAGGTCAAGAACCATCAAGACATTAAAAATTACCAATATTGATCAAAAATAATTAACAAAGTCAATACAAGTCAATAAAAAGTCAAAATTTCCAATACTTAGAAAAATTCTAAGTGTTTTGTCCTTAATATATTCACTACTTCATGACCATTTTTCACTAAGATACAAGATAATTCAAGGAAAAATTTCAACATGAAAGTTGTAGAGCATGATGAATTCTAACACTTTTTCCTTGAGGTTTAATGTATAAAAATTTCTTGGATTAGGAGATATAGGCTCATGAGTCATGATGTTTTTATCTAACACTTAGAGAAATTTTCAACAAGTTTTGGTCAGATTTTTGTCCCAACTCCTTGGCAATTTTTCACCAAGTTCTAAGTTGATTTAGCCAAAGTGGTCAACATGAAAGTTGTAGAAAATGTTTCAAGCTTTCAAAATTTCCAAGAACACATTTTTATCATGCTTGAGCAAGGAGATTCAAATAGATGAAGTTGGGAATCCATTCTTGAAACACAAGTCATTTTGTGATGAACATGAAATCAAATCTCAAATCCATGCTGCATAAATCTTGCTTTACAGGCTTCTAACTTCCAAATCTCTCCATAATTAAATGTTTACACAAACTTTTGAGCTATGATCCAAGTGATTAAAGCTTTGTCCAAACTTACTTGCCATTTAAGGGAGAAAGGTTACATTTCCATTCTTGTAAAGCAAGATTTAATCACAAAGTCAACTTCTTGAGCTCCCAACTTGTTGTATCTGAGTACAATCAATCTATAACATCATAAGTAACCTCCCTGCAACCAAAAAACCATAGATCATGCTTGTACTTTATACTTGGAACCATAGAAACCCATCCAACTTGTTTTTTCACTTTTTCAAACTATAACTGGCTATCTTGAATTTCTGGTTACTAGAGGTCCTCAAACCTTTTCTCTATAAATAGAGAGGTTATTTGCAAGCTAAAACACGAGTTCATAAACCCTCCAAGATTCTCAAACTCTCTCAAGTAATAATTGTATACAAAACCTCCTTTTGTTGCAATTTCTAACCTTGAACACCAAACACTCAATTCACTCGTGCGTTTCCACTCTAGATCATTTACAAAACTTCTATAACTCATTTAGAACCCATCCAAAGACCTATTTCATCACTATAACATCATCTTCATCATCCTCCATTTTCAAAAACAGAGCCTTGCAACTTGACTTGGTTGAAGTGATTCAACAACTTTTAGCACAAATTAAGGATTGGAACAACTTCAGGGAGGTCCAAGGAAGCTTAATCAATCATCACTTTGCACCCGGAAGCCTCCATACGCGTTCTGAGATTTCACTTCAAGATGTAAGTTTTCAAACTTTGAAATCCTTATTAAAGAATCATTTGCATCTTCTTTTAAAATATAAAATGTAGATATCATGTCTATGAAGCTAACCATGTCCTTAGTTTTCATTTTAATTGACTGAGCAATGAGAATTTTGAAACTGAAATTTCTGAAATATTAGGTTTCAGTTTGGTACCAAACAAAATTCATCCTAATCTTTAATCTTTAGCTTTTGAAAATTATATGGTTGGATTCGTGGTTAATTTTCAAGAAAGTTTGATGTTTATATCTTTTAAAATGGTTGAGAAATGAGCATTTTATAAAAAATCAAAATTTGGTTGTTGTTGTTGGCGCACGAGGAAGATGATGAAGTGAGATTTTTGAATTTTCAAAATTGAGTTTATATTATATTTATTGGTTTTTGTTTTATGAACAGATGAAACAGCCACCCCAGTGGCAAGCACGCACGTACTAAGTCACTTCTTGTCCCCAAGGGCGCGGGTTCGAATCAATGTGAACCCCCCTTTTGACATTTTGTAATTTATTTTGATTTTCTGGGATTTCAGAAGCGCACTTCATGTATATTTTTACTAAGGCATCCTCTTTTCAACACACGTGCGTGGCTTGGTGGTAAGACTTTTGAGCTGTAACCCTAAGGTCATGGGTTCAAGCCCCTTTGGCCTAAAAACATTCTTTTTATCACTTTTTTTTCTTTAGTTTTTTAACAAACTTCTACCAATTCTTTTACCAATCAAAATAACTTATTTTGAGCTGATTTTTTGCACACTATTAGTTTACCATCTTTATTTTATGAATATAAAAAAATATTACAAAAAATATTTTTATTTCATTATTTTTCAATTAAATCAAAATAGGTACCTTTTAGGGTTTTTTAAAGACTTCATTCTTATCTTTTGGATTAAACTTTCAACTTTGCTCCAAAGCTTGATTTTACAATGATAAGTCTTGATTCCTATGAGATATATTGATACTTGAGTAAACATTTCATGATAGCTTGAGTATTTCTTAAGAATTTTCTCAATCAAATTCACATTAAAACATGAAACATGTACAAAAATAAAAAATTATGCTCCATGACTTTCATCTTGATTGTGATGCATACAATTGTTTCAAACATGCCAATTCCAACCATTTTTTCATGAAAATATATAAACATTCCAATTTCTTATTTTCCTAATTTACATTTCTAGACCAATTGCATAGGTTGCAACTATTGATGTAATAGTGTAGATTTCTTTCTGCACTTCTCATATTTATATAAATGGCATGTAATAGATGATTAGGGTTTATTGATTTTCTCCCCTATTCTCAAATTTGTACTCCCCATTTCCGAAGAGATGTAATAGCGTAGGACATTTAATTTCCGCAATTTATCACTTTCCATATTTCTGTTAGTAATTAGGGTTTGTATGGCAAGATTTAAAATGAAACATTAAACAACCCTAATTCAAGATAAAATAATTGAATCAAACACACTTTGCACACACACAAACACCTCTAGGGTAACCCTTACTTGTTGCCTTCAAATAAAACAGTCATGTCCCTCAAACATGGATTGTTTTAGCAAAGACCCTCGATTAAAAAAGATCGTAGTCCCTCGATGACCCTTCGATGTTGCCTTCGGTAAACGATCTTAGTCCCTTATGACAATTGCTAAAGCGTCCTACAGGTTGCCTTCTATGACTGTACGATGACCCACGCCTATCCCTCACATCCAACAATAGGGCTTCCTACTAACTAATGCTAGGATAGCACTATGTAAATAAGGAGGAAAAGAACAAATATCTTTTGAGTAGGTAGATCGCTCGTAATCGCTTGCTCACAAGCTAAAACAATTCCCACACTTCTCACTTTCAAAACAACTAATTTCAAAACACTTTATAAACACTCTTGAGGAATGATACAAGGGTTATTATAAAGCGAATTACCTTACATTGGCATTTTCAAAACATTTTACTATAAAACAAACACTTCCTTTCAAACAAATATTTTTCAAAACAAACATTTTGTATACATTCTCAACGATACGAGAATCATTACAAAATTTCCGCACTTAAGCATTTTCAAAATATTTACAAACACACAAAAACACAAAACATTTTCAAAGTGAGCTAGTGATTAAGAGCCCGTAGGTAACCACGAATGAAAAGGGTGCCAACACCTTCCCTTTTCATAATCTACCCCCCTTACTCAGAAAATTCTCAAAAGGTCTTTCCTGTTTTTTTCACCCTTCCTTTATTGGATAAAAGAAAAGTCGGTGGCGACTCTTGCTATCCGCAACATCTGCGATAAAATGAAAAAACCCAAGTCAGTTATCCCACCGTATTATAGAACTGGCGATTCTGATGGGAAAATAACTAAAAGTGGGGTTACCTTAAGAGCTAGATCACCTTTATTGCTTTACTTGTTTGCCTTGATTGCTTTATATTTCAGGATATGGTTGGGTTTATTTCTTGTATAGATCCTAGACCCGAATCTGGGGCGTAGACCGACATGGTTGAAGCGATGGCTACGTTAGTGTGACACATTTGTTGGTAACGTTGTCCCTTGAGTTGAACCAAAGAGAATACGGGGCCGCTGTGTGGTGTCATAAAGAACTAACTGACCGTAGAACCTTAGTTGACACAACTTAGCCATTAGAAAGTAATGAGATAGCTAGCTTTGGTGTAGACTAATGTTGGTTAATAATCGATGGTACACTCATTGAGATTGGACTATCGGGATATTTCAGTCGCAGTTCCGATGCTTGTGCTGAAACAATGCACGAGAAGAAAGATCAGTGATATTGAGGCTCCTAGAACCCGGTTACTTATTTTAGGACAGGTTGAGCCAACTAAAACTTCAAAAGGATACTTACCTACTGTTGTATCCCAAAATTTTCCCTCCCATTTTATTCAATACATGCTCCTAGAGGTCCTCAATTGCTCAAGGTTGACAAAGAATTAACCAGACAAATTCTCCTCATAAGCAATGACCCTCTAATTATGGTTTCTATTGTCATCAAGATGTGTGAGCTCCAAAGGCCTCAAATGTTTTCCATTGTCCTAGTATGTCTTCAAGATCATCCATGAAAAAATTTCATGCCTTCCACTACAAGTTTGCTCAGCAATTGTTCAAATGTTTGAAAATCAACTGTGCTAGGTCAAAAGTCAATTGTGAACAATTTGTTGTACCCTAAATTTCTCCCCTAATTTTTTCAGTCGCACTTTCATATCATATTTTGTCATTTGGTTACAATCATTAGTAAATAGCTTCGTTCATCACATTTGCATCATTTAATCGTGTTTAAGTTGACCTAAAGTCAATTTAAATCGACATTTGCTTCATTCTGTAGTTGAAAAAAACTCGATATTTCACTTCATGCATTTTTATCTCTTTACTATTTTCTTGTATTGCTCCAAGTTATTTATATGTCGATAATAAAAATATTTCGGTTTTATAGACAGATTGTTAAAAGCGATTCGACATTGTGCGGAAAATTAGCGAGAAAAATATTTCTTGTTTTCACTTTCTACCAATAATTTTATGAATATGCGTTTCACGTAGATTATTACGGTATGCTCGCTTCATTTTTATGGTACAGTTTGAAGTCTCGTTTTTAACCGTAAACGTCTATTCAGCCTGATATTTTTATTATCATTTTATTCCGATTTTGACTTTTTGAATATTTTTCTTTAATATTTGTGACATGTAGTTTATTTTAATGTGTTCATTTTATTTTTTTGGATAAATTTTTGTCTGTTTTTTTATCGTTTTCAGTCATTTTAAGTCTTTATTTTTTATTCAGAAAAAATTCAAAACAATTATTTTAAATTGAGTTATTTTTTATACTTTCAGGTTTTTATTTTATTTTTGTCATTCAATGACTTTTTAGTCACATGAAAATATTAAATACACTATGCTTGATTTTGATTGGCTACAACTTTCTCAATTTTTATTGAAAATGTGCAAACTTTATATGCCTAGAAAGAGGATGAAAAATTCTCCAACTTTGTAGGAGTGGCCACAATCCAAAAAATGAAAGGAAAAAAAGTTATGAAGCTTGGAATATTTTGACACTTAGTGAAACTTTGGTGTAAAATACAAAAAATTGACTTCTTCATATCTATTTTTGAATGACAATTTGGACTCAAATTAAAAGGTTGGCAACATGAAAGTTGTAGATTGAAGTTCTCTGTTCATTTTTCATCCAAGAATCATCTCAAATGATTGAGTGTAGAGAAAGATATGGTGATTTGAATTTTGAGCTGAAAATTGAATTTTTGCCTAGCACAAGGAAAGACACGTGCGCAACAAGCCCTGGCAGGAAAGGAATTTCATCAAACATGTTGTGGGCGCGCATTAATCACTATTTCTCTATGAGAAATATTCATTATTTTGAAAAATGTCCAACATAAAGGTTCAAGCCCTAAATGTGAGGAACAACTTTGCTTCAGAAAGTTTCTCCAAATTCTTCCTACATTTTGAGATATAATTGTGAGAAGTAGGCACCACGCATGCTGAATTTTCTGCCCAGCAAGGCAAGTCGCACGCACAGCAAGCCCAGGCAGACAAGGAATTTTGTCAAACAGTTTGTAAGCATATGTCCATGGCCAAATATCTCATTGATTCAAGCTTCATTTTGAAAAATTTTGAATATGAAAGTTGGAGTATGAAGTTTTCTCTACATTTTTTATTCAAAGTTTGTCACATTTCATGCATTGTGGAGAGAGATATAAGGAGGCAAAGAAGTGTTCATGGAATGATAAAATTTTCATGAAAATGTATGGTTTTTATTTTGTGCCAACCAAGTTCACATGTCAGCTCATACCCCAGCCCTCCTCACTTATCTAAAATGCATAAGTTGCACCCTCTAAATCACATAAAACAAAACAACTCTCATTCTTCTAATTTTTCTCGTTTTCCATCATTCTCTCTTTCCACACTTTATATAAAGCCTATGCATTCAACAAGCAAAGGGTGGGTTGAAAGATTACAAATCAGAAGCAAGAAAGCTCTTCTCTCTCATTCTCACGAAAAATAAGCACTCTCCTCTCTCTCTCTCTCTCTCTCTCTCTCTCTCTCTCTCTCTCTCTCTCTCTCTCTCTCTCTCTCTCTCTCTCTCTCTCTCTCTCTCTCTCTCTCTCTCTCTCTCTCTCTCTCTCTCTCTCTCTCTCTATCTATCTATCTATTTATCTTTGAATTTCAAGCTTTCTCCATTGTTGTCAAAGCTTACTTTCTCCATTTTTCAAAATTTTTTCACATCTCTCTCCATTTCATAATCTCTGCATCATTCAAGCATGCTTCTCTCCATTACTAACTCTTTATTTGAGCTCCAACATCATCAAATTTATTACAAGGTATATGATCCATTTTTTTCTCTCTTACTACAACTTTGCGTGTTATTTAAATTCATGAATTTTTTGCAAAATCTAAGAGCATATTCATAACTCTTGTATTTTTCTGTTCAATTTTCATTTTTGGATCGTTTAAATTGGTGCAAAATTGAGGGAGAAAATCAAGTTTGAAAATTGTTTGATGTAATGTGCAAATAAAAAAAAAAACTGTTCATGTAGCATTATTCACGTGCGATTTTCTCACTCATCAAGGTATCATTTCATAAATTTTTTGATCTTATCATGTTCTACTAATTTCTATCTTGAACTTTGGTGTTGGAACTTTTGAATTTCATCAATAAATAAGCAAGATATCGTGCCATGAAAGTGTTATGTTGAAGCTGAAAAATCTGCATATTATGGCATTTGGTAGGGATGATGATGTGTCCTGTTTTAATTGAACATGGCTTTAGTTATTTTTACAACGCGCTTTAGCAAAAACAAGTGTAAAAGGCTTTATATTTTAATTTTCTTTGTTTTTTCTCCAATTTTCTTTTAATATTTCCTTCACTTTAAAAATTATGAAAAAAATATTTTAGACTACTTTTTCAATAAAATTTCATATTTTGATTTTTATTTCATTTTTTTTAATCATTTTTCTATTCATGTAAATAATTAGTGTTTTATTATTCTTTTAAAACATTGAATTTTATTTTCCTATTTTTATTAAGTAAAAAAATCCATAAAAAATATTTTTGGACTTCTCTCTAAGTTTATTACTTGAAAATATTTTTTTTTCCAATTTTATAAAAAATTTGGTTACATTTTAAAAATCATTTGGACATAATATCTTTTATTTGCATTAATTTTGTTAGTTTGTGTAAATAATTTTCTATTTCTTTTTTTCTTTTCAGATAAAATTCAACAAAAATATGCTTTCTGATCCTTTTAATTTTCTTGACATTTAGGTTATTTTACATCAAATTTATTTGGCATTTGGATCTAATTGATTAATTTGTGAACTTAATTTCCTCTTTTAGGGTTTTTGCTTGATCATGCACATTAATTGATTTAAAGTTCTAACTTCCCATGCCTATAAAATCATAGATGAAGTTGTTTGGAGTGATTGAATATATTGAGGCCATAAAAATCATTTTTCTGGAATTTTACAATGTGATTTCATATTTTTCACAAATTATTTTCCAAAACCATCTAGTTTAAGGCTTAAACTTGCTAGTTTCCAAGTTTGCATTTCTAAAGCAAGTTTCCACCTCAATCCAGAGACTCCAAATTTTATTTCTGACTTTTATAGGACTTTTGGAAGTTAGGGTTTTAATTTCATAATTTTTCAAGTCATTTTCATATTTTGAAACTATTTTTGACTTAAGATTGCATTTTGGGTTTTACCTTTGATTACTGCTTGTAATTGAAAACTTTTCTACATGATTCTTGTTTGATTCTTGAAATAGCATATGGTACTGACTTGGAGAATATCTTGAGACAAATTCTTCAACGTCATTGGATCTTCGGTGTTGATAGGTTGATAAACCAAATCCATTAAAATGGACGAATGATGTTGATGATATTTGAAACTCTAATCAATTCCCTCTTCATCTTATTCCCATTTCTTACTGTATTACATGTTATGGGATAATGATCTCTATATCATTTATCCAAACATGAAATACATAGATTGCTATTGACCGGACTTAAAATAGGTGTGATTTCTATATAAGTCCACTTACGATTGCTTAACATAGCGCTAAATTTTGTCTGATTCGAATAAATGATCATTCGTTTCCCAAACCTATGTTTACAAGCCCAAGTATGTTAATTTGATCCCTTTTATCCAATAACCTTGAGATTCATTTTGTGGAGGATTTTGTTCTACCAATCCTCTAATGGATCTTCATAAATTTTGGTCAACGCGAATCACTTAAACACCGTTGATCATTAAATGTTGCCTTGAGAAATCTTAAATGGATGATATACTTGACAAAAAGCAAATGCAACTTGTTGTTGAGAGGCTTTTGTTCTACCAATCTTCTAATGAGTTCCAAATGCAAGTTTCAAGATGGTCATCCAACTAACTACTAATTCTTAACAATTGTCTTTACTTTATGCTTTTATTTTTATACTTTTACTTTATGTACTATTTACTTTAGCATTTACATTTCATGCTATTTTCATCTTTGCTCACTTGAGCATTTACTTTTATGCCATTTTTATTTTGCTCACTTGAGCTTTTCTTTTCCTTTTGAAGATACTTAATAATAAACATGAACCATAAAAAAATATTAAGGATACTTGGACTATTTGGTTACTATCCTTGGCATTATGGAGTATTGGACTTCTTGGACTTAGGAATAGAAACCTTGACTTATATTGGAGACCTTGTGGCCTTAATTGATATTTTGTCTGGAGTTCTTGAGGTTTACCTCAAGACATTGGGTTGTTTATTTGTTTTGTGTGCAGGTTATTGTGATTACATACATTGTCCGTAATCTGGAATTCATCTGTATACAACCATTACTCTGCCCAATTTTTGTGAAGACTTAATACACTTAAAGTTTGGTTCTCTCAAGAGGTCTAGTATCTTTGCTTGCTTTGTTTCAATCCAAAGAATGGGAATACTACATTGGCTCATTATGTCAATTGTTGTCTTCTTGTTGGTTAGACATTTGTTTTCCCTAACTTTTACCTTATCTTTTACCCTCTTGTACATAGGACACTCTCTTCATCTTCTCCTATTTTTTAATTTTCAAAACCTTTTCATCTTTTTCAAAATCTTATCTGTTTATAAACTCGAATCGCTTTCATAATAAACCTCGACTTTGTCGAGTTCCTTTTCTTTTAAAACTTATTTTCTTTAAAAAAACTTCAATTCACTTAATCATACTTCGACATCTTTCGAAATTAACAAAAACACTTCCACTCATTCAAACCTTTTTGTGCGCTCGAGCGACTTTACCTTTCAAAACTTTTTTCGAGTTGAGACATGATTCATTGATAGTCGAGCAACATTCTCCTATCACTATGGTTATAAAGGTGTCGACTTTTCCACTTGAGTACTATAGGCATTCTCAAACCCTCACTCTTGCAGACGCAGGGTCCATCTTTCTCACACCTTGTGGGCGTTAGTCAAGATTTCTCTCCTAACAATGATGACTTGTCTCCTTGTTTAAAAACAATCAACATACAAGTATTTTCTAGCCGAACTACGGTGCTCTGACTTTCCCATTGCACGAGGGAGTACGTAGGCATTAAGTCTTACAACCCAAGGCGAGCAACAAAAATAATAAAAAAACATTTCATTTTCTTTTGTTTACAAATACTCATTCATTCTTTTCCTTTATCAAGTAAAACTTTACATGACACTCATTTTAAAAGAAACCAAACAAAGTGGATCCTATGGAGTACCGTAGATGCTTAGGGTGCTAACACCTTCCCTTTGCATAACCGACCCCCGTACCTCGATCTCTGATCTTTTATTTCATTGTGGATTTTGTTCGCTTTTTCCCATTTTCCTTTGGAAACAATAAAGTGAAGTGGAGACTTAATTATGTTGAGATAAGTCAATTGATGGCTTAATATCAAATCTTTACCGCTACATTTCTTTTCCTATCATTACTGTCGCAATTTCGTTCTCTCTTAGTACTGATTTGCGCGTGCGACACAATGTACAATCAAACTTCAAGATTTTTGGTCAACATCAACATTTTGAAGTGATATCCATCATTTGATCAAGGGTTGATCATGATTCCTCAATAAATGCTCCTAATCTATCAAAAGTCAAGAATTGCTAAATTAGGGTTTGTATAGGAAAAGTCAACTGAACTTGGACCAGGCATAACTTTCACATATATCATCCATTTTCCCCCAAACAAAGCTCTTTTTTAAGAAAATAAAATTCCCTGCAACTTCTATATTTCTCTCAAGTCCAAGAAATGCACCATTTGAAAGAAACAAGCTCATACATTACAGGTCATTTTCAGAAAGTCAACAAAAGGCACTTTTTTTCAAGACCATTTACATCAAGGTAAAGTTTTCAAATTAAAAATTTATAAGATGAGGGATTGAAGTAGACATCTTGGGCTTTCCAAAAAGTCCAAGATAGTCATCATGGGATAAAAATTGAGCAAGTTATGGCTTTCCCAAGTTGGGAAAATTTGAGAAAATTCAAAGATGGTGCATTGAGAAAATTTGAACTTTTGGGTCAATGGCTTAACTTTTTTAGGTTCAAACATTATTATGACCTTACAAGGGACCTCTAATCTCATTTTTACATTTTCTTACCATTTTTATCTATTTTATTCATATTTATTTTGATTTCTCTCAAATAAATACAAAGTAAATTGTATAAAATATTTAGAGATGGGCTTTGGCATTTGGGCTAATGTTTTTTTTTATCTTAAGTCCCAAGAATTCATGCAAGAAGTGTCCAGGTACATCCAAGTCCCAACATGGCATGAAATCTCAAGTTTTGGCAATTTTTCAAATTTTGAATAATGGCTTTAAACATGACCTTAATGCCTTGATTTCTTTCCTTGTAACCTTAAACCCGAAAACCTGAATAGGCGACTTGGGAAAAAAAGGGTATCCCGGTGGATTGAAAACCCGAAAGGGCAGGCTAGGAAAAAGTTAGGGATTTAAAGCGTATAACTATGTCCTGTTGGATCACCTTACATCCAATCTTCAGTATCAACTATCAAGATCAAACGGTACTAATCGATCCAATCAGCTTCGGAAAAGCAACAAAGAGATGAGATGCTTAAAAGGCATAAAGGAAATAGCATAATGGGAACCCATTATGGTCATTTCACATAGCTGTTTTTCTTTGTATACTATTTTTGTATAGTTTCCATTCTTACGATGACATTCTCTTACTAGGATGTTCGTCTCCTTGTACAAAAACGCTTATTCAAGTTAATACAAAGCTATTCCTTTGAAAGTCCAGAACTATTTGTTTTTATTTTTTGTTTAACATCCAGTGATTATTTTTGAACATATGAATTTGAATGTGATTACCGTTTACAAATATAAGCATAAAAAATAGAAAGACAATTATTAATGACTTTAAGAAACAGGAAATGTCTAAGGGCCATCCACAAAACCCCGCAGATATTTCCTTCCGTAGATACCTTCTCCAGCAGATGCAGAGGCAGAGACATCCTACTACAAGGTCACTACCATATTCTCAGTATGCAGCCTAATAATTTCAGGTGTTCTCATATCCTCGGCAGAGAAAAATCTCTAAATTACTGCTCCAACAAAACATTCCCCAGTAAAGTCGCCAAGCTTCTCAGGATCCCCCAACAGGATTCCAACAAAATCCACAAACAATGCACGGAGTTTCCCTTCCCCAACATAGTTTATTTCTCTGACAACGGAAATCCGTCTCTCAACATTTCAACTTCAACAAAATTTGAAGACTCACATTCTTCACCCCCAATAACAATCAGGGATTTATTTTCCCCAGTTCAATAACATTACAATAGAACAACTGATACGTTCATACATTGCATTCATACATCATTCTACAAACATCATAGCATATGCAACACAAATGCATATATCATAATCTCATTCATTTTGAGAGCATCGTGCAATTCATACATCATGACACCACATGAAATTGATTTTACCTTTTTAGGTTAAATCAACAGACAGACAAACACTATCAACTCATGCAGCAGGTCAAAGATTAATTCCGGAAACCAGACGGGGAAACTATCTACACGACCAAGTGGTATAAACTCCCGAAGCAAGACGAGTTTACCAACAAATACAGCAGGTCACATATTAATGCCCGAAACTAGATGGGGAAACTATCTATGTGACCAATGTTGCCAAGTCCTAGATTAATACTTGTAACAAGCCATGACAACTATCTGTGGACGACCGACTATAGATTAATACCTGTAACAAGACAGGAAAGCTATCTACATGAGAAGATTTAAGATTAATACTTGTAACAAGCCAGGAAAACTATCTTTCTTTCTCAGGTCATAGATTAATACCTGAAACCAGACAGGACAACTATCTCAATGACCGACAATTTTCAAGTTCCAGATTAATACCTTAAACCAGACAGGAAATCTATCTGAGAACCATCTGATTGTAGATTAACACCTGTAACAAGTCAGGAAAACTGTCTACATGAGGAGATTGAAGATTAACACCCGAAACCAGACGAGAAAACTATCTTTCTTTCTCAGGTAAGAGATTAATACCTGAAACCAGATAGGACAACTATCTCAACGACCAACAAAAACAAGTTCCAGATTAATACCTGTAACAAGCCAGGATAACTATCTATGGACGACCGACTGTAGATTAATACGTATAACAAGCCAGGAAAATTATCTACATGAGGAGATTGAAGATTAACACCTAAAACCAGACAGGAAAACTATCTACATGACCAGATGAAGTAATCTTACACGGGTTTCTTCTCATGATCTCCATATGTAGTCTAACACAGACTCATCCTGAAGCAATTTTACACGGGTTTGTTCTCATGATCTCCAGACTCAGTCTAACACGAACTCATCCTGAAGCATTCTTACACGGGTTCCTTGTCATCATCTAGATGTAGTCTAACATGGACTCATCTTGAAGCATCCCTACACGGGCTCCTTCTCATATATCTCCAGATGCAGTCTAACATGGACTCATCCTAAAATAGCCTCATACAAGCTACTTCTCGTATATCTCTGGATATAGACTAACACTGACTCATCCTGAAACAGCCCTACACAGGCTCTTTCTAATACATTTTCAGGTAACGGTTAATTCCATTATCCCCAGCAAGCCACTGTGAAGCCTGGATTTCAACCAGAAAATAACAAACTTTAGTCTCTCCAATCCCGAGATAACTCCTCAGTAGAGCCTTGGACAACTGAAATTCCTAGAATCTATTCCCTAAAGAGTTTTCCTTAAGCTGAAGAACAATAGAAACCCATATTCCCCATTAGAATCTTCCTCAGACAACAGGAATAAGAATCCTCATAAAGAGACCTCTTATGAAGTCAGCGTCTACTTTAGATGGCATTTTTAAGCCCATCTTCGACGAATCTCTGTCATCTTCTCCAAATGGAATCTGTAATCCCATTCCCGATATCATCAAGCAACAATATTACTTCATGCGAGTGCAAATTTCTGGGCACTCTAGTGTCCAATCATCTTCCACCTTCAGATCACGAAAGGCCGACAAGCCAATCTAATCCTCAGGTTTAAGAAGATTAAACACGGGCAGTTATTGTACCGCAAAATTTTCCCTCCCATTTTATTCAAGACATGCTCCTAGAGGTCCTCAATTGCTCAAGGTTGACAAAAAATTGACCAGACAAATTCTCCTCCTAAGCAATGAACCTCTAATTAGGGTTTCACTTTTCATCAAGATGTGTGAGCTCCAAAGGCCTCAAATGTTTTCCATTATCCTAATATGTCTTCAAGATTGTCCATGATAAATTTCATGCCTTTCACTACAAGTTTGCTCAGTCAATTGCTCAAATGTTTGAAAATCAACTATGCTTGGTCAAAAGTCAATTGTAACCAATGTACAGTCAAATTCAAGATTTTTGGTCAACATCAACATTTTGAAGTGATATCCATCATTTGATCAAGGGTTGATCATGATTCCTCAAGAAATTCTCTTAATCTATCAAAATTAATTGGTGGAATTAAGTTGAAGTATTATTTTATTATTAAGCTAAATATGAGATTGAGCTTAATTTGTGGTGTTGTGAAGTTATAAGGGGGTATGTCACTTAGGCAATATAATAATATATTATATAGAAATAGAGTTAAGGAAGAAGAGAGTTAGTGTTATCAGAAAAAGAAGGAAAAAGAGAAGAGAAAGAGAAATAGGGTTTTGGAGAGGAGAAGAATAACAAGAGTAGGTTGCTGCTAGTGTCAAATTCCCAGAAATTCCATTAAAGTTTCTTAGAGCTGCACTCAATCCAAGGTAAGGGTGGGATTCTTGCTAAATAAATGGGAGTATGATGAATTTTATTTTGGGTTTAGGGTATTATTTTCTCTACTATGTTATGCTAAGATTGTTTGTGTTTCTATTAAAATTGACAATTGATTTGAGTTGTGTTGTTGCTTGTTGTATTTGTACTGTGTTGGGTTGATGCTAAACTAGGATAAATGGGTGAATTGAAACAAGAATGAACAAGAACTAGGCATATGTGAAAAAGGAGGAAAAACTGGTTTTTAGCTCCAGGCCTTATGACACGACCATGTCAGCTGACGCTACCACCTGTGTCAGCCATTGTGCTTCACGCTTTTCCCCTTTCTTTTCCTGACACGACCGTGTCAACTGACGCTGCCACCCGTGTCACCTGTTGTAGCAAATTTTTTTGAACTTAGAATTATGCAGTTTTTCTGACCCAATTCGTTATGTTTGATTCTTATGCAAACTAAAAGATAGAATATGGTAATAGGGGATAAAACATCAATTAGTTGAAGGAAGAAATGATTAAGTAACTACTGAATTCTTGTGGAGAACCATTGATCGGTAGCCGAATTAGGCGGTATAATTAGTTGTCCCGAATTTAACTAAATTTGACCGGGTAACTAAGTTTAATTAGTAGGTAATTGTGAATATGTCTTTTGTTGAAATTATGTCGATTACGCCGAATTTCCAGTACAGTTGGTTAAGTCATTCTGTCTGGTTTATGGACATGGTTGATTATAGGTCTTATGACCAATGTTGTGTTATTTTGTGTTTATTGATAAATGTGTTGGTGTTGCGAGATATCATTGAATATATGTGGAATTTGATATTGATAATGTGATTATGAATTATTTCTGTGGGTAGTCATATGGTGTGAATCCTGGTGAATATATAATGAATATGTTGTTGCCATGAATTGTTGTTGATTATGTTGATGACGTTGTAGGCCTGTGGCCAGTGAAGTAGTCATATAGGCATATGCCTCGTGAAGTGTTTAATGATGTTGTTGTGTGTGTTGTACATTCATACATTTGCATCTTATGAATGCCTGTATTGGCGGATTTTGTGAAGGCCTGTATTGGCAAAAATGAATTATGAAGAAGGCTTATGCCTTGTGCCTCGGAATTACTGGCAAATATTTATGTTGGGAGTTCTGCTCCAATGGTACCACGTGCATTTGCACAGTTGAGTCGCATTCGGAGTCATTGATTTGTTGCTTCTTTGAAGTGTTGTTTATGCCTGGTGATGTTATAAGCTGAATTGATGTGCTGGTAAATTGTGTTGCTTTATGTTGTTGTTGTATGAAGTGGTAAACCGTATATTCTTTACCTATTTGTGTTGTGAATAAATGTTGTGACGCTAATGATGTGATTATGAATTATTTCCGTGGGTAGCCTTATGGTGTGAATCCTAGTGAATATATAATGAATATGTTCTTGCCATGAATTGTTGTTGATTATGTTGATGACGTTGTAGGCCTATGGCCAATGAAGTAGTGATATACGTGTATGCCTCGTGAAGCGTTTAATGATGTTGTTTTGTGTGTTGTACATTCATACATTTGCATATTATGAAGGCCTGTATTGGCGGATTTTGTGAAGGCCTGTATTGAAAAAAATGAATTATGAAGAAGGATTATGCCTTGTGCCTCAGAATTACTGGAAATTATTTACATTAGGAGTTTTACTATGATGGTACCACATGCATTCGCATTATTTCGAGTTGCATGTTCGAGTCGTATATGTTGAATTGTGGTGTTGATGATTTATGAAGTGTTGAGTTATTGTTGGATGAAGTGGTGATTCTTTTTTTTGTTTACCTAATATATTGTTTATCATAACCCTATTTATATAGTTTGATATCTCACCCCTTTTGTTTGAATGTTTTCCTTTGTTGGTAACATGCAGGTAACCAAGATGAGTAGCTGATAGCATTATTAGTTCGAGTTCGATGTCTTTTTCTCTGATACGTAGCACTCGGGGGGAAATGAACGCTTGTCTTATTTTGTTGTTTAATTATTGAAACTTATGTTGTTATTGAGGAGTTTATTGTATTAATGTTGTTTCATGATTCAAAAGATGCTATATCTTCTTTAGAGAATTATTATGAATTCGCTGCGTGATTAATCAAAGTTTGGTTTATGTTATGAAGACTATATTCATGAGTTGTGTTCATTTTGCTTCTTTAAGTGTTATGTATCTATTCTAAAAGCATGGCAAGTTTAGGTGTTTCTGTTGAATATGTGACATCCTGATTATATTGGAAATTTTTATACTCTGCTTTTTCGATTAATTGCCTGGGGTAGAGTTGGGGTGTTAGACCATATCTCCATCTCACCGATCGGTAAAACTTTTCTCAATCGAACCCCTAAATTTATGCATTGTTAATTCATTTTGTTTTCATAAATCATGTAGCATAATTGTTTAAAACATCTATGACATATTGCTTTTAAGATTTGACACAGGGATGGCAAAGCACCATTGTTAGGGTTCCAAAAACGGTTGAGTTCCAAACTGAGTGATACCATGAGTTTTAGGACAAACAAATGGTGCCATTGAACTCGCAACCCCTAATTAGGGGGACTATGACCTTTTTTCTTTTTAATTCATCGTGTTTTTGCAGATGACAATTTTGGCTGGCCGGAGAAGAAGGAGGTCAACCACCGTGTATGGTGGTTTGACCCCCCCTGTGTTGGCGTGGCTGAACCTCGTGTTGTGATTCGTCCATTTAAAATAAAATGGCCTACTCAGCGCACACATTTTAAGTTAAATATTTTTCTGATTGGTTTTCACATATAATGTTATTGGTTCAGTTATACTAACGAATGGGCAGGTTGGTGTAGTGGTGAGGCGTGCGTTTGTAAAACTGGAGAACCTGGGTTCGGTCCCCAGGTCTTGAGTTTTATTTATAATTACATGTCTTCTGCAGATCAGGTGTTAAACAGATCTATAAGTACACCATGCATCCTCACCCCCAGCCAGTTGATCACCACTAATTCAGATTAAATGCTCCTGGAGCGCCCCCTCATGATGGATCCTCAAGGGGCCAGTAACACTGAATCAGGCGCAGTGCTCTGGGCCAGCTCAATTTGGGCCTAACAAAAATCTCAAGCACACCCCCATTTTACTTTAGACATCAGGCCCAGTTTTATTTTTTCTATTTTTCTTTTTAGCTTTTTATTTGTTTTATATTTTACTTTTAAAACCCTTGTTTATCAAATCATAAAATCAAAATAATAATAATAATAATTAGACTTAGGATTTTCCTAAGATTAGTTTTAAATTTGTAAATTAATTAACTTAATTATTTTGACTTGTTTTAATTATCTTAAAATCAATTAGAATTAGGTTATTTCATTCAATATTTTCTTAATAAAATTACAAAAATATTAGAATTAGTTTTACTTTGATTTATTTAATTAATTTGGATTAAATTTAGTCTTTCTCATTTAATTTAATTTTTTAGTATTTTCTTAGAATAAACAAAAACCATTTCGCACACGTTGTTTAATTTCGCATTTTATATACTAATGTATCTGCTGACAGTATGTAATAGCTTAAACTAGGGTGTTACTTTATCGCTTTCTTTATTTTCCCCATTTTTTGGACATGTAAATATCCTCCTCCCCAAAGCCTTGTAATAGTGTAGGATTTACGATTCCCTCACTTTAAATTTCTGAAAATATTAACTGATAGTAACTAGGCTTGTATGGAAAGACTGAAAACAAAACATTAGCAAACCTAATAACAAAGACAAATGAACTGAATTGAATCACTTTCACATATACACCTCTAGGGTACGCTTACTTTGGTTTCCTTTTGGAAAATAAAACAGTCATGTCCCTCAAAAATGGGGACACTTTAGCAAAGACCCGTAGATCAAAAGATCATAGTCTCTCGATGACCCTACAGTGTTGCCTTTTGGTAAATGATCTAGTCCCTTAAACAAAATTGCTAAAGCGTCTCCATATGTTGCCTTTATGACTGTACGTCCCTTCGAATGTCCCTCATACATCCAACGATAGTTCTACCTAATGACTAATAGTAGAATATAAATATCTAAAGGAAAAGAGGAAAAGAACAAACCTTTTCGAGTATAAGTAGATAGTTCTTGAATGCTTGCTTAAAACAAACTTTTGCACTTACACAAGACAATTTTCAAAAACCTTTTTCAAAACGCTTTATCAACACTCTTGAGGACTGATACAAGAGTTATCATAAAGAAAATATCTGCACTAAGGAATTTTCAAATACTTTTCAAAACATAAAGCACGGGGTATTTAAAAAATGAGCTAAGCATCTAAGAGCCCGTAGAAAACTACAGATGGAAAGGGTGCTAACACCTTCCCTTTCCATAATCTACCCCCTTACTCAGAAAATTCTCGAAAAGGTATTTTTTTGTTCTTTTCACCCTTTCCTTAATTTGGATAAAAGAAAAGTCGGTGGCGACTCTTGCTTACCGCAACATTTGCAAACACAAACACAAAACCAGTATAACAGTCGGTTCTTCCACCGTATCAAACCTACAAACCCCATGCAAGCCTGAACCTAAGGCTTTGTGTACTTTTCTTGTGTTTGATTAATTGTTCGAACAACATGACATCATAAACATCATGACATCATGCCATATCATTTTCACTAACCGTTTCAAGGACCTAGGGATTTATCTTTGTTCTGTTTTGTAGGTTATGGCTTTTGCTCGCAGAAAGAATATCCAGATCAGTTTTTTGAGGATGCCTTCTCAACTCAAGGAGTTAGTCTCAAGGGTTCCTGAAAGTTCTCCTTTCATCAAAAGGCATGGTTAACAACTCAGTTTGGTCACCTTAGGTTTTAAAGAAGTATGATGAGTGTTATATTCCAGTTCTTTGATCCCGCTCATCACTGTTTCACCTTTCCAGATTATCAACTGGTACCCACAATAGAATAATTCTCTAAGCTATTGGGAATACTTGTTCTTAACCGGACACCTTTCACCAGTTTAGAGAAATATCCACTACCTGAAGAAATTGCAACAGTCTTGCATCTAAAGCGGTCTGAAATTGTAGCTAATTAGGAAATAAGGAGTGGAGTCAAGGGTTTTCTAGCGAAATTTCTGTTAGAGAAGGCTCGACTGTTTTTGAAGGCTATGAATTTTAAAGAATTCAAAGAAATCTGGTCTTTATTGATCTATGGTTTGGTGCTATTCCCTAATCCATACCAATTCATAGATGTGAATGTTGTCAAAACCTTCCTTTCTCGTAACCCTGTGCCTACTTTGCTCGGAGACATTCTGCATTCTCTTCACACTCGTACTATGAGGAGGATAGGGTCTCTTATGTGTTGCATATTGTTGCTATCTAGGTTGTTTATTTCTCACCTTCCTCGATCAATATTGAAGAATGAATAAGGTTTGAGGTGGGCTAAAAGGATGATGTCTCTCTCTCATTCGAATATCTATTGGTGTTCGCGATCTCATGAGGATATTACTATCATTGACTATTATGGGGAATTCCCTAATGTTCCACTCTTTGGAATTAGCGGAGGTATTACTTACAACCCTTCTCTGTCTCTACGACAATTTGGTTATGCTCGAAGAGATTGTCCTCATGATGCACTTATCCAAGGTATTATGTTTGACTACGAGAACGATTTCTAAAGTTATCGTCAAAGGTTTGTACGAGCTTGGGGCATGGTAAAAAAATGATAGCAAGACTTTAGGACATAAGAATTCTATCCCTTTGGAGCCATACCTCAAGTGGGTACAAGCTCGTGCTTAAAACCTTATGATGCCATATCCTGTTGTCTTACCGATAATTGTGGAGCCTATCATCGATGGGGATATTCCTTATGCCATTCTCCATCCAGACATGCCCGCCGACCTCGAAGAATTGCAGAAGCCCTGGATTGAACTCAAGGGAGAACGAGACACCTTTGAAGCTCAATTCTACGCAAGCAAGAAGAAAGTGTTGGAGCTCAGAAAGCGACTTCGCGAGGAGCAAAGCTTTAATGCATACGTCGACACGAAGAGGACGCATCCGTAGGAGACTTGAGTCCTAGGTTTTAGGAGTTCATTTTGTTGTGTCTTTGAGACCCTTTAGCTTTTTCATTGTAAGCCCAAGAAGTAATTGTAATTTTTTGAACTTATTAATGCAATCTTTGTTTTTGTTTCCTTTTTGGCTAACAAATTTAAATCTCTTAAAGGTCCTTGAAAACATTGTATCCACACAACTCAAGCATTACAAACTCTGTTGAAAGCATAATTGATAACACTGCGAGATCCTCCTCAGAATCACAACACATCATCTCTGAAGTATAACCAAAATGCAAAGTGTGCCTACCATTCCAATAGCCCTGGGCACGACACCAATAATTGTTGGGCCCTAAAAGGAAAAATCCAAGACATGATTGATGCCAATGAAAATTAGTTCGACCCTCCAGAGACCCCCAATGTGATTACCGCACCGATGCCGAACCACGACAAAGGTGTGAATGCTATTGATGTTAGTTCAGATGAAGAAAATGTTGATGGTAACTTTGACAATTGGATCTTTCCCACTACTGACAACAGACTCAACAAATGGAAGGCTAAATACTTTGTACAAATCTCCTTTAGTTAGGAGTAATTTCTATTTCCTATTTTTATTGCTTTAAGAATTTTGGTTATGTAATTTCTTTTAAAACAATGACTTTAAACCTTGTGTCTTGCCCGAGACACAATGGTCCATTTGTTAAGGGTTGTCATTTCATATGTCATATTTTCATTTAATGAAAACATTGGACATTTTGCATTCAAATTTTGCGCTCTCTGTCTATTCTTTTTTCTTTATTGCATTTTCAAATAGCTATGTGTTCTTACACACACCTATACACTATATTGCAGATCCCCATCCACTCCGAATCTCGTTGATAATGATTCTGCTATTACCATCTATGACTTTGAAAATCCAATATACCAAGTCGAAGATGAAGGTGAGGAAGATTGTGAGATACCTAGAGAGCTTTCCAGAATCTTAATACAAGAGGAAAGGGCTATCCAACAACATGAAGAACCAGTCAAGGTGGTAAACTTGGGTTCTGAGACAGATAGGAAGGAAGTCAAGATTTTGGCACCAACCTGGAGGATAATGTCAAGAGAAGATTGATTCAAATGTTGCACGAACATGTTGAGGTCTTTGCTTGGTCATACGAACACATGCCAGGGCTCGATATAGATATTGTGGTTCATTGTCTACCAATGAACGAGGGTTGTTCTCCGATTAAGCAGAAGGTTCATCGCATGCGTCCCGAAATGTCAGAGAAGATCAGGGCCGAGGTCATGAAACAATTCAATGCAGGTTTCTTAGTAGTGACATCATATCCTCAATTGGTTACTAATGTTGTTCCAGTATTGAAGAAAGATGGCAAGGTATGTCTGTGTGTAGATTACATGGATCTAAACAAGGAAAGCCCCAAAGATGACTTCCCACTTCCACATATTGATGTTCTGGTCGACAACACCGCTCAACAAAAGGTATTCTCCTTCATGGATGGTTTTTCGGGTTATAATGAGATCAAGATGGCGCCTGAAGACATGGAGAAAACTACTTTCGCCACACAATGGCGCATATTCTGTTACAAGGTCATGCCTTTTGGGTTGAAGAGCGCAGGAGAAACTTATCAACAAGCTATGGTAGCTTTGTTCCATGACATGATTCATCATGAGATTGAAGTCTAAGTAGATGATATGATAGCCAGGTCACAAACTGAGGAAGAACACCTTGATCATCTGCACAAGTTATTTGAAAGGTTGAAGAAGTACAAACTAAGGCTGAATTCAAATAAATGCACCTTTGGGGTGAGTTCTGGGAAACTCATAGGTTTTGTCATCAGTACTAAAGGTATTGAAGTCGATCCTGCAAAAGTTAAATCTATCCAAGAAATGTTGGCTCCTCGTACTGAGAAGGAGGTCAGAGGTTTCTTAGGATGACTAAACTACATTTCTCATTTCATTTCTCATTTGACTACTACTTGTGAGCCAATCTTCAAACTGCTGAAGAAAGATCAAGTAGTGAAGTGGAACAACGACTTCTAAATAGCCTTTGATAAAATCAAGGAGTACTTACAAGAACCTCTGGTTCTGATGCCACCAGTTGAAGGGAGAACTCTAATCATGTACCTAAAAGTGCTAGAGAATTCAATGGGGTGTGTGCTAGGGCAACATGACGAGTCTGGTCAAAAAGAGCATGCAATATACTACCTTAGAAAAAATTTTACCGACTGTGAAATAAGATATTCACTGCTCGAGAAAACTTGTTGTGCTTTGGCATGGGATGCTCGCCGACTAAGACAGTATATGTTGACTCATATTACTTTATTGATATCTAAAATGGATCCAATCAAGTACATATTTGAGAAGCCAGATCTCTCCAAAAGAATAGCCCGATGGCAAATGATCTTAATGAAATACGATATTCAGTACACCACTCAAAAGGAAATCAAAGGAAGTGTACTGGCAGATTATTTGGCGCATTAAGTTGTAGATGACTGTGATGCGGTGGGAGAACTGACTTGAGGTATTACGTTTTGTGTTCGCAAATGTTTCGGTTTAGCAAGAGTCGCCACCGACTTTTTATTTTATCCTAAGGAAAGGTCAAAAAGTACAGGAAAGACCTTTGAGATGTTTTCTTGGGTTCAGGGAGTAGATTACAAAAAGGGAAGGTGCAAGCACCCTTTTCATCCATGGTTATCCATGGGCTCTTAGTTACTTGTTTAGATCACTTGCTTTTGCTTTTCAATTATTTGAAATGGTGCTTTGTGTGTGGTTTTGAAAATGTTTTGAAAAGAGGCCATCGTTGTGGCAACCTTTGTAATGATTCTTGTTTGAATGTATACAAAGATGTATTTGTCTTTTGAAAATATTTTTCAATGTTTGAAAGTTTGTTTTGGGAAACATTTTGAAATTGTATGGTGAGGTGTGTTTGAAAATAGCAAGGATGTTTTGAAAGTTTTGATCAAGTAACTAAGAGTTGTCTACCCTATTTTACTCAAAGGTATTTCCTACACATTTTTAACCCTTTTGACAATGTTTTTTTACCATTGCATTTGGTAAACAACCTTGTATTAGGATGTTAAACGGGATAGGCGCGGGTCATCGTATTGACCATGATAGCAATTGTGCCATGTATCTTTAGCAATTTTTGAGGGACTTGATCATTTTGTTTAGGCAACCAAGATAGCGTCATCGAGGGACTATGATCTTTTGTTTTGTTTTTGTTTTGACAAAGTACTCAACATGCATAACATGGCCATTTTAAAGGCAACAAGTGGATGAAACCCTAGGGGTGCAAGTGTGCATTGTGTTTGTCATTTTCATGCATTTAGGTCTTGTATTAGGTCAAGCTACTTGTTGATTTTGGATTTTTTGCATACAAACTCTAATCTCTAATCATGGTATAATTGGAAGCATAAATGCATAAAAGTAAATCTACCACTATTACAACATGATTATGGGGAGGGGGATACAATTTTTGAATGGGGATTATTTGGCAAGAAATTAAAACCCTAATTTTACTATTACATCCAAATTGAATCAATGGCATAAATAATAAATGAATAATATTTAAACAAATTAAAATATACAAAATATTATGAATATGCAAAAAAATGTTTATGTTTATTTTTTATGTATGTAAAAAATATTTAATTCAAAAAGAAAGAAATATAAAAAAAAGATTATTATTATTATTTTTATTAAGGGTAAAACCCTAATTTTCTTTTAAGAATGTAAATATACTAAATATACTATTTATATAAAATAAAATAAAATAATGTATATACAAAATAAAATATATTTAAAAAAAGTATTATTTAAGTATAAATAATAATAAAAAATAAAAGTATAATATTTTATGTTTTTATTCTCAAGTATTTTACTAAATAAAATAAAAGTATGTATATATATATATATATATATATATATATATATATATATATATATATATATATATATATATATATATATATATATATATATATATATATATATATATATATATATATATATATATATATATATATATATATATATATATATATATATATATATATATATATATATATATATATCAATTATATTAGTTATGTACAATAAAAATAAAATAAAATATATATAAGATAAAAATATATTTAGAACAATATTTCTTGAGTATAAATAAAATAAAGAATAAAAATAAAGGTATAATGTTAATATATATTATTTTTAAGATTTCAATAAATAAAAGTATATACTAATTAAATCATTTTTATGTTAGAAAAATAAAAATAAAATACAAAATAAATGTGAAAATTTATAAAAATATTTTTTTGATATTTTTGATGTTTGAAAAATAAGAAAATAAAATCAGAAATGAAAATAAAAATGGAAAAATACAAAAGTATGAAGAAATGGGCCAGGGGGGTGTATTCAGTAAAAGGGGGGTTTCAATAACAAAAAGCCAAAGCCCAGCCCAAAGCCAGACTTCATCTTCAACCTTTGTTCACAAACGCGCGCGCCCTGTACACAAATGCCAGATCCTGCATACGTGCTCTAATGCAAAAACACATAACATCAAAGTTGTAGCATTTTTCAAGACGAATTCAACCATATAAGAAACTTGTCCTAACTCTCAAAGACCAGAGAGAATTTCTCTGGCCCAAAATCTTAACCTATTTTTTTCAGGATGTTCATGGATAAAATTCTCTTAGCATGCTTAACTAAAATGAAAACTGAGCATATGTACAGCTTCATGGCTATGAATACTACATTTTTTATTCACAAACCTAAGCCTAATTATTCCTAAATAGAGAGATAGGAAGTTGACAAAAACCTGTTTCAGTTGACTTCGTGTATGGCAATGTGGAGCTTTTCAATGAGGCCTGAGGTGTTTGGGAGCTTGCTTGAACTTTCTCTGACCTTCCCCAATGCCTAGCTTGCCTTGAATGTGCTTGAACAAGCCTATAGAACTCAACCGGCACAAGCTGAAATAAAAAATGGAGAACCTTGTAAATGGAGTTGCAGTCAGTGTTTAAGGGTTGGGATAGCTTGGATGGGTTATGTGGAATGTGTTTGAACCAATTTTAGACAAAACGCACGAGGGATTTGTGCTATGGAAATCAAATTGCAGGGAGTGCCCTGTTTTGCCAAATGAAGATGATTTTGTGCTATGGTAGGTTTGAGGGCTCAAAGGCTCGTGTTTCTGGCTTATGGGGATGTGAGAAACTTATTCCAAATGCTTGCCAAGGTTGGTTTTCACAGATGTGCAAGATGTAGTGTATTTGATATGTTTCTTCTATTTTAAGCAAAAATGAGCAATGATGTAATACAAGCCTGTACAGGCTATCTACCAGCCTGCCCCTTGTGATCTTGGCCCCTCAAGTTGGTGGATATGATTTGCTGCACAAGATATGGCTCAATGCTCAAGGATGCAGTTTTGACATAAAGCAAGATTTAAGCAAAAATGGTAATGTTGCTTTTTTTACTTAAGGATTAATCTTGTATGCAATCCTCTAATCAAGTACAAAGCAAGCTGATTAGAGTTTGCAACTTGTATCACTATGAACATGCCATGGATAAAAAGTGAGTTTTTGCCAACTTCAAGCCTTCGATTCTCCCTAACCACAAATGATTTTGGGGAGTTCTTGGACTTTTTAGAAATCTTGCAACATGCTATACATTCCATCTTTTAAATGCAATTTGATATTCCAAGTTGAATTATGTGAAAAATGGCTACGAAGATAGGTCAAAATCCTGCCTAAACTAGGGCAAAATTTCACTAAGTTAAAAGTTTCATGGACCCTTGTTCCAAAAATCATAACTTGAGATCCAAGCTTCTTTTGAGAAAACTCTATGAATCAAAGTTGTATACTTTGTGTAGGACTACAACTTTCATGTTGGAAGTTTTGTTTGAATCCAATTGCATCATGATGAAAATGTTGGGCAAAGTTGGGAAAAATTAAGAAAATTTCATAACTTAGAAAAATTCTAAGTTATGAAATTTTTCAATCTTAAACCCTAATTTGCAAAATTGGGTTTCTTGATCAACAAGTTTCATGTTTTGACACATCTTGATGAAAAATGACCCTTGGCATTTGATTTTGACCAAAAAGTCAAAGTTTGACTTTTTAGTGTACAATCAAATTTTGATCAGTTGACTGAAAAATTCATCTGTCAATCCAATGCAATTGAGATCTTTTGAACCTTGTGAATAGGTCAAGATGATGCCATTGAGTCCTTAAATCCATGCTTGAACCCAATTTTCCATTGTCTAGGTCAAAAAATCAGAAATTACCCTTGTGCAGTCAAAACCCTAAAAATGACCATTTTACCCTTTTGGTGATCTGATCAAATTTCTTGAGGAGTTATGGTCCAAACTTGATCAAATGGTTCATGTGAGTCTATAATGTTGATGTGGATCAAAGATCATGAGGTTTGACTATAAATTGGCCACAGTTGACTTTTTCCCCAATACATCTGATTTCTAGGTCAACTATCCAATTGACTGGGTAAAAATTCGATTCAAGGCTTGAAACTTGGCATGGACAATCTTATAAGTCCAAAATGAAGTATGAAAGTCACTTTGAGCATTGGAAGTCCAAAAATCCTTGTGAAAACTCAAACCCTAGTTTAGGTCATCAGTGCGAGGAGATGTCTTGAGCAGAGCAAAACCCTAATCCTGTTTGGAGTTCAAGGAGCCTTGTGAGGGGAAAATCTTGATAAAATGAGAGAGCAAATTTTGGGGTACAACAACAGCCCCTGTTCAATCTTATTGAACCTGAAGAGTTAGATTGGCGAGCTTGCCTTTCGTGACTCAAAGGTAAAAGATGATTGGACACTAGAGTGCCCGTAAATTTGCACTCGTCAAAATGTAGCTGAAGGAATGGGCTTAAAGATGCCATTTGGAGATGGTAGAATCTTGCTGGAGATGGGCTTAAAGATGCCATCCAAGACTTGTTTGTTGAGAATTAGGAGAATGAATATCAGAATGGTATCCATATCTGGAACATATCTGAGTTGTATCTGGAGATTGGATTTGTATGAGCAAAGGAATGGCGTCCGTGTCTGGAGCGTATCCGAGCTGTAACTGTATTTGATTCTTGAATGAATACCATAATGACTGCCATGTCTGGAGTGTATCTGTATTGTATCTGAATTCTGAATGGGCGACAGAGAAATATCTGTGTATGGAGCATCTCTGGGCTGGGGATAAATTCCGAATGGGTGACAGAACGACAACCGTGTATGGAGCGTATCTGGACTGTATTCGAAATTGAGATCCGTATGAGTAGCAAAATGACTTCTGTGTTAGGAGTGTATCCGTACTGTAACTGGGATCTGAATAAGTGACAGAATGACTTACGTGTCTGGAGCGTATCTGGGTTGTATCTTGACTTGAATTATGAATGAGTAATAGAATGACCTTCGTGTTTGGGGTGTATCCATATTATATCTGCATAAGAGATCTGAATGAGTAGCAAAATGACTCCCACGTCTTGGAGTATATCCTTACTGTATCTGAGACCTTTGAATATTTGTTAAAGATAACTTTTAATCTTATCCTGAAAAGGGTAAAATGTTAGATGAAAACACAAAGTTATGTTGCATGAAATGTATGATGCAATAAATGTGTTTTATCAATGTTTATGATATATGAATGTAATGTATGCACATGTAAGTTGGTTAGCTGTCTTGCTGAGAAAAATAAATCCTTGATAACTGGAGATAATGAAATCTTTGACTGCTGCCGGGGAAAATAAACCCTTGACTGCTGCTGGAGATTCAAAACCTTTGATTGTTTAGACTGAGAAATCCTTTGGACTACCGTTGGGGATTGAAAATCCTTAGTGTCTTGTGGGGATTAACAAGAGCTTTGACAACCTCTGCGGGGAATTGAGAATCCTTCATGACCTTCCTGGGGAATAAGGAAAACTCTGACGATCTCTACTGGGGAATTAAAACCTGGGAGGCTTCAACTGGAGAAATGAGAACAAGAATCTTCATTCTGCTAGGAAATAACTCTGTGGGGAGAATGTTTTTTCCGTCGAAGAGTTCTCAAGAACTTGGGTGGTATGCCAATATACTGAGGAATTATCCGAAGCCGTTGTCTGGTTTCTAAGATAACTTGCAGGGGAATCTTCTGGTTTTAAGATAAATCTCTGGGGAATTGGAGGAAGTTGGATGGTCTTCCACCGGGGTTGAAGTTTTGGACTCTGTTGGGGAAGAAAGTTTTATCTTTGCTGAGGGTTTGTAGTTAAAAGTTTTCTGGTTCCGCTGGGGATTGGGAGTTTGGAAACTTAGTTCTGATGGCGATATGTATTTCAAAGCTTCAACCCTGTTGAGGATCTGGATGATGTACTGCAGGGAATTTCCTCTGGGAGAGCTTAAAGACATTCTCCTATACTTTCAACCTGTCAGTAATTATTCTTTCTCATATCGTTTTATTTGTAAGCAGTGATTATATTCAAATGCATATGCTCATTTTAATAAATCATTGGACGTTTTCAAATAAAACAAAAGTGTAAAAAGAAAGAAAAGGCAAACAAATTCCTGCACTTTGAAGTATCTTTGTATTAACTTTGTGTAAGTATTTTGTACAAAGGAGACAAACATCCTAGTAAGAGAATGTTGTCATAAAAAATGAGAAAAATTTATACAAAGAAAGATGGCTATGTGTAACAATTCCATGGGGTTCCCATTCTGCTATAGCCTTCGCAACTCTGAGTATCTTGTCCATTCGTTGCTTCGTCCGTAGATGATTGGATTGATCAGAAGCCCGGAGCTTGTCCGTGAAGAGATTGTCCTTAAAGTGATCCGACGAGACATAATCATACGCTTTAATTCCCTAACTTTTGCCTGGACCGCCCTTTCGGGTTTTCGATCCACCGGGAAACCCTTTTTTGCCCAAGTCTCCCTTTCGGGTTTTCAACTTGCCGGGTGTACAGATTTTTTGTGTGTTTTATCCCTAATTTTTGCCTGAACCGCCCTTTCGGGTTTTCGATTCACCGGGATGCCAATTTTTACCCAAGTCGCCCTTTCGGGTTTTCAACTTGTCGAGTCATTTATGCGTAGTATCTTTTGACTATGTCTGCATTCGCAGGGTGCAGCAAGTCATCACTGTCCATGGTGGTTAGGATCATTGCCCCACCAGAAAAGATGTTTTTGACCATAAATGGTCCTTCGTAAGTAGGAGTCCACTTGCCCTTGGGATCACTTTGGGGTAAGATGATCCGCTTGATTACAAGGTCCCCGACTTGATATACTTGCCTCTTGACTTTCTTGTTGAAGGCCTTGATCATACGTTTCTGATACGCCTGACCATGGTAAACAGCAGTAAGTCGCTTTTCATCAATCAAGTTAAGTTGATCAAGCCGGGTCTGAATCCAATTGTCTTAATTCAAACCAGCATCCTTCATGATTCTCAAGGAGGGAATCTGAACCTCGATAGGTAAAACAGCTTCCATGTCGTATACCAAAGAAAAAGGGGTTGCCCAGTTGAAGTACGTGCCGTGGTACGGTACCCGTGTAGAGCAAATGGTAACATCTCATGCCAGTCCTTGTAGGTGACTGTCATCTTTTGAATGATCTTCTTGATATTTTTGTTCGTAGCTTCGACATCACCGTTCATCTTAGGCCGATAGGGAGATGAATTGTGATTTTGAATCTTGAAGTGCTCGCACAGAGCGGTGATCATAGTATTGTTCAAATTCGTACCGTTGTCAGTGATGATCCTGTCGGGGATACCATACCGGCATATGAGGTTCTGCTTGATGAAGCGGGCAACCACATTCTTTGTAACGGAGGCGAAAGAAGCTGCTTCGACTCACTTGGTAAAATAATCAATAGCCACCAGGATGAAGCGATGTCCATTGGATGTTGTAGGCTTGATTTCTCCAATCATGTTGATTCCCCACATCGCGAATGGCCAAGGAGCTGTTAAGACATTGAGAGGAACTGGGGTAATATGTACCTTGTCAGCATAGATTTGGCATTTGTGACAAGTACATGAATGTTGATGACAATCAGCTTCCATGGTAGACCAGTAGTAGCCTTCCCGTAAAATCTTCTTAGCCATCGTATGACCTCTTAAGTGGGTGCCAAAGGTGCCATTATGTAGTTCAGCCATGATCTGCTCAGCTTCAATCTTGTCCATGCAACGGAGTAGGACACAATCAAGATTACGCTTGTATAGGATACCATTGCTCAAAAAGAACTTGGCCGCGAACCTCCTTAAGAACTTTTTGTCGTTGACTGAAGCACCTTCAGGGTACTCTTGTGCTTCGAGATACCTTTTGACGTCGTGAAACCAGGGTCGGTCCACCACTTCTTCGGTATTAATCTCGTGACAATGTGCAGGTTCGTCCATTCGTTCAATGGTGATTTGGGGTGCCTCATTATCCCAATTAAGTTTAAACATGGATGACATTGTAGCTAGCGCATCTGCCAACTGATTCTCTTCTCGCGGGAAGTGCTCGAAGGTAATCTGTTCGAAGTGTGGTAACAATGTCAAGACATGTTCTTTGTAAGGGATGAGGTAAGGGTGCTTAGTATCCCACTCTCCTTTGATTTGACTGATAACCAAAGATGAGTCCCCAAATACAACCAAAGATTTGATTCCCAAGTCAATAGCAGCCTTGAGACCAAAGATACAAGCTTCATACTCGGCCATGTTGTTGGTGCAGCTGAAGTAGAGTCTAGCAGTGAAAGGTGTATGGAAACCTTCTGGAGAAATAAGTACCGCGCCGATACATTTTCTAAGTGCGTTGGAGGCACCATCAAAGTACAAGGTCCATCGGGATCCTTGCTCAGGTCTGTCATACAGTCTGTTTTCTTCAATGTTGCTCAAAGTCATGATATCCTCTTCGGGAAAGTCGAACCTCATGGATTGGTAATCTTCGACAGCTTGATGAGCTAGATGATCGGCTAGCACACTCCCCTTTATAGCTTTTTGGGTTGTGTACTGTATATCAATTCGGTGAGGATCATCTTCCATCTAGCGATTCTTCCGGATAGAGCAGGCTTCTCGAAGATGTACTTGATTGGATCCATTTTAGAAATCAACAAAGTGGTATGTGTCAACATATACTGCCTTAGACGGAAATTAGCCCATACCAAAGCGCAACAAGTTTTCTCGAGCAGTGAGTAACGAGTCTCACAGTTGGTAAACTTTTTGCTAAGGTAATAAATGGCTGCTCTTTTCGGCCAGACTCGTCATGTTGGCCCAGTACGCACTCCATTGAATTATCTAAGACAGTCAGATACATGATTAAAGGCCTTCCTTCGACGGGTGGCATCAAGATAGGAGGTTCCAACAAATACTCCTTGATTTTATCGAAAGCAACTTGACAGTCATCATGCCATTCAACCACCTGATCTTTCTTCAACAACTTAAAGATTGGTTCACAGGTAGATGTTAGGTGAGAGATGAACCTTGCAATGTAGTTTAAGCGTCCCAAGAAACCTCTAACCTCCTTCTCAGTGCGAGGGGCAGGCATTTCTTGTATAACTTTGACTTTGGCAGGATCAACCTCGATGCCTTTGTTACTGACGATGAATCCTAAAAGTTTACCGGACCTGACTCCGAAAGTGCACTTGCTAGGGTTCATCCTGAGCTTATATTCCTTTAACCTGACAAACAGCTTTTGCAGATGGTCGAGGTGTTCTTCTTATGTTTGTAAACGGGCTATCATGTCGTCTACGTAGACTTCAATCTCATGATGTATCATGTCATGAAACAAAGCTACCATGGCTCGCTGATAGGTTGCCCTGGCATTCTTCAGTCTGAATGGCATCACTTTATAGCATAAGGTACCCCACTGCATAACAAAAGTAGTCTTCTCCATGTCTTCGGGGGCCATTTTGATCTGGTTGTACCCTGAAAACCCATCCATGAAAGAGAATACCTTATGCTGAGCTGTATTGTCGACCAAGATGTCAATGTGCAGTAGTGGAAAGTCATCTTTAGGGCTAGCCCTGTTTAAGTCTCTGTAATCCACACACATTCTTACTTTGCCATCCTTTTTAGGCACGGGCACAATGTTAGAAAACCATTGTGGATAGGAAGTAACAACAATAAAGCCAACATTGAACTACTTCATCACTTCAGCTTTGATCTTCTCAAACATATCGGGCCTCATTCGGTGGACTTACTGCTAGATTAGTGGACAGTCTTCTCTTGTAGGGAGACGGTGAACCACAATATGTGTATCTAGTCCCGGCATGTCTTCATAGGACCAGACGAAGATCTCAACATATTCATTCAACAACTGAACTAAACGCTCTTTGACACTTGGCTCCAGGTTGGCACCCACTTTAACCTCTTTTCTGTCTTCGGCAGTACCTAAATTGATAGTCTCTAACAACTCCTCATGGGGCAGAATAGCCCTTTCTTCTTGTTGTAAAAATCTAGCCAACTCTCCAGGCACTTCACAGTCTTCATCACCTTCGTATTCGGCATGATTGACCAGGTCTTCAGAGTCACTGAAGGCCATAGCAGAATTGTTATCCATGGAATCCGGAGTGGATGGGTACCTGCATTTTGTGAGTGTGGGTGTGTGTAAGGGATAGCCACCTTTAAACAAAATAAAATGTAAAAAGAAAGAAAATGAACACAAAAGTTTATAGATGAAAACGTCCATGATTCATTAAAAATGGCATATGAAAATGAAGAATCAAAACCCTTACAATGGACCTATATGCCCTGGGTAAGGCATAAGGCGAAAAGAGTGTATGAATTCTTTAATAATTATTACAGACCAAACAAGAAATGTTCAAAAGATAATTTACTGATTGATGAAAGTAATGGGAACAAAGTCTTTCGCCTCCCAGTTGTTCAGTCCTCCTTCAATGGTTGGAAAGATCCAGTCTTCAAAATTGCTTCCTTCTTCATCATCTTCTAAAGCATGAACTCCATGATGAGTGATTTTCAGTGGTGGTCCTCCAACCCGGGAGCGACGCACAGCTTCCTGGCTACCAGCAGTGAAACCCAATCTGTACTTATCTGTCTTGTAAGGAAAATATGGCAGTTGACCCCATACCGTGCTTCCTCCTTCCTTGACTATAGCCTCTGTGTCCTTAAGGGATGACATCCGGGACATAGGTTTGGTAATGATGGGCACATGAGTCATTGTCTTAGCTACCGCAACTTTAGGAGAAACCTCTTCAAAGTGATGGAAAGGTGTTTCTATGAATTCACCATCTAACTCCACGTAGCGGAAAAAGTTAAGGTGGCTTATCATATACTCTTCCTCACCATGAACTGTTATGATTTTACCCTGGACTGGATATTTTAGAATTTGGTGTAGAGAAGAAGTGACTGCCCCAGCGTTGTGGATCCATGGCCTTCCCAGCAAGCATGAATATGAAGGACAGATGTCGTTCACATAAAAAGTAGAGTTGAAAACTTCCGTACCCACTTTAATTGGGATGTCCACTTCTCCGTGAACCATCCGCTTAGAACCGTCAAAGGATCTAACAACGATATTATTGGGCTTTAGGGTCAATCCTTCACAATCCAATCTATCCAATGCTTTCTTTGGTAGGACATTTAAAGATGAACCAGTATCAACCAGAACGTGAGCAGGAGTGCTCCCTCTTCACTCCACCGAGACATGCAACACATCATTATGCTTTCTTCCCTTAGATGTTAGGTCGGCATAAGAGAAACCAAGACCATTGTCGGCTGTAAGGCTGGCTACACACTCTTGAAATTGATCTGCAGAAGTTTCTTGAGGCACGTGCACTGTCTTTAGGAATTTGATCAAGGCTTTGGCATGATCCTCGGAACAGAGCAATAGAGCTAGCATAGAGATTTTTGAAATGGTTTTCCCCAGCTGCTCTACGACATCATAGTCGCTTTTCTTAATTATCTTTAAAATCTCCTCCATCTCCTTTTGGGTGGTCTCGGGGATAACCAAAGTCTGAGCCCTCGTCCTGACGGGCGCTTCTTGGGTCCCTTTACCTTTATCAGCAATAACAACAGAGGGTATAGCTTCGAGAGCAATAATTTCTTCAATCACTGGACTTCGCACAGATATCTTGACTGGCACAGGAGCACTTGAGGGTTCGAAGATTGCCCTTGGAGGTGCAATCTCCGGAGACAAGATTCTTCCGCTACGAGTGTTCTTACTTGTCCCCGCAATATTTCCTATGTCAAGAGTTTCATCATCGGAACTTCCTTCAACTGATTTGGTCTGCTTAACACCGTGGTAGAAGATCTCTCCTCCATAATTCCATGGTATCGTCTTGTTGGACTTATATGGGATAGGCCCCGGCATGGTAATCTTCAGCGGTACAAACTTTGGATCAGGCGTAATCTTAACAGGCCTTTTATAGGTCTTGGAAAGATTGTCGGAAATGGTGATCATAGCAACATCATTGATAGGAGCAACAGGAGTTTTCTAAAAGAGGATTTCTTGAGTATCCATCAGGCGTTGGATGCCTGACTTCAACAGCGGACAATCAGATTGCAAGGTCGAACAAAGGTAACAATCTTTTTCACAGCCTGGGAAAATCCCGGCTTTCAGCAGATTCATCTTGATCATTGGCAATGGAGTCATTAAGTCATCAACAACAGTAACATGAAGATCTTCCACAATAGCATGGGCATTATGACCATGTTTTGGAATAGGAGCGAATATTACATTAGGTTTTTTGGGTGCATCAAACTCTACCTCTTTGGCATCTATCAAATCTTGGATCTTGTTTTTAAGGGCCCAACAGTTGTTGGTGTCGTGCCCCACGCTGTCCGAATGATATGCACATTTTGCATTTGAATGATAATAGGGAGAAGAGGTATTTGGGTTTTTTGGCGCTTCTTTCAAGTTGGTAAGGTTTAACTTTAACAGATGAGGGAGGACCTAAGCCGGTGTCATATTGATCCGGGTGAACTGTCGTTGCGGCCTTTCTACCCTTTGCTGGTTAGCTCTGGGTTGACTGCTTCGAGGTTGATCGACTGAGGAGTTCTGGATCATCACAGCCCCCACCGCTGGTCGGCGCTCCATTCTCCCTTGATTTCTCTGGGCATAAACAACAGAAACTTCCTTCTTGGCTGGGAAGGTCTTCTTGATAGCAGTGGAGGCAGAGGTATCCTTATGAATTTTACCACTCTTAATGCCAGCTTCGACCCTTTCACATGTCAGAATTAATTCGGTGAACCTTGTAGATGAGCTCTCGATCAAGTGATTAAAGAATGGACCTGACAGGGTCCCCGAAAACATATCAACCTTCTCTTTATCTGACAATGGTGGTTTCACCCTTCCAGCCAAATCCCGCCACTTCTGGGCATACTCCTTAAAGCCTTCATTAGAGACCATACCCATACTCTGTAGTTGAGTACGAGTAGGCACTAAATCTGCGTTATATTGGTATTGTTGATAGAAAGCAGCAGCCAAATCTTCCCAGTTATGTACATCAAATCTCTCAAGTTGATAGAACCAGTCCAATTACGTACCCGACAAACTATCTTGAAAAAAGTGGACCCACAGATCCTTATTAGAAGAGTGAGGTTGGATCTTTCTGACCTAGGACTGCAGATGCATCTTCGGACATGATAAACCGTCGTATTTAGAAAATTTAGGTACTTTGAACTTGGGAGGAATGACAATCCCAGCAACCAACCCTAGTTCTTTGAAATCCAGCCCAGGTACCCTTTGTACCTCCATGGCTGCCAGCCGATCTTCCAGATTTTTATACTTATCGTCTGCAGGAGGGTACTGCTGCTCAGAGTAATCTTCATCTTCTTCCTCTTCTTCTTCTTCAGCCTCAGATTCGGAAGGTACCGCAGCTCCTTTACCTTTGCCAACCCCTTCATCAGACGTCGAGGGGAAATCTAGAACTCTCCTAGCTTGGTTCTCAAATCTTCTTCCCATAGTGGCCACACCAATTCTTTTCTTTTTCTTCTTTTCCTTTTCCTTATCTTTCTCTAACAATGCTTTAAGGTCCTCTTGACCCTTTGCTAAGGTCACGAGGAGTTGTTGGAATTGCGAATTCTGTGCTTGCAGATCTTTGACCGTCTGCTCTATATCCATATTGCTGAAATAAACAACAGAAAGATAAGGAAACCTGGTGTGAAGACCTGTTTATGCATATGATGAATGATGTGTATTCATGTAATGCATTCAAGGATTCAGAAATTCAAAGTTGTTGCAAACAAAAAGAACACACGTCATATTAATAAGAAGAAATTTGTTAGTACATAAATGCCTCATGGGCAAAATATTACAAAATTCTTAATGTAAAAAGACGTTGCGCATCCTCTTTGGTGCGATGTAAGTGTTGAGATTATGCTCTTTGTGGAGTTGACGGGTAAGTCCCAAGACCTTCTTCTCGCTGGCGTAGAAGCTGGCTTCAAAAGTATTTAGTTCTTCCTTGAGCTGTATCCAACTCTTTTGCAAATCTTCCAATGATGTTGGCATGTCAGGATGTAGGAGGGTGTATGGAACCTCTCCTTCCATAACAGGCTCTTTGATCATAGGTAAAATGTGGGGGTAAGGCATCATAAGAATTTGGGCGCGGGTTCATACCAACTTGAGGTAAGGCTCAAGGGGGATGGAATTCTTGTGTCCCAGTGTCTTACTGTCCACTTTGTTGGGCATCCTCCAAGCTCGGATAAACCTTTGTCGAAGTCCTTGAGCGTCGTTGTCGAAGTCAATAACCAAGTCTGGAATCAGCATGTCATGAGGGCAATCTCTTCGGGCATACCCAAATTGTCTCAGCTAAACAGGGGTTGTAGGTAATGCCTCCCCTAATGCCAAGTAGTGGGACATTAGGGAATTCCCCACAATGATCAATGATGATGACATTTTCTCTGGACCGAGAACACCAATGAACATCAGAATGTGTAAGGGTCATCAATCGTAGTGACCACCTCAAGCCATGCTCATTCTTCAAGACTGACTGGGGAAGGTGAGAAATAAACCACCTTGCTAGAAGAGGAGTACAACACATGAGAACACCTCTCTTCCTCATTGTTCGTGTGTGAAATGAGTGTAGGATGTCCCCAAGCAATGTAGGCACAAGATTCCGAGATATGAAAATCTTGACAGCATTCACATCTATAAGCTGGTCAGGGTTTGGGAACAAGACCAACCCATAGATGAGAAGTGCTATAATCTCCTCAAAAGCTTGCAGATCTAGAGAATTCCAGCAGTTTTGTGCCTTCTCAAACAGAAACTTTGCCAAGAAACCCTTGACACCACTCTTGGTTTCCCAATGACCTTTGATATCAGATGGTTGCAAGTGTAAGGCTTGAGCAACATCTTCAGGCTTTGGTTCTCTTTCCGTACCATTGTAAGGTAGTTGATAGAGAATAGGAATCCTTAGGAGTTGAGAAAATTCCTCCAAAGTAGGCACTAGTTGGTAATCAAGAAATGTAAAGCAATGGTGTAGGGGGTCAAAGAAATGGAAGAGAACTTTCACCATGTCTTCTTCAATGTTGGAGTTGACCAAGTTGAGAAGTCCACCATGTCTTTCACTGAAGATAGAATTCCCTATAATATTGGAAGCAAGCTCCTTGAGTTGAGGAGGGATTCTCACAAGGTTGACCTGAATTGTTTTTCTGCTAAGAGATTCCATAACCTACAAAACAAGAACAAAGATGAAGATCCAAACCCTTGAAATGGTTAGTGGATGCATATGATGCTTTATGATGTTCATGATGTATGCACAAGTATATGTACAAGCAAGTCACACAAATTCCTAGTTTCAGGCTTGCATAGGGTTTCATAAGTAAGTACCCTCTTGAAGTTAGTTGGCTCAACCTGTCCTATAAATAGTAACCGGGTTCTATGGAGCTCAATATCACTGGATTATTTTGTGTTCATTGTTTCAGTTTACCCACTTAAATGGCGACCGAAATATTCCAAGAAAATAACCCTCAATGAGTGTAGTATCGAGTATCTACCAACTTCGGACTGCACCAAAGCCGATCATCTCACTACCCCTAATAAGGCCAAGATGGTCAAGTAAAGGTTCTAAGAGTTCATTAGTGCTTCATGACATCACTCAGCGGCCCCGTATTCTCTTTGATTGACTCAAAGGCTACCGGTACCCACAAATATGTCGCACTAATATAGCTATTGCTTCAACCATGTCGGTATACCCCGCACAGTTTCCACAACGTATTGCTATTTACCTATGAATGTTTCCCAAATCTGGGTAGAGGATTCAAACCCAAACAAGAGAACCAAATTGTAAAGCAAACAAAGCAAACAAAGTAAGCATGCAAAGGTGATCTAAACCCTAAGATAACTCCACTTTCAAAGTTATTCCCCAGCAGAGTCGCCAGTTCTGTGATGCGGTGGGAGAACTGACTAGAGTTTTTGCGTTTTGTGTTCGCAAATGTTTCAGTTTAGCAAGAGTCGCCACCGACTTTTTATTTTATCCTAAGGAAAGGTCAAAAAGCACAGGAAATACCTTTGAGATTTTTTCTTGGGTTTGGGGAGTAGATTACGAAAAGGGAAGGTGCAAGCACCCTTTTCATCCATGGTTATCCATGGGCTCTTAGTTACTTGTTTAGATCACTTGCTTTTGCTTTTCAATTGTTTGAAATGGTGCTTTGTGTGTGGTTTTGAAAATCTTTTGAAAAGAGGCCATCGTTGTGGAAACCTTTGTAATGATTCTTGTTTGAATGTATACAAAGATGTATTTGTCTTTTGAAAAGATTTTTCAATGTTTGAAAGTTTGTTTTGGGAAACATTTTGAAATTTTATGGTGAGGTGTGTTTGAAAATAGCAAGGATGTTTTGCAAGTTTTGATCAAGTAACTAAGAGTTGTCTACCCTATTTTACTCAAAGGTATTTCCCTACACATTTTAACCCTTTTGACAATGTTGTTTTACCATTGCATTTGGTAAACAACCTTGTATTAGGATGTTAAACAGGACAGGCGCGGGTCATCGTATTGACCATGATAGCAATTGTGCCAAGTATCTTTAGCAATTTTTGAGGGACTTGATCATTTTGTTTAGGAAACCAAGATAGCGTCATCGAGGGACTATGATCTTTTGTTTTATTTTTGTTTTGCCAAAGTACTCAACATGCATAACATGGACATTTTAAAGGCAACAAGTGGATGAAACCCTAGGGGTGCAAGTGTGCATTGTGTTTGTTATTTTCATGCATTTAGGTCTTGTATTAGGTCAAGCTACTTGTTGATTTTGGATTTTTTGCATACAAACCCTAATCTCTAATCATGGCATAATTGGAAGAATAAATGCGTAAAAGTAAATCTACCCCTATTACAACACGATTATGGGGAGGGGGATACAATTTTTAAATGGGGATTATTTGGCAAGAAATTAAAACCCTAATTTTACTATTACATCCAAATTGAATCAATGACATAAATAATAAATGAATAATATTTAAACAAATTAAAATATACAAAATATTATGAATATGCAAAAAAATGTTTATGTTTATTTTTTATGTATGTAAAAAACATTTAATGCAAAAAGAAAGAAATATAAAAAAAAAGATTATTATTATTATTTTTATTAAGTGTAAAACCCTAATTTTCTTTTAAGAATGTAAATATACTAAATATACTATTTATATACAATAAAATAAAATAATGTGTATACAAAATAAAATATATTTAGAAAAAGTATTATTTAAGTATAAATAATAATAAAAAATAAAAGTATAATATTTTATGTTTTTATTCTCAAGTATTTTACTAAATAAAATAAAAGTATATATATATATATATATATATATATATATATATATATATATATATATATATATATATATATATATATATATATATATATATATATATATATATATATATATATATATATATATATATATATATATATATATATATATATATATATATATATATATATATATATATATATATATATATATATATCAATTATATTAGTTATGTACAATAAAAATAAAATAAAATATATATAAGATAAAAATATATTTAGAACAATATTTCTTGAGTATAAATAAAATAAAGAATAAAAACAAAGGTATAATGTTAATATATATTATTTTCAAGATTTCAATAAATAAAAGTATATACTAATTAAATCATTTTTATGTTAGAAAAATAAAAATAAAATACAAAATAAATGTGAAAATTTATAAAAATATTTTTTGATATTTTTTATGTTTGAAAAATAAGAAAATAAAATCAGAAATGAAAATAAAAATGGAAAAATACAAAAGTATGAAGAAATGGGCCAGGGGGTGTATTCAGTAAAAGGGGGGTGTCAAAAACAAAAAGCCAAAGCCCAGCCCAAAGCCAGACTTCATCTTCAACCTTTGTTCACAAACGCGCGCACCCTGTACACAAATGCCAGATCCTGCATACGTGCTCTAATGCAAAAACACATAACATCAAAGTTGTAGCATTTTTCAAGACGAATTCAACCATATAAGAAACTTGTCATAACTCTCAAAGACCAGAGAGAATTTCTCTGGCCCAAAATCTTAACCTATTTTTTTCAGGATGTTCATGGATAAAATTCTCTTAGCATGCTTAACTAAAATGAAAACTGAGCATATGTACAGCTTCATGGCTATGAATACTACATTTTTTATTCACAAACCTAAGCCTAATTATTCCTAAATAGAGAGATAGGAAGTTGACAAAAACCTGTTTCAGTTGACTTCGTGTATGGCAATGTGGAGCTTTTCAATGAGGCCTGAGGTGTTTGGGAGCTTGCTTGAACTTCCTCTGACCTTCCCCAATGCCTAGCTTGCCTTGAATGTGCTTGAACAAGCCTATAGAACTCAACCGGCACAAGTTGAAATAAAAAATGGCGAACCTTGTAAATGGAGTTGCAGTCAGTGTTTAAGGGTTGGGATAGCTTGGATGGGTTATGTGGAATGTGTTTGAACCAATTTTAGACAAAACGCACGAGGGATTTGTGCTATGGAAATCAAATTGCAGGGAGTGCCCTGTTTTGCCAAATGAAGATGATTTTGTGCTATGGGAGGTTTGAGGGCTCAAAGGCTCGTGTTTCTGGCTTATGGGGATGTGAGAAACTTATTCCAAATGCTTGCCAAGGTTGGTTTTCACAGATGTGCAAGATGTAGTGTATTTGATATGTTTCTTCTATTTTAAGCAAAAATGAGCAATGATGTAATACAAGCCTGTACATGCTATCTACCAGCCTGCCCCTTGTGATCTTGGCCCCTCAAGTTGGTGGATATGATTTGCTTCACAAGATATGGCTCAATGCTCAAGGATGCTGTTTTGACATAAAGCAAGATTTAAGCAAAAATGGTAATGTTGCTTTTTCTACTTAAGGATTAATCTTGTGTGCAATCCTCTAATGACCAAAACAAAGCCTTAGACCAATGGATTTGCATTTAATTATTGAGTATGGAATGGTTTTAAGGTCGGTAATCAAGTACAAAGCAAGCTGATTAGAGTTTGCAACTTGTATCACTATGAACATGCCATGGATAAAAAGTGAGTTTTTGCCAACTTCAAGCCTTCGATTCTCCCTAAACACAAATGATTTTGGGGAGTTATTGGACTTTTTAGAAAGCTTGAAACATGATCTACATTAAATCTTTGAAATGCAATTTGAGATTCCAAGTGGAACTATGTGAAAAATGACCATGAAGATAGGTCAAAATCCTGCCTAAACTAGGGCAAAATTTCACTAAGTTAAAAGTTTCATGGACCCTTGTTCCAAAAATCATAACCTGAGATCCAAGCTTCTTTTGAGAAAACTTTGTGAATAAAATTTGTATACTTTTTGGAGGACTACAACTTTCATGTTGGAAGTTTTGTTTGAATCCAATTGCATCATGATGAAAATATTGGGCAAAGTTGGGAAAATTAAGAAAATTTCATAACTTAGAAAAATTCTAAGTTGTGAAATTTTTCAATCTTAAACCCTAATTTGAAAAATTGGGTTTCTTGATCAAAAAGTTTCATGTTTTGACACATCTTGATGAAAAATGACCCTTGGCATTTGATTTTGACCAAAAAGTCAAAGTTTGACTTTTCAGTGTACAGTCAAATTTTGATCAGTTGACTGAAAAATTCATCTGTTAATCCAATGCAATTGAGATCTTTTGAACCTTGTGAATAGGTCAAGATGATGCGATTGAGTCCTTGAGTCCATGCTTGAATCCAATTTGCCATTGAATAGGTCAAAAATCAGAAATTGCCCTTGTGCAGTCAAAACCCTAAAAATAACCATTTTGCCCTTTTGGTGATCTGATCAAATTTCTTGAGGAGTTATGGTCCAAACTTGATCAAATGGTTCATGTGAGTCTATAATGTTGATGTGGATCAAATATCATGAGGTTTGACTGTAAATTGGCCACAATTGACTTTTTCCCCAATATAGCTGATTTCTAGGTCAACTGTCCAATTGACTTGGTAAAAATTCGATTCAAGGCTTGAAACTTGGCATGGACAATCTTATAAGTCCAACATGAAGTATGAAAGTCACTTTGATCATTGGAAGTACAAAAATCCTTGTGCAAACTCAAACCCTAATTTAGGTCATCAATGCAAGGAGATGTCTTGAGTAGAGCAAAACCCTAATCATGTCTGGAGTTCAAGGAGCCTTGTGAGGGGAAAATCTTGATAAAATGAGAGGGAAAATTTTGGGATACAACAATGACTATCAGTTTATGCAGAGAAAATTATGGAGGATATGAACGAAGGCATCTTTGGTACTTACTCCAGCGGGCATACTATGGCTAAGAAAATCTTGAGAGCTGGTTACTATTGGTCAACCATGGAAACCGAATGTCATCACCATTCGAGAACTTGTCATAAGTGCCAGATCTATGCTGATAAATTTCATGTTCCTATAATACCTTTGAATTTCATGACTTCTCCTTGGCCATTCGCAATATGGGGCATTGGTATGATCAGAGAAATCAAGCCTACTACTTTTAACGGACATCGCTTCATTCTCGTCTCCATCAATTAGTTCACAAAATGGGTTGAAGCAGCTTTATTTTCCTCAGTTACCAAGAATGTTATGGCCCGTTTCATTAAGCATAACCTTATTTATCCGTATGGCATCCTCGAAAGGATCATCACAGACAATTGTACCAACCTCAATAATGCTATGATCTTCGAACTCTGCACGTAGTTCAAGATCAAGCACAACAGCTCTTCTCTATACAGACCAAAGATGAATGGATGAACGGAGGTAGCCAACAAGAACATAAAGAAGATTGTGCAAAAGATGGTTGTGACCTACAAAGACTAGCACGAGATGTTACGCTTTTCTCTTCATGGTTATCTCCCTTCAACGCAAACATCAATTGGGGAAACCCCATTTTCTCTGGTCTATGGCATGGTAGTTGTCCTGCTTGTCTAAGCTCAGATTCCTTCTCTAGAGGATTATGAAAGATGCAAACTTAGGCAAAGACGAGTGGATTCAGACTAGGTTGGATCAACTGAATTTAATTAAGGAAAAGAGGCTTACGACTATCTAACACGGTCAGATGTATTAGAAGCGTATGATCGAAGCATTCATTAAGAAGATCAAGCACCTGGTATATCAGGCTGGTGATTTGGTAATAAAGCGCATCATTTATCGCAAGGTGATCCTAGGGGAAAATGGACTCCCACCTATGAAGGTCCATTTATTGTCAAGAAAGTATTTTCGGGAAGTGCTATGATACTGACCACCATGGACGGTGAATACTTCCTACACCCTGTGAATGCTGACATAGTCAAAAGATACTACGCATGAAAACGACCTGCTAAGTTGACTGGCCTAGGAAAAAATAAGGGCATCCCAGTGAATCGAAAGGGTTCAGGCAAAAATTAGGGATATATATGCACAAGATTATACACGCGGAAAGTTGAAAACCTGAAAAAGGAGGCTTGGGCAAAAAAGGGTATCCCGGTGGACTGAAAACCCGAAAGGGAGGTCCAGGAAAAAGTTAGGGATTAAAGAGTACTACTATGTCCCATTGGATCACTTACTACAAGTTTATTACCAAAGTCAAAAGTTCAAATGGTATGGATCAGCTCAATCAACTTCTCCCGACAACAAGGGATGATATGTTCAAAGACATAGGGGAAATAGCAGGGTTGGAACCCGACGAGATCGTTTCCACATAGTTATATGTTTTTTTCACTTTGTATTTTTTTCATTTCACGACGATTTCCTCTTACTAGGATTTCTGTCAATTTGTACAAAAAACGTCTGTTTATAGGCAAATTATTAATACAAATACACCTCTAAGTTCAAACTTTTTGTTTTTTTTTGTTTTGCTTGCAAAAACGTCCAATGACTAAAATTGAATGAACATATGCATATGAACATGATTAACTGTTGACAAATATATGCATGAGAACATGAATAAGCATTTACTCAAGACTCTAGGAGTTGGGATGACATCCAAGCCACCCACAAATTCCCACAAAGCCACTTCCATGAGATTATCCCCACAGAATAATCTTCAACGAAGATACATTCCCCATGTTTTCCCCAACCAACAGAGTTCCAATCAGTACGGCTCATGGAACTCCTCTTCCCCAACTGAGTTTGAAAAGTGTAAAACCTCTAAAGATTTTTTCTCTTTAGAAAATTTCAAATTCCCCAAGAGAGTTTGTTTCCTCCGCAGAATATTTCTCTGTCAACAGGGTTTATTTTCCCAACAGACTATAGTCTCACTAGCTTGAGTCTATTCCTCAGACCGCTATGAATCACCGAAAAAATTCCTCTCCCCAGTGAATACACCAATATCCTCATAGAGTAGCTATGAAACCTGGAATTGGACCAGATATTAGTTAACAGTATCTTCCCCAGATAGGGTATATAAGAATTATCCTCCTCAGACGAGTCGGAGGGTTATCTATCTCTTTAATCCCAAGTCTGGGTATATAAGAATTAAATTCCTCAGTAGAGCAACGGGCAACCAAGGTTCATGAACTCTTCTCCCTAAAGCAGAAGTCAATATTCCTCAGCGGAGTTTCCGCAAACAACAAGCAGGAATCCTCGGCGGAAGCATTCTAGACAAGATTGAAGATACATATACTCTTCATCCCCAACAATAGTCAGGGATTTATTTTCCCCAAAAAAGTATCGCACGGGCTTACAAATACACTTTACAATATTTCACATTCATACACAATAGAATATGCATACGAAACACATATAGCACAATCTCATTTATTTTGAGAACATCATTACACAATGCATTTCATACATCATGACATTGTATACGGCTAATTCTTTACCTTTTCAGGAATGATCAATCAACCGACGAATATCATCAATAATTCTCAAAAACAGATTGTAGATTAATTCCCGAAACTAGACAGGGAGACTATCTACATGATGAACACTTCCTTCAAACATCTTCTGGCTCAGATTAATTCGGCCAAAGATTTATTCTGATACTTCTTCCAGTAGACCATCTTCTGGCTCAGATTAAGTCGACCAAAGATTTATTCTGATACTTCTTACAGTGGACCTTCCCCGGTTCAGATTAAATCGACCAATGATTTATTCTGATACTTCTTCCAGTAGACCTTCCCTAGCTCAGATTAAATCAAACAAAGATTTATTTTGATACTCATTCTAGTAGAACTTTCTTGGCTCAGATTAAATCGACCAAAGATTTATTCTGATACTTCTTCCAGTAGACCTTTCCTGGCTCAGATTAAATCAACCAAAGATTTATTTTAATACTTCGTCCAGTGGACCTTTTCTGGCTCATATTAAATCGAACAAAGATTTATTCTGATACTTCTCCCAGTTAAATACGGACGCAAACATGTTTTGGCTCAAATTAAATTGACCAAAGATTTATTCTGATACTTCTTCTAGTGGACCTTTTCTGGCTCATATTAAATAGACCAAATATTTATTCTGATACTTTTCCCAGTTAAAGACAGACGTAGATATCTTCTAGCTTAGATTAAATAAACCAAAAATTTATTCTGATACTTCTCCTAGTTAAAGACGGACGCAGACATCTTCTGGCTCAGATTAAATCGACCAAAAATTTATTCTGATACTTCTCCCAGTTAAAGTCGAGCATAGACTTAGTCTAATTTCTCTGTCAATAGTTACTTTGGATGGCATTTATAAGCCCACATATGACAACTCTTAATTACCTCTCCAAATGGAATCTTTAAGCCCATTCCCGATATAATCAACCAGCACCATTACTTCGTGCACAAGCGAGTACAAATTTCTGGGCACTTATGTGTTCAATCATCTTTCACCTCCAAGTCACGAATGGCGGACATGCCAATCTAACTCTTCAGGTTTAAGAATATTAAACAGGGGCAGATGTTGTACCCCAAAATTTGTCCTCCCTTTTCTTTAATACATTTCTCACAAAAGTTCTCAAATGCTCAAGAATACTCAAGAGTTGAATAGACAAGCTCACCTCCTAAGCATTGGGTCCACAACTAGGGTTTTGTTTTTCTCAAGGAAAATTAGACTTCTAATTCCTAAAATGACTTTCTTTGTTCATCAAAGGCCTCAAAGAATTCTCATACCAAGTTTCAAGCCTTGCATCACAAATTTGCTCAGTCAATTGCTCAGATGACTGAAAATCAGCTGTATTGGGTAAAAGCCAATTGTGGTCAACATACAGTCAAACTTCAATATTTTTGGTCAACATCAACATTTTAAAGTCCTATTCATCATTTGATAAAGGGTTAATCCTAATTCCTCAAGGAAGACCCTCAGATCACCAAAGGGGCAAAATTGTCAAAATTAGAGATTTGACTAAGAATGACTGATCATTGACTTTTGACCTAGTACTTGACCTAATGACTTGAAGCATGATCTCAAGGGCTGAAATATAATTTATTGACCTAATTACATGGTTCAAAACATTTATAAAGATCAAGTGATTGATGGTTGAAATTTGGATCAACTGATGAAAAGTCAACTGTCACACAAAAGTCAAACCTTGACTTTTTTGTCAACTTTAAACTTCAAAGGTCAAGAACCATCAAGACATTATAAATTATCAATCTTTATTAACAAGAATCAACAAAGTCAAGAAAAGTCAACACAAAGTCAAAATTTCCAATACTTAGAAAAATTCTAAGTGTTTTGTCCTTAATAAATTCACTACTTCATGACCATTTTTCACTAAGATACAAGATGATTCAAGGAAAACTTTCAACATGAAAGTTGTAGAGCATGATGAATTCTACAACTTTTTCTTTGAGGGTTGATGTCCAAAAAATTATTGGATTATGGGATATAGGTTCATGAAGTCATGGTGTTTTTATCTAACACTTAGAGAAATTTTCAACATGTTTTTGTCAGATTTTTGTCCCAACTCCTTGGAAATTTTTCACCAAGTTCTACTTGATTTATCCAAAGTGGTCAATATGAAAGTTGTATACAATGCTTCAAGCTATCCAAAATGTCTTTGAACAGATTTTTATCATGCTTGAGCAAGGAGATTCGAAGAGATGAAGTTGGGCATCCATTCTTGAAACACAAGTCATTTTGTGATGAACATGAAATCAAATCTCCAATACATGCTGCAAAAATCTTGCTTTACAAGCTTCTAACTTCCAAATCTCTCCATAATTAAATGTTTACACTAACTTTTGAGTTATGACCCAAGTGATTAAAGCTTTTTCCAAACTTACTTGCCATTTAACGGAAAAGGTTACATTTCCATTCTTGTAAAGCAAGCTTTAATCACAAAGTCAACTTCTTGAGCTCCCAACTTGTTGTATCTGAGTACAAGCAATCTATAACATTATAAGTAACCTCCAGCACCTAACAAACCACATATCATGGTTTTACTTGAGCCTTGGAACCATAGAAACTCATCCAACTTGTTTTTTCACTTTTTCAAACTATAACTTGCTATCTTGAATTTCTGGTTACTAGAGGTCCTCAAACCTTTTCTCTATAAATAGAGAGGTTATTTGTACGTTAACACACAAGTTCATAATCTCTCCAAGCCTCTCAAACTCTCCTAAGTCAAAATTGTACACAAAACCTCAATTTGTTGTAATTTCTGACCTTGAACACCAAACACTCAATCCACTCGTGCGTTTTCACTCTAGATCATTTACAAAGCTTATATAACTCATTTAGAACCCATCTAAAGACCTTTTTCACCACTGTAACATCATCTTCATCATCCTTCATTTTCAAAAATAGAGCCTTGCAACTTGACTTGGTTAGAGTGATTCAGCAACTTTCAGCACAAAGTTAGGATTGGAACAACTTCAGGGAGGTCCAAGAAAGCTTAATCAATCATCACTTTGCACCTGGAAGCCTCCATACGCATTTTGAGATTTCACTTCAAGAGGTAAGTTTTCAAACTTTGGAATACTTATTTAAGCATCATTTGCATTTTCTTTTAAAAGATAAAATGTAGACATCATGTCTATGAAGCTAACCATATTCTTAGTTTTCATTTTAATTGACTGAGCAATGAGAATTTTGAAACTGAAATTTCTGAAATATTAGGTTTCAGTTTGGTAACAAACAAAATTCATCCTAATCTTTAATCTTTAGCTTTTGAAAATTATACGGTTGGATTCGTGGTTAAATTTCAAGCAAGTTTGATGTTTACATCTTTTAAAATGGTTGAGAAATGAGTATTTTTCAAAAAATCAAAATTTTGTTGTTGTTGTTGGTGCGAGGAAGAAGATGAAGTGATATTTTTGAATTTTCAGAATTGAGTTTATCTTTTATTTATTGGTTGTTATTTTATGAAGCGATTCAATAGCCACCCAAGTGGCGAGCGCGCACGTACTAATTCACTTCTTGTCCCCAAGGGCGTGGGTTCGAACTAATGTGAACCCCCTTTTGACATTTTGTGATTTATTTTGATTTTGTGGGATTTCAGAAGCGCGCTTCATATATATTTTTACTAAGGCGTCCTCTTTAAAACACACGTGCGTGCCTGGTTGTAAGACTTTTGAGCTGTAACACTGAGGTCATGGCTTCAAGCCCCTTTGGCCTCAAAACATTCTTTTTATCACTTTTTTTTCTTTGGTTTTTTAACAAACTTCTACCAATTCTTTCACCTATCAAAACAACTTATTTTGACCTGATTTTTTTCACAATATTATTTTACCATCTTTATTTTATGAATATAAAAAAAATATCACAAAAAATATTTTTATTTCATTATTTTTCAATTAAATCAAAATAGGTACCTTTTAGGGTTTTTTAAAGATTTCCTTCTTATCTTTTGGATTAAATTTTCAACTTTGCTCCAAAGCTTGATTTTACAATGATAAGTCTTGATTCCTATGAGATATCTTGACACTTGAGTAAAAATTTCATGATAGCTTGAGTCTTTCTTAAGACTTTTCTCTATCAAATTCACATTAAAACATGAAACATGTACAAAAACAAAAAATTATACTCCATGACTTTCATCTTGGTTGTGATGCATACAATTGTTTCAAACATGCCAATTCCAACCATTTTTTCATCAAAATATATAAACATTCCAATTTATTCTTTTCCTTATCTACATTTCTAGACCAATTGCACAGGTTGCAACTATTGATGTAATAGTGTAGATTTCTTTCCGCACTTCTCATATTTATATAAATGATTTGTAATAGATAAATAGGGTTTATTGCTTTTCTCCCCCATTCTTAAATTTGTACTCCCCATCCCCAAAGTGATGTAATAGCGTGGGACATTTAATTTCACAATTTATCGCTTTCCATATTTCTGTTAGTAATTAGGGTTTGTATGGCAAGATTTAAAATGAAACATTAGACAACCCGAATTCAAGATAAAATAATTGAATCAAACACACTTTGCACACACACACACACACACACCTTTAGGGTAACCCTTACTTGTTGCCTTTAAATAAAACAGCCATGCCCCTCGAACGTGGATTGTTTTAGCAAAGACCCTCGATTAAAAAAGGTTGTAGTCCCTCTTCGTTGTTGCCTTCAGTAAATGATCTTAGTCCCTTGTGACAATTTCTAAAGCATCCTACAAGTTGCCTTCTATTACTGTTTGGTGACCCGCACCTGTCCCTCACATCCAACAATAGGGCTTCCTACTAACTAATGGTAGGATATAAATATCTAAAGGAGGAGGAAAAGAGCAAAGATCTTTTGAGTAGGTAGATCCCTCGTAATCGCTTGCTCACAAACTAAAACAATTCCCACACTTCTCACTTTCAAAATAACTAATTTCAAAACACTTTATAAACACTCTTGAGGATTAATACAAGGGTTATTATAAAGCAAATTGCCTTACATTGGCATTTTCAAAACATCTTTCCACAAAACAAACACTTCCTTTCAAACAAATATTTTTCAAAACAAACATTTTGTATACATTCTCAACGGCACGAGAATCATTACAAAATTGTTGTACTTAGGCTTTTTAAAAATATTTGCAAACACACACAAACACAAAACATTTTCAAAGTGAGCTAGTGATTAAGAGACCGTAGATAAATACGGATGAAAAGGGTGCTAACACCTTCCCTTTTCATAAGCTACCCCTTACTCATAAAATTCTCAAAAGGTCTTTCCTGTTATTTTCACCCTTTCCTTTATTGGATAAAAGAAAAGTCGGTGTCGACTCTTGCTATCTGCAACATTTTATATAAAATGCAAAAACCCAAGTCAGTTCTTCTACTGTATTACAATGGTCAACAAGATTTATAGCAAGACTTTTGGACACAAGAATTCCATTCCTCTAGAGCCTTACCTCATATCGGTGCGGTCTCGTGTGCTGAATCTTAAAATGCCATATCCTGCTACCCTACTAGTGATCGTATCGTAGTGTCTTTAAAGGAGATGTTTCTCATACCGTTCTTCATCCTGATATGCCTACTGACTTCAAAGAACTACAGAAGTCCTGGATTCAGCTTAAGGAAGAAAGAGATAGCTTTGAGGCTCAGTTCTTTGCTAGTTAGAAGAAAGTACTAGAGCTGACGAAACGACTCCATGAAGAATAAAGCCTTAATGCATATGTCAACACAAAGAGGAAGCGTCCATGGGAGACTTGAAGTCATATTTTTCTTCTTTGTAACTCTTTTTATTGTCATTTGAGCTTGTTACTAAAATTTCTTTTCTTTCCTTTTTTTAAAACAAATTTAAATCATGAAAAGGTATTTGAAAACATTGCACTTGCATTTGCATATCATGCATATCATCACATAACAGGTACTTTCTAGATAGGTTTTCTCATCTTCTTGCTGTTTATTACAGATAAAAGATGGCACTCGAGCAAACTGTGAAAGAACATCAAGCTCAGAACGCTCAGTTTCAACAGATGTTCTTGGACTTAGCTAAGGGTCAAGACGAGTTGAAGACCCTCATCACAAAGGGGAATAAGAAGAAGACTAAAAATCCAGCAGTCTTTCTTAATATAGGAAGAAGATTCAAGGGTCCAGTCAGAAGGGCTCTAGATTTTAAGGTCCCCATGAATGAAGATGATAACCAAGAGAAAGATGACGAGAGTGTGAAAGCTGAAGAGAATAACAACCTTGGTTCTGGCCAAGATTCTGATGAAGACTATTATGCCGAAAAATATCCTCCTACTGATGATAGGTACAAGCAGCTCAAAGATCGTCTTAATGCTATGGAGATCCAGAAAGTTCCTGTGCTTGATTTTGAAGAGTTGGGTATTATCTCGGGGGTTGTTATCCCCCAAAAGTTTAAGGTTCCTACCTTTGCCAAGTATGATGGTGTGTCCTATCCAAAGCTTCATCTGTGGTCCTATGTTCGGAAGATTCAACCCCATACTGCTGACAAGAAGTTATGGGTCCACTTCTTTCAAGAGAGTTTATCTAGGATACAACTCGAATGGTTCTATCAGCTGGAAGGAACCAACATCCGCACTTGGGAAGACATGGTTGTTGCCTTTTACAAGAAGTATCAATACAATGCTGATCTTGCACCGACTCGTGTGTAGTTACAAAGTATGACCATGGGCTCTCATGAAGGGTTTAAGGAGTATGCCCAAAATTTGAGAGATCTGGCTGGAAGAGTGCAACCTCCTTTATCTAACAGGGAGTTGGTTGATATGTTCATGGGCACTTTAACGAGTCCTTTCTTTAACCATATGATCGGAAGTTCCTCATATGGTTTTACCGAGCTAATTCTATCCGGGGAATGTGTCGAAAGTGGTATCAAGAGTGGAAAGATTTAGGTGGTTGCATCTTCGAGTGCAATAAAGAAGACATTTACCAGAAAGAATGAAGTTAAATATGTTTATTTCCAGAAGGGTCGTGTTAGAAGTGATCGCAATCAGTCTGTAGGAGTGGTGCTAATCTCTAATCATGCGCCTGTTCAACAACCACAATAGGGCAATCGGAATAGGCCAGACGCATCGAGAAGACAGTTTACCAAGATCAGTATGCCACTGTCCCAAGCATTACAACATTTACTGAAAGCGGAGCTGATTACATTAAAGGATCCTCCTCAGGTAAAGTTATCCCGTAGAGCTATGGATCCAACGTCTACTACCATGAAGTCAAGCAAGAACTACCGATTAATGAGAATGAAGGTACTGAAGTTGTTGATCCCGACATTTATAACATTGATGGGACCAATAAGGTTACTAGAAGCGGAAGGGTTTTCTCCTAGGAAATCTCTCTGAAGACTATTTCTACGCCAATTAAAATTACCGCTATCAAGTCAACTACTGAGGCTCGAGGTAAAGAGAAAATAACGGAGCCTGCCTAGACGGAGGCACCTAAAGAAATTGCAGTTGAAGACACCTCCAGGCAAGAGTTGGAGGAGGTATTGAAGATCATTTGTAAAAGAGATTACAAGATTGTTGAACAGCTGGGGCAGACCCCATCCAAAATCTGCATGTTATCCCTGTTACTTTGTTATGAAGCTCATGCACAAGCTTTGGTGAAATTCTTGAAGTCCGCTCACATGCCACAAGAGATTTCTGCCGATAATGGGTTAGGTTTTTCTGATGTTGATCTGACCCATGAAGGAAGGAACCACAACAAGGCCCTGTATGTCTCCATTAAATGCATGGACACTACTTTACTCATGTATTGGTTGATACAGGTTCCTCGCTGAATGTCTTACCAAAGGGTGTGCTCAACAGGCTTGATTATGAAGGGGTTGTGCTGAAACCCAGTGATATTATAGTCTAAGCCTTCGATGGTTCGAAGAGGATGGTACACGGGGAAGTGGATCTTCCGATAAAGGTAGGTTCACAGGTCTTCGAATTTACCTTCTACGTGATGGGTATTCGGCCAGCGTATTCTTTTTTACTGGGACGCGCCTGGATCCATGGGGGCAGGAGCTGTTACCTCAACCCTACACCAGAAGCTGAAGTATCCCGTGGAGGGAAAAGTTGTTACAGTCTTTGGCGAAGAAGAGTATATGGTTAGTCATTTGAACTTGTTCCAATATGTAGAGATGGATGGATAATTCATCAAGACTCCGTGTCAGACTTTTGAAGTTATCCCTCCAACCACTACTGAAGAAGTTTCTGCCATTCCCAAAGTTACCAGGGTTCCTCCCAGGATGGCTTTTTTGAAGGATGATAGAGTTGTCGTAGAAGAAGGTGGTTGTACTACTTGGGGTCAACTTCCTGATATTCCATACAAATCTAACAAGTTTGGTTTGGGTTTCACTGTAGAGGCTCAAAGGATTGTTTGTCGTGCTCGTGCTATAAGACCACCATTTCGTGTCAGGAACAACAGAGTCAACATAATAGGAGATGCTGATATTGATTATGACCTTGACAATTGGATATTTCTTACCATATGCAACAGGCTCAGCAACTGGAGGACTCAAGACATTATTTCAATCTCCTTTAGTTAGGAGTAATATTTACTTTCTAATTTTATTACTTTCAAATTTTGGTTATCTAATCTTTTAAAACAACGACTTTAAGCCTTATGTCTTACCTGAGGCACAACGGTTTATTTGTTAAGGGTTGTCATTTCATAAACATGTTTTCATTTAATAAATCATTGTATGTTTTGCATTCAAATTTTGTGATCTCTGTCTTTTGTTTTACTTTTATCACATTCAAATAGCTATGTGTTCTTACACACACCCACACAATACATTAAAGATCCATATCCACCCCGGATCTGGTTGATAACGAATCTGCTATTGCCACTTAAGACTTTGAAAATACGATCTACCAAGCCAAGGACGAAGGTGAGGAAGATTGTGAAATACCTGGAGAACTTTCCAAACTGTTAGTGCAAGAGGAAAAGGCTATTCAACCACATGAAGAGACAGTTGAAGTTGTAAACTTGGGTACTAAAGCAAATAAAAAAGAAGTCAAGATAGGGGCCAACCTAGAGGACATCGTCAAGAACAGATTGATTCAGATGTTGCATTAATATGTTGATATCTTCGTATTGTACCCCAAAATTTTCCCTCCCATTTTCTTCAAAACATTCTTTTAAGGGTCTCAAGTATTCAAGGATACTCAAGGGTTGACCAGTCAAATGCTCCTTCTAAGCAATGGGTCTACAACTAGGGTTTCATCTTGCACAAAGAAGATTGGGTTTCAAAGGTCTCAAATGGTTTCCATGGTTATCCATAGGTCTTCAAAAATGTTCATGTCAAGTTTCAAGCCTTGCATTACAAGTTTGCTCAGTCAATGGCTCAGATGACTAAAAATCAACTATATTGGGTAAAAAGTCAACTATGGTCAACATACAGTCAAACTTTAAGATTTTTGATCAACACCAACATTTTGGAATGATATTCATCATTTGATCAAGGGTTGATCATGATTCCTCAAGATAAGTCCTCAAATCATCAAAAGTCCAAAGTCGCCAAATTAGGGTTTCCTTAGGAGAAGTCAACTAAACTTTGACCAAGCATAACTTTCACATGCTTCATCAACTCTTTCCCAACCAAAGCCCATTTTGAAGGAAATTAAATTCTCTACATCTTGGAAAATATGCTCAAGTCCAAAAGTGCTCCATTTGAAAGATATGAGCTAATACATTACAGGTCATTTCAAAAGTCAACAAAAAGACACTTTTTGTCAAGGCAACTTACATCAAGATAAATTCTCCAAATGCAAAAATGATCAAAAGAGAAAATGAATAGGACATATTGAGATTTCCAAAAAGTTCTAGATTACCTTCAAAAGATGAAAATTGAGAGAGTTATGACCAACACAAGTTGGAATATTTTGAGGAAATGCATAAAGTGCAAAGTGAGCAAACTTGAAAATTTGAACTACTGGGCCTATATTTTGATGTTCAAACATGTTCATAAGGTGTTAGAGGACCTCCAAATCCATTCACATTTTTTTAATGATTTTTATTTTTTATTTGAATTTTTATTCATTTAAATGCAAATAAAATCAAATAAAATGTGAAACAATGGTATAAAGGCTTGGGCTTTTTGTTTCAATCATCTAGAGGCCCAATACAACTCATGACAACCTAGTACAGCCAGGAAAAATCATGTGAGGCTCAAAATGGCAAGGTATATGTCAAAATTGAAAGTTTTTAAATGTGCTTGATTTTGTTTGATTATGGCTTGATTACATGATTTCTTGCCATGTTTACTGAGCCATTTCATTTCTTTATATAAGCACAAGAGATCAGCATCAAAAGCACACAAATTCCTGCCTTAAGAAGCTAGCCAAAACTCCATATTTTCTCAAAATCCTAAGTTCTAAAACTGGTCCTACAAGCCTTCACTTTCCACAATTTGAATAGCATTCATATCCCGGAGCATCAAAGGGTAAGTTTGGATCACTTGGCATTATCTGAAACGCGTGAAATGCATAATATAGTCTCACCGATTTCCATTTTCTTGAAAAAGTCATTTCTCTGATTTTTGTTTTATTTTAACTAGATTTTATACTTCTAACATGATTCTAAGTTATGATTAAGCAGGTCTAAGCAAGTATCATAATCCCATGCATGTTGTTTGGCAATATTCCATTTTTTACTCTAATCGATTTAAATGTATTTGAAACACATGATCCAAGGGTTTTTAGCCAAAACTAAGGCCGAATTTGGATTCAGCAAGGTCAAATTAGGGGGAATGTGTTGTCTCAAGCCCTTAGAAATTCAGTTTTTGCATTTTTGAATTTTGCAGGTTGTCGGAGAAGACAACCGGAGCTAGGGCTCCGGCGCTTCTCAGGCCATATAATTCACTTTGTGTATTTGTTGTTTTTTATTTATTTAGATGAACGGGAGTAATAGCCTCCCCAGCGGTAAGCGCGTGTTTGTTAGGATGTTAGTGTACCAGGGCATGGGTTCGATCCCTTCCTCTAGTATGTTATTTTTCTCACATTCTCTTGCAGATCCAACATGAATCCAGTATATCACACACCATACATCTCACATCCTGACCATCAGATCTCAACCAATCCAGATCCAACAGCCAGAAGGGAACCCCCACGATGTACCTCTTAAAATTGGTCATACAGGATCATTCAAACTGCTGGGCTAGCGTGTTTGGGCCTAGAAATCTGCTTCCCTTCCACCCCCCAGATCTACTCTCAGGCCCACCTTTATTATTTATTATTTATTTTAATTTCTATTTGTGATACGGTGGCAGAACTGACTGTTTGAATGTTGGTTTACGTTTTGCGTTTTTTGTTCGCAAAATGTCACGGTAAGCAAGAGTCACCACCGACTTTTATTTCATCCAACCGGAAAGGAAAAAAGTACAGAAAAAAAATCCTTTTTCGAGATATTCTGAGTTCGGGGGGTAGATTATAGAAAGGGAAGGTGTTAGCACCCTTTCTATCCATGGTTTTCCATGGGCTGTTAGGTACTTGCTCATCTTTTTTAGAATTTCTTGTGTATGTGCTTTGTTTTTGAAAAGTTTGACTTCGTGATAACCCTTGTATCAGTCCTCAAAGGTATGACAAAGTTGTTTTGAAAATATGTTTGAAAAGTGTAAGTGTGAAAAGTTTAATTTGAGCAAGTACCTATTAGCATCTACTTACTCGAAAAAAGATTGTTTTTATTCTTGTTTCCTTTAGACAGTGTTATCTTATTATTGAGAAATAGGTAGCACCATCGTTGGAGTTGTAAAGGTCAATTCGAAAGGGACGTACGATCACTAAAGCAATGTTAGGACATCTTAGTAATAACCCTAGAGTCTTAAGATCATATTCGAGGAAACATTTCTGAGGCAACATTTCCGAGGCAACATTCGAACGAGACATTTTTGATCTTTTTAGACAGGAGGGCAACCACTAAGACACCCTATGCTTAATGATCGTTTACCGAAGGCAACCGAAGTGAGAGTATAGCCTAAGAGTGATATGTGCGAGTGATTGGTTTCAATTATTTATCTTTTCACATTAGTGTTTTCTAACCTTATTAATTTGTCATGCATTCTTGCCATACAATCCTATTAGCATATATCTAAACAGTTTAAATATTTACAGGGATTAAAAATGCGAGAAAGTAAATCTACGCTATTACAAGGCTTCGGGGAGGGGGATTAATTACATAGCCAAAAACTCGGGGAAAAGCGATAAGTAAAAAAGCCCTAAATTAAACTATTACAAACCATGAACAATTACAAAAATATTGGCAAAAATAATAAATGCGCGGCGAATTAAATATGGGGCATTATGGTTTTGACCCTTGACTAGACCTATTCGCGATTGATTAAAAAAATGTTTTTTGTCATGTTTTAAGAAAATAATAAAATAGTTAAATAAAAAGAAGACCTAACTACTAATTAATTTTAATTAAAAAAAAGATAAATTAATTCAATCTAAAAAAACCTATTTTTTATATTTTTATTTATTTGAGAAAACTAAAAGAATTAAATCAAGAATTTTAACCTAATTTCTATTTGATTTTATTTGCAAAAATAAATTACAATTTCCCTAAGTTAACAATAAATTAAATTAAATTAACAAAATTAATTTTGATTAAAAAAGTCTAATTCTAATTTTTTTTAATGATTTTATGATTTTATGGAAAATAAATTAATTTGTGAATTAAAATAAATAAAGAAAATTAAAAGAATAAAGAATAAAATAGATAAAAGAAGTAGATGGGCCTGGTGGTATTGCTGAAAGGGGGGGTGCCAACTGAATTTCTGGGCCCAACAAGGCTAAGGCCTGTTTGACTTTGTTTAATCCAGTATGCACATTGACTTGAGGAGCATGGTAGGCCTCCTGCTACATGAACGTTGGATCCACCTGGGTGATGGATCTGATGGTGGAACACAAGGGTGTATAGTAGGCGTATGCTACTATATTGTATGAGATCCATTTGAAATAAGCAAGAAAATAATAAAATGCACACGCCTGGGATCGAACCCAGGACGTGTGCATCAAAGGCCTTCGCCCCAGCCATCTGAGCTAGTGTGTTAACTTGTAAGTAACATAATAAAAGAATATAATATGCAAAATAAACTAGGGGAGCCAGTCTCAGCGCGCGAAATTCATATGGGCGAATCACACGTTGCCACGCCAACTTCTTCTTCCTCTCTCCGTCGCTTTAGCCCAAGATACTTTTACCTACGAATGCTTCGCTGTAGCTACAGACCTGTTCATCTTAAAAATTCTCTACAAGCAATATACTCGTCTCATCCTCACGAGTATCATGGCACAAGAATCCAAACCCAATTTAGCCTATACTGCAAAGCCCTAAAACAAACCAAGAAACCCTAACAATGGCGTATCCTGATTCCTGTACTAAAAACGCAATTAAACAATACCAAAATCTTGTAAACTCAATGATAAACAAGAATATATGAATCAAACATGCAAATGATGCGTAAATCAATGAAAACGAAATCCAGATCCCGGGACAAACCGTGGCCTCTGTACTTATGATTCCAGGTGTGAGAAGGCTTGCAATTGATTGAAATACCTTCTGGAGATGTCCAAGAGTCTGTTGGTATTGTGAGAATGGCTTGAATTGGCCTCTAGGATGAAAATTGGATCACCATTTTTTCTTGAATTTTTTCAGTTTTGTTCTTGACTATGCACGGCCTCTAACCTCTCCTCTTGCCTTGGCTATGTTATGTATATGTAATGTAACACATTAGGTCAACTAAAACGAGTTTAATCTTGTCCATTATGAAGATTTGATTTGGTCTTTATCAATGTATGATATCTTTCTATATCAAGCCAAATCATGCCAATTTTGGTTCAATTTGTTTTTCACGTTTTGGACATGATTTTCCAGCATAATTGGATTTGATTCCACCCAAAATCTGATCACAAAACAAATCTTTGATATTTTTTGTTATTTATTTGATTTAATTTGACTTTTAAATGATAAAAATCAAAATAAAATAAATAAATAAAGAAAAAGGTGTGTGGATTCTGATTTGGATCGTGGACCATGTCATAAGCAAGATTCAATCATGAAAAACTAGGCCCATTTGACAAAAATGCAAATTTGAGCACATTTGTCTTTTGGCAATTTTGCAAAAAGGGTCAACTTGGCCAATACATAACTCTCTCAATTTTGACCCTAGAGAGGTGTTCTTGGACTTTTTAGAAAGCTTAGGATGTCCCCTAAGCAACCCTTTTTGTCTCATCTCAATTGAGTATTCCATGTTCATGTATGAAGCTTTGACCCAAAAGGTGTTTTTGTTGACTTTCCAAAATGACCTATAATGTCAAAATTCCTATCTTTTTGTGAGTGCATATTTTAAACTTGGGAGATGAATATGAATTGTAGGGAATTGCATCCTCTTCAAAATTAGCTTTAGATGGGTCATTTCTTATGAAGTATGAGAAAGTTATGCTTGGTCAAAGTTGAGTTAACTTTTCCTGCAAAACCCTAATTTAGCAACTTTTGGATTTTGATGAATTGTGAGAAATCCTTGAGGAATCATGATCAACCATTGATAAAATGATGGATAATACTTCAAAATGAGGATGTTGACCAAAAATATTGAAGTTTAACTGTATGGGGGCTACATTTGACTTTTGACCTAGCATAGTTGATTTCCAAGCATTTGAGCAATTGACTGAGCAAACTTCTTCTGCAAGGCTTGAAACTTGACATGGATGATCTTAAGAACATATTAGGACAATGGTGAGAATTTGGGTCCTTTGTGGTTCACACATATTGATGAAAATTGAAACCCTAATTTGAGGTAGACTGCCTTAGGAGAGAGTTTGCCTGGCCAACTCTTGAACTTCCTTGAACAATTTGGGGACCTCACATGACATTTGTTGAGAAATATGGGAGTGAAAATTTTAGGGTACAACAACTGCATCTGTTCAATCTTCTTAAACCTTAGGATGTATATTGGCTCGTTTGCCTTTCGTGATCTGAAGGTGGAAGATGATTGAACACTATAGTGCCCAAAAATTTGCACTCGCATGAAGTCATACTTGACTTGCGATATCGAGAATGGGCTTATAGATGCCATTTGGAAGTTGATGACGGAATATGGGCTTAAAGATGCCATCCGAAGAGGTGTCGATCGCATAAGAGATTCCTTTGCAAGATCCTGTATACCTGTTGTTGAGGAGGACTTCATTGGGGAATACTGGTCGCTGTCTTGAGAGAAATAGAGTTTTAGGAGCTCCAGTTGTCTGTTACTCTACTGGGGAATAATTCCGGTTTGGGAAGCGGAAGTGAACTGTGTGTTTGGTCGGGGTATATGCTGCACCGCAACTTACTGGGGAAATGCGAAACTAATCGTGTTTGATCGGGTCCCAGACTTATAGTGTTGTGGATTGTTGTCTGGGGATAAGAGAGGCAAAACCCGGATAGTAAGGTTATAAGAAGGGAACCTGGATGGTAGGGTTACTTCGATATGAAAGCCTGGATAGTAGGGCTATAAGAAGGAACCTGGATAGTAGGGTTACTTCGATATGAAAGCCTGGATAGTAGGGTTGTGAGAAGGAACCTGGATAGTAGGGTTACTTCAATATGAAGGCTTGGATAGTAGGGTTGTGAGAAGGAACCTGGACAATAGGGTTACTTCCATATGAAAGCCTGGATAGTAGGGCTGTGAGAAGGAACCTGGATAGTAGGGTTACTTTGACATGAAAGCCTGGATAGTAGGGCTGTAAGAAGGAACCTGGATAGTAGGTTTACTTCGATATGAAAGCCTGGATAGCAGGGCTGCGAGAAGGAACCTGGATAGTAGGGTTACTTCGATATAAAAGCCTGGATAGTAGGGTTGTGAGAAGAAACCTGGATAGTAGGGTTACTTCGACATGAAAGCCTGGATAGTAGGGCTGTGAGAAGGAACCTGGATAGTAGGGTTACTTCGATATGAAAGCCTGGATAGTAGGGCTTTGAGAAGGAACCTGAATGGTAGGGTTACTTCGATATGAAAGCCTGGATAGTAGGGATGTTTTGGAATGAGTTTGGGTAAAACTGCAGAGGGAACCTGGGTAAGGTTGTTCTTGTCGCGCCGATGATTACTCTGTTTAGCTTCGAGTGTTGATCATGGACCTGCTGGAAATTGTTGGTAATAACTGTCTTTCCTGAAAGAAATACGGGGTTAGTTATGTGTGATGCATGAGATGCATTGTATGACGATGTTCTCAAAATAACTGTGATTATGTTATATGTAATGTATGCACATGTCATGATGTACGAACATGAAATGTTGATGTAACAAAATGAGTTCAGGAAAATAAATCCCTGACTACTGTAAAAAATCATACTTCCTCCGCTTCTGTTGGGGATGATGAACAAGGATGACTAGCTGGGGATTTTCCCCTTGGCTGGCGAATATTCTGTCGAAAGCGACCCTGTCCGAGGATACCTCTGTGGGAATAACTCTGTTGGAGAGGAGATACTCTATTGATAGATCTGCTGATTCAGCTGGGGATGAATTTTCGTTGCTGGTGATAATGAATTCTGTTGAAGATTGAATTTCTTCTTGTGAGACAACTAAACTCTGCTTAGGGAAGAATTTATTGACTCACTTACGATGGTGAACCTCGGTTGGGGAGAGTTGTGTCCTGTTTGGGAAAGCTTACACCACTATCTTTGGACACTTTTTACTCTGTGGGGAGTGTATGTACCACTGCTCATATTCTCAAGATGGCTCTATCCCGGTACCTGATGGGCATAGTAACTGTAGGGTTTGGGAACTTCTTGTTTGTCCCTGTTCCTGGAATTACGAGTAATTGTCTTTTGTTTCTCATGTAAATATTTATGAGCAGCAATTATTTTCAAAGGCATATATCAAAAATGAATCATTAGACATTCTTGCAAAACAAAACAGAAAAAGAAAAACAATTTTAAATTTCTTGTAAAAATGAATTGTATTGATTTTTGATGTTGGCCTGTAATAGGCATTTTTTACAAAGAGGCTGACGTCCTAGTAAGAGAACGCCGCCGAAAGATAGAAATTACAATTTGTGTAAAAGAAAGAAAAACAACTATGTGAAACGACCCCATTGGGTTCCAACTCTGCTATTGCCCTTATATCTTCAATCATCTCATCACTTCGCTGCTTGGTAGAAGGTGGATCAGATTGATTGGCGTCGTTTGCGCTTGATAGTTGATACCGAAGTCTGGTTACAAGATGATCCAATGAAACATAGTGTTACGCTTTAATCCCTAATTTTTGGCTGGACCGCCCTTACGGGTTTTCGGTCCACCGGGATACCCTTTTTTGCCCAAGTCGCCTTTTCAGGTTTTTGACTTGCCGGGTGTACAGTTTTTTCATTTTCATCCCTTACTTTTGCCCGAACCCTTTTGGTTCACCGGGAAGCCCTATTTTTGCCTAGGCCCGTCAACCTAGCGGGTCTTTGATTATGCGTAGTATCTTTTTAGTATGTCTGCATTGACGGGGTGAGGAAGCTCGTCACCATCCATGGTGGTTAGAATCATGGCTCCTCCCTAGAAAATGTTCTTAACCACGAATGGCCCTTCGTACGTGGGGATCCATTTTCCCATGGGATCACCTTGCGGTAGTATGATGCACTTGATTACTAGATCCCCGACTTGATATTATTGACATCTGACTTTCTTGTTAAAAGCCTTGATCATCCGCTTTTGATATGTCTGACCATGACAGATAGCAGTAAGTCTCTTTTCATCGATTAGATTCAGCTGATCAAGTCGGGTTTGGATCCATTCGTCTTCGTTCAAACCCACATCCTTCATAATCCTGAGAGAGGGTATCTGGACTTCGATGGGTAGGACTGCCTCTATGCCATACACCAAAGAGTATGGTGTTGCCCTTGTCGATGTCCGTGTTGAGGTACAGTATCCATGAAGAGCGAATGGTAACATCTCGTGCCAGTGTTTGTATGTCACCGTCATCTTCTGTACAATCTTCTTCATGTTCTTGTTAGCTGCTTCAACGGCCCCATTCATCTTCGGCCGGTAGGGAGAAGAGTTATGATGCTGAATCTTGAACTGTTTACAGAGCTCGGTGATCATTGCGTTATTGAGATTTGTACCATTGTCAGTAATAATCCTCTCTGGTACACCATATCGATAGATCATATTGTGTCGGATGAACCACACCACGACGTTCTTGGTTACTGTAGCAAAGGAAGCTTCCTCAACCCACTTTGTAAAATAATCAATTGCTACCAGAATGAAATGATGCCCGTTAGACGTAGTAGGTCTGATCTCGCTGATCATGTCGATACCTCACATTGCAAAGGGCCAAGGAGTTGTCAAAACATTCAAGGGGACCGGAGGTACATGCACCTTATCAGCATAGACTTGACACTTATGACAGGTTCGAGAATGCTGATAACAATCAGCTTCCATATTGGACTAGAAATATCCTTCCTGTAGGATCTTCTTAGCCATGGTATGTCCACTGGAATGAGTTCCGAAGGTACCTTCATGTAACTCTGCCATGATCCTTTCTGCCTCGCTCTTGTCTACACACCGCAGTAAGGTTGAATCATGGTTACGCTTATAGAGAATTATGTTACTGATGAATAACTTTGCAGCGAACCTTCTCAGAAACTTCTTATCATTAACAGATGCCCCTCGGGGTATTCTTGAGCCTCAAGGTACCTCTTTACCTCGTGAAACTAGGGTTTATCTGCTACCTCTTCAGTCTCAATGTCACAGCAATGTGCGGGTTCATCCAATCTCTCAATGGTAATCTGGGGAGCTTCATTGTCCCACCTGACTTTGAAAATAGAAGACATGGTAGCTAACGCATCTGCCAACTGGTTCTCTTCTCGTGGGAATTGTTCAAAGGTTATCTCCTCAAAGTGTGGGATCAATCTCAGTACATACTCTTTGTAAGGAATAAGATTCAGGTCCTTCATATCCCACTCGCCTTTGATCTGACTTATCACCAGAGCAGAATCTCCGAATACACTTAAGAACTTAATCCTCGGGTCAATAGCAGCTCGAAGACCCAGGATACATACTTCATACTCCGCCATATTGTTCGTGCAATTAAAACATAAACGGGTGGTGAACGGAGTATGACAACCCTCAGGAGATATAATTACAGCGCCAATACCGTTACCCAATGCGTTCGAGGCTCCATAAAAATACATAGACCATCGGGATCCCTCCTCGGGTCCTTTATCCGGTCCAGGTTCTTCGCAGTCGGGTATCAACATGATATTCTCATCCGAGAACTCGAAATTCATGGACTGGTAGTCATCCACAGCCTGATGCGCCAAATGATCCGCCAATACACTCCCCTTGATTGCTTTTTGGGTTGTGTATTGGATGTCGTACTCGGTTAAGATCAGCTGCCATCTTGCTATCCTTCTGGAGAGAGCAGGCTTCTCGAAAATATACTTGATCGATCCATCTTTGATATCAATAAGGTAGTGTGAGTCGGCATATACTGTCTCAGCCGGCGAGCAGCCCATGCCAAAGCGCAACAATTTTTGTTGAGCATTAAGTATCGGGTCTCACAGTCGGTAAACTTTTTGCTAAGGTAGTAAATGGCGTGCTCTTTTCGACCAGACTCGTCATGCTGCCCCAACATACACCCCATTGAACTGTCTAGTACTGTCAAGTATAATATCAAAGGTCTTCCTTCCACCGGAGGCATCAAAATTGGTGGTTCTTGAAGGTATTCCTTGATTCTTTTGAAAGCGGTATGGCATTCATCATTCCACTTTACCACTTGATCTTTCTTCAGCAGCTTGAAGATTGGCTCACAAGTAGCAGTCAGATGTGAAATAAACCTGGCGATGTAATTCAGACGTCCCAAGAAACCTCTAACTTCTTTTTCTGTGCGGGGAGCCGGCATCTCTTGTATGGATTTTACCTTTGTGGGGTCTACCTGAATACCTTTGTCGCTGACGACAAAACCCAGAAGCTTACTAGACCTTACCCCGAAGGTACACTTGTTCGGATTCAACCTCAGCTTGTATGTTTTCAACTTCTCAAACAGTTTCTGGAGATGATCAAGGTGCTCTTCCTCAGTCTGCGACCTGGCTATCATGTCATCAACATAAACCTCGATCTCGTGGTGAATCATATCATGGAACAAAGTGACCATGGCACGCTGATAAGTTTCCCCAACATTCTTCAATCCAAAAGGCATTAACTTATAATAGAAGGTGCCCCACTGTGTAATGAAGGTTGTCTTCTCCATATCCTCAGGAACCATCTTGATCTGGTTGTAGCCATAAAAACCATCCATGAAGGAGAAGATCTTGTGTTGCGCGGTGTTTTCAACCAGAACATCAATGTGTGGAAGTGGGAAGTCATCCTTGGGGCTTGCCCTGTTCAAATCTCTATAATCCACACACATTCATACCTTACCATCCTTCTTAGGTACCGGAACGACGTTGGCAACCCACTGCGGATAAGAAGTGACAGCTAAGAATCCTGCGTCAAACTGTTTAATGACCCCTGCCTTGATTTTCTCTGACATTTTAGGGCGCATACGACATACCTTCTGCTTTACCGGAGGGCAGTCTTCTTTAGTCGGTAGGAGATGTTCCATAATATCAGTGTCCAAACCAGACATGTCTTCATAGGACCAGGCGAAGATCTCAACGTAGTCGTGTAGCATCTGTATTAACCGTTGTTTGACACTAGGCTCTAGATTCGCACCTATCTTAACCTCTTTCTTGTCTTCCTCTGTACCCAAATTCATTGACTCAACCGGCTCTTCATGAGGTTGTATGGCCCTTTCTTCCTACTGTGATAGTCTAGCAAGTTCTCCAGGAAACTCATAATCGTCCTCACCTTCGTCCCCGACTTGGTTGATCGGATTTTTGAAGTCATAACTGGCAATAGCAGAGTTGTTATCAATGGGATCCAAAGTGGATATGGATCTGCAGTATGATACGTGAGTGTGTGTAAGAGAATAGTTGTTTTGATAAAGTGAGAGACAGAAAAGAAAAACAAGGAGCGCAAAATTTGTAATGCAAGAAACGTCCAATGCTTTATTAATGATATATGATAGCCCTCACAAGCAAAGCCAAGGTGCCCCAGGCAAGGCACCGGGCCGTAAAGTTTCCAATTGTTTATTACAAATCTTAAAACAAAAGTCAATTACTGTGGAATAAAAGAAACAGGTATGAAGTCCTTCGCCGTCAAGTTATTCGGTCCATCGTTGGTTGTTGGGTAGATCTAGTTGTCAATGTCTGAATCTTCTTCATTGTCTTACATTGCATTAACTCCCCGATTGCTGATGTGTAGCGGAGGTCTTCCAGCCCGTGCGCGCCTAACAGCCCTTTGAGTCCCTGTAGTAAAGCCCAAACCAAATTTGTCAATTTTGTGAGTGAAATCAGGGAGCTGACCCCAATTGGTACACCCACCTTCTTCAACCACAACCTTGGTGTCTTTGTGAGAAGCCATCTTCAATGGAGGTTTGTCGGTAGTAACTTCACTTGATGCCGAGAACTGAGGGACCTCTTAGAAATTCTGACAAGGAGTTTCTATGAACTCCCCGTCCATCTCTACATAGCGGAAGGAATTGAAATGACTCACCATATACTCTTATTCACCTCGCACCATGACAATCTTCCCCTTCACCGGATATTTCAGCATTTGATGAAGTGTGGAAGTAACTGCCCTAGCCTTATGAATCCAAGGATGACCTAGCAAGCAAGAATACGATCGTCTGATATCCATTACGTAGAAGGTGGACCCAAAGGTATGATAACCCACTTTGACAGGGATGTCCACCTCCCCGTGCACCATTATTTTTGATCCATCAATAGCCCTTACCACAATGTTACTCAGGTTTAGAATCAAACCTTCACAATCCAGATGGTCTAACGCTTTCTTTGGCAGAACATTTAGTGAGGACCCGGTATCCACCAACACATGGGCCATAGTGGTGCCCCTGAACTCGATCGAGACATGCAGAGCATCATTATGATTTCTTCCTTTAGGGGTCAGATCCGCATCTGAAAAGCCTATCCCATTGTCAGCAGTCAGGCTAGCCACGCAATCTTTGAACTGATCTGCTGAAGTTTCTTGCGGTACATGCGCAGTCTTGAGAAATGCAATCAAATACATCGCATGGCCTTCAGAACACAATAGCATGGACAACATGGAGATCTTTGACGGGGTCTTCCCCAGCTGCTCGACCATATTGTAATCGCCCTTCTTGATAATCTTCAGTATTTTCTCTATTTCTTGTTTAGAGGCTTCCACAACGATTTTCTTAGGTGCCTCTGTCTGGGCAGGCTCACCTATAATTTCTTTGCCCTGAGTCCCAAATGGCTCAATAGTGGGGGTGATAACTGGAGTAAGAATAGGAATAGTAGCAGGTGTAATAACTGGAGTAGGAACAAGGGAAATGTCAGGAGTGCCGGTTGGAGCAGCAGTTCGAATAACAACAGGCTTGATGATAGTCTTTGGGGAAATCTCGGGAGAGAAGATCCTTCCACTTCGGGTAACCTTACTAGTCCCGACAATATTACTGACATCAGTATTAGCTTCTTCATTCTTCAGATCTTGCTTAATATCATGATAATACACATCAGCCCCATAATGCCATGGGACAACCTTGTCTGAGGTGTGCGGGATGGGACCAGGAACAGTGATTATTAGTAGAGCAATTCTTTGAACAGGTGTAATCCTAACAGGTCTTCTCGAGGAAACCTTGGAAGGATTGGCGAAAATGGTTATAATGGCAACATCTTCATTTGGAACAAACTGAATCATAGTCTTCTCAAACAAAATTTCTTTGTTATCCACCAGGCGCTGAACACCTGACTTCAACAAACAACAACCGGAAGGTAGAGTCGAACATATGTGGCAACCTTCACCACAACCCGGAAATAAACTGGCCAACAACAAATTCTTCTTAACAGTCATAAGAGGAGTAGAAATTTCTTCAACAGAGGTTACAAACAAGTCAGTGTCAACAACATTAACTCCCCGACCATGTTTGGGCATGGGAGCAGTTATAACATTCAGCTTTTCTGGAGCATCAAACTCTATCTCCTTGGCTTCAAGTAGATCTTGTACTTTGTTTCTCAGAGCCCAACAATCATTTGTATCATGGCCAGGACTCTCAGAATGGTAGGCGCACCGCGCGTTGAGATTGTATCTGGGAGAAGTAGTGTTTGTATTCTTGGGAGCCTCTCTCAAGGTTACCAAGTTGGATTTTAACAGATGAGGCAGAACTTCAGCCAAAGTCATGTTGATGCGAGTAAACTGCCGTTGTGGTCTTTCCACCCTTTGTTGATTGTTGCATTGTGGAACAATTGCGGGTCTTGGTATCACTACAGCATTTACCGTTTGACGGTGTTCAGATATGTTTTGGCCCCTTGGGCTATAGACTGCATTGGCTTCCTTCTTACCAGTAAAAGGCTTCTTTATCGAACTCAATGAGGCATCCTTCTGTATTTTACCACTTCGAATGCCATCTTCCACTCTTTCTCCAGTCAAAATAAACTCAGTGAAACCAGATGACGAGCTATCAATAAAGTGATTGAAAAAAGGACCAGATAGCATCCCTAGAAACATGTCAACCAACTCCCTATCAGACAACGGGGGTTGGACTCTTCCAGCCAAGTCTTTCCACTTCTGAGCATAGTCTTTAAAGCCTTCACCTGCAACCATGGACATACTCTGGAGTTGAGTACGAGTGGGAGCAAGGTCGGCGTTGTACTGATACTGCTTGTAGAAAGCAGCAACAAGATCTTCCCAATTTCGGAAACTGGCCCCCTCCAACTGATAGAACCATTCAAGTTGAGTCCCTGACAGACTATCTTGAAAGAAGTGCACCCACAAATTCCTATCAGCGGTGTGGGGCTGAATTTTCCTGACGTAAGAGCGGAGATGAAGCTTTGGGCATGTCACTCCATCATACTTGGCGAAAACCGGAGCTTTGAATTTATGAGGGATGACCACTCCCGATACCAGTCCCAATTCCCTGAAATCCAAACCAAGGATCTTCTGAACTTCCATAGCACTCAGACGGTCTTCTATCTGCTTGTATCTATCCTCAACAGGAGGATATTGCTCATCATTGTAATCAGTATCGTCGTCAGAAACCGCAGGACTAGGGTCCTTTTCCCTTTCTTGGTTCTCCCCTTCCTTGGATGAAGAGGTCAGATCACTTTGATGCTTCAACCTTTCTCCGAACCTTCTGCCCATATTCAGAATTTCGGTCTTCTTCTTCTTCTTCTTCTTCTTCTTCTTCTTCTTCTTCTTCTTCTTCTTCTCTTTCAGAATAAGGGTTTTTAGATCCTCTTGATCTGTTGGAATTGGGCCTTCTTCTCTTGAATATCTTTGATGGCTTGATCAGAAGACATTTGTGCTGAAATAAACATCGAAGAAGATGAGAAACCTGTAGGGGTACCTGTAATGATGTGCATGATAATTGGATGCGCATGTAATAATTTCAAAGACTTTGGGAGACTTAAATTTGCAAACTAAAATAAATAGAAGTTTATTAGCTTAAACTTTGAAGGTTCAAAATGCCTTTAAGGCTTTACAAAATAAGTAAGTGAAACAAAATCTAAAACTAGAAAAAGCAAAATCAAAAGTCCCATGGTCGCTTCCTCTTTGTGCTGATATAGTCATTGATCACTCTTTCTTCCTCGAGCTGCCTGGTGAGCTTCAAAATCTTCCTTTCTTACTCATGGTACTATTCTTGGTAAGTATTCCGCTCATTCTTCAGCTGAATCCAAGACCTCTGTAACTCCCCAGGATCAGTAGGCATGTAAGGATAGAGAACCGTGTAAGGAATTCCTTCTTCGTTAGTGGGATCCACAATCACTGGTAATACGGCCTCGTAAGGCATCCTGAGCTTATGGGCACGAGCTCGGACCCATTGGAGGTAAGGATGCATATGAAGGGAAGTCTTCGGTCCCAACTCTTCGGGGTCAGGTCTGTTTACCATGCCCCAAGCTCGTATGAACCTCCGGCGATGCTCCTTAACGTCATCCTTATAGTTGAATACAATGTCCTCGAGAAGTAGTTCATGGGGACCATCTCTTCGAGCACTACCAAATTGTCGCAATGCTAGACAAGGATTGTAAGTTATACCCCCTCTGATACCAAGTAATGGGACATTAGGGTACCCCCCACAACGGTCAATAACAGCAATGTCTTCCATAGCCCGGGAACACCAAAGAATATCTGTATGAGCAAGTGACATTATTCTGTAGGACCAACCCAAACCTTCTTTGTTCTTCAGCACAGACTTAGGGAGGTGCGGAATAAACCACCTTGATAACAACGGCATGCAGCACATGGCAGTCCCTCTTCTCTTCATAGTACGTGTATGGAGGGCATGCAAGATATCTCCCAGCAAGGTAGGCACAGCGTTGCGAGAAAGGAAAATCTTGACAGCATTCACATCTACAAAGGAGTCTGGGTTAGGAAAGAGAACCAAACCATAGATAAGAAGAGCCAAGACATCCTCAAAAGCTAGAAAATCCAAATCATCCCAAAATAGCTGAGCCTGGTCTATCAGAAATTTGGCTAGAAAACCCTCAACTCTGCGTCGAGTTTCCCAATTGGATACCACATTGGTCAGTTTTAAATGCAAAGCTGAGGAAATGTCTTCAGGCCTAGGAACTCCTTCCATACCTATGAAGGGTACCCGTTCAAGAATGAATATGCCCAATAAATGAGAGAATTCTTCCAAAGTTGGTACCGGCTGGTAATCTGGAAAGGTGAAGCAGTGATGCTCGGGATCGAAGAACTGAAGAAGTACACTCATCATCTGTTCATCAAGGTTTGAAGTAACCAGGATGAGAAGTTGACCGTGTCTCTTAATGAAAGTAGAAGTTTCAGAAACTTTAGATGCTAGCTCTTTGAGTTGGGCAGGTATCTGCACAAAGTTGACTCATATGGTATTTCTATGCACGGATGCCATGATCTGCAAAACAGAACAAAGATAAATTCCCTTGGTCTTTGAAATGGTTAGTGTAATGAAGCATAAATGCCATGTTATGATGCATGATGTCATGCTAAACCATATGTATAGCAAATACAAATATTGCAAACACATTCAAATCACACAAAGCCCTTAGGTTTAAGGCTTGCATGAGGTCAAAGGTAGTATCCTCTTAAAGTTAAGTTGGTTCAACCTGTCCTAGAAAAGTAACCGGGTTCTAGAGGATCTCAATATCACTGACCATCTTCCATCGGTCATGGTTTCAGCTCACGTAATCTTTTCTTGCGGACGAAATTATTCCGAGAGTATGGTCTCAATGAGTGTAGCATCGAGTATCAACCAGTTCTCAGCTCTACACCGAGGGCGGCTATCTCACTACTTTCTAACGGCCAAGTTAGGTGATTTAAGGTTCTAAGGTAGTTGATGCTTAATGACACCACACAGCGGCCCTGTATTCTCCTTGTTTCTCCACAATGGATATCGGTACCAACCAAAGTGCGACATCAACGTAGCTACTGCTTCAACCGTATCGGTCTATGCCGTACAGTTCCCTCACAGTCTATTGCTACTTACCTAAAAGGTGTCCCTAGATCTGGGTGTAGGATCTATAGTAACCCCAAACAGAACCCTCAAAAATAAGCAAACAAAGCAATCAAGAGAAGCAATTATGATGAACTAGATCCTAAGGTATACCCCACTTATTTAATTCCCCAGCAGAGTCGCCAGTTCTGTGATACGGTGGTAGAACAGACTGTTCGAATGCTGGTTTGCGCTTTTTGTTCACAAAATGTCACGGTAAGTAAGAGTTGCCACCGACTTTTATTTCATCCAATCGGAAAGGAAAAAAGTACAGAAAAAAAAATCCTTTTTCGAGATATTCTTAGTTTGGGGGGGTAGATTATAGAAAGGGAAGGTGTTAGCACCCTTTCTATCCATGGTTTTCCATGGGCTCTTAGGTACTTGCTCATCTTTTTTAGAATTGCTTGTGTATGTGCTTTGTTTTTGAAAAGTTTGACTTCGTGATAACCCTTGTATCAGTCTTCAAAGGTGTGACAAAGTTGTTTTGAAAATTTGTTTGAAAAGTGTAAGTGTGAAAAGTTTAATTTGAGCAAGTACCCATTAGCATCTACTTACTCGAAAAAAGATTGTTTCTATTCTTGTTTCCTTTAGACAGTGCTATCCTACTATTGAGAAATAGGTAGCATCGTCGTTGGAGTTGTAAGGGTCAATTCGAAAGGGACGTACGATCACTAAAGAAATGTTAGGACATCTTAATAATAACCCTAGAGTCTTAAGATCATATTCGAGGCAACATTTCTGAGGCAACATTTCCGAGGCAACATTCGAACGGGACATTTTTTATCTTTTTAGACAGGAGGGCAACCACTAAGACACCCTATGCTTAATGATTGTTTACCGAAGGCAACCGAAGTGAGAGTATGCCCTAAGAGTGATATGTGTGAGTGATTGGTTTCAATTATTTATCTTTGTACATTAGGGTTTTCTAACCGTATTAATTTGTCATACATTCTTGCCATACAATCCTATTAGCATACATCTAAACAGTTTAAATATTTGCAGGGATTAAAAATTTGAGAAAGTAAATCTACGCTATTACAAGGCTTCGGGGAGGGGGATTAATTACATAGCCAAAAACCCGGGGAAAAGCGATAAGTATAAAAACCCTAAATTAAACTATTACAAACCGTGAACAGTTACAAAAATATTGGCAAAAATAATAAACGCGCGGCGAATTAAATATGGGGCATTATGGTTTTGACCCTTGACTAGACCTATTCGCGATTGATTAAAAAAATGTTTTTTCTCATGTTTTAAGAAAATAATAAAATAGTTAAATAACAAGAAGACCTAACTACTAATTAATTTTAATTAAAAAAAAAGATAAATTAATTCAATCTAAAAAAACCTATTTTTTATATTTTTATTTATTTGAGAAAACTAAAAGAATTAAATCAAGAATTTTAACCTAATTTCTATTTGATTTTATTTGCAAAAATAAATTACAATTTCCCTAAGTTAACACTAAATTAAATTAAATTAACAAAATTAATTTTGATTAAAAAAGTCTAATTCTAATTTTTTTTAATGATTTTATGATTTTATGGAAAATAAATTAATTTATGAATTAAAATAAATAAAGAAAATTAAAAGAATAAAGAATAAAATAGATAAAAGAAATAAAAAAGAAGTAGATGGGCCTAGTGGTATTGCTGAAAGGGGGGGGGGGTGCCAACTGAATTTCTGGGCCCAACAAGGCTAAGGCCTGTTTAACTTCGTTTAATCCAGTATGCACATTGACTTGAGGGGCATGGTAGGCCTCCTTCTACATGAACGTTGGATCCACCTGGGTGATGGATCTGATGGTGGAACACAAGGGTGTATAGTAGGGGTATGCTACTATATTGTATGAGATCCATTTTAAATAAGCAAGAAAATAATAAAATGCACACGTTTGGGATCGAACCCAGGACGTGTGCATGAAAGGCCTTCGCCCCAACCATCTGAGTTAGTATGTTAGCTTGTAAGTAACATAATAACAGAATATAATATACAAAACAAACTAGTGGAGCCAGTCCCAGTGCACGAAATTCAAATGAGAGAATCACACGTTGCCACGCCAGCTTCTTCTTCGTCTCTCCGTCGCTTTAGCCCAAGATACTTTTACCTACGGATGCTTCACTGTAGCTACAGACCTGTTCATCTTAAAAATTCTCTACAAGCAATATAAATGAAATTCAAAGGTACCAATTAACTCGTCTCATCCTCACGAGTATCATGGTACCAGAATCGAAACCCAGTTTAGCCTATACTGCAAAGCCCTAAAACAAACCAAGAAACCCTAACAATGGAATATCGTGATTCCTTTACTAAAAACACAATTAAACAATACCAAAATCTTACAAACTCAATGATAAACAAGAATATATGAATAAAACATGCAAATGATGCGTAAATCAATGAAAATGAAATCCAGTTCTTGGGATAAACTGTGGCCTTTGTACTTACGATTCCAGGCGTGTGAATGCTTGCAATTGATTGAAATCCATTTTAGAGATGTCCAAGAATCTGTTGGTATTGTGAGAATGGCTTGAATTGGCCTCTAGGATGGAAATTGGATCACCACTTTTTCTTGAATTTTTTTCAGTTTTATTCTTGACTATGCACAACCTCTAACCTCTCCTCTTGCCTTGGCTATGTTATGTATATGTAATGCAACACATTAGGTCAACAGAAACAAGTTGAATCTTGATGAAGATTTGATTTCGTATTTATCCTTGTATGATATCTTTCTATATCAAGCCAAATCATGCCAATTTTGGTTCAATTTGTTTTGCATGTTTTGGACATGATTTGCCAGCATAATTGGATTTGATTCCACCCAAAATCTGATCACAAAACAAATCTTTGATATTTTTTGCTATTTATTTGATTTAATTTGACTTTTAAATGATAAAAATCAAAATCAAAATAAATAAATAAAGCAAAAGGTGTGTGGGTGCTAATTTGGATCGTGGACCATGTCATAAGCAAGATTCAATCATGAAAAACTAGGCCCATTTGACAAAAAATGCAAATTTGAGCACATTTGTCTTTTGGCAATTTTGCAAAAAGGGTCAACATGGCCAATGCATAACTCTCTCAATTTTGATCCTAGAGAGGTGTTCTTGGACTTTTTAGAAATCTTAGGATGTCCCCTAAGCAACCATTTTGGTCTCATCTCAATTGATTCTTCCATGTTCATGTATGGAGCTTTTACCCAAAAGGTGTTTTTGTTGACTTTCCAAAATGACCTATAATGTCAAAATTCCTATCTTTTTGTGAGTGCATAGTTTTAACTTTGGAGCTGAAGATTAAACGTAGGTAATTGCATCCTATTCAAAATGAGCTTTTGATGGGTCATTTCTGATAAAGTATGAGAAAGTTATGCTTGGTCAAAGTTGAGTTGACTTTTCCTACAAAACCCTAATTTAGCAACTTTTGGGTTTTGATGAATTGTGAGCAATCCTTTAGGAATCATGATCAGCCCTTGATCAAATGATGGATAATACTTCAAAATAAGGATGTTTACCAAAAATCATGGAGTTTGACTGTATGGGGGCCATAGTTGACTTTTGACCTAGCATGGTTAATTTCCAGGCATTTGAGCAATTGAATGAGCAAACTTCTTCTGCAAGGCTTGAAACTTGACATGGATGATCTTGAGAACATATTATAACAATGGTGAGAATTTTGGTCCTTTGTGGTTCACACATCTTGATGAAAATGGAAACCCTAATTTAAGGTAGACTGCCTTAGGAGAGAGTTTGTATGGCCAACTCTTGAACTTCCTTGAGAAATTTGGGGACCTCACATGACATTTGTTGAGAAATATGGGAGGGAAAATTTGGTGGTACAACACTATTTTTTAAACATAATTAACTTTTTCTTTAATTAATCAATTAAATCAATTTAATCATAATATTTCATAAAAAATCAAAAAATGATGTTTTTTTATCAATTAACTTTTTAAATTAATTTTAGACGTAGGTTTTATTTCCCGCACTTTACTTTCGGCACATATACTATGTATGCCTGCCTGTATATATTTAATTGTATAGTAATTAGGTTAGTATGGAAAGATAATAATCAAACGCTAGTGTGATACGGTGGGAGAACTGACTTGAGGTTTTGCGTTTGCAAATGTTGTGGTTTAGCAAGAGTCTCCACCGACTTTTCTTTTATCCAATAAGGAAAGGTGAAAAAGCACAGGAAAGACCTTTAGAGATGTTTTCTTGAGTTCGGGGGTAGATTATTAAAAGGGAAGGTATTAGCACCCTTTCCATCCATGGTTTTCCATGGGCTCTTAGTTACTTGCTAGATCACTTGCTTTTGTTTGAAAAATGTGCTTTGTGTGGTTTTGAAAGTATTTTGAAAAGGCGTCATCGTTTAGGAAAACTTTATAATAGTTCTCGTTCGTAAGAACGTATACAAAGTGTTGAGCTTTTGAAGATATTTCAACATTTGGACAGTGTTTTTGAAGATGTTTTGAAAGTGTATGTGATTGTTTTGAAAATAGCAATGACAATTGATTTGGAGAGTGAGCAAGTAACTAAAAGTAATCTACCTACTCAAAAGGTCTTAGATGTGCTTTTTCCTCCTCCTTTAGATGTTTCTATCTTACCATTGATTTGGTAAGAAGCCCCATCGTTAGATATGAAGGGGCGAGCGTTGGGTCATCGTATGACCATGAAAGAAATGTTGTGAGATGACTTAGCACTTTTTCTTTAGGGACTAAGATCATTTTGAAAGGCAACTTTGATAGCTTCATCGAGGGACTATGATCTTGTATTTTCGATTTGTTTGTGCTAAGACATCCCACGTGCATAACATGGCCAATTTTGTAAGGCAACAAGCGGAATTACCCTAAGGGTGTAAGTGTGCGAGTGTATTCGATTGCATGCATAATTTGTCTTTATTAGGGTGATCTATTTGTCAATTTTCATATTTTGTCATGCATGCCCTAATTACTAGCATATATTGAAAGAAATAACAGTGCGGAAATGTGAAGTCCTACGCTATTACAATATTTTGGGGGATGGGGGTACATTTTTATGAATGAGGGTTGCAATTTAAAATTCTAGGTTATTATTACAACCATATTGAAATAGATAAGAATGTACAGGAAAAGTAAAATGCTTATTTATTTAAGAAAAGAAGTAAGTTTTGTTTAAGAAAATATTTTTGTCTTTTTTTTGTTAATAGAAAATATAAAATGCAAATATAAAATATTTTTGGTGTTTTTTTTATTAATAATAAAAAATAATATGATGGAAAAATAAAAAAAAAAGAGAAAGAAAGCATAATCAACGCAAAATGCTGAAAAATAGAAGAGGCAGAAGTTCTGACTCTAACTTGCTGCACAAAGAGAAACACGTTAGCAAAAATATGGAAGTTCAGAAGTTCTGGGTCTTCTGAGAACTCAAGAGTTTTCAGAAGTTTTGACGCAGCTGTCAGAACTTTGCCTCTCTCCACGCCAATCAGAACATCTGCAACTTGGTTATTTCTTAACAGAACAGAAGTTGCATACATGAAATATTAGAAGCATAAATCAGAAGCAACATGTATTTTCTAATTCTAATTTTGAGTCCTAATTTCTTTATGAAGCTCTGAATAGGGATTTTTTCTATTTAGGCAAGAAGATGCATGAATTTTCAGAATATGTTCATCATCAAGATCAGAATATCTACATTGTGCTAAATATGCAAAATCTGACAATGCTTAATCAATTATGATGAGGGTCAGCAGAAAACATACCTTGCAGCTGGAAAGGATTCTGTGAACTGGAGGTTGGTCTTGAATTATGGTGATGTTCTGAGCGGTCTTCTTCACGTACTCAGCAGGATGGAAGTTTACAAATTCTGGAACAGCCAAGAGGTGATATTTTGACTCCTTTGAGGTGGAAATGAATGGAGAGAGTATGGAAATAGGAATACAGAAGTTAAGGTAGCTATGTATGAATCAGCTGCTACGTGGATGGCTTTAGTCAAGATCACTTGAGGAAAAATGGAGTTTGAATATAAGGAATCTATGCTAAGATTTTGGAATTTTGTGTTTATAGTTTCCTGGGTTCTTGGAATTTTTGCAGTGGTTCAAAGCTTTCTTTCTCAATTTTCTCGTCTCTTTCACAAATTTTTCTGGCCTTTTCTCAGTGGCCAATGGTGTTCTATTTATAGGCAAAGTTTTTGCAGTTGGGGCGGTCAAGTGGCACCAACATCATATGCTAGATGCTGACTTACTCTTGAAGTAAGCTTAAACAAGTGGGGGTTCAATGCATTCATGTTGGATGGTTAACAGCGCCTCAGTTGGATTTGGCAGCGTGAATTAAGGAAAAGTAGAAACAACGCATGGGTCTATCATACTTTTGCACAGAAGTTTGTCTTCCCAAGACAGTAGAGGTACACGTGGAGAGAATCTCTTAGATAAAGACTTCACAAATGGTTGTGAGCATTAGATGGTTTCCCCTGTGAAACTCTACATCCTTGCTTGACTCTGGATTAGAAGTTCTGCTTCAGCGTAGCATCTCATCTTCCGATCCTCTTATCTTCTGACTCTAGCATGTTCTGAGAGATCCTTCAGAACTTCCAGTATACTCACAACACGTTTTGTTACCTCCTTTGTTTTAACCTTGCAAACTATGACTTAACCTTTGTGAACACTGGCCCAGAAGTTCTGACCAAACTCTGTCTTGAGAATATCCAGAATTTGCTGAATGTGAACACTGGTTCAGAAGTTCTGAAATTGTCATATTTCTTAAATACTTAGAAAAATTTATAAGTTTTTAGAATTTAATTCTTCCAAAATAAAAATTTGACTTTTGAAACTCTTGATGAAGAAAACATCATATTCCAACATGTCTTGATGAAATATGATTTTTGAGATTTGATTTTGATCCAAAAGTCAAGGTTGGACTTTTCAGCGTGCAAATGACCATTTTGCCCTTGTAAATGGTTTGCTTGGAAAAATTGATAATTCAAGGCCCGGAGACTTGATGAAGACAAACTTGAGGATCCAGGGTGATTCCTTGGAAATGAGAGAGCAAATTTTGGGGTGCAACAGCTGCCCCTATTCAATCTTCTTGAACCTGAAGAGTTAGATTGGCAGATCCTCCTTTCGTGACTTGAAGGTGCAAGATGATTGAACACTAGAGTGCCCATAAATTTGCACTTGATGATGGATGGTGAATGGGCTTATAGATGCCATTTGGAGGAATGTTGGTAAAAGAAATAAGAAGTGATTAGCATAAATCTCTTGTTGATTCATACTAGACTTGTTGTTTTACCTGTGAGAAAAGGGGGTTAGAAAAATGCAGATGCTTGCATGATGTTCACCAGATGTGGTATCATGCTAAATGCATTGTTATGTACATGTTATGATGTATGAATGCGAAATGTGTGTTTTCGTCCGGGAAAATAAATCCCTGACTGTTGTTGAGGAAATCTTTGGAGGTTGAATCCTTGATTGCCTGTTGGAAATGAAGAATATGCATATCTTCAAATTCTATTGAAGAGATGATTTTGATGGGGAAAATCACTCAAATATAAGCTGTTTTCTGGTCGGATCCAGGCTTCACAGTGGTTGAGGATGAAGTAGTCGGTTGCTATCTGGTCGGGTCTAGGTTTCACGAAGACTTACAGGGAGAAGAGATGAATTAACTGTTATCTGGTCAGATCCAGGCTTTGCAGAAAATTCCTTGAAATTGAATAGTTATCTGGTCAGGTCTATGCTTCACAACAACTTGTTGGGGATGCAGAAGTTAACTATTATCTGGTCGGATCCAGGCCTCACAGCAACTTGTTGGAGATGCGAAAGTTAATTGTTATTTGGTCGGATCCAGGCTTCACAGTAACTTGTTGGAGGTAAGGATGAATTAACTGTTATCTGGTCAGATCCAGGCTTCACAGTAACTCTTTGAAATTGAATAGTCATCTGGTCGGGTCCAGGCTTTATGGTGTTTTGGAAATCTGTATTATTATTTGGTCGAATCCAGGCTTCATAGTGTCCTTCCGGGAATCAGAGTTACTTGTTATCTGGTCGGGTCCAGGCTTCACAATAGACTACTTGAAAACTGTTATCTGGTCGGGTCCAGGCTTTGCAGATTTCTTTGATGAAGTTAATTGTTATCTTGTCGGGTCCAGGCTTCACAATAAACTAGTTGAAAACTGTTATCTGGTCGGGTCCAGGCTTTGCAGATTTCTTTGATGAAGTTAATTGTTATCTGGTCAGGTCCAGGATTCACAATAAACTGGTTGAAAACTGTTATCTGGTTGGGTCCAGGATTTACAGATTTCCTTGATGAAGTTAATTGTTATCTGGTCAGATCCAGGCTTCACAAAAAACTGGTTGAAAACTGTTATCTGGTCGGGTCCAGGCTTCGCAAATTTCTGAGGTTGATGAGGTCAATTGCTATCTGGTCGGGTCCAGGCTTCACAATAAACTGGTTGAAAACTGTTATCTGGTCGGGTCCAGGCTTTGCAGATTTCTTTGATGAAGTCAATTATTATCTGGTCGGGTACAGGCTTCACAATAGACTGCTTGGGGATTTAGTTGTTATCTGGTCGGTTTCCAGGTTTCATAATGAATCTCTGAGGGTGATTGCTATCTAGTCGAATCCAGGATTCGCAATGAATCTCTGAGGGTGATTGCTATCTGGTCGGATCCAAGCTTCGCAATGAATCTCTGAGGGTGATTTCTATCTGTTCGGATCCAGGATTCGCAATGAATCTCTGAGGATGATTGCTATCTGGTCGGATCCAGGCTTCGTAATGGATTTCTTGAAAGGATGGAAATGAGGAATGATATCTAGTCGGATCCAGGTTTCTCAGTCCTTTGTTGGGGATAGAGAGGCAACTCTACTGGGTAAAATAAGTTAAACCTTGGTCGGATTGAGTTTAGGTTCTTCTATATATTTGAAGAGTTAGGCTATTACATGGTCGGGTCCAGGTTTCATAGCATTTTGAAAAATGAGATCAACTGGTATCTGGTCGGGTCCAGGCTTTAGTAACTCAAGAATTCAAACTGTTATCTGGTCGGGTCTAGGCTTCAGTAATTGAAGAAGTCAAATTGTTATCTGGTCGGGTCCAGGCTTCAGTAATAACTTGAAAATTATGCTAATATCTGGTCGGATCCAGGCTTCATAGCATTTCTTGGTAATAATAAAGGCTTTGTTGAAGGCTTTATTGGGGATCAGTGATTGTGGCCCTGTGATTTGCAGTCACTTGAAAGGGAAATTCTAACTGGAGAGTATAGACTCAGTCGGGTAAGGCAGACTCAGTTTGGGGAGGATACGCCCAATTGGGGATGACGGGCTCATCTGGGGAGAATAGATTCTGTTTGTAGAAAATAGCCTAGGTCGGAGAAGATGTACTCAGCTTGGCAATTTGGACTCAAATGGGGAATTTGGGTTCAGCTAGAGAAGATATACTCAGTTGAGGAAGATGGACTCAGCTTGGGTAATAAAATCTTGGTTGGAAGATATACTCCACTGGGAATAAAAACCTCGGTTTGGGGAAGCTATACTCAACTGGGGAGTGTATACTCAGCTGGAGAATTAACTCTGTTGGGGAAATAAACCCTGCTGAGGAGGTGAATTCCCTTTAGGAAGAGGTCTCTTAGGCTTTAGCTGGGGAGAAAGCTGTCAAGAGGTTGAGACTCTGGCCGGGAATCATCCCGTGTAAGGAGATTTTATGGGCAACTCCGTTGGGGAAAGGTTTATTGTCACCGCCCTGGTGGGGATAATGATGATGAGATACATCTGTGGGGCTATTTCACATACATTTGAAAGAGATGCTTACTGTTGTTGTGTGCTGATGCTCTGTTGATGTCGTTGCCTAGCAGGACACATGTGCCAAATAGATTTAATTATGTCCATATGCATATGTTCATTCAATTTTAGTCTTTGGACAAATTTGCATTCAAAACAGAGATAGAAAATTTTGCGCTTCAAAGTGTATTTGTATTGATATTTTGCCCATGAATATGCGTTTTTTATACATAGAGACGGAAATCCCAGTAAGAGGAAATCGCCAAAAAGAAAACAAAATTGAGAATGAAAACAAATAGCCATGTGAAATGATCTTATTGTCTTCCCACTCTACTATTGCCCCAATGTCTTCGAATATCCTTTTCCGTTGATCGAAATTGATTGGATTGATCCTGGACCATTTGAACTTGGATCTTGGTGATAGAATTGACTGTGTTGATTTCACGGGACATAGTCGTACGCTTTTAATCCTTAATTTTTGTCTGAACCGCCCTTTCAGGTTTTCAGTTCACCAGGATACCCCTTTTTTTCCCAAGTCGCCCTTTTGGGTTTTCAACTTGTCCGGTGTACAATCTTTTACATATATCCCTAATTTTTGGCCAAACCTTTTGGTTTGTCGGGATGCCCTTATTTTTCTTAGGCGTGTCAACCTAACGGGCCCCTTATGCTTAGTATTTTTTTACTATGTTCGCGTTTATAGGATGCGGGAAATCTTCACTGTCTATGGTGGTCAGTATCATGGCACCGCCAGAGAAAACTCTATTGACAACAAACGGCCCTTCGTAGGTGGGAGTCCATTTTCCTCTGGCAAAGCAGATTCCATGCCATAGACTAGAGAGAAGGGAGTTTCCCCAGTTGATGTTCTAGCTAAAGTACGGTAGCCATGTAGAGCAAATGGTAACATCTCATGCCAATCCTTATAGGTCACTACCATTTTCTGCATGATCTTCTTGATATTTTTGTTGGCTTCTTCGACCGCGCCATTCATTTTCGGTCTATACGGAGAAGAATTGTGATGCTTGATCTTAAATTGGGCGCACAATTCCCTGATCATGGCATTATTGAGGTTAGTCCCATTATCAATGATGATCCTTTCGGGGATACCATAACAGTAGATGAGGTTATGTCTGATGAATCTGGCTACCACATTCCTTGTGACTAAGGAAAATGAGGCGGCTTCGACCCATTTGGTGAAATAGTCGATAGCAACAAGAATGAAGCGACGTCCGTTGGAAGCTGTGGGCTTGATCTCTCTGATCATGTCCATACCCCACATTGCAAATGGCCATGGAGCGGTCATGACATTCAGAGGGATTGGAAGTACATGGACTTTGTCAGCGTAGATTTGGCATTTGTGACAAGTTCTAGAATGTTGATGACAATCGGTCTCCATCATCGACCAATAGTAACCTGCTCTTAAGATTTTCTTAGCCATCTTATGTCCACTTGAGTGAGTACCAAAAAGGCCATTGTACATGTCTTCCATAATTTCCTCTGCCTCCCTCTTATCCACACATCAGAGTAGAGTTGAATCATGGTTGCGTTTGTACAATATCCCATTACTTAGGAAGAATTTGGATGCAAATCTTCGCAAGAACTTTCTGTCATTGATAGATGCTCCCTCTGGATACTCTTGTGCTTCAAGGTATCTCATTACCTCATGGTACCATGGCTTTTCCGCATCGGTATCAAACTCATAGCAATGTGCAGGTTCATAAAATCTTTCAATTGTAATCATAGGGGCTTTGTTATCCCATCTGACTTTGAACATTGAGGACATGGTTGCCAAAGCGTCAGCTAACTGGTTTTCTTCCCTAGAGAAGTGTTCAAAAGTGATTTCTTCGAAGTGAGGAATCAGGGATAGCACAAGTTCCATGTAAGGGATAAGATTAGGGTGTTTAGTGTCCCAATCTCCTTTTACTTGGCTAATCACCAAGGCGGAATCTCCAAACACATCCAAATGCTTGATCCTTAAGTCAATAGCAGCCCTTAGACCTAAGATGCATGCTTCATCCTCAGCCATATTATTTGTGCAATTGAAGCATAGTCTGGCAGTAAAAGGAGTGTGGCAACCTTCAGGAGATATGATCACAGCACCAATTCTGTTTCCTAAGGCATTGGAAGCCCCATCGAATAGTATAGTCCATCGGGATCCTTGTTCAGGTCCTTCATACGGTCTAAGTTTTGCACCGTCGGTTACCAGCATAATATTCTCGTCAGGGAAGTCGAAGTTCATTGACTGATAATCATCCACAGCTTGATGGGCCAAATTATCTGCTAGTACACTTCCTTTGATGGCTTTTTGATTTGTGTATTGAATGTCGTATTCAGTCAAAATCATTTGCCATCTGGCTATTCGTCCGGAAAGGGCAGGTTTCTCGAAGATGTACTTAATCGGATCCATCTTAGAAACCAATAAAGTGGTATGAGTCAACATGTACTGCCTTAGTCGGCGAGCAGCCCACGCTAAAGCACATCAAGTTTTCTCGAGCAGTGAATATCTGGTTTCACAGTCAGTAAACTTTTTGCTTAGGTAGTAAATTGCATGCTCTTTTCGGCCAAACTCATCATGTTGGCCCAAAACACACCCCATAGAACTCTCTAGTACTGTCAAGTACATGATCAAAGGTCTTCCTTCAACTGGAGGCATGAGAATAGGAGGTTCTTGTAGGTATTCCTTGATTTTGTCAAAATAAATTTGGCATTCATCGTTCCACCTGACTACCTGATCTTTCTTCAAGAGTTTGAAGAGTGGCTCACAAGTAGCAGGTAGGTGTGATATGAAACGAGCAATGTAATTGAGACGACCCAAGAATCCTCTGACTTCTTTTTCAGACCGAGGGACTGGCATTTCTTGGATGGCCTTTATCTTGGAAGGACCGGATTCGATGCCTTTATTGCTGACAACGAAACCTAGAAGCTTCCCAGAGCGTACTCCAAATGTGCACTTGTTAGGGTTTAACCTCGGCTTGTACTTCTTTAGCCTCTCGAATAGTTTGTGCAGGTGACTGAGATGTTCCTCTTAGTTTCGTTATCTAGAAATCATATCATCCATATATACCTCTATCTCATTATGAATCATGTCATGAAATAAAGCCACCATAGCCCTTTGATATGTTTCCCCTGCATTCTTTAACCCGAACGACATGACTTTGTAGCAGAAAGTGCCACATTGTGTAACGAAAGTAGTTTTTTCCATATCCTAGGGAGCCATATTTATTTGATTATAGCCTGAGAAGCCATCCATGAATGAGAAGACTTTATGTTGAGTGGTATTGTCGACTAAGACGTCAATGTGTGGTAGAGGGAAATCATCCTTGGGGCTTACCCTATTCAGATCCCTATAGTCTACGCACATGCGAACTTTCCCATCTTTCTTTGGCACTGGCACTATATTGGCCACCCATTAAGGATAGGATGTTATAGCTAGGAATCCTACATCAAACTGTTTTATCACTTCGGCTTTGATCTTTTCAGACATGTCAGACCTCATGCGACAAACTTTTTGTTTAACAGGAGGGAAGTCTTCTTTCGTAGGCAGACGATGAACCACAATTTCAGTATCCAACCTAGACATATCTTCATATGACCAAGCAAATACTTCCACATAATCGTGCAACATCTGAACCAAACGGATTTTAACATTGCTTTCCAAATTAGCGTCGATCCTGATTTCCTTCTTATCTTACTCAGTACTCAAGTTGATAACCCCAATCGACTCTTCATGTGGTTGAATAGCTTTTCCCTCTTGTAGCAGAAGTCTGGCTACTTCTACTGGTATGTCACAATCTTCCTCGCTTTCGTCTTCGGCTTGGTTGATAGGATATTCAAAGTCATAGTCAGCAAAAATAGATTTGTTGGCAATAGGATCCAGAGTGGATGTAGACCTGCAAGAGTGTGTGTGTGTGCATGTAAGATGCATGGCTATTTTTGACAATGTATTCGAAAGAAAAGAAAGACAATGAACACAAATATTTGAATGCAAGAGAGTCCAATGTACTGAATGATCATATGATTATATGAACACAATATAAAACCCTTGATAAAAGGACCAAAGTGCCCCGCCTAAGGCACTTGGTTTAAGAGTCGTTGTTTGGAGATAATATTACAGACATAGAGTTCCTGAATTGACAGAAAAAGTAAACAGTAATTACTCATCAATGAAAGAAACAGGAGTGAAATCCTTTGCATGCCAGTTGTTGAGCTTCCCTTCGATTGTCGGGTAGATCCAATCTTCAAAAGCACACTCGTCATCGGAGTCTTCTACAACATTCACTTCATGATTTTTGAGGTGGAGAGGCGGCTTTCCAGTATGAGCACCTCTAATTTATTTCTGAGCTTTGGAGGTGAAACCTAACCCAAACTTGTCTGCCTTGAACGGGATATCGAGGAATTGATCCCACATCTCATTGTTTCCTTCTTCTACTACAGCACGGGCATCCTTAAGAGAAACCATCTTGGGGATAACTTTATCGGCTTTTGGAGTGTCATAGGAGATTTTGGTGGTGGCCACAACTTCAAACGTCTAGCAAGGAGTTTCTATGAATTCTCAATCCATTTCTACGTACTTGAAAGAATTGATATGGCTTACCATAAATTCTTCTTCACCGCAAACAGTGACGACCTTTCCTTGAATTGGATATTTTAACTTCTAGTGGAGAGTAGAAGTGATCGCACCTGCCCCATGGATCCATGGGCGCCCAAGCAAGCAAGAATACGCAGGCCGTATGTCCATTATATAGAATGTGGAGTTGAAAATCTGCGAACCAACCTTAATGGGGAGATCCACCTCTCCATGAACCATCCTTTTCGACCCATCGAATTCCCTCACAACAATACCACTTGGCTTCAAAACCAAACCTTCACAGTCTAGCCGATCTAGAGCGCCTTTAGGTAATACATTTAAAGATGAGCATGTGTCCACCAAAACATGTTCCAGAGTGGTCCCCTTACATTCAACATAAACATGTAAGGCTTTATTGTGATTCTTTCCCATGGGAGTTAAATCTGCGTCGGAGAACCCCAGACTATTGTCAACTGTCAAACTTGCTACGCAATTCTCAAATTGGACGGCTGTGGTTTCTTGAGGCACGTGAGCCTTTTTCAAGAACTTAATCAAAGCTTGTGCATGGGCTCCGGAACATAGTAATAAGGACAACATTGATATTTTGGAAGAGGTTTTCCCCAACTGCTCTACTATTTTGAAGTCTCTTTTCTTGATGATCTTCAAAATTTCCTCCATCTCTTGAGTGGATAGCTCTTCCATAACAGACTTTTCAGCAGGTGCCTCTTCCCTGGAAGGCTCACTTTCTTTCCCTTTTCCTTTAGTATTGGCACCAGCATTGTCGTTGGTTATGCGGATCGGAACCGTGGTAGTGGTTGGTGGTGAGATATCAGGGGAAAAGACTCTTCTTATTCTTGTGACTTTACTAGAACCAGTAATATTAGTAACACCAGCTTCATTATCATCAATCCAAGAATATTGTTTTACCCCATGGTAATAAACCTTGGCACAATAATTCCATGGTACCGCTTTATCAGAGGTGTATGGAACAGGTCCGACAGCAGTGATTACGAGAGGAGCAATGATTGGTTCGTTCGAAATCCTGATAGGACCTTTGGATGAGATCCTAAGAGGTTTGTTTGAAATTGTTATGATGGCCAAATATTCAGCTTTTTCGATTGAATTTTTGATGGCGGGAATCTTTTCGAATAGAATTTCGCGACTATCCATTAGGCGTTGTATACCTTTCTTCAGTTCCTCATGCCCATTGGATTGTCTCATACAGCACACACAGTCTTTTTCACAGCCAGGGAAAATCCCAGCTTTCAACAGATTGCTCTTGATTACATTCCACGGAGTAGTTAATTCTTCAACAAAGGCAATGAGAATTGTGTCTTCGACAGCATTAACACCTTTGTCGTGCTTCGGCATTGGAGAGGTAATTACATTTGGCGTTGGAGGAGAATCAAATTCAATAGTCTTGTTGTCAATTAAATCCTTGATTTTGTTCTTCAAAGCCCAGCACTGATCAGTCTCATGCCCGAGGCTGTTTGAATGGTAAGCGCACTTTGCATTTGGATTATATCTCGGTGATGAGGTGTCAGAGTTGGTGGGAGGATCCCGCAATGTCACTAAATTAGCCCTGAGAATATGTTGAAGGACTTGAGATAATGACATGTCTAACTTTGTAAACTGTCTTCTTGGAGCTTCAACCCGTTGATGATTGGTAGATGGTCTTTGAGTAGCAGTCAGATTGGAGATTCAGACAACATTGACAGACGAATGATTATTAATTTTGGTACGGGCCTTTGCTCTATACACAACATTAACTTCTTTCTTCGCGGAAAAAGGTTTCTTGACAGGATTGGGAGTGGAAGTAGATGCCATAGAGATCTTTCCACTCTTAATTCCACTTTCAACTCTCTCACCGGTTAGGATTAATTCGGTGAAACCAGAAGAAGAGCAGCCAACCAATAGATTAAAGAAAGGACCAGATAATGTGCTCATGAACATGTCAATGTGTTCCCTATCAGTCAAGGGAGCTTGGACCCTACTAGCAAGGTCTCTCCACTTCTGCGCATATTCCTTAAATCCCTCATCCTTCCCCATGATCATACTTTGCAATTGAACCCTTGTCGGTGCCAAGTCGTCATTGTATTGATATTGATGGTAGAAGGAAGTAGCTAGACTTTCCCAAGTATTGATGCGAGAGCCATCCAACTGATAAAACCATTCAAGTTGTGTTCCAGCCAGACTCTCTTGGAAAAAAATGAATCCAGAGATTTTTATCTGCAGTGTATGGTTGTATCTTGCGCACATAGGACTTCAAATGGAGCTTTGGGCAAGAAATCCCATCGTATTTTGCAAAGGTTGGTATTTTGAACTTGTAGGGAATGACTACCCCAGAGATTAAGCCCAAATCGTCAAAATTTAAATCGGGAATAGCTTGGATTTCAACCGCTTTCAACCTGTCTTCTAGCTGCTTGTATTTGATGTCTGCGGGTGGATATTATTCATTGAAATAATCATCATCAGATTCTTGGTCATTGATACAGTCGGCATGAGTACTCTTGACCTCACCAATTTGGTTCTCATCCTCTTCGGATGAATCTTCCTCTATTGGAATTTGAAGGATTGTCTCCTTGAACCTTTTACCCATGTTGAGTATAGCTTTATTCTTTGGCTTCTTCTTAGCGGCCAAGAAGGCCATCATATCATGCTGCCCCTTGGCCGGGGCGAGTAAGGCTTCCTGAAATTGAGAATTTTGGGCCTGGAGTTCCGTCACAGTTTTCTCTAGATCCATCTTGCTGAAATAAATAGCGGAGAGATAAGGAAACCTGTTATGCGGAAACCTGTTATGTCATGATGCATGAATATTCAATATGCAAATGATTTCAAGGATTTAAGGAATTTAAATTTGTATAGACAAAGAGTGAACAAACGTTAACTTGCATTTAAAGAGTTCTGATTTTGAATATAGACATGCCTCTTGGGCTTACAATAATAGAAATATAAAGTAAGCTCCTAAGACAGAAAAGTTGTGCGCATCCTCTTTGGCGCAATGTAGATGTTTTAACTCATTTCTTCATGAAGCTCCCTTGTAAGATCTAATATCTTCCTCTCACTCTCATAGAAATTAGCTTCAAAGGTGTCTCGCTTTCCTTTTAACTGAATCCAAGCGTTTTGCAAATCTTCAAGAGAAGTAGGCATATCAGGGTAGAGGATAGTATGTGGAACGTCTCCCTCAACTACTGGCTCTATGATAACAGGTAAGACAGCTTCATAAGGCATCTTAAGACTTTGAGCGCGAGCCCTCACCCATTTAAGATAAGGTTCCAAAGGAATGGAATTCTTATGCCTCAACATCTTGCTATCAAACTTGTTAACCATACCCCAAGCTCGTATAAATATTTGACGGTAACCTTGGGTATCGCTTTCGTAGTCAAATGCAATTCCTAGGATGAGTACCTCATAAGGGCCATCTCTCCTAGCGTATCCGAATTGTCGCAAAGCTAAACAAGGGTTGTAAGTAATGCCTACCCTAATGCCAAGTAGAGGGACATTAGGGAATTCCCCACAACGGTCAATGATGGTAATGTCTTCCGAAGAGCGATAATACCAACGGATATCAGCATGTGAAAGTGACATCAATCTTTTAGGCCACATCATACCTTGTTCATTTTTCACCACAGATCAAGGTAGGTGAAAAATAAACCACCTAGCCAACAGAGGAGTGCAATACATCAAATCCCCCCTTTTCTTCAAAGTGCAAGAGTGAAGAGAATGCAAGATGTCTCTCAGCAATGTAGGCACCGGATTACGAGATATGAAAACCTTGATCGCATTTACACCTATAAATTGGTCAGGATTTGGAAATAGTACCAACCCATAGATGAGAAGAGCCAAAATTTCCTCGAAGGATTGTAGATCCAAAGTATTCCAAAACTCTTGAGCTTTCTCCAACAAAAACTTTGCTAGGAACTCTTTGACACCACTCCTTGTTACCCAATTTGCTACTATATCAGATGGTTGCAAATGTAGAGCTCGAGAAATTTCCTCAGGTTTAGGGTCTCTTTCAATACCGTTGAAAAGTAACTGATTAAGAATAGGGATCCCCATGAGTTGAGAAAATTCTTCCAAAGTGGGCACAAGTTGGTAATCGAGAAAAGTGAAGCAATGATGCAAAGGGTCGAAGAATTGGACAAGCACCTTTACCATATCTTCTTCAATACTTTAGGTAACCAGACTAAGGAGTCGACCATGTCTTTTGGTGAACGGAGAATCTTCAGAGACCCTTGATACTAAATCCTTGAGTTGTGGAGGTATCCTCACAAGACTGACTTGGATAGTGCTCCTACGAGGGGATGCCATATCTTACAAAATAGAACAAAGATAAATCCAAAAATCCTTGAAATGGTTAGTGATGTTTATGATGTTTATGATGCTTATGATGTTATGTACAAGTGTATATACAAAGAAAACAAGTCCTCTTAATAAAAGTAGAAGTTTCAAAAACTATAGATGCTAGCTCTTTGAGTTGGGCAGGTATCTGCACAAAGTTGACTCAGATAGTATTTCTACGCATGGAAGCCATGATCTGCAAAACAGAACAAAGATAAATTCCCTTGGTCTTTGAAATGGTTAGTGTAATGAAGCATGAATGCCATGTTACGATGCATGATGTCATGATAAACCACATGTATAGCAAACACAAATATTGTAGACACAGTCAAATCACACAAAGCCCTTAGGTTTAAGGCTTACATGAGGTCAAAGGTAGTACCCTCTTGAAGTTAAGTTGGTTCAACCTGTCCTAGAAAAGTAACCGGGTTCTAGAGGATCTCAATATCACTGACCATCCTCCATCGACCATGGTTTCAGCTCACACAATCTTTTCTTGCGGCCGAAATTATTCCGAGAGTATGGTCTCAATAAGTGTAGCATCGAGTATCAACCAGTTCTCAGCTCTACACCGAGGGTGGCTATCTCACTACTTTCTAACGGCCAAGTTAGGCGATTTAAGTTTCTAAGGTCAGTTGATGCTTAATGACACCACACAGCGGCCCTGTATTCTACTCGTTTCTCCACAATGGATATCGGTACCAACCAAAGTGCCATATCAACCTAGCTACTGCTTCAACCGTATCGGTCTACGTCGTACAGTTCCCTCACAGTCTATTGCTACTTACCTAAAAGGTGTCCCCAGATCCGGGTGAGGATCTATAGTAACCCCAAACAGAACCCTCAAAAATAAGCAAACAAAGCAATCAAGAGAAGCAATTATGATGAACTAGATCCTAAGGTATACCCCACTTATTTAATTCCCCAGCAGAGTCGCCAGTTCTGTGATACGGTGGTAGAACCGACTGTTTGAATGCTGGTTTGCGTTTTTTGTTTGCAAAATGTCGCGGTAAGCAAGAGTCGCCACCGTCTTTTATTTCATCCAATCGGAAAGGAAAAAAGTACAGAAAAAATCCTTTTTCGAGATATTCTAAGTTCGGGGGGTAGGTTATAGAAAGGGAAGGTGTTAGCACCCTTTCTATCCATGGTTTTCCATGGGCTCTTAGGTACTTGCTCATCTTTTTTAGAATTGCTTGTGTATGTGCTTTGTTTTTGAAAAGTTTAACTTCGTGATAACCCTTGTATTAGTCCTCAAAGGTGTGACGAAGTTGTTTTGAAAATTTGTTTGAAAAGTGTAAGTGTGAAAAGTTTAATTTGAGCAAGTACCTATTAGCATCTACTTACTTGAAAAAAGATTGTTTTTATTCTTGTTTCCTTTAGACAGTGTTATCCTACTATTGAGAAATAGGTAGCACCGTCGTTGGAGTTGTAAGGGTCAATTCAAAAGGGACGTACGATCACTAAAGACATGTTAGGACATCTTAGTAATAATCCTAGAGTCTTAAGATCATATTTTAGGCAACATTTCCGAGGCAACATTTCTGAGGCAACATCCGAACGGGACATTTTTTATCTTTTTAGACAGGAGGGCAACCACTAAGACACCCTATGCTTAATGATCGTTTACCGAAGGCAACCGAAGTGAGAATATACCCTAAGAGTGATATGTGTGAGTGATTGGTTTCAATTATTTATCTTTGCACATTAGGGTTTTCTAACCGTATTAAATTGTCATGCATTCTTGCCATACAATCCTATTAGCATACATCTAAACAGTTTAAATATTTGCAGGGATTAAAAATGCGAGAAAGTAAATCTACGCTATTACAAGGCTTCGGGGAGGGGGATTAATTACATTGCCAAAAACCCGGGGAAAAGCGATAAGTAAAAAAGCCCTAAATTAAACTATTACAAACCATGAACAGTTACAAAAATATTGGCAAAAATAATATACGCGCGGCGAATTAAATACGGGGCGATTAGGGTTTTGACCCTTGACTAGACCTATTCGCGATTTATTAAAAAAATATTTTTTGTCATGTTTTAAGAAAATAATAAAATAGTTAAATAAAAAGAAGACCTAACTACTAATTAATTTTAATTAAGAAAAAAAAAGATAAATTAATTCAATCTAAAAAACCTATTTTTTGTATTTTTATTTATTTGAGAAAACTAAAAGAATTAAATCAAGAATTTTAACCTAATTTCTATTTGATTTTATTTGCAAAAATAAATTACAATTTCCCTAAGTTAACAGTAAATTAAATTAAATTAACAAAATTAATTTTGATTTAAAAAGTCTAATTCTATTTTTTTTAATGATTTTATGATTTTATAGAAAATAGATTAATTTGTGAATTAAAATAAATAAATAAAATTAAAAGAATAAAGAATAAAATAGAGAAAAGAAATAAAAAAGAAGTAAATGGACCTGGTGGTATTGCTGAAAGAGGGGGTGCCAACTCAATTTCTGGGCCCAACAAGGCTAAGGCATGTTTGACTTTGTTTAATCCAGTATGCGCGTTGACTTGAGGAGCGTGGTAGGCCTCCTGCTACATGAACGTTGGATCCACCTGGCTGATGGATCTGATGGTGGAACACAAGGGTGTATAGTAGGCGTATGCTACTGTATTGTATGAGATCCACCTGAAATAAGCAAGAAAATAATAAAATGCACACGCCTGGGATCGAACCCAGGACGTGTGCATTAAAGGCCTTCGCCCCAGCCATCTGAGCTAGTGTGTTAACTTGTAAGTAACATAATAACATAATATCATATGCAAAACAAACTAGCGGAGCCAGTCCCAGCGTGCAAAATTCAAATGAGTGAATCACACATTGCCACGCCAGCTTCTTCTTCCTCTCTCCGTCGCTTTAGCCCAAGAAAATTTTACCTACGGATGCTTCGCTGTAGCTACAGACCTGTTCATCTTAAAAATTCTTTACAAGCAATATAAATGAAATTCAAAGGTACCAATCAACTCGTCTCATCCTCACGAGTATCATGGTACCAGAATCCAAATCCAGTTTAGCCTATACCGCAAATCCCTAAAACAAACCAAGAAACCCTAACAATGGCGTATCCTGATTCCTGTACTAAAAACGCAATTAAACAATACCAAAAGCTCGCAAACTCAATGATAAACAAGAATATATGAATCAAACATGCAAATGATGCGTAAATCAATGAAAACGAAATCCAGTTCTTGGGACAAACCATGGCCTTTGTACTTACGATTCCAGGCGTGAGAAGGCTTGCAATTGATTGAAATCCCTTCTGGAGATGTCCAGGAGTCTATTGGTATTGTGAGAATGGCTTGAATTGGCCTCTAGGATGGAAATTGGATCACCACTTTTTCATGAATTTTTTCAGTTTTGTTCTTGACTATGCACGACCTCTAACCTCTCCTCTTGCCTTGTCTATGTTATGTATATGTAATGCAACACATTAGGTCAACAAAAACGAGCTGAATCTTGTCCATTATGAAGATTTGATTTGTTCATTATCCTTGTATGATATCTTTCTATATTAAGCCAAATCATGCCAATTTTGGTTCAATTTGTTTTGCATGTTTTGGACATGACTTTCCAGCATAATTGGATTTGATTCCACCCAAAATCTGATCACAAAACAAATCTTTGATATTTTTTGCTATTTATTTGATTTAATTTGACTTTTAAATGATAAAAATCAAAATAAAATAAATAAATAAAGCAAAAGGTGTGTGGGTGCTGATTTGGATCATGGATCATGTCATAAGCAAGATTAAATCATGAAAAACTAGGCCCATTTGACAAAAAATGCAAATTTGAGCACATTTGTCTTTTGGCAATTTTGCAAAAAGGGTCAACTTGTCCAATGCATAAATCTCTCAATTTTGACCCTAGAGAGGTGTTCTTGGACTTTTTGGAAATCTTAGTATGTACCCTAAGCAACACTTTTGGTCCCATCTCAATTGAGTCTTCCATGTTCATGTATGAAGCTTTGACCCAAAAGGTGTTTTTGTTGACTTTCCAAAATGACCTATAATGTCAAAATTCCTATATTTTTGTGAGTGCATATTTTGAACTTGAGAGATGAAGATAAATTGTAGGTAATTGCATCCCATTCAAAATGAGCTTTGGATGGGTCATTTCTGATAAAGTATGAGCAAGTTATGCTTGGTCCAAATTGAGTTGAATTTTCCTACAAAACCCTAATTTAGCAAATTTTGGGTTTTGATTAATTGTAAGCAATCCTTGAGGAATCATGATCAACCCTTGATCAAATGATGTATAATACTTCAAAATGAGGATGTTTACCAAAAATATTGAAGTTTGACTGTATGGGGGCCACAATTGACTTTTGACCTAACATAGTTGATTTCCAGGCATTTGAGCAATTGACTGAGCAAACTTCTTCTGCAAGGCTTGAAACTTGACATGGATGATCTTGAGAACATATTAGGACAATGGTGAGCATTTGGGTCCTTTGTGGTTCACACATCTCGATGAAAATAGAAACCCTAATTTGAGGTAGACTTCCTTAGGAGAGAGTTTGTCTGGTCAACTCTTGAACTTCCTTGAGCAATTTGGGGACCTCACATGACATTTGTTGAGAAATATGGGAGGGAAAATTTTGGGGTACAACACTATTTTTTAAACATAATTAACTTTTTCTTTAATTAATCAATTAAATCAATTTAATTAGAATATTTCATAAAAAATCAAAAAATGATGTTTTTTTATCAATTAACTTTTTAAATTAATTTTAGACGTAGGTTTTATTTCCCGCACTTTACTTTCGGCACCTATACTATGTATGTCTGCCTGTATATATTTAACTGTATAGTAATTAGGTTAGTATGGAAATATAATAATCAAACACTAGTGTGATACAGTGGGAGAATTGACTTGAGGTTTTGTGTTTGCAAATGTTGCGGTTTAGCAAGAGTCGCCACCGAATTTTCTTTTATCCAATAAGGAAAGGTGAAAAAGCACAGGAAAGACCTTTAGAGATGTTTTCTTGAGTTCGGGGGGTAAATTATGAAAATGGAAGGTATTATCACCCTTTTCATCCATGGTTTTCCATGGGCTCTTAGTTACTTGCTAGATCACTTGCTTTTGTTTGAAAAATGTGCTTTGTGTGGTTTTGAAAGTATTTTGAAAAGGCTTCATCATTTAGGAAATCTTTATAATAGTTCTCGTTCGTAAGAACGTATACAAAGTGTTGAGCTTTTGAAAATATTTCAATGTTTGGACAGTGTTTTTGAAGATGTTTTGAAAGTGTATGTGATTGTTTTGAAAATAGCAAGGACATTTGATTTGGAGAGTGAGCAAGTAACTAAAAGTAATCTACCTACTCAAAAGGTCTTAGATATGCTTTTTCCTCCTCCTTTAGATGTTTCTATCTTACCATTGATTTGGTAAGAAGCCCAATCGTTGGATGTGAATGGACGGGCATTGGGTCATCGTATGACCATGATAGAAATGTTGTGAGATTACTTAGCACTTTTTCTTTAGGGACTAAGATCATTTTGAAAGGCAACATTGATAGCGTCATCGAGGGACTATGATCTTGTATTTTCGATTTGTTTGTGCTAAGACATCCCACGTGCAAAACATGGCCAATTTTTTAAGGCAACAAGTGGAAGTACCCTAAGGGTGTAAGTGTGCGAGTGTATTTGATTTCATGCATAATTTGTCTTGATTAGGGTGATCTATTTGTCAATTTTCATATCTTGTCATACATGCCCTAATTACTAGCATATATTGAAACAAATAACAGTGCGGAAATGTGAAGTCCTACGCTATTACAATATTTTGGGGGATGGGGGTACATTTTTGTGAATGAGGGTTGCAAGTTAAAATTCTAGGTTACTATTACAACCATATTGAAATAGATAAGAATGTACAGGAAATGTAAAATGCTTATTTATTTAAGAAAAGAAGTAAGTTTTGTTTAAGAAAAATATTTTTGTCTTTTTTTTGTTAAAAGAAAATATATCATGCAAATATAAAATATTTTTGGTGTTTTTTTATTAATAATAAAAAATAATATGATGGAAAAATAATAAAAGATAAAGAAAGCATAGTCAGCGCAAAATGCTGAAAAATATAAGAGGTCAGAAGTTCTAACTCTGACTTGCTGCACAAAGAGAAACACGTTAGCAAAAATATGGAAGTTCAGAAGTTCTGGATCTTCTGAGAACTCATAAGTTTTCAGAAGTTCTGACGCAACTGTCAGAACTTTGCCTCTCTCCATGCCAATCAGAACATCTTCAACTTGGTTATTTCTTAACAGAACAGAAGTTGCATACACGAAATATCATAAGCATAAATCAGAAGCAACATGTATTTGCTAATTCTAATTCTGAGTTCTAATTTCTGTATGAAGCTCTGAATAGGGATTTTTTTTCTATTTAGGTAAGCAGATGCATGAATTTTCAGAATATGTTCATCATCAGGATCAGAATATCTACATTGTGCTAAATATGCAAAATCTGACAACACTTAATCAATTATGATGAGGGTCAGCAGAAAACATACCTTGCAGCTGGAAAAGATTCTATTAACTGGAGGTTGGTCTTGAATTCTGGTGATGTTCTGAGCAATCTTCTTCACGTACTCATCAGGATGGAAGTTTACAACTTCTGGAACAACCAAGAGGTGATATTCTGACTCCTTTGAGGTGGAAATTAATGGAGAGAGTATGGAAATAGGAATACAGAAGTTAAGGTAGCTATCTATGAATCAGCTACTACGTGGATGGCTTTAGTCAAGAACACTTGAGGGAAAATGGAGTTTGAATATAAGGAATCAATGCTAAGATTTTGGTATTTTGTGTTTATAGTTTCCTGGGTTCTTGGAATTTTTGCAGTGGTTCAAAGCTTTATTTCTCAACTCTCTCGTCTCTTTCACAAATTTTTTTGGCCTTTTCTCAGTGGCCAATAGTGTTCTATTTATAGGAAAAGTTTTTGCAGTTGGGGCGGTCAAGTGGAACCTACATCATATGCTAGATGCTGACTTACTTTTGAAGTAAGCTTAAACAAGTGGGGGTTCAATGCATTCAAGTTGGATGGTTAACAACGCCTCAGCTGGATTTGGCAGCGTGAATTAAGGAAAAGTAGAAATAGCGCGTGGGTCTAGCATACTTTTGCATAGAAGTTTGTCTTCCCAAGACAGTAGGGGTACACGTGGAGAGAATCTCTTGGATAAAGACTTCACAAGTGGTTGTCAGCATTAAATGGGTTTCCCTGTGAAACTCTGCATCCTTTCTTGACTCTGGATTAGAAGTTCTGCTTCAGCGTAACATCTCATCTTCTAATCCTCTTATCTTCTGACTCCAGTATGTTCTGAGGGATCCTTCAGAACTTCCAGTATACTTATGGCACGTTTTGTTACCTCCTTTGTTTTAACCTTGCAAACTCTTATTGAACCTTTGTGAACACTGGCCCAGAAGTTCTGACCAAACTCTGTCTTAAGAATATCCAGAATTTGCTGAATGTGAACACTGGCTCAGAAGTTCTGAAATTGTCATATTTCTTAAATACTTAGAAAAATTTCTAAGTTTTTAGAATTTAATTCTTCCAAAATAAAATTTGACTTTTGAAACTCTTGATGAAGCAAACTTCATATTCCAACATGTCTTGATGAAATATGATTTTTGAGATTTGATTTTGATCTAAAAGTCAAGGTTGGACTTCTCAGCATGCAAATGACCATTTTGCCCTTGTGAATGGTTTGCTTGGAAAAATTGATAATTCAAGGCCTGGAGACTTGATGAAGAGAAACTTGAGGATCCAGTGTGATTCCTTGGAAATGAGAGGGCAAATTTTGGGGTGCAACAGCTAGAAAACCTAATCAAGACAAATTAACTAAAAACAAATCACTTTTCACACACGCGCCTCTAGGGTGACTACACTTGTTGCCTTTAAAAAACAGTCATGTCCCTCGAACGTAGGGATACCATTAGCAAAGACCCTTGGTCAAAAATCATCATAAAGATCATAATCCCTCGATGAACCTTCGAAGCTGCCTTCGGTAAATGATCTTGTCCCTCGATGTTGCCTATGAACACATGATGATAGTCCTTCAAATTGCTAAAGTATCCCTATATGTTGCCTTTATGACTATACGATGACCCACGTCTGTCCCTCAAAACATTCAACGATAGGGATTCCTACTAACCAATGATAGGATAACACTATCTAAAGGAGGAGGAAAAGAACAAAAGACTTTTGAGTAGGTAGATAGTTCTTAATCGCTTGCTCACAAACATTTCAAAACATTTTTCACACAATGCACTTCTCTTTTGAAATATTTTCAAAACAAAAACTATATATGCATTCCCAACTGATACGAGGATCATTATAAAGTTGTCGAACTTAGGCATTTTCAAAAAAATTTAAACTTACACATTCACTAAGCATTTTCAAAAGTGAGCTAGTGATTAAGAGCCCATAGATAACTACGGATGAAAAGGATGCTAATACCTTCCCTTTTCATAACCTACCCCCCCCCCCCCCCCTTACTCAGAAAAATTCTCAAAGGTCTTTCCTGTTCTTTTCACCCTTTCCTTTATTGGATAAAAGAAAAGTCGATGGCGACTCTTGCTATCCGTAACATTTATGATAAAACGCAAAACCAAAAGTCAGTTCTCCCACCGTATTATCGAACTGGTGACTCTGCTGGGGAAAACTAAAAGTGGGGTTACCTTAAGAGCTATATCACCTTTATTGCTTTACTTGTTTGCCTTGTATGCTTTATATTTCTGGATATGCTTGGGTTTATTTCTTGTATAGATCCTATACCCAAATTTAGGTGCAATTTAGGTAAGTAGCAATAGATCATGAAAACTGTACGATGTATACCGATACGGTTGAAGCAATGGCTATGTTAGTGTGACACGTTGGTTGGTGTCGGTGTCCCTTGAGTTAAGTTAAGGAAAATAATGGGCTGCCGCGTGGTGTCATAAAGCACTAACTGAATGTAGAACCTTAGTTGACACAACTTAACCATTAGAAAGTAGTGAGATAGCTGGCTTTGGTGTAGACTAAAGTTGGTTGATACTCGATGCTACACTCACTGAGATCAGACTATCAAGATATTTCAGTTTGAAATTAGATGCTTGTGCTGAAACAATGCCTAGGAGAAAGATCAATGAAATTGACTCTTCAAGAAACTGTTTACTTCTTTTAAGATAGGTTGAGCCAACTAAAACTTCAAGAGGGTACTTACCAACAAACTCCATGCAAGCTTAAACCTAAGGCCTTACGTGTTTTGTTTTTGTATGATTAATTGTTCGAACATGACATCATAACATCATGACATCATACCATATCATTTTCAGTAACCATTTCAAGGATCAAAGGAATTATCTTTGTTCTTTGTTGTAGGTTATGGAATTCGCTCGCATAAATACTATCCGGATCAACTTTGTAAGGGTGCCTCCTCAGCTTAAGGAGTTAGTCTCAAGGGTTTCTGAAAGTTCTCCGTTCATCAAAAGGCATGGTCGACTACTCAGTCTGGTCACCTCAGGTTTTGACGATGACATGCTGAGTGTTCTATTCTAGTTCTTTGACCCTGAACATCACTGCATCACCTTTCTAGATTATCAGTTAGTACCCACAATGGGGGAGTTCTCTCAATTACCGGGAGTACCTGTTCTTGATCAGACACCCTTCACCGACTTAGAGGAAGCTCCAAAGCCAGAAGATATTGCAGCAGCCTTACATCTGAAGCGCTCTGACATTGTATCTAATTGGGAAATGAGAAGTGGAGTCAAAGGTTTTCTGTTTAAATTTCTGATAGAGAAGGCTCAATTGTTTCTAAATACTATGAGTTTTCAGGCTTTCGAGGAGATCTTGGCTTTGTTAATCTATGGATTTGTACTATTCCCTAATCCAGACCAACTCATAGATGCGAACGCCATCAAAATATTTCTTGCTCATAATCCTGTGCCTACCTTGCTTGCAGATGTCTTGCATTCTCTTCACACTCGTACTATGAAGAGGCGAGGAACTCTCATGTGTTGTATACCTCTTCTATCCAGGTGGTTTATTTCGCACCTTCCCCTCTCACAAAGAATAATGTCACTTTCTCATACAGACATCTACTTGTATTCCCGATTTCATGAGGATATCATTATCATTGACCGCTATGTGGAATTCCCTAATGTTCCACTCCTTGGCATTAAGGGAGGTATTACTTAAAACCCTTCTCTGGCTCTACGTCAATTTGGTTATGCTCAAAGAGATGGTCCTCATGACACACTTATCCAGGGTATTATGTTCGATTACAAAAATGATCCCCAAGGTTTATACATGCTTGGAGCATGGTGAGCAATATTGATAGTAAGGCTTTAGGATAGAAGAACTCCATCCCTCTGGGGCCCTATCTCAAATTGGTACGAGCCCACACTCAAAACCTTATGATTCCATATCCATCTCTCTTACCAATGATCATGGAGCCTAATATCGAAGGAGACGTTTCTCGCACCATCCTCCATCCAGACATGCCCACTGACCTTGAAGAATTGCAAAAGTCCTAGATTCAACTCAAGGAAGAGCGAGACACCTTTGAGACTCAATTCTATGCTAGTGAAAAGAAAGTGTTGGAGCTAACAAAGCAACTTCACGAGGAGCAGATTCTTAATGCATACATCAACACGAAGAGGAGGCGTCCATGGGAAACTTAGAGTTTTAGGAGTTTTTCAATTTATTTATTTGTAATCCTTTGTACTCACATAAGCTTATTAATAAAAATATTTGTTTCTATTTCCTCTAGGTTAGAAAAATATAAATCTCCTAAGGTCCTTGAAAACATTGCATTTACATATCATGCATCATTACATAACAGGTTTTTCATACAGGTTTTCTCATCCACTTACTGTTTATTTCAGTATAAGATGGCCCTCAAACAAACTATTAAGGACCTCCAAGCTCAACATGCACAATTTCAAGAGACTCTTCTGAATCTGGCACAGGAATAAAAAGATCTGATGGCGCTCATCGCCAAGAAAAAAAAGACTAAAATGTTGGCTGTTATCCTCAATATGGGGAGAAGATTCAAAGGTCCTGCTCAACCAGTTCAAGTGGACGGTATTTACTCTGAGGAAGACGACCACCAAGAAGGGATGGTAGAAGAATCAAGCCTGAAGGTAGAAATAATCAGGGTTCTGAAGATGAAGACTACTCCGACGAACAATACCTTCCTGTAGATGACAAGTACAAGCAGTTGGAAGACCGTCTCAAAGCTATGGAAATCTAGAAAGTGCCTGGATTGGATTTTGGAGAACTAGATCTGATCCCGGGGGTGGTCATCCCTCACAAATTCAAGGTCGCCGTATTTGCTAAATATGACAGTGTCTCTTGCCCCAAACTTCATCTAAGGTCGTATGTTTGAAAATTCCAACCCCATACTACTGACATGAAGTTATGGGTCCATTTCTTTCAAGAAAGCTTATCTGGAACTCAACTTGAATGGTTCTATCAGCTCAAAGGAACCAACATCCACACATGGTAAAAGTTAGTTGCTGCTTTCTACAAGAAGTATCAATATAATGCTAACCTTGCACCGACTGGTGTGCAATTGCAAAACATGTCCATGGGCAGAAATGAAGGGTTCAACGAGTATGCACAAAAATGGATGGATTTAGATGGAAGGGTGCAGCCTCCCTTGTCTGACCAGGAATTGGTTGATATGTACATGAGCACTCTAACAGACCCATTATTTAATCTGCTCATTGGTAGTTCTTTTGGTGGTTTTAATGAGCTGATACTAACAGGAGAAAGAGTTGAAAGTGGTATTAAGAGTGGGAAGATTTTGATGGCTACGTCTTCTAATATTGTGAAGAAGCCATTCGGTTGTAAAAAAGAAGCCAATTTTATTGTAGTACGGTGGGTGAACTAACTTGGGTGTTTTTCATTTTATCACAAATGTTGCGGATAGCAATAGTCGTCACCGACTTTTCTTTTATCCAATAAAGGAAAGGGTGAAAAGCACAGGAAAGACCTTTTGAGATATTTTCTTTGAGTTCGGGGGGGGGGGGGGGGGGGGGGGGTAGGTTATGAAAAGGGAAGGTGTTAGCAACCTTTTCATCTATAGTTATCTACGGGCTCTTAATTTCTAGATCACTTTGAAAATGCTTTGTGTAAGTTTGAAAATATTTTGAAAACGCCTTAGTTCGGCAAACTTTGCAATGATTCTCGTATCGTTGAGAATGTATATAAAGTGTTGGTTTTGAAAATATTTATTTGAAAATGAGTGTTTGGAAGAAGTTTTGAAGATGTAAGGCAATTTTGTAATGATTCTCGCATAGTTAAGGGTGTTCGCGGTGCGGTTTGGGCGATTTTAGAGCAAAAAATCACCCGAATCGCAAGAGAAAAAACATGTGGTTCGGTTTGGTTCGGTTGACTTTTAAAAATAAATCCGAACCAAACCAAACCAAACTAATGTGGTTTGGATTGGTTCGATTGGTTTGGTTTTTTACAAAACAGTTATTAACCCATACATACACATATAGAGGAAAATATAATTTTGTGTTTAATTGTTCATACATTACCATAAAAAAATTTATAATTGTCAAAATATGTTTGTAATTTGATACAGAAAATTGTGTACTATAATTTTGTCTAAATCTAAAGAATGATATAGATAAGATTGCATTCTTAAATAAATATTATACAAAGAATACCATAAAATATATTTTGTGAAAATAGTATTTATAAATGAATAATATTTTATTTTTTTATGATTTGTAAATTAAAATAAATATCATACAAAGTATGATAAAATATACACATAATACATGTTGATTTCTCTAAAGAATTAAAGAAATATATATTAGTTAGTAAGATTTTATAACATAATGCGATTTTGTTTAGTTTGGTTCGGTTTGCAAAATATAAACCGCAAATCGAACCGAACCGCGCGGTTCTGTTAGATACTGACCCAAACACATCCGAACCAAATGCGGTTTTTTGCGGTTTCGGTTTGGTTCGGTTCCGTTTTGCGGTTTTTTATTGGGCCAATTTGGTTTTGAACACCCCTAGTTGAGAATGTGTAGGTGTTTAGGTATTGGCTTGCATTTTTGGTAAATCCCAAGTGTATGTGTGAATGTCATGACTGATGTCATAACATTCTAGTTCAGTTTGTACTAACTCATTAGGTACCTTTGCAGAAAAATATTGTAATTCAAATACTGATGTTTATAAGTGCGTATCTGAGCATTTTTGCAAAATGATCACATTTTGCTAAATCAGTAGACAGGTTTTCTCAGATGTCATAACAGATGTTATGACATCCTGTTCTGAACTAACAGGATTGCAGGATTGGATAAGTATGAGTTTTTTCAGGAAATAACTCAGTCCTTTCTGAACAGAATCCTGCGTTTTCTGAGGGGTAGCCTAGCTCAACCCTAACCTGGTTAATAAAGTCCTGTGACCTGATCTTTAGGTTAAAACGGAATTAACCCTAGGTTTTTGGAAACCCTAACTGAAGTTGCAGCTGCTATATATTCAACAGAGCTGCTGTTTTTCATGGAGGGCTTTTATTGATTAGAAGATCATTTGTAATCTGTATAGATTTGTTTATTGTACTCCAAGCAATTATCATTGTGATAAGTGCCTTGGAATAGGTTTCAAATTGTAAGGGTTGTGTAGCACTCTAAGCTTTGAAGCAAGAGTGCTTGAATGTTCCTTGACTAAAGCTGTGAAGCTGAGTCAAGTTAGTTGTGTACATCACTCAAAGCTGTGAAGCAAGAGTGATTGTGTTGCTTGATTAAAAAGCTGTGAAGCTTAATCAAGTGTTTGTCTTTGAAGAGTGTCTTCATCAATTCTTAAGTCAAATTGGTTTATGTATCACTGCTGTGATTGAGGGGGAGTGAGTAGGAACTCAGGTTTAAGTTGTACTTAGATTGGAATTGCATTGGGTAGGTCTTAAGTGAAGGAGATAAACTGGTTGGTTTATTCCTGAATTAAAATCTCTTATAGTGGATTTCCTCCCTGGCTTGGTAGCCCCCAGAGTAGGTGTTGTTGCACACTGAACTGGGTAAACAATTGACTGTGTTCTTTATTGCTTTTGTATTTACTGTCATATAGTAAGTCAGATACGGTGTCATAACATTGAACGTGACATTGAGTATCTGCAGCCAGAATTTCAATTGGCATCAGAGCAGGCACCCTGCCTGTATTACTGGGTGAGATCTAGGGATATCACTTTCTGGCACTATGGACAAAGAAGGAGCTTTTGGAAATAGACCACCCATTCTGGACGGAACCAATTATGACTACTGGAAACCTCGTATGATTGCCTTCCTAAAATCTCTGGACAAAAAGGCTTGGAGAGCTGCTGACAAAGGATGGATTCATCCCACCATAACTGAGATAGATGGGACAATCAGTCTGAAGCCTGAGGAAGATTGGAGTAAAGAAGAAGATGAGTTAGCTCTGGGAAATTCAAAAGCTTTAAATGCCTTGTTCAATGGAATTGATAGAAACATTTTCAGACTAGTACATCAATATGAACTAGCCAAGGAAGTTTGGGACACTCTTAAAACTACTCATGAGGGCACTTCCAAAGTAAAAATGTCAAGGCTTCAGATGTTGACCACTAAGTTTGAGAATCTAAAAATGATGGAAGATGAAACCACTCATGAGTTTCACATGAACATCTTGGAGATTGCCAACACCTCAGGAGCACTGGGAGAAAAAATGTCAGAAGAAAAACTGGTGAGGAAGATTCTCAGATCCTTGCCTAAAAGATTCGCAATGAAGGTAACTGCCATAGAGGAAGCCCAGGACATTAGCAAGTTGAAAGTGGATGAACTTATTGGGTCTCTTCAGACTTTTGAGATGGGAATCACTGATAATGGTGTCAAAAAGAACAAGAGCATAGCTCTTATGTCCAACACTGATGTTGAAGAAAACATTTCAGAAGTTGTAGCCATGCTTGGAAGATAGTTCAACAAACTCATCAAAAGAATAGATCCAAAGTCAAGGTCTAATGTTCATAACATTCCCTCTAACATTGACAGTTCCAGTAGAAGACCAAGGTCAGAAGAGAAAGGAGTTCAAGGCAGAGGAATTCAATGCCATGGTTGTGAAGGATATGGGCATATTCGAGCTGAATGTCCTACCTTTCTTAAGAAACAAAAAGGAATGACAGTTACTTGGTCTGACTGTGATTCAGAAAGTAATTCTGAAGAAGAGACTGCCAAACGAGTTACTGCTTTAACTGGTGTTTGTACCTCTGAAAGAGACATCAGTGATGAAGAGGTGACTTTTGAAGAACTGGCTGATACTTACAAAGAATTGTGTATCAGAAGTACTGAAGTCTGTGTGCAGAATGAGAAACAGTCAAAACTCATCATAAAGATGGAGGCTGAAAAAAGGGCAAACCTTGAAACTATAAGTCATCTAGAAGGAAAAGTGCAATTGCTGAACTCACAACTAAACCAAATGACCAAATCTGTCAAGTTGTTGACAAATGGGACAGACAAATTGGAAGAGATCCTACAGGTTGGACAAAATGTGGGAAATAAATCTGGTCTAGGATTTATGGAAGCAACGAAATCTGGTTCTGGTAAGCAAATGTCAAAACAGATGTCTCAACACAACTCTCGACATCAGGAACAGAAACATATGAGGAAAAGGTACCAAAGATGGAAATGTCATCATTGTGGTAGATATGGCCACATAAAGCCCTTCTGCTTCAGATTACATGGATACCCTAATCAGAACTCAGGTGTCAAACCTAAGTCTAAAAAGGTACCACATGCTCCTCAATGGAAGAAAAAGGCTACTGCACTGATAGCTCACACTTCCCTGAGGGTCTCTGCAAAGGAAGACTGGTACTTTGACAGTGGATGCTCCAGACATATGACTGGAATCAAGAACCTCCTCAATAATGTTAAGCCTCACACCACCAGTTTTGTGACCTTTGGAGATGGGGCTAAAGGTGAAATCAAAGGAGTTGGTGATTTGCACTGCCCTGGAGTTCCAAGTCTAAATGAAGTACTGCTGGTGAAAGGACTGACCGCTAATCTCATTAGTATCAGTCAACTGTGTGATCTAGGATTCAAGGTCAATTTCTCAAAATCAGAATGCCTTGTAATCAATGACAAACAAGAGATAGTAATGAAAGGAGTCAGATCCAAAGACAACTGTTACTTGTGGGAGGCTGAGAACACTAATTTCTCATCTGTGTGTTCCATTGGAAAGGAAGAAAAAGAGGTGAAACTGTGGCACCAAAAACTTGGCCATCTTCATCTAAGGGGTATGAAGAGGATTATCTCCTTGGAGGCAGTCAGAGGGATTCCAAAACTGCAAATTGATGAAGGAAGAGTTTGTGGTGAATGTCAAGTTGGTAAGCAGACGAGGATGTCACACCCAAAGTCAAGACATCTGACCACCTCTAAGGTTCTAGAACTCCTCCATATGGATCTGATGGGACCAATGCAAGTTGAGAGTCTTGGTGGTAAAAGATATGCCTATGTGGTTGTGGATGATTTTTCCAGATTCACCTGGATTAATTTCATTAGGGAAAAATCAGATGCATTCGAAGCTTTTAGAGAACTGTGCAAGAGAATTCAAAGAGAGAAGGAAGGATGTATTGTCAGAATCAGAAGTGATCATGGCAAGGAATTTGAAAACAACAAGTTTGATGACTTCTGTGCTTCAGAAGGAATCAGTCATGAGTTTTCTTCTCCCATAACACCTCAGCAAAATGGAGTTGTGGAAAGAAAAAACAGGACCATACAAGAATCTTCCAGAGCAATGTTACATGCCAAAAGACTTCCTATGTATTTTTGGGCTGAAGCTATGAATACAGCTTGCTATGTTCATAACAGGGTCACCTTGAGAAAGGGAACCTCATCCACCATATATGAACTCTGGAAAGGAAGAAAACCAACTGTGAAGTACTTCCATGTGTTTGGTAGCAAATGCTATATTCTGTCTGATCGTGAACAAAGAAGAAAACTGGACCCCAAAAGTGATGAAGGCATATTTCTAAGATACTCCTCAAACAGCAGAGCTTATAGAGTATTCAACTCCAGAACCAAAACCATGATGGAATCAATAAATGTTGTAATTGATGACTATCATGAAGAAATAGATGTTCCTTGTACTGTTGAGACATTCTTTGAGACTTCAACCGAACAGGATGACCTACCCAACTCCACCACAACAGAACCTGAATCAAAGGAAGCTAGCAAGATTCCTTCCATCAGAGTTCAGAAGGATCATCCAAAAGAGCTCATCATAGGAGATCCCAATAGTGGAGTCATCACAAGATCTAGAGAAATCATCTCAAACTCTTGTTTTGTGTCCAAAATAGAACCAAGAAATGTCAAGGAAGCCTTAACTGATGAATATTGGATTGGTGCAATGCAAGATGAACTGAACCAATTCAAGCAACATGAAGTTTGGGAACTGGTTCCTAGACCTGAAGGAACTAACATCATTGGGACAAAATGGATATTCAAGAACAAGTCAGATGCTGAAGGAGTTGTCACCAGAAATAAGGCAAGACTTGTTGCTCAAGGATACACCCAGGTTGAAGGGGTTGATTTTGATGAAACCTTTGCACCTGTAGCCAGATTGGAATCAATCAGACTCTTGTTGTCAATTGCTTGTCTTCTGAAGTTCAAGTTATTTCAGATGGATGTGAAAAGTGCCTTTCTAAATGGGTACTTAAATGAGGAAGCTTATGTGGAACAACCTAAAGGTTTTGTGGATCCAACCCATCCTGATCATGTCTACAAACTGAGAAAAGCTCTATATGGCCTGAAACAAGCTCCTAGAGCATGGTATGACAGGTTAACAAAGTTTCTCTCAGACAAAGGCTACAGAAAAGGAGGCTTGGACAAAACTCTCTTTGTCAAAATTGAAGGAGGGAAGTTGATGGTTGCCCAAATATATGTTGATGACATAGTGTTTGGAGGAATGTCAGAACATATGGTTAAACACTTTGCTGACCAGATGCAGGCTGAATTTGAAATGAGTCTCATGGGAGAACTAACTTATTTTCTTGGACTACAAGTCTCATAGATGGAGGACTCAATCTTCTTATCTCAAAGCAAGTATGCTAAGAATATTGTAAAGAAGTTTGGTATGGAGAATGCAAGTCACAAAAGGACTCCTGCTCCTACCCATCTAAAGCTTTCCAAAGATTCAAGTGGGGTTAAGGTGGATCAAAGTCTATACAGAAGCATGATAGGAAGCTTGTTGTACTTAACTGCCAGCAGACCTGATATTGCCTTTGCAGTTGGAGTTTGTGCTAGATACCAAGCTGATCCCAAAGTCAGTCATATCAATCAAGTGAAGAGAATTTTGAAGTATGTAAGTGGTACTTACAACTATGGATTGATGTATACTCATGGCTGTGAACCAGCTCTGACTGGCTACTATGATGCTGATTGGGCTGGTAGTGCTGATGATAGAAAAAGCACCTCTGGAGGATGTTTCTTTTTGGGAAGTAATCTGGTTTCCTGGTTCAGCAAGAAACAAAATTGTGTGTCTCTTTCAACTGCTGAAGCTGAATACATTGCAGCTGGTAGTAGCTGCTCTCAAATGATATGGATGAAACAGATGCTCACTGAGTATAATGTCACACAAGATGTTATGACATTGTACTGTGACAATCTGAGTACAATCAACATATCCAAGAATCCCATTCAGCATAGCAGGACCAAACATATTGACATACGACATCACTTTATCAGAGACCTTGTAGAAGAGAAGACAATCAAATTGGAACATGTTGCCACTGAGCTACAGCTGGCTGACATTTTTACCAAGGCTTTGGATGCAAACCAATTTGAAAACTTAAGGGTTGAATAGACACTCCCTTGCTTCCTTCCTCTCTCGTCTCCTCATCAAAACCCAGTCTCTCAATCAGAAATTTCTCCTCAGTTGCTGTTGGTTCTCTAAAACTGCTAACATGTCTCAAACACCATCATCATCCAATACGACCATTTCAACCTCTTCCTCTGATCAAGATTCTGGGACAATCTCTTCTTGTCTGGACTCTGATGTTCTGGAGATCTCCTCTCATAGAAAAGTGGGAACTAACCCCACCAAGGTCAAAGAGTTAAGAACAAGACATGCAGGAAAACCCCAAGCTTCTGCCTCTGGTAATCCATCTCATCCTTCTTCTCCAGTTCCCCCTGAAATTGCAAATAAGGAAGGGACAGCCTATGTTAATCAAGCAATAGCAAAAATTGTTTCAAGAATTCTGAACGAGAATCACTCAGTTCCTGGAATTTCTGTTCCTCTGAACCAAGAAAGCTCAAATGCTGAAACAAATCCAGATGTCTCTAAGAATGTTGAGACATCAAATAAAGAGAAGAATGCTGACATTGCTCACAAGAAAAGAAAGAAGCCTGAATACTCTGGATCTGATGACAGTGCTTTAAGGTTTATTGCTGTTTGGTGGTGTTGCTGGTTGGTTGCTGATATCTGGTGGAGTTTGGAAGTGTATTCTGTTGTTGATCTTATTATTTTGTTTTGGATAACTGTATAATTTTCTGAACATGTATCTTTGGCCCATTTGTGGCTAAAGAGGGGGAGAATATTTTGGTACTTACTTAATCAGTACTTGACATTCTATTTTTCTGCTGTCACTTATTTTTGCTGCTATCTATCTCTGATTGTTTAGGGTCTTTAGCCAAAAATCTGCCAAAGGGGGAGTTTGTAGGTGTTTAGGTATTGGCTTGCATTTTTGGTAAATCCCAAGTGTATGTGTGAATGTCATGACTGATGTCATAACATTCTAGTTCAGTTTGTACTAACTCATTAGGTACCTTTGCAGAAAAATATTGTAATTCAAATACTGATGTTTATAAGTGTGTATCTGAGCATTTTTGCAAAATGATCACATTTTGCTAAATCAGTAGACAGGTTTTCTCAGATGTCATAACAGATGTTATGACATCCTGTTCTGAACTAACAGGATTGCAGGATTGGATAAGTCTGAGTTTTTTCAGGAAATAACTCAGTCCTTTCTGAACAGAATCCTGCGTTTTCTGAGGGGTAACCTAGCTCAACCCTAACCTGGTTAATAAAGTCCCGTGACCTGATCTTTAGGTTAAAACGGAATTAACCCTAGGTTTTTGGAAACCCTAACTGAAGTTGCAGCTGCTATATATTCAACAGAGCTGCTGTTTTTCATGGAGGGCTTTTATTGATTAGAAGATCATTTGTAATCTGTATAGATTTGTTTATTGTACTCCAAGCAATTATCATTGTGATAAGTGCCTTGGAATAGGTTTCAAATTGTAAGGGTTGTGTAGCACTCTAAGCTTTGAAGCAAGAGTGCTTGAATGTTCCTTGACTAAAGCTGTGAAGCAGAGTCAAGTTAGTTGTGTACATCACTCAAAGCTGTGAACCAAGAGTGATTGTGTTGCTTGATTAAAAAGCTGTGAAGCTTAATCAAGTGTTTGTCTTTGAAGAGTGTCTTCATCAATTCTTAAGTCAAATTGGTTTATGTATCACTGCTGTGATTGAGGGGGAGTGAGTAGGAACTCAGGTTTAAGTTGTACTTAGATTGGAATTGCATTGGGTAGGTCTTAAGTGAAGGAGATAAACTGGTTGGTTTATTCCTGAATTAAAATCTCTTATAGTGGATTTCCTCCCTGGCTTGGTAGCCCCCAGAGTAGGTGTTGTTGCACACTGAACTGGGTAAACAATTGACTGTGTTCTTTATTGCTTTTGTATTTACTGTCATATAGTAAGTCAGATACGGTGTCATAACATTGAACGTGACATTGAGTATCTGCAGCCAGAATTTCAGAATGTATAGAAAATGTTTGAGGTGTAAATGGTTTTATTTGTGAGCAAGCAACTATGAGAAATCTAGCTACTCAAAAAGTATTTATTCTTTTCCTCCTCCTTTAGATAGGGCTTGTCTACCATTAATTAGTAGGAAGCTATATCATTGGATGTGAGGGACAGGCGTGGGTCGTTGTACAATCATTGAAGGCAACTTGTAAGATGTTTTAGCAATTTTTCATAAGGGTCTAAGATTGTTTACTGAAGGAAATATTGAAGGATCATCGAGGGACTACAATATTTTAATCGAGGGTCTTTTGCTAAAGCATCTCACGTTCAAGGGATGTGACTGTTTTTATCTGAGGCAACAAGTGTGAGTTACCCTAGAGGTGTAAGTGTGCAAAGTGTATTTGGTTCAATTATTTTATCTTGAATTAGAGTTGTCTAATGTTTGATTTTAAATCTTGTCATACAAACTCTAATTACAAACAATAATAAGGAAAGCGGTAAATTGTGGAATTTAAATGTCCTACGCTATTACAATGCTTTGAAAATGGGGGATACAAGTTTGTAAATGAGGGGAAGAAATCAATAAAGCCCTAATTACTATTACAAACCATTGAATATGAATTACAATAATACTACACAAAAATGTAAAGATGAAGAAGAAAAGAAAATTATTTTTAGGGTTTTTGATGGAAAAAAAAGGTTTTAAAGATTAAACTAATCAACCTAATTAATTTTAAATACAAGAGAAGTTAATTGATTATTAACAAAACCTAAAAATATAAATTATTAAAATGAAACCTAAGTCTAACTTAATTTGTTTAGAGAATAGTTTTGAATGTCAATATTAATTTTGAGAAGAAAATGCTTTTATAATGTAAAAGAGAGTAATAAAATTTAATTAAAATAAGAAATAAAATATTTAAATTAAAATATTTTTAATTTAATTATTTGAAGAAAATATATTTTTATATTTTTGGGTTAAATAATAAGAAAAATAAATAAAGTATAAAAAATTATAAAGTATATAAAAAAGTATTGGGCAAGGGGTTTAAAAGGTGAAATGGGTGTATAAAGGAAAAATGGGGCGTTGGGCCCAAAAAATATATATTTTGGTTTAAATCAGAAACAAAAAATATAAAAAAAATTAAAATGGGCTTGTGCTTTAGTAAAAGAGGGGGTATTGGGAAGAAATTTGTTCAAAAGCCCATAAACCAAGTCCAACACTTGTTGATCCAGTGTGATTAATTTGAGAGGGTGCACCATGGGCTTGCCTTATAGAGTGTTGAATGAGATGGCTGGAAGATTTGATGGCATGGATGAGAGGCGCATGGTGTGCACACATGCTTGGTTTGTATTGAATTTGTAATGGAAATGTTAGAAAAAACCAAAAGGGTACCATTGGGGCTCAAACCCAGGTCCCTATGGGCGTAATGCCTTACACGCGCTTATCCTGCCACTAGGGTGGCTGTTTCATGAGTGAGTAATATAACTTGTAATAAATATAAAATAAACCAGTCCTAATGGTACTACATCCCTAACCTCGTGCCAGTATTTCCAACACCATTTTTGAATTTTGTAACTTCCTCATTTCTCAACCATTTACAAAAATGTAAACATGAAAGTTGCTCCAAATTTCATCACGAATTCAGCCATGTAAATAACTAAAAATGTAAATCAAAGATGAGCATGAATTTTATCTGGTACCAAATTTTGACCTAATTTTTCAGAAAGTTCATCTTTAAATTTCGCATCACTCAAGCAACAAAAATGAAATATAAGGGCATGGTTAGCTGCAGGGCTATGATGTCTACATTTTTTATTCACAAAGTAACCATTAATGATACTTGTAGAGAGAGTTAAAATTTGAGAAAACTTACCTCAAAATTGGAAATCGTGTATGGAGTTTGAGCACTTTTGGAGATGTGGTGGTGATCTGAATAGCTTCATTGAACTTCAAGGAAGCTAATGCAACTCTTACTTTATGCTGAAAGTGGTTGAATAGTGCTGGAGAAGTCAATCTGCACAGCTCTGTTTTTGAGTTTGGAAGATGGGGAAAATGATGTTACAGTTGTGAAATAGGGATGGGGATGAGTTATATTTGATGTATGGAAGCTTTGAGAATGATTTTAAGGGAGAACGCACGATTGAAATGTGAGTTTGGGATTCAAGGTCAGAAATGGAAAGTTGTGGAGCTTTTGGAGCAATTTCTTGTTTGAGGGAGTTTGAGGGAGTTTCCAGGCTTGTGAATTTGTATTTGGCTTACAAAATAGTGCCTCTATTTATAGGGAAAGGTTTGAAGGCTTGAAATGATCAGAAACAAGAAATCAAATGTTATGGGTATTGAAACTTGTTTTTGAAGAAATCTTGAAAATCATGGTTTCAATGTAATGGTACAAGAGCTTATAGGGTGGCTAGAAGCTTAAAACATGTTGCTTCTGAGCTAACATGTCGAGTGTGATCAGAACAAACAAGTTAGAGGCTCAAGACAAGTTGACTTTGTGATTAAAGTCACTTTTCAAGAATAACAATGGTGCCTTTCTTCCAAAAATGGAAAATTGCTTTCGATAATGGCTTAATCACTTGGATAATACCTCAATAAATTGTGTAAACAATTCATTATAGAGTGATTTACAAGTTAGAAGCCTGCAAAGCAATATTATGCAGCATAGGTTTGAGATTTGATCAAGTGCTCTTCATAAAAATGACTTGAAATGCAAGAATGGATACTCAACTTCTTCTCTTCGATTCTCCTAGCTCAGAAATGATATCTTCAAGTTCTTGGACATTTTGGTAAGCTTTAAAAATTGTCTACAACCTTCATTTTGACCACTTTGGCTAAATCATCTTAGAACTAGGTGAAAATTGGTCAAGAAGTTAGGTCAAAAATCTGCCTAAACTTGTTGAAAATTTCACTAAGTGTTTTATGAAAAATGTCATGACTTCATGAGCCTATATCTTCAAATATAAGCATTTTTTAGACATCAACCTTATAATACAAAGTTTTAGAGTTCATCAATATCTACAACTTTCATGTTGAAATTTTTCCTTGAATCATCTTGCATCTTGGTGAAAAATTGTCATGAAGTAATGAAATTATCAAGGTTAAAAAAAAAACACTTAGAAATTTTCTAAGTCTTGAAAGTTGTGACTTTTTGTGGAATTTCTTGACTTTCTTGAATCTTGTTGACCAAGTTTGATATTTTTGAGTGTCTTGATGTATTTTGATCTTTGAAATGTAATGCTGACCAAAAAGTCAAAGTTTAACTTTTTGTGTATTAGTTGACTTTTCATTAGTTGATCAAATTTCAACTATTTATTCATTGATCTTGAGAAATTATTTGAGCCGTGAAGTTAGGTCAATATGTTGCATTTAAGTATTTAAGATTATGCTCCAATTCACTGAGTCATGTACTAGGTCAAAAGTCAATGATCAGTCATTCTCAATCAAAACCCTAATTTTGACCATTTTGCCCCTTTGATGATTTGAATGATTTTCTTGAGGTATTGTGATCAACACTTGATCAATTGATAAATATGATTTCAAAATGTTGATAGGGACCTAAAATCATGAAGTTTGACTGTAGATTGACCATAATTGACTTTTTACCCAATATAGTTAATTTTCAGTCATCTGAGCAATTGACTGAGCAAATTTGTAGTGCAAGACTTGAAACTTGTTCTGAGCATTATTAGAGACCTATAATGAACCATGAAAGTCACTTGAGGCATTAAAAGTCCAATTATCCCTGAGAAACCCAAAACCCTAATTTGTGGGCTCAGTGCTTAGGAGGTGAACTTGTCAGATCAAACTCTTGAAACTTCTTGAGCATTTGAGATATTTTGTGAGAAATATTTTTTTGAGAATAGAGAGAGAAAATTTTGGGGTACATCAACTGCCCCTGTTCAATCTTCTTAAACCCGAAGAATTAGATTGGCTTGTCTCTCATTCGTGACTTGAAGGTGGAAGATGATTGAACACCTAAGTGCCCAGAAATTTGCACTCGCTTGTGCACGAAGTAAAATTGTTTGTTGATTATGTTAGGAATGGGCTTAAAGATGCAATTTAAAGATGTGACAGAGAAATGTCGTAGATGGGCTTTTAGACGCCATCCAGAGGTAATTGTTGATATAAGTATCATAATGAGTATACGCTCGACTGTATCTGAAAAAATGTTTGGTCGATTTAATCTGAGCCAATAAAAGGTCTACTGAGAGAAGTATCAGAATAAATCTTTGGTCAATTAAATCTGAGCCAGCATATGTATTTTAAATCTTTAACTGAGAGAAGTATCAGAATAAATCTTTGGTCGATTTAATCTGAGCCAAAAAAAGGTCTACTGAGAGAAGTATCAGAATAAATCTTTGGTCGATTTAATCTGAGCCAACATATGTCTTTTAAATATTTAACTGAGAGAAGTATCGGAATAAATCTTTGGTCGATTTAATCTGAGCCAGAAAAAGGTCTACTGAGAGAAGTATCAGAATAAATCGTTGGTCGATTTAATCTGAGCCAAAAAAAGGTCTACTGAGAGAAGTATTAGAATAAATCTTTGGTTGATTTAATCTGATCCAGCAGATGTTTGAAGGGAGTATTCATCATATAAATGTTTACCTTGTCTTGTTTCAGGGAATGACCTACAATCTATTTTGACAGTTGTTGATAATATTCATTTGTTGACTGATCTTTCATGAACAGGTCAAAAGTTAGTTGTATGCAATGTCATAATGTATAAAATACATTGCGTAATGATGTTCTCTAAAATGAGATTGTGCTATATGCATTTTGTATGCATATGATATGATGTATTAATGTGTAATGTTGTTGAAGTGTATCTTCGTCTAGGAAATAAATCCCTGACTATTGTTGGGGATAAAGAGTATGTGTATCTTCAATCTTGTCTAGAATTATTCCGCTGGGGATTCTTGGTTACTTGTTCGAGGAAACTCTGTAGGGGATGTATTGATTTCTGTTTGGGGAGAAAAGTTTAGGAACTTTGGTCGTCCATTGCTCTACTGAGGAATTTATTTCTTATATACCTTGACTGGGGATAAAAGAGATGGTTATTCTTCTGATTCGTCTGGGGGAAGATAATTCTTATATACCCTGACTGGGGATAAAAGAGATGGATAATTTTCCGACTTGTCTGGGGAGGATAAAGTTAACTGATATCTGGTCGGTCTCCAGGTTTTGTAGCAACTTTATGGGGATAGTGGTAATTTCTCTTGGGGGAGTGGAAACCTTATTGGGGAGAAGAATTTTATCAGTGATAGACTCGACCTGGGGAATTTATAGGTTGATGGGGAAATAAACCCAGTTGAGGAAATAAACCCTTGTTGATGGAGAAGTGCTCTGTTGAGGAAACTAACTCTCTTGGGGAAGTTGAAGTTGCTAAAGAGAAGGACTCTTCAAGATTTCATTTTCAGTTTTGGAGGAATAAACTCAGCTGGGGAAGAGAAATTCCATGCATTGTACTGATTGGAACTCCATAGGGAAATTATGGGGAAGAGATTATACTCCTTTATCTGTTGGAGTGATTTGCCAAGGAGATTGTGGGGAATGTACCCTTATTTATGAAGATTTCTCTGTAGGGGATAATCTCATAGAAGTGACTCTGGCGACTTTATCGGGGATAATCTTGTGAAAGGGACTTTGGGGATTTATGGACAGCTCGAGTGTCGTCCCAACTCCTATAGTTTTGAGTAAATGCTTAGTCATGTTCTTATGCATATATTTGTTAATAGTTAATCATGTTCATATGCATATTCCCATTCAATTTTAGTCATTAGATGTTTTTGAAAGAAAAACAGAAAAAACAAAAGTTTTCACTTTAAAGTGTATTTGTATTGATGATTATCCTATAAACAGGTGATTTTATACAAAGAGATGGAAATCCTAGTAAGAGGAAATCGTCGAAAAAGGAAAAGAGTACAAAGTGAAAAACAAGTGTATATAGCCATGTAGAAGTGATCTCATTGGGTTCCAACTCCGCTATTGCCCCTATTCCTTTGAACATCTCTTCTGTTGTCATCAAAAGAAGTTGATTGAACCATTTGAACTTTTGACTTTGGTAATAAAGTTGGTTTTAGTCATCAAACGGGACAGAGTCATAAGCTTTAATCACTAATTTTTTCCTGGACCGCCCTTTCAGGTTTTCTGCCTACCAGGATACCCTTTTTGACCAAGCCTCCCTTTTAGGTTTTCGACTTGTCGGGTGTACAATATTTTGTATATATCCCTAATTTTTTCCTTAACCCTTTTGGTTCGTTGGGATGCTCTTATTTTTACCTAGGTATGTCAACCTAGCGGGTCATTCTTATGTGTAGTGTTTTTTGACTATGTCCACGTTCACAGGGTGCAGGAAATCGTCGCCGTCCATAGTGGTTAGCATCATAGCACCGCCCGAGAATACTTTCTTGATGACAAATGACCCTTCATAGGTGGGAGTCCATTTTCCCCTGGAATCACCTTGTGGTAGGATGATGCGCTTTATTACCAAGTCACCAGCCCGATATATCCGATACTTGATCTTTTTATTAAATGCCTTGATCATACGCTTCTGGTACATCTGACCGTGACAGATAACAACCAACCTCTTTCTGTCAATCAAATTCAACTGATCCAACCTAGTCTGAATCCATTCGTCTTCACTTAAGTCTTCTTCCTTCATAATCCTTAAATAAGGAATCTGAACTTCGACAGGCATGACAACTTCCATGCCATAGACTAGAGAGAACGAGGTTTCCCTAGTTGATGTTTGCGCCGAAGTACGATAATCATGAAGAGAAAATGGTAGCATCTCATGCCAGTATTTGTAGGTCACCACCATCTTTTGCATAATCTTCTTTATATTCTTGTTGGTAGCTTCCACTGCACCATTCATTTTAGGTCAGTATGGAGATGAATTGTGATGCTTGATCTTGAACTGCATGCAGAGTTCAGTGATCATGGCATTATTGAGGTTGGCACCATTGTTAGTGATGATCCTCTCAGGGATGCCATACCTTCAGATGAGGTTATTCTTGATGAATCAAGCTACAACATTCTTGGTAACTGAGGCAAATGAAGCTGCTTTAACCCACTTTGTAAAGTAGTCAATGGTGGCGAGAATGAATCGATGTCCATTAGATGCAGTAGGCTTTATTTCTCTGATCATGTCAATTCCCCACATTGCAAACGGCCAAGGAGCAGTCATGACATTCAAGGGAATTGGAGTCACGTGAACTTTGTCAGCATAAATTTGGCACTTATGGCAAGTCCTCGAGTGGTGGTGACAATCAGTTTCCATAGTTGACCAATAGTAACCAGCTCTCAGAATCTACTTGGCCATATTATGTTCTCTAGAGTGAGTACCAACAATGGCTTCGTGCATGTCCTCCATAATTTTCTCTGCTTCCTTCTTGTCCATACAATGGAGTAGGGTCGAATCATGGTTGCGCTTGTATAAGATCCCATTACTCAGGAAAAACTTGGCTGAGAACCTCCATAGGAATTTCTTGTCGTTGATTGATTCCCCTTCAGGACACTCTTGAGCTTCAAGATACCTCTTTACTTCATGAAACCAGGGCTTCTCTTCTACTCCATCAGTGTCGATCTCATAATAATGTGCCGGTTCGTCAAATCTTTCGACAGTTATTCGGGGAGCCTCGTTGTCCCATTTGACCTTGAGCATGGATGACATGGTGGCTAGGGAATTTGTCAACTGATTTTCTTCCCTCAGAATATTTTCAAAGGTAACCTCTTCAAATTATGGGATCAAGGTTAGCACAAGCTCTTTGTAAGGGATAAGATTCAGATGTTTGGTATTCCATTTTCCTTTAACTTGATCACCAAGGATGAGTCTCCATATACGCTCAGGAATTTGATTCTTAGGTGAATAGCAGCTTGAAGTCACAAGATGCACGCTTCGTATTCGACCATGTTGTTGTTGCAGTCAAAGCAAAGTCTGGCAGTAAAAGGAGTATGGCAAACCTTTGGGAGAAATTATCACAACACCAATTCCATTACCCAGTGTGTTTGAAGCCCCGTCAAAAACCATAGTCCATCGGGATCCTTGCTCAGGTCCTTCATATTGTCCAGGCTTTTTAGTCTATAATCAAAATGATATTCTCATCCGGGAATTTAAAGTTCATAGATTGGTAGTCCTCAACGGCTTGATGTGCCAAATGATCTTCCAACACACTTCCTTTGATTGCTTTTTGTGTAGTGTACTGAATATCATATTCAGTTAAGATCATCTGCCATCGAGCTATTTTTCCGGAGAGATCTGGCTTCTTGAAGATGTACTTGATGGGATCCATCTTAGAGATCAATAGAGTAGTATGAGTCAACATATACTGTCTTAGTCGATGAGCAGTCCATGCCAAAGTGCAACAAGTTTTCTCGAGCAGTGAATATCTTGTTTCATAGTCGGTAAAATTTTTGCTAAGGTAGTATATTGCATGCTCTTTTCGACAAGACTCATCATATTACCCCAGCACACACCCTATTGAATTTTCTAAAACAGTTAACTACATGATTAGAGGTCTTCCTTCAACTGATTACATAAGGATTGGAGGTTCTTTTAAGTAGTCCTTTATTTTATCAAAAGCCATTTGACAGTCGTCATTCCATCTGACTACTTAATCTTTCTTCAACAACTTGAAGATTGGTTCACAAGTAGCAGTCAAATGAGAGATGAACCGAGAAATGTAGTTTAGTCGTCCTAGAAAACCTCTGAAATCCTTTCCAGTACGGGGAGCCGACATTTCTTGAATAGCTTTGACCTTTGCAGGATCAACTTTAATTCCTTTTCCACTAACGACAAAACCTAGGAGCTTTCCAGACTTTACCCCCGAATATGAATTTGTTGGGATTCAACCTCAGTTTATATTTCTTCAGCCTTTCAAACAACTTGTGTAGATGATCAAGTTGCTCTTCTTCAGTTTGGGATCTTGCTATCATGTCATCCACATAGACTTCTATCTCATGATGAATCATGTCATGAAATAAAGCTACCATAGCCCATTGATAAGTTACACCTGCATTCTTCAATCCAAAAGGCATGACCTTATAACTAAAGGTGCCCCACTGTGTGACAAAATTAGTTTTCTCCATATCTCCAGGCGCCATTTTGATCTGGTTGTAACCCGAGAAGCCATCCATGAAAGAAAACACTTTTGTGTTTAGAAGTGTTGTCAACCAAGACATCAATATATGGTAGTGGGAAGTCGTCTTTGGGGCTTTCCCTATTTAAATCCCTGTAGTCTACACACATACGGACCTTACCGTCTTTCTTCGGTACTGGAACAACATTTACGACCCATTGGGGATACCACGTTGCTGCCAAGAAACCTACATTGAATTGTTTCTTCACTTCAGCCTTGATCTTCTCAAAAATATTAGGACACATGCGACAAACCTTTTGTTTTATAAGAGAATAACCCTCTTTCATTGGAAGACGATGAACCACGGTATCAGTATCGAGCCCAGGCATGTCTTCGTATGACCAAGCGAATACCTCAACATGGTCGTGCACAATCTGAACCAATCTGCTCTTGACACTGTCTTCCAGGTTGGCGCCAATCTTGACCTCCTTCTTATCTGCCTCAGTACCCAAATTTATCACTTTGATCGGTTCTTTGTGTGGTTGGATAGCCTTTTCCTCTTGGATCAGAAGTCTGGCAAGTTCTCCAGGTATCTCACAATCTTCTTCACCTTCGTCTTCGGCTTGATAGATTGGATTTTCAAAGTCATAGACGGCAATAGCAGAATTGTTGTCAATGAGATTCAGAGTGGATGTGGATCTGTAATTGTGTGTGTGCATGTAAGGTCACATGGTTATTTGAAAATGCAGTAAAGTAAAAGAAATACAAGGAGCACAAAATTTGATTACAAAATCATCCAATGTTTTCATTAAATGAGCATATGATATATGAAATGACAACCCTTAACAAATGGACCATTGTGCCCCGGGAAAGGCACATGGTTTAAAGTCATTGTTTTTTTAAAGGAAATTATACAGATAAACTTCTTAAAGTAATAAAAACAAGAAATAACAATTACTCCTAGCTGAAGGAGATTGAGATGAAGTCTTTGGCCTTCTAGTTGTTAAGTTCACTGTCAGTAGTTAGGAATATGTCGGCATCTAGGTCACTATCACTATTAGTGTCTTCTAGTACATTGACTTCATTGTTGCTAATACAAAGAGGTGGCCCACCAGCACGAGCATGTCAAACTTCTTTTTGAGCCTTTGAAGTAAAACCTAACCCAAATTTGTCGGATTTATAGGGGATATCAGGAAGTTGTCCCCAGATAGTGAAACCTTCATCTTCTACAACAACCCGAGCATCCTTCAGAGAGGCCATTTTTTGTGTATCCTTGACAATCTTGGGAGCAGCAGAAGTAGCATTATAAACAATAATCGTTGTAGGGATTACTTCAAATGCTTGGAAGGGGGTTTCAATGAATTCGCCATCCATTTTAACATATTTGAAAGAATTCAATTGAATGACCATAAATTCTTCCTCTCCACAAACTGTGACAATCTTCCCTTTTACCGGGTGTTGTACCCCAAAAATTTCCCTCCCATATTTCTCAACAAATTTCATGTGAGGTCCCCAAATTGCTCAAGGAAGTTCAAGAGTTGATCAGACAAACTCTCTCCTAAGGCAGTCTACCTCAAATTAGGGTTTCATTTTTCATCAGGATATATGAACCACAAAGGACTCAAATGCTCACCATTGTCCTAATATGTTCTCAAGATCATCCATGTCAAGTTTCAAGCCTTGCAGAAGAAGTTTGCTCAGTCAATTGCTCAAATGCCTAAAAATCGACTGTGCTAGGTCAAAAGTCAACTATGGCCTACATATAGTCAAACTTCAAGATTTTTGGTCAACATCCTCATTTTGAAGTATTATTCATCATTTGATCAAGGGTTGATCATGATTCCTCAAGGATTTCTCACAATTCAACAAAACCCAGAAGTTGCTAAATTAGGGTTTTGTAGGAAAAGTCAACTCAACTTTGACCAAGCATAACTTTCTCATACTTTATCAGAAATGACCCTTCCAATGTCATCTTGAAGAGGATGCAATTCCCTACAATTCATCTTCAGCTCCTAAGTTCAAAATATGCACTCACAAAAAGATAAGAATTTTGACATTATAGGTCTTTTTGAAAAGTCAACAAAAACACCTTTTGGGTCAAAGCTTCATACATGAACACAGAAGACTCAATTGAGATCAGACCTAAAGGATTGCTTAGAGGACATCCTAAGCTTTCTAAAAAGTCCAAGAACACCTCTCTAGGGTAAAAATTGAGAAAGTTATGCATTTGCCAAGTTGACCATTTTTGCAAAATTGCCAAAAGTCAAATATGCTCAAATTTGCATTTTTTTGCTAAATGGGCCAAACTTTTTATGCTTGCACCTCAATTACGATGTGGTCCACGACTCAAATACCTATCCACCAATTGTTTGCTTCATTTTTCAATTTATTTCGATTTTTCATTAATTAAAAGGTGAATTAAATCAAATAAATAATGAAAATTATCAAATATTTGATTTGATTGGTTTTTTTGATAGGTTAGCAACCAAGATTTGATGAGCTTGCATGATCAATTCGAATCAAGGCTGATTAGGACAAGAAAGGCATAATTTGGCTCAATATAGAAAGTTTACATATGCCATGAAAATCAAATCAAATCTTGAAAACTTCCAAAGATGTGATCAATTTTTACAACCCTAATGCATTCTATAATATATATATATATATATATATATATATATATATATATATATATATATATATATATATATATATATATATATATATATATATATATATATATATATATATATATATATATATATATATATATATATATATATATATATATATATATATATATTGAACGTATCCAAAGCAAGAATGAAGGTTAGCAATCGTGCAGAGAAAGAGCAAAACTGAAAAAATTCAAGAGAAAGTGGTGATCCAATTTCCATCATAGAGGCCAATTCAATCCATTCTCACAATACCAACAGACTCCTAGACATCTCCAGAAGGGATTTCAATCAATTGCAAGCCTTCTCACGCCTGGAATCGTAAGTACAGTGGCCACAGTTTGTCCCAAAAACTCGATTTCGTTTTCACTAATTTACGCATCATTTGCACGTTTGATTCATATATTCTTGTTTATCATTGAGTTTGCAAGATTTTGGTATTGTTTAATTGCGTTTTTAGTACAGGAATCAAGAGATGCCATAGTTAGGGTTTTGTGTTCTTGTTTAGGGTTTTCTAATGTAGGAAAAATTGGGCGTTGATTCTGGTACCATGATGCTCGTGAGGATGAGACGAGTTGATTGGTACCAGCCATGGTCATTTATCTTGCTTATGGACAATTTTTGAGATGCACAGGTCTGTACCTACAGCAAGGTGTCTGTAGGTAAAAGTATCTTAGGCTAGAACGACGGTTTGAGGAAGAAGACAATGTGTGGCACTCACTGGTTGGGTGATTTGAATTTTAGCACGTTTTTGAATACATTATTGGTTTTTTGATTATATTATTTTACTTCCATTATGTGTACAACAAAAACGCGTGGCTTAGTTGGCAGGTAGGCATTGGAGTTGGATATAAGGGCCTTGGTTCGATCCCCAGGTCCCAATATTTGTTTCATATAATTTTGCCTCACATAATCAGGTACACCACAGGTCCTAACTTCCACCATATGACACCAATATCTGGCCATCAAATTCACCAGCGATCTAGATCCAAGGCCTGTCCATTGAAGGTCCACCATGTACTCCAGGTCAACGTATGCATCAGATCTGGAAAAGTCAAGCAGGTCTTAGCTATCTGGGCCCAGAAAATTCAGATTCCAACCCCCATGATTGATAATACACAGGCCCATCTCATCTTTTTTTTTTAATTCTTTTAATACTTTCTCTAATTTTTTTAATTCACTAATTAATCTTTTTTTTCATAAAATCATAAAAAATCAAGAAATAAAAAAAATTAGAATTAAACCTTTTTTTTATCAAAATTAATTTTGTTAATTTAATTTGATTTAGTTTAACTTAAGGAAATTGTGATTTATTTTCATAAATAAAATCAAATAGAAATTAGGTTAAAACTCTTGATTTAATTTTATTTTCTCTTTTTCACAAATAAATAAAAAAACACAAAAATAGGTTTTTAGAATAAATTAGTTTATTTTTCTTGATTTAAAATTAATTAGAATTAGGATCTTCTTTTTAATTTAATTATTTCTTTGTTTCCTTAAATAACAAAACATTTTTTTTAATCAATCACAATTAGGTTTAGTCAAGGGTAAAAACCTCAGTAGTTTCGTATTTGATTCACTACGCGCTTATTATTTATTTTACAATATTTTTGTAATTGTTCACTGGTTTGTAATAGTTTGATGTAGGGCCTTACTTATCGCTTTTTCCCCGGGTTTTTGGCTATGTAATTAATCCCCCTCCCTGAAGCCTTGTAATAGCGTAGATTTACTTTCTTGCATTTTTAATTCTCGCAAATATTTAACTGTTTAGATGTATGGTAATAGGATTGTATGACAAGAATGCATGACAAATTAATACGGTTAGAAAACCCTAATGTGCAAAGATAAATAACAGAAACAAATCACTCACACATATCACTCTTAGGGTATACTCTCACTTCGGTTGCCTTCGATAAACGATCAATAAGCATAGGGTGTCTTAGTGGTTGCCCTCCTGTCTAAAAAAGATCAAAAGTACCTTTTGAATGTTGCCTCGGAAATGTTGCCTCGAATATGATCTTAAGACTCTAGGGCTGTTACTAAGGTGTCCTAATATTGCTTTAGTGATCGCACGTCCCTTTCGAATTGACCCTTACAACTCCAACGACGGTGCTACCTATTTCCCAATAGTAGGATAGTGCTGTCTAAAGGAAACGAGAATAGAAACAATCTTTTTTCGAGTAGGTAGATGCTAGTAGATTCTTGCTCAAATCAAAGCTTTTCACTTACACATTTCAAAACAATTTTCAAAACAACTTCGTCACACCTTTGAGGACTGATACAAGGGTTATCACGAAGTAAAACATTTTTAAAACAAAGCACATACATAAGCAATTTTAAAAAGATGAGAAAGTACCTAAGAGCCCATGGAAAACCATGGATAGAAAGGGTGCTAACACCTTCCCTTTCTATAATCTACCCCCCGTACTCAGAAACCTCTCGAAAAAGGATTTTTTTTCTGTACTTTTTTCCTTTCCGATTGGATGAAATAAAAGTCGGTGGTGACTCTTTATTACCCCGACATTCTGCAAACAAAAAACGCAAAATGCAAACCAGTATTAACAGTCGGTTCTGCCACCGTATCACAGAACTGGCGACTCTGATAAGGAATTATAAGTGGGGTATACCTTAGGATCTAGGTCATTATAATTTCTTCTCTTGATTGCTTTGTTTGCTTTATTTTTGAGGGTTTTTGTTTGGGGCTACTATAGATCCTACACCCGGATCTGGGGATACCTTTTAGGTAAGTAGCAATAGACTGTGAGGGAACTGTACGATGTAGACCGATACAGTTAAAGCAGTAGCTACGTTGATGTGGCACTTTGGTTGGTACCAGTATCCCTTGTGGAGAAACGAGGAGAATACGGGGCCGCCGCGTGGTGTCATTAAGCATCAACTGACCTTAGAACCTTTAATCGCCCAACTTGGCCATTAGAAAGTAGTGAGATAGCTGGCCTCGGTGTAGAGATGAGAACTGGTTGATACTCGATGCTACACTCATTGAGGCCATACTCTCGGAATAGTTCCGGCCGCAAGAAAAGATTGTGTGAGCTGAAACCATGATCGATGGAGGATGGTCAGTGATATTGAGATCCTCTAGAACCCGGTTACTTTTCCAAGACAGGTTTGAACCAACACAACTTCAAGAGGGTACTACCTTTGACCTCATGTGAGCCTTAAACCTAAGGGCTTTGTGTGATTTGACTGTGTTTGCGATATTTGTGTTTGCTATACCTGTGGTTTATCATGACATCATGCATCGTAACATGGCATTCATACTTCATTACACTAACCATTTCAAAGACCAAGGGAATTTATCTTTGTTCTGTTTTGTAGATCATGGATTCCGTGCGTAGAAATACCATCCGAGTAAACTTTGTGCAAATACCTGCCCAACATAAAGATTTAGCATCAAGAGTTTATGAAACGTCTACTTTCATTAAGAGACACGGTCAACTTCTCAGCCTGGTTCCTTCAAACTTGGATGAACAGATGATGAGCGTACTATTTCAGTTCTTCGATCCCAAGCATCATTGCTTCACCTTTCCAGATTACCAGCTGGTACCCACCTTGGAAGAGTTCTCTCATCTATTGGGCATATCTATTCTTGAACAGGTACCATTCACAGGTATGGAAGAGGTTCCTAAGCCAGAAGACATTGCCTCAGCTTTGCATTTAAAACAGGCCGATATGGTATCCAATTGGGAAACTCGAAGCGGGGTCCAAGGTTTTCTAGCCATATTTCTGATAGACCAGGCTCAGCTATTCTGGGATGACTTGGATTTTCAGGGTTTTGAAGATGTCTTGGCTCTTCTTATCTATGGTTTGGTTCTCTTCCCTAATTCAGATTCCTTTGTAGATGTGAATGCTGTCAAGATTTTCCTTTCTCACAACCCTGTGCCTACCTTGCTTGGAGATATCTTGCATGCCCTCCATACTCGTACTATGAAGAGAAGAGGGACTCTTATGTGCTGCATGTCGTTGCTGTCGAGGTGGTTTATTTCTCACCTCCCTAAGTCGGTGCTGAAGAACGAAGAAGGTTTGGGTTGGTCCTACAGAATAATGTCACTTGCTCATACAGATATTCTATGGTGTTCCCAGACTATGGAAGACACTGTTGTTATTGACGGTTGTGGGGGGTACCCTAATGTCCCATTACTTCTCGAGGACATTGTATTCGACTATAAGGAGGATATTAAGAAGCGTCGCTGGAGGTTTATACGAGCTTGGGGCATGGTAAACAGATCTGACCCCAAAGAATTGGGACCGAAGACTTCCCTTCCTATGCAGCCTTACCTCCAATGGGTCTGAGCTCGTGCCCAGAAGCTTACGATGTCTTATGCGGCCGTATTACCAGTGATTGTGGAGCCCACTAATGAAGAAGGTATTCCTTACACAGTTATCTATCCTTACATGCCCACTGATCCTGGGGAGTTGCAGAGGTCTTGGATTCAGCTGAAGAATGAGCGGAACACTTACCGGGAGCAGTTCCATGAGCAAGAAAGGAAGATTTTAAAGCTCACCAGGCAGCTCAAGGAAGAAAGAGTGATCAATGACTATATCAGCACAAAGAGGAAGCGTCCATGGGACTTTTGATTTTGCTTTTTCTAGTTTTAGATTTGTTTTATTTACTTCTTTGTAACGCCTTAAAGGCATTGTTGAACCTTTCAAATTTAAAGTTAATAAAGTTTTTTGTCATTTTTGGTTTGCAAATTTAAATCTCCCAAAGTCTTTGAAATCATTACATGCGCATCCCATTATCATGCATATCATTACAGGTACCACTACAGGTTTCTCATCTTCTTCGATGTTTATTACAGCAAAAATGTCTTCTGATCAAGCCATCAAAGATCTTCAGGCACAAAGCGCCCAGTTCTAAGAGATGTTTATAAGTCTGGCCAAGGGGCAAGAGGATCTGAAGACCCTTATTTTGAAAGAGAAGAAGAAGAAGAAGAAGAAGACTGGTATACTGAATATGGGTAGAAGGTTCGGAGAAAGGTTGAAGCATCAAACTGATCTGACCTCTTCATCCAAGGACGGGGAGAACCAAGAAAGGGAAAAGGTATCTAGTCCTGCAGTTTCTGACAACAATACTGATTACGATGATGAGCAATATCCTCCTGCTGAGGATAGGTACAAGCAGTTAGAAGACCATTTGAGTGCTATGGAAATTCAGAAAATACCTGGTTTGGATTTTGGAGAATTGGGACTGGTATCGGGAGTGGTCATCCCTCATAAGTTCAAAGCTCCGATTTTTTATAAGTATGATGGGGTGTCCTGCCCAAAAATCCATCTCCGCTCGTACGTCAGGAAGATCCAGCCCCACACCGCTGATAGAAATTTGTGGGTGCACTTCTTTCAAGATAGTCAGTCAGGGACTCAGCTTGAATGGTTCTATCAGTTAGAGGGAGCCAGTGTCCGAAACTGGGAAGATCTTGCTGCTTCTTTTTACAAGCAGTATTAGTATAATACCGACCTTGCTCCCACTCGTACTCAACTCCAGGGTATGTCCATGGGTGCAAGTGAAGGTTTTAAGGATTATGATTAAAAGTGGAGAGACTTGGTTGGGAGAGTCCAACCCCCTTTGTCTGATAGGGAATTGTTTGATATGTTTCTGGGGACGCTATCTGGTATATTTTTCAATCACTTAATCGGCAGCTCGTCATCTGGTTTCACTGAGTTAATTTTGACTGGAGAAAGAGTAGAAGCTGGCATTCGAAGTGGTAAAATACATAAGGATGCCTCTTCGAGTTCGGTAAAGAAGCCTCTCACTGGTAAGAAGGAAGCTAGTGCAGTCTATAGCTCGAGGAGCCAGAACAAATCTGAACATCATCAAACGGTAAATGTTGTAGTAATACCAAGACCCACAGTTGCTCCATAACGCAACAATCAACAAAGGATGGATAGAACACAACGGGAGTTTACCCGCATCAATATGACTTTGGCTGAAGTTCTGCCTCACCTGCTGAAATCCAACTTGGTAACCTTGAGAGAGGCACCCAAGAATCCAAACACTACTTCTCCCAGGTACAATCCCAATGCACGGTGCGCCTACCATTCTGAGAGTCCAGGCCACGATACAAATGATTGTTGGGCTCTAAGAAACAAAGTACAAGACTTGCTTGAAGCCAAGGAGATAGAGTTCGACGCTTCAGAAAATCCGAATGTTATAACTGCTCCCATGCCCAAACATGGTCGTGGAGTTAATGTTGTGGACACCGATTCGTTTGTGACCTCTGTTGAAGAAATTTCTACTCCTCTGATGACTGTTAAGAAGAATTTTTTGTTGGACGGTTTATTTCCGGGTTATGGTGAAGGTTTCCACATGTGTTCGATTATACCTTCCAGTTGCCATTGGTTGAAGTCAGGTGTTCAGTGCCTGATGGATAATAAAGAAATTTTGTTTGAGAAGATTATGACTCATGTTGTTCCCAATGAAGATGTTGCCATTATAACCATTTCTACCAATCCTTCCAAGGTTTCCTCGAGAAAACCTGTTAGGATTACACCTGTTCAAAGAATTGCTCCGCTAATAATCACTGTTCCTGGTCCCATCTCATACACCTCAGATAAGGCTGTCCCATGGAATTACGGTGCTGACGTGTATTATCATGGTATTAAGCAAGACCTGGAGAATGGAGAAGCTGATACTGATGTCAGTAATATTGTCGGGACTAGTAAAGTTACCCGAAGTGGAAGGGTCTTCTCTCCCGAGATTTCCCCGAAGACTATCATCAAGCCTACTGTTATTCCAACTGCTGCTCCAACCAGCACTCCTGACATTTCTCATGTTCCTACTCCAGTTAGTACACCTGTAACTATTCCTGTTCTTACTCCAGTTACCACCCATGCTGCTGAGCCATCTGGGACTCGGGGAAAAGAAATTATAGGTGAGCCTTCCCGGACGGAGGCACCTAAGAAAATCATTGTGGAAGCCTCTACACAAGAAATAGAGGAAATACTGAAAATTATCAAGAAGAGCGACTACAATGTAGTCAAGCAGTTGGAGAAGACCCCGTCAAAGATCTCCATGTTGTCTCTGTTGTTATGTTCTGAAGCTCATGCGAAGGCTTTGATTGCATTTCTCAAGACTGCGCATGTGCCATAGGAAACTTCAGCAGATCAGTTCAAAGATTGTGTGGCCAGCCTGACTACTGACAATGGGCTAGGTTTTTCAGATGCGGATCTGACCCCTAAAGGAAGAAATCATAATGATTCTCTGCATGTCTCGATCGAGTGTAGGGGCACCACTATGGCCCATGTGCTGGTAAATATTGGGTCCTCACTGAATGTTCTGCCAAAGAAAGCATTAGACCATTTGGATTGTGAGGGTTTGCTCTAAAGCCTAGTAACATTGTAGTAAAGGCTTTTGACAGATCGAAGAGAATGGTGAACGGGGAAGTGCACATCCCTGTCAAAGTGGGTTCTCAGACTTTTGGGTCCACCTTCTACGTAATGGATATCAGGCCGTCGTATTCTTGCTTATTGGGTCGTCCTTGGATCCATGAGGCTGGGGAAGTTACTTCCACACTCCATCAAATGCTGAAGTATCCGGTGAAGGGAAAGATTGTCACAGTGCGAGATGAAGAAGAATATATGGTGAGTCACCTTAATTCCTTCCGCTACGTAGAGATGGACAGGGAGTTCATAGAAACTCCTTGTCATAATTTCGAAGAGGTCCCTATGATCTTGGCATCAACCGAAGTTACTACCAACAAACCTCCGCTGAAGATGGCTTCTCCCAAGGATGCCAGGGCTGTAATTGAAGAAGGTGGGTGTACCAATTGGGTCAGCTCCCTGATTTCACTCACAAAACTGACAAATTTGGTTTGGGCTTTACTACAGGGGCTCAAAGGGCTGTTAGGCGCGCGCAGGCTGGAAGACCTCCTCTACACATCATCAATCGGGGAGTTAATGCAATTGAGGACAGTGAAGAAGATTCAGACATCGACAGCTGGATCTACCCAATAACCAACGGTGGACTGGACAACTGGATGGAGAAGGACTTCATACTTGTTTCTTTTATTCTGCAGTAATTGACTTTTGTTCTTAAGATTTGTAATAAACAGTTTGAAACCTTACGGCCCGGTGCCTTGCCCGAGGCACCTTGGCTTTGCTTGTGAGGCCTTATTATTTGTCATTTCATATATCATTAATAAAGCATTGGACGTTTCTTGCATACAAATTTTGCGCTCCTTGTTTTTCTTTTTATCTCTCACGTTATCAAAACAACTATTCTCTTACACACACTCACGTATCATACTGCAGATCCATGTCCACTCTAGATCCCATTGATAATAGCTCTGCTACTGCCAGTTATGACTTCAAAAATCCGATCAACCAAGCCGAGGACGAAGGTGAGGATGATTGTGAGGTGCCTGGAGAACTTGATAGACTATTACAGCAGGAAGAAAGGGCCATACAGCCTCATGAAGAGCAAGTTGAGTCAGTGAATTTGGGTACAGAGGAGGATAGGAAAGAGGTTAAGATAGGTGTGAATCTGGAGTCTAGTGTCAAACAACGGTTGATACACATGCTACACGACTATGTTGAGATCTTCGCCTTGTCCTATGAAGACATGCCTGGTTTGGACACTGATATTGTGGTACATCGCCTGCCAACTAAAGAAGACTGCCCTCCGGTAAAGCAGAAGGTGCACCGTATGCGCCCTGAAATGTCAGAGAAAATCAAGGCAGAGGTCATGAAACAATTCGACACAGGATTCTTAGTTGTCACTTCTTATCCACAGTTGGTTGCCAACATCGTTTCGGTACCTAAGAAGGACGGTAAGGTACAGATGTGTGTGGACTACAGAGATCTGAACAGGGCAAGCCCCAAGGATGACTTCCCACTTCCTCACATTAATGTTCTAGTCGACAACATCACGCAACACAAAATCTTCTCCTTCATGGATGGTTTTTCTGGCTACAACCAGATCAATATGGATCCTGAGGACATGGAGAAGACAACCTTCATTACACAGTAGGGCACCTTCTGTTACAAGGTAATGCCTTTTGGGTTGAAGAATGTTGGGGCAACTTATCAGTGTGCCATGGTCGCTCTATTCCATGATATGATTCACCATGAGATCGAAGTGTATGTTGATGATATGATAGCCAGGTCTCAGATTGAAGAAGAGCACCTTAATCATCTCTAGAAATTGTTTGACAGGTTGAAGACGTACAAGCTGAGGTTGAATCCGAACAAGTGCACCTTCGGGGTAAGATCTGGTAAGCTTCTGGGTTTCTTCGTCAGTGACAAAGGTATTCAGGTGAACCCTGCAAAGGTAAAGGCCATACAGGAGATGTCGGTCCCCCGCACAGAGAAGGAAGTTATAGGTTTCTTGGGACATCTGAATTACATCGCCAGGTTCATTTCACATTTGACTGCTACTTGTGAGCCAATCTTCAAGCTGCTGAAGAAAGATCAAGTGGTAAAGTGGAATGATGAATGCCAGACCGCTTTTGAAAGAATCAAGGAATACCTTCAAGAACCACCAATCTTGATGCCTCCAGTTGAAGGAAGACCTTTGATATTATACTTGACAGTGTTAGACAATTCAATGGGGTGTGTGATGAGGCAACATGACGAGTCTGGTCGAAAAGAGCATGCAATTTACTACCTTAGCAAAACGTTTACCGACTGTGAGACGCGATACTCATTGCTCGAGAAAACTTGCTTCGCTTTGGAATGGGCTGCTCGCCGACTAAGACAATATATGCTGACTCACACTACCTTGTTGATGTCAAATATGGATCTGATCAAGTATATTTTCGAGAAGCCCGCTCTCTCCGGAAGGATAGCAAGATGGCAGATGATCTTAACCGAGTACGACATCCAATACACAACCCAAAAAGCAATCAAGGGGAGTGTATTGGCGGATCATTTGGCACATCGGGCCGTGGATGACTACCAATCCATGAATTTCGAGTTCCCGGATGAGAATATCATGTTGGTGACTGACTGCGAAGAACCTGGACCGGATGAAGGACCTGAGGAGGGGTCCCGATGGTCTCTGTATTTTGATGGAGCCTCGAACACTTTGGGTAATGGCATTGGGGCTATAATTATATCTCCTGAGGGCTGTCATACTCCGTTCACTGCCCGATTATGCTTTAACTGCACCAACAATATGGCGGAGTGTGAAGCGTGTATCATGGGTCTTCGAGCAACTATTGACCTAAGGATTAAGTTTTTGAGGGTATTCGGAGATTTTGCTCTGGTAATAAGTCAGATCAAAGGCGAGTGGGATACGAAACACCCAAATCTTATTCCTTACAGGGAGTTTGTACTGACATTGCTCCCACACTTTGAGGAGATAACCTTTGAACATTTCCCAAGAGAGGAGAACCAGTTGGCGGACGCGCTAGCTACCATGTATTCTATGTTCTAAGTTAGGTGGGACAATGAGGCTCCCCATATTACCATTGAGAGGTTGGATGAACCCGCATATTGCTGTGACATTGAGACCGAAGAAGTGGCTGATAAACCCTGGTTTCACGAGGTAAAAAGGTATCTTGAGGCTCAGGAATATCCCGAGGGGGCATCTGTTAATGATAAGAAGTTTCTGAGAAGGTTTGCTGCGAAGTTCATCATCAGTAATGGAATCCTCTATAAGCGTAACCATGATTCAACCTTATTGTGGTGTGTAGACAAGAGCGAGGCAGAAAGGATCATGGCAGAGTTACATGAAGGTACCTTCGGAACCCATTCCAGTGGACATACCATGGCGAAGAAAATCCTACGAGCAGGATATTACTGGTCCACTATGGAAGCCGATTGTTATCAGCATTCTCGAACCTTTCATAAGTGACAAGTCTATGCTGATAAGGTGCATGTACCTCCGGTCCCCCTGAATGTTTTAACAGCTTCTTGGCCCTTCGCAATGTGGGGCATCGACATGATCGGAGAGATCATACCTACTGCGTCTAATGGGCATCGTTTCATTCTGGTGGCTATTGATTACTTCATATAGTGGGTTGAGGCAGCTTCCTATGCTACAATAACCAAGAACATCATGGTGTGGTTTATCCGACACAATCTGATATGTCGATATGGTGTACCAGAGAAGATTATTACTGACAATGGTACAAATCTCAACAACACAATGATCACCGAGCTCTGTAAACAGTTCAAGATACAACATCATAACTTTTCTCCCTACCGGCTGAAGATGAATGGGGTTGTTGAAGCAGCTAACAAGAACATCAAGAAGATTGTGCAGAAGATGAGGGTGACATACAAAGACTGGCACGAGATGTTACCATTCGCTCTTCATGGGTACCGTACCTCAGCACAGACATCGACAGGGGTAACACCCTACTCTTTGGTGTATGGAATGGAGGCAGTCTTACCCATCAAAGACCAGATAACCTCTCTCAGGATTATGAAGGATGCGGGTTTGAACGAAGACGATTGGATCCAAACCCAACTTGATCAGCTGAACCTAATCGATGAAAAGAGACTTACTGCTATCTGTCATGGTCAGACGTATCAAAAGCGAATGATAAAGGCTTTTAACAAGAAAGTCAGACGTCAAGAATATCAAGTCGAGTATCTAGTGATCAAACGCATCATACTACCGCAAGGTGATCCCAGGGGTAAATGGACCCCCACATACGAAGGGCTATTTGTGGTTAAGAACATTTTCTCGGGAGGAGCTATGATTCTAACCACCATAGATGGTGACGACCTTCCTCACCCCGTCAATGTAGACATAGTGAAAAGATACTACGCATAATCAAAGGCCCGCTAGGTTGGCTGGTCTAGGAAAAAATAAGGGCTTTCCGGCGAACCAAAAGGGTTCGGGCAAAAGTAAGGGATGAAAATAAAAAAACTGTACACCCGGCAAGTCGAAAACCTGAAAAGGCGACTTGGGAAAAAAAGGGTATCCCGGTGGACTGAAAACCCGAAAGGGCGGTCCAGGAAAAAATTAGGGAGTAAAGCGTAACACTATGTCTCATTAGATCATTTTGCAACCAGGATTCGGTAACGACTATCAAGTTTAAATGGTGCTAATTAATCTGATCCACTTTCGGCCAAGCAGAAAAGTGATGAGACGCTTGAAGATATAAGGGCAATAGCAGAGTTGGAACCTAATGGGATTGTTTCACATAGTTGTTTTATTTCTTTTACACAAATTGTAATTTCTTTCGGCGGAGTTCTCTTACTAGGACGCCAGCCTCTTGTACAAAATGCCTATTACAGGCCAACTTCAAAAATCAATACAATTCATTTTCACAAGAAATTTCAATTTATTTTTCTTTTTCCGTTTTGTTTTGTAAGAACGTCCAATGATTCATTTTTGATATATGCATTTGAAAATAATTGCTGCTCATAAATATTTACATAAGAAACAAAAGACGGTTACTCGTAATTCCAGAAACAGGGACAAACAAGAAGTGCCCAAACCCTACAATTACTATGCCCATCAGGTACAGGGATAGAGCCAACTTGAGAATATGAGTAATGGTACATACACTCCCCACAGAGTAAAAAGTATCCAAAGACAGTGGTGTACGCTTTCCCGAATAGGACACAACTCTCCCCAACTGAGGTTCACCATCGCGAGTGAGTCAGTAAATTGTTCCCCAAGCAGAGTTTATTTCTCTCACAAGCAGAAATTCAATCTCCAACAGAAATCATTATCACCAGCAACGAAAATTCATCCCCAGTGGAGTTTATTTCTCCAAATCAGTAGATCTATCAACAGAGTATCTCCTCTCCAACAGAGTTATTCCCCATAAAGTTATCCTCAAACAGAGTCTCGTCCAGCAGAATATTTACCAGCCAAGGGGAAAATCCCCAGCATAGTCATCGTTGTTCACCATTTCTAACAGAAGCAGAGGAACTATGGTTTGTTACAGCAGTCAAGAACACCATTTCTCACACTCTCCAAACAACAATCAGGGATTTATTTTCCCAGACTCAGATTATTATGTCAGCATTTCATGTTCATACATCATGGCATGTGCATACATCACACATAACATAGTCTCATTTATTTTGAGAACGTCATTATACAATGCATCTCATGCATCGCACATAACTAACCCTGTATTTCTTTCAGGAAAGACAGTTATTATCAACAATTTCAAGCAGGTCCATAATCAACACTCGAAGCTAAACAAAGTAATCATCGGCACGACAAGAAAAACATTACCCAGGTTCCCTCTGCAGTTTTACCCAAACTCATTACAAAGCATCCATACTATCCAGGCTTTCATATCGAAGTAACCCTACTATCCAGGTTCCTTCTCACAGCCCTACTATCCAGGCTTTCATATCGAAGTAAACCTACCATCCAGGTTCGTTCTCACAGCCCTACTATCCAGGATTTCATATCGAAGTAACCCTACTATCCAGGTTCCTTCTCACATCCCTACTATCCAAGCTTTCTTCGCGAAGTAACCCTACTATCCAGGTTCCTTCTAACAGCCCTACTATCCAGGCTTTCATAGCAAAGTAACCCTACTATCTAGGTTCCTTCCCACAGCCCTACTATACAGGCTTTCATGTCGAAGTAACCCTACCATCCAGGTTCCTTCTCACATCCCTACTATCCAGGCTTTCATATCGAAGTAACCCTACTATCCAGGTTCCTTCTCACAGCCCTACTATCCAGGCTTTCATATCGAAGTAACCCTACTATCCAGGTTCCTTCTCATAGACCTACTATCCATGCTTTCATAGCGAAGTAACCCTACTATCCAGGTTCCTTCCCACAACCCTACTATCCAGGATTTCATGTCGAAGTAACCCTACTATCCAGGTTCCTTCTCAAAGCCCTATTATCCAGGCTTTCATATCGAAGTAACCCTGCTATCCAGGTTCCTTCTCATAACTCTACTATCCAGGCTTTCATATCGAAGTAACCCTACTATCCAGGTTCCTTCTCACAGCCCTACTATCTATGCTTTCATAGCAAAGTAACCCTACTATCCAGGTTCCTTCTCACAGCCCTACTATCCAGGATTTCATATTGAAGTAACCCTACTATCCAGGTTCCTTCTCACTGCCCTACTATCCAGGCTTTCATATCAAAGTAACCCTACTATCCAGGTTCCTTCTCACAGCCCTACTATCCATGCTTTCATAGCGAAGTAACCCTACTATCCAGGTTCCTTCCCACAACCCTACTATCCAGGCTTTCATATCAAAGTAACCCTACTATCCAGGTTCCTTCTCAAATCCCTACTATCCAGGCTTTCATATCGAAGTAACCCTGCTATCCAGGTTCCTTCTCACAACCCTACTATCCAGGCTTTCATATCGAAGTAACCTTACTATCCAGGTTCCTTCTCACAGCCCTACTATCCATGCTTTCATAGCGAAGTAACCCTACTGTCCAGGTTCTTTCTCACAGCCCTATTATCCAGGCTTTCATATCGAAGTAACCCTACTATCTAGGTTCCTTCTCACAGCCCTACTATCCAGGCTTTCATCTCGGAGTAACCCTACTATCCAGTTTCCTTCTCACAGCCCTACTCTCCTGGCTTTCATATCGAAGTAACCCTACTATCCAGGTTCCTTCTCACAGCCCTACTATCCAAGCTTTCATATCGAAGTAACCCTACTATCCAAGTTCCTTCTCACAGACCTACTATCCAGACTTTCATCTCGGAGTAACCCTACTATCCAGGTTCCTTCCCACAACCCTACTATCCAGGCTTTCATATCGAAGTAACCCTACTATCCAGGTTCCTTCCCACAGCCCTACTATCCAGGCTTTCATATCAAAGTAACCCTACTATCCAGGTTCCTTCTCACAGCCCTACTATCCAGGCTTTCATATCGAAGTAACCCTACTATCCAGGTTCCTTCTCACAACCCTATTATCCAGGCTTTCATATCGAAGTAATCCTACTATCTAGGTTCCTTCTCATAACCTTACTATCCGGGTTCTGCCTTTCTTATCCCTAGACAGCCGTCCATAACACTGTAAGACCGGGACCTGGTCAAACACGATTGATTTCACACTTCCCCAAAAAGCCGCGATGCAACATATACCCCGACCAAACACATAGTTCACTTCCGCTTCCCAAACCGGAATATTCCCCAGTAGAGTAACGGACAACTGAAGCTCCTAAAACTTTATTTCTCTTAAGACAGAGACCAGCATTCCCCAACTAAGTCCTCCTCAACAACAAGTATACGGGTTCTCACAAAGGAATCTCTTATGTGGTCGACACTTCTTCGGATGGCATCTTTAAGCCCATCTCTGACAATTCTCTAGCAACTACCAAATGGCATCTAAAAGCCCATTCCTGATATCATAAATCAATTATCACTTCATGTGAGTGCAAATTTTTGGGCACTCTAGTGTTCAATCATCTTCCACCTTCATATCACGAAAGGTTGACGAGCCAATCTACATCCTCAGGTCTAAGAAGATTGAACAGGGGCAACTGTTGTACCCAAAAATTTTCCCTCCCATATTTCTCAACAAATTTCATGTGAGGTCCCCAAATTTCTCAAGGAAGTTCAAGAGTTGACCAGACAAACTCTCTCCTAAGGCAGTCTACCTCAAATTAGGGTTTCATTTTTCATCAGGATATATGAACCTCATAGGACTCAAATGCTCACCATTATCCTAATATTTTCTCAAGATCATCCATGTCAAGTTTCAATCCTTGAAGAAGAAGTTTGCTCAGTCAATTGCTCAAATGCCTGAAAATCGACTGCGTTAGGTCAAAAGTCAATTGTGGCCTACATACAGTCAAACTTCAAGATTTTTGGTCAACATCATCATTTTAAAGTATTATTCATCATTTGATCAAGGGTTATTCATGATTCCTCAAGGATTGATCACAATTCATCAAAACCCAAAAGTTGCTAAATTAGGGTTTTGTAGGAAAAGTCAACTCAACTTTGACCAAGCATAACTTTCTCATACTTTATCAGAAATGACCCATCCAAAGCTCATCTTGAAGAGGATGCAATTCCATACAATTCATCTTCAGTTCCCAAGTTCAAAATATGCACTCACAAAAAGATATGAATTTTGACATTATAGGTCATTTTGAAAAGTCAACAAAAACACCTTTTTGGTCAAAGCTTCATACATGAACATGGAAGACTCAATTGAGATGAGACAAAAAGGTTTGCTCAGAGGACATTCTATTATTTCTAAAAAGTCCAAGAAAACCTCTCTAGGTTCAAAATTGAGAAAGTTATGCATTGGCCAAGTTGACCATTTTTGCAAAATTGCCAAAAGTCAAATGTGCTCAAATTTGCATTTTTTGCTAAATGGGCCCAACTTTTTATGCTTGCACCTCAATTAAAATGTGGTCCACGACTCAAATACCTATTCACCAATTTTTTGCTTCATTTTTCAATTTATTTTATTTTTCATTAATTAAAAGGTAAACTATATCAAATAAATGATGAAAATTATCAAAGATTTGATTTGATTGGTTTTTTTGACAGGTTAGCAACCAAGATTTGATGAGATTGCATGATCAATTCGAATCAAGGCAGATTGGGACAAGAAAGGCATAATTTGTCCCAATATAGCAAGTTTACATATGCCATGAAAATCAAATCAAATCTTGAAAACTTCCAAAGATGTGATCAATTTTTACAACTCTAATGAATTCTATAATATATATTGAACGTATCCAAAGCAAGAATGAAGGTTAGCAGTCGTGCAGAGCAAGAGCAAAACTGAAAAAATTCAAGAGAAAGTGGTGATCCAATTTCCATCATATAGGCAAATTTAATCCATTCTCACAATACCAACAGACTCTTGGACATCTCCAGAAGGGATTTCAATCAATTGCAAGCCTTCTCACGCCTGGATTCGTAAGTACAGAGGCCACGGTTTGTCCCAAAAACTCGATTTCGTTTCACTGATTTACACATCATTTGCATGTTTGATTCATATATTCTTGTTTATCATTGAGTTTGCAAGCTTTTGGTATTGTTTAATTGCATTTTTAGTACAGGAATCAAGAGATGACATAGTTAGGGTTTCGTGTTCTTGTTTAGGGTTTTCCAATGCTGGAAAAATTGGGCGTTGATTCTGGTACCATGATGCTCGTGAGGATGAGACGAGTTGATTGGTACCAGCCATGGTCATTTATCTTGCTTATGGACAATTTTTGAGATGCACAGGTCTGTAGGTAAAAGTATCTTAGGCTAAAACGACGGTTTAGGGAAGAAGACAATGCGTGGCACTCACTGGTTGGGTGATTTGAATTTTAGCGCGTTTTTGAATACATTATTGGTTTTTTGATTATATTATTTTACTTCCATTATGTGTACAACAAAAACGTGTGGCTCAGTTGGCAGGTAGGCATTGGAGTTGGATATAAGGGCCTGGGTTCGATCCCCAGGTCCCAATATTTGTTTCATATAATTTTGCCTCACATAATCAGGTACATCACAGGTCCTAACTTCCACCAATATCTGGCCATCAAATTCACCAGCTATCTAGATCCAAGGCCTGTCCATTGAAGGTCCACCATGTACTCCAGGTCAACGTATGCATCAGATCTGGCAAAGTCAAGCAGGCCTTAGCTATCTGGGCCCATAAAATTCAGATTCCAACCCCCATGATTGCTAATACACAGGCCCATCTCATCTTTCTTTATTTTTATTTTTATTCTTTTAATACATTCTCTAGTTTTTTTAATTCACTAATTAATCTTTTTTTTCATAAAATCATAAAAAATCAAGAAATCAAAAAAATTAGAATTAAACCTTTTTTTTATCAAAATTAATTTTGTTAATTTAATTTGATTTAGTTTAACTTAAGGAAATTGTGATTTATTTTCATAAATAAAATCAAATAGAAATTAGGTTAAAACTCTTGATTTAATTTTATTTTCTCTTTTTCACAAATAAATAAAAAAAACACAAAAATAGGTTTTTAGAATAAATTAGTTTATTTTTCTTGATTTAAAATTAATTAGAATTATGATCTTCTTTTTAATTTAGTTATTTCTTTGTTTCCTTAAATAACAAAACATTTTTTTAATCAATCACAATTAGGTTTATTCAAGGGTCAAAACCCTAGTAGTTTCGTATTTGATTCATTGCGCGCTTGTTATTTATTTTACAATATTTTTGTAACTGTTCACTGGTTTGTAATAGTTTAATTTAGGGCTTTACTTATCGCTTTTTCCCTGGGTTTTTGGCTATGTAATTAATCCCCCTCCCCGAAGCCTTGTAATAACGTAGATTTACTTTCTCGCATTTTTAATTCTCGCAAATATTTAACTGTTTAGATGTATGCTAATAGGATTGTATGACAAGAATGCATGGCAAATTAATACGGTTAGAAAACCCTAATGTGCAAAGATAAATAACTGAAACAAATCACTCGCACATATCACTCTTAGGGTATACTCTCACTTCGACTGCCTTCGATAAACGATCATTAAGCATAGGGTGTCTTAGTGGTTTCCCTCCTGTCTAAAAAAGATCAAAAGTCCCTTTCGAATGTTGCCTCGGAAATGTTTCCTCGGAAATGTTGCCTCGGAAATGTTGCCTCGAATATGATCTTAAGACTCTAGGGTTGTTACTAAGGTGTCCTAATATTGCTTTAGTGATCGTACATCCCTTTCGAATTGACCCTTACAACTCCAACGACGGTGCTACCTATTTCTCAGTAGTAGGATAGCGCTGTCTAAAGGAAACGAGAATAAAAGCAATCTTTTTTCGAGTAGGTAGATGCTAGTAGGTACTTGCTCAAATCAAAGCTTTTCACTTACACATTTCAAAACAATTTTCAAAACAACTTCGTCACACCTTTGAGGTCTGATACAAGGGTTATCACGAAGTAAAACATTTTTAAAACAAAGCACATACACAAGCAATTTTAAAAAGATGAGGAAGTACATAAGAGCCCATGGAAAACCATGGATAGAAAGGGTGCTAACACCTTCCCTTTCTATAATCTACCCCCTTTACTCAGAAACATCTCGAAAAAGTTTTTCTTCTGTACTTTTTTCCTTTTCGATTAGATGAAATAAAAGTCGGTGGTAACTCTTGCTTACCACGACATTTTGCGAACAAAAAATGCAAAATGCAAACCAGTATTAACAGTCGGTTCTGCCACCGTATCACACCGGGTGTTTCAGTTTTTGATGCAGCGTAGAGGTGATTGCACCTGCCCCATGAATCCATGGGCGTCCTAGAAAGCATGAATAGGCAGGACGAATATCCATTACATAAAATGTTGAATTGAAGACATGAGACCCCACCTTGATAGGGAGATCAACATCTCCGTGGGCCATCCTCTTCGACCCATCAAAGGCTCTTACCATAATATCGCTGGGTTTCAGCACCAGCCCTTTACAGTCCAATCTATCCAAAGAAACTTTGGGTAGAACATTGAGGGAGGACCCAATATCTACTAACACATGCGCCAGAGTGGTGCCTTTGCATTCAATAGATATGTGAAAAGCTTTGTTGTGATTCTTCCCTGCAGGAGTTAAATCTGCATCAAGAAATCCCAAGCCATTATCAGCAATTAGGCTTGCAACACAATTCTCAAATTGATCACCAGTGGTCTCTTGAGGTACATGGGAATTCTTTAGAAACTTCAATAGAGCTTGTGCATGTGCCTCAGAGCATAATAACAAGGATGACATGGATATCTTGAGGGTGTCTGCCCTAATTATTCAACTATTTTGTAGTCACTTTTACGGATGATCTTCAGAATTTCCTCCATTTCTTGTCTAGATGGGTCTTCAATTGTCACTTCTTTTGGTGGTTCCTTCGTTAGGGGAGACTTAATTACTTTCACTTTACCTCAGTAGTCACCAATTGGTCTAGCAGCAGGGATACGAACAGGTGTTTTAGTAGTTATTGGAAGAGATATCTCCTGAGAGAAGACCCTTCCCGTCCTAGTGACCTTACTAGTTCTAGCAATGTTTGTAACTTCAGCATCTTCATTTTCAGCAATCCATGGCTCTTGCTTGACGCTATGATAATAAACGTTTTCCCCATAGTTCCAGGGCACAACTTTGTCGGAGGAATAGGGGACTGGCCCCGGTGTAGTAATGATCAGGGAAGCCACTCTTGCCTCAACAGGAATCTTTATAGGGACTTTAGAGGTGATCCTAATATGAGTGTTGGATATTGTGATTATGGAAACATCTTCAAATGTACTTTTAGGAAAACTTTTTACTAACGGAGTTTTCTCGAACATAATTTCATGGCTATCAATCAGGCGTTGGATGCTTTTCTTCAGCCATATACAGCCATTAGTTTGGGAAGCACAATGGAAACAATTTTCAAGGCATCCATAAAATAAACCGACTCTTAGAAGATTCTTCTTAACAGTCAATAAGGGAGTAGTTAAATCACTGATGGTGGAGACAAAGGAGACATCTTCAATGGAATTGACACCCTTACCATAACTGGGTATATGAGCAGTAATGATATTAGGGGTCTGTGGAGGGTCAAACTCAATCACTTTGTTATCAATCAAATCTTGGATCTTGCTTTTTAAGGCCTAACAATCATTAGTATCGAGCCCAGAGCTATTGGAATGATAGGCACATTTTGTATTTGGGTTGTATTTTGGAGATGAAGTATTGGGGTTCATAGGAGGATTCCTCAATGTTACCAAATCTACCTTCAACAGATGTTGTAAATCTTGAGACAGTGGCATGTTGATCCTAGTGAATTGCCTCCTCGGGACATCCGGCCTTTGTTGATTGTTTGATTGTTGTGGTCGTTGAACTGGAGTTGGGTTTGAAATCAACAATGCTCCTACCGACTGATGACGATCATTATTGACACGGCTCCTTTGTCCATAAACAACATTACTCTCTTTCTTTCCAATGAATGGTTTCTTTGCAGTATTAGAGGTTGAGGCCATTGGGATCTCCCCACTTTTGATTACGCTTTCAACTTGTTCTCCAGTCAAAATTAACTCAGTGAACCCTGAAGAAGAACTCTCGATAAACAAATTAAAGAACAGACCGGTCAAGGTGACCATGAACATGTCCACTAATTCTCTGTCAATCAATGGGGGCTGCACCCTTCCATCCAGGTCCTTCCACTTTTGAGCATACTCCTTAAAGCCTTCGTTTGAACCCATGGTCATACATTGTAATTTCACGCGAGTTGGTGCAATATCAGTATTGTATTTGTATTATCTGTAGAAGGCAGCAGCTAAATCCTCCCATGTGTAGATATTAGTCCCTTCTAGTTTATAGAACTATTCCAGTTGCGTCCCAGATAAGATTTCTTTGAAGAAATGCACCTATAACTTCCTATCGGCGTTGTGCAGTTGAATCTTATGGACATAAGACCTCAGATGCATCTTGGGACAGGAGACTCCATCGTATTTGGCAAAGACAAGAATTTTGAATTTGTATGGAATTACCACCCCAGGGACCGGACCTAAGTATCCAAAGTCCAAACCAGGAAGTGTTTGGATCTCTACAGCCTTAAGTCGGTCTTCAAGCTGTTTGTATTTCTCATCCGCTGATGGATATTTCTCTTCGGAATAGTCTTCATCCTCAAAAGTCTGGTTATTTCCACCCATGGCTATGGTGCTTCTAACTTCCTCTTCTTGATTGTCTTCTTTCTCAGAAGAAGCCTCTTCTATTTGAGCCATTCGGGCAGGCCCCTTGAACCTTCTTCCTAAGTTGAGGATGACGAACAGTTTCTTGGTCTTTTTTTTTGTTGCAAGGAGTGTCATCATCTCTTGTTGTCCCTTAGCTAAGTTGAGGAGAGTATCTTGGAACTTTTCATGTTGAGTTTGCAGATCTTTGACGCTTTGCTCTAGAGCCATCTTATACTGAAATAAACAGTAAAAGATGAGGAAACCTGTATCAGAAAACCTGCTTATGATATGATGTATGCTATGCGGATGCAATGTTTTCAAGGACCTTAAGGAATTTAAATTTTCTATCCAAAGAGGAAACAAACACACCAATTGTATTAATAAGTTAAAAGATTACAATTTCCCTTTGGGCTTACAATGAAAAAGTAAAAGGGTCTCAAAGAGACAACAAAATAGACTCCTAAAACAAAAGACTCAAGTCTCCCACGGGCGCTTTTGCTTTGATGTAATTTAAGCATTCAAGATTTGATCCTCATGAAGTTGCCTTGTGAGCTCCAACACTTTCTTCCCGCTTGCATAGAATCGAGCTTCAAAGGTGACTCGTTCCCCCTTGAGTTGAATCCATGGTCTTTTCAATTCTTCGAGGTTGGTAGGCATGTCAGGATGGAGAATGGTATAAGGAATACCTCCCTCAGCAACATGCTCCACAACTATTAGTAGGATGGCAGGATATGGCATCATGAGATTTTGAGCACGAGCTCGCACCCATTTGAGATAAGGCTCCAAAGGGATGGAGTTCTTATATCCTAGGGTCTTGCTATCAACCTTGTTCACCATGCCCCAAGCTCGTATAAACCTTTGATGATAACCTTGGACATCATTCTCGTAGTCGAATATAATTCCTTGGATAAGCGTGTCATGAGGACCATCTCTTCGAGCATAGATAAAATGTCGTAGAGCCATAGAAGGGTTATAAGTAATGCCTCCCCTAATGCTAAGGAGTTTAACATTAGGGAATTCCCCATAATGGTCAATGATAGTAACATGCTCCAGAGATCGGTAACACCAATAAATATCTGAATGATAGAGTGACATCATCCTTTAAAGCCACGTAAATCCTTGTTCATTCTTTAATACTGATCGAGAAAGGTGCGAAATAAACCACCTAGATAGCAACGGTATGCAACACATGAGAGTTCCCCGCTTCCTCATAGTGCGAGTGTGAAGACAATGTAAAATGTCTCCAAGAAAAGTAGGTATGGGGTTGCGAGAAAGAAAAACCTTGACAGCATTCACGTCTATGAGTTGGTCCAGATTAGGGAACAAAACTAAACCTTAGATTAGAATAGCCAAGACATATTCAAAATATTGAAAATCCATATCTTCCCAAAACAGTCGGGCCTTCTCTAATAGAAACTTGGCTAGAAAACCCTCGACTTCACTCCTTGTTTCCCAATTATCTACAATGTCGGATCTCTTCGAATGCAAGGCCTTAGCAATAACTTTAAGCTTTGGAGTTTCCTCTAAACTGGAGAATGGCTTTTGATAAAGAACAGGCACTCCTAATAGTTGATAGAACTCTTCCAATGTAGGCACCAATTGATAGTCGGAAAAGTGAAACAATGATGTACATGATCAAAGAACTGAAAGAGCACACACATCATGTCTTCTTCAAAACTTAAGGTAACCAAACTGAGAATTCGACCATGTCTCTTGGTGAATGGAGAATTTTCAGGAACCCTTGATGCTAACTCTTTGAGTTGAGGAGGCACCCTTACAAAGCTGATTCAGATGGTATTTCTACGAGCGGAAGCCATATCCTACAAAACAGAACAAAGATAAATCCTTAGGTCCTTGAAATGGTTAGTAAAAATTCTATGGCATGATGTCATGATGTTTATGATGTCATGAAAAAATAAACATATACAAATAAAGCACACAAATCCTTAGGTTTAGGATTGCATGGGGTTTGTAGGTAAGTACCCTCTTGAAGTTTTAGTTGGTTCAACTTGTCCTAAAAGAAGTAATCGGGTTCTAAGGAATCTCGATATCACTAATCTTTCTTTATCGGGCATTGTTTTAGCACAAACAATCTTTTCTTGCGGCTAAAATATCCCGAAAGTATGATTTAAATGAGTGTAGTATCGAGTATCAACCAACTCCAGTCTTGCCCCAAAGCCAGCTATCTCACTACTTTCTAATGGCCAAGTTGTTCAACTAAGGTTCTATGGTAATTTAGTGCTTCATGACACCACACAGTGGCCCCGTATTCTCCTTGATTTAACTCAAGGGACACCGGTACCAATAAATGTGTCACACTAACATAGCCATCACATCAACCATATCGGTCTACGCCGTACAGTTTCCACGATCTATTACTAATTACCTAAAATGCCCCAGATCTAGGTATAGGATCTATACAAGAAGTAAACCCAAGCATAACCCCAAAATGTAAAGCAAACATGGAAAACAAGTAAAGCAATAAAGGTGATCTAGCTCTTAAGGTAACCCCACTTTCAAGTCATCTCCAACAGAGTCTCCAGTTCTGTAATACGGTGGGAGAACTGACTTGGGTGTTTTGTGTTTTATCACAAATAAAGGAGAGGGTGAAAAGCACATGAAAGATCTTTTGAGATATTTTCTTTGAGTTCGGGGGAGTAGGTTATGAAAAGGGAAGGTTTTAGCACCCTTTTCATCCGTAGTTATCTATGGGCTCTTAATTGCTTCATCACTTTGAAAATGCTTTGCTTTTGTGTAAGTTTGAAAATATTTTGAAAACGGCTTAGTTCGAAAAACATTGCAATGATTCTCGTATTGTTGAGAATGTATACAAAGTGTTGGTTTTGAAAATATTTATTTGAAAATGAGTGTTTGAAAGATGTTTTGAAGATGTAAGGCAATTTTGTAATGATTCTCGCATCGTTGAGAATGTATACAAAATGTTTGTTTTGAAAAGTATTTTGAAAGTGTGAGATGTAAATGGTTTTATTTGTGAGGAAGCAAATACGAGAAATCTACCTACTCAAAAGTCTTTGTTCTTTTCCTCCTCCTTTAGATAGTGCTTGTCTACCATTAGTTAGTAGGAAGCCATATCATTGTGTTGTACCCCAAAATTTGCCCTCCCATATTTCTCATAACATTTCAAGAAAAATTCACAAGTCCAACCCGGCGCGTCATATTCAGGTGTTCTTTCGCCAAGATATCTCTGATAACATATTCTCAAATTCAGGTTCGGCTCAAGAGTCAATTCTTTAAAGAAGGTATCCGAATGTGTGAGTTTTCTCGAAAAAATATGGTGAAAAAGTGTGCTGAAAGTGCAGTTTTTACGCACTAAAAAATTCATAACTTGAAGATCGAGGCTCGTTTTGAACCCGTTCCGGTGGCCAAAATTCCGTCTTGACATTATCTATGTTTTCATATCTCACGGCTGGAAGCCAATTTCGATCAGAAGGTCTTCAAAAATGTGGATTTATCAAGTATTTTCCGTACAGAAAATTTGTGACAGAAGTTTATTTGCGTCATGTTCAGAAAATCATAACTTGGTCGATTTTCATCATATCGAGCTGGTTCTGGCGCCAAAATTTCACAAATTGAGTTGGCTATATTTCACAGAAGGTATTGAGTTCAAACAGTATTCAAAAGGCCTTCGTTTTTTTCCCAGAGTGCGTGACACGCTGAAAATCCTGAATGCTGAATATTATTTCATCTGGGCCGAAACTTCGAAAATTCATAACTCGGACAATTTTTATCGGATTGGGCTCATATTTTTACACAAGGTCACTGACTCATAGATCTACAAATTTACTTCAAAAGTCGATACCGGATTATGCTCCGATCAATACCAGTTATTTATTGAAGAACGTGTCAGAGTCGACACTGGAGCCCAAAATAAGTTTGTCTGAGCTGAAACTTCAAAAATTCATAACTAATTCACCTTTTATCCGATTGAGCCGATTTTCGGACAGGAGTTAGTTTTCGATGTAGGATACATTTTGTTTTCACATTTCAACTTCAAAAATTGCACTGAAGTCCCTGCGATTTAGCCTGGAAAGTGACGAACTCAAGTGAACATTGGAGGCCCAATTGCACATTCAAAGCCCATTTTCTTTACCCTAATTTCCATTATATAATCACATTCTTTTCACACAAACCAGGAGAGAGAAAAAAAACCTTGCCACAATACTGTCAGAATATCAAATTCTTTCAAGAACCCTAAAACCTTGAAATCCTTATTACAAATCCCTCTCTCACTACAAACAAGTCATCCCAGTTACAAACCAACATCTCACTATAAACAAGCCATCTCAGTTACAAACCAACATCTTACTACTTCTTCAGTAAGGATAAGACTGGTTTGATCTCCATGATCAAAAGGGCATAAAAGCATTCATGTCACTACTTTTCCAGTAAGGGTAAGGTTGATTTGATCTCCATGATCAAAAGGGTATAATCATTCATACATGCCATATTGACCTAAACATTAAATTTCTTCATATATTGGCTTTATTTGTATTTTATGATATATAGTAATTTATTTAATGTGTTCATGAGATTCAACACTGCAGATTTAGACAGGATCCCATGCAGGTTCATTAAGGAACATTCAGGCCAAAACACAAATGGTCAAAAGCCAAATGGCCAAAACAGAACAGTTTACACATGACATCAATACATGGCGAGACAGACATCCTGAGAAGGTTAAGGAACGTTGAGGCCAGAACACAAATGGCCAAAAGCCAGAACACAAATGGCCAAAAGCCAAAACATAAATGGCCAAAACAAAACAGTTTACACATGACGCCAATAGTTGTTTCACTCCTCTAATCAGGCTCGTATACTCCTAAACTTTCTCTCTATTTGTATTATGTTCCTTTAATTAATTAATCGTTATTCTTTGTATTAATCACTAACCAATTAACATTTTTCCTAATAAAATCAAAAACACAAAAAAATATTTTATTTATTAAAATTAACTTCATCACTTTTATTTTTGTAAATAAATTAATTTAATCAATTTAGCTTTAATTAGATTTAACTTTTGATATTTTTTGCAATATTTAAAATCAATTTAGAATATTAAGTTTTTATTAGCATTAATTCAATTTATTTTATTTCTTTAAAAACTCAAAAATCCAAAAACATGTTCATTATTTAATTTAATTTAATTGTTCATTTAATTTAATTTCATTTAATTCAAAAATAACCAAAAAAATCACTTTCTTTCAAAAAAGGGTCAAAACCCAAAAAAACTCGCATCCAATTTAATTTCCCGCACGCGATCCATTTTTCCATATTATTGTACTTGCTTCCGGAATGTAATAACTTTAATTAGGACTTTTATCGCTTTCTTTTATTTTCCCGCATTTATTTTCAAAGGGTTTTGTTTTTGGCGATGTAAATACCCGACGCCTTGTAATAGTTTAGATTTACCTTTTCCGCAATTTACTTTCCGCAATTATTAAACTGTTAATTATGCCTGCAAGACTTGTATGAAAAATAAAATCAACTCGTAGCTCACCATATAAATGTGCAAAGACAATTAACATGAAACAACACACATGCACATGCCACTCCTAGGGTACGCCTCACTGGTTTCCTCGACGTGGTCGTCATGTATAGGGTGTTTTAGAGGTCGCCCTCCTGTCTAAAGATCCAGTTTCCTCGAAACGGTTGCCTCGAATAAAAAAGGATCTAGGAAATTAGGGTTACCGCTAAGGCGTCCTACTATTGCTTTGGTGACCACACATGTTCCTATAATCGAATTGACCCGAATAACTCCAACGACGGTGCTACCTACTTCTCAATAGTGGGATAACACTGTCCAAAGGACTCTTACACAGCCTAATTCCTTAGAGTAGGTAGATTTCTCCTAGGTACTTGCTCTTTCTAAAACAAAAACAACTTTTCGCACCTACACTTTCAAAAAGTTTTCAAACAAACACTTCATACACTCTTGAGGACCGATACAAGAGTTACTTAGGAGTTTTTCAAACTAAACTTTTCAAAACCCACAAACACTTGAAAAGCAAACAATTTTTGAAAATATAGTGAGCAAGTACCTAAGAGCCCATGGATAACCATGGATAGAAAGGGTTCTAACACCTTCCCTTTCTATAATCTACCTCCCGAACTGAGAAACATCTCGAAAAGGAATTTTGCTGTGCTTTTGTCCTTTCCTTGTTAGAGAATATAAAAGACGGTGGCGACTCTTGCTTACCGCGACATTTCGCGAACCAGCATTTCAAAACAGTCAGTTCTATTTCCACCGATCACAGAACTGGCGACTCTGCTGGGGATACTTTAAAGTGAGGTGTACCTTAGGATAGCTCATACTTGTGTTTTCAATTGTTGTGTTTTGTTTGCTTTATTATTGTGGGTATTGTCTTGGAGTTTCATAGATCCTAACCCAGATCTGGGGATACCCTTTTAGGTAGCATAAGTTGTGAGGGACCTGTCCGGCGTAGACCGACATGGGTGAAGCAGTGGCTACGTTGGTGTGGCACCTTGGTCTGTACCGATATCCCTTGTGTCCCAACGAGGAGAATATGGGTCTTCTGAGGAGTCATTAAGCACCAACCGACCTTAGAACCTTAAATGTTCCAGCTCAGGGCTCTCGTCAACCAACTGCTTCGGGATAACCAACTGGGGCAAACATCTAAGGTTGAAGAGCCAGTCATCATTAAATTCCCTTTGAGACAAGAAGACAAGGGAAAAGCTCCTCAATGTGCTTCAGGGTCACAAATTCAGCATCAACCTCACCAGCTTCAGCAAGACAATATGAAGCAAGCAGTCAGGGTTGGAGACCAAACCGGTAATCAGCCCCCAAGAAGTCAAAGGTTTGGTTTGATGAATAGACCTCTCCAAGCTTCTACTACTTCACAGGTCCAACAACGACCTCGCCAAGAACAACGGGCTGATCAGAGCAAGCCAGACAAGCCTAAAAGGCAGTTCACCCAGCTCAACATGTCGCTGTTTCAAGCCTTACAATGCCTGTTGAGATTGAATTTGATCATACTAAGGGACCCTCCTAAGAATCCCAACAAGACACCTTCAAGGTACAACCCCAACGCCCGTTGCGCTTATCATTCTGACAGCCCGGGGCATGCCACAAACGACTGCTGGTCTCTGAAGAACAAGATCCAGGACCTGATTGATGGAGGAGCAGTGGAATTCACCCCAGATGGTCAGGTCGAGTTCTTCTACTATCCCTAGACGAGAATCCATTTTGTTCATTGAAATATTCAAGTTGTAATTTTCTTTTGATTGTTCAAACAATTATTGTCATGGCAAACTTTATTACTTTATCAATGCATCGCATATGTCTGTTTTGAACCAATATATTCGCATTCGCTATATGCAAACTGTTTTCATATTTTTGTGATGATCAACTCTTGATTAAAAATTCTAAGCCTCTTGAGGGAGGATGACGAAATGATACCACGACATTTACATTATGCTTTTGAACAGACCCCGCTGATGAGGTACAGGCATTGTTTGAATTCCTAAACACTGGAGTTATAAGGCAGATAATCCCTCGTTAACCCCTTTGAGCCAAAGAAGTAGGAGTTTTTCTTTTAGAAAATTAAAACCCTTAATCATAACCTGGGGCAGGGTAGTTCTCTCAGTTGATCCAAGTGCACAACGAATAGCACAAAAGAGGTCCTCACAAAACAAAAGACAGTGATGGTTCAGAATAATCATAAAGACAGGAAGTCATTATCCCCCAAAATAAACGCCCATTAAGTCAAAACCTATGAAGGATACTTACAAAACTGGGGCATCCCGCTGACTGTAATCACAAAAGAAACAGTTCGGGCAAAAAACAGGGATAACAGATCAAAAAAGAAAGAGGTCCTACAAACCCTCAACGCAAAAGGAAATGAATGCCTATTCAAAATAAAATGTCATTATCCGAACCATCACCGGTATATCAGAGCAAAAGACTCAAACAAGGTCTAACGCATGATCAGCTGAGTTTAGGTTTGAAGAACGTCACGAAGAGCGGGTGGGTACAAATATAATTTGAGCCTTTATCCTTTGTTTCTTAAACCGTGAACCAGGCCACGTTATAACCCTTAAAAGTCCTAGCTGAAGCATGGGTTAGTTTGAAAGCATATTGTTACGAAAGGTATCCTGACTCCTTAAGGCTTGTGGTAAAATGACGAGTTGACATCACAGTTTACAAAAAATTCACTTGTCTTTATGAAAAAAATTCATTTTCAAAAATTTCAAGACAGACATAAGCTTTGCATTTTTAATATAACATTGCTTGCATATGACTATTTGTTTGAATAGCATAGAAATTCGCACGAAGAATATCTAGTGAACAAAAGCACCTCCAATCAAGGGGCATGGCATGATCATTGTCCATCATCTGGGGCAGTTAAGTCAAGATTCGGAGAATCTCTCAAAAGGCCAACCAGCTTGGGGAAAATCTCCATCTGAGTCACTTGGGGCATTGAACAGGAATTCCAGCAACGAATCTTGCACGAACGAAGATCTTCTGGCGGTATGGTAACACTGCACTACTGACAGGGGCACCTCCCTACATCCTGAGAGCATGGACATAGTCGAAAAAATACTACGCATACTCAAAGACCCGCTAGGTTGACACACCTAGGCAAAAATAAGGGCCTCCCGGCGAACCAAAAGGGTTCGGGAAAAAATAAGGGATGAAAATGAAACATCTATACACCCGGCAAGTCGAAAACCTGAAAATGCAGCTTGGGCAAAAATGGGTATTCCGGTGGACTGAAAACCCGAAAGGGTGGTCCAGGAAAAAGTTAGGGATCAAAGCGTACGACTATGTCCCGTCATCTCGTCACTTACCTACCAGAAGAAGATTTGTCAATCGGCAGCTATCAAGCTCCTCATAGGCCTTCTTCTCCCACAGAAGCTGGGGCAATGAGGATTGTCCGAACCGTACAAGCTGCTCTGTCCACCGGGTACAAGGTAGATTCAGCTGAAGAATATAACCAAGATACCTTTACTCCCCAAGAGTAAAACAAGAGTCCGCAACACTCTCCCCAAGCAGAGTTAGGCTACTGTCAGCTTTAAGGAAGTTGGATTATCCCCCGAAGATCTCAACATTCCCCCAACGGGGTACACAAACATTCCTAACAAGCATCCTCGGCAATCTTGATCTAAGATTGTTCCCCGGCTTTATTCAAAAGTTATTCCTCACCAGAGCTTATAACTGGGTTATCCTCAGCCAATTACCATGGAAAGATCGTCCTCGGCGAAGTTCCTCCTATCCTCCAGTGAAGTTCATCAAATCTTCCAACAGATCTTATCAACGGAATCCCTAGCGGAGTTATCATCAAAACCTCAACGGAGTATCTCTTCCCACAGAGTAGTCCCCCGCAGAGTAATCGCTTCACCAAGTTTATTCCACAACGGAGTCATCTTCTCCTACCGGTTTATTCTTGCAATCACCATCCCCTAGCGGAAACGAAGAACTCTACTCTTCACCATCAGCCCAGGATTTAATTTCCCGGCATTCGTCAAGGGTTTATTTTCCCAGACGAAAATATGTTCATAAACATCACATTGTCATTGTCATGATACATGAATACACGCATCATATCATGAAATCTAATTTATGTTGAGAACATCATTGCTTGATGCATATCATGCATTACATATGACTGACCTTTATCTTTCAGGAAAGATGCAGTCAAATTCTCAAATCCAGTCAAAGAAGACAAATCCATTTAAATCAAAGATTTTTCTGATGCAAACCCGTCGTTATAGACACCCGTCGTTATAGACACCCGTCATTATAGACACCCGTCATCGTAGACACCCGTCGTTATAGACACTCGTCATTTTAGACAATCCGTCGTTATAGACACCCGTCGTCATAGACACCCGTTGTTATAGACACCCGTCGTTATAGACACCCGTCATTCTAGACACCCGTCGTTATAGACATGCATCGTTATAGACACCCGTCTTTATAGACACCCGTCGTTATAGACACCCGTCATTATAGACACCCGTCGTTATAGACACCCGTCGTTATAGCCACCCGTCGTTATAGACGCTCGTCGTTATAGACACCCGTCGTTATAGACACTCGTCGTTATAGACGCCCATCGTTATAGACACCCGTCGTTATAAACACCCGTCGTTATAGACGCTCGTCGTTATAGACACCCGTCGTTAAAGACAACCCGTCCATGAAGACAACCCGTCCACAGAGACAACTCGTCAAAAAAGACAAAACCTCCCATGGTTCAGTCAAATCAAACTCCTAAAGATTTTTCTGAGATAACCTGTCAGTAGAGACAACCCATCAACCTTTTGGAGTTCCAGATTCGACACCTGTATCTAGCCATGGCATATCAATGAGAGATTGATTGTGGATTCGATACCTGTATCTAGCCAGGGCATATCTGCATGAAGAGTTTGAAGATCAACACCTGTAACAGGCCAGGAAATTATTTTTCTTTCTCAGGTACGCAAGTTCTCGCTAAGGAATCTCTTACGCGATTGACACCCCCGATGGCATCTATAAGCCCATCTCCACAACTATCCGTCACATTTCCAAATGGCATCTATAAGCCCATCCTCCTATCCATCATCTTTCCAAATGGCATCTGTAAGTCTATTCCCGACATCACATTGCTGATACTACACCATGCGAGTGCAAATTTCTGGGCACTCTAGTGTTCAATTATCTTCCACCTTCGGATCACGAAAGGCTCGAAAGCCAATCTATATCCCCAGGTTTAAGAAAATTGAACAGGGGCAACTGTTGTACCCCAAAATTTGCCCTCCCATATTTCTCATAACATTTCAAGAAAAATTCACAAGTCCAACCCGACGCGTCATATTCAGGTGTTCTTTCGCCAAGATATCTCTGATAACGTATTCTCAAATTCAGGTTCGGCTCAAGAGTCAATTCTTTAAAGAAGGTATCCGAATGTGTGAGTTTTCTCGAAGAAATATGGTAAAAAAGTATGCTGAAAGTGCAGTTCTTACGCACTAAAAAATTCATAACTTGAAGATCGAGGCTCGTTTTGAACCCGTTCCGGTGGACAAAATTCCGTCTTGACATTATCTATGTTTTCATATCTCACGGCTGGAAGGCAATTTCGATCAGAAGTTCTTCAAAAATGTGGATTTATCAAGTATTTTCCGTACAGAAAATTTGTGACAGAAGTTTATTTGCGTCATGTTCAGAAAATCATAACTTGGTCGATTTTCATCGTATCGAGCTGGTTCTGGCGCCAAAATTTCACAAATTGAGTTGGCTATATTTTCACATAAGGTATTGAGTTCAAACAGTATTCAAAAGGCCTTCGTTTTTTGCCCAGAGTGCGTGACACGCTGAAAATCCTGAATGCTGAATATTATTTCATCTGGGCCGAAACTTCGAAAATTCTTAACTCGGTCAATTTTTATCGGATTGGGCTCATATTTTTACACAAGTTCACTGACTCATAGATCTACAACTTTACTTCAAAAGTCGAGACCGGATTATGCTCCGATCAATACCAGTTTTTTATTGAAGAACGTGTCAGAGTCGACACTGGAGCCCAAAATAAGTTTGTCTGAGCTGAAACTTCAAAAATTTCATAACTAATTCACCGCTTATCCGATTGAGCCGATTTTCGGACAGGAGTTAGTTTTCGATGTAGGCTACATTTTGTTTTCACATTTCAACTTCAAAAATTGCACTTAAGTCCCTGCAATTTAGCCTGGAAAGTGACGAACTCAAGTGAACATTGGAGGCCCAATTGCACATTCAAAGCCCATTTTCTTTACCCTAATTTCCATTATATAATCACATTCTTTTCACACAAACCAGGAGAGAGAAAAAAACATTGCCACAATACTGTTAGAATATCAAATTCTTTCAAGAACCCTAAAACCTTGAAATCTTTATTACAAATCCCTCTCTCACTACAAACAAGCCATCCCAGTTACAAACCAACATCTCACTATAAACAAGCCATCTCAGTTACAAACCAACATCTTACTACTTCTTCAGTAAGGGTAAGACTGGCTTGATCTCCATGATCAAAAGGGCATAAAAGCATTCATGTCACTACTTTTCCAGTAAGGGTAAGATTGATTTGATCTCCATGATCAAAAGGGTATAATCATTCATACATGCCATATTGACCTTAAAATTAAATTTCTTCATATATTGGCTTTATTTGTATTTTATGATATATAGTAATTTATTTAATGTGTTCATGAGATTCAACACTGCAGATTTAGACAGGATCCCATGCAGGTTCATTAAGGAACGTTGAAGCCAAAACACAAATGGCCAAAAGCCAAATGGCCAAAACAGAACAGTTTACACATGACATCAATACATGGCGAGACAGACATCCTGAGAAGGTTAAGGAACGTTGAGGCCAGAACACAAATGGCCAAAAGCCAGAACACAAATGGCCAAAAGCCAAAACATAAATGGCCAAAACAAAACAGTTTACACATGACGCCAATAGCTGTTTCACTCCTCCAATCAGGCTCGTATACTTCTAAACTTTCTCTCTATTTGTATTATGATCCTTTAATTAATTAATCGTCATTCTTTGTATTAATCACTAACCAATTAACATTTTTCCTAATAAAATCAAAAACACAAAAAAATATTTTATTTATTAAAATTAACTTCATCACTTTTATTTTTGTAAATAAGTTAATTTAATCAATTTAGCTTTAATTAGATTTAACTTTTGATATTTTTTGCAATATTTAAAATCAATTTAGAATATTAAGTTTTTATTAGCATTAATTCAATTTATTTTATTTCTTTAAAAACTCAAAAATCCAAAAATATGTTCATTATTTAATTTAATTTAATTGTTCATTTAATTTAATTCCATTTAATTCAAAAATAACCAAAAAAATCACTTTCTTTCAAAAAAGGGTCAAAACCCAAAAAAACCCGCATCCAATTTAATTTCCCGCACACAATCCATTTTTCCATATTATTGTAATTGCTTCCGGAATGTTATAACTTTAATTAGGACTTTTATCGCTTTCTTTTATTTTCCCGCATTTATTTTCAAAGGGTTTTGTTTTTGGCGATGTAAATACCCGACGCCTTGTAATAGTTTAGATTTACCTTTTCCGCAATTTACTTTCCGCAATTATTAAACTGTTAATTATGCCTGCAAGACTTGTATGAAAAATAAAATCAACTCGTAGCTCACCATATAAATGTGCAAAGACAATTAACATGAAACAACACACATGCACATGCCACTCCTAGGGTACGCCTCACTGGTTGCCTCGACGTGGTCGTCAAGTATAGGGTGTTTTAGAGGTCGCCCTCCTGTCTAAAGATCCAGTTGCCTCGAAACGGTTTCTTCGGATAAAAAAGGATCTAGGACATTAGGGTTACCGCTAAGGCGTCCTACTATTGCTTTGGTGACCACACATGTCCCTATAATCGAATTGACCCGAATAACTCCAACGACGGTGCTACCTACTTCTCAATAGTGGGATAACACTGTCCAAAGGACTCTTACACAGCCTAATTCCTTAGAGTAGGTAGATTTCTCCTAGGTACTTGCTCTTTCTAAAATAAAAACAACTTTTCGCACCTACACTTTCAAAAAGTTTTCAAACAAACACTTCATACACTCTTGAGGACAGATACAAGAGTTACTTAGGAGTTTTTCAAACTAAACTTTTTCAAAACCCACAAACACTTGAAAAGCAAACAATTTTTGAAAACATAGTGAGTAAGTACCTAAGAGCCCATGGATAACCATGGATAGAAAGGGTGCTAACACCTTCCCTTTCTATAATCTACCTCCCGAACCGAGAAACATCTCGAAAAGGAATTTTGCTGTGCTTTTGTCCTTTCCTTGTTTGAGAATATAAAAGACGGTGGCGACTCTTGCTTACCGCGACATTTCGCGAACCAGCATTTCAAAACAGTCAGTTTTATTTCCACCGATCACACATTGGATGTGAGGGACAGGTGTGGGTCGTCGTACAGTCATAGAAGGCAACTTGTAAGATATTTTAGCAATTTGTCGTAAGGGTCTAAGATTGTTTACCAAAGGAAACATTGAAGGGTCATCGAGGGACTACAATCTTTTAATCGAGTTTCTTTTGTTAAAGCATCTCACGTTCGAGGGACATGACTGTTTTTATCCGAGGCAACGTGTGAGTTATCCTAGAGGTGTAAGTGTGCAAAGTATGTTTGGTTCAATTATTTTATCTTGAATTAGGGTTGTCTAATATTTGATTTTAAATCTTGACATACAAACCCTAATTACTAACAATAATAAGGAAAGCGGTAAATTGCGGAATTTAAATGTCCTACGCTATTACAACGCTTTGGGAATGGGGGTACAAGTTTGTAAATGAGGGGAAAAAGCAATAAAGCCCTAATTACTATTATAAACCATTGAATATGAATTACAATAATACTACAAAAAAAGTAAAGATGAAGAAGAAAAGAAAATTATTTTTAGGGTTTTTGATGGAAAAAAAGGTTTTAAAGATTAAACTAATCAAACTAATTAACTTTAAATACAAGAGAAGTTAATTGATTATTAACAAAACCTAAAAATCTAAATTATTAAAATAAAACCTAAGTCTAATTTAATTTATTTAGAAAATAATTTTGAATGTCAATGTTAATTTTGAGAAGAAAATGCTTTTATAATGTAAAAGAGAGTAATAAAATTTAAATAAAAAAAGAAATAAAATGTTTAAATTAAAATATTTTTAATTTAATTATTTTAAGAAGTTATATTTTTATATTTTTGGGTTAAATAATAATAAAAATAAATAAAGTATAAAAAATATAAAGTATATAAAAAGTATTGGGCTAGGGTTTTAAAAAGTGAAATGGGTGTATAAAGGCAAAATGGGGCGTTGGGCCTAAAATATATATTTTGGTTTTAATCAGAAACAAAAATATTAAAAAATGAAAATGGGCTTATGCTTTAGTAAAAGAGGGGGTATTAGGAAGAAATTTGGTCAAAAGCCCAGAAACCAAGTCCAACGCTTGTTGATGCAGTGTGATTAATTTGAGAGGGTGAACCATGGGCTTACCTTATAGAGTGTTGGATGAGATGGCTGGTAGATTTGGTGGCATGGATGAGAGGCGCATGATGTGCGCATATTCTTGGCTTGTATTGAATTTGTAATGGAAATTTTAGAAAAAACCAAAAGGGTACCACTGGGGCTCAAACCCAGGTCCCTATGGGGTAATGCCTTACGGGCGCTTCTCCTGCCACTAGGGTGGCTGTTTCATTCGTGAGTAATATAACTTATAATAAATAAAAAATAAAAATAAGTCCTAATGGTACTTCATCCCTAACCTTGCGCCAGTATTTCCAACACCATTTTTGAATTTTGTAACCTCCTCATTTCTCAACCATTTGCAAAAATGTAAGCATGAAAGTTGCTCCAAATTTCATCACGATTTCAGCCATGTAAATAACTAAAACTATAAATCAAAGATGAGCATGAATTTTATATGGTACCAAATTTTGACCTAATTTTTCAGAAAGTTCATCTTTAAAATTCGCATCACTCAAGCAACATAAATGAAATCTAACGGTATGGTTAGCTACAGGGCTATGATGTCTACATTTTTTATTCACAAAGTAACCACTAATGATGTTTGTAGAGAGAGTTCAAAGTTGATAAAACTTGCCTTAAACCTAGAAATTGTGTATGGAGTTTGAGCACTTCTGGAGGTGGGGATGAGTTATATTTGATGTATGGAAGCTTTGAGAATGATTTTGAGGGAGAGCGCACAATTGAAATGTGAGTTTGGGATTCTAGGTCAGAAATGGCAAGTTATGGAGATTTTGGTGAAATTTCTGGTTTTAGGGAGTTTCCAGGCTTGTTAATTCATATTTGGCTTGCAAAATAATGCCTTTATTTATAGGGAAAGGTTTGAAGGCTTGAAATGATCAGAAACAAGAAATCACGTGTTATGGTATTGAAACTTGTTTTTGAAGCAATCTTGAAAATCATGGTTTCAATTTAATGGGATAAGACCTTGTAGGATGGCTAGAAGCTTAAAACATGTTGCTTCTGAGCATACATGTTGAGTGTGATCAGAACAAACAAGTTAGAGGCTCAAGACAAGTTGACTTTGTGATTAAAGTCACTTTTCAAGAATAACAAAGGTGCCTTTCTTCCAAAAATGGAAAATTGATTTGGATAATAGCTTAATCACTTGGATCTTACCTCAATCAATTGTGTAAAAATTAATTATGGAGTGATTTACAAGTTAGAAGCCTTCAAAGCAAGATTATGCAGCATAGGCTTGAGATTTAATCATGTTCTCTTCATGAAAATGACTTGAAATGCAAGAATGGATGCTCAACTTCTTCTCTTCAATTCTCCTAGATCAGAAATGATCTCTTCAAGTTATTGGACATTTTGGAAATCTTGAAACATTGTCTACAACCTTCATGTTGACCACTTTGGCAAAATCATCTTGGAACTAGATGAAAATGGGACAAGAAGTTACGTCAAAAATCTGCCTAAACTTGTTGAAAATTTCACTAAGTGTTTTATGAATAATGTCATGACTTCATGAGCCTATATCTTAAAGTATAAGCATTTTTTGGACATCAACCCTCTAATACAAAGTTGTAGACTTCATCAATATCTACCACTTTCATGTTGAAAGTTTTCCTTAAATCATCTTGCATCTTGGTGAAAAATTGTCATGAAGTAATGATATTATCAAGGTTAAAAACACTTAGAAATTTTCTAAGTCTTCAAAACTTTGACTTATTATGGAATTTCTTGACTTTCCTGATTCTTGTTAACCAAGTTTGATATTTTTGAGTGTCTTGATGAATTTTGATCTTTGAAATGTAATGTTGACCCAAAAGTCAAAGTTTGACTTTTTGTGTATTAGTTGACTTTTCATAAGTAGATCAAATTTCAACTATCAATTCATTGATCTTGAGAAATGATTTGAGCCATGAAGTTAGGTCAATATGTTGTGTTTAAGTCTTTAAGATTATGCTCCAAGTCACTGAGTCATGTACTTGGTCAAAAGTCAATGATCACTCATTCTAAGTCAAAACCCTAATTTTGACCATTTTGCCCCTCTGATGATTTAAATGCTTTTCTTAAGGAATTGTGATCAAAAATTGATAAATTGATAAATATGATTTCAAAATGTTGATGGGTACCAAAAATCATGAAGTTTGACTATAGATTGACCATAGTTGACTATAGATCTGAGCAATTGACTGAGCAAATTTGTAGTGCAAGACTTGAAACTTGTCATGATCATTCTTGGGGACCTATAATGAACCATGAAAGTCACTTGAGGCATTAAAGGTCCAAATATCCTTGAGAAACCCAAAACCCTAATTTGTGGGCTCAGTGCTTAGGAGGTGAACTTGTCTGATCAAACTCTTGAAACTTCTTGAGCATTTGAGATCTTTTGTGAGAAGTTTTTTTTTAGAATAGAGAGAGAAAATTTTGGGGTACAACAATTGTATATGGCCAGAAGGGCCATAGTAAAAATGATCGCCATCGGTCTGTGGGAGCAGTGTTGATCTCTAATCTGGCGCTTGTTCAACAACAACAACAATAGGGCAACCAACGAAGGTCAGACGCTCTGTTAAGGAAGTTTACCAGGATGTACATGCCTTTATCCCAAGAATTTCAACATTTTTTAAAAGTTGAACTCATTTCATTGTGGGATCCTCCTCAGAATCCCAACACATCCTCTCCCAAGTAAAATCTGAATGTGAAGTGTGACTATCATTCAAACAGTCCTGGGCACGACACCAAAAACTGTTGGGGCCTGAAAAACAAAATTCAGGACATGATTGATAATAAGGAAATTAAGTTCGATCCTCCGGAGACTCCAAACGTGATTACTGCGCCTATGCCAAAGCATGAGAAAGGCATAAGTGCTATTGAAGATGTTATGTTTATTACCACTGTAGGTAATACGATTACTCCTCTCTCAACAATCAAAAAGAATTTGTTACAAGCCGGTTTATTTTCGGGTTGTGTTAAACAATGTTATTGCTGTGCAATCCAACCCAATGGTTGCGGGTTACTGAAGGAAGGCATTCAGCGCCTGCTGGATGAACACATAATTTTGATCGAGAAAGTTCTGTATGTTGAGAATTTGTGCCAAGATTTTTCCGTCGTATTCGATACTCCTGTCAGAATCACTTCCAAGGGTTCTGTAAGGATTACCGCCAATCCAAAAGTTTCTCCTTTGATCATTATAACACCTGGACCCATTCCATATTCTTTGGATAAAGGTATTCCACGAAACTATGTATCCGATGTCTACTACCATGGTGTTAAACAATAGTTGTCTGATGAAGATGCTGAAGATGTTGATCCCAACATTGACAATATTGCAGGGACCAGCAAAGTTACTAGAAGCAGAAGGATTTTCTCCCCAGAAATATCTTCGAAAAATGTTGCTACACCTGTTTGAATTGTCGTTACTAAGTCAGCTGCCGAGGCACGGGGTAAAGAGCCAACAGTAGAGTCTGCCCATATGGAGGCTCCCAAAGAGATCACATTTGAAGACACCTCTAGACAAGAGGTGGAAGATGTTTTGAAGATCATTTGAAAAAGTGGCTATAAAATTATTGAACAGTTGGGGCAGACCCCGTCCAAAATCTCCATGTTATCTTTACTGCTGTGTTTTGAAGCCCATGTGCAGGTTTTAGTAAAAATCTTGAAGACTGCTCACGTGCCACAAGAAATTTCGTCTGATCAATTTGGAAGTTATGTGGCTAGCTTAACAACTGATAATGGATTAGGCTTCTCCGATGCTGACCTGACTCCGGAGGGTAGAAACCATGATAGGTCCCTCTATGTCTCCATTGAATGTAGGGGCCCTATGTTGTCTCATATGGTAATTGATACTGCCTCTTCTCTGAATTTTCAGCCAAAAGGTGCTCTTGACAGACTAGATTGTGAAGGGGTTATGCTGAAGCCCAGCAATATCATAGTTCGAGCCTTTGACGGATCAAAAATAATGGTACATGGAGAAGTGGACCTTCCGATCAAAGTGGGTTCATAAACCTTTGAATCCACCTTCTATGTAATGGACATCCAACCAGCTTATTCTTGTTTATTGGGATGCCCCTAGATCCATGGGGCAGGTGCTTTTACCTCCACCTTGGACCAGAAATTGAATTATCCTGTAAGAGGAAAGATTGTTACTGTCTGCGGAGAAGAGGAGTATATGGTCAGCCACCTAAATTCATTCTGATATGTGGAGATGGACCGGGAATTTATTGAGACTCCCTGTCAGACCTTTGAAGTGATTTCCCCTTCCGTTGTTAAAGATGTTTCTACCATTCCAAAGACCACTAGAATTCCGTACAACATGGCTTCCTTGAAAGATGCCAAAGCTACTATAGAAGAAGGTAGTTGTAATTTTTGGGGTCAGCTTCCTGATATCCCTTATAAATCTGACAAGTTTGGTTTGGGCTTTACAGTAGAAGGTCAAAGGGTTGTTCGTCTTCCTCGTGCTGGAAGGCCTCTGTTCCGTATTTGTAATAACGGAGTCAACGCTATAGAGGATGCTAACAGCGATTGTGACTTTGGCGTCTGGATATTCCCTACCATTGGTAATGGACTCGACAATTGGAAAGCAGAAGACATTATCCCTATCTCCTTTAGTCAGGAGTCATATCTACATTCCTTTCTTATTGCTTTTAAAGTATTTTGGTTATGTAATAAACAATGACTTTAAACCTTGTGTCTTACCCGGGGCACAATGGTTCATTTGTTAAGGGTTGATAATTCATAAATATTGTTCATTTAATAAAAACATTGGACGTTTTGCATTCAAATTTTATGCTCCCTGTTTTTTATTTTGCTTATTGCATTTTCAAAATAGTTATGTGTTCTAACACACACCCACACACTACATTGCAGGTCCCTGTCCAATCTGGATCTCGTTGATAACGATTCTGCTATTGCCGATTATGACTTTGATAATCCAATCCACCAAGCTGAGGACGAAGGTGAGGAAGATTATGAAATACCTAAAGAACTTGCCAGACTCTTAATACAAGAAGAAAAGGATATCCAACCACATGAAGAGTCAGACAAAGTTGTGAACTTGGGTACCGAGACATATCAGAAAGAAGTCAAGATAGGCACAAACTTAGAGAGCAGTGTCAAGAACAAATTAATCCAGATGTTGCGTGAATATGTTGAGATCTTTTCTTGGTCATACGAAGACATGCCAGGGCTCGATACCAATATTGTCGTTCATCGTCTACCAATGAAAGAGGGTTGTTCTCCAATTAAGAAGAATGTTTGTCTCATGCGTCTCGAGATGTCCAAAAAGATCAAGAATGAAGTTATGAAACAATTCAATGTAGGTTTCTTGATAGTGACATCATATCCTCAATGGGTTGCTAATGTTGTTCCGGTAAAAAAGAAAGATGGCAAGGTACGTATGTGTGTAGATTAAAGGGATCTGAACAGGGCGAGCCCCAAAGATGACTTCCCACTGCAGCATATTGATCTTTTGGTCGACAACACCGCTTAACACAAGGTATTCTCCTTCATGGATGGTTTCTCGGGTTATAATCAGATCAAGATAGTGCCTGAAGACATGGAGAAAACTACTTTTGTCACACAGTGGGGCACTTTATGTTACAAGGTTATGCCTTTTGGGTTGAAGAACACCGGGGCAACTTATTAGCGTGCCATGGTAGCCTTATTTCATGACATGATTCATCACGAGATAGAAGTCTAATTCGAAGACATGATAGCCAGATTATAGACTGAAGAAGATCATCTTGATCATTTGCATAAATTGTTTGAAATACTGAAGAAGTACAAGCTAAGGTTAAATCTGAACAAATGCACTTTTTGGGTGAGATGCGACAAACTCCTCGGTTTCATCATCAACGGTAAAGGTATTGAAGTTGATCCTGCAAAAGTAAGAGTTATTCAAGAAATGTCAGCTCCCTGTACTGAGAAGAAAGTCATAGGTTTCTTAGGACAATTGAATTACATTGCCGATTCATTTCCCATTTGACTGCTACTTGTGAGCCAATCTTCAAGTTGTTGAAGAAAGATCAAGTAGTAAAGTGGAACGACGACTATAAAATAGCCTTTGATAAAAATCATGTACTTGACAGTGCTAGAGAACTCAATGGGTGTGTACTGGGGAAGCATGACGAGTCTGGTCGAAAAGAGAATGCAATATATTACCTAAGCAAAAAGTTTACCGATTGTGAAACAAGATATTCACTGCTCGAGAAAACTTGTTGTGCTTTGGCATGGTCTTCTCGCCGACTAAGACAGTATATGTTTACTCAAACTACTTTATTGATTTCTAAAATGGATCATATCAAGTACATATTCGAGAAGCCAACTCTCTCCAAAAGAATACCCCGATGGAAAATGGTCTTAACAGAATATGACATTCAGTACACCATTCAAAAAGCAATCAAAGGAAGTGTACTGGAAGACCATTTGGCTCATCAAGTTTTGGACGACTACCAATCTATGAATTTCGATTTCCCGAATGAGAACATCATGCTAGTTACAGATTATGAAGAACCTGGACCCTATGGAGGACCTGAGCTAGGATCTCGATGGACTATGGTTTTTGATGGAGCTTCTAACGCACTTGGCAACTGAATTGGTGTTGTAATCATCTCTCCTTATGGTTGTCATACGCCCTTCACTTCCATCCTTTGCTTTGACTGCACAAACAATATGGCTGAATATGAAGCGTGCATCATGGGTATTAAGGCTGCTATTGACCTGAGAATCAAGTTCTTGAGCGTATATGGGGATTCAACCCTAGTAATCAGTTAGGTTAAGGGAGAAATGGATACGAAGCATCTGAATCTTATCCCTTACCGAGAACATGTTCTAACCTTGATTCCCTATTTAGAAGAGATTGCTTTTGAGTATATCCCAAGAGAAGAGAATCAGTTGGCGGACGCATTGGCTACCATGTCATCCATGTTCAAGTTTAGGTGGGACAATGAGGCTCCCAGAATTACCATTAAAAGAATGGATGAACTAGCGCAATGCTATGAAGTTGACACTGATGAAGTAGGAGAGAAACCTTGGTTTTATGAAGTAAAGAGGTATCTTGAGACTCATAGTACCCTGATGGGGCGTCTATCAATGACAAGAAATTCCTATGGAGGTTCTCAGCTAATTTTTTCTTGAGCAATGGAGTTTTATACAAATACAATCATGATTCGACTATGCTTCATTGTGTAGACAAGAAGGAAGCAGAAGAAATTATGCAAGATATGCACAAAGGTGTCTTCGGTACTCACTCCAGTGGGAATACTATGGATAAAAAGATCTTCAGGGCAGGTTACTATTGGTCGACTATCGAAACCAACTGTCACCACCACTCAAGAACTTGTCATAAGTTCCAGATCTGCGCTAATAAATTTTATGTTCCTCAGGTTCCTCTAAATGTATTGACTTCTCCTTGGACATTTGCAATATGGCGGATTGATATGATTGGAGAGATTAAGCCTATCGCTTCTAACAGGCATCGGTTCATCCTCGTTGCCAATCGAATACTTCACAAAGTGGGTTGAAGCAGGCTCGTTCTCCTTTATTACCAAGAATGTGGTAGCCCGGTTCATCAAATATAATCGTATCTGCCAGTATGGCATCCCCGAAAGGATTCACAGACAATGGTACTAACCTCAATAACACTATCATCACGGAACTCTGCACATAGTTCAAGATCAAGCACCACAATTCTTCTCTGTACCGACCAAAGATGAATGGCGCAGTGGAAGCCTCCAATAAGAAAATTAAGAAGATCATACAGAAGATGGTTGTAACCTACAAAGACTGGCACAAGATGTTACCGTTTTCTCTTTATGGCTATCGCACTTCAGCACGAACATCAACTGGGGAAAATCCATTCTCTTTGGTTTACAGTATGAAAGCCGTCCTACCTATCGAAGTTCAGATTCCTTCTCTGAGAATTATAAAAGATGCAGACTTAGACGAAGATGAGTGGATTCAGACCAGGATAGACCATTTGAATATGATTGACGAGAAAAGGCTTGCGGCTGTTTGTCACGGTAAGATGTATTAGAAGAATATGATAAAGGCATTCAACAAGAAAATCAAGCATCGTATATATCAGGCTAGGAACTTGGTAATAAAGCGCATCATTCTACCGCAGGGTGATCCTAGGGGAAAATGGACTCTCGCCTACAAAGGGCCATTTGTAGTCAAGAAGATATTTTCTGGCGGTGCTATGATACTAACCACCATGGATGGAAAAGATTTTCCGCACCCTATGAATGTAGATATAATCAAAAGATACTACGCATGAAAAAAAACCCACTAGGTTGACTGGCCTAGGCAAAAATAAGGGTATCTCGGTGAACCAAAAGGGTTCGGGCAAAAATTAGGGATATATGTAAAAGATTGTACACCCGGCAAGTCGAAAATCTGAGAAGGCGGCTTGGGCAAGAAAGGGTATCCCAGTGGACTGAAAATCTGAAAGGTGGTCCAGGAAAAAGTTAGGGATTAAAGCATATGACTATGTCTCGTTGGATCATTTACAACAAGCTTTATTACCAACGACAAGTTCAAACAACACAGATCAATTCAATCACTTTCTACAGACAGCAAGGGGTGAAATGCTTGAAGACATAGGGGCAATAGCAGAGTTGGAACCCAATGAGATTATTCCTACATATCTATTATCTTGTTTTCAGTTTGTACTCTTTTCATTTCACGACAAATTCCTCTTACTAGGATTTTTGTCTCTTTGTACGACAACTGCCTGTTTATGGGAAAATTATCAATACAAATACGCCCTAAAATTAAAATCTTATTTTACTTTTTCTGTTTTGTTTGCAAAAACGTCCAATGACTAAAATTGAATGAACATATGCATATGTATATGATTAACTGTTAACAAATATATGCATAAAAACAGGAATGAGCATTTGCTCAAGACTCTAGGAGTTAGGATAATGTTTAAGTCGTCTACATATCCCCACAGAAAAATCCTCGTTGGATTATCTCCATAGAGTAGTCTTATCATACTCACCAGTCGATCGCTCTAGCAGATAAATGAATATGATCTCTTTCTCGGTAATGTCGCCAACCTATGGAATCCCAACCAGTACAGTTTATAGAAATTCTCTTCTCCGTCTGAGTTTATTCCTCCAAAACTATAAAAAAAAAACCCTATAGATTTCTTTTCTCCGACATAGCTCATTTCTCAGCAAGGGTGTTTCCTTAGCAGAGTATTTCTCCATCAACAGGGTTTATTTCCCCAACATGGTTTATTTCCCAATAGAGTTTATTTCCCCAACAGATCACAGTCTCCCCAGCTTGAGTATGTTTCTACCACAAATTACCGACAAGATTCCCACCTCCGGCAAAGGGCAGTCTAGGTTGATATCCCTATAGAGTTGCTACCAAATCTTAAACTGGACTAGGAAACTTTCAACCTTATTTTCTCCAGACGAGTCACTATCCATATCAGAAACTCGATCAGACAACACCTCAAAAGTTGATCCATCTCTTTTATCCCCAATCAGGATATATAAGAACTAAAATCCCCAGCAGAACAATGAACAACCAATGTTCTTGGACTATTATCCCCAAATAGTAATCAACATTCCCCAACGGAGTTTCCTCAAGAAGAAATTAGGAATACCCATCAAGATCAAAGATACAAATACTTCATCCCCAACAACAGTCAGGGATTTATTTTCCCAGACAAAGATGTTGCACGAGTTTACAAATGCATTTCAACAACACTATGTACTCGTACATCATTTACAAACGTCATAGCATGTGCATACGAAACACATATAGCACAATCTCATTTATTTTGAGAACATCATTATGCAATACATTCCATACATCATGACATTGCATACAGCTAACTCTTTACCTTTTCAGGAAAGATCCATCAATAGACAAACATCATCAACTACCTATATGACCATCCAGTCTTCTCAAAGGCTACATCTGACAAATGGCTACTTAAGCAATTTCCTCAGAGGGTCATTCTCAAAGAGGCATATTTTCTAGCTGAAGTCGGGCGTAGACATCTTCTAGTATATAATTTAGAAGAAATCGAGTGTAGATTCCTTCTGAAGCTCCTTTTGAAAAGTCGGGCGTAGACTCCTTCCAACATTTTCTTCCAGTTGATGTCGGTGTAGACATCTTTTGGCTCAGATTAAATCAAGTGTAGATTTATTCTGATACTTCTTCCAGTTGAAGTCGGGCGTAGACATCTTTTGGCTCAGATTAAATCGAGCATAGATTTATTCTGATACTCCTTTGGAAAAGTAGGGCGTAGACTCTTTCCAACATCTTTTCTAGTTGAAGTCGGGCGTAGACATCTTCTGGCTCAGATTAAATCGAGCGTAGATTTATTCTGATACTTCTTCCAGTTGAATTCAGGCATAGACATCTTCTAGCTTAGATTAAATCGAGCGTAGATTTATTCTGATACTCCTTCGGAAAAGTTAGGCGTTGACTCTTTCCAACATATTCTCTAGTTGAAGTCGGGCGTAGACTCTTTCCAACATATTTTCTAGTTGAAGTTGAGTGTAGACATCTTATGGCTCAGATTAAATCGAGCTTAGATTTATTCTGATACTTCTTCCAGTTGAAGTCAGGCGTAGACATCTTCTGGCTCAGATTAAATCGAGCGTAGATTTATTTTGATACTCCTTCAGAAAATTCGGACGTAGACTCTTTCCAACATATTTTCTAGTTGAAGTCGGGCGTAGACATCTTCTAGTATATCATTCAGACGAAATCAAGCGTAGATTCCTTATGAAGCTCCTTTGGAAAAGTCGGGCATAGACTCCTTCCAATACTTATTCCAGTTGAAGTCGGGCGTAGGCATCTTTTGGTTCAGATTAAATCTAGTGTAAATTTATTCTAATTATCCTTTTGGACCAAGTCGGGCGTAGACTCACTCCAAATATATCTTCTAAGACAAAGTCGAGCGTAGACTTAGTCTAATTTCTATCAACGGTTACTTTGGATGGCATCTACAAGCCCATCTCCGATGACTCTCTATCACCTTTCCAAATGGCATCTTTAAGCTCATTCCCAGTATAATAAACCAACAATGTTACTTGGTGCACCGACGAGTGCAAATTTCAGGGCACTTAAGTGTTCAATCATCTTCCACCTTCAAGACACGAATGGAAGACATGCCAATCTAACTCTTTATGTTTAAGAATATTGAACATGTGAATCTATTGTACCCTAAAATTTTCCCTCCCAGTTTCTTTAAAACATTCTTCTAAGGGTCTCAAGTATTCAATGATACTCAAGAGTTGACCAGTCAAATGCTCCTCCTAAGTAATGGGTCCACAACTAGGGTTTCGTATTACACAAATAAGAATGGGTTTCAAAGGTCTCAAATGGTTTCCATGGTTCTCCATAGGTTTTCAACAATGTTCATGTCAAGTTTCAAGCCTTGCATCATAAGTTTGCTCAATCAATGGCTCAGATGACTGCAAATTAACTATATTGGTTAAAAAGTCAATTGTGGTCAACATACAGTCAAACTTCAAGATTTTTGGTAAACACAAACATTTTTTAATGATATTCATCATTTTATCAAGGTTTGATCATGATTCCTCAAGAGAAGTCCTCAAATCATTAAAAGTCCAAAGTTGCCAAATTAGGGTTTTCTTAGGAGGAGTGAACTGAACTTTGACCAATCATAACTTTCACATGCTTCATCAAATTTTTCCAAACCAAAGCCCATTTTGAAGGAAATTCAATTCTCTACAACTTTGCATATATTCTCAAGTCCAAAAAGTGCTTCATTTGAAAGATATGAGCTAATACATTATAGGTCATTTCAAAATCAAACAAAAAGATACTTTTTGTCAAGGCAACTTACATCAAGATAAATTCTCCAAATGCAAAAATGATCAAAAGAGAAAATTAAGATGACATCTTAAGCTTTCCAAAAAGTCTAATATCACCTTCAAAAGATGAAAACTGAGGGAGTTATGACCAGTGAAAATTGGGAAAGTTTGAGGAAATGCATAAAGGGAAAACTAAGCAAACTTGAAGTTTTGAACTAGTGGGCCTAACTTTTGATGTTCAAACATTTTCATAAGGTGTTAGAGGACCTCTAAATCCATTCACATATTTTTTATGATTTTTATTTCTTTTATTTGAATTTTTATTCATTTAAATGTAAATAAAATCAAATAAAATATGAAACAATGGTATAAGGGCGTGGGCTTTTTGTTTCAATCATCTAGAGGCCCATTACAACTCATGACAACCTAGTACAGCTAGAAAAAATCGTGTAAGGCTCAAAATAGCAAGAGGTATATCAAAATTAGAAGTTTTTAAATGTGCTTTATTTTGTTTGATCATGGCTTGATTACATGATTTCTTGCCATGGTTACTGAGCCATTTCATTTCTCTATATAAGCACAAGAGATCAGCATCAAAAAGACACAAATTCCTGCCTCAAGAGGCTAGCCAAAACTCTCCATATTTTCTCAAAACCCTAAGTTCTAAAATCGGTGCTACAAGTGTTCACTTTCCACAATTCCAATACCATTCATCTCCTGAAGTATCAAAGGGTAAGTTTGGATCATTTGGCATGATCACAAATGCGTGAAATGCACAATATAGTGTCACCGGTCTCCATTTTTTTTGCAAAATTCATTTCTCTAATTTTGTTTTGTTTTAATTAGATTTGATACTTCTAACATGATTCTAAGATATGATTAAGCAGGTCTGAGCAAGTATCATAATCCCATGCATGCTGTTTGGCAATATGCCATTTTTTATTCTGATTGGTTAAAATGGATTTGAAACACATGATCCAAGGGTTTTTAGCCAAACCTAAGGCCGAATTCGGATTCAGGAGGGTCAAATTAGGGGGACGTGTTATCTTGGATCCTTAAAAATTGAGTTTTTTCCATTTTTGAATGCCAGGGCATGGGTTTGATCCCTGCCCTTGGTATGTTATTTTTCTCACATTTCTCTTGTAGATCCAGCATGAATCCAGTCTAGCACGCACTATGCATCTCACATCCTGACCATCAGATCTCAACCAATCCAGATCCAACAGCCAGAAGGGAACCCCCACAATGTACCTCTTGAAATTGGTCATACATGATCATTCAAACTGTAGGGCTAGCGTGTTTGGGCCTAGCAATCTGCTTCCCTTGCACCCCCTAGATCTACTTTCAGGCCCACCTTTCTTTTTTATTATTTATTTTAATTTCTATTTTTTAAACATAATTAAAATTTTCCCTAATTAATCAATTTAATCAGAATATTTCATAAAAAAATAAAAATAAAAAGATATTTTTTATCAATTAACTTTTTTAATTAATTTTAGACTTAGGTTTTATTTTATCTAATAATTTAGAATTTAATTTAGAATTAGGTTAATCATTTAACAAAAATACCAAAAATATCAAATTAGGTTTTTTAGATTTCTTTAAAAATATCTTTCTTAATATTTATTTTCTCCGCTATTTAATTTTCTTAGATCAAATGTATAAGCTTCGCGTCAAGTTGTAATAGTTTTAGATTTAAGTTTTACGTGAGTTTTACTAAATATTGTAACTGCTAAAAGTTGTAATAGCTTAAACTAGGGTTTGTTGTTTTTCCCCTATTTTTATGGTTTGTAACCCCCATCCCCGAAACATTGTAATAACGTAGTTTTTATTTCCCGCACTTTACTTTCCGCACCTATACTATGTATGTATGCTTGTATATATATTTACATGTATAATAATTAGGTTTGTATGGAAAGATAATAATCAAATGCTAGAAAACCTAATCAAGACAAATTAACTGAAAACAAATCACTTTTCACACACGTACCTCTAGGGTGACTCCACTCGTTGCCTTCGGAAAACAATCATATCCCTCGAACGTAGGTATACCATTAGCAAAGACCCCTCCCCCCCCCCCCCCCCCCCGTTAAAAATCATCATAAGTATCATAGTCCCTCGATGACCCTTCGATGCTGCCTTCGGTAAATGATCTTGTCCCTTGATATTGCTTACGAATACATGATGATAGTCCCTTCGAATTGCTAAAGGTATCCCTATATGTTGCCTTTATGACTGTACAATGATACACGCCTGTCCCTCAAAACATCCAATGATAGGGCTTCCTACTAACCAATGATAGGGTAGCACTATCTAAAGGAGGAGGAAAAGAACAAAAGACTTTTGAGTAGGTAGATAGTTCTTAATCGCTAGCTCGCGAACATTTCAAAACATTTTTCACACAATACACTTCTCTTCTAAAATATTTTCAAAACAAATACTTTGTATGCATTCTCAATTGATACGACAATCATTACAAAGTTGTCGAACTTAGGAATTTTCAAAATATTTTCAAACTTACACATTCACTAAGCATTTTCAAAAGTGAGCTAGCGATTAAGAGCCCGTAGATAACTATAGATGAAAAGGGTTCTAATACCTTTCCTTTTAATAGCCTACCCCCCTTACTCATAAAAATTCTCAAAGGTCTTTCATGTGCTTTTCACCCTTTCTTTTATTGGATAAAAGAAAAGTCGATGGCGACTCTTATTATCCGCAACATTTGCGATAAAACGCAAAACCAAAAGTCGGTTCTCCCACCATATAACACTTCGTTTGGTCGTATGAAGACATGTCAAGGCTTGATACTGATATTGTGGTTCACCGTCTACCAACGAAAGAGGGTTGTTTTCCAATCAAATAGAAAGTTCATCGCATGTGTCCCGAGATGTTAGAGAAGATCAAGGCCGAGGTTATAAAACAATTCAATGTGGGCTTATTGGTTGTTACCTCATATCCTCAATGGGTAGAAAATGTGGTTCTGGTACCGAAGAAAGACGACAAAGTGCCTATGTGTGTAGATTATAGGGATCCGAACAGGGAAAGCCCCAAAGATGACTTCTCACTTCCATATACTGATGTTCTGGTTGACAACACCACTTAACACAAGGTATTCTCCTTCATGTACGGTTTCTCGGGATATAATCAAATCAAGATGACACCTGATGATATGGAGAAAACACCCTTCGTCACACAGTGGGGAACTTTTTATTACAAGGTTATGCCTTTTGGGTTGAAGAATGTCGGTGCAACTTATCAGCGTTATATGGTAGCTCTGTTCCATGATATGATCCTTCATGAGATAGAGGTCTACATCAACGACATGATAGCCAAGTCCCAGACTGAAGAGGAACATCTTGACCATCTACACAAGTTGTTTGAAAGGCTGAAAAAATACAAGCTAAGGTTGAATCCGAACAAGTGAACTTTGGAGTGAGATCCGGTAAACTCTTGGGTTTCGTTGTCAATGGTAAAGTTATTGAATTTGATCCCGTAAAAGTCAAATCAATTCAAGAAATGCCTTCTCCCCGTACTGAGAAGGAAGTAAGAAGTTTCTTGGGACGATGAATCACATTGCCTGATTCATTTCTCATTTGATTGCTACTTGTGAGCCGATCTTCAAATTGCTAAAGAAAGATTAGGTAGTAAAATGGAATGAAAATTTCCAGATAGCCTTTGACAAGATTAAGGAGTATCTCCAAGAACCTCCAATTCTGATGCCACCAGTCGAAGGAAGACCCCTTATCATGTACTTAACAGTGTTGGAGAACTGAATGGGGTGTGTACTGGGCCAACATAATGAGTCTGGTCGAAAAGAGCATTCAATATACTACCTTAGAAAAAAGTTTATCGACTGCGAAACAAGATACTCACTTCTCGAGAAAACTTGTTGCGCTTTGGCATGGGCTACTCGCCGACTAAGATAGTATATATTGACCCATACTACTTTATTGATCTCTAAAATAGATCCCATCAAATACATATTTGAGAAGCCCGCTCTCTCCGGAAGGATATCTAGATGGCAAATGGTCTTGACAGAATACGATATTCAGTACACCACTCAGAAAGCAATCAAAGGAAGCATACTGGCTGATCATTTGGCTCATCAAGCTGTAGACGACTACCAGTCTATGAATTTCGAGTTCCCGAACGAGAAAATCATGCTTGTAGCACCCATAATTTAATTAATTATTTAATTAAATTATTTTTGGAATATTTGTGAAGATGTTTTACGATTAATTGGATTTATTTTATTAAGTGGAGAAATAATATTAGAATTATAATATTATTGGAAGTGGGCTTATTTTTGAAGGAATAAAAGTAATGAGGGGGTGTATTAATTTGAGCCCAATAAGGAATAAAGAATAATAGGGTTATTTTATTGTTGTTAGAAAGAAAAGAATAGAAAGAAAGAAGCAGTAGAAGAATAAGGATTGAGAGGAGAACGTGCAAGCTGTTGGAAAAGTGGAAAAACGGCAGAACGAGAATTCAATCAGAAGATTATTGAGCGACCTTCAATCCAAGGTAAGGGTGGGGTTCCAACTTTATAATTGGGTTCACGATGTTTGATATGTGGGATTAGGTATATGAATTTTTCCATGGATCAATTGTTGTTTCTGGTTGTGTTTGATTGTTGTGGATTGATATTGAAATTATTGAGGTTAATTGATTATCGAAAAAATTATTCTGGGTTAGTATAATTATTAAGTTTCTGTAAAATACATGTGGTATTGGTTGGAATTAAGAAGGATATTGGTAATCTAGACTACGTGAAGGATAATATAGAAAGTTAATTACTGGTACCCATGTATTATAATATAAAGAAGTTAGAATGTACCAAATGATTTTACTACCATATATTATTAATTTGCAGCTAGTGAATACATATATGTATACTAGCTTTAGTGATGTGATATCACATATATACATGTATAGGTAGTAAAAAGTAACTAAAATCCCAATATACCATACTGTGTTTTAATGTGCTGGTAAAATTAGGAAAGGAATGTGCAAGGCACATGGTGATGATAAAGAGTGTCGAGTGGCACACTGCAAGGAGAAGGGGTATGCCTATTTAATTAAATTGGGGATAGAGTTAGTCATACTGCTTTTAGTTAAGTTGATATCAGGCTAAGAATCAAAATAGTAGGATTAGTAAAAAGTAGAAGTTCTGATGGTAGAAGTTGTGTTGGTTAGAAGCTGTGTTGTCAGAAGTTGTGTTGTCAGAAATTGTGTTGTCAGAAGTTGTGTTGTCAAAAGTTGTGTTGTCATAAGTTGTGTTGGTCAGAAGTTGTGTTGGTCAGAAGTTGTATTGGTAAGAAGTTGTGTTGTCAGAAGTTGTGTTGTCAGAAGCTGTGTTGGTAAGAAGTTGTGTTGGTCAGAAGTTGTGTTGTCAAAAGTTATGTTGTCAGAAGTTGTGTTGGTCAGAAGTTGTGTTGGTTAGAAGTTTTGTTGTCAAAAGTTGTGTTGGTCAGAAGTTGTGTTGGTCGTTGCGTTGGTTTTGTATAGAATAATGAAGATGAGATGCCTAGAGGCTGATGTTTGAACTATAACAGTAGGATTAGTGACAGTAATGATGTAAGGATTAAAGAATAGCAGTATGAACTACTGTGGTATTAATGTACAACTGAGTTGTTAGTTAGAAGTTATTAATGATGTTGTGTTGATGATTTATAATAAATAAATGATTTTTGATGAATTATTATGATGATATGAGATGTTGATGAAGAGACGTTGAGATGCTTTTGAGATGTTGTTAATTTGAGATGCTTTTGAGATGTTGTTAATTTGAGATGTTGTTAACTTGGGTGTTGTTATTACATTCATGGTTGTGTCGCATACATTACATTTTTGAGATGGAGCTTATGCTCTTTGAGATGACTTGTATTGGAGAATTTTGAGATGAAGGCTTATGCCTTGTTAATGCATCTATTAATTGGGAAATTTTTGAGATGGGAGTTCTGCTCCAATGGTACCACATGCATTTGCATAGTATTGAGTTGCATTATATGATTGCATAAAGAAATGTATTTTGATGTTGATGAATGTGTATATACGTTGTAATTATTGTTGATTATGAGTTGAGAAGTAGTGATGTTATTGATCTGATTTAATATATTAATTATCATGCGCTTTATTATATTGTTAGATATCTCACCCCTTCTGTTTGAATGTTTCCCTTATGTTGGTAACGTGCAAGTAATCATGAGTGAAGGCTGTATACCTTCGGTAGTTCGAGTCGGTGTCATTGCTCTGATATGTAACACTCGGGGGGATGAACACTTGCTATTTTTGATTGTTGATTTTCAGTTGTTGAACTTTAAGTTGATTATTATTAAATATGTGCCGTTTTGAAGTTGCTTTATTGTTGTTAAAGATGTTATTAAGAATTCCGCTGCGTAGATGTTGAGTTATTTAATTAAAGATGTTATGATGATGGTTCATCCGATGTTTTGAAAGTATTATATATCCACGATGAATGAAATGAATTTGATAGAAGAATTTGTGAAGTTTCGATTCGGGTTAAAGTTGGTATCACAGCAAAAGGTTGGTCCGACCTTGTCGTCGAGTCGTAGTTGTCTAACAGTCGAAAATTGTTATTTGAGTTATAATCGTTCTTTATGTTGTAGTGAGAAGTTGAGATGGCTGGAAGGAATGATGCTGCACTTGCTGCTACTTTAGAAGCAATGGCTCGTGCGATGGAGAATCAGCCGAATGCTAACGGGAATGCTGGATCTCGTAGCTTGGCGACCTTCCAGAGAGAGAATCCACCTACGTTCAAGGGAAAGTATGATCCAGATGGAGCATTGGAGTGGTTGAAAGAGATTGAGAGAATCTTCTATGTGATGGACTGCACTCCAGCGCAGAAGGTTCGTTATGGGACTCATATGCTAGTAGTCGAGGTTGATGACTGGTGGCTAGAGACTTGTCAGAAGTTGGAAGTTGCAGGTGAGAATGTCACTTGGGCTGTGTTCTGTATGGAATTTCTGAGAAAGTACTTTCCTGAAGATGTCTGTGGTAAGAAGGAAATTGAGTTTCTTGAGCTGAAGCAAGGAAATATGTCAGTTGTTGAGTATGCTGCCAACTTTGCTGAGTTGGCTAAGTTTTATCCGCATTACGCTGAAGCAAATGTTGAGTTTTAGAGGTGTATTAAGTTTGAGAACGGGTTGCGCCCGGAGATTAAGAAGGTGGTTGGATACCAGAAAATCCGTGTTTTTGCTGATTTGGTTGATAGTTGCAGGATTTATGAAGAGGATAATAATGCTCATTACAAGATTACCAATGAGAAGAGGGGTAAGCACCAACACAATCGTGGTAAGCCTTATGATTCCCTAGCTGGTAAAGGTAAACAGAAAGTTGCTCAGAGTCAGAGGACTAGTGGGGGAGATGCTCCTGCCAGTGTGGTTTGTTTTAAGTGTGGGAAACCTGGACACAAGAGTAATGTGTGCACTACTGAAGTGAAGAGGTGTTTCCGTTGTGGCAAGAACAAACATGTTGTATCTGAGTGTGAACATAAAGATATGATTTGTTTCAATTCTAGAGAAGAAGGGCACATTGGTAGCCAGTGTCCGAAACCGAAAAGAGCTCAGTCTAGTGGAAAGGTGTTTGCTTTAGTGGAGGATCAGACAGCTGTTGAGGACAGACTTATCAGAGGTACATGTTTCATTAATAGTACTCCTTTAATTACTATTATTGATACTGGTGCTACGCATTGTTTTATTGCTGCTGATTGTGTTGAAAGATTGGGTCTTATGTTTTCTTCTTTAAATGTAGAAATGGTCATCGATACTCCAGCCAAGGGGTTAGTGACTACTTATTTTGTGTGTTTGAAGTGTCCCTTGTCGATCTTCGACAGAGACTTTGTTGTTGATTTGGTTTTTTTACCGTTAAGAGGTTTGTATGTGATTCTGGGTATGAATTGGTTAGAGCATAATTGTGTTCATATTAACTGTTATGACAAGTCGGTGAAGTATTCTACTCCTGAAGAAGAGGAATATGGTTTGTTGTCTGCTAGACAGTTGAGGAAGTTGATGCAAGAGGAAGTATAGATGTTTTTGTTGATGGCGTCGCTACCTATAGAGACTCAAGATATAATTGAGGAATTGCAGGTGGTGTATGAATTCCCTGAAGTTTTCCCTGATGAGATTCCTGATGTACCTCCAGAGAGGGAAGTTGAATTTGCAATTGATCTTGTACCTGGTACCAGACCTGTGTCTATGGAACCATACAGGATGTCTGCATCTGAATTGTCAGAGTTAAAGAAGCAATTGGAAGAGTTACTTGAGAAGAAGCTTGTAACACCAAGTGTATCGCCGTGGGGTGCTCCAGTGTTGTTAGTGAAGAAGAAAGATGGAAGTATGAGGCTTTGTGTTGATTGTAAACAGTTGAACAAGGTGACGATTAAGAACAAGTATCTGCTTCCAAGAATAGATGACTTGATGGACCAATTGGTGGATGCTCGTGTGTTTAGTAAGATTGATCTGAGGTCGGGTTACCATCAGATTAAAGTGAAGGATGAAGATATTCAGAAGACGGCTTTCAGAATGCGTTATGGACATTACGAGTATTCTATGATGCCTTTCGGTGTTACTAATGCACCGAGAGTATTCATGGAATATATGAATTGTATCTTTCATACTTATTTGGATCGGTTCATAGTGGTGTTCATTGATGATATTTTGATTTACTCTAAGTCAGAAGAAGAGCATGCTCAACATTTAAGAGTAGTATTGCAAGTTTTGAAAGAGAAGAAGTTGTATGCAAAGCTGTCCAAGTGTGAATTTTGGTTAAAAGAGGTTAGTTTTCTTGGTCATGTGATTTCAGGTAGTGGCATTGATGTAGATCTATCGAAGGTTGATGTTGTGTTGCAATGGGAAACTCCAAAGTCAGCTACTGAGATTAGAAGCTTCTTGGGATTAGCTGGTTAGTATAGAAGGTTTATCGAAGGGTTTTCTAAGTTTTCACTTCCGTTGACTAAGTTGACTTGTAAAGGTAGAGCGTTTGTATGGGATGTTCAATGCGAAGAAAGTTTTACAGAATTTAAGAAGAGGTTGACGTCGGCTCCGATTTTGACGTTGCCTAATCCAGGAGAGCATTTTGTGGTGTATTGTGATACTTCTAAGATGGTTTTAGGAGGTGTGCTTATGCAGAATGGTAAGGTAGTTTCTTATGCGTCAAGGGAATTAAGGACTCATGATAAGAACTACCCTACGCATGATTTAGAGCTTGCTGCAGTTGTTTTTGTGTTGAAGATTTGGAGGCATTATCTTTATGGTCCTAGATTTGAAGTGTTTAGTGACCATAAGAGCTTAAAGTATTTATTCGACTAGAAAGAGCTGAATAGGAGGCAACGAAGATGGTTGGAATTGTTAAAGGATTATGATTTTAGTTTGAATTATCATCCAGGAAAGGCGAATGTGGTAGCTGATGTGTTGAGTCAAAATACTTTACATATGTCAGCAATGATGATTAAAGAGTTGGAATTAATTGAGCAGTTCAGGGATATGAGCTTAGTTTGCAAGGTTACTCCGCAGAGTGTTACGTTGGGTATGTTGAAGATTAATAATGAATTTTTAGATAGTATCAGAGAAGCTCAGAAGTTGGATGTGAAACTGGTAGATTTGATGGTTGGGATTGATCAGTATGAGAATAGTGATTTTAAGCTAGATGCGCAAGGTGTGTTGAGATTTTGTAATCGGATTTGTATTTCTGATGATGTTGAGATGAAGAAAGTGATACTTGAAGAGAGTCATAGAAGTAAGTTAAGTATTCATCCAGGAGCTACAAATATGTATCAAGATTTGAAAGGTTTGTTTTGGTGGCCTGGGATGAAGAGTGACGTGGCTAGGTTTGTGTATGCATGTTTGACTTGTCAGAAGTCGAAAGTTTAACATCAGAAGCCCGCAGGATTGATGCAACCGTTGGAAGTTCCAGAATGGAAATGGGATAACATTTCAATGGACTTTGTGACAGGGTTGCCTAATACTTTAAGAGGACATGATTCGATTTGGGTGATTGTTGATAAGCTTACGAAGTCAGCTCATTTTATTCCTATTAAGATCAGTTTTCCAGTGTCAAAGTTGGCTGAGATTTATATTAGTGTGATGGTGAAGGTGCATGGTGTTCCTTTGTGCATTGTGTCAGATAGAGATCCAAGATTTACTTCTGATTTTTTGAAGAGTTTGCAAGAAGCGTTGGGCTCTAAGTTGAGGTTGAGTTCAGCGTATCATCCTCAGACATATGGTCAGACTGAACGGACTATTCAATCGTTGGAAGATTTGTTAGAACATAGTTTGATTCTACAACCCTCAATTAGAGTTTTGATGATAACAAAATACAAGAATAAATAAATTGTAAGATTTATATATAAGACATATATGCTACTTAAAATTATGTTGTGTATTTACAGAAACTCTGATGGAATCAACATCAGCATCAGAAGATATGTCAGCATCAAAAGATCAGTAACATGTGCTACACGCTGAAGTTACCAGATTATACGCTGAAGCCTGATGACCACAATCTGCGCATAAAATACTCTGACTCTGATCAAAGATCTTTACCAAGTCATCAGCACTCAGAAGCGTCATCATCCAGTTAAAGCAAAGAACACTCTGATTATCATAAAGAACACTCTGAAGCGTTACTAAGCATTCAAGACAGATTAATTACCAACGGCTTTATTCAAAGACAAGATCTTCTCAAAAAGGAAAGAACGTTATTATCATTGAAAGTGCTTTATGGACAACAACGTACCTTTGCCTTGGCTATATAAACAAGTCAGTGTGAGAAAAGAAAAGGCTAATAATCTACGCGCACGCACTCATACAATTTGCTAAGCTTTCCAACCACGCTCATCCAAACGCTTTAGCAATCCAGTTTCATTCTAAGCTTAAATTTGTGTATTATCACAATTGTGGTATACTGTTTTATTAGAAAACATCAAACACATTATTGTTCAATTATTTGTAAAGAGATTTCTTTGAGATAAACCGGTTTGTGGTTATACTCAAGAAGGCTTTAACAGTTGTTAAAGTAGTTGTTGTATTCCTTTGAATATAGTGGATTAAGACCTCGTTGGAGAGAGGCAAAATCACCTTGACGGGTGGACTGGAGTAGTTTGAGATCAAACGAACCAGGATAAAAATACAGTGTTATCTGCTCATTTGATTTAAGTTTTACAATTCAACCCCCATTCTTGTGTTTTTCACATCTTCAAGATTTGTTGAGGGCATGTGTTCTTGAGCAGGGAGGTTCGTGGGATACTTATCTTCCATTGATAAAGTTCAGTTATAATAACAGTTATCATTACAGTATTGGGATGACACCTTTTGAAGCGTTGTATGGTCGAAGATGTAGAACTCCGTTATGTTAGCATGAATCTGGAGAAAGTGTAGTACTTGGACCTGAACTTGTTCGTGAGACTACCGAGAAGGTGAAGTTAATTCGAGAGAAAATGAAAGCTTCCCAAAGTAGACAGAAGAGTTATCATGACAAGCGAAGGAAGGATTTAGAATTTCAAGCTGGTGATCACGTGTTTTTAAGGGTTACACCTGTGACTGGTGTTGGGCGAGCATTGAAGTCTAAGAAGCTCACTTCTCGTTTTATTGGACCGTATCAGATTTCAGAGAGAGTGGGCAATGTTGCTTATAGAGTGGCTTTACCTCTTAAAATTTCGAATTTGCATGATGTGTTTCATGTGTCGCAACTTCAGAAGTATATTTCAGATCCATCTCATGTGATTCATATGGACGATGTGCAAGTACGGGATAATCTTACGGTGGAGACGGTGCCTGTACAGATCACGGATTGTGAAATGAAGACTCTGAGGGGCAAAGAGATTGCCTTGGTTAAAGTGGTTTGGCTAGGAGCTGCTGGTGAAAGTATGACTTGGGAGTTGGAGAGAAAGATGCGAGACTCCTATCGTGAATTGTTTGATTGAGGTAAATTTTCGAGGACCAAAATATTCTAAGTGGGGGAGAGTTGTAACGCCCGTAATTTAATTAATTATTTAATTAAATTATTTTTGGAATATTTGTGAAGATGTGTTATGATTAATTGGATTTATTTTATTAAGTGGAAAAATAATATTAGAATTATAATATTATTAGATGTGGGCTTGTTTTTGAAGGAATAAAAGTAATAAGGGGGTGTATTAATTTGAGCCCAATAAGGAATAAAGAATAATAGGGTTATTTTATTGTTGTTAGAAAGAAAAGAATAGAAAGAAAGAAGCAGTAGAAGAATAAGGATTGAGAGGAGAACGTGCAAGCTGTTGGAAAAGTGGAAAAATGGCAAAACGAGAATTCAACCGGAAGATTATAGAGCGACCTTCAATCCAAGGTAAGGGTGGGGTTCCGACTTTATAATTGGGTTCACGATGTTTGATATGTGGGATTAGGTATATGAATTTTTCCATGGATCATTGTTGTTTCTGGTTGTGTTTGATTGTTGTGGATTGATATTGAAATTATTGAGGTTAATTGATTGTCGAAAAAATTGTTCTGGGTTAGTATAATTATTAAGTTTCTGTAAAATATATGTGGTATTGGTTGGAATTAAGAAGGAGATTTGTAATCGAGACTACGTGAAGGATAACAGAGAAAGTTAATTACTGGTACCCATGTATTATAATATAAAGTAGTTAGAATGTACCAAATGATTTTACTACCATATATTATTAATTTGTAGCTAGTGAATACATATATGTGTACTAGCTTTAGTGATTTGATATCACATATATACATGTATAGATAGTAAAAAGTAACTAAAATCCCAATATACCATACTGTGTTTTAACGTGTTGGAAAAATTAGGAAAGGAATAGGCAAGGCACATGGTGATGATAAACAGTGTCGAGTGGCACACTGCAAGGAGAAGGGGTATGCCAATTTAATTAAATTGGGGATAGAGTTAGTCATACTGCTTCTAGTTAAGTTGATATCAGGCTAAGAATCAAAATAGTAGGATTAGTAAAAAGTAGAAGTTCTTATGGTAGAAGTTGTGTTGGTTAGAAGTTGTGTTGTCAGAAGTTGTGTTGTCAGAAGTTGTGTTGTCAGAAGTTGTGTTGGTTAGAAGTTGTGTTGGTCAGAAGTTGTGTTGGTCAAAAATTGTGTTGTCAGAAGTTGTGTTGTCAGAAGTTATGTTGGTCAGATGTTGTGTTGTCATAAGTTGTGTTGTCAGAAGTTGTGTTGGTCAGAAGTTGTTTTGGTTAGAAGTTGTGTTGTCAGAAATTGTGTTGGTCAGAAGTTGTGTTTGTCGTTGTGTTGGTTTTGTACAGAATAATAAAGATAAGATGCCTAGAGGCTGCTGTTTGAATTATAACAGTAGGATTAGTGACAGTAATGATGTAAGGATTACAGAATAGCATTATGAACTACTGTGGTATTAATGTACAATTGTGTTGTTAGTGAGAAGTTATTAATGATGTTGCGTTGATGATTTATAATAAATAAATGATGTTTGATGAATTATTATGATGATATGAGATGTTGATGAAGAGACATTTAGATGCTTTTGCGATGTTGTTAATTTGAGATGTTGTTAATTTGAGATGTTGTTAACTTGGGTGTTGTTATTACATTCATGGTTGTGTCGCATACATTTCATTTTTAAGATGGAGCTTATGCTCGTTGAGATGGCATGTATTGGCGAATTTTGAGATGAAGGCTTATGCCTTGTTGATGCCTCTATTAATTGGCAAATTTTTGAGATGGGAGTTCTGCTCCAATGGTACCACATGCATTTGCATAGTATTGAGTCGCATTATATGATTGCATAAAAGAAGTGTATTTTGATGTTGATGAATGTGTATATACGTTGTAATTATTGTTGATTATGAGATGAGAAGTGGTGATGTTATTGATCTGATTTAATATATTAATTATCATGCACTTTATTATATTGTTAGATATCTCACCCCTTCTGTTTGAATGTTTCCCTTATGTTGGTAACGTGCAGGTAATCGAGAGTGAAGGATGTATACCTTCGGTAGTTCGAGTCGGTGTCATTGCTCTGATATGTAACACTCGGGGGGATGAACGCTTGCTGTTTTTTATTGTTGATTTTTAGTTGTTGAACTTTAAGTTGATTATTATTAAATATGTGCTATTTTGAAGTTGTTGTATTGTTTTTAAAGATGTTATTAAGAATTCTGCTGCGTAGATGTTGAGTTATTTAATTAAAGATTTTATGATGATGGTTCATCCGATTTTTTGAAAGTGTTATATATCCACGATGAATGCAATGAATTTGATAGAAGAATTTGTGACGTCCCGATTCGTTTGCATGAATGATTTTTATAACTCTGATTTATTTTATATAATTTCTTGGGGTAGAATTGGGGTGTTATAATGCTAGTTACAGATAGTGAAGAACCTGGATTGTATGAAGGACCTGAGCCAGGATCTCGATGGACTATGGTTTTCGATGGAGCTTCCAACGCGCTTGGTAATGGAGTTGGTGTTGTGATCATCTCCCCAAGGGTTGCCATACGCCCTTCACCTCCAGAATTTGATTTGATTGTACCAATTATATGTCTGAATACGAAGCGTGCATCATGGGCATCAAAGTTGCTATTGATCTAAGAATCAATTTCTTGAGCGTATATGGGACTCAGCCTAGTAATCAGTCAGATTAAGGGAGAATGAGATATGAAGCATCTGAATCTCATTCCTTATTGAGAACATGTGTTGACCTTAATATCGTACTTCGAGGAGATCACTTTTGAGAACATCCCACAAGAAGAGAACCAATCTGCAGATGTATTGGCTACCATGTCGTCTATGTTCAAAGTCAGATGGGATAATGAGGCTCCTTGAATTACCATTGAGAGACTAGACGAATCAGCACATTGTTATGAAGTTGATACTGACGGAGTAGAAGAGAAGCCTTGGTTTCATGAAGTGAAAATATTCCTCGAGGCCCAAGAATATCCGAGGGGGCATCCGTTAATGACAAAAAATTCCTACGGAGGTTCTATGCTAAGTTCTTTCTGAGTAACGGAATTTTGTACAAGCGCAACCATGATTCGTCTCTGCTACGTGTATGGATAAGAAGGAAGCTGAGAATATTATGGAGGATATGCACGAAGGTATCTTTGGTACTCATTCCAGTGGGCATACTATGGCTAAGAATATTCTGAGACCAGGTTACTATTGGTCGACTATGGAAACTGATCGCCATCACCATTCCAGAACTTGTCATAAATGCCAGATCTATGCTGACAAAGTACATGTGCCCCGGTTCCTATGAATGTCTTGACTACTCCTTGGCCATTTACAATGTGGGGTATTGATATGATTGGAGAAATAAAGCCTATTGCCTCTAACGGACATCGTTTCATCCTCGTCGCCATCGATTATTTCACAAAGTCGGTTGAAGCGGCCTCATTTGCTTCCATCACCAAGAATGTTGTGGCTCGATTCATTAAGCATAACCTCATTTGTCGATATGGCATCCCCAAAAGGATTATCACAGACAATGGTACTAATCTGAACAATATTATGATCATGGAACTCTGCACGTAGTTCAAGATCAAGCATCATAACTCTTCTCTGTATCGACCAAAGATGAATGGCACAGTGGAAGCCGCCAATAAGAACATCAAGAAGATCATACAAAAGATGATGGTGACATACAAAGATTGGCACGAGATGTTACCATTTTCTCTTCATGGCTATCGCACTTCATCTCGGACATCAACTGGGGAAACCCTATTTTTCTTTGGTCTACGGCATGGAGGATTTCCTACCTGTCGAAGCTCAGATTCCTTCTCTGAGATTTATGAAAGATGCAGATCTAGACGAAGATGAATGGATTCAGACTAGGCTGGACCAGTTGAATTTAATTGATGAGAACAGGTTGGCAGTTGTCGGCCATGGTTAGATGTATCAGAAGTGCATGATCAAAGCCTCCAACAAGATAGTCAAGCATCAGGTATATTAGGCTAGTGACTTGGTAATAAAGCGCATCATCCTACTGCAAGGTGATCCCAAGGTAAAATGGACTTCCACCTACGAAGGGCCATTTATAGTTAAGAAGATATTTTTCGGTGGTGCTATGATACTTACCACCATGGACAATGAATACTTCTCGCATCCTGTGAACGCGGATATAGTCAAAAGATACTATGCATGAAAGAGACCCGCTAGGTAGACTGGCCTAGGAAAAAATAAGGGCATCCCGGCGAACCAAAAAGATTCGGGCAAAAATTATATATATATATATATATATATATATATATATATATATATATATATATATATATATATATATATATATATATATATATATATATATATATATATATATATATATATATATATATATATATATATATATATATATATATATATATATATATATATATATATATATATATATATATATATATATATATATATATATATATATATATATATATATTATACACCCGGCAAGTCGAAAACCTGAAAAGGTGGCTTGAGAAAAAAAAGGGTATTCCGTTGGGGTGAAAACCCGAAAGCGTGGTCCAGGCAAAAATTAGGGATTAAAGCATACGACTATTTCCCTGTAAGTCCAATATGCCTTAAGACATGAATTGGAGTATCTTCTAGCAGTTAACCTAATCATACTCCCCAGTAGATCCCCCTAGGAGATAGAGGAGTATGATCTTTTCCCCGACAATGTCGCCAACTTATAGAGTCCCAATCCTCATAGAGATTATTTCATTAGCATATTTCATAAAAATTCTCTACCCCAGACGAGTTTATTTCTCTAAAACTATAAAATTCGCTGCAAAATTCTCTTCTCCAGCAAGGTTTATTTCCTTAGCAGAGTAAATTTATTCCACAGGGTTTATTTCCCCAAAAGAATTCAGTCTCCCCATCTGGAGTCTATATCTCTGACTACTACGAATCACTAGAAAAATTCCTCTCTCTAGTGAAGGATAGTCCAGGCTGCTATCCACAGAGAGTTGCTACGGAATCTGAAACCGGACCAGATATCGTTTAACCTTATCCTCCCCAGACGAGTCGACATCCATATTGGAAACTCGGTCAGACAGCACCTCGGGAGGTGATCCATCTCTTTTATCCTCAGTCAGGGTATACAAGAATTAAATTCCCCAGTAGAGTGATGAACTACCAATGTTCTTGAACTCTCCTCCCCAAACAGAAGTTTGTTAGAACATAATTTAGTTCTACATCCCAATAAGAGTTTTGATGATAACAAACACATGATATAAAGAACAAATGTGATCGCTAATAAAAGTACCTTTACATGCAAGAAGTTCTAATGTGAAAAAGATGTTCTGATGTAACTGGAAGTTCTTCCAGAGCATCACTAAAAGTTATTATTATGCGAGCATAGAAGTTGAGAGTACCATGATAGATTCAGACGCATCAAATCTGTGTGATCCCTTATATGAAGAAGTTTTGTTACAACTTTTAAATGCATCAGTGCTATGAAACAGGATCTCTGATACTCTAATATGCAAAGTTCTGATACAAGTTGTAAAGGACTCTCAACGGTAACACTCATCCTCTGATGTGAGAAGCTTTGAAGCGTTACAATTCTATCAATGCAATATCATAAGTAACGGCTACAAACAGACAAGGATTTCCTGGTTTAGAAAGTTCATTAAATCGTGTTATGGACATACCAAAAGTATCTTCTTATGTCACTATTGCATGGTGTTGTACCCCAAATTTTGCTCTCTCATTTTACTTCACACATTCCCATCGAGATCCCTAACTTGCCCTAGGATGACTAGGAATTGACCAGACAAACTCTCCCCCTAAAGGCAATGAACCTCAAACTAGGGTTTCAATTTTAAGCAATATGTGTGAGTCCCAAGGATCCCAAATGTTCTCCATTGTCCTAATATGTCCTTAATATCATGCATGACAAATTTCATGTCTTGCACAACAAGTTTGCTCAATCAACTACTCAAATGCCTGGAAATCAACTATACTAGGTCAAAAGTCAATTGTGGCCTAAATACAGTCAAACTTTAAGATTTTTGGTCAACATCAACATTTTGAATTTATATCCATCATTTGATCAAGGGTTGATCATGATTCCTCAAGAGATGCTCCTAACTCATCAAAAGTCAAAAATAGCAAATTAGGGTTTCTATAGGAAAAGTCAACCAAACTTTGATCAGGCAAAACTTTCTCATACTTTATCATAAATTCTTCCACCAAAGCTCATTTTGAAGAGAACCCAATTCCCTACAACTTCTCTTCATCCCTCGAGATCAAGAAATGACTCAGTTAAAAGATACAAGCTCATACATTATAGGTCCTTTCAAAAAGTCAACAAAAACACCTTTTGGGTCAAAGATCCTTACATGAACATGGAAGATCCATGTTTTCATGCTTGAAACTTGTTTCTAACATAGCCCGCGACCTTTGAGTTCATTCATACATTATTTTATTACTTATATTATTTATTTTGATATTTTACCCATTAAAATACAAAATTAAATAAATAAAAGAAATAATGAATGATATGATTTGGGAATCTTTTTCTCATCAAATAAGGGATAAGACATGCTGGAAAATCAAAGGAAACTCGTGGAGGAAAAGATAAGATTGGATTTAGTCCAAAATAAGCCAAAAATCAAATGATTAGAAAGGAAATATTTCTCATCAAAGCATGGATATTTTTCTACAATTGTTGACCTAATATGATTCACTACATATACACTACAACTCCGACCTAATAGGAGACGAAAAAAGTTGCCTCCAAACCAAGAACAAAGTTGCAAAATTATTCAAGTATGGTGCAATTCAAAATCTCACTCTCCAGCCATCCAATCGTATTCCTGGGACTCTCAACAAGCCAATCCATCCATCTTTGAATGGAAAATCCTCCCAGAACCAACAAATCAGAATAGCTCATCGTGGGTAACTTCTTGAGTTTATATTGATAATTATATGATGCATTAATCCTTTTCTTAGTTTGATTCGTATTCAAGATGATGTTTAAGGCAGGACCAACGTGAAACATGAGTGGTTTGAGGTGAAACAAAGATTTTTCCATGTTTAGGGCAAAATCTGTATCGTTCTTTGAACCAGGTGATACATGCATGCTCAATGAAAACTGAGACTGGATTTGAACTCAGGAGCATTTTTCGTGTGGGATAGGCTTTTGATTTGAAGTTTAAACATCCAGAATTTTCATATCACGATTTAGTGATCCCGGAGAAGATGACCGGAGATTCACTCCGGCATCGTTGACTTCGTTTGGCGCACGCGTGGCAATTTGATACATTCTGATTGGTTATTGCTATTACTGACGCATGTGTTTGATTGTTGACTAGGACTAGCGCTTATTTTCATTTATAATATTATTGTGTCATTATATATAAGAATGAGCAGGCATCATAGTTGGCAAGGGTATGAACACGTGAAGGAAGGGACCTGGGTTCGATCCCAAGTCTAGCGCTTTTCTATTTTCTTGATATTTTCTGCAGATTCCAGTGTGTGGCCTAAGACAACCATCTTACACCCTCATGCTCAGCCATTGGATCATTCATACTCCAGATCCAGCACCCAGTGATGCTTCCCCGTGGTGGACCTCCCTAACACAGCAACACCAAACCACGCGCTTGCATTGGGCTGTTGAGTTTCTAGGCCTTGGCAAAATTCAGCAGCATACCCCCAATCTGGGTTTCTCACCCCTCAGGCCCATCTTTTTAATTACTTTATTTTCTTGTTTTAATTAGTTTATATTTTTTTGAAATTCATTTTTTTTAAATCGTAAAAATCATAAAATCATAAAAAATATGACTTAGAGTTTTTCTTAATAAAATTAATTTTTGCAAATTAATTTAATTAACTTTAATTTGTTTTCCTTAATTTAAAATTAATTAAGATTAGGTTAAATTTCAAATTTTTTATATTTAATAAGCAATTAGATTTTAGGGTTTCAAACGTATGCCCGTCTTAATTTTTGCATGTTGTTATTTTTCATACAATTATTTTTTTTATTATTATGTAACTGTGCCCGGTTTGTAATAGTTTAATTCGGGTTTTTTTTTAATTTCTGCACTTTACTTTTCAGTCATCTATAATTGTAATTTCCCCGAAGCCTTGTAATAGTTGTAGTTTTTTACTCTTCGCACTATATTATATGCTTGTATATAAACTGTTAGTAAATTAGGTGTGCTTGACAAGAATTAATCAATCAATCATTAGATCGCTAACATCAAGATAAAATGCCTGAAAAAGCACACTGTTGCACACTTGCACCCCTAGGGTATTTCCCCACTTTGGTTGCCTTCGGAAATGGTCATGTCCCTCGAACATAGGGCTATCTTAGAAAAGAACCTCGGTTTAAAATCATCATAAAGATCATGGTCCCTTAATGTCCCTCGAGTTGCCTACGAGAAATGATCTTGTCCCTCGATGTTGCCTACATGATGACAGTCCCTTCGCATTGCTAAGGTATCTCTACATGTTGCCTTCAATGACCATAAGCGTCCCTATCGATAGTCCTTCAACATCCAACGATAGGGCTACCTACTCACTAATAGTAGGATAGCACTATCTAAAGGGTAGGAGGAAAAGAACGTCTTTTTCGAGTAGGTAGATAGCTGTTAAGTACTTGCTCAATATCTGATTCCTTTTTACACTTACACACTTTCCAAACTTTTCTTCAAAAATGCTTTATCACACTCTTGAGGACTGATACAAGAGTCATCATAAAGCAAACAAATCCTTTCAAAACACACAAGCACGAAAGCAATTTTCAAAAATGAGCAAGTACCTAAGAGCCCGTGGAAAACTACTGATGGAAAGGGTGCTAACACCTTCCCTTTCCATAATCTACCCCCCTTACTCAGAAAATCTCGAAAAAGGTCTTTTTATGTTCTTTTCACCCTTTCCATTGTTGGATAAAAGAAAAGTCGGTGGCAACTCTTGCTTACCGCAACATTTGCAAACACAAACGCAAAACCAGTATTAACAGTCGATTCTACCACCTCATCACAGAATTGGCGACTTTGCTGGGGACATAAAAAGTGGGGTTACCTTAGAGTTTTAGTTCACTATTTTAATTGCTTTTTTTTATTTGTTTGCGTTACTTTTGAGGGACTGCTTGGGTTGTTACTGTAGATCCTACACTCGGATCTGGGGCACCTTATTAGGTAAGTAGCAATAAATCATGGAGGTTGTACGGCGTAGACCGATACAGACATAGTGGTGGCTACGTTAGTGTGATACTTTGGATTATAATAATGTTCCTTGAGTAAGTTAAGGATAACATTAGGCTTCCTCATAGTGTCACTAAGCGCTAACTGGCCTTTAGAACCTTTAATTGACTCATCCTAGCCATTAGGAAGTAGTGAGATAATCGGCTTTAGTTCCGACCAAAGATTGGTTGATACTCGATACTACACTCATTGAGACTGGACTTTCAGGATTTTTTGACCGCAATACTTCGATGTGGAGGTGAAACAATTTCTAAGGGGAAGATCAGTGATATTGAGACTCCTTAGAACCCGATTACTATTAATAGGACAGGTTGAGCCAACTGAACATTCAAGAGGGTACTTACCTTAAAACCTCATGCAAGCCCTGGAACCTAAGGTCTATTGTGTGATTTTCTTGTCTTTATTTGTGATTTCTAGCATAATCATTACATCATAAACATCATGACATTCATATGTACTAATCATTTCAAGGACCTGTTGGATTTACCTCTTTGCTGTTTTGTAGGATATGAATTCAGGTCGCAGAAAAACCATCCAGATTCACTTCACAGAAGTTCCTCCTAAGCTCAAGGAATTAGTCTTGAAAGTTCCCGAGGACTCATCATTCCAAAAAAGACATGGTCATCTACTCAGTTTGGTTACCACCCGGGTTTGAAAAAGGTTTGATGAGTGTCTTATTCCAGTTCTTCGACCCTAAGCACCATTGCTTCACATTCCCCGACTATCAATTGGTGCCTACACTTGAGGAATTCTATAAGTTACTTGGTTTACCTATATTACAGCGAGTACCTTTCACTGGTTTAGAACAAGACCCAACTTCTGAAGATGTTGTCGTAGCTTTACACTTGAATCTGTCTGACATTGAGTTCAATTAGGAAAAAAGAAGTGAAGTTAAGGGTCTCCTTGCAAATTTTCTGATGAAGAAAGCTCATATTTTCCTGGATGCTATGAGTTATCATGCCTTCGAAGATTTATTAGCCCTCTTGATCTATGGGTTGGTCCTGTTTCCTAATTCGGATCAATTTATAGATGTGAATACCATCAACATCTTTCTTGCTCACAATCCAGTTCCTACATTGCTCGGGGATATCCTACATTCTCTCCATACTCATAATCTGAAGAAGAGAGGAACTCTCATGTGTTGCACCCCTCTGCTATATAAGTGGTTTATTTCGCACCTTCCTCGATCAGTAATGCAGAATGGTTTAGGCTTAAGGTGGAGTCAAAGACTAATGTATCTCTCTCCACTGGTGTCCTCGCTCTCAAAAAGACATTTCTTTTATTGAGCGCTGCGGAGAATTTCCTTATGTGCAACTCCTGGGAATTAGGGGAGGCATCACCTACAATCCTTCTTTAGCACTACGTCAGTTCGACTATGCACGAAGATATGGTTCACCGGATATGCTCATCCAGGGTATTGTGTTCAACTACTTAGATGATTTGCAAAACTATCGTCAGAGGTTCATCCGCGCTTGGGGCATTGCTAAGAACACTGATAGTAGGACTTTCGGGCACAAGAACTCCATCCCTTTGGAACCTTACCCCAAATGGGTGTGAGTTGAGCCTAAAGTCTTATGATGCCATACGATTACATCTTAACGGTAATCTTGGAACCTGTTGTTCAAGGGAGCGAGTCATGTATTATTCTCCATCCTGATATGCCAACGAACTTCGAAGAGTTGCAAAATTCTTGGATCCAGCTCAAGGGAGAACGAGATACTTTTGAGGCTCAATTCTATGCAAGTGAGAAGAAGGTGCTGGAATTAACAAAACAACTTCATGAAGAGAGGAACCTCAACACCTACCTCAACACCAAGAGGAAGCGTCCATGGCAGACTTAGGACTTTAGAATTTCCTTTCATTGTTTATCCTTGTGTAACCTTTGTTTCTTTAAAAAATTGCTAATAAAAGGTTTTGTTTCTTGTTTTGTTTAAAAGAGCTTAAATCCAATAAGGTCCCTGAAAACATTTCATAAGCATAAATCATACATATCATCACATAAATAGGTTTCAAAGCAGGTTTCTCATCTTCTTCGCTGTTTATTTCAGCAATGGCTCTCAAACAAACAGTTAAGGATCTACAGACTCAAAATGCTCAATTTCAACAAATGATCATGGCTCTGGACAAGGGGCAAGAAGAACTGAAAGCCCTGATTGTTAAAGAGAAAACCAAGAAACCAAGGAAGATAGTTGGTGTGGTGAACTTGGGAACGAGGTTCAAAGGACCACTAAGGCAAGTGGTTGAGCTAACATCTTCGTCAAAAGAAGGAGACAATCAAGAAAGGGATACGAGAGAGGAAGACCCCGATCCAAGGGAATCTGATAATGAGACTGACTATAATGAAGAGCATTACCCTCCGGCTGACAAAAAATACAAACAGCTGGAAGAACGTCTAAGTGCAGTGGAAATCCAGAAGGTTCTTGGGCTGGATTTTGAAGAGCTGGGTTTGGTCTTTGGGGTTGTCATCCCACAGAAGTTCAAGGTGTCGGTGTTCACCAAATATGATAGGGTTTCATGTCCCAAGATGCATCTCCGATCTTATGTGAGGAAGATCCAGCCTTACACTACTGACAAGGACTTATGGGTCCACTTCTTTTAAGATAGTCTATCCGGAACTCAACTAGAGTGCTTCTACCAGCTGGAAGGGACCAACATTCATAACTGGGAAGACCTGGCTGCTGCTTTCTATAAGCAGTATCAGTATAATGCAGGTCTTGCTCCCACTCGTACATAACTCCAAAGTAGGTTTATGGGTTCGAGCGAGGGCTTTAAAGACTATGATCAGAAGTGGAGGGACTTAGCAGGAAGAGTCCAACCTCCCCTGTCTGATAGGGAGTTAGTGGATATGTTTTTGGGTACCCTATCTGGTCCATTTTTCAATCATCTGATTAGAAGCTCCTCAGCTGGCTTTACTGAGTTGATTCTGACGGGAGAAAGAGTGGAAGCGGGGATTAGAAGTGGTAATATTCAGAAGGAGGCCTCTTTAAGTGCAGGAAAAAGACCTTTTGTAGGAAAGAAGGAGGTCAATGCTGTTTACAATCAACGAAGTCAGGGCAGAACCGAGCACCGTCCAACGGTAGGGGCTGTTATGATATCCAAGCCTGCAGTTACTCAATAACGAAACAATCATCCTAGAGTGGAAAGACCTGTAAGACAATTCACCCGGATAAATATGACTTTATCTCAAGTGTTGCCTCACTTACTGAAATCCAATCTTGTTACCTTGAGGGAAGCTCCCAAGAATCCCAATATCGCGTCTCCTCGCTACAACCCAAATGCTCGCTATGCTTACCATTCAGAAAGTCCAGGCCACGATACAAACGACTGTTGGTCTTTGAAAAATAAGGTGCAAGACCTTATTGAGGCGAAGGAGATTGAATTTGATTCTCCGGAAACTCCCAACGTCATAATGGTACCCATGCCCAAGCATGGCCCGAGAATCAATGATATTGATGTTGTCTCCACCACAGAAGATACTGACAGTAGTTATGATATGGATAGTTGTATTTTCCCTACTACCAATGGTGAACCCAGTAACTGGATGGCTAAAGACTTTGTACCAATTACTTTTATTCAGAAGTAATTGTCTTTCTTGTTTTCAGATATGTAATGATTAAACAATATAAACTCTATGGCCATGTGTCTTACCCAGGGCACAATGGTTTATTTGTGAGGGTTATCATGTTTTAATCGCATATGTCATTAATAAAGCATTAGACATTTTGTATACAAATTTTACGCTCTCTGTTTTTCTTTTCTGCTTTTTACTTTATCAATACAACTATGCTCTTACACACACTCACATATCAAACTGCAGATCCATATCCACTCTGGATCCCATTTATAAGGGTTCTGCTATTGCCGGTTATGACTTTGAAAATCCGATCAGCCAAGTCGAGGACGAAGGTGAGGAAGATTGTGAGGTACCCGGAGAACTTGCGAGACTGTTACAACAGGAAGAAAGGGCTATACAGCCTCATGAAGAGCCAGTTGAGACGATAAACTTGGACACAGAAGAGGATAGAAAATAAGTCAAGATAGGTGAAAATTTGGAGCTTAGTGTCAAACAGCAGTTGATACAGATGTTGCATGATTATGTCAAGATCTTTGCCTGGTCATATAAAGACATGCCGAGGCTAGACACGGATATTGTGGTTCATCGTCTCCTAACTAAAGAAGACTTCCCTCCAGTAAAGCAGAAGGTCCATTGTATGTGTCCTGAAATGTCAGAGAAGATCAAAGCAGAAGTGATGAAGCAGTTCAATGCTGGGTTCTTAGCCGTCACCTCTTATCCACAGTGGGTTGCTAACGTAGTCCCGGTGCCTAAAAAGGACGGAAAATCATGGATGTGTGTGGACTACAGAGATTTGAACAGGGCAAGCCCTAAGGATGACTTCCCGCTTCTCCATATTGACGTCCTGGTTGACAACACCGCACAACATAAGTTCTTTTCCTTCATGGACGGTTTCTCTGGTTACAATCAGATCAAGATGGCACCTGAAGACATGGAGAAGACAACCTTCGTCACATAATGGGGAACTTTCTGTTACAAAGTGATGCCATTTGGGTTGAAGAATGTCGGTGCAACCTATCAGCGAGCTATAGTAGCTTTGTTCCATGACATGATTCACCATGAGATAGAGGTCTATGTTAATGACATGATAGCCAGGTCTTAAACTGAAGAAGAGCACCTTGATCATCTACAAAAATTGTTTGATAGGTTGAAGACGTACAAGCTGAGGTTAAATCCAGACAAGTGCACCTTCGGGGTAAGGTCTGGTAAACTCCTAGGTTTCATTGTCAGTGACAAGGGTATTCAGGTAGACCCTGCAAAGGTGAAGGCTATACAAGAGATGTCGGCTCCTCGCACTGAGAAGGAGGTTAGAGGTTTCTTGGGACGCCTAAATTATATTTCCAGGTTCATTTCTCATCTAACTATTACTTGTGAGCCAATCTTTAAACTCCTGAAGAAATATCAAGTGGTAAAGTGGAATGACGAAAGCCATATTTCCTTTGATAGAATCAAGGAATAACTTCAAGAGCCTCCGATTCTGATGCCTCTAATTGAAGGAAGACCTTTAATAATGTACTTAACAGTGTTAGATAATTCAATGGGGTGTGTACTAGGGCAGCATGATGAGTCCGGTCGAAAAGAGCATGCAATATACTACCTTAGCAAAAAGTTTAATGACTGTGAAACAAGATACTCACTGCTCGAGAAAACATGTTGCGCTTTGGCATGGGCTTCTTTCCGACTGAGACAGTATATGTTGACCCACACTACTTTGTTGATATCTAAGATGGATCATATCAAGTACATCTTTGAGAAGCCCGCTCTCTCCGGAAGGATAGCAAGATGGCAAATGATCCTAACCGAATACGACATCTAATACACAACCCAGAAAGCAATCAAGGGAAGTGTATTAGCTGATCATTTGGCTCATCAGGCTATAGATGACTACCAATCCATGAACTTTGAATTCCCGGATGAGAATATCTTGTTAGTAACTGACTGTGAAGAACCTGGACCAGATGAAGGACATGAGGAAGGTTCTCGATGGACCATGGTTTTCGACGGAGCTTCCAATGCACTCGGAAATGGTATCAGTGTTGTAATCATATCTCCTGAGGGCTGTCATACTCCTTTCACCGCCAAACTATGTTTCAATTGTACCAACAATATGGTTGAGTATGAAGCATGCATCATGGGTATCAAAGCTGCTATTGACCTGAGGATCAAGTTCTTGAGTGTTTTGGGGGATTCGGCTTTGGTAATAAGTCAAATCAAAGGGGAGTGGGACACGAAGCACCCTAATCTTATCCATTACAAAGAACATGTGCTGGCATTGCTTCCAAACTTTGAAGAAGTCACCTTTGAACATTTTCCACGAGAAGAGAATCAGTTAGCGAACGCGCTAGCTATTATGTCATCTATGTTCAAGGTCATATTGGACAACGAGGCTCCTCAGATCGCTATTGAGAGATTGGATGAACTAACGTACTGCTATAAGATTGATAGTGAAGAGGTAGTAGACAAACCTTGGTTCCATGAAGTGAAAAGGTATCTCGAGGCTCAAGAATATCCTGAGGGGGAATCTGTCAAGGATAAAAAGTTTCTGAGAAGGTTCTCCGCAAAGTTCTTCCTCAGTAATGGAATCCTCTACAAGCGCAACCACGACTCTACTTTACTTCTATGTATAGACAAGAGCGAAGCAGAGAGGATTATGGCAGATTTACATTAAGGTACCTTTGGCACCCATTCTAGTGGACACACCATGGCTAAAAAGATCATGCGGGCAGTATACTATTGTTCCACTATGGAAGCAGACTGTTATCAGCATGCCTGAACTTGTCATAAATGCCAGATCTATGCTGATAAAGTACATGTACCTACGGTTCTCTTGAACGTCTTGACGGATCCCTGGCCCTTTGCAATGTGGGGCATTGACATGATCAGAGAGATTGGACCTACCGCTTTCAATGGGCATCGCTTCATCCTAGTGGCCATTGATTACTTCATAAAGTGGGTTGAGGTTGCCTCTTTTGCTACTGTTACCAAGAATGTTGTGGCGCGGTTTATCAAGCATAACTTGGTCTGTGGGTATGGTGTGTCAGAGAGAATCATCACAGAAAATGGTACAAATCTCAACAATACAATGACCACCGAACTCTGTAAACAATTCAAGAACCAGCATCATAATTCTTCTCCTTACTGGCCGAAGATGAATGGTGTTGTAGAGACTGCTAATAAGAACATTAAGAAAATCATACAGAAGATGACAGTGACATACAAATTCTGGCATGAGATGTTACCATTTGCTTCATGGTTACCGCACCTCAGCACGTACGTCAACAGGGGAAACACCTTATTCTTTGGTATATGGTATAGAGGTTGTCCTACCTATTGATGTCCAGATCCCTTCTTTAAGGATCATGAAGGATGCGGGTTTGAACAAAGACGATTAGATCCAGACTCGACTTGATCAACTGAATCTGATTGATGAGAAAAGGCTTGCTGCTGTCTGTCATGGTCAGATATACCAAAAGCGAATGATCAAGGCCTTCAATAAAAAGGTCATATGTCAGGTATATCAAGTGGGTGATCTAGTAATCAAGCGCATCATACTGCCACAAGGTGATCCCAGGGGCAAATGGACTCCCACATACGAAGGGCCATTTGTAATCAAAAGCATATTTTCCGGTGGAGACATGATTTTGACCACCATGGATGGTGACGACCTTCCGCACCCTGTGAATGCCGACATAGTGAAAAGATACTACGCATAAATAAGGACATGTTAGGTTGACTGTCCTAAGAAAAAATAAGGGCATCCCGTTGAACCAAAAGGGTTCGGGAAAAAATTAGGGATAAATACAACAAAAAAATCTGTACACCCGGCAAGTCGAAAACCTGAAAAGGTGGCTTGGGTAAAAAAGGGTATCCCGGTGGACTGAAAACTCGAAAGGGCGGTCCAGGAAAAAGTTAGGGATTTTAAGCGTACAACTATGTCCCATTGGATCACCTTGCGACTAGACCTCAGTATCAACTATCAAGCTCAAATGATACTGATCAATCCAGTCAGCTTTGGACGAGTAGCAAAGTGATGAGACGCTCGAAGACATAGGGGCAATAGCAGAGTTGAAACTCAAGGGGATTATTACACATAGTTGTTTCTCTTTATGCCCTATTTTGTGTTAGTTTTCATTTTTTACAACGGTGTTCTCCGTCTAGAACGTTAGTCTCTCTATACAAAATGCTTGTTATAGGCGAACTTCAGAAATCAATACAAATCATTTCTTTGAAAGTACAAAACTATTTGTTTTTTATTTTTCGATTTTGTTTTGCAAAAACGTCCAATGATTATTTTTGACATATGAATTTAAATATGATTACTGTTCACAAATACTTGCTTAAAAAATAGAAAGACAGTTGCTAATGACTTTAAGAAATGGGGCAAAGTCTAAAAAAGCCTTTTGTAGTCCTGACAGTTACTCTTTCCAGCATGGTACAGGGGCAGAGACATTTTGAGACAAAGTCACCACTACATACGACCCCGTGACATCTATGTTTCCCACAGAGTAGAAACAACCAAAGTTTTGATCTCCTCCTTCCCCAAGCAAGAATTACTTCCTCCATCCAAGTTCCTTCATAGAGCTGAAACCTGTGTTCCCCAACCGAGCTTTATAACCTTAAACAGTTTATAAAACCTCCTCCACGGTAGAGTTTATTTCTCTAACTGCGGAAGTTTATTCCCCAACAGAGTTTATTTCACTACATCGGGAAAACCTTCCAACAAAGCATTATCTCTCTCCACAGATCATTCTCAGGCAGGAGTTAAAAGTCCCTGACAGAATATCCTCAAACAGAAATAGAAAATCCCCAGCAAATCATCTCCATTCATCATCCCCAGTGGAAATGAAGGATTCAACTTCCCAATAATCTTCAGCAGCAGTCAGGGATTCACTTTCCCAGACTAAGAAATATTGCAACAGCATCCCATATTCATACATCGTGGCATGCGCATACACATCGCATGCAGCATAATCTCATTTATTTTGATACCATCATCACAATGCATTTCATACATCATGACATTGCATACGACTAGCTCTTTACCTTTTTCAGGGGAAAGATCAAATCAATAAGCACCGCTGACTACTTATGTGACCTGGTAGTCTTCTCGAAAGCTACGCCTGATGAAGGGCTATTTCAGCATTTTCCTCAGAAAGATGTTCTTAAAAGACCTTCTATGGTTCAGTTATATCGACACTAAGATCTCTCAATTTCTATTCCAGTTGAAGATATTCCAAGACCTTCTCTGGTTCAGTTAGATCGACACTAAGACCTCTCTGATTTCTATTCCAGTTGAAGATATTCCAAGACTTTTGTCTAGTTCAGTTAAATCGATACTAAGATTTTCCTGATTTCCATTCCAGTCAAAGTTAACTCAAGACTTTTGTCTGGTTCAATTAAATCAATACTAAGATTTTCTCGATTTCCATTCCAGTCAAAGTTAATTCAAGACCTTCTCTGGTTCAGTTAGATTAACACTAAGATCTCTCTGATTTCTATTCCAGTTGAAGATATTCCAATACTTTTGTCTGGTTCAGTTAAATCGATACTAAGATTTTCTTGATTTCCATTCCAGTCAAAGTTAACTCAAGATCTTTTTCTGGTTTAGTTAAATCGATACCAAGATTTTTCTAATTTCTATTCAAGTTAAAGAAACTACAACGCCTGGAGTCCGACCAGATAGCAGTTAATTTCATGTTTCCCCAGTAAATTATTGCGAAGCCTGGAATACGACCAGATAGCAGTCGACCTTATTATCCTTAGCAAGTCACTGTGAAGCCTGGATCCTGACCAGATAGAAGTTCACTTCCATCTCTTCAATCAAGAGATGACTCCCCAGTAGATTAATGGACAACTGAAGCTCCTAAACTCTATTTCCCGAACAAAGATCAACATTCCTCAACGGAGTCCTCCTCAACAATAGGAATAGGGATTCCCATAAAGGAATATCTCGCAAAGTCAACATTGTTCTAGATGGCATCTTTAAGCCCATCTCCGAAGACTCTCCGTCATTTTCTCTGGATGGCATCTTTTATCCCATTCCCGATATTATCTACACAGTCAAGTATCATTTCAGACAAATGCAAATTTCTGGGCATTCTAGTGTTCAATCATCTTCCACCTTCAGATCACGAAAGGCAGACCAGCCAATCTACCTCCTCAGGTTTAAGAATATTGAACAGGGGAAGTTGTTATACCCTAAAGTTTTCCCTCTCATTTTACTTCACACATGCCCATTGAGATCCCCAACTTGCCCTAGGATGACTAGGAATTGACCAGGCAAACTCTCCCCCTAAAGGCAATGAACCTCAAACTAGGGTTTTAATTTTAAGCAAGATGTGTGAGTCCCAAGGATCCAAAATGTTCTCCGTTGTCCTAATATGTCCTCAAGATCATCCATGACAAATTTCATGCCTTGCACAACAAGTTTGCTCAGTCAACTACTCAAATGCTTGGAAATCAACTATACTAGGTAAAAAGTCAACTGTGGCCTAAATACAGTCAAACTTCAAGATTTTTGGTCAACATCAACATTTTGAAGTGATATCCATAATTTTATCAAGGGTTGATCATGATTCCTCAAGAGATGCTCCTAACTCATCAAAAGTCAAAAATGGCAAATTAGGGTTTCTATAGGAAAAGTCAACCAAACTTTGACCAGGCATAACTTTTTCATACTTTATCAAAAATTCTTCCACAAAAGCTCATTTTGAAGAGAATCTAATTCCCTACAACTTCTCTTCAGCCCTCAAGATCAAGAAATTCCTCAATTAAAAGATACAAGCTCATTCATTATAGGTCCTTTCAAAAAGTCAACCAAAACACCTTTTGGGTAAAAGCTCCTTACATGAACATGGAAGATGCAATTGAAATGAAACCAAAAGGGTTGTTTAGAAGACAACCTAAGCTCTCCAAAAAGTCCAAGAACACCCTCTTAGGGTTAAAAATGAGAGAGAGATGCATTGCTAAAGTTAACCAATTTTGGAAAAGTGCATGAAGCCAATATTGACCAAACATGATTTTTTTCCAAATGGGCTCATGTTTTCATGCTTGAAACTTGTTTCTAACATGGTCCATGACCTTTGAGCTCATTCATACATTATTTTATTACTTATATTATTTATTTTGATATTTTACCCATTAAAATACAAAATTAAATAAATAAATGAAAGAAATAATGAATGATATGATTTGGGAATCTTTTTCTCATCAAATAAGGGATAAGATATGCTGGAAAATCAAAGGAAAATCGTGGAGGGAAAGATAAGATTGGATTTAGTCCAAAACAAGCCAAAAATCAAATAATTAGAAAGGAAATGTTTCTCATCAAAGCATGGATATTTTTCTACAATTCTTGTCCTAATATGATTCACTACATATACACTACAACTCAGACCTAATAGGACACGAGAAAAGCTGCCTCCAAACCAAGAACAAAGTTGCAAAATTATTCAAGTGTGGTGCAATTCAAAATATCACTCTCCAGCCCATCTCAATCAGTTCCAACCATCCAATTGTATTCCTTTGACCCTCAGCAAGCCAATCCATCCATCTTTGAAGGGCAAATCCTCCCAGAACCAACAAATTAGAATAGCTCGTCGTGGATAACTTCTTGAGTTTATATTGATAATTCTATGATGCATTGACCCTTTTCCTAGTTTGATTCATATTCAGGATGATGTTTAAGGAAGGAACAATGTGAAACAGGAGTGGTTTGAGGTGAAACAAAGATTTTTCCATGTTTAGGGAAAAATATGTATCGTGCTTTGAATCAGGTGATACAAGCATGCTCAATGAAAATTGAGACTGGATTTGAACTCGGGAGCATTTTTCGTGTGGGATAGGCTTTTGATTTAAAGTTTAAACTTCCAGAATTTGCAGATCAAGATTTAGTGATCCCGGAGAAGATGACCAGAGATCCACTTCGGCATCGTTGACTTAGTTGACTCCGTTTGGAGCACGTGTGGCAATTTGATATATTCTGATTGGTTATTGTTATTTCTGACGCACGCGTTTGATTTTTGACTAGACTAGCGCTTATTTTCATTTATAATATTATTTTGTCATTATATATATGAATGAGCAGGAAGCGCAGTTGGCAAGGGTATGAAAACATGAAGGAAGGGACCTGGGTTCGATCCCAGGTCCAACGCTTTTCTATTTTCTTGATATTTTCTGCAGATTCCAGTGTGTGGCTTCCTAAGACAACCATCTTGCACCCTCATGCTCAGCCATTGGATCATTCATCCTCCAGATCCAGCACGCAGTGATGCTTCCCCATGGTGGACCTCCCTAACACAGCAACACCAAACCACGCGCTTGCATTGGGCTGTTGAGTTTCTGGGCCTTGGCAAAATTCAGCAGCATACCCCTAATCTGGGTTTCTCGCCCCTTAGGCCCATCTTTTTAATTACTTTATTTTCTTGTTTTAATTAGTTTATATTTTTTTGAAATTCATTTTTTTAAAATCGTAAAAATCAGAAAATCATAAAAAATAGGACTTAGAGTTTTTCTTAATAAAATTAATTTTTTCAAATAATTTAATTAACTTTAATTTGTTTTCCTTAATTTAAAATTAATTAGAGATTAGGTTAAATTTCAATTTTTTTATATTTAATAAGCAATTAGATTTTAGGGTTTCAAACGTATTCCCGTCTTAATTTTTGCGCGTTGTTATTTTTCATACAATTATTTTTTATTATTATTATGTAACTGTGTCCAATTTGTAATAGTTTAATTAGGTTTTTTTTTTAAATTTCTGCACTTTACTTTTCAGTCATCTATAATTGTAATTCCCCCAAGCCTTGTAATAGTTGTAGGTTTTTACTCTTCGTACTATATTATATGCTTGTATATAAACTGTTAGTAAATTAGGCGTGCATGACAAGAATTAATCAATCAATCATTAGATCGCTAACATCAAGATAAAATGCCTGAAAAAGCACACTGGTGCTCACTTGCACCCCTAGGGTATTTCCCCACTTTGGTTGCCTTCGGAATTGGTCATGTCCCTCGAACATAGGGATATCTTAGAAAAGACCCTCAGTTTAAAATCATCATAGAGATCATGGTCCCTTAATGTCCCTCGAGTTGCCTACGAGAAATAATCTTGTCCCTAGATGTTGCCTACATGATGACAGTCCCTCGAATTGCTAAGGTATCTCTACATGTTTCCTTTAATGACCATAAACGTCCCTTTCGATAGTCCCTCAACATCCAACGATAGGGCTACCTACTCACTAATAGTAGGATAGAACTATCTAAAGGGTAGGAGGAAAATAACGTCTTTTTCGAGTAGGTAGATAGCTGTTAAGTACTTGCTCAATATCTGATTCCTTTTTACACTTACATACTTTCCAAACTTTTTTTCAAAAACGATTTATCACACTCTTGAGGACTGATACAAGAGTCATCATAAAGCACACAAAACCTTTCAAAACACACAAACACGAAAGAAATTTTCAAAAATGAACAAGTACCTAAGAGCCCGTGGAAAACCACTGATGGAAAGGGTGCTAACACCTTCCCTTTTCATAATCTACCCCCCTTATTCAGAAAATCTCGAAAAAGGTCTTTTTCTATTCTTTTCACCCATTCCTTTGTTGGATAAAAGAAAAGTCGGTGGCGACTCTTGCTTACTGCAACATTTGCAAACACAAACGCGTAACCACTATTAACAGTCGGTTCTGCCACCGTATCACACATGGCCTATATAAAGAAGACAAAAAGAAGATTTCAAGTGATGAACTACTGCGCACAAAAAGAAGAATTCACGTGAAAGTTCAGTAACGTAACAATCATCTTTCATCCTCAAACATTCATATTTAAACTGTGTAAAACATCACTGTTAGTGATACTGTTTATTAGAAACATTATTGTACACATTTATTCAATTACTGTTTAGACATTTCCTTGAGAAAACCAGGTTGTGGTTTTGGACTCAACAAGACTTTGACAGTTGTCAAAGTAGTTTTGTAATCAAGATTGATTAGTGAATTAATACCTCGTTGGAGAGAGGCAAAATCACCTTGGTGGGTGGACTGGAGTAGTTTGAGTTTAAACGAACCAGGATAAAAATCAAAGTGTTCTTTCCATTGTATTTTTTATTCCAATTAACCCCCCCCCCCCCCCACCCCCTTCTTGTGTTTTTCCCTTCTTCAATTGGTATCAGAGCACCTGGTTTGGGTGCAAACGCTTAACTGTGTCAGAAAAAGATCCAAGGAGGAAAAACACTATGATGGGAACAAGTCAGAACATCAGCAGTAACCCCTAAATATTTGACGGTGAAAATTTTGATTACTGGAAAGATATGATCAGAAGTTTCTTCCTAGCCTATGACGATGACCTCTGGGATATGGTGACTGATGGATACATGGATCCTGTTGATGAAAGCGGCCAGAATATGGACAAAAAAAGAATGTCAGATCATCAAAAGCAATACTTCAGAAATCATCACAAGGCCATAACTATTCTCCTAAGTTCCATCTCATATTCAGAGTATGAGAAGATCACAATCAGGATGACAGCAAAGCACATGTTTGGTTCTCTAAGAATGATGCATGAAGGCAACACACAAGTAAAAGAAACCAAAGCCCTTGCGCTCATTCAGAAGTATGAAGCCTTCAAAATGGAAGAAGATGAAACCATTGAAGCAATGTTCTCTAGATTCCAAACTCTGGTTGCTGGGCTGAAAGTTCTGGACAAAGGGTACTCAACTGCTGATCATGTAAAGAAGATCATCAGAAGTTCACCAAAGAAATGTAGACCCATGGTTACTGCTCTTAAACTGGTAAAAGATATAAACAAAATATCTCTAGAAGAACTTGTCAGCTCTCTCAGAAGACATGAGATAGAGTTAGAAGATGATGAGCCCCAGAAGCAAGGTAAGTCTCTCGCTCTGAAATCTAATAAGTATGAAACCAATTTTTTGTAGGCAAATGCAGAAGCAGAAAACTCTAGAGAATCCTCGTCAAAAGAAGACGAATTGTTCTTTCTATCCAGAAGAATCAATCAACTGTGGAAGCACAGGAAGAAGAATTTCAGAAACTCTAGAAGAACAGGAAATGACTCTGAACAATCTTCTGGATATTGAAAATCCAGTAACAGCAACATTACCTGCTATGAATGCAATAAGCAAGGTCACTACAAAAGTGACTTTCCAAGGATTCAGAAGGAGAAACCTAAAAGGAAGTTCGTTAAGGAGAAGAAGAAAAGTCTTATGGAAACGTGGGATGACTCTGAATCTTCTGAAGACGAAACAGAATCAGAAGATGAACAAGCCAATATAGCTCAAATAGACAACTTATCAGATGTCTCTGAATCAGAATTAGACTCAGAGTCAGAAGAGGTATTTTCTAACTTTTCTAGATCTCAATTAGAGGAGAGTCTGTCAGAAATTCTAGAAAGCTATCAGAAGCTTAGAGTCATAAACAAGAACCTGAAAAAGGTACTAGTTTCTGACTCTGAAGAAACTAAGAATCTGAGACTAGAAAACTCCGAGTTGAAAAGAAAAATTTTAAAACTTGAAAATGATTTACAAAATACTCAGAAGGAAACTGTCTCAGAAGTTCCTAGTAACCCTGATACAATCATAAAGGAATATGACCACAGCTTTCAAAAATTCCTTGCTAAAAACATAGATAGAAGCGAGATGGCTCCAATAATCTATGGAGTTAGCAGAAATGGCAAAATAGGTATAGGATTCAAAGGTAAAGTAACCCAGCCTAAGAAAGTTAAGGATCTGGTTATCAAACGCACTCCTCTTTATTCTCATTTCACTACTGGGAAAACACATGATATAAAACATATTGGTAAGGCATTTTATGCTAAACCAAAATCCAAATAGAATTTTGGAAACTCTAACAATCATGGACCCAAAAAGATATGGGTACCAAAGGATAAAATTATTTATGTTGCAGATATTTTTAACAGCAATGTTGAAACACCTGTTTTAACACCTGGATTCTGGATTCTCTCTACACATGATGGGAAGAAAGCATATGTTCCAAAGCCTGGAATTTAAATCTGGAGGATATGCAAGTTTCAGGAGAAACCAGAAAGAAAAGAAGAGGATGTCACACCTGTTCAAGCAACTTCTGTCAAAGAAAGTCAAATAGAGTCTTTACAAATTTTTTATTCTTGACAAAAAGGGGGAGAATGAAAGATATTTTGACTCCTATCAGAAGATATTTAGGCAAGTATTTTATTTTTCTCGTTATCTGAGTATTCTACTCAGGGGGAGCCTTTTAATTTTTGTTCTTTATATTCCATCAAAATATACAAGTTTTTGTCATCATAAAAAAGGGGGAGATTGTTAGAACATAATTTGGTTCTACATCCCAGTAAGAGTTTTGATGATAACAAACACATGATATAAAGAACAAATATGCTCGCTAATAAAAGTATCTTTACATGCAGGAAATTATGATGTCAAAAAGATGTTCTGATGTAATTGGAAGCTCTGCTAAAACATCATTAGAAGTTCTGATTATGCGAGCATAGAAGTTGAGAGTACCATGATAGATTCAGACGCATCAAATCTGTGTGACCGCTTATATGAAGAAGTTCTGTTACAACTTCTGAATGCACCAGCGCTGTGAAACAAGATCTCTGATACTCTAATCTGCAAAGTTCTAATACAAGTTGTAAAGGACTCTCAACGGTAACACTCATCCTCTGATGTGAGAAGCTCTGAAGCTTTACAATTCTATTAATGTAATATCATAAGTAACGGCTACAAACAGACAAGGATCTCCTGGTTTGGAAAGTTCATTAACTCGTGTTATGGACATACCAAAAGTATCTTCTTATGTCACTATTGCATGGCCTATATAAAGCAGACAAAAAGAAGATTTCAAGTGATGAACTACTGCGCACAAAAAGAAGAATTCACGTGAAAGTTCAGTAACGCAACAATCATCTTTCATCCTCAAACATTCATATTTAAATTGTGTAAAACATCACTGTTAGTGATACTATTTATTAGAAACATTATTGTACACATTTATTCAATTACTGTTTAGACATTTCCTTGAGAAAATCGGGTTGTGGTTTTGGACTCAAGAAGACTTTAGAAGTTGTCAAAATAGTTTTGTAATCAAGATTGATTAGTGAATTAAGACCTCGTTGGAGAGACGCGAAATCACCTTGGCGGGTGGACTAGAGTTGTTTGATTTCAAACGAACCAGGATAAAAATCAAAGTGTTCTTTCCATTGTATTTCGTGATTCCAATTCAACCCCCCCCCCCCCCCCCCCCTTCTTGTGTTTTTCCCTTCTTCAAAGTTAACATTTCCCATCAGAGTATCCACAAACAGAAAGTAGGAATTCCCAGCAGATACATTCTAGACAAGATTAAAGATCACACATATTCTTCATCCCCAGCAACAGTCAGGGATTTATTTTCCCAATCAAATATGTTATACAAAGCTACCAATACGCTTCTTAGACATCTTACATCCATACATCATTTAGAAGTATCATAACATATGCATACGACAAGCATATTAAACCCTCATTTACTTTGAGAACATCATTACACAGTTCATTACATATATCATGACATTGCATACAACTAACTTTTTATCTTTTTAGGTAAAAGTCTACAAACAGACAAATATCATCAACAATTCTCGAACAGGTCGCAGATTCCTGAAACAAGACAGGGCAACTATTTGTATGACCAGGTCCAAGATTAATTCCAAAAACAAGACGAGGAAACTATATATACGACCAGGAGGTATGAATTCACGAAACAGGATGGGTTCGCCGGCAGAAAGCAGGTCAAAGATTAATTCCCAAAACAGGACGGGGTAACTATTTGTATGACCAGGTAAAGCTTAACTCCTGAAACCGGACGGGGAAATTATCTTTATAACCAGGAAAATATTAACTCCCGAAACAGGAAGGGAAAACTATCGACACAAACAGGTGGTATGAATTCTTAAAACAAGACAGGTTTACCAACAAAAGCAAACTGTAGATCAATTCCTGAAACAGGACGAGGCGGTTATCTACATGACCAAAACACATCCTTCAAAGGCTGAATTCTGACAAGCATTTCCCTCAGAGACTTAATATGACAAGCAACTACTTAATCACCTTCCCCGGAGGTTCATTCTGGCAAGCATTCTTCCGATATAGTCAAGCGTAGACTCCGTCTGACACTCCTATCAACAACTATTTTGATGGCATCTATAAGCCCATCTCCAATGACATTTTGTCACCTATCCTAATGGCATATTTTTAAGCCCATTTAAGCAATATAATCAACCAATAGTGTTACTTCGTGCATATGCGAGTTCAATTTTCTAGGCACTTAAGTGTTCAATTCTCTTCTACCTTCGGATCACAAATGGCGGACATACCAATCTAACTCCTCAAGTTCAAGAAGATTGAATAGAGGAAGTTGTTGTACCTCAAAATTTTCCCTCACATTTTATTCAAGACATTCTCCTAGGATTCTCATATGCTCAAGGTTGCCCAAGAATTGATCAGACAAATTCTCCTCTTAAGCAAAGGGTCCACAACTACGGTTTCATCTTTCACAAGGAAACATGGGTCTATAAAGTCTCAAATATAATTATGGTCTCTTATAGGTCTCTAAGAATGCTCATACCAAGTTTCATGCCTTGCATCACAAGTTTTCTCAATCAATTGCTCAGATGACAAAAAATCAACTATATTAGGTAAAAAGCCAATTATAGTCATCATACAGACAAACTTCAAGATTTTTGGTCAACATCAATATTTTGACATCATATTCATCATTTGATCAGGGTTTGATCATGATTCTTCAAGGAAAACTCTCAAATCATCAAAAGTTAAAAGTTGCTAAATTAGGGTTTCCCTTAGGAGAAGTCAACTGAACTTTGACCAAGCATAACTTTCACATGATTCATCAGTTTTTTTCCAACCAAAGCTCATTTAGAAGAAAATTCAGTTCTCTAAAACTTTGTCTCTCTAAGCTCAACTCCAAAAAAAATGCTTCATTTGAGAGATATGAGTCAAGACATTATAGGTCATTTCAAAAGTCAACAAAAAGACACTTTTTTCAAGACAACTTACATCAAGATAAATTCTTCAATTACAAAAATGATAAGCATAGAGATTGTAGAGGACACCTTGGGCTTTCCAAAAAGTCCTAGATCACTTTCAAAAGATGAAAATTGACAAAGTTATGACCAGTGCAAGTTGGGAAATTTTGAGCAAATGCATGAAGTTCAAATTGAGCAAACTTGATATTTTGGGCTATTGGACCATTTCTTTAAAGTCCAAGCGTGTATTACACTCCTTATACACCTCATATATTATTCATACATCCCTTGATCTATTTTATTTTAATTATTTTTTATTTATTCATTAATAATTCAAAATAAATAAGATAAAAATACAAGGCTTGTTAACAAAGGTCCAAGCCCATATAATTGACCTGATTCCATGATATTTAACCACACTCATTCAGACACAAAAGGCATAAAAACCCTTGTCTAAGAATCACCTCCAAAAACTCAAAAAATCGTTCAAATTGAGGGCATCCTTCAAATCCTTATCACAACTCAGTCCAAGGAAAACTAGCCACTCCTTTCACTCCCAGCAATCATAAAAATGGACCAAGTTTGATGGTCCAAAGCTCACGAAACTCACATGCACTCATCTTTGATTCCATGATATTTTACACAATTCATACTTTGATTTTCATTTTGTTTTAAGTCATACTAATGACATTAATACGTTTCTGAGATGTGTTTGAACGGGATTGAATCATCATAAGGGTCTCATGCAACCGAAATTGTGGTTTGCATGTTTGGTCTGATCCATATCATTTTCATTATTCCTCTCAAACTATTGAGTTTTAGTAAAAAAACAACTGTCCCATTGAACTCGCAGCCCTCGATTTAGGGGGGTAGGGTGATTTTGGTTTGCTAACGTCTTTGATCTTTGTAGGTTGGTAAAACGAGCTACCGGAGAAGAGGACCGGAGCTAGGGCTCCAGCGTCTCTCCGGTTCATAAATGGTTTCTATATTATATATGCATTATTTCATTATAATGAACAAATGTATTACTGCCCCAACAGTTGAAACGAGTGCGCTAACGCATTACCCTATCAAGGCGTGGGTTTGATCCCTACCTTTTGTTGTTATTTTTCATAATTTCCCATATTTTGCAGGATGGAGTATAAAGCACATTTTCTTCTATCCTTTGACACAGGCGCGCGCCTGGCCTGTTGATGAAGGTGCTGATTGAAAGGGTAGAGGGCGTGGATTCAACACCCATCCCTGGTAACTTTTTTAAAAAACTCTTATTTTCTTACTATTTTCACTTATAAGCCCTAAATTCATCAAACTAAAATCATTTTTTTATCAATTAATTTTTTCAGAAACCCTAATCAACATTATGGTTTAGTTTTTGTTTAATTAACAAACTTTATTATTTTTTTCAAATTAAAATTAATTAGGGTTTTTAGGTTTTAATTAATTAAAATCAATTTAGGTTTTAGGTTAATCATTAAATCTTTTATCAAAAAATCACCAAAACAATTTTCTTCCTCTTTTCTTTATTTTATATTTTTCGCGTAGTTTACTCTTTTCGCATTTTTTTTATCATTATTGTAACTGCTCATGGTTTGAATAGTTAATTAGGGTTTTACTTTTCCCGCAGTTTTATTACTTGTACCCCCCATTCCCGAAGCTTTGTAATAGCGTAGAATTTTATTTTTCGTACATTTATCGCTTTACGATATTCGTTACTATTGCTTAGTAATTAGGGTTTGCATGAAAAGACTAATAACGAATCGATAACTAACCTAATACAAGATAAAATAATTGAATCATGAATCACTTTGCACACGTGCACCTCTAGGGTAACCTCCCTTGTTGCCTTTGATAAAACCAGTCATGTCCCTCAAACGTGGGGATGCTTTAGCAAATACCCTCGATTAAAAAGACCATAGTTCCTCGATGACCCTTTCAATGCTGCCTTAGGTAAACGATCTAGTCCCTTAACGAGATTTCTAAAGCACCCCTACAAGTTGCCTTCAATGGTTATACGATGACCCGAGCCTGTCCCTTCACATCTAACGATAGGGCTTCCTAGTAACTAATGTTAGGATAACACTATCTAAAGGAGGGTGAAAAGTACAATAAATACCTTGAGTAGGTAGATAGTTCCTAATCGCTTGCTCATAAATAAAACAAAAACATCTTTTTCACAAACACTTTCAGAAATAATTTCAAAACGCTTTGTATGCATTCTTGATAACTGATACAAGAGTCATTACAAAGTTCCCATTACATTGGATCTTCAAAAATATTTTCAAAACACTTACACAAAAAAGCAAATTTTCAAAGTTAGCTAAGCAATTAAGAGCCCGTAGATAACAACGGATGAAAAGGGTGCTAACACCTTCCCTCGTCATAACCTACCCCCTGAACTCAAAATCTTCAAGGTCTTTCCTTTTCTTTTCACCCCTTCCTTATTGGATAAAAGAAAATTTGGTGGCGACTCTTTCTATCCACAACATTTATGATAAAATGCAAAACCAAAAGCCAGTTCTCCCACCGTATTACACCTGTAAGGAGAGCTTTGTATTCTGCTTGGTTGTTCGAGGTTGGGAAGGACAGCGTGAGGGAGACTTCGATTAGTATGTCTTCCTAGTTTTCTAGTATGATGATTGCTCTGCTTCCCGTGGAGTTGGAAGCTCCGTCCACGAAGATGGTACACTTATGCGCCCCATTTGTAATGCTCGAGAAGGTCATTTCTACCACGAAATCAGCCAAAACTTGCGCTTTAAGGGCTTTCCCGCTCTCATATCTGATGTCAAATTCAAAGAGCTCTAACGACTACTTGAGCATTATGCCCGCTATATTAGGTCTACTGAGTATCTGTTTTATTGGTTGCTCTATTCACACGACAATGGTGTGGGCTAGAAAATAGTGCCTTAGCCTCCTTGATGCATTTATGAGTGCCAAGGCTACTTTCTCAATATGTTAATACCTTACTTAGGGGCCCTGCAAGGCTTTTCTCATGAAGTAGATAGGTATTTTCCCCTCGGTGGTTTCTCGAATAAGGTAAGCATTGACCGCCTCGGAAGCTACGCTAGATAGAGGTAGAGAGTTTCTTCCTTGTCCGATATTGAAAGGACCGGTGGTTGAGATAATGCCAGTTTGAGGTGGAGGAGGACGCGCTCACACTATTTGGTCCATTCGAACACAATTTATTTGCAGAGAAGTTTGAAAAAGGGGAGCACGTGTTGGGCAGATTTTGCCACAAATCAGGACAATGATGTGAGCATTCTGTTTAGGGTTTGGATTGATTTTTTTCAAGACTGGGGTTCGAAGCTCAGAGAATGCTCGACATTTGTCGGGGTTGGCTTTGATTCCTAATTCTATTAAGTAGAAGCCGAGGAACTTTCCCGCTCGTACGCTGAAGGTGATCTTTTTTGGGTTGAACCACATTTTGACTCTTCTTGCATGGTCAAAGACCTTCCTAAGGTGGAGTGCATGATCAGTTTCCTCTTGGGATTTCACGATCATGTCGTCCATGTAGACTTCGAGGATCTCTCTGATTTCTCCTTGGAAGACCTTGTTCATCATGCGCTGATAGGTAGCACCCACGTTTTTCAGATCGAAGGGCATTACGTGTAGTAATAGTTTCCTGATTCAATCATGAAAGCCGTATATTTTTTGCCCGCTTTAGCCATGGGGATATGGTTGTACCCAGAATATGCATCCATGAATGAAAGTAATTTTAAACCTGCAGAATTGTCGACCAATTTATCAATTCTGGGGAGGGGTAAGCGTGTTTAGGGAAAGCCCTATTGAGATCGGTATAATCAATGCACATGCGCCATTTTCCATTACTCTTTTTTACAAGAACTACATTAGAGAGCCAGGTTATGTACTGGGCTTCAGAAATAAATTTTGCTTCTAGGAGGTCTTTGAAGGCCTGCTCGACAGTCTCGATTTTCTTTGAGGACTGTCAGCGCCTATGCTGAAAAACTTCCTTGAGGATAGGATCTATTATCAAGTGGTGACAAGCTATCTTCAAATCTAGGCTGGGCATCTCTTTTGCACTCCAGGCGAAAAATTTAGCGTGCTCCTTTAAGCACGCCTTCAGCTTCCTCTTTTCTAAGTCATGGAGGTTGGCGCCGATCTTGACTCCTTTGGAAGGGTCACTGTCCAGGGGAACTGTTGTACCCCAAAATTTGCCCTCCCATATTCATCAAGAATTGCCAAGTCAAGGTCACAAAATTCCCCAAGGGTTATGCAGCTCAACTATCTCCTATACAGTCAAAACTAGGGTTTGAGTTCTGGTCAAGCAAATGAACTTTTCAAAGGCCCAATCAAGTCTCACATGCTTAAAAAGATGGTCAAGCATCCTCATGTCAAGTTTCAAGGCATTCAGCTCAAAATTGCACAGTCAAAACCCTAGATTGCACTACAGTCAACTGTAGGGGCAAAATGGTCATTTGGCAGTCAAAAGTTCAAATTTTTGGTCAACATATCATTTTGAAGCCACAAACATCATTTGATCAATGCTTGATCATGATTCTCAAAATTTGGCTCAGAAATCATCAAAGATACAAAAGTTACTATATTTGGACAGCTGAAAAAGTCAACTGAAATTGACCAGGGCATAACTTTCACATGGATTATCAGAAAAATTCCATCCAAAGCTCATTTTGAAGAGAAAGACATTTCCTACAATTCATCTTCATGTTCCAAGTCCAAGAAATGCTCTCACAAAAAGTTATCAATTTCAACATTATAGGTCATTTTCAAAAGTCAACAAAAAGTGACTTTAAGTCAAAGGCCATAACTTGAGATTGGTAAATCAAAATGACATGGGACCAAAGGCATTGGTTAAAGGACTCAAAGACCTTTCCAAAATGTCCAAGAACATGTGAAAAGCTTAAAAACTGACCAAGTTATGCCTTGTGGAAGTTGGGAAATTTTTGGAAATTTTTGAAAGTCAACATTGATGCAAAAGGCCTAAAAATGCAAATGGGCCCATTTTTCTTCCAAATTTCTTCATGCCAAGCCTATGCACGACCACTAGGCCCAAAGGGAAGTATTCTCATATTTTTTAATTATTTATTTGAATTAATATTGATTTATATTCATTTAAATGATTTTAATATATGAAAAATATCAAACTAACCTAAAAAAATCTTTTTGTGCACATTCTAATCTCTACAAATCGTGCACATCTCAAATAGGCAAGCTTTGGTGCTAATTGATCAGATTTGGTACAAGAAACATGAGAAAAAGATTGAAAAAGATTCTTAACAAATCAAATCTTCAAAATCATTATGGCCATGGATTTTGTTCAATGTTTTTGACCTAAATCATTCCTTACAAGTACTACAACACAACCCTAATCATCCAAGACTAAAGCTGCGCCCCAAAACAACCCTTGCATATTGAAATTTTGCCATAAAAATTGAAAGCTGAAAACATTGTTAGGGGTCGTGTTAAGCTCTAATTCTTGTACCAAAAGATTCCTCAGACGCTCCTGATCAAATTCCAACCAAGAACATCCATTGAGACACCCTGAAACGGTATCACGACCCCAAGCTGTGAAGCAAAAATTTCCAAATCGCATATCATATTCTAAGCATTTTTCATAAATTTTGTTTGTTGATTCTTATTCTTTGTGAAATTCTAGAGCTAACTGTGGTGTTTAATTGCATTTTTATTGATCGTACAAGATTATGCCATTGTTAAAATCTAGGGTTACAGGTTTCTTGAAATAGGGTTTTTACGTAGAGGCAAAATCAGAGCTCCAAACCACCATGGTTGAACTCAGCGTGGTCCCATGAACAAGAAGCATGCCTCGCGATGGATTTATATAGCAAGGAAAGCTAGTCGCTATTTTCTTGAATCCCCCCTAATGCGACGTTTCTAAAACCGTTGCCGTTTGCTTATGTTTCAGAAAAAATAAAAAAAGGATGAAGACGATGATGAGTTGTCAGCTGGTGGTTCGTTAGTTCAAATTTGCGCGCGTTTTAGCTAGTGGGCGTTGGTTTTGCTTTTTGATTATTTGTTTATAATAATATACCAATTAACGCGTTTGGTTCAATGGTTAAGTGTTGAGCTGGTGACCTTCAAGACCTGGGTTCAAGTCCCAGGTCTGGCAAAGTCCCATATTATTTTTCTATAACTGATCCCATGCAGGCCTAACGTGAACGTTCACCATACACACTCAATATCCATCGCCCACGCATCCTGGAGATTTAGATCAAGGGTCAAGATTTAAGATGCACCATGCACCAGGTCAAAGCGCTGACACCTGATCCAAGAAAGTCAACGAATCAACTCTTTATTGGGCCAGGCTTTTCAGATTTATACCTCCTTATTTGGGGCAACACCCCACCCTGGTTTGATTTTCTTTTCTTTTTGTTGTTTTAATTATTGTATTATATTATTTTTATTGCTTTAATTAATTAATTTATTTTTTCTATAAAATATAAAAACATTATAAAAATCAGAAAAAGACCAAAAATAATATTTATTTTATTATAATTATTTTATTAGCATGTAAATAAATTAATTTCAAATTAGGTTTAATTTATATTTTTTCCATAATAAAAATCCAACAAAATAGAATTAGGTTAATTAATTTTTTTTATTCCTTTTAATATTTTTCCCTTTTTTTCAGAATAACAATATTATTTATTTATTATTTTATTTTCATAAATTAAATTGTACATAAATGAATTAGGTTTAATTTAGGTCATATTCTAATTCTTTCATAATAAATAAAAATATTAGAATTAGGGTTTGCCGTTTAATTTAATCTCAATTAATTTCTTTTTCCATTAAATCTAAAAAACACAAAATACCAAAAACATTTAATCATTTAATTTGTAATTCATCATTAATTTTAATTATTTGCAAAAAGGGTCCAACGCCCTAGTTTCGTTTTAATTATGTAATTTGCGCATTTATCTTATGTCGTAATTGTAATTATGTAATTGTCCCTAAGTCATGTAATTTACTTTTCGCACTTTATTTCTTCGCATTATTTATTTTTCCGCTAAATCGGGTCCGGTTTAATTTTGGCGATGTGGACCCGCGCCTTTGTAATAGTTTAGATTATTTCCTCGCAAAATTTTTAACTGTTAATAAGCATGCAAGAATGAATGGACGAATTAAAATCAAGCGTAGAACACGACAAACATGACAAGACAAATAACTGAAACATGACACACGATTCGCACACACCACCCCTAGGGTACGCCTCACTGTTGCCTTTCGAAAGGTGGTCGTCGAGTAGAGGGCGTCTTAGTAAGTCCTCATGATCCGGGAACCTGGCATGAGGGTAGCTTCTAAGGTGTCTTCCCATTGCTCTGGTGATCACCACGTCCCGAACATCGAATTGACCCGAACACCTCCAACGGTGGTGCTACCTACCTCTCAATGGTGGGATGGCACTACTTTAAAGGACATTTACACAGACGAATTCCTTAGGGTAGGTAGACGACTCATGGATACTTGCTCTCTTCAAAAACAAACAAAAATCTTTTCACCAACACATTTTCAAAAGCTTTCAAAGCAAATTTTTCAAACACTCTGACGTACGAGTCGAACTGAATTTTTTCAAAGAAACTTTTTAAAACCCACATTGAAAAGCAAACAAACCATTTTTGAAAACACAAATGAGCGAGTATCTAAGAGCCCATGGATAACCATGGATAGAAAGGGTGCTAATACCTTCCCTTTCTATAACCTACCTCCCGAACCGAGAGCAATCTCTATAAGGAATTTTTTCTGTGCTTTTGTCCTTTCCATTTGGAGAAAATAAAAGACGGTGGCGACTCTTGCTTCCGCGACATTTCGCGAACCAGCGTTAAACAGTCAGTTCCAGATCCACCGATCACAGAACTGGCGACTCTGCTGGGGATATAAACTTAAAGTGGGGTGTACCTTAGGGCTAGCTCATAACTATGTTTTCAATTGTCTTCTTTGCTTGCTTTATTATTGTGGGTTGCTTGGGAGTTCTATAGATCCTAACCCGGATCTGGGGATACCTTCTTAGAAAGTAGCAACAAGGCTGTGAGGGAACTGTGCGGGGTATACCGACATGGTTGAAACAGTCTGCTACGTTGATGTGGCACTTTGGTGTGTACCGGTAACCCTTGAGTTCAGTCAAGGAGAGTACGGGGCCTCCGCGTGGTGTCGTGAAGCATCAACAGACCTTAGGAACCTTAATTGAACTATCTTGGCCTCTTTAGGGTAGTGAGATAACTGACTTTGGTGCAGTCCGAGGTTGGTTGATACTCGATACTACACTCAATTGAGGGTTGCTTTCCTGGAATATTTCGGTCGCCAGTTCAGTGGCTAAATCGAAACGATGAACAATGAAAGCAATCCCGTGATATTGGGAACCTTAGAACCCGGTTACTTTGATTAGGACAGGTATGAACCCACCAACTTCAAGAGGGTAATACCCAGACCTCATGCTGGCCTAAACCCTAAGGGCTTCCCTTGTGTGACTTGCGTGCCTTCGTACTTGACTATTTGCATGCTTATTATCTGACCTTTGACATCTTGCAGGTTTGGTTCATAGTCCTTAATTGGGACTTATAATAGGGTGTACTAACCACTTGCAGGTTCTGTTTATAGTCCTTAACTGGGACTCATGGCAGGTTTTACTTAGGTTTCTTGCAGGTCTTGTTTATAGTCCTTAATTGGGACTCATAACAGGGTTTACTAGATCTCTTGCAGGTGTTGTTTATAGTCCTTAATTGGGACTCATAACGAAGTATGCTGAATTTCTTGCAGGGTCTGTTTATAGTCCTTAACTGGGACTCATAACAGGGTTTACCTACATCACCCCATGCATAGCATGACATCATACCATTGCATACATCCTAACCCATTTCAAGGATCTCAAGGGCTTGTGGTGCAGGTCATGATGAACAACTATCCCAGCAAGGGGCAAAGAGGATTTATTTTCCTCTAGCCAAGGATGTCAGGGGCTATGACCCACTGGATATGGTGAGCCTTTGACCCTTGATGAAGGGCTCTCAACAATATAAAGTTCCTTCAATCAGGCTACCAAACTCAAATGCTAACAACTTTCTTGTTTACCCCGCGAGGTCCTTGAAAACATTGCATGCATATCATACACATCATTGCATAGCAGGTATCCTTGTTGCAGGTCACTTACCCTTCTCGCTGTTTATTTCAGCAATGGCTTCCCAACAAGGTAACCAGGGTCTTCATGCTCAAGAGACTCAGTTCAAGGAGATCTTCCTAAGCTTATCCAAGGGGCAGGAAGAGCTGAGGACACTCCTCATGGGGAATCTGATCAGAAAGAGTCCCGAAGATGACAAGGACGAACAGTTAAAACGTCTACAAGCTGAGGTAGACACATTGAAAACCCAGATGCTGGGGCAACGGGCCCTCATTCAAGGTTTAGCTCAGGAGCAAGGAGAGCTGAGGGCCATGATCAGTCAGCTTCATCAAGATATGAAGCAACCAGCCCAAGTCAGGGACCAAGTCTTTGATCAGCCACCAAGAGGACCAAAGTCTGGTATGGTGAAGAATGAACCTCTCCAAATTGCTACTACTTCACAAGCCCAGTATCAACGGGGTAATCGACGCAAGCAATACACGCCTGGAAGACATTTCACTGAGATTGGCATACCACCATCTCTAATGCTGGAACACTTGTTGGAGGTCAATCTGATTACTTTAAAGGGTCCTCCCCAGAATCCTGACATCTCTGCTCCTACTTATAACCCTGATAAAAGATGTGCCTACCATTCTGACAGTCCTGGACATGGCACCAATGACTGTTGGAGCTTGAAGAACAAGATCCAAGACTTGATCGACGGAAGGGTGCTGGAGTTCATGCCGGGTGGCCAAATGAAATGCTTCTGTTGAGAATCTCCCATCTGAAGGGACTAAGTCAAACTAGAAAACTTTTGTTCATTCGAATGTTCAAGTTGCATTTTTCTTTGATTGTTTAAACATTTATTCATGTCAAACGTTGTTATTTCATTAATGCATCGCTTATGTCTGTTTTGAATCAACATATTCGCATTCACTATATGCAAACTGTTTTCATATTTTTTCTGATGACAACTCTTGATCTTTAATCCTAAGCCTCTTGAGGGAGGATGACGAAAACGATACCGCAATTTACAGTATGCTTTTGAACAGACCCCGCTTATGAAGTACAGGCATTGTTTCAACCCCTAAACACTGGAGTTATAAGGATGATAATCCCTCGTCAACCCATCAGAGCCAAAGAAGTAGGAGTTTTTATTTTCGAAAATCAAAACCCTTAATCACAACCTGGGGCAGGGTAGTTCTCTCAGTTGATCCAAGTGCATCTTTACAAAACGAACAAAGACAGTGATGGTTCAGAACAATCAAAAGGACAGGCAGTCATCATCAAAATTCATAAATGAAAAGCCCAAAAAGTCTAAACCTACAAAGGGGACTTATGAAACCGGGGCATCCCGCTGACTGTAATTCCAAAAAGGAAACAGTTCAGGCAAAAAAGAAAGGGATAACAAAATCAAGAAAGAGGTCTCACAAACCCTCAATCAAAGCAAAAAAATGACTGCCTATTCAGAATAAATCATCGACAGCTGAACCATTATTGGAACATCAAAGCAAAGACTCAAACAAGGTCTAACGCACGATCAACTGAGTTTAGATTTGGAGAACATCACGAAGAGCGGGTGGGTACAAATACTTTGAGCCTTTATCCTTTGTTTCTTAAACCGTGAACCAGGCCACGTTATAACCCTTAAAAGTCCTAGCTGAAGCATGGGTTAGTTCGAAAGCATACTGTTACAAAAGGTATACCGACTCCTTAAGGCCTACGGTAAATACGGAGTTGACATCACGTTTTACAAACATTCAATTGTTTTATGAAAAAAAAAACTGCATTTTCAAAATCTTCAAGACAGACATAAGCTTTGCATTTTTAACATAACTTTGTTTGCATATGACTATTTGTTTGAACAGCAGGGAAATTCGCACGATGAATACCTTGTGAACAAAAGCCCTTCCAATCAAGGGGCAGGACATGACTATTGTCCATTATCTGGGGCAATCCAATCAAGATTCGGAGAATCTCTCAAAAGGCCAAATAGCCTGGGGCAAATCTCCGCATGAGTCACCTGGGGCATTTCAACAATAAACCTTGCCTGATCAAACGTCTCTCTGGTGGCATGACAAAACACTTCTAAACAGGGGCAACTCCCTACATTCTGAAAGCGTGGACATAGTCGAAAAATACTACGCATAATCAAAGACCCGCTAGGTTGACACACCTAGGCAAAAATAAGGGCTTCCCGGCGAACCAAAAGGGTTCGGGCAAAAATAAGGGATGAAATGAAAAAATCTGTACACCCGGCAAGTCGAAAACCTGAAAAGGCGGCTTGGGCAAAAACGGGTATCCCGGTGGATTGAAAACCCGAAAGGGCGGTCCAGGCAAAATTTAGGGATCAAAAGCGTACGACTATGTCCTGTCATCTGGTCACCTGCCTACCAGAAGAAGGTTTGACCCTCAACAACTATCAGTACCTCACAGGTCTTCATCTCCCATAGAAACAGGGGCAATAAAGAGTTGTCAAAGCAATCTAATTGTTCTGTCCCCCATGGTATCAAGGTGAGTTCAGCTAAAGAACACGGCCAAGTGTATCTTAATTCCCCAGAGAGTGGTTCAACAAAACAATACATTCTTCCCCAAGCAAATCATCAAATATCAAGGAAATTGAGTATCCTCCTGTAGATCTCAATACTTCCCCGGCGGCATAACATTCAAAGGGATTACTTCCCCAGCATATCAAAAACTCCCCAGAAGAGTCCAACCCAAGTTCCCCAGGAAAGTTGGAATTCATATCCCCAAGCAATAAGCTTATCCCCAGTAGATTCTGGAAGCTTATCCCCTCGCAGAGCACGAACGCGTCGTCCCGGCTTGATTTAAAGAGTTATTTCCGTAACAGGATATAACTGGGTTATCCTCAGCCAAAAGCCACGGAAAGAGCGTCTTCGGCAAAGTATCTCCTTATCCCCAGCGAAGTCTATTATTACTTCCAACATAATAATGGTATCCCCAGCGAAGCTACCATCAACATCCCAGCAAGTACATCTCTCCCCACAGAGTATTGTTCCCCAGCAAGATCGTTAGAGTGCTTTTCTCCCTGCAGAGTAATCCATTCGCCAAGTTTATTCCCCAACGGAGTTATCTTCTCCTACCGGTATTCTTGCGACAATCATCCACAGCGGAAGCAAAATCTCTTCCTCAACATCAGCCCAGGATATGACTTCCCGGCACCCGTCAAGGATTTATTTTCCTAAACAAAAACATACATGAATCATCACATACCTCATTATAGCATGCATGTACACATCATATCATATAAATCGTATCCATGTTTGCTTGATCCATATCATGCATCGCATATAACTGACCTCTACCTTTCAGGAAGGGTGCAGTTGAAATTCTCAAACATATTTCAAGGATTTCTCCAGTCCAGTTAAATCGACTCCAAACAGATTTTTCTGATAAAGACTCAGTAGATATTCTCTTATGGTCCCCTCTCCAACGGCGTGTGAGGTGGTAATTCCTTCTTCAGATGTTCCCCTCTCCGGCATGAGCGTGAGGTGATAGTCTCTTATGGTCCCCTCTCCAACGGCGTGTGAGGTGGTAATTCCTTCTTCAGATGTTCCCCTCTCCGGCATGAGCGTGAGGTGATAGTCTCTTATGGTCCCCTCTCCAACGGCGTGTGAGGTGGTAATTCCTTCTTCAGATGTTCCCCTCTCCGGCATGAGCGTGAGGTGATAGTCTCTTATGGTCCCCTCTCCAACGGCGTGTGAGGTGGTAATTCCTTCTTCAGATGTTCCCCTCTCCGGCATGAGCGTGAGGTGATATTCTCTTATGGTCCCCTCTCCAACGGCGTGTGAGGTGGTAATTCCTTCTTCAGATGTTCCCCTCTCCGGCATGAGCGTGAGGTGATAGTCTCTTATGGTCCCCTCTCCAACGGCGTGTGAGGTGGTAATTCCTTCTTCAGATGTTCCCCTCTCCGGCATGAGCGTGAGGTGATAGTCTCTTATGGTCCCCTCTCCAGCGGCGTGTGAGGTGGTAATTCCTTCTTCAGATGTTCCCCTCTCCGGCATGAGCGTGAGGTGATATTCTCTTATGGTCCCCTCTCCAACGGCGTGTGAGGTGGTAATTCCTTTTTCAGATGTTTTCCTCTCCGGCATGAGCGTGAGGTGATATTCTCTTATGGTCCCCTCTCCAACGGCGTGTGAGGTGGTAATTCCTTTTTCAGATGTTTTCCTCTCCGGCATGAGCGTGAGGTGATATTCTCTTATGGTCCCCTCTCCAACGGCGTGTGAGGTGGTAATTCCTTTTTCAGATGTTTCCCTCTCCGGCATGAGCGTGAGGTGATATCTCCTTTCAGATTATAATTTCCTATAGTTCCCTCTCCAACGGCGAGTGAGGTGACTCCCTTTGAGATTATAATGTCCTTTGGTTCTCTTCCTGACACTACGAAGATGGTAATTCTCACCAAGATTTTCTCAACGAGCGTTGTTGAGGTTGAAATCATTCAGGATTCTCTTACCATTCATGCTAAGGAAGTAACCATCCCGAGTTCATTCACCAGTGTTTGAAGCTCCAGACTCAGCTCCTGTAACTAGTCAGGACATATCTATATCAAGCATCCAAAATCAGCTCCTGCGACGTGTCAGGTACTCATTTTTCTGTTTTGCAGGTATGCAGGTTCTCGCTAAGGAACTTCCTACGCGATCAACATCCAGATGGCATCTATAAGCCCATCATCCTATCCAAGCAACATCCAAATGGCATCTATAAGCCCATTCCCTCATCATCATTGCTACTATGTGAGCGCAAATTTCTGGGCACTCTAGTGTCCAATCATCTTCTACCCTCGGATTACGAAAGGCACGTCAGCCAATCTGCATCCTCAGGTCTAAGAAGATTGAACAGGGGAAACTGTTGTACCCCAAAATTTGCCCTCCCATATTCATCAAGAATTGCCAAGTCAAGGTCACAAAATTCCCCAAGGGTTATGCAGCTCAACTATCTCCTATACAGTCAAAACTAGGGTTTGAGTTCTGGTCAAGCAAATGAACTTTTCAAAGGCCCAATCAAGTCTCACATGCTTAAAAAGATGGTCAAGCATCCTCATGTCAAGTTTCAAGGCATTCAGCTCAAAATTGCACAGTCAAAACCCTAGATTGCACTACAGTCAACTGTAGGGGCAAAATGGTCATTTGGCAGTCAAAAGTTCAAATTTTTGGTCAACATATCATTTTGAAGCCACAAACATCATTTGATCAATGCTTGATCATGATTCTCAAAATTTGGCTCAGAAATCATCAAAGATACAAAAGTTACTATATTTGGACAGCTGAAAAAGTCAACTGAAATTGACCAGGGCATAACTTTCACATGGATTATCAGAAAAATTCCATCCAAAGCTCATTTTGAAGAGAAAGACATTTCCTACAATTCATCTTCATGTTCCAAGTCCAAGAAATGCTCTCACAAAAAGTTATCAATTTCAACATTATAGGTCATTTTCAAAAGTCAACAAAAAGTGACTTTAAGTCAAAGGCCATAACTTGAGATTGGTAAATCAAAATGACATGGGACCAAAGGCATTGGTTAAAGGACTCAAAGACCTTTCCAAAATGTCCAAGAACATGTGAAAAGCTTAAAAACTGACCAAGTTATGCCTTGTGGAAGTTGGGAAATTTTTGGAAATTTTTGAAAGTCAACATTGATGCAAAAGGCCTAAAAATGCAAATGGGCCCATTTTTCTTCCAAATTTCTTCATGCCAAGCCTATGCACGACCACTAGGCCCAAAGGGAAGTATTCTCATATTTTTTAATTATTTATTTGAATTAATATTGATTTATATTCATTTAAATGATTTTAATATATGAAAAATATCAAACTAACCTAAAAAAATCTTTTTGTGCACATTCTAATCTCTACAAATCGTGCACATCTCAAATAGGCAAGCTTTGGTGCTAATTGATCAGATTTGGTACAAGAAACATGAGAAAAAGATTGAAAAAGATTCTTAACAAATCAAATCTTCAAAATCATTATGGCCATGGATTTTGTTCAATGTTTTTGACCTAAATCATTCCTTACAAGTACTACAACACAACCCTAATCATCCAAGACTAAAGCTGCGCCCCAAAACAACCCTTGCATATTGAAATTTTGCCATAAAAATTGAAAGCTGAAAACATTGTTAGGGGTCGTGTTAAGCTCTAATTCTTGTACCAAAAGATTCCTCAGACGCTCCTGATCAAATTCCAACCAAGAACATCCATTGAGACACCCTGAAACGGTATCACGACCCCAAGCTGTGAAGCAAAAATTTCCAAATCGCATATCATATTCTAAGCATTTTTCATAAATTTTGTTTGTTGATTCTTATTCTTTGTGAAATTCTAGAGCTAACTGTGGTGTTTAATTGCATTTTTATTGATCGTACAAGATTATGCCATTGTTAAAATCTAGGGTTACAGGTTTCTTGAAATAGGGTTTTTACGTAGAGGCAAAATCAGAGCTCCAAACCACCATGGTTGAACTCAGCGTGGTCCCATGAACAAGAAGCATGCCTCGCGATGGATTTATATAGCAAGGAAAGCTAGTCGCTATTTTCTTGAATCCCCCCTAATGCGACGTTTCTAAAACCGTTGCCGTTTGCTTATGTTTCAGAAAAAATAAAAAAAGGATGAAGACGATGATGAGTTGTCAGCTGGTGGTTCGTTAGTTCAAATTTGCGCGCGTTTTAGCTAGTGGGCGTTGGTTTTGCTTTTTGATTATTTGTTTATAATAATATACCAATTAACGCGTTTGGTTCAATGGTTAAGTGTTGAGCTGGTGACCTTCAAGACCTGGGTTCAAGTCCCAGGTCTGGCAAAGTCCCATATTATTTTTCTATAACTGATCCCATGCAGGCCTAACGTGAACGTTCACCATACACACTCAATATCCATCGCCCACGCATCCTGGAGATTTAGATCAAGGGTCAAGATTTAAGATGCACCATGCACCAGGTCAAAGCGCTGACACCTGATCCAAGAAAGTCAACGAATCAACTCTTTATTGGGCCAGGCTTTTCAGATTTATACCTCCTTATTTGGGGCAACACCCCACCCTGGTTTGATTTTCTTTTCTTTTTGTTGTTTTAATTATTGTATTATATTATTTTTATTGCTTTAATTAATTAATTTATTTTTTCTATAAAATATAAAAACATTATAAAAATCAGAAAAAGACCAAAAATAATATTTATTTTATTATAATTATTTTATTAGCATGTAAATAAATTAATTTCAAATTAGGTTTAATTTATATTTTTTCCATAATAAAAATCCAACAAAATAGAATTAGGTTAATTAATTTTTTTTATTCCTTTTAATATTTTTCCCTTTTTTTCAGAATAACAATATTATTTATTTATTATTTTATTTTCATAAATTAAATTGTACATAAATGAATTAGGTTTAATTTAGGTCATATTCTAATTCTTTCATAATAAATAAAAATATTAGAATTAGGGTTTGCCGTTTAATTTAATCTCAATTAATTTCTTTTTCCATTAAATCTAAAAAACACAAAATACCAAAAACATTTAATCATTTAATTTGTAATTCATCATTAATTTTAATTATTTGCAAAAAGGGTCCAACGCCCTAGTTTCGTTTTAATTATGTAATTTGCGCATTTATCTTATGTCGTAATTGTAATTATGTAATTGTCCCTAAGTCATGTAATTTACTTTTCGCACTTTATTTCTTCGCATTATTTATTTTTCCGCTAAATCGGGTCCGGTTTAATTTTGGCGATGTGGACCCGCGCCTTTGTAATAGTTTAGATTATTTCCTCGCAAAATTTTTAACTGTTAATAAGCATGCAAGAATGAATGGACGAATTAAAATCAAGCGTAGAACACGACAAACATGACAAGACAAATAACTGAAACATGACACACGATTCGCACACACCACCCCTAGGGTACGCCTCACTGTTGCCTTTCGAAAGGTGGTCGTCGAGTAGAGGGCGTCTTAGTAAGTCCTCATGATCCGGGAACCTGGCATGAGGGTAGCTTCTAAGGTGTCTTCCCATTGCTCTGGTGATCACCACGTCCCGAACATCGAATTGACCCGAACACCTCCAACGGTGGTGCTACCTACCTCTCAATGGTGGGATGGCACTACTTTAAAGGACATTTACACAGACGAATTCCTTAGGGTAGGTAGACGACTCATGGATACTTGCTCTCTTCAAAAACAAACAAAAATCTTTTCACCAACACATTTTCAAAAGCTTTCAAAGCAAATTTTTCAAACACTCTGACGTACGAGTCGAACTGAATTTTTTCAAAGAAACTTTTTAAAACCCACATTGAAAAGCAAACAAACCATCTTTGAAAACACAAATGAGCGAGTATCTAAGAGCCCATGGATAACCATGGATAGAAAGGGTGCTAATACCTTCCCTTTCTATAACCTACCTCCCGAACCGAGAGCAATCTCTATAAGGAATTTTTTCTGTGCTTTTGTCCTTTCCATTTGGAGAAAATAAAAGACGGTGGCGACTCTTGCTTCCGCGACATTTCGCGAACCAGCGTTAAACAGTCAGTTCCAGATCCACCGATCACAGGAACAATCTCAAATTCTTCATTTGGGATTAGACACATAGGATCTGTAGATTCTCCCATGCTAGTTGATGGGCCTTCTACATCGAGCATGGGTTATTTTCCCTTCTTCTTTTGGTCTATGAGGTCCTCCTTTGTAAAGCGGCTGTCTAGGTCGACTGTGTTAACATGGGGCAACGACTTTGGTTCTTAAGAGTTATTGGGGAGAGCGAGTCTGTTGGCTGTTCCTGGTTGAGTACTGATGGAGTTCAATCCTTTTGTAGCTGCTTCAAAACATCTCTCGGCGGCCTGAATGTCTCTGTGCAGGGTGGCGACGAGGCCGTCAACGGTGTAGTACTTCATTTTGAGGTGAACCGTGGAGGGCACTGTTATTAGTTCGACCAAGGTAGGCCTCCCAAAGATGCATTGATATAGACAATCAGTCTATCAGGAGGATATGGGTCTTGATGGATCTGGTCGACACTCCTGCCCCGGAAGTAACGATCAATTCGACATATCCCCAAGGTTTAGTGCCAGAACCATTGAATCCTTGGAGATCAGAGCCCACGTATAGGGTCATATATGCCTCATTCAGCAGCAAGGTGTTAAACATCTGGGAATACATTATATCGACTGAGTTGCCTTGTTCGACCAGGTTGCGTCTGACATTGAAGTTTACCATGCGAGATCGTACGAGCAACATGATGCTAGAATTAGGGGATCTTCCGGGTAACTCTTCCCGATAGAATGTGAGGGGGTGAGAGCCTCCCTTGAACTTATCGAGGGTGGAAGTCATGTCAGAGTTAGCCTCCATTAACTACTCAAATCTTCTCTTCATCGAGCCTACGGTGCACTTGTTAAAGCAGCCACTCGAATTGACCATTATTGTTGGGAATAACTCCCACGGACTGTGCGATGAGAGTACAGGGAAACTTCCTCCATGTCAGGGAAATAAAAATCTTTTGGCCTCGTGATGCTCATGGAAACGGGCATGAGAGATTTATCTATGGTGGCCCTTGTTTCTTCGACCTATTTGGATTCAGAAACATCTTCTTGGGGGATTCCTTCTTTTTGTATTGTTTGAGATGCCCATCCCGAATGAGGATCTCAATGGCATCCTTGAGGTGGATACAGTCTTCCATCGTATACCCATGACTTTTATGAAACCGATTGTACTTGTTTTTGTCCGTCCCTGGCTTAGATGATGTTTTTTGGGGGAAGCGAACTCCAGCTTGCTTTAATTATGTGTTTGTGCAGTCGATCAAAATCTTCTCGCGCGAGGCGCTGAGGGGAGTATAGTCATGGAAACGACTGGGCGGCCCCTTGTAGTGTCGAGACTCCTGGGACTTGTCATCCCTTTTACTTTTCTCCTCCCCGATGGAATGTCAAGGGTTATTCATTATTTTAGGCCTTTGCGTTCTCTTTGTGTCGCAAGTATCGCACGTTGTTCGCTGCCTCTTTTTCCTCGTACTAGATGTACGCCAGTGCTTTAAGAAGAAGAGCATCCAGAGTGGCCAGTGATTCGATTCCAACTGCCTTGGTTAAGTAACTGTGGAGAAGGAGCCCGCGTTCAAGGAGATACTTCTTCATGCTTTCAGTCGTGGAGACTTGTATGACTTCCTAGTTGAAACTTTCAATATATGCCCGGAGGGGCTCATCCCTCCCTTGGATGATCGCTTCCAGAGACGCTTCTGACTTTAAATATCGACGAAATGCCGTAAAGTGCCTGGAAAATTGTCTTCTAAGGTTCTTCCATAACGTGATGGATTCATCGGGAAGGCTCTTGTACCACGAGATGGCCCCTTTCCTGAGATTTGTAGGAAAGAGTCAACATTTGATTGCTCCACGAACTCCTTTGTAGGCGAGCAGTGCGTCGATGTTTTCGATGTGCTTGTCAGGGTCGGTTGTTCTGTTGCAGGTTCCTAAGTGGGAAGGTTTCTCCAGACCGACAGGAAGTGTGGTCTCCATAATTTCTCTTGATAACGGGCCACGGGGCTCATCATCGACGCTTCTTTCAGGAGATGGTGATGGGGAGTGGTGATCCCTCCCTCGTCGGGGAGACGTGCTCCTTCTTGTCTTGGGTGACGATGAGTGGTTACGGTCAAGCCGGTTATTCTTTGTTTTCTTGGAGATCAGGGAGTGTCGATCTTTGCGGGAGGTGTGACCTTATTTCTTGATGAAAGAAACCTCTTGTTTCTCCCGCGCGGGGAGACGGCCATGCCTCGGTGGAGATGGACTGCATGAGTCGTAACGTCGGTGTCTCCGAGGAGGAGACTTTGACAGCTTCTTCTCCCAGGCTCCAATCCCTTTTCTCTGCTACAGGATTAGGGTGTTGGTCTGATTAAGGGCAGCGAGCAGTACTGCCATAGTCGGATCAACATTTGGTGGGATAGGAACTGGTTGGAGGACCTCTGACAGCTCCTCGTTGGGGTTCTTGGACCTGTGGTTGTCCCAGAATTGGAGGTTGTCACGTTCATCATTGATCGAGTTTGGGGATGTTGTTCGACCATCTCTGATATCGGGGATATCCTCTAGAAGAGGAAGTTCTTGGCTCTTGTTTGTCTTGTGGACGGGGTAGAGTACAATCTTTTCAAAAAGATGGTGGTCATCATGGTCGGCCATGATAAAAGTAGTAAAAGTATCTTTGATCTTCGAATTTGAGGAAAGGGAGACGGGGAAGATGGTTTCCCACAAACGGCACCGCTGATCTTGTCGATTGATCAGAGCCTGAAAGTGGGCCCGGATGATGATGTCTGCTAGGCTAGAAATCAGAGGAGAGAAGGGGGTGCACCTGCAAGGCACTCTGATGCTAAAGTCAGTGGGAGCACAAAGAGATACAAGAAAGAGATTAGGGTTTTTTAGTATGAATATTGAATATCTGACCCTCACAAGTGTGGGAGTTTATATAATACCCCCGTATAGCCATTGTTTCCTATTTTTGGGCCTAGATATTAGGTTTCGTGAAAATAGATAACTACTAGGACCTGGTCAAAACGGACAGTCGTGCCCATAATTAGTCGTTGCTCCGAGCAAGGATGAGATGACGGACATACGCGTTTTGAATGTTAGTTTGATTGTCTGTTCGACGTGTAGCGAACAGATCAAGAAAGAAGCTGTTGTAACGGGCAGGCGTCAGGCTCAAGACGACTTAGTGTCGCGGTGCTTAGAGAGCGATCAATCAAACATGCCCAACGAAGAACCAGAGCTAATGGATCAAAATTATTGAACAGAAGTGAATTTCGCTAATTCTAATTATTAGACCAGTCTAAAACAAGTTGTAAAATTGTAAAATTTTAATGAATTTTAAATTTAATAATAATTAGAATAATATCGAACTTAGAATTTTCCAAATAATTTAATCCTTAGAGTGAGGTCATTAATCACATGAGTTGGTTGTTTGTGAATCCCTTTTACATGGCCTTTTGATAACTATTTATATACAAGCAAACACCCACTGACGTGCTTGTACACTCTATAATATTTGTTTGATAGTTGACTTCAAGCTAAGTATCACATTTACTATGACACATATTTTGCCATTTGTTTATTTATTTATTTATTTATTGTAGAGTGGGACTTTCCGTTTTATTTCTTTAAGTCTACATTACTCGGTGGCTCTTGCACAGTCATTCATTCATTTTTTTAATGAAGATATTATCTTTAACTCTTTTTATTCCATTTTCCTTCTTCATTTATTTGATTAATATTGTCACTTTTTTTGTCTTGGGACTAGTGGTGGTTCATTACAATTTTAATAATACTATCCCTTTCAATTCTTTAAATTATTTAGATTTAATGTGTTTATTTCTCTCTCTTTAATTTATTTTATTAATATTTTTATTTTTATTTTAAAATTAATGGTGTAAGAGCGGTAATCACATTGTCGAAATATTTTTACATCGTATCTTCTTCAGTTTTAAAAAACAAATTGAAAACTCCATTATTATAATTTTATGTATATAAAATCAAATAAATATTAATATATTTTAAATATATATGTATTATACACACAAAACTATATTAATAAAAAATAATAAAAATAGAGAGAATCTTAACCAAAATAGTAATTTGGCCGTCTCTATAAATGTCAATAATGTATTACTATCTATTATTTTAATTTATTTAGACTAAAGATATTACGGTGGTTTGTGTAAATTTCAATAACGGATTATTATCAATTTTTTAATTTATTTAGATTAAAGTATGAATTTTTTCTTGCAATAATTAGATTTTGAAAAAAAATATAAATAATTACGTTTTGGAAAAAATTACGCAAATAACCATATTTGAGAAAATGATAATATGCAATAGGCATCTAGATGGCACATGCTTTGGAAGATTGGCCTTAGATGTCATCTTATTTAACACATACACTTTCCTTAAGCCATGTGAGAAGGTGCATACTATATAATTTTGGAAGGAGGCGCCATCTGAGATGGCTCCTACATGCAAGTGTGTGTTCTATAAATAAAACACTTATTTCTCCATCACTTTCACACTTCTTCACATTCTCTTTTCATTTTCTCTCTGTTTTTTGCGTCATGACATCTCCCATGATTTTCACGAGAGATGTGTACGTTATTTTCTCGGCCATTAAACCTCTGATGAAAATGAAATTGAAATTTTGGCATACATATTACAAATGTCATAAAAACACGTTGACACATTGATCTCTGTATAAAAATGCATGGACATGAAAAAACATATTGATATAAGCATATCATAACAGAGTCGTAACATATGTTCCAACATCTTATACAACATGTCAATCAATCAAGAAACAAAATTGAATAATGCAGAATGATAAAAAACATAGAGATATGATGACCCAATTTGGTAGACACACACCTACACCGAGGGCTACCAAGCCAGGAAGGAAGTCCACTATCAACAATACTAATTCTAAGCTAAACTCCTCCGTTTACAACTTCTCGCCTAATCCTAACCCAATGTAACTTCTACCTAGGAACATCCTAAATATGAGAAATAGATATTCCACTACTTAAATCACCTTAGTGATATCTAACAACCATAAAGTTCAGTCAAAACCCTTGACTAACAAACACACTTGGATTTGCTTCAAAGCTTCATCCAAGAACAATATACATTCTATGCTTAAAAGCTTAAGAATGAATAACAAAAAATTACAGCTCTATAACATCAGTCCTGCTCTCATACCAATATGATATTCAAGAGGCTCACACATACCAACTCTCCTAGAGAGTGGCTTACAGACTCAATCCTGATAATCTAAACTTTGTATTTTCGACTGGTACTTTTTCTAGGTTAATGACTTTCAATTTATAACAATCTTCTGGACTGGATTGGGCTTCAAAATTGCAGCTGATCTGTAGCAAATAAAGTTGTATATATATCTCCTAAATCGTAGGAGTTCTTATCATTAGTTTCCTAATTTGTCTTCATAATTAGAACTAATAAACTCCTTGAATTCAGCTAGACTCTTCTTCAATCTTCAATTTGACCGTCCACACAAGATAGCATAATATTCCCAGAATATTCTGCATTAGATGAGTCTTAGACTGATCCAACAGCCCAGCCCAACATGGTCACAATGTCAAATGACTCTGCATAGGACATTTTATCCTACATGTTGCTTTAGTTGATGAGACAACTCAACTCAACCTATTTCTTCTCCTGTTTTCTCAGCAAGCTAACTCATCCTATTTAACATATTGCTACTATATTTGTTTTACTAAAATTGATGCTAATTATAGAGAACTAACAATCTCTCTCTTTAGAAAATTTTGGCTAAAACAAATAAACATTTTATAACTTAAATTTCAATAAGCAGAGTTAGTCTTCAAGATTCAGCAATATGTCTTCAGCTGATTGATGTCCCAACATCATTTTCGACATCATTCTTGGAGCAACTCCATTGGTTAAGTTTAGACACCTTAGTATAAACAAAGTAGAAAAGTAATCTTCAAGGGTTGCCTCACATAGCAACATATACTCAATCAGGTGGATGTCAAGACATCATGTTTAACATCTCTTCATTTTCTACTCTTTCAACAGAGAATAAGAAGATTCTCCCCCTTAACAACAACTTCGTTGATCGAATAGATTCTAGGTTCATCATTTTTTCACAAAAACACTGAGTGTGAAAGCACAACACTAGATGGTGTACATGAGGAAGAAGATGACTGACATTCCCCATCAACCCATAACCAAAAAATCCTCTTAAGGAGCATAAGAAGAAACTTAAGAGGCATAAGAGAACCATTAAGAACCAACTAAACACCAAGCTTAATAGTGCATATGAAAACACATGAGCGCAGGTTTAAGTCTCAGGTAACTCAGAACACGTGACATAACTGTGTTCATAACTCAGATCACATGGCACAAAGTTCTGAAAAAGGAAGAAAACTCAGATACTCAAGGCACAAAGTTCAGAGAAAAGAGGAAAACTCATATACTCTCCCCAACCATACTCTCCCCAACCTCCTAAACCACCAATGCAAGAATACTCAAGACTTGAAGTAAGAACCACAGAATCAGGACCACCATAGAAACATGACCTTCTCCCCCCTTTTAGCCAACAATTTACAAAGGTATCCCGCACAAAATCATACCCAAACATTGTTGATCCACATCTTAACATAATCCATAAGAGCTTAGATTTAAATGAAACAAGAGACAGAGAGACCTCTTTAAATAGCTGAGTAGTTCCTTAGAAATTATCGCTTATTTTCTTTAACACTTGAATAGGTGAAAAAGTGTTATGTGGGGAAACTAAGTGTACCAAAATTAAATGTGCACTATCCATGTTAGTTTTAAATGCCTTTATTGATTCCTAACAAAATTTTTTGATCCTGTCAGTCCCAATAAAAGCACATGCAGTCAAAGATACATGTCATACTCCTTCCTGATTTGACCACCCCATCCAATCAGGTATTGACATTCAGTCAGACATTATCAAAAGAGACAAACCTCCAGTCAAAGATGAAGTTTCACAGATGCACATGTTCTGGAGCATATCACAATCCCTTCCATTGGATCCAATCATATTCTACTTAGTCATACTAAGATGTTAAGACATCATATGTGACATTTCCCATTCTTTAATCAATATATCCATTGAACTCCAACTATATTTTAGATAAATAATTTCTATCATTTAAGAATTATGTCCTCAGACTTCTCATGACATCTTAACTTGTGAATCACAACTCCCTATACCTGAATCTACCTTCTCATATTCTGGATAAACAAAGCTCTTGCTGAAGATGATTACACCAGATTTATATACTCTAGCTCCTTGAGAGATTACTCTAGCACTTTGACTAATTCACTTGGCAAGAATTTATCTAAAACATGTCATTTGTCATGATCTATGCATACTGCTGGAGATGGGCTCTAAGTCTTAAATATCCGTTAGAAAGATCAAGTATGAGCCTGACATTGATCATTAAGTTCTATTTTCATAATCTCAAACATTTTCCCAAGCATGAAGCTAAAACATCACTTGAAACATCAGCTTCTTGTTACAACTTATTATGAGAAGAATTCATTTCACACTAGAGCACCATGAGGAGGAATAAACTTTCATACACTTTCTGAAAATAAGGTATTCAGATTGTAGATTTTCATCAACACATCATACAAGTACCCAACTCCCGTCAGGATATTTGCCATCAGTCTCCTGCACAACTTCAAGATCAATTAATACTACATTCTTACGATGGTAGAGAAGGATTTAACTATTTTCTATGGTTCTGAAACACAACCCGTAACTCACAGACTATTCAGACTATGTCTGTTTCTTCCAATCCTTCAAAACTCAGAACTGGAGAAATTAAATCCAAATGATTTGAATGATACTCCAATCAATGTATGCTCCCATTAACCACTCCATTCTGTTTATGAGAAACACCCACCAGCCATATTGATCAGATGCTGCTTCAAGTCCCCTTCTCCAAATCAGTCAGAAACTATTCCATCAGAATAGTCACAAGTAAGACTACAAAAATTTGACTTCCCTTGATCAAAAGAATCTTCCGGCTGTCAGAGAAAGTGTCCTTAATGTTTGAACTTGACATCCACGTGTGAAGAGCCTGGTTGATAAAATAAATCTCATCTAGAAGTTTTGAGCTCAGCCAATAATAACTTCTTAGACACACACCCAAGATTCATCCTCTTCCAGTTCAGAAGAAGTTTCTAATCATATGTAATCAACACACATTTGTTTAACACCCAAAGCATCTGTAACTCCATTCCTTTATCCAACATAAATCTTTATAACTAGTGGACATGATGTTCTAACATTTGGTAGGACATCATTCCAAGGGACACATCAAGAGATTCTTTATCAAAGACTGGAGATTATCCTTTTAGGATTGGAAGAAAAAATTAATTGCTCCTTACTCTCCTTAGTTCTCTGTTCATCAAACTCACTTAAAAGTGCCTTTATGAGTGGACTTGAGATGAACATCAAGTATCTTTGGAAACTTTTGCAGGTCGGTTGAAGCTATCCTCCAAGTATCACAACCCCATGGGATACACCTTCAAAGAGGAACAAATCCCAATGCCCTTCCTTATTGTATTATAAGGGAAAACCTCACTAGAGACACATAGAACCATCAAGAGTTTTTAGATGCATACGCAGCGGATCACACATCAACAACTCCTCAGTACCCTTCAAGGAATAATAAGATAACCCTTGCACATCATCATAATTATACATGTGACACCATAATGCCAGATGTTTGAAAATAAATCAAACATAACCCAACAGCTCACTACCATAGTATCATCGATGACATCTTCAGAGAGAACCATCAATCGGGTTGTCACAAATGACCCTCACTCCCGCTTTTAAGAGATCACAATAACATGAATTGACCAATATTACATGGTAGGTACAATGTCATATTATTCACAAATCAGAGTGTGAAATAATCAAAACACTCTCATCCTTATAGCTTCCTCCTTGCTGATCTTGTACTTTTAGAGAACAAATACACCATCTTGCTAGAATCTTCCTCACTTCTTAGACTCTAGGTAGGATGTCAAGAACATCTCATAGGACAACAAACATAAGAGATATCCTTAATATCAGCCATCAGATAAGGATTCCATCTCCCTTAATTATCCTGCTCTTCCAAAGAAGGCCAAAGCACCAGAAGACACATCAAATCTGATCACCCCAGGTTTACACATCAGAGGCACATGCAATAAAAAGACGCCTCACAAGTAACAACACATCCACACCAACAACACTTAAATCCTTCCATGTACAAAGTACAAGAAAGTATCTTCCCCAATCTCACCAAGAACAGAACATGATGCCTGCTCTGATACCAATTGAAATTATGGCATACAAATTATAAATGTCCTAAAAACATGTTGAGAAATTGATCTATGTATAATAACGCATGGACAAGGTAAATCATACTGATATAAGAATATCATAATAGAGTCGTAATGGATGTTCCAACATCTTATAAAACATGTCAATCAATTAAGAAACAAAATTGAGCAGTGCAGAATGATAAAAAAACACAATGATATGATGACCCAGTTGACACGCACCTACTCTGGGGGCTACCAAGACAGGAAGGAAGTCCGCTATCAACAATATTAGTTCAAAGCTAAACTCCCCCGTTTACAACTTCTCGCCTAATCCCTACCTAATGCAACTTCAACCTAGGAACATCCTAAATATGAGAAATCGACATCCCACTTCCTAAATCACTTCAGTGATATCTAACAATCATAAAGTTCAGTCAAGACCTTTGACTAACAAACAAACTTGGATTTGCTTAAAAGCTTCATCTAAGAAAAATATACATTTTATGCTTAAAAGCTTAAGAATGAACAACAGAGAATTAAAGCTCTATAACATCAGTCCTACTCTCATACCAACATGATATTCAAGAGGCTCACACATACCAACTCTCCTAGAGAGTGACTAACAGACTCATCCCTAATAATATAAGCTTTGTATTTTTGGCTGGTACTTTTTCTAGGTTAATAACCTTCTATTTATAACAATATTCTGGACTAGATTAGGCTTTAAAACCGCAATTGATCTGTAGCAAATAAAGTTGTATATATATCTCCTAAATCATAGGAGTTATTATCATTAGTTTCCTAATTTATCTCTATAATTAGAAACTAATAAACTCCTTGAATTTAGCTATACTCTTCTTCAATCTTCAATTTGACCATCCAAACGAGATAGCATAATATTCCCAGAATATTCTACATTAGATAAGTCTTAGACCAATCCAACAGCGCAGCCCAACATGGTCACGGTGTCGAATGACTCTGTATAGGGAATCTTGCCCGACATGTTGTTTTAGTTGATGAGACAAATCAACTCAACATGTTTCTTCTCTTGTTTTCTCAGCAAGCCAACTCCTCCTATTTAACATTGATGCTATATTTGTTTTACTAAAATTGATGCCAATCATATAGAACTAACAAAAACTTTCGCATATTCATTCCATGGAGAGCTTGAAGAGAGAGTTGATGTGATGGTTAGAAAGAGACATCAAAGTTGGGGAACAAATTAGAAGGATCCGGAGAAAAAGAACGACCGCCTCACTTTCAACTGGAAAACCTTAAAGTTGGTTAGAGGAAGTTAAAATAGACAGAGATGTAATGGTGATGATGCATGGATCAGATGAAATTGTTTTGATGGTTGTAATTTCTTAGATGTTTTATAGTATTATTGATGTTATATTTATTTATCGTATTTGTGGTTGTTTTAGTCGTGATGTGTTTTTATTTATTGTTTGCGTATGGTTTGTTGTAACAAATTCTCTTAATGAAAATTTTTTCATTTAGATCTTAAAAAAGTGTAGAAAGTGTGCATACAACATTTATATTGTCGAGTTGGTAGCATGAGTGGGACAATTTTTTCGATTGTGTCCAACCGGACGGCATAAACCACACTTTCTTTATAGATTATCAAGGGAGTCTATTTCAGTTGTGATACGCTTTCTTTTGGGACAACACTTTTTATTCCTTCATATTTGATCATTGTGCCAAACTGTTTCCCCTTCGTATGCAGGCCAATAGTCCAGTTTCACTACAACTGGAAAGCCATTGAGCAAGGTCTCAGCCTTGTAAATAGGAGATAGAGGTAGTAATGCATCTTGATGAGCATACGTACATGCCGCAATGACATGAGATCAAGGCATATGAAAGGCTTGAAACTTTCCATAATTGCACCAATGAGATGGTAGTATAACCCTATACTCTTGTCTTGGCAGCCCCTCGTTGTGGTCGAGTGTCTTTTTGACAATGAAGTTATGACTATGTCGGTCGAACCTTGTAACAAGATGGGTGTTAGCTTTGCCACTTTCTTCCTTAATAAATTTCTTCCATCTTTCATTCTATAGTTGTCCCGATTGTAACAGAGTGTTCCATATTTCACCTCTTTTTGCAAACAACGAAGCCATCCTAAAATATGTTGGTTTCACCAAAGTGGTTACTGGGAGGTTTCGTATACCTTTGAAGACACCATTTGTTGATTCAATAAGAGTTGTTGTCATGTGGCCCCGTCATTGTCCATTTTCATATGACCTCATCCATTTCTCCACTGAATGATTATCAACCCACCTGCCTTCATCTGGATTTGACAATTTGATCTCGTTGTGATAGTGTTTGAACGAAGGGTGTGTTAATGCATACCCCGCGTTCATAATTGTTTTCCGAAGATCCTTATCTTTGATCTCTCGCATGAAATTTTGTACGATATGTCTAATGCAGCAGACATGTGTAGAAGGGGGGTCATGCCAACCATTTGTATGATTATTGTATGCAGTCTCAATAGAAGCATGTCTTACAATTCCCTGTTTTCCTCACCCAACATAATATGCGACACATAAATCAATATTATGATTGGTACATATCTGTTACCAACCCTGAAATGTTTGTGTCTGACTCGAGATATTTGATCGACCCACGCACATAATGTACACAATCCTCAAATCCCCAACAACAAACCCAACACACATCAACCTCCCACCAAACACCATGACGATATAGATCCACAAACAACTAACCCCAATCAGCACCTCAATACCAATACATCCACATGCTCCACACCCAACCCCAATCCCAATCCCAATCCCAATCTCAATACCAATACACCCACATGCCCCACACACAATTCCAGTACTTTGAACAAAGACTATACATCCAACATCCCAATATGGGCCCCTCATCATCTCACCTTAGCCCAAACCTTGCCCTGCCTGAAGAATATTTCCTAACAAACCCAAATTACCATCAACCATCACATCACCATAGCATCCAACAATCGCAGTTCCAAACTCTACAAGATTCATTTCCATTTTACCCTCCTTATTCAGGAGATCAGTGCTATCGACCACCCATGGAACCCCACCCCGCACCAATACGACCAATCTTTGAGGGCATGGGTAATCGATTATTTAAAAGCAGATCTTTCGGATATGCTGATCTGACAGATTTCATGGACCCTGAACGCATTAACTTCACAGGGCCCTCGACCCAACCGCAATAGGAAAATCATCGAAACTCACCACGAGTTAAGTGAGGACGCGAGTTTGGAACCACATGTCGTTATAAAGTCCCGGAAGATAACTAAATAATATGTAACTTTTATTCTCATTATGGAACCGTTTAATTATTATTGAAAATCGAATTTTCATTTGCAACAAAATTGTATTTTATGTATTTAACACAAAAAATAAAATAAAAAACAATTTGCACCTAGGCACCATCTGAGATCGTGTAGCAGTAGAAATGTTTAAGACTAAACCATTGGATTGACCAGACTTGTACAGATCCAAATAAAAATCTCCACCGCGCTTTATTATTTCCAAAGGAATGGGACAAGAGCGAATAACCCAAAAGAGGGGGAAAGATTCTAGGTAAGGGGGTTGGTTATGCAAAGGGAAGGTATTAGAATCCTAAACATCTATGGTACTCCACAGGAACCTCTTTGAAAATTTTGTATATTTTGGCTATGAAATGTTGTATGTAAAATAAATTGTAGGGATGAGAAAAAGAAGTATATTTTTTTATGATTTTTGTACTCGCCGCAGTTGCAAACCTTTAGTGCCTACGTACCATCTTCCATGAAATAGGGGATCAGGGTACACGTAGTTCCTCTTTAAAATTTAAAACACAAGTCCGTTGGTTAATTTTATGAGATAAGACATCTTCGTCATTGTCCGTGTGGAAAACATACTTACTACCCACAATCATGAGAAAGGATATTTTGCATCATCTCAAAGTGGATTATATGGCTTGGATTTTAAAATCAACAAAACCTCACTCAACACCCAAGTGGAAAATATCTCTCTTCACTATATTTTGTAGAAGTATAGTTGTTTGCATTACTACAAGGATTGACAAGAGTCCAATCTTTTTGAGAAAAAGTTTTTAAGTAAAAACCAAAGTGGCAAAAATGGTTTGAATGAGATTGATTGACTTTTAGTCTTCTCACAAAAATATCCAAGTGTTGTTAAATTAATTAATGTTTGATTAATAAAAGATTTAAAAATGCATGGACCTAAGTCCAAGTTTATTATGAAAGTGTTTCAAGTTTGTTTTTAAAACAAGAATTGTTTTCAAAAGGAGAGAGAAGATTTTTGAAATTAAAGAAGATGGGAGGAGATGAAGAGACTATCCTAAAGCATAAGGTAAAAGCTAGGGAAAAGAACCGTCTAACCAATAAGAAATCAACACTTGACATATTGAGTCAATGAAGAATTTCATCCTTTGTATTTGAAACCAAGAAAATAATTAATAAACCTTTGAAGAATACCAAGCTTTAATTGCATTGAGTCCTTACAAAAATTGGGCAGAGTAACAACTACATACAGATGAATTCCAGATTACAGACAAAGTATGTAATCACAATAACCTACACACAAAACAAATAAATAACCCAATATATTGAGGTAAACCTCAAGAACTCCAGACAAAAATATCAATTAAGGTCACAAGGTCTCCAACATAGATCAAGGTTTCTACTCCTAAGTCCAAGAAGTCCACCACTCCATAATGTCAAGGATAGTAACCAAGTAGTCCAAGTAACATTAAAATTTTTTAGGGTTTAAGTTGATTATTAAGTATCTTCAAAAAGAAATGAAAAGATCAAGTGAGCAAAATAAAAATGACATGAATATAAAGGCTCAAGTGAGCAAAGATGGAAATAGCATGAAATGTAAATACTAAAGTAAATGGTACATAAAGTAAAAGCATAAAATAAAAGTATAAAATAAAATCAATTATTAGAAGTTAATGGTTAGTTGGATGACCATCTTGAAACTTGCATTTGGAACTCATTAGAGGATTGGTAGAACCAAAGCCTCTCAACAATAAGTTACATTTGCTTTTTGTCAAGTATATCATCTATTTAAGAATCTCAAAGTAACACTTAATGATCAATGATGTTTAAGTGATCCACTTTGACCAAAACTGATGTAGTTCCATTGGAGAATTGATAGAACCAAAGCCTCATAACAATGGATCTCAAAGTTATTGGATCAAAGGGTTCAAATTAACATACTTTGGCTTGTAAACATAGGTTTGGGCCACGAATGATCATTTTCTCAAATCGGGACAAAATTTAGCGATGTGTTAAGCAATCGTAAGTGGACTTATATAGAAGTCACACCTATTTTGAGGCCAGTCAATAGCAATCTATGCACCTCTTGTTTTGAGACATGATATGTGAATCATGCTCCAACAACACTTAGTGCAATAAGAATGGGATAAGATGAAGAGGGAAGGGGAAATGAATAAACCACATTTGTATTAAAATTTAATCAAACTATTATTAAAATCATTCAACCATTTTTATGGAGTTAAACTCAACACAATGGATCCAATGATGTTAACAAAGTTCATGATCGAAATTGTAATCAAAGATCATCCATAATATATAAATAAAATTGTATTTAAAATAGAATGAAAAAGAAAGGTTTTAAAAATGATTGAAAAAGAAAATAAAGAAGAAAAAATAGTAACTATATTCAAATTAATCAAGAAAAATTAAATAAAGCCATAGAAAAATTAGAGAGGGACTCAAATAATTTTATGATTTTTTTTGCAATTTTTAAAAGTCAGAAACTATTTTTAAACTAATTAAAATTACTCAAATAAATGGAAAATGGATCAAAATAGTAAACATCAAGATAAAATTCCATAAAATTTCTAGAAAGTCAGAAATGAGAAAAATGATATTTATGAATATTTTCAGAATTAAAAAATGTCAGAAAGTATTTTTGAAACAATTTAAATAAAGCAAATAAGGCAAAAAGTATAAAAATACTAAATGTCAAAACAAAAATATGAAAAAAATATTCATAAAATCAGAAATAATTCAAAGTATTTTTGTGTATGTTTTCATAATTTTTTGGATAAAAAATAAAAGAGTTATGTATTTTTGAAATTTAAAACAATTAAAATATAAAATCAGAAAATAAAAATAAAACCAAAAAGATACGGACCATCAGATTATAATCAAAACGTGTTAGTAAGCTGATCAAGTGGACCAGACGCTTGGAATTTTCTCTTGATAAAAAAAGATGGCGTGTAGTAGATCTCTTAAATGACATTTTGAAACGTGAACCCTTCAAAATCTCAAAAATTGAGGAAGTTATGACTTGTTGAAGTTGGAAAAAAATTCATGAAATGACCTATAATCTTTTGCAATTTTAGGGCATCTTCTTTCCATATTCACACTTTGCACATAAAAGAAATGTTGAAAATCGCATCTTCAAGATCATTATGGAAAAACAAATGGGCTCAAGGTGATAAAAATTGATCAAGTTATGATTATTTGAAGTCACGTGAAGGGATTTGAGGGTTCATCTGGAGGACTTGTAATGTTTCTTCATCATCAAGTTTCTTCACATAAAATTTCCTTGAGACCTTTGAAGTGATTTGTTAATAACCCTTTTAAGATAAGGATGTCTTTGGAATCACTCAAAAATACAAAAATATGAGCAAGATATAGCCCTTTGAAGTTCAAAACCCTAGCTCCTAGAGCAAGAAAATACCTTGGGAGAACTTTGCAATTTTAATCAACCTTCTTGCACCAATAATTTTATCTTGCAAATAGAGGTTATTGAGGATGATAATGAGAAGTAATAGCAACCAATACCACTTCCATATCTTGAGAATTGAAGGAGATATGCACTTGTGATCAATGGAGACAAAGACTTGTCCAATTGAGTCAAACTTCTTTAGTCAACCCTTGTACTTTTGAGTTAACTTTGACAAATTGAGGTATAATGAATCATGAAAGACTTTGTCATGATGTTACTTCAAAATATCTTTCATATAGGCTTGAATCTCAATGAAGCTTTGTTGAGGAAGGCACAAAGAATGAACTTATGAATCTAAAAGCTAACTTTGATGGAATGCAATGTGCTTTCACCTACTTCATCAACAATTAGGATACACATACATTGTATTTGTTAGTTAAAGAGTAATCAACCATAGATGATCACAAAATACAAGTCAAGGTTCTTGGTGATTCCCCATAGAGCTAGACTAAAGATAGGAGAAAAAACAAACCCTAGTGTGTGACTTTGTTGTGATTGAATTAATATGATATGATGAAGGGATATTAGGGGCAAAAATTGGGGTACAATAACTTCCCTTATTTAAGTGTCTTCTATCCAGAGATACGAAGGTTAAAATATTCGTGTCGACGTGATTGAAGATACTTAAATATAAAGCAATCCCTATTTTGGCCCTAAGGTACCGTGTAATGCTTATGATTATGAATGAAGATGAACAAATCTAAGGGGACGCAAGACACCACTAGGGCTGTAAAAAGTAAAAGAGGAAACAAAAGGAAAACTTGACCAGGAAAATAAATCACTGGTGAAGGAAAGACAAAACTCTGTTGGGGTAACGCCCAAGATAGGATCCAAAGCATCGTCAACTCAAGAATTAAGGAGAGAGATTAAAGGATAACGGTGACTGCCAGATGACTGTGAACTATCCATTCTTTGAGGGGGATAGCAAAAAAGTAACATTGACCCACCGGGGGAAGGGATGGTAAGATAATACCAGTAAGTCTCAAGATGTATCCAGTATTCATGACTGCGAACAAATGAATTTCTTCAGAACAAATAGAGGCTCAACGACGAACTACCTTCCATCATGACAAGGCTAAGATCTCAACAACAGACTACCTTCCATAATGATAAGGCTACCATCCATTGGAGTAACAAAATCTCAACAATAAACTACCTTCCATAATGACAAGGCTACCATACATTGGAGTAACAAAATCTCAACAACGAACTACCTTCCATAATGACAAGGCTACCATCCATTGGAGTAACAAAATCTCAACAATGAACTGCCTTCCATAATGACACGACTACCATCCATTAGAGTAACAAAATCTCAACAACGAACTACCTTCCATAATAACAAGGCTACCATCCATTGGAGTAACAAAATATCAACAACAAACTACTTTCCATAATGACAAGGCTACCATCCATTGGAGTAACAAAATATCAATAATGAACTACCTTCCATAATGACAAGACTACCATCCATTAGAGTAAGATCTCAATAACAGACTACCTTCCATAATGATAAGGCTACCATCCATTGGAGTAACAAAATCTCAACAACAAACTACTCTCCATAATAACAAGGCTACCATCCATTGGAGTAAGATCTTAACAACAGACTACCTTCCATAATGATAAGGCTACCATCCATTAGAGTAAAAAAATCTCAATAACGAACTACCTTCCATAATGACAAGGCTACCATCCATTGGAGTAACAGAATCTCAACAACGAACTACCTTCCATAATGACAAAGCTACCATCCATTGGAGTAATAGAATCCCAACAATGAACTACATTCCATAATGACAATGCTACCATTCGTTGGAGTAACAAAATCTGAATCTTCTTTAGGAACAATCAGATTCACTGGGGAAGTACAGGTTGCTCAAATAAAGAGTCATGTCATTTACTGCTATGAGGAGGAACTGCAATAAATATTTCTTGAAGAAGAAATAGCTTCATGGCTAAATGCCAATATAATTCCTATAGAAATTTCTTGTGAAAAATAAATGCATATTCTCAAACTGGAACTTAAAGCTCGTAGAAATTCAAATAATAATATCGTTGAGGGTGCCCATTCCAACTAGAAATAAATCGGAATGAAGCAGTCAACGAAAATACACCTTTTGAGAAATAAACTCAAGAGAGAAATTCCATCCCATCCAGACAACAAGATGAAAAGAAGGCTGAAACAAAATTCTTCCACGAGGGATAACTCAATGGGGAAGTTGAAATAACGTACACTTTCTGCTTAAGGTTGACATTCTATTGGAGAGAGGGTAACAAAACTCTGCAAAACAGGGTAATATGTCAACAAAATATCAATGAATGCAAATGAGCAATGATTTTCTAAATTCAAACATGCAGATGTATGTGTGAATGTATGAATGCCACCATGTATATGCTGATAAAATAGACATAGGACATTGGGGATAACCAGGCAGGGCCACAAATGGGTATAATCAATACTCGGCTAAATCATAATTAGGATGGAATTTCCATAAGAAAAGTAAGCACCAATTGAGGAAAAAATTTCTATTTCGTAGCTTAACTTTATTGGGGAAGAACAACATCAAATTAAACGGCGATGTAACATCTTCCTCTGAGCTTTAACTGGAAACCAAAAAAACTGGACACCAAAAGAGAGTTTGAAGTTCAAATTTCTGCCAGGGATGACTTCACTAGAGAAGAATAAAATAATCTCGTTGATACATCAGTTGGGGTGGCATACTGACTTTGATGGGGAGGATAATAATATATTGGCGAAGAATACTTCAAGATACATCTTTAATAATGAGAGTGATAATTGCACCAACTTCTCTAGGGAGAAAGTACGAAAACCTCATAGGGCAACAATTTCAGTAAAATATCCCGTCTCAACATCACTTGGGGAATTTCAAACACTATGGCAAGAAAAAATTCTGGGGATTTTAAATACAATCCAGCACTCGGCAGGAGAAAAACCAAAAAGTTAATAACCATCTCAACACTTCTTCAATAAAACACTGCCCTTGCCTGGCTGCCGAGCAGATAAACAAAATGCTAATGCTACCGAAAGGAGACGCTTCGTGAATGAGTCTAATCTCAGTAGGTACAGGGAGACAAGACTTTTTACCAAATGAGTGAAGCCTTCACTGGGGAAACTTGGATAGAGTCCTTATTTTATGCAACCTTTGAGTTTATCCGTCCCTGAAATCACTAATTTTGTCCTTCTTGTATCACAAAATCTAAAGCAATTTGTAAATTCTTTTAAAAAAATAATTTTGTTATTTAATTTGTTTACTTTGATCATTATCATCAACAATAAAGGAAATCTTTGTGAGCTGAATAAAATAAGAACTGCAAAGAATTGGATAAAAGGCTCAAACTTTATTAATAGAATGGTAGCCTACGAATGGCAAGACTCCATAGATGACTACAAAATTTGGAACATGGTAATATATATTGGAAAAGATACATTGAATTACAATGAACACATTTCTTTCTAGCAACTTTGAATTCTTGAGCCGGAACTTTGGTTGAAGAGTAGCAAGACCCAATCAGATTGTTGCTCCATTGATCAAGTCTTGTCTGATGCAGTTACTTTCCAGAAAAACCCTAAGTTTTTCCTAGGTTTCCCTTGCGGGTTTTCAACCTATAGGGAATCATTTATTCTATTTATGTCTCTAATTTTTGCCTAGACCGCCCTTTCGGATTTTCTCCCTACCGAGACGCTCCTTTTTGCCTAAGCCGCCCTTTCGGGTTTTCATCTTAGCGAGTTATTCTTTTACTTTTCTAGGCAAAGTATTTCTTGACTGCATCATCATTTATGGGACGTGGGAACTCCTCGCCATCCATTGTTTCAAGAATCAATGCACCGCCAGAGAAGGCTTTCTTGACAACATATGGGCCTTCAAAATTGGGAGTCCACTTTCCCCTAAAATCAGCGTTGAAAGACATGATCTTCCTGAGCACGAGGTCCCCATCTGTGAATTCACGAGGTTTGACCTTTTTATAAAAATCTTTCTTCATTCTCTTTTGATATAATTAACCATTACATAAGGCTGTCATTCTTTTCTCTTCTATTAAATTTAGCTAGTCAAACCTGTTCTGGACCCATTCAGCCTCCGACAAATTGGCTTCCATTATTACACGCAAAGAGGGAATTTTAACTTCAATGGGGTGTACTGCTTCCATTCCATATACAAGAGAGAACGGGGTTGCCCCTATTGAAGTGTCTACATATGTTCGATACCCATGCAGAGCAAAAGGGAGCATCCCATGCCAGTCTTTATAAGTAACCACCATTTTCTAGATGATTTTCTTGATGTTCTTATTGGCTGCTTCAATAGCCCCATTCTTCTTTGGCCTGTAGGGAGATAAATTATGATGGACAATCTTAAATTCTTAGCAAAGTTCAGACATCATTTTGTTATTCATATTTGAGCCATTGTCAATAATAATCTTGCTTGGCACACCATACCGACATATGAGGTTATTCTTGATAAAGCGCACTACCACTTGTTTAGTGATATTAGCATATGAATCTGCCTCCACCCAGTTGGTTAAGTAGTAAATTGCCACTAAGATAAAATGATGCCCATTTGACGCCTTTGGTTCAATCATTCTGATCATATCAATACCCCACATAGAGAAAGGCCATGGGGAAGAAATAACATTGAGAAGTGTAGGAGGTACATGAATTTTATTAGCATAAATTTGGCATTTATGGAACTTCTTAGAAAACTTGTAAAAATCAGATTCCATTGTCAGCCAATAGTAACCTTCCCTAAGCATCTTTTTCGCCATTGAATGTCCATTGACATGGGTACCAAATGAACCTTCATGAACCTCATGCATTAACATGCCTGCTTCGTGTTTATCCATGCATCTGAGCAAGACCATGTCATGATTTCTCTTATACAATACATCTTCATTAAGGAAAAAGCTTCCTGCCAACCTTCTGAATGTCTTTCTATCTTTATTTGATGCACCAATTGGGTATTCTTGGGTTCGGAGGAAATGCTTGATATCAAAATACCAAGGTTTTTCATCTGCCACATCCTCTGCTGTAAACACATGAGCCGGTCTACCCAAACGCTGCATTGTAATATGAGGCACATCATTCCAAGTATTAACTTGATACATAGAATCCAGAGTTTCCAAAGCATCCGCTGTCTGATTTTCATCTCTCAGGATATGATGGAATTCAACCCTGTTAAAGAAGGGTAATAGTCTTCTAGCATAATCTTTGTAAGGGATCAAGCCAGGATGACGAGTATCCCATTCTCCTTAATTTGATTAACAACCAAAGCCAGATCACCATACACATATAGAACCTTGATTCTAAGATCAATGACCTTCTCGAGACCCATAATACAAGCCTCATATTCCGCCATATTATTAGTGCAATCAAATGTCAGCCTTGCGGTAAAAGGAATGTGTAATCCATGTGGAGTAATAATCACCTCACCAATTCCTTTTCTGTAAGCATTCACCACTCTATTAAATACCAAGCCCCAACAAGATTCAGGATCTGGACCTTCCCCAGGAAAATGTTCATCACAATATTTTTCTTTTAAGAACATCACATCCTCATCAGGGAAATCAAACTCGACAAATTGATAGTCATCTACCAGTTGGTGAGCAAGATAATCTACCAGCACACTGCTTTTTATGGCCTTTTGAGTGTGGTACTCGATTTCGTATTCGAACAATAACATTTTCCAGCGGGAAATTATCCCTGTGAGAGAAGGCTTTTCAAAGATATACTTAATTGAATCCATTTTGGAAATCAACCAAGTGGTATTATTCAACATATATTGTCGAAACCGCTTTTCCGCCCAGGCCAAAGCGTAACATGTCTTCTCCAACATAGAATACTGTGACTCACAATCAGTAAGTTTCTTACTGAGGTAGTATATGGCATATTCTTTCTTTCCTGTTTCATCTTGTTGTCCCAAAATATAGCCCATAGAACTATCCAACAATGTTAGATACATGAACAAGGGTCTTCCTTCAATGGGAGGGAGAAAGATAGGAGGCTCAAGTAAATATTATTTGATACTTTCAAATTCCTTCTGGAAGTCCTCCGTCCATATGCAACCCTGATCTTTCTTTAGCAACTTAAAGATCGGTTCACATGTTGCGGTCATGTGGGAGATGAATCTGGAAATATAATTCAGACGCCCAAGGAAGCCTCTAACTTGCTTCTCAGTCCTTGGCGCAGGCATTTCTTGGATTGCTTTGACCTTATCTGGGTCAACTTCAATGCCTTTTTGGATGACAATAAAACCCAACAATTTCCCTGACCAGACACCGAAGGTGCATTTATTTGGATTCAGGCGGAGACGGTACTTCCTCAAACGCTGAAACAACTTCAACAAATCTTTCACATGCCCTTCTTCGGTCTGTGATTTGGAATTCATGTCATCAACATATACCTCAATTTCATTGTGCATCAGATCATGGAATAGGGTTATCATATCCCTCTGGTACGTTGCACCAGCGTTCTTCAACCCGAAGGAAATCACTCGGTAATAGAATGTTCCCCAGGGTGTGATAAACATTGTTTTTTCCATGTCCTCAGGAGCCATTCTTATTTGATTATATCCGGAAAATCCTTCCATTAATGAGAATACTTTAAATTTTGTTGTACTATCAACCAATATATCAATATGCGGTAATGGAAAATCATCTTTTGGACTGGCTTTATTTAGATCTATGTAATCTATGAACATGCGCACTTTTCCATCTTTCTTTGGTACGGGCACAATGTTGGCTATCCATTGAGGATACACTGATGTCACAAGAAAACTGGCATTTATCTGCTTTAAGACTTCTAATTTGATTTTTACTGCCATATCAGGGTGGGTTCTTCTCAACTTCTTCTTGATGGGCGGGCACTCTGGCTTCAAAGGAAAATGATGCTCCACAATAGGTATCTAGACCTGGAATATCTTGGTAAGACCAAGCAAAGATGTCCACATACTCATTCAATAGTTTAGTCAACTTGTTCTTCACATCAGGATGCAATGATGCTCTAATCTTGACTTCCTTTGGCTCCTTTTCTGAACTCAAATTGATTGTTTCCAATGACTCCCTATATGGATGAATGGAATTTTCCTCGTGCTCGAGCAAACGCGAAACCTCTTCTGGAATCTCATCATACTCTTCTTCTTCTGTCCCAAACACAGGATATTCAAAGTTGGGAGAGGGTGCGTGGTCATTGTATTCAACGGGTTTATTAATTAATCTACACATGTGATTTGTGATTCTTTTTAGAAACTGACATATATATCAAATGATTATGTAGATTTATTCACAAACATATTCTATTCAAAAAAGGTTTTTTTTTCTGATTACCATTTTCCATGAAAAATAAAACAGAAAAATAAAAGACACAATTTTTGAGAATCAAAGATAACTTTTATTTATGATTTTAATGATCACAACAAACAGATAAGCCCATACAATATTAACTTTCATCTTGGACAGAATGAAAGCTTTTTGCGAAGAAAAAAAATTACTTTGAGACATGGATGCAAGAGAGAACATCATAAGTGACCCAGTTCTGGATTCTGACTCCAGGTGTCACATAATTCGACACTTCTTGATCTTCTTCACCCTTCTCAATAGCATTAACTCCAAAGACAGTTGGATGGAGGTAGCCTTCGCTGCGGAAAACGTCATGATAACCGCTCATAGTAGACTTTGGCTTCAAACTTTCATTCTTGCCATTCTTGGCAGAGAATCCTAAACCAATCATGTTCTTGTTTATTGGAGGATCAACGACATGTCCCCATACCTTACTTGGACCATTGCGCACAACCTGCTGAGCATATTTTAATGAAACCATAGAGTTCTCATTCCCTCTTACATTATAAATAGATAGATCCTGGAAGTACGTCCCTACAGCAGCCTCATCTTCCTCAACAACACTAAAAGATGATAGGTAAGATATCAGCAACGCTTGCTCTCTGTTTATAATAACCACTTTTCCTTCATGCACAAACTTTAGCTTTTGGTGCAGAGTGGAAGTGACAGCCCCTGCTTCATGTATCCATGGTCTTCCCAGTAGACAACTATATACGGGCACAATATCCATGACTTGGAAAGTGATCTGGAACAGATGCGGGCCTATGTGAATAGGCAGATTGACCTCCCCAATAACTGACTTCCTTGACCCATCGAAAGCTTTGACAATAATACCACTTGGGTGCATAAGAGCCCCTTTATATTTCAACTTCATTAGTGTACTCCTCAGTATCACATTCAAGGCACATCCATTATCAATCAGCACATTTGATAATGAATCACTTTTGCAATTCATGGATATGTGGAGAGCCAAATTGTGATTCTTCCCCTTGTCAGGCAATTCATCATCCCAAAAACGTAGGTTATTACATGATGTAATATTACCTACCACACTGTTGAATTGATCTAACGACATGTCAAACTCCACGAAGGCCTGGTCCAAGACCCTCATTAAAGATTCCCTATGAGCGGCATAATTCATTAATAATGCCAAGATAGATATTTTTGAAGGAGTCTGCAATAACTGATCCATAATTCGGTAGTCGCTCATTTTTATTATCTTCAAAATATCATCTATGTCCTTCTCCATGGTAGCACCACTAGATTTCCCTGCAGCCTTCTTATCTTCAACACTCTCCACAACCTTCTTTCTAGCATCATCAATTCCCCAAACAACTAGTGCAAACACACGACCATTGTGGGTCACCCTACTAGTTTCAGCAATATTTCCGATATTAGACAAAGGCTGGATGGAAACTTCCATACCATCCTCTAAAATTGTAGCATTATACTTGTACGGTACAACTTTGTTGGTTTTGTAAGGAACGAGCCCTGGTAAGAAAATCACCACAGGGGGAAAAATGACTTACTATAGTATTCAATTTCAACAGGGGCAGAATCATTGAAACACGACACAATCACATTCACACCTTCTTCAGACAATTTTATCATCAAAGAATCATCACCAGAGAACAAACCCTCATCTAAGGAAAAGAATTCATCTGCCGAAGCATATTCATCATCATCTGATTCTTCCTCAGCCAAGCAAACCTCAATCTCGTTAACCTCATGGTAATCATCCCTTTACCATGAAACCTTGATGGTTCCATTATCCAACAGCAATTGAATACCTTTTCTCACAATTGAACATCCTTGGGAGTCCCTGCAGCAAACTCGACAAGATCCATAGTGGTGCTCTACCTGACCAGCCATGTGGCAGAAAGTAGCATGCATTTGTACGAGATCATCATTCATGTGTTCTACATCAAATTCTGAACTCTCGAGGACATCCAGAAACCATGTTTACTTATTCTTCATACTCTTCTCTAGGCCTGATTATATGGATGAGGCCCTCATCCATCATCTCCTACAAATCAGAATTTATCTTATCACAATTGTTGTACCCCAAAATTTGCCCTCCCATATTTCTCAAAACATTTCAAGAAAGATACTCAAGTTGCTCAAGGTAGTCTAAGGGTTGACCAAGACAAGCTCCCTCCTAAGGCAGTCTACCTCAAATTAGGGTTTCACATTGCATCAAGATACTTGAGTCCAAGGGATCCCAAATGCTCACCATTGTCCTAATATGTTCTCAAGGTCATCCATGTTAAATTTCATGCCTTGTAGAGGAAGTTTGCTCAGTCAATTTCTCAAAAACCTGAAAATCGATTGTGCTAGGGAAAAAGTCAACTATGCCTAAAACTTCAATTTTTGCCAAATGGGCCCAATCTTTTTCACTTGTGTTGAGTTGGCAACATGGTCCATGAGCCCTAGCCTTTGCCACTTGTCATTATCTTATTTTTATGATTTATTTTGATTTTTATTTGAATTAAATTAATTTAAATTAAAACAAATCATAGAAAATCCAAAATATTGAAATCTCAAGATTTTTTACATGATTCAGGTCTTAAATTCCAGCTAACATGAGATCAAATTCGTGTAAAGGCATGAGGGGCATAAAAAGATTGGATTTGGACTATTTTTGGAATGGTTTTCAAGTGTATCAAATCAAAATCAAATTCATTGATGGAGGAAGATTGTGATCATTCTTTCAACCCTAATTCACTCCTCAGTACATATAGAAGGTATGTAGACCTAAAGCAAGGCTAGAAGGAGGCGTATGAACCAGAAACAAAACTTGAAAAAACAAGAAAAAAGTGCAAACACGAATTCCTACTTAGAGGAAATTTCAAGATCCTTGGACCATCTCAATCGCTTCCTGGGAGAGTAGGCAAGCAGAACCAAGCCAGAACAAGCATTTCCAGGCCCTGAAACCCGTTGTAAGGCGTTCATGATACTAAACTTTTCTTTAATTTGGTTTGCATAATTCTGGCACTTATAGCATAATATAATCATATATTCTTGTTCACCGTCACATTTGCAAACTGTCTGTAAGATTCAATTGCATTTTTATGGATTGTATCAAGATTTGCCATGGTTAGGTTTTCTGGTTTCATTTTAGGGTTTTCTCGTACAGGTGAAATTGGCCTAAATGGAAGAGACCATTGTGATCAGCAGATCAAACCCAGCTGATCCATGGCCTTGAATTTTATTTACATTGCTTGTATGTGATTTCTGAGATGTACAGGGTTACGGTTACAGCGCCATGTCCATAGGTAAAAGTTATGAGTTTTAAACGACGGATCCAGGGAAGAAGACGATAGCGTGTCACCACTTCACTGGCTGGTTTAAATTCTGGCGCGTTTGCTTTGGTCAGAAACCCTTAGTTCTGATCTGTTTGTTCTGTTGTATTGTTAAACTAACACCCTAATGCAGTAGTCCAGAAGGAGGAAGTCAGAAATTCATGATTATGGGTTTGATCCCAGGCGCGACCCTCTGGCACCCTTCCCTTTTGTTTTCATCAGATCCAGCGCTTACATCTGTTGGATGTTATCCTCTGATTTCATCAAACAGGACTAGACCGAGCATCCCCTAGGGTTATCCTCTGGATCCATCAGTCACCGCCAGATCCAGCGCATCTCATTTTCTGACAGTCACAATCTGCTGGATCCACTATCCGGGAGTAGGTCCAGTACCATCATCCTCTGGACCATCATCTTCTGGACCTTCATCCTCTGGACCTTCATCCTCTGGACCACCATCATCTTCTGGATCATTATCCTCTGATCAGAGCCGCTGGCAGTGGGCCCTTGGGTTATTTCTTTTACCTTTTATTATTATTATCCTTTTTCAATACTAAAATAATTTCTTTTTTTTAACCAATAAAAAATTCATAAAATCAACTTTTCACCAAATTAGGGTTAGATTTTATCCAAAAAATTTAATTAATTTAATTAGATTTTAATTTTAGGTAAACTTTAATTCCTTTTGTAAATAATTAAAAATAATTAGAAAACTAGGGTTTTGTCTAAATTTAATTTTATTTTATTTTTCCTAAAATAACCAAAAACACAAAAATAGGCTATGTAATTATTTTCATTAATTAATTTAAATTAGCTAATTAATTTTTTTATTTAATTTAGAAAACCTAATTATTTTCTTAAAGATATTAAAAACAACAAAAAACAATTTTTCTTTTAATTAGGTTAGAAAGGGTCAAAACCCTAGTTCTCTCTCGTTCTAATTTCATCGCACGCGCTTTAGTGTTTTATTTTTATCCTATTATTGTAATTGCTCACAAGGTGTAATAGTTAATTAGGACTTTTACTTTTCATTTATCGCTTTATTTTTAAGGGTTTGTTTTTGGCTAGGTAAATACCCGAAGCCTTGTAATAGCGTAGTTTAATTTCCGCATTTTAAATTCCGTAAAATATTAACTGTTAGATGTATGATATTAGGATGCATGACAAGAATGTATGATTAATTTTAAAACAGTTAGATAACCCTAAAATGTGCAAAGATAAATAATCTAAAATTGTATCACTCGCACATGCGCACTCCTAGGGTACACTCCCACTTGGTTGCCTTCGGTAAACGATCATTGAGTATAGGATGCTTTAGTGGTCGTCCTTTTATCTAAAGATCAAAGTTGCCTCAGAAAGGTTGCCTCGGATATTGTTGCCTCGGATAATTGATCTAAGACATTAGGGTTACTACTAAGACGTCCTAACATTGCTTTAGTGACCGTACGTCCCTTTCAAATTGACCCTCAAACTCCAACGACGGTGCTACCTACTCACTAATAATGGGATAGCACTGTCTAAAGGAAACGAACATAGAACGATTCTTTTTTTTCCGAGTAGGTAGATTAACTCTTAAGTACTTGCTCAATCCAAATAAACTTTTTCACACTTACACTCCTTTACAAACCAAGTTTTCAAAAACACTTCATTACACTCTTGAAGACAGAAGCAAGAGTTAAATCGAAGTCAAAACAAAAACTTTTCAAAACACACAAGCACACAAAGAAGCAATTTTGAAAATGATGAGTAAGTACCTAAGAGCCCGTAGATAACTACGGATAGAAAGGATGTTAATACCTTCCCTTTCTATAATCTACCCCCCATACTAAGAAATATCTCGAAAAAAGGAATTTTTCTGTGCTTTTTTCCTTTCCTTATTGGATAAAATAAAAGACGGTGCCGACTCTTGCTTACCGCGACATTTTGCGAACACAAACGCAAAACACAAACCAGCATTCCTAAAAAATAGTCCCGGTTCTGGCCACCGTATCACAGAACTAGCGACTCTTTTGGGGAACAAGTTAGTGGGGTGTACCTTAGGATTAGTTCATCATATTGTTTTCAATTGTTTGATTTGATTGCTTTATTTTTGTGGGCTTTGTATCGGAGTTACTATAGATCCTAACCCGGATCTGGGAGACACCTTTTAGGTAAGTAGCAATAGACTGTGAGGGAACTGTACGACGTAGACCGATACGGTTGAAGCAGTAGCTACGTTGATGTGGCACATTAGTTGGTACCGATATCCCTTGTGGGTCAACAAGGAGAATATGGGGATGCTATATGGGTCATTAAGCATCAACTGACCTTAGAACCTATAATTGACCAACTTGGCCATAAAAAGTAGCAAGATGCTACACTCACTGAGACCATACTCTCGTGATGGTTTCAGCCGCAAGAAAAGATTGCGTGAGCTGAAACTATGACCGATGGAGGATGGTCAGTGATATTGAGAACCTCTAGAACCCGGTTACTATTATTAGGATAGGTTGAACCAACTAAACTGCAAGAGGGTAATACCTAAACTCCATGCCAGCCTGGAATTTAAGGGCTATTGTGTGACTTGTTTTCCCTTACCATGTTTGCTATCCGTGATACTTATGGTGTGTTTTTATCATGACATCATGCATCATGACATCGCATGCATATTTCATTAGACTAACCATTTCAAAGACCGAGGGGATTCATATTTGTTCTGTTTTGCAGATTATGGCTTCTATGCGTAGAAATACAATTCGAGTCAACTTCGTGCAAATCCTTGCTCAGCTCAGAGAGTTGGTTTCAAAAGTTCCTGATACTTCTTCCTTTGTTAGAAGGCATGGTCATCTCCTTACCCTGGTCACTTAAAAGTTGGATGAGCAAATGATGAGCGTGTTATTCCAGTTCTTTGACCCGTTACATCATTGTTTTACCTTCCCGGACTATCAGCTAGTCCCTACTTTGGAGGAGTTTTCTAATTTACTGGGCATATCTATTCTAGAGCAGACACCCTTTATAGGTTTGGAGATAGCTCCTAGGCCAGAGGATATTGCTTCAGCCCTACATCTAAAAATGGCTGATGTAGTATCTAACTGGGAGACTCGGAGTGGGGTTAAAGGTTTCTTGGCTAAGTTTTTGATCGATCAAGATCAACAGTTCTGGGATAGTTTGGAATTTCAAGCATTGTAAGACATCCTGGCTCTCCTCATCTACGGCTTGGTTCTTTTCCCAAATCCGGATTCCTTCATAGACGTGAACGCGGTTAAGATCTTCATGTCTCGCAACCCGGTGCCTACTCTTCTAGGTGATATTCTACATGCTCTCTATACCCGTACTGTGCGGAGAAGGGGAACTCTCATGTGTTGTACACCGCTGCTGGCGAGGTTGTTTATTTCGCACCTCCCCAAATCTGTATTGAAGAATGAGGAAGGTGTAGGTTGGGCTTACAGAATCATGTCCCTTGCTCATACGGACATCCTTTGGAGTTCTAAAGATATGGAAAGAGTAGCTGTCATTGATCGATGTGGGGAATACCCTAATGTTCCATTGCTTGGAATTCGATGGGGAATAACCTACAATCCTTGTTTGGCCTTTACGACAGTTTGGACGCGCTCGGAGAGACGGTCCCCATGAGCTGCTGCTTACAGGCATTGTCTTTGACTACAAGGGGGATGTTGAGGGACATCGCCACATATTTATACGAGCCTGGGGCATGGTGAATAGGTCTGACCCACATGAGCTAGGACTGAAGAATTCTCTCCCGATGCAACCATATCTCCAGTGGGTTCGAGCCCGTGCTCAAAAGCTGGGGATGCCATATGAAGCTGTTTTGTCGGTGATTATAGAGCATACTGATGAAGAAGGTGTTCCTTATACTGTCCTCCATCCCTATATGCCTACTGATCTGGGGACATTGAAGAGATCTTGGATCCATTTAAAGTAAGAAAGGGATACCTACAGGGAGAAGTATCATGAGTAGGAACGGAAGATCTTGAGGCTTACAAGGCAGCTTGAGAATGAGAGGACAATCAATGATTATGCCAGCACGAAAGGAAAATGACCATGGGATTTCTGATGTCTTTTACTGTTTCTAGTTTAGATTTGCTTTTTCAGTTATTTCTTTTGTAACGCCTTAAAGGCATTTGTTAAACATTGTTACCAATTGAATATAATAAAGTTTGTTATTTCTTGTTTTACAAATTTGAATCTCCCTAAATCTTTGAAATCATAAATACGCATTCCATTCCCATGCACCTCATTACAGGTACCGTTACAGGTTTCTCATCTTCTTAGCTGTTTATTTTAGCAATCATGTCTTCTGAAACACCTACTGATCAAGCCATCAAGGCTCTCCAAGCTCAAAATGCTCAGTTCCAAGAGCTGTTCCTGAACCTGGTCAAAGGGCAGCAAGATTTGAAGTCTCTCATCTTGAAGGAAAAGAAGAAGAAGAAGAAGAAGGTGGTCCTCCTGAATATGGGTCGCAGATTCGGGAACAATTTGCGACAGGAAACTGATTTGTCCCATTCATCTAGAGTGGGAGAGAATCAAGAGGAAAGAAAGGGTCCTAGCCCTGTGGTTTCTGACAATGACACAGATTTTGATGAAGACCAGTATCCTCCTACTGAGGATAGGTATAAGCAACTCGAAGACCGGTTGAGTGCAATGGAGATCCAGAAGATACCTGGCTTGGACTTCGGAGATTTGGGTTTGGCATCTGGGGTGGTAATCCCTCACAAGTTTAAAGCTCCTGTCTTTGCTAAGTATGACGGGATATCCTGCCCGAAGCTACACCTCCGCTCGTACGTCAGAAAGATTCAACCCTATACTGCTGATAGGAACCTGTGGGTTCATTTCTTTCAAGATAGTCTATCAGGGACTCAACTTGAATGGTTATATCAACTGGAAGGAGCTAATGTCCGCAACTGGGAGGACCTTGCTGCTGCTTTTTACAAGCAATACCAGTATAATGCCGACCTTGCTCCCACGCGTACTCAACTTCAGGGCATGTTTATGGGTGCGAGCGAAGGTTTTAAGGACTATGCTCAGAAGTGGAGAGATCTAGATGGAAGGGTTCAACCTCCTCTGTCTGATATGGAGTTGGTGGATATGTTCTTTGGGACTTTGTTTGATCCATACTTCAATCATTTGATCGGTAGTTCATCATCTGGGTTTACCGAACTGATTTTGACTGGGGAGAGAGTTGAAGCTAGTATTAGAAGTGGCAAGATACAAAAAGGTGCTTCATCAAGTACAAAGAAGAAGCCTTTTAAGAAGGAATCTAGTTCAGTTTATAGATCGAGGAGCCAAAATCGACCTGAGCGCCGCCAAGCAGTAAATGCGGTGGTAATATCAAGACCCACTATTGCCCCACAGTGCAACAATCAGCAAAGAGTAGAGAGGCCGCAAATACAGTATACTCGGCTCAGTATGACTCTATCTCAAATTCTGCCGCAATTGTTGAAGACCAACTTGATAACTCTGAGGGAAGCCCCGAAGAATCCCAGTACCACCTCTCCACTGTATAATCTAAATGTCTGTTGTGCTTATCACTCTGATAGTCCGGGGCATGATACGAACAACTGCTGGGCCTTGAGGAATAAGGTGCAAGATTTGATTGAAGTTAAAGAGATTGAATTTGACGCGCCAGAAAAACCTAATGTGATGACTGCTCCTATGCCCAAGCATGGAGTAAATATTGTGGATGATGATTCGTTTGTGACCTCCGTGGAAGACATTTCTACTCCGTTAATGACAGTAAAGAAGAAGCTTTTGTTGGCCGGTTTATTTCTAGGCTGTGGCGAAGGTTGCCGTCTGTGTTCCATCCTACCTGCTGGTTGTTCTTTATTGAAGTCAGGTGTTCAGCGCCTGATGGATAACAAAGTGTGATCGGTGGATCTGGAACTGACTGTTTAAAGCTGGTTCGCGAAATGTCGCGGAAGCAAGAGTCGCCACCGTCTTTTATTTTCTCCAAATGGAAAGGACAAAAGCATAGAAAAATTCCTTATAGAGATTGCTCTCGGTTCGGGAGGTAGGTTATAGAAAGGGAAGGTGTTAGCACCCTTTCTATCCATGGTTATCCATGGGCTCTTAGATAATTGCTCATTTGTGTTTTCGAAAATGGTTTGTTTGCTTTTCAATTGTGGGTTTTAAAAAAAAGTTTCTTTGAAAATTCCAGTTCGACTCTTGTATCTGTCCTCAAGAGTGTTTGAAAAATTGCTTTCGAAAGCTTTTTGAAAAGGTGTCGGTGTGAAAAGTATTTTTGATTTGTTTTGAAATTAGAGCAAGTATCTAGAGTCGTCTACCTACCCTAAGGAATTCGTCTGTGTAGATGTCCTTTAAAGTAGTGCCATCCCACCATTGAGAGGTAGGTAGCACCACCATTGGAGGTATTCGGGTCAATTCGAGGTTCGGGACATGGTGATCACCGGAGCAATGGGAAGACACCTTAGAAGCTACCCTCATGCCAGGTTCCCGGATCATGAGGACTTACTAAGACATCCTCTACTCGACGATCACCTTTCGAGGCAAGGCAACAGTGAGGCGTACCCTAGGGGTGGTGTGTGATTTGTGTGTCATGTTCATTTATTTTTGTCTTTTGTCATGTCATGGGTGATCTACGCGTTTGTTTTTATTTTAACATTAATTCTTGCATGCATTTATTAACAGTTAAAAAGATGCGGAAATTAAAAGTTCTAAACTATTACAAAGGCGCGGGTCCACATCGCCAAATTTAATCCAGGACCCGATTTGACAGAAAATAAAGAAGTAAAGTAAAGTGCGAAAGATATAAAATGTCCGAGTTTACAAGGCTTTGGGAGAATTACATTAATATTATAAGAAATAAAAATAAAATGCGCGAATTGGATTAAAATTGAAAACGAGGGCGTTGGACCCTTTGTTATGCAACTAAATTAGAATTATGAAGTTGATTAAATTAAAATAAAAAAAAGAAAAGATTTTTTTTGAGTTTTTTGGATTTATGAATTTTTAATGAGAAGATTATATGAAATTAAAATTAAATTAACCCTAATTTTATAACTTTTATTTATTAAGAAAAATATTAAAGTTAAACCTAAATTAACCTAATTAATTAAAGCAATTTGATTTATAAAAATAATTAATTAATTATTAGTGAAAAGAAAAGAAAAAGGATAAAAAGTAATTAAAATAATTAAAACCTAATTCTACAAGTTTTTAAATTTATTAAGAAAAATGTTTGAAATTAAGCCTAGAACTAAATTAATTAATGATTTATTTACAAAGAAACATCAAATCAAATATTTTATTTTTTGTCTTTTCTGTTTTTTTTTAAATTATTTTTATTTTTTATGAAAATATTAAATCAAAGAATTAAAGGAAATTAATTAAAACAAAGAAAAGAAAAATATTAAAAAAAAAGAATAAAAGAAGCAAACCCTAGGGGGTTCTGTCCCCAATTGGAGGTTAAATAAGCATTTTGGCCCAATTGATTTCTGGCCTTATTGACTTTTCTGCTAGCGTGTAGCACCTTTGACTTGTGCCTATGATGCTCTTCAAATTATAGCCTTTTGATGGATCTCAGTGAGCACGTGGTAAGCCCAGATATGGAGAGTATGGTGAACCTTAGGATTGGATCTGCATGAGATTAGATTGAGAGAAAAAATATTGAAAGAGAGTGGGGGACCTGGGAATCGAACCCAGGTCCCAGGGATCACCAATACTATGATTTGCCAACTGCTCCAACTGCGCGTTTTGGTTATGTAATAACAAACAAACAATATAAGATAAAACAATGGTTAGTGGGGCTTTTAGCGCAAAAATTCAAATTATTCAATCAGGTCTTGACACTTCATCATCTTCTCCATATTGCGCTTTTGCCTGAAATATAAAAAAGGGTTAGCGGGGGTTTTAAACCCCCCCAAAATGCCATCTTTTCAATAATAGCGAATAGCCCATGTGGTCACATAAATTAGGCGCGAGGGGTGTGTTGTATTCGTCCCAGCTCCCCGATTTCAACCATGGCATTGAGGTTCTCTAATTTTACAGTATTTAGAAACGCCTAATTTGAAAGTCCTGTAACCCTAACCATCTTCCATGGTGAATTCTTCAATAGTGCACGAAAACTCAATCAAAGTATACAGTTAGCTTCAGAATCAACCAATTAGTATGAATCCATAAAAAAAATGCAATGGAAATGCTTGAATAGTAAAACACGATTATGCATAAAATTGAAAACAGTTTGAATTCCCTATACCAATTCTGGGCGTGTAAGGGTTAAAAAACAATGCAGGAAGCTTCCTTGACACTTTTGCAAGCTATTGGGATTGTTATTTCTCTCTGAATCGTGCTAGAATAGGGTTTTCAGTTTTCACTTTTTTGACAAAAAACTCAAACTTTGTTATGCTTTTCTGGCGCAGCTTTCTGGTTCTGAGGAGTAGGGTTTGCATGAGTATATATGTGTGAGTGATTAGGGTTCAAAATTTGGTCCAAAGAATCAATGAATTGATGAGAAAATATTTGATTTCCATGCCATAATTTTTTCAATCTTTTTCAAGCCAATTTGATTCAAATCATGTCCAATCACCATGATTCTTTCCAAATCTGATCATGCACGAAATATTGAGTGTATTCCATGCATAAAATGATTTAAAAACTTAGGTTTAGTATTTTCCACATATTTATTTTAATTAAATGAATTATTAGCATTTAAAAATTCAAATAAATAAATAAAAATGATGAAAAACTTCCCTTTGGGCCAAATGGTCGTGCACATGCCTTGGATAATGATTCTTGGAAGAAAAAGAGGCCCATTAGCATTTTTAAGACATTTGAAGCAAAGTTGACTTTTCAAAATATCCAAAAATTTCCCAACTTCCACAAGGCATATCTTGCTCAATTTTTAAGCTTTGCTCATGTTCTTGGACATTTTGGAAAGGACTTGAAGTCCTATAACCAATGCCTTTGGTCCCATGTCATTTTGATTTACCAATCTCAAGTTATGGCCTTTGACTTAAAGTCCCTTTTTGTTGACTTTTGAAAATGACCTATAATGTTGAAATTGATAACTTTTTGTGAGAGCATTTCTTGGACTTGAAGTGTGAAGAGGAGTTGTAGGCAATGTCTTTCTCTTCAAAATTAGCTTTGGATGGAATTTTTCTGATAATCCATGTGAAAGTTATGCCCTGGTCAAGTTACAGTTGACTTTTTCAACTGTCCAAATATGGAAACTTTTGCATCTTGAGACTTTGTGAGCCAAACTTTGAGAATCATGATCAAGCATTGATCAAATGATGTTTGTGGATTCAAAATGAGATGTTGACCAAAAATTTGCACTTTTGACTGTCAAATGACCATTTTGCCCCTACAGTTGACTGTAGTGCAATTAGGGTTTTTGACTGTGCAATTTTGTGCTGTAAGTCTTGAAACTTGGTATGAGGATACTTGACCATGTTTATAAGCATGTGGGACTTGATTGGGCCCTTGGAAACTTCATTTTCTTTGTCAGAACCAAAACCCTAGTCTTTGACTGTTAGGAGGCTCTTGAACTGTGCAACCCTTGGGGAATTTTGAAGTTTTGACTTGGCAAATCTTGAAGAATATGGGAGGGCAAATTTTGGGGTACAACACAAAGAGATCCTATTCTAGAAAACTTTGGTTCCATTGATTCATGTTGAGGATGTTTCCATAATAACCATTTCTACCAATCCTTCCAAGGCTTCCTCTAGAAAGCCTGTTCGGATTACATTTGTTCCAAGAATTGCTCCATTGATCATAACTATCCATGGTCCTATCCCGTACACTTCGGATAAGGTTGTCCTGTGGAACTATGGGGCCGATGTGTATTATCATGGGATCAAACAAGACTTGAAGGTTGAAGAGGCTGATACTGAGGTCAGCAATATTGTTGGGTCTAGCAAGGTCACCTGAAGCGGAAGACTTTTCTCTCCTGAGATTTCCCCACCGACTGTTCGAAAACCTGTTGCTATTTCACCTGCCAGTACATCTGCTACTGTCCCTGTTCATGTTCCAATCATTACCCCTGTCACCGAGTCATCTGACGCTCGGGGAAAAGAGATCACAGGTGAGCCTGCCCGGATGGAGGCACCAAAGAAGATTATTGTTGAAACCTCTAGACAGGAGATAGAGGAAATCCTGAAGATTATCAAGAAAAGCGACTACAACATAGTCGAGTAGCTGGGGTAAACCCCGTCGAAGATCTCCATGTTATCTTTATTGTTGTGCTCAGAAGCCCATGCAAAGGCTTTAATTGCTTTCCTTAAAACTGCACATGTGCCGCAAGAATCATCTGCTGATCAATTCAAAGATTGTGTGGCTAGTTTGACCGCTGACAACAGGTTGGGTTTCTCCGACGCAGATCTAACTTCCAAGGGAAAGAACCACAATGATGCTCTGCACATCTCGATCGAGTGTAGGGGCACTACTTTGGTCCACGTGCTGGTGGATATTGGGTCCTCATTAAATGTTTTACCCAAGAAAGCATTAGATCGGCTGGATTGCAAAGGATTGGTTCTGAAGCCAAGTAATATCGTAGTTAGGGCCTTTGACGGGTCCAAAAGGATGGTACATGGAGAGGTGGATGTCCCTGTTAAGGTTGGTTCCCAGACTTTTATGTCTACATTCTATGTGATGGACATTCGACCATCTTATTCCTGTTTGTTGGGTCGCCCGTTGATTCATAAGGCTGGGGCAGTAACTTCTACGCTCCATCAGATGTTGAAATATCCAGTGAAGGGGAAAATTGTTACAGTACGAGGAGAAGAGGAGTACATGGTGAGCCACCTTAACTCTTTTCGGTATGTGGAGATGGATGGGGAGTTCATTGAAACCCCGTGTCAGAAATTTGAAGAAGTCCCCCAGACTCTGGCGTCGACTGAAACTGCTGTTGAAGATCCTCCAATGAAGATGGCTTCCCTCAAGGATGCCCGGGCTGTTATTGAAAAAGGTGGGTGTGCAAATTGGGGTCAACTCCCTGACTTTGCACACAAAACTGACAAGTTTGGTTTGGGTTTTACTGCAGAAGCTCAAAGGGTTGTTCGGCGTGCGCGGATTAGAAGACCTCCCCAGCGTATCAGTAATCCGGAAGTGAATGCAATTGAAGATGACGATGAATAGTCTGAGTTCGACAGCTGGATTTACCCGACTACCGACAGTGGATTGAGCAATTGGGCGGCGAAGGACTTCGTGCCCATTTATTTTATTACACAATAATAGACTTTTGTTTTGAGATTTGTAACAGACAGTTTGAAACTTTACGGCCTGGTGCCTTGCCCGAGACACTGTGGCTTTGTTTGTGAGGGCTTATTATGTGTCATTTCCATATATCATCAATAAAAGCATTGGACGTTTTCTTGCATTACAAATTTTGCGCTCCTTTTTTTTCTTTCTCTATTTTGCACTTTATCAAAACAGATATTTGTCTTACACACACTCACATATACAGGTCCACATGCACTCTGGATCCCACTGATAACGACTCTGCTACTGCCAGTTATGACTTTGAAAGTCCAATCAACCAAGCCAAGGACGAAGGTGAGGATGATTGCGAAATTCCTGGTGAACTTGCTAGACTGTTACTACAAGAAGAGAGGGCCATACATCCCCATGAAGAGCCAGTGGAAACAGTAAATCTGGGTACAGAAGAAGACAGGAAAGAGGTCAAGATCGATGCGAATCTGGAGCCTCGTGTTAAGCAACGGTTGATTCAGATGCTACGTGACTATGTTGAGATCTTTGCTTGGTATTATGAAGATATGCCTGGGTTGGATACCGATATTGTAGTTCACAGCTTGCCTACTAAAGAAGACTATCCTCCAGTGAAGCAGAAAGTTCGCCGAATGCGCCCAGAGATGTCTGAGAAAATCAAGGCTAGGGTTATGAAACAGTTTGATGCCGGTTTTCTAGCAGTTACTTCTTACCCGCAGTGGGTTACCAACGTGGTTCCAGTACCGAAGAAAGATGGTAAGGTTCGAATGTGTGTTGACTATAGGGATCTGAACAGGGCAAGCCCCAAGGATGATTTCCCTCTGCCTCATATCGATGTCCTGGTTGACAACACTGCACAACATAAGGTCTTCTCCTTTATGGACGGTTTTTCTGGTTACAATCAGATTAAGATGGCTCCCAAAGACTTGGAGAAGACAACCTTCGTTACTCAATGGGGTACCTTTTGCTACAAAGTCATGCCTTTTGGATTGAAGAATGTTGGGGCAACGTATCAGCGCACCATGGTCGCTTTGTTCCTTGACATGATTCATCATGAGATTGAGGTATACGTTGACGACATGATTGCAAGATCCTAGACTGAGGAAGAACATCTTGACCATCTTCAGAAGTTATTTGATAGGTTGAAGTTGTATAAGCTAAGGTTAAACCCGAACAAGTGCACCTTCGGGGTGAGGTCCGGTAAGCTGCTGGGTTTCGTCGTTAGTGATAAATGTATTCAAGTGGATCCTGCAAAGGTGAAAGCTATACAAGAAATGCCAGCTCCCCGAACAGAAAAATAAGGCAGAGGCTTTTTGGGACGTCTGAACTATATTGCCCGATTCATTTCACATATGACTGCTACTTGTGAGCCAATCTTCAAGCTACTGAAGAAAGATCAAGTGGTAAGATGGAATGACGAGTGTCGGGCCTCTTTCGAAAGGATCAAAGAATATCTCCAAGAGCCACCTATTATGATGCCTCCAGTTGAAGGGAGACCTTTGATCTTATACTTGACAGTACTCAACAATTCAATGGGGTGCGTGCTGGGGCAGCATGACGAGTCTGGCCGAAAAGAGCATGCTATTTATTACCTTAGAAAAAAGTTCACCGACTGTGAGACCCGATACTCACTGCTTGAGAAAACTTGTTGCGCTTTGGCATGGGCTGCTCGCCGGCTGAGACAGTATATGCTGACTCACACTACTCTATTGATATCGAAGATGGATCCAATCAAGCATATCTTCGAAAATCCTGCCTTGTCCGGAAGAATAGCAAGATGGCAGATGATCTTTACTGAATATGACATCCAATACACGACCCAAAAAGCAATCAAAGGAAGTGTGTTGGCATATCATTTGGCACATCAAGCCGTAGACGACTACCAATCCATGAACTTCGAATTCCCGGATGAGAACATCATGTTGGTGACCGACTGTGAAGAACCTGGACCGGATGAAGGACCTGAGGAAGGATCCGGATGGTCGATGTACTTTAATGGAGCTTCAAATGCTTTAGGTAATGGCATTGGCATCGTGATCATATCTCCTGAAGGCTGTCATACTCCACTCACCGCCCGATTATGTTTTAACTGCACCAACAATATGGCGGAGTATGAAGCGTGCATCATGGGCCTCCGAGCAGCTATTGACCTGAGGAATAAGTTCTTGAGTGTATTCGGATATTCCGCTCTAGTTATCAGTCAGATCAAAGGTGAGTGGGATATGAAGCACCCAAATCTTATTCCTTACAAGGAGTATGTATTGACATTGCTTCCGCACTTCGAGGAGATAACCTTTGAACACTTCCCAAGAGAGGAGAATCAGTTAGCGGACGCGCTAGCTACTATGTCTTCTATGTTCAAGGTCAGGTGGGACAATGAGGCTCCCCATATTACCATTGAGAGGTTGGATGAACCCGTACATTGCTGCGATATTGAGACTGAAGAGGTGGCAGATAAACCCTGGTTTCACGAGGTAAAGAGGTATCTTGAGGCTCAGGAATACCTCGAGGGTGTATCTGTTAATGATAAGAAGTTCTTGAGGAGGTTCGTGGTGAAGTTCTTCATCAGTAATGGTATCCTTTACAAGCGTAACCATGATTCAACCTTACTGTGATGTATGGATAAGAACGAGTCAGAAAGGATCATGGCGGAGTTGCACGAAGGTACTTTCGGAACTCATTCCACTGGACACACCATGGCAAAGAAGATCCTACGGGCAGGATATTATTGGTCTACTATGGAAACCGATTATTATCAGCATTCTCGGACCTGTCATAAATGCCAAGTCTATGCTGATAAGGTGCACATACCTCCGGTTCCTCTGAACGTCTTGACAGCTCCTTGGCCTTTCGCAATGTGGGGCATCAATATGATTGGTGAGATCAGACCTACTGCGTCTAACGGGTATCATTTAATTTTGGTGGCTATTGATTACTTTACAAAGTGGGTTAAAGCAGCTTCCTTTGCTACAGTAACCAAGAATATCGTGGCACGGTTTATTCGGCACAATCTGATATGTCGATATGGTGTACCAGAGAGGATCATTATGGAGAATAGTACAAATCTCAACAATACGATGATCACTGAGCTCTGCAAACAATTTAAGATATAGCATCATAACTCTTCTCCCTACCGGCCGAAGATGAATGGGGCTGTTGAAGCGGCTAATAAGAATATCAAGAAGATTGTGCAGAAGATGACGGTGACATACAAAGACTGGAATGAGATGTTACCATTCGCTCTTCATGGGTACCATACCTCAGCGCGGACTTCAACAGGGGCAACACCCTATTCCTTGGTATATGGCATGGAAGTGGTCTTACCCATTGAAGTTCAGATACCCTCTCTTCGGATTATGAAGGATGCAGGTTTGAGCGAGGACGACTGGATCCAAACCCGGCTTGATCAACTGAACTTAATCGATGAAAAGAGACTTACTGCTATTTGTCATGGTCAGACGTATCAAAAGCAGATGATTAAGGCATTTAATAAGAAAGTCAGACAACAAGAGTATCAAGTAGGGGATCTGGTGATCAAGCGCATCGTACTACCTCAAGGTGATCCCAGGGGCAAATGGACCCCTACTTACGAAGGGCCATTTGTGGTTAAGAATATTTTCTCAGGAGGATCTAGAATTCTGACCACCATGGATGGTGACGACCTTCCTCACCCCATCAATGCAGACATAGTGAAAAAATACTATGCATAATCAAAGACCCACTAGGTCGACTGGCCTAGGCAAAAATAAGGGCTTCCCGGCGAACCAAAAGGGTTCGGGAAGAAATAAGGGATGAAAATAAAAAAATCTGTACACCCGGCAAGTCGAAAACCTGAAAAGGTGGCTTGGGCAGAAAAGGGTATCCCGGTGGACTGAAAACCCGAAAGGGCAGTCCAGGCAAAAATTAGGGATCAAAGCTAACACTATGTCTCATTGGATCATCTTGCAACCAGACTTATGTATCGACTATCAAGCTCGGACGACACAAATCAATCTGATCTACCTTCAACCAAGTAGCAAAGTGATGAGATGCTCAAAGACATAAAGGCAATAGCAGAGTTGGAGCCCAGTGGGATTGTTCACATAGATGTTTTCCTTTCTTTTACACAAATTGTATAAATTATGTTTGTTCGGCAGCGTTCTCTTACTAGGACGTCAGCCTCTTGTACAAAAACGCCTGTTTACAGGCCAACTTCAAAGTTAATACAATTCATTTTTACAAAGAAATTTCAAATTATTTTCCTTTTTCTGTTTTGTTTTGCAAGAACGTCCAATGTTCATTTTTGATATATGCATTTGACAATAATTGCTGCTCATAAATATTTATATGCGAAAAAAAAGGCGATTGCTCATAATATCTGGAACAGGGGCAAATAAGAAATGTCCAGACCTTACAGTTGCTTTGTCCACCAGGTATAGGGATAGACCTAGTTGGAGAAAACACTTAAAGGTACATTCACTCCCCCGCAGAGTAAGAGAAGGACATTGATGTTAATTCTCCCCAGCTGAGATTCGCAACCGCGAATGAGTCGGTAAAATTCTCCCCAAGCAGAGTTTATCTATCACCAGCACTAGAAGATTATCCCCAGTAGACTCTGGAGGATTGTCCCCAGTAGAGTCTAAAAGATTATTCCCAGTGAAGTCACCACTAAAAGATTATCCCCAGCGGAGTTCATTTCTTTCACAAACAGGAAATTCATCCCCAACAGAGTTTATCATCACCAGCAACGGTAATTCATCCACAGCCGAGGGTATCTCTCCAGAGTCGGCAAATCCTCAGCAGAGCATCTTCCCCATATAGTCATTATCTCACCAGTTTATTCTCCAGCAGAGTTATTCTCCCTCCAAGTTATTCTCAGATCGTCTTCGTTCGTTATCCCCAGCGAGCGAAACTCTTCCATTCTCCAGCAGCAGTCTGGGATTTATTTTCCCCAGCTAGAGAACGTCATAAAAACATTACACATCCATACATCACGACATATGCATAGGCATCATATAGCACAATCTCATTTATTTTGAGAACATCATTGCTTGATACATGTCATGCATTGCATACAGCTAACCTTTACCTTTCAGGAAAGATACAATCAAATTCTCACAAAATTCAAGCTATGAAGCCCGGGCACGACCGGATAATATCTTGATTCCTACAGCATATTGTGAAGCCCAGATTCGACCGGATAACAGTATCAGAATATTGAGAAGCCTGGATTACGACCAGATAGTGGTATCTCTTAAAAGTAAGCTATGAAGCCCGAATTCGACAGGATAATAGTTTAATCCTCAGCAAGCCGTGAAGCCCGAATTATGACTGGATAACAGCTCAGCAAGTTATTGTGAAGCCTGGACTATGACCAGATAGCAATACAAGTTTCTGTGAAGCCTGGATTACGACCAGATAGCAGCCAAAGACACCGTGAAGCCTGGATTATGACCAGATAGTGGTATATCTTTAACACAAGTTATGAAGCCCGAATCACGACCGGATAATATCTTGATTTCCTCTAAACACCATGAAGCCTGGATTTGACCAGATAATGGTATGAGACATTGCGAAGCTTGGATTATGACCAAATAGCGGTAAAAGACACTGTGAAGCCTGGATTACGACCAGATAACAGTGCAAGACACTGTGAAGCTTGGATTACGACCAAATAGCAGTGTACCCAGCCAATTACTATGAAGCCCATATTCGACCGGATATTAGTAGGCCCAAAGCCAAAGGGAAGCCCGGATTACGACCGGATAACCAGTTGATCTCTTCTGAAGCCTGGATTACAACCAGATAAGGAGTAAGGTATTGTGAAGCCTAGATTACGACCAGATAACAGTACAGAACACCATGAAGCCTAGATTCGACCAGATAATGGTATAAAGCATTGTGAAGCCTGGATTACGACCAGATAACGATAAAAGGACTGAAACCTGGGTTACAACCAGAAAACAGCACAAGGCACTACGAAGCTTGGATTTCGACCAAATAGCAGTTTACCTGGACAGTTACTAAGAAGCCCGGAGTCGACCAGATATTAGTGTGCCTTAAGTTCAAGTTAAAGCCCGGATGCGACCGGATAACAACTCATTTCCTTTTGAAGCCTGGATTACGACCAGATAAGAATCGAGAAATTGCAAAGCCTAGATTACGACCGGATAGCAAGTTTAATCTCATCTCCTCAGTAAGTCACTGTAAAGCCTAGAATACGACCAGATAGCAGTCGGTCTTATTACTATGAAGCCTGGACCACGACCAGATAGTAGTTCATTTTCATCTCCTCGACTAAGAGACAGTTCCTCAGTAGAATAACAGACGACCGAAGTTCCTAAGATTCAGCAGAGACGATTCCTCAGTAGAATAACGGACGACCAGAGCTCCTAAAATTCTATTTCTCTCAAGACAGAGATCAACATTCCCCATCAGAATCTTCCTCAACAACGGGTATACAAGCTCTCGCTAAAGAATCCCTTATGCGATCGACATTCCTTCGGATGGCATCTTGAAGCCCATCTCCCGTCAGCAATTTCCAAATGGCATCTATAAGCCTATTCCCGATATCGCAAGACAGACACCACTTCATGCGAGTGCAAATTTCTGGGCACTCTAGTGTTCAATCATCTTCCACCTTCGGATCACGAAAGGCACGCAAGCCAATCTACATCCTCAGGTTTAAGAAGATTGAACAGGGGCAGCTGTTGTACCCTAAAATTTGCCCTCCCATATTTCTCAAAACATTTCAAGAAAGATACTCAAGTTGCTCAAGGTAGTCCAAGGGTTGACCAAGACAAGCTCCCTCCTAAGGCCGTCTACCTCAAATTAGGGTTTCACATTGAATCAAGATACTTGAGTCCAAGGAATCCCAAATGCTCACCATTGTCCTAATATGTTCTCAAGATCATCCATGTAAAATTTCAAGCCTTGCAGAGGAAGTTTGCTCAGTCAATTGCTTAAAAGTCTGAAAATCGACTATGCTAGGGCAAAAGTCAACTATGCCTAAAACTTCAATTTTTGCCAAATGGGCCCAATCTTTTTCACTTGTGTTGAGTTGGCAACATGGTCCACGAGCCCTAGCCTTTTCCACTTGTCATTATCTTATTTTTATGATTTATTTTGATTTTTATTTGAATTAAATTAATTTAAATCAAAAACAAATCATAGAAAATCCAAAATATTGAAATCTCAAGATTTTTTATATTGATTCAGGTCTTAAATTCCATCTAGCATGAGATAAAATCCATGTAAAGGCATGAGGGGCATAAAAAGATTGGATTTGGACTATTTTTGGAATGGTTTCAAGTGTATCAAATCAAAATCAAATTCATTGATGGAGGAAGATTGTGATCATTCTTTCAACCCTAATTCACTCCTCAGTACATATAGAAGGTATGTAGACCTAAAGCAAGGCTAGAAGGAGGCGTATGAACCAAAAACAAAACTTGAAAAACAAGAAAAAAGTGAAAACACGAATTCCTACTTAGAGGCAATTTCAAGATCCTTGGACCATCTCAATCGCTTCCTGGAGTGTAGGCAAGCAGAACCAAGCCAGAACAAGCATTTCCAGGCCCTGAAACTCGCTGGAAGGCGTTCACGATACTGAACTTTTCTTGAATTTAGTTTGCATGATTCTGGCACTTATAGCATAATATAATCATATATTCTTGTTCACCATCACATTTGCAAACTGTCTGTAAGATTCAATTGCATTTTTATGGATTGTATCTAGATTTTCCATGGTTAGGTTTTCTGGTTTCGTTTTAGGGTTTTCTCGTACAGGTGAAATTGGCCTAAATGGAAGAGACCATTGTGATCAGCAGATCAAACCCAGCTGATCCATGGCCTTGAATTTTATTTACATTGCTTGTATGTGATTTCTGAGATGTACAGGGTTACGGATACAGCGCCATGTCCGTAGGTAAAAGTTATGAGTTTTAAACGACGGATCCAGGGAAGAAGATGATAGCGTGTCACCACTTCACTGGCTGGTTTAAATTCTGGCGCGTTTGCTTTGGTCAGAAACCCTTAGTTCTGATCTGTTTGTTTGTTTTGTTGTATTGTTAAACTAACACCCTAATGCAGTAGTCCAGAAGGAGGAAGTCAGAAATTCATGATTCTGTGTTTGATCCCAGGCGTGACCCTCTGGCACCCTTCCCTTTTGTTTTCATCAGATCCAGCGCTTACATCTGTTGTATGTTATCCTCTGGTTTCATCAAACAGGACTAGACCAAGCATCCCCTGGGGTTATCCTCCAGATCCATCAGTCTTCGCCAGATCCAGCGCATCTCATCTTCTGACAGTCACAATCTGCTGGACCCACTATCCGGGAGTAGGTCCAGTACCATCATCCTCTGGACCGTCATCTTCTGGACCTTCATCCTCTGGACCACCATCATCTTATGGATCATTATCCTCTGATCAGAGCCGCTGGCAATGGCCCTTGGGTTATTTCTTTTACCTTTTATTATTATTATCCTTTTTCAATACTAAAATAATTTCTTTTTTTTAAGCAATCAAAAATTCATAAAATCAACTTTTCACCAAATTAGGGTTAGATTTTATCAAAAAAAATTAATTAATTTAATTAGATTTTAATTTTAGGTAAACTTTAAATCCTTTTGTAAATAATTAAAAATAATTAGAAAACTAGGGTTTTGTCTAAATTTAATTATATTTTATTTTTCCTAAAATAACCAAAAACACAAAAATAGGCTATGTAGTTATTTTCATTAATTAATTTAAATTAGCTAATTAATTTTTGTATTTAATTTAGAAAACCTAATTCTTTTCTTAAAAATATTAAAAACAACAAAAAACAATTTTTCTTTTAATTAGGTTAGAAAGGGTCAAAACCCTAGTTCTCTCTCGTTCTAATTTCATTGCACGCACTTTAGTGTTTTATTTTTATCCTATTATTGTAACTGCTCACAAGGTGTAATAGTTAATTAGGACTTTTACTTTTCATTTATCGCTTTATTTTTAAGGGTTTGTTTTTGGCTATGTAAATACCCGAAGCCTTGTAATAGCGTAGTTTAATTTCCGCATTTTAAATTCCGCAAAATATTAACTGTTAGATGTATGATATTAGGATGCATGACAAGAATGTATGATTAATTTTAAAACAGTTAGATAACCCTAAAATGTGCAAAGATAAATAATCTGAAATTGAATCACTCGCACATGCGCACTCCTAGGGTACACCCCCACTTGGTTGCCTTCGGTAAATGGTCATTGAGTATAGGATACTTTAGTGATCGTCCTTTTGTCCAAAGATTAAAGTTTCCTCAGAAAGGTTGCCTCGAATATTGTTGCCTCGGATAATTGATCTAAGACATTAGGGTTACTACTAAGACGTCCTAACATTGCTTTAGTGACCGTACATCCCTTTTGAATTGACCCTCAAACTCCAACGACAGTGCTACCTACTCACTAATAGTGGGATAGCACTTTCTAAAGGAAACGAACATAGAACGATTCTTTTTTTCGAGTAGGTAGATTAACTCTTAAGTACTTGATCAATCCAAATAAACTTTTTCACACTTACACTCCTTTACAAACCAAGTTTTCAAAAACACTTCATTACACTCTTGAAGACAGAAGCAAGAGTTAAATCGAAGTCAAAACAAAAAATTTCAAAACACACAAGCAGACAAAGAAGCAATTTTGAAAATGATGAGCAAGTACCTAAGAGCCCGTAGATAACTATGGATAGAAAGGGTGCTAATACCTTCCCTTTCTATAATCTACCCCCCCGTACTCAGAAATATCTCGAAAAAAGGAATTTTCCTGTGCTTTTTTCCTTTCCTTGTTGGATAAAATAAAAGACAGCGGCGACTCTTGCTTACCTCGACATTTTGCAAACACAAATGCAAAACGCAAACCAGCATTCCTAAAAAACAGTCCCGGTTTTGGCCACCGTATCACAACAACCTTGTATATTAGTACTACAGGTACCACAACCAGCATGGTCATAAGTGTAGTAACTAAAATCGCAAAGGTCTGCATGCATCTTTACCAAGTCCCCTCTTACCAAGTTAATATCATAAATGCGGAAATCCCTTGGGCAACCAGCAACCATGTTAACAACATTCGTTCCTCCATGTTTTAGGACAAAAGGCCAGATCTAACCATTTTTTGTACCTCGAATTTCAGAGGATAACAATTTTCCACATTATGTCCCGGTGCACCCTGATGGAAAGCGCACGTATGATCTGCCTTGTAGTACCAAGGTATAGGGGATGGTACAGTATGAGGTGGCCTAATCTGGACCAACTTTTTCTAAATCAATGCTGGAAGTAGCTCTGCATAACTCATAGGGATAGAGTCAAAAGGTTCTCTCCTTTGATTCTGCCATTGGCTTCCCTGAGGGGCAGGCCTTTCATAAGCAACTGTAGTCGGAGACACATTTACAACCGGAGTTACTGAGGCAACCTGTTGAGGGTGCTGATGATTTCTTCTAGAGGTGTTGACCCTTCTTTCTTGAACAAAACATTTGTTTCTCTCTATTTCTTCTTAATAAATCCATATGATGGCTTCTTCACATTGCTAGAACTTTCACTTTTTGTGAGACGACCTTCTCTCACAGCCTCTTCCAAACAAACACCCATTCCCACCATTTCAGTAAAATCACTGGGTGCACTCACCACCATTCTCTCATAATAGAGTACACCTAGTGTTTTCAGGAAAATATTTGTTATTTCGTTTTCCTCCATTGGAGGAATCACTTGGGTGGCCACCTCACGCCATCTTTGTGCATATTCTTTGAATGATTCCTTGTCCTTCTGGACCATGGCCTTGAGTTGATCACGGTTAGGCGCCATGACCATATTGTATTTATACTGTCTGATAAATGCTTCACCTAAGTCATTAAAAGAATGAATACTGGCGCTATCCAAGCTAATGTACCATTTCAACACTGCACCGGTTAGACTGTCTTGAAAGAAATAAATTAACAAGCGTTGATCATCTGTATGAGTATGCATTCTTCTTATATACATCACCAAGTGAGCACGAGGGAAAGTGTTGCCCTTGTATTTTTCAAACTCCGGTACTTTAAACTTTATAGGTATCTTCACATTGGGAACCAAGCACATATCATTCACCTTCTTCCCAAATAGCTCTTTTCCCTTGAGGGCCTTCAACTCTTTCTGTATTTTGTCAAACTTGTCTTGGAAATCGTCCATTCGATCATAGAAACCCAAGCTTTCACTGGGTGGAGGAATAGGGTGATACACTTCATCATTAGCAAATGCAACCACATTCACCGAGGGAGGTGCAACATAGTGGACTTCATTTCTAGCAGCAGGGAGTAACATGCACCACATGAGATGCGGGAGCAGCAGCAATATGAGTAAGCGGAACAATCTAAGGATCCTAATTAAAACCTTATGACAAATTTTTATGGCATCCCCCAAGGATATCCTGGAGGCATACGATTTTGAACAACAACTAGAGTATAAGACACAGGGACAATCGAAGCTTTAGTAGTAACCATTATCTGTTGAGGCTGAACACTCGGTGGATGATTCTGAGAAGCCACCAGAGATTCCATCAAAGCAGTGAGATTGGTCGTGCCAACCTTCAGAGCAGAAACTCCCTCACGTAGCTCGCGATTCTATTGTTCTAGATTATCCATCTTCCTTCTGAAATTAGCTCGGGTATGGTACATGTGAGACAACTTGCTGAACAAAGTAAAGAAGCTCAGCAATACCCCTGGATATGCATAAAAATGCAAGAATTATGTACCATGTGATGTATGATGTGCAATGCATATGATTCATTTTATTATTATTTCAAGGGACTTCAAGATTTATAAACAATTTGCAAATATCAAAGTAATAACACATTTGTAATACGGAAATTTTTTATTATAATAACTTCAAAATGGATTACAAGTTTCAATAATCCCAAGTACAAGATGAAAATAAATTCTAAAGCCCTAATAAGCAAAGCTGATGGAGATCACTCTATACGCTAACACTTCCCTGCGAGTCTGGAAATTTGAGCCTTTAACCTCTGGATTTCTTCCACATATCTGGTGGCAACCTCCTTCTAATCACCTGAATCGGGAAGTGATCAACTAGAAACTGACTGAGGCTTAGGGGAAAATAAATAACCTTGCCTCTCTATCGTCTCTTCAGCCCGACTCTCAAGAATCTCAATCAAGTCGTCTTTCTCCTTCAAGTCTGCTCGGTAGGAAATCTCTAGAGTTTGGCACTTATTCTTCCAAGCTTCCTTTTCCTGCTACATCCTGACTAAAGCAAGTTGTAGCTCTTCCACATCATCCAATAGGGGAGGAGTGGTATTCATAAACAAATCAGGTATAGGTGCTTCTCGAGAACACGACATCTTCAACTGAATAGCTCTGGCTTGTACCCACTGTAGATAAGGCTCCAAAGAAACATCCCCCTAGGTCCCAAGTCCTTCCTACTCTTCTTGTGAATGTGACGCCAGGCCTTCGCAATCTGCTCCCTAGCTTCCCTATGGTCTTCTCCCTCTTTCAGGAAGAAACTAATCAAATTAATACTATTTGGCTTATCCCTCATCAGATATCCAAGCTATCGTCGCGCAAGAATAGGGTTGTATTTAATTCCTCCCTTTGTACCAAGAAAAGGTATATTGGGGAAACTACCACAACTGTCAACAATCTCTACATCATGATAAGCCTGATGGTACCAAACAATATCTGAGTGAGTAAGTTCCATGATCTTAGGAACCCAACGAGTTTTCTTCCTGATATCCCAGAAAGCATCAGACTGAGGCAAATGAGAAGTAAACCACTGGTACAACAGAGGCGTGCAGTAGATAATCATCCCCCCGTGATAAGAATCTTGAAGATGAATAGAGTAATAAGTATCACCCAACAATGTAGGAATTGGGTTTCCAATCATGAAGATCCTGATGGCATTAATGTCAACAAATTTGTCCAAATTAGGAAATAAGAACAACTCGTAAGCAAGTAGAGCAAAAATGGCCTCAAAAGCGATTGTACTCTTCATCCTGGAAAAGTAACAAGCTTTCTCCAATAAGAACTGAGCTGGTAATCCTCTAATCCCTCCTTTAGTATTCATTTGGGCTTCAACCTCAAACTTCCCCAAATGGACCAAAGAAGCAATCTCATGTGGCTTTGGCTCATCCTCCAAAGCAGTAAAAGGAATACGATCGATAATAGGAAAACCCAGCAGATAAGAATACTCCTCTAGTGTAGGCATGAACTGATAGTCAGGGAAAGTAAAGCATCGATACATCGGATCATAGAACTGGACCAAGGTCGAGAGAATACCCTCCTTCATCCCAAGCTTCATGAGAGAAATGATGGACCTATACTTCTTCTGAAAACCTACAGGACACTCAATCTCGAGACTCAGACTCATCAACTCATCTATCTTGGGATCTTTGAAACTGTATTTTCCGGTCTTTATTTTTCCAGAATCCATAGTCAAAAAGTACTTGGGATATTCATAAATAGTCAACTTTTAAGTCCCTTGAAATAAAATTTCTTCAAAAGATGCTTATGAATGCATGAATGCATGATGCAACAATCACACACAAGGTCACAAACATAGGGTTCATAGGTTCAACGTCACGAGCATGAGGTCGAAGGTATTACCCATAAGGTATGATCAAAAAGTTATCACCTGCCGAACAAGGTTCTAAAGGTTCCCAGAGTCTACATCCTTCCTTCGGATATTACCAACTTCCCGATTAACTCGGCAATTAGTAATTTTCTCAAGAAAAACTCGTCCGAGCATAGTATCACGTGACAACTATTTCCGGATTACTCTGTCATAGCTTCCGCACCACACCTAAAAGGCCAAGATGGGTTAGGTAATCTAAGGTTCTCAGTTTCAGTAGGCTCCCAGTTCGAAAGCAGTATGTCTTCCCGATTACTCAATAAATGACACTACAGTCAAAGGGCCTCCACTGAGTGGGGGATCTCATGCCTCCTTTTTTGGGATTACTCCCTAAAAGTTAACATGGCTATACCGCTCGTCCTATCTTAAGTTTTCCCAAGTCCAGGTATAGGACTTATGAGAAATCCCCAAGCACCCTGAAAACCAGGAAAATCCAGACAAACATATATACAACATATAAGATATAACACATAATAACACATATATAGATATAAATAAAGATAGGCTCAACCCACTTAGGGATGGACCAACAAGAGGTCAATATTTTCCCAGTGAAGTCGCCATTTTTTTGTAGCAGTAGTAATGTTTAAGACTAAGCCATTAGATTGACTAGACTTGTACATATCAAAATAAAAATCGCCACCACGCTTTATTATTTCTAAAGGAATGGGAAAAGAGTGAATAAACCAAAAGAGGGGGAAAGATTCAAGGTAAGGGGGTTGGTTATGAAAAGGGAAGGTATTAGCACCCTAAACATCTACGGTACTCCGCAGGAACCTCTTTGAAAATTCTGTATATTTTTGCTATGAAATGTTGTATGTAAAATAGATTATGGGGATGAGAAAAAGAAGTATATTTTTTTATGATTTTTGCACCCGCCGCGGTTGCGAACCTATAGTGCCTACGTACCACCTTCTGTGGGGATCAGGGTACACGTATTTCCTCTTTAAAAATTTAAAACACAAGTGCGTTGGTTAATTTTATGAGATAAGACATCATCGTCATTGTCCGTGTGGAAAACATACTTACTACCCACAATCATGAGAAAGGAGAATTTGCGTCATCTCAAAGTGGAGGATATGGCTTGGATTTTAAAATCAACAAAACCTCACTCAACACCCATGTGGAAAATATCTCTCTTTACTACATATTATAGAAATATAGTTGTTTGCATCACTACAAGGATTGACAAGAGTCCAATCTATTTGAGAAAAAGTTTTTAAGTAAAAACCAAAGTGGCAAAAATGATTTGAATGAGATTGATTAACTTTTATTCCTCTCACAAAAATGTCCAAGTATTGTTAAATTGATTAATGTTTGATTAAGAAAAGATTTAAAAATGCATGGCCCTAAGTCCAAGTTTATTATGAAAGTGGTTCAAGTTTGTTTTTTAAACAAGAAGCGTTTTAAAAAGAGGGAGAATATTTTTGAAATTAAAGAAGATGGGAGGAGATGAAGAGACTATCCTAAAGCATAAGGTAAAAGCTAGGGAAAAGAACCATCTAACCAACAAGAAACCAACACTTGACATATTGAGTCAATGAAGAATTCCATCCTTTGTATTTGAAACCAAGCAAGCAATTAATAAACCTTTAAAGAATACCAAGTTTTAATTGCATTCAGTCCTCACAAAAATTGGGCAGAGTAACAGCTGCATACAGATGAATTCCATATTACAGACAAAGTATGTAATCACAATAACCTGCACACAAAACAAATAAACAACCTAATGTCTTGAGGTAAACCTCAAGAACTCCAGACAAAAATATCAATTAAGGTCACAAGGTCTCCAACATAGATCAAGGTTTCTACTCCTAAGTCCAAGAAGTCTACCACTCCATAATGCCAAGGATAGTAACCAAGTAGTCCAAGTAACATTAAATTTTTTTTAGGGTTTAAGTTGATTGTTAGGTATCTTCAAAAAGAAATGAAAAGCTCAAGTGAGCAAAATTAAAATGACATGAATATAAAGGCTCAAGTGAGAAAAGATGAAAATAGTATGAAATGTAAATGCTAAAGTAAATGGTAGATAAAGTTAAAGCATAAAATAAAAGCATAAAATAAAATCAATTATTAGAAGTTAATGGTTAGTTGGATGACCATTTGAAACTTGCATTTGGAACTCATTAGAGGATTGAAAGAACCAAAGCCTCTCAACCATAAGTTGCATTTACTTTTTGTCAAGTATATCATCCATTTAAGAATCTCAAAGTAACACTTAATGATCAAAGATGTTTAAGTGATCCACTTTGACTAAAATTGATGTAGTTACATTGGAGGATTAGTAGAACCAAGGCCTCCTAACAATGGATCTCAAAGTTATTTGATCAAAGGGTTCAAATTAACATACTTGGGCTTGCAAACATAGGTTTGGGCTACGAATGATCATTTTGTCAAATTGGGACAAAATTTAGCGTTATGCTAAGCAATCGTAAGTGAACTTATATAGAAGTCGCACTTATTTTGAGGCCGGTCAATAGCAATCTATGCACCTCTTGTTTTGAGACATGATATGGGAATTATTGTACCCCAAAATTTTCCCTCTCATGTTTTCCAAGATCTTTTCTTATATAGATGGTCACAAACACTTTATTAAAGAAAAATAAAAATTTTGAAAATGAACAAGGTGTCTTTCGATTGGCATCTTCACAGGCTTCGATTGGGCATCTAGATCCTTCAAACAAGCTTGGTTTCAAAGTCTTTGATTAGGAATTTGGCACTCTTCATTGCAGGTCTGATTCATAAGCTTCGAATGGCCGTTGGGTCCCCCTTCAATCACATTCAAATCACAAGGCTTAGACTGCACATTGGTTACTTCATACTTGCCTTCGATTCACATGGCTAACAACCTCTACAAGTTCCTTTCAATTCACAAGGCTAAAGGCCTCTTCAAGTTCCCTTCGATTCACTAGGCCAAAATCCCCTTCAAGCTTTCTTTGGATTCACCATGGAAAAGGTTTCTTCTATGATTGCCTTCAATGCATAAGGAAAAGACTTCCTATGCGCTTGTTCTCAAGGCCAAGACCCCTCAAACCAGCTTCTGCACTATGATACACAATATGACCCCTTTGAAATAACACTTCAAAAGCCCATTCGAAAGACACATATTGTTGGCCATTCGAAAGAGACACATAATCACTGAACGCAAGTTTATCTTATGATGAGTCTTGGTCCTAAATATGGCCAGGCCCAGGCTTCCTGTGCAATGGAATTCGAAGGAAGTAACGAAGGAGGCTTAGATTGACAGAATGGAGTTCTCGCTTGGGGGTATTTGAATTAAACAACTAAGGCAAATAGATAGGTCCAATCTAAATCCATTCAAAGGACACGTAAATGATCCATTCGAAGAAGCAATTTAAAGGCCCATTCGAAGGACACTTAGTGTGGCCTGAAAGAAAGTGGTTTGGTTAAAGATTATATCTAGTTGGCCAAAACAAAAGAGAAATATGCAAAGATGCTGCTTGGCCCAAAATCCCACATGTTTCCATACTCAAGCTCCCTACACAAGCATTCAAACTGAAGGAAGCTTCGATTAGCCTAGAAAGAGTTTTCGTTGGGGCTAGCTGAGTAGGGGCTCAATCGAAGAGGCCCCAATGATGAGACTTGAGCCATTCGAAGAGGGCATAAGGCATACATATGGACTATTCGAAAGACACTCAAAAAATCCATTCGAAGGAGACATTCAAAAGTCCCATTCAAAGGGTACACAAAAGGTCCATTCAAAAGACCCATTCGAAGGATATACAAGAGGTCCAATCGAAGGGCAGGGACTGAAGGTATTCGAAAGTCAAAAGTGTCCAGGTTCATAGCAAATTCAAAAAGGGACAAGAAACCATGTCTTTGGCAAAGTTTCAAAGTGACATTCATGGCCTTTAAAACACCAACTTAATGGATGTTTATTCCTTTGTCCTCTTGTCCCCTCCATCCCTTCTATATAAGGAGCACACTAGTAAGCTTAGAAAGTAAGACGAAAAAAGGAGGAGACCACATACACACACACTGCCTCATAAGTCATATTAAAACTATCAAAATCCTCATAAGTAGTCTCAATCGAAGGAGTCTTCAGCAACACTCATTTCACTCCCTAAAGTCTGCAGGAAGTATTCCCAATCACCAGACCCTAAGCAAGCATCTCTACGCCCATAAGCGCCAAATCGAAGCTTCCAACCATTGGTAAGCACTGGTAAAAGATCAAACTTTACATTTGCATGATACATTAACACTGGTAACTCATTCGATTTGTGTTCAAGATTAAGAACCTGGGTTCGACACCCAGTTCTGCATTTGTTTTGTTTCTAACACTTGTTGTAGACCCAGCCTGAACAGACCAATGCACACAGGATTGAAGGACGTGGGTTTGATACCCAGGTCCTGCATCTTTGTTTTGCTGACACATCTTTGCATGTTTAATGCCCTCACAAGTGATCCGTCAGGCCTCTTTCAATAATGCCCTTTGGATCAAAAGTAACGTTCTTTCACTGGACCGAAGGATAGCCATCTTCCTTTTAATCGAAAGATACCTTCCTCTGAATCGAAAGCCCATCAGTCTTCCCTGAATCGAAAGGCCCCATTTTCCCTTTGATCGAAGGAGGGTTCTTCTTTTTTTTGTTGCTTTATTTCATTTATTTATTGATTTTTAAATTGACAAATAATCAGAAAAATCACAAAAAAAAATTATTAAGTTAGTATTTTTAAATTAAATTAATTTTGTAAATAAATAAAATAAATATTTAAAACATTTTCTTTAATTTAAAATAAATTAGGATTTAGGATCTAATTTAGCTTTAGTTATATTCTTTTCATAATAAAAACAACAAAAAACTTAGATTTTATTTTTTTTAGTTAATTTTGTTTTCTAATTAAATTTTAGGTATCAATTTCACTTAGTTATTTTCTTAAAATAATTTAAAATAAAAAAAATATTTTCTTATTTCATTTAGATTTGTTTTAGGCTTTAGATGTCTTTATCTTTCGCGCGTTATTTATTTTTCGCATTTTTACATTAATGTACCTATTGACAGTATGTAATAGATTAAAATAGGACTTTACTATTTTTCTTTATTTTCTTTCCCCCATTTAGACATATAAATACCCCCTCCCCAAAGTATTCTAATAGCGTAGGATACAAATTCCCGCACTTTAAATTTCTACAAAATATTAACTATTAGTAACTAGGCTTGTATGATAAGACTGAAAATTAAAACGTTAGCAAACCTAAATGTGCAAGATAAATAGCTGAATTAAACACAATTGCATATGCGCACCTCTAGAGTATCCCATTTCGGTTGCCTTCGGAAAACAGTCACAGTTCTCGAAACATGAGAAGTTTTAGTGACTATCCTCCAGTTTAAAGATCACTAGTCCCTCGATGACCCTCTTGATGTTGCCTCGGTTAAAAGTTATCTCAAAACTTTAGGGTGGTTACTAAAGCTTATTGCCAAGTTACCTTCGTGACTGTAACGTCCCTTCGAATGTCCCTCATACATCCAACGATAGGGCTACCTACTCACTAATAGTAGGATAGCACCGTCTAAGGGATAGGAGGAAAAGAACTACCTTTTTGAGTATAATTAGATAGTTGTTAGATGCTGGCTCACAATGAAAAATCATTTTCACATATACACTTTCAATTGAAACATTTTCAAAAGTCAATGCTCTTTGTACGCATTCTTATAGAGACGAGAATTATTACAAAGGCACTTTTCAAAATCATTTTCAAAAACATCTTCCACAAACACATCTTTGAACTATTTTCAAAACCAACACTTTGTACGCATTCTTATAGAGACTAGAATCATTACAAAGACGTTTTTTCAAAATATTTTCAAACCCACAGCACAAAGCACAAGCAATTTTCAAAACATGAGCTAAGCATCTAAGAGCCCGCAGATAACTGCAGATGAAAAGGGTGCTAACACCTTCCCTTTCCATAATCTACCCCTCTTACTCAAAAAACTCTCGAAAAGGTCTTTTTCTATTCTTTTCACCCTTTCCTTAATTTGGATAAAAGAAAAGTCGGTGGCGACTCTTGCTTACCGCAATATTTACGAACACAAACACAAAACTAGTATTAACAATCAGTTCTTCCACCGTATCATAGAACTGGCGACTCTGCTGGGGAAATTTATAAAAAGTGGGGTTACCTTAGAGTTAGTTCATTATTTAACTGCCTTTTTTTGCTTTGTATGCTTTATCCTTGGAGGGTTTGTTTGGGTTGTTACTATAGATCCTACACCCGGATCTGGGGCACCTTTTAGGTAAGTAGCAATAGATCGTGGGAATTGTGCGGGGTATATCAACACGGTTGAAGTGATAGCTACGTTGGTGTGACACTTTGGTTGGTATCAGTAGCCCTTGAGTAGTCAAGGAGAATATGGGGTCGCTGCGTGGTGTCATGAAGTATCAACTGACCTTAGAACCTTTAATTGAATAACTTGGCCATTAGGAAGTAGTGAGATAGTCGTCTTTGGTGTATTCCTAAGTCGGTTGATACTCGATACTACACTCATTGAGATTTGACTCCTGAGTTTTGTTTGGTGGCAAGTCAGTTATCGATCAGAATGAAACTTGTGGGAAAAATCAGTGATATTGAGATTCCCTAGAACCCGGTTACTATTGATAGGATAGGTTGAGCCAACTAAACTTCAATAGGGTACTTACCTATAAACCCCATGCAAGCCTAAACCTAAGGCTTCTTGTATGACTTGTTTGATTTCAACTTGAACTACTTGCAGGGTTTTATTATCTAACAACATAATTTCCTTGTAGGATTTATTTACAGTCATTATCCAATAAACTGGTTTTCTTGCAAGATATACTTGTCTTCATCACCCTGCATTTTTTCTTGACACATAGCATACACATCATAACATCATACCATAGCATTTCCTTAATCATTTCAAGGATCTCAAGGGCCTGTGATGCAGGTTATGATGAAGCAGACGTCTCGCAAGGGGAAAGGGGATTTATTTTCCTCTAGCCAATGCCTTCAAAAGACCAAAACAAGACAACTTGAGTCAGGGGCTATGACCCACTCGACATGGTGAGCTTGACTCTTGTAGAAGGACCTTCAATGATACGAAGTTCTTCAATCAAAGCTGCAAAATTAAACTTTTGACATTTTCTTGTTTACCCTACGAGATCCTTGAAAATATTTACACATCATGTATGTCAGTACATAACAGGTCTTCTAATACAGGTCTCTCATGTTCTCGCTGTTTATATCAGCAAGGGAAAATGGCTTTCAAACAGAATGACAGAAATTTCCAAACTCAAGAGTCTCAGTTCACGGAAATGTTCCTCAACCTATCCAAGGGGAAAGAAGAGTTGAAAGCACTCCTCAATGGGAACTTAACCAAGAAACCTCCTGACAACAATAAGGATGACCAGTTGAAACAACTGCAAGCTGAAGTGGAAGGGATGAGAGTCCAGATGATCAGTCAACTGTCTCTTATCCAAAACTTAGCTCGGGGACAAGAAGAGCTGAGAGCCCTAGTCAACAAGTTTCATCAAGATGGATGCGATCATATGGAGCAAACAATGAGAATTGGGGATCGAGTCTTTAATTAGCCTCAGTTGAAACAAGAGGATTTGGTTGAAAAAACACATTTCAAGATGGTTTCTACGCCAAGGGTCCAACAAAGACCTCGCCAACCGCAACAGGGTAATCAGTAAAGGCAAGACAAGCCCAAGAGGCAGTTTACCAAAATCAATAAACCATTGTCTCAGGAATTGCAACATATGTTGAGGATAAATTTGGTTACGTTGATAAGACCTCATCCAAACCCCAAAACTTCTTCCCCTAACTACAATCCCGATGTAATGTGTGCATACCATTCCAATAGTCCTGGACATGATACGAAAGAGTGTTGGGCATTGAAAAATAAGATTCAAGACTTGATTAACAAAGGAGTGTTGGGGTTCACACAAGATGGCTAGATTGAATTCTTCTGACATCCCTCAAAGGCACACCATATGATGTGACAAGTCCAAGACAAAGAGGCTTTTTTTCATTAGAATTTTCAAGTTGTAATTTTCTTTTGATTGTTCGAACATTTGTTTCATGTCAAACTTTGTTATTTTATCAATTCATTGCATATGTCTGTTTTGAATCAATTCATTCATATTCACTATATTTAAACTGCTTTCTTACTTATTTTTATGATATTCATCTCTCGATCAAAATCTCTAAGCCTTTAGAGGGAGGATGACGAAAACGATACCACAATCTCATACAGTGTGCTTTTGAACCGACCCCACTGACGATGTACAGGCGTTGTTTCAAAATCCTAAAATAGTGGAGTTATAAGGAAGATAATCCCTAGTCAACCCCTTTGAGCCTAAAAAGTAGGAGTTTTTATTTTCATACAAATTAAAACCCTTAATCATAACCTAGGGCAGGTTAGTTTTCTCAGTTAATTCAGATGTGCATTCAGTCGCAAGCTCTACCTTCATGCACAAAAAATAGTGTAGAAGACACCCTCCAAAAGATGGTGATGGTTCCACATAATCATCAAGACAGGCAGTTATTATTTTCCAAAAGAAAAGCCTGTTAAGTCAAAAACCTATGAAGGAGACTGTTGTACCCCAAAATTTGCCCTCTCATATTTTCCCAAGATTTTTCTCTTACATGGTGATTACAAACATTTGATTAAAGAAAAAAATAATTTTTTTTGAAGATAAACAAGGAGTCTTCGATTGGAATTTTGAAAAAGTCTTTCGATTGACATGTTAAAGGGCCTTTCGATTGGTATTTGGACAGGCTTCAATTGAGCGCCTAACCTCCTCCAAACTTGCCTCAAATTTCCATGCTTCGATTGAAGCCTTGGCCTTCTGCTTGTTTGTTGTACACAAGCTTCGACTGAACATGTGTTTCCTTTGAAACAGCCTCCTTCGATCCATAGGGCTAAAGGATACTTTTAAATGGCCTTCGATTCACAATGTTCAACTGGGCAAAAGGCCCCTCAACTTGTCACCAGCACATGTATGCCTCTTCACGCTTGCCTTGGTTTCACAAGGCAAAGACCTATCATCATGCCTTCAACTCACAAGGCAAGAGGCCTCAGACTTGCTTTCGATCCACAAGGCCAAGGCCCCTTCAACTTGCCTTTGTGTTTGCTTGCGACCCACAAGAAAATGACTTCCTCTGGACTTGCCTCCAATGCGCAAGGCAATGGTTTCCCATCATGCCAGCGCCCATAAAGTAGTGGTTTACTTTCATATGTACTTTGAATCATAAAGCAATTGGCTTCCCTCATGCTAGCCTTGACTCCACCTCCAAAATATTCAACACACAGTTTTCTACATTTTGACACTGTTCTGGCGCATTCGAAGGACAGACACATCGACCATTCGAAGGACATATATTTTCCCCATTCGAAAGACATTTGTTGATGGATTTAAATGGGCATACGTGGGTGTTCCATTCGAAGAACTTACTTTGTTGGCCCATTCGAAGGAATGGCAAGTGATGTATACAAATGATGCATGGGTTCCCTTCAAGAGAGCACACACACTGGTTCAAAACGAAGGATATTGCTAGCCAAAATGAAAGAAAATATTCAAAGAGGCCTTCTGGCCCAAAGGCCAACATACTGCCAGTTTTAAGCCAACGTGCACAAGCACAATCAGGCCAAAAGAAGCTTCGATTGGCCTTGAAAGAGTTTTTGTTTGGGCTAGCTGAATAGGGGTTCAAACAAAGAAGCCCCGGTGATGAGAACATGAGGCCATTCGAAGGGCACACAAATGGTCCATTCTAAAGACCCATTCGAAGGCTATACAAGAAGTCCAATCAAAGGGCGGGAGTTAGAGGCATTCGAAGGAGCCAAAATGTCCACATACATTCAAATTTCAAAAAAAGGACAAGATTCCATGTTTTTGGCCAATGTTACAAATTTTTATTCATGGCTTTCAAGAACATGATCAAGGTTGTTTAAACCTTTGTCTTATTATCCCCTCCCTTCTACTCTATATAAGCAGCGTGCTTGCAAGCCAAATACACGCTTACACGCCTATACAGCCTAGAGAGAACACTACCAAATTGCAAAAGAAAAATTCTTAAAGTTGTCCAAATTGAAACCTTTGATCCAGCCAGATTCAGATCTTTCCAAGCACTTTATCAACATCCCATGGTTCCCAGGAGCACGTACCTCCTTCCATTCAATCTGTCTCACGCCCAGAAGTACCCCATCGAACCTCAGTTTTTTGGTAAATTTCGTGACTTTCAAACTTTCAAATCATGCCATATAAATCTTTCTTAAGCTTATCTTCATGTTATTAATGATGCTTACTGATTTTATAATGTGTTTCATGAGAGCAATAACGCTAGAACCATAGATCACCATGGTTAGGGGGTCGAAACATGGAGGTTTTCATTTTTAGGGATAGAGATGTTTTAGTTCAAGCTAGGATTATGGTTTATCCTCCCCAGAGCCTGCGTGTCAAAATGTTATATTTTGATTCGCCCATTCAAAATAGTGGTATCCTATTGGAGCATGCGTATTTGTCAAATCAACATGTTCATTTGTTCTACATTAGATACTGTGGTACGGTGGGAGAACTGACTTGAGGTTTTGCGTTTGTATTCGCACTTGTTCGGTTTAGCAAGAGTCTCCACCGACATTTTATTTTATCCTAAAGGAAAGGTTTAAAAAGCACAGGAAAAACCTTTTGAGATATTTCGTGGGTTCGGGGGGTAGATTATGAAAAGGGAAGGTATTAGCACCCTTTTCATCCATGGTTATCCATGGGCTCTTAGTTACTTGTTTTAGATCACTTGCCTTGATTTTCAATTGCTTGAAATGGTGGTGTGTGTGTGTGTGTTTGAAAATGCTTTGAAAAAGATGCCTTGTCTAGGCAACCGTTGTAATAATTCTTTACTCGAATGTTTTACAAAGGTGTGTGTCTTTTCGAAAAGATGTTTCAAATGTTTTTGAAAGTTTGTTTTGGAAAGTGTTGTGGAGTGGGTTTTGAAAAGTAGGCAAGCGTGTTTTGCAAGTTTGATCAAGTAACTAAGAGTTGTCTACCCCTAAATTTACTCAAAGGTTTTTCTTGTGTTTTAACCCTTTTAACAGTATTGTTCCACCATTGTATTTGGTGGACAATCTTGTGTTAGGATGTTAACGGGACGGGCGTGGGTCATCGTATGGACCATGAATGCAATGGTGCCAAGTGTCTTTGGCAATTTTTCTTGAAGGGACTATGATCATTTTGATTAGGCAACTTTCGAAAGCGTCATCGAGGGACTATGATCATTTGAATTGTTTTGTTTTGCCAAAAAAACTCAACGTGCAAGCATGGCCCATTTTGGAAGGCAACAAACGGGATTACCCTAGGGGTGCAAGTGTGAATTGGTGTATTGATTGTCATGCATTTATCTTGTATTTAGGTTATCTAGCGATTGATTTGGAATCTTCTCATACAAACCCTAATTACTATACAGTATATAGAAAGCGATAAATTGCGGGAATTTAAAGTCTAAGCTATTACAAATAAGTGTCCGGGAATGGGGGTACAAATATTTACAAATGGGGATGAGACTTAATGAGAGAGTAGTGTCCAAATATATTTACAACCAAATCGAATCGCATTCTCAATATCATGTATCAATATATAAGAATAATGTATCAAAAGTATTTGTGTAGGTGTATATGATTATTTACAAGTGATAATGATGTTTAACTTAATGCAAAATTAAGTAATTATTAAGTATTGTTATTTATTTTTATGTTTTTGTTGATTATGTACACACAAAAGTTTTAATAAAAGAAAAGAAAATGCTTTAAGAGAAACTATTTTTTATGTGTTAATGTTAAGGTGTTTTAGTTAGTATTTTTATGTGCAAAAGTTTTAACTAAAGAAAAGAAAAGAAAATTGTTCAACTTTAAGAAAATTAATATTCATATCTTTTCTTTAAAATGTAATAAAAATAAAAAAGAAACAATTAAGAAAATTTGTATGAAAATGTGTTATTTTTATTTATCAAAGAAAAATATTAATTTAGATTATATATAAAAATGGTAAAGTCATAATAATAAAAAAAAGGAATTAGTTTATAAAAAGGAAATAAAGGGATATTAATTTATGTTCAAAACAAAAACAAAAAGGAGAGAATGGGCTTAATGGTGTAAGAGGGGGCAGGCCCAAACAAGACAAAGAATCAGAAGGAGAAAGGGGGGTGTAAGGCGCTAGATTTATTGGGCTTAAGCATTCTTGTATGGGACAAGGCCCAACCAGTTTCACAACGTTTTTTGAGGGTTTGCATTGATTTGTTTCATTTGGAAAATAGGGTTACAGAACTTGAGAGCGGCGCCGTTTCTCCATTTTTGCTTCGTTGTCCTCTTCATCTTCTCAAACCATGCTTATCTGAACAAAACCTCCGCCCATGGCCACCAGGCGCCTCTGTAAGCTCCTTCTTCTCCATGGTCACGCAGGCGATGGTTATACAAGGTTTGATTTCTGTCTGTAATGCGTTAGGGTTTCAAGTTTCCGTTTTGCATGTTTTTATTTATTTCTGATTCTTTTTATATTGTTTGGTGTTCGTGCGAGGTGTGGAAAAGAAAAGGAAAAGGGGTTTATACCTTTGGAGAGGAGGCGAGGAGGACAGTGGCGTTCTAGGGCAGCCGGAGGCGCGTGATGCTGTGAGCTGGAAATCTGGTATCTTTATCTTTTAGCCTTTTGATGGTTTTGTGATGATGGTCTCTGAAAACCTTTAGTTTAGTCACTTCTTTCCTCTTCCATTTGCTTGCTTGCCTCGCTTTTGAATGGCTTGCTTGCTTTCTGAGATGCCTATTTGCTTGCTTGCTCCTTTCAATGTTTGCTTCTGTATGATTATTGATGATGCTCTTTGATGGACTTTGCTTATGAGTTGCCCGTTGATGTTGGCCCAGTGATGAACATAGTTTTGAGGGTTTGATGTATTTGAGATTACAGGTTTGGCTTCTGTTTGAGGCTTTGCTGTTAGCTTTTGCTTGACAGTTTTGTCTGGTTTAGGCTTGTTTGAATTTTGTTTGGATAAAAGGCTTATGCAGGTTGAAGGCTTGGTGTTAGTGGCTTGCACAGGTTTGTTTTGATGGCTTCGGTTGGAATTTGCTGCAAAGCTTAAGGCTTCAGTTTGTATGGCCTTGAAAGGTTTGATGTGGTTTAAGGCTTAGCAGGTAGTTTGATTTTGTTTGGAGTTTACAGGCCTGAGTTTTGAAAGGCTTGTGGGCTTGAAGTTTCAGGTTTTGGCTATGTGTTTTTGTTGAAGGCAGTTCTGAGGTGTTTTGATGTTTTACACAGTTTGTGTTGCTTTGGTATTTTCTGCCTCCTTTCTTTTCTATGTTCTGATAACTTTGTTATATCTTTTTTTCTAAGCCTCTAGCCTGCTGTACTGTAAGCCTATACTTCTCTCTCTTCTCTCTCTTTACAGATTAAAAGCATTTTTATATTGCTTACACTGTACTTTCTGAAAAAGTACTGGCCTTGGAAAGTGATGTAACTTGAAATGTTTGCTTGTATTTGTAGTTTTGCTTTGCATATCTCTTTTCCAGATTTCCTGCATACTGTGTACTTTGTTGACAGCTTTGACATTTCTTTTGGACAGTTGGTTGACATCTTTGGCTTAGTTTGGTTATGTTGTTCAGTTTGGACTTTGGTTTGAATTTTGAAATGGGCAATTTGTTCTTTTGGCATATTCCTTGGTTGACAATTTATGCAGTATGTTTGATAATTTATGCAGTATGGTAGCTTTTGTGCATTTCACATTTTATTTGCAAACACTATTTCTATCCCTCTTTGTGAACCAAGAGAAATCTTGTGATTTGCATAGAGGGCAAACAAACTGATTCCGGCCAGTTACTTTTAATGATGAACTTTTTGATTAACTGTCTGCTTTTAATTTTATCTGCATTGACTTCTCTTCTTTCTTTGTTTTTGCAGATGAAAATCTATTGAGCAAAAGAGGAGTAGCAGAAGACTTAGGATAATTTTAGGATGTAGTTTTATTTTCCTTTTAATCATTGTAATATTATTATTGTAAACAAAATGTAAATAAATTTACAGTGTTCCAATAATAATTTGTAACAAATAATTAAAGATGAATAAAAAAATCCTTCTTTGTCAGTTAATTCCTTTTTTCAATTCATTGTTTATTTAATTATTCAAGTTTCTTAAATTAAAATAATTGGACGTAAATCCAAACTATTCTAACTTAGAATGAATAAATAATTAATAAACACTGTCGTCTTGCAATCAATAATAAACTCAGCGTCTCAATTAAACAAGCAATGCACAGTCAATCACAACAAACATCCACATGCTTATCCCTTTTACTGATTAAATCAAATACTGCAAGCTTTCAATCAGAAGCCTCAATCCATATCCCAGAGTAAATTGAAAAGCACTGATAGAATTAATTCTTTCTAAGAAATATGTGCACAAAACCCTGATTCTTGTTTTAATTTTCACAGAAGCGCTCGCCTGATCAAACCCTGAGCCAAACTCAACCAAACCCTAATAATTTGCTTGAACTGTATCAAAAGTCCATGAAAACCCTAAATTGGATAGACTGATAAGAAAAAGTCTATTTGACTGATTCTTACGCCAATCTGAAAAATCAGGAAAAGCTCGAGGCTGTGATTTCTTGTGGAAAAACAGGAGGGCAAATTTTGGGGTACAACAGTTGCCCCTGTTCAATCTTCTTGAACCTGAAGAGTTAGATTGGCAAGTTTGCCGTTCGCGACTCGAGGGTAAAAGGAGATTGGAAACTAGAGTGCCCAAAACATTTGCACTCGGTGATGTGATGATAGAAGGAATGGGCTTAAAGATGCCATTTGGTGATGGGCTTAGAGATGCCATCTAGGGATGTGACAGAATCTTGCTAGGGGATAGGCTTAGAGATGCCATCTGGAAGTGTTTGTTGAACTGAATGTCAATGGTGAGTGAGTATTAGACAGGTATCCATGTTTTGGAACATCTCTGAACTGGGGGTCTGAATAAGCAATAGATTGACATCCGTATCTGGAAGCATCCGTAAACTGTTTTCAGAAGTTGCATCTGAACAAGCGATAGGTTAACATCCGTTACTGGAGAACCCGTGAACTGTTTTCAGAAGTCTTGACGTTGAATAAGCAATAGAGCAGCGTCCGTTGTTGGGAAGCGTCTGTAAACTGTTTTCAAAAGTTGCATCTGAACAAGCGATAGATTAACATCCGTTGTTAGGAAGAATTCGTAAACTGTTTTCAGAAGTCTTGACGTTGAATAAGCAATAGAGCAGCATCCGTTGTTGGGAAGCGTCTGTAAACTGTTTTCAAAAGTTGAGAAGTGGAGGAGGAACCGGTGTAGGGTTTCCTGATGATGAGTTCGTGTAAAACTGCATCTGAGTGAATCTGGAATAAGTATTAGAATGTCTCCATGTCTGGGTCACATCTGAACTATTTCTAGAAAGAATCTTGGAAGATGGTATCTTTGTCTGTTGACTGATCTTTCCTGAAAAGGTAAAGAGTTAGTTATATGCAATGTCATGATGCATGATGTAATGTATGTTATATCAATGTTTATGATATGCATGTGATGAATGTGCATGTAAGCTGATGAGCTGTCTTGCTGAGGATAGATGAATCCTGGATGGCAGGAGTTAAAAGAGTCTTGACTGTCGCCGGGGAAAGTAATTCATTGACTGCTGCAGGGGAGGGCAAGAATCTTTTGATCGTTGAAGCTGAGAAGTCCTGGGACCGCTGTTGGGGAATCAGGAGCTTGGGTTGTATGCCAATCTACTGTGGATTCCTGTCTTGAGGGGATTTTCACTGGAGAATATTCGAATATTTTGTGAGGAACTGAGAATGAGAGTCTTCATTCTGCTTGGGGATTGATAGTTAGAAGTTTTAGCTCTGCTGGGGATTGCAAGAATCTTTTGATTGCTGCAGGTATTGGTATGGGATAAGTATCGGAATATCGCCATGTCTGGGTCACATCTGAACTATCTCTAGAAGGGAATCTTGAATAAGTTTCGGAATGTCGCCATCTCTGGGTCACATCTGAACTATCTCTAGAATGAAATCTGGAATAAGTTTCGGAATGTCGCCAAATCAGGGTCACATCTAAACTATCTCTAGAAGGAAATCTTGAATAAGTATCGAAATGTCGCCAAATCTGGGTCACATCTGAACTATCTCTAGAGGGCAATCTGGAATAAGTATCGGAATGTCGCCAAATCTGGGTCACATCTAAACTATCTCTAGAATGAAATCTTGAATAAGTATCGGAATGTCGCCAAATCTGGGTCACATCTGAACTATCTCTAGAGGGGAATCTGGAATAAGTATTGGAATGTCGCCAAATATGGGTCACATCTGAACTATCTCTAGAATGAAATCTTGAATAAGTATCGGAATGTCGCCAAATCTGGGTCACATCTGAACTATCTCTAGAGGGGAATCTGGAATAAGTATCGGAATGTCGCCAAATCTGGGTCACATCTGAACTATCTCTAGAATGAAATCTTGAATAAGTATCGGAATGTCGCCAAATCTGGGTCACATCTGAACTATCTCTAGAGGGGAATCTGGAATAAGTATCGGAATGTCGCCAAATCTGGGTCACATCTGAACTATCTCTAGAATGAAATCTTGAATAAGTATCGGAATGTCGCCAAATCTGGGTCACATCTGAACTATCTCTAGAGGGGAATCTGGAATAAGTATCGGAATGTCGCCATGTCTGGGTCACATCTGAACTATCTCTAGAATCAAATCTTGAATAAGTATCGGAATGTCGCCAAATCTGGGTCACATCTGAACTATCTCTAGAAGGGAATCTGGAATAAGTATCGGAATGTCGCCAAATCTGGGTCACATCTGAACTATCTCTAGAAGGAAATCTTGAATAAGTATCGGAATGTCGCCAAATCTGGGTCACATCTGAACTATCTCTAGAGGGGAATCTGGAATAAGTATCGGAATGTCGCCATGTTTGGGTCACATCTGAACTACCTCTAGAATGAAATCTTGAATAAGTATCGGAATGTCGCCAAATCTGGGTCACATCTGAACTATCTCTAGAAGGGAATCTGGAATAAGTATCGGAATGTCGCCAAATCTGGGTCACATCTGAACTATCTCTAGAAGGAAATCTTGAATAAGTATCGGAATGTCGCCAAATCTGGGTCACATCTGAACTATCTCTGGATCTTGATTTTGTTAAGGGTCATAAATTGGGAGTATACCAATCTTCTGAGGTGATGAGAATCTTCATGCTGTTAACGATCAGAAACTGGGAGTATACCAATCTTCTGAGGTTTTAAGGATGAGAGTCTTCATGCTTAAGGGTCAGATTTTTAGGAGCTTTAATTGTCCGTTATTCTGTTGGTGGTTGTAACTTCCAGCAGGTGATGAAGGAATTGTTGGACACTTTTGACATTCGAATGCCCCAAGTGATGATGAAGGAGTCTTGAATCAGGTTACTCTACAAATTGAGAGATTTCTTGAAATCTTGACTGGACTGCCCCAGATTAACTGAACTTTGAAAGATCTGTTGAAACCTTGACTGGACTGCCCCATGTGTGCTGGATAGCGACATGTCATACCCCTTTGTTGATAGGAGATTTTGTCAATGGAAGGGTCATCTTTTTTGAAGTGATTTTGTTCACTGAGAGAGCTTTCGTTCATCGGATATTCGTTGTGTGAATTTCTCCGCTGTCAAACAAATAGCCAAATGCAAACAGTGATATTCAAGCAATGCAAAGTTTATGTTTGTCTCAAAGTTTTGAAAAATGCATTTTTTAGCAGAAAACTTTTTTTTGACAAAATCAACACAAGATTTTAGAGCCAAGCCTTACAGGAGTCAGGATACCTTTTGTAACAGTATGCTTTCGAACTAACTCATGCTTCAATTAGGACTTTTGAAGGGTTGTAACGTGGCTTGGTTCACGGTTTAAGAAACAAAGGATAAAGGCTCAAAGTATATTTGTACCCACCCGCTCTTCGTGATGTTCTTCAATCCTAAGCTCAGTTAATTGTGCGTCGAACTCCATTCGAAATTGGAACGGCTTTTTGGGTGATGGTTCACCAGTTGAATTTTGGAAGACAGTCATCATCTCCTTTTTTCTTTTGCAACATTTATTTCATGTTGTTGAGGATTTGTAATGACCTCTTTCTTTTGATTTGTTATCCCTAACTTTTGCCTGACTGTTCCTGTTTTCGAGATTACAGTCAGCGGGATGCCCCAGCTTTCTTAAGCCTCCTTTGTAGGTTTTGGCTCAGTGGGCTTTTTCTTTTTTTGAGAGATAATGACTGCCTATGAGATAAGGAACCATCACTGTCTTTTGATTCCAGAGGAATGCTTTTCTCTTTTTGATGTCGTTCGTTGTATTACGAACTGAGAGTTTGCGACTTCAACGCACATCTTTCTTTTTGAATTAACTGAGATACTACCCGGCCCCAGGTTTATATCAAAGGTTTTGATTGTTTAGAACAGAAAACTCCTACTTCTTTGGCTTGAAGGGGTTGACTAGGGATTATCTTCCTTATAACTCCAGTGTTTGGGAATTGAAAGAAATGCATGTACATCATCAGCAAGGTCTGTCCAAAAGCATATTGTATGAGATTACGGTATTGTTTCGTCATCCTCACCCTAAAGGCTTGCAGCTTTTTATCAAGAGTTAAATATCATAAAGCATAAGAGTAGTGAAAACGAATGGATGAATTCAAGACAAACATATGCAATGCATTAATGAAACAAAGTTTGACATTAATAGATAATTGTTTGAATAACAAAAGAAATTACAACTTTGAAAATTCAAATGAAACAAAAACATTCTCAATGATTTGGCATAGGAGAAGTGATCATGCTAGAGTCTCCGGAGGGTCAAACTCGATCTCCTTGGCATCAATCATGTCTTGGATCTTGTTCTTCAGAGGCCAACAGTTGTTGGTGTCATGCCCCGGACTGTCAGAGTGGTATGCACACCTTTCATTGGGATGATAGGTAGGAGCAGAAGTATTTGGGTTCCGGAGGGGAACCCTCAATGTAATCAGATCCCTCTTCAACAAGTGTTGTAGTGCTTGAGACAGCGGCATGTTGATGTTGGTGAACTGTCTCTTAGGTGCGACCTCCTTGTGCTGATTCCCCTGTCTTTGTTGAGCAGGCGTAGGATTAGAGATCATGATTGCCCCTACATGTTGGTCAAGATGACCCTTTTGACTGTTCGCAGCATTAGACTCTTTCTTTCCGTTGTAGGGAATTATCTGAGTATCCGAGGATGTAATTCCTTGGATCTTTCCACTTTTGATGCCCGCTTCGACCCTTTCGCCGGTCAGTATTAGCTCAGTGAACCCAACTGAGGAGCTTCCAATCAAGTGATTGAAGAAAGGCCCTGTCAAAGTCCCCATGAACATGTCAATCAACTCTCTGTCAGTTAAAGGGGGTTGCACTCTACCAGCCAGATCTCTCCACTTTTGGGCATATCCCTTGAAGCTCTCGTCAGGACCCATAGTCATGTTCTGCAATTAGACACGAGTAGGTGCAAGATCAGCATTGTATTAATACTGTTTGTAAAAAGCCATAGCTAAATCTTCCCAGGTGTGGATGCGAGAACTCTCCAATTGATAGAACCACTCGAGTTGAGCCCCTATCAAGCTTTCTTGGAAGAAATGGATCCAAAGCCTTGGATCAGTTGTGTATGGTTGAATCTTGCGGACATAAGACTTTAGATGTATCTTAGGGCAAGAGACTCCATCATACAGGGCCAAGGTAGGGACTTTGAACTTTGGCGGGATGACCAATCCAGGAACCAATCCTATGTCTCCTAAATCCAAGCCAGGTATTTGTTGAACCTCCATAGCATTGAGGCGATCCTCCAACTATTTGTACTTGTCATCAGCGAGAGGATATTGTTCTTCGGAGTGGTCAGCTTCATTAATCTCCAAATTGTGGTCTTCTTCAAGACTATCCCCTATGTTGGATGGAGTTGCAAGGTCCAGGGTTATAGATCTTCTTCTCAAGTTCAGGATGCTCGCTGCCTTCTTGGACTTCTTCTTCTTGTCTTTGAGAAGGAGAGCTGTCAGATCCTCTTGCCCTTTACCCATAGCCAGAAGCATTTGTTGGAATTGAGCATTTTGAGCTTGGAGATCTTTCACCATTTGTTCTATATCCATCTTACTGAAATAAACAGTAGGAAGATAAGGAAACCTGTATGGGAGAAACCTATTGTGCAATGATATGTATGATATATATGCAATGTTTTCAAGGATCTCTTGGGGTAAGCACAAGAGAATGTTAGAGGTTGAACTCTGATCTTTGATTGGAGAACTTTGCACATGTGGATGTCTTTCCACGAGAATCAAGCTCACCATGTCAAGTGGGTCATAGCCCCTGATTCAAGGGGTTGCACTTGATCTTTGATGACATTTGTTTAGAGGAGAAAACCTCTTGCCCCTTGGTAGACGTCTGGTTTAACGTGACCCTGCATCAAAAGAACCTTCGAGATCCTTGAAATGGTTATTGAAAATGCTGTGGTATGATGTCATGATGTTATGTACATGTATGTAGAAGCAAGTAAGTGTATATACAGATAATCATATTCACACAAAGCAAACAGGTCCTTAGGTTCAGGCTTGCATGGGGTTTGTAGGTAAGTACCCTCTTGAAGTTAGTTGGCTCATCCTGTCCTAAAATAGAAACCGGGTTCTAAGGAGCTCAATCTCACTGGATTATTTTCTGTGTCCATTGTTTTGGTTTAGCCACTTAACTGGCGACCAAAATATTCCAAGAAAACAACCCTCAATGAGTGTAGTATCGAGTATCAACCAACTTCGGACTGCACCAAAGTCGGTCATCTCACTACCCCTAAAAAGGCTAAGATGGTCAATTAAGGTTCTAAGAGTTCGTTAGTGCTTCATGACATCACTCAGCGGCCCCGTACTCTCCTTGACTGAACTCAAGGGTTACCGGTACTCACAAATATGTCGCACTAACATAGCTTACTGCTTCAACCATGTAGGTATACCCCGCACAGTTCCCTCACAGTTTTATTTCTATTTACCTAAAAAGGTGCCCCAAATCCGGGTGTAGGATTTGCAATAAACCCAAACAAGGACCCAAAAAGGTAAAGAAATCAAGGAAATCAAAGCAAGAATGTAAAGGTGATCTAAAACCCTAAGGTAACCCCACTTTTAAACTGATTCCCCAGCAGAGTCGCCAGTTCTGTGATACGGTGGGAGAACTGACTTGAGGTTTTGCGTTTGTATTCGCACTTGTTCAGTTTAGCAAGAGCCGCCACCGAATTTTTATTTTATCCTAAAGGAAAGGTTTAAAAAGCACAGGAAAAGCCTTTTGAGATGTTTCGTGGGTTCGGGGGGTAGATTATGAAAAGGGAAGGTATTATCACCCTTTTCATCCATGGTTATCCATGGGCTCTTAGTTACTTGTTTTAGATCACTTGCCTTGATTTTCAATTGCTTGAAATGGTGGTGTGTGTGTGTGTTTGAAAATGCTTTGAAAAAGATGCCTTGTCTAGGCAACTGTTGTAATAATTCTTTACTCGAATGTTTTACAAAGGTGTGTGTCTTTTCGAAAAGATGTTTCAAATGTTTTTGAAAGTTTGTTTTGGAAAGTGTTGTGGAGTGGATTTTGAAAAGTAGGCAAGCATGTTTTGAAAGTTTGATCAAGTAACTAAGAGTTGTCTACCCCTAAATTTACTCAAAGGTTTTTCTTGTGTTTTAACCCTTTTAACAGTATTGTTCCACCATTGTATTTGGTGGACAATCTTGTGTTAGGATGTTAACGGGACGGGCGTGGGTCATCGTATGGACCATGAATGCAATGGTGCCAAGTGTCTTTGGCAATTTTGCTTGAAGGGACTATGATCATTTGAATTGTTTTGTTTTGCCAAAGAAACTCAACGTGCAAGCATGGCCCATTTTGGAAGGCAACAAGCGGGATTACCCTAGGGGTGCAAGTGTGAATTGGTGTATTGATTTTCATGCATTTATCTTGTATTTAGGTTATCTAGCGATTGATTTGGAATCTTCGCATACAAACCCTAATTACTATACAGTATATAGAAAGCGATAAATTGCGGGAATTTAAAGTCTAAGCTATTACAAATAAGTGTCCGGGAATGGGGGTACAAATATTTACAAATGGGGATGAGACTTAATGAGAGAGTAGTGTCCAAATATATTTACAACCAAATCGAATCGCATTCTCAATATCATGTATCAATGTATAAGAATAATGTATCAAAAGTATTTGTGTAGGTGTATATGATTATTTACAAGTGATAATGATGTTTAACTTAATGCAAAATTAAGTAATTATTAAGTATTGTTATTTATTTTTATGTTTTTGTTGATTATGTACAAACAAAATTTTTAATAAAAGAAAAGAAAATGCTTTAAGAGATTCTATTTTTTATGTGTTAATGTTAAGGTGTTTTAGTTAGTATTTTTATGTGCAAAAGTTTTAACTAAAGAAAAGAAAAGAAAATTGTTCAACTTTAAGAAAATTAATATTCATATCTTTTCTTTAAAATGTAATAAAAATAAAAAAGAAACAATTAAGAAAGTTTGTATGAAAATGTGTTATTTTTATTTATCAAAGAAAAATATTAATTTAGATTATATATAAAAATGGTAAAGTGATAATAATAAAAAAAAGGAATTAGTTTATAAAAAGGAAATAAAGGGATATTAATTTATGTTCAAAACAAAAACAAAAAGGAGAGAATGGGCTTAATGGTGTAAGAGGGGGCAGGCCCAAACAAGACAAAGAATCAGAAGGAGAAATGAGGTGTAAGGCGCTAGATTTATTGGGCTTAAGCATTCTTGTATGGGACAAGGCCCAACCAGTTTCACAACGCTTTTTGAGGGTTTGCATTGATTTGTTTCATTTGGAAAATAGGGTTACAGAACTTGAGAGCGGCTCCGTTTCTCCATTTTTGCTTCGTTGTCCTCTTCATCTTCTCAAACCATGCTTATCTGAACAAAACCTCCGCCCATGGCCACCAGGCGCCTCCGTCAGCTCCTTCTTCTCCATGGTCATGCAGGCGATGGTTATACAAGGTTTGATTTCTGTCTGTAATGCGTTAGGGTTTCAAGTTTCCGTTTTGCATGTTTTTATTTATTTCTGATTCTTTTATATTGTTTGGTGTTCGTTCGAGGTGTGGAAAAGAAAAGGAAAAGGGGTTTATACCTTTGGAGAGGAGGCGAGGAGGACGGTGGCGTTCTAGGTCGGCCGGAGGCGCGTGATGCTGTGAGCTGGAAATCTGGTATCTTTATCTTTTATCCTTTTGATGGTTTTGTGATGATGATCTCTGAAAACCTTTAGTTTAGTCACTTCTTTCCTCTTCCATTTGCTTGCTTGCCTCGCTTTTGAATGGCTTGCTTGCTTTCTGAGATGCCTATTTGCTTGCTTTCTCCTTTTAATGTTTGCTTCTGTATGATTATTGATGATGCTCTTTGATGGACTTTGCTTATGAGTTTCCCGTTGATGTTGGCCCAGTGATGAACTTAGTTCTGAGGGTTTGATGTATTTGAGATTACAGGTTTGGCTTCTGTTTGAGGCTTATGCTGTTAGCTTTTTCTTGACAGTTTTGTCTGGTTTAGGCTTGTTTGAATTTTGTTTGGATAAAAGGTTTATGCAGGTTGAAGGCTTGGTGTTAGTGGCTTGCACAGGTTTGTTTTGATGGCTTCGGTTGGAATTTGCTGCAAAGCTTAAGGCTTCAGTTTGTATGGCCTTGAAAGGTTTGATGTGGTTTAAGGCTTAGCAGGTAGTTTGATTTTGTTTGGAGTTTACAGGCCTGAGTTTTGAAAGGCTTGTGGGCTTGAAGTTTCAGGTTTTGGCTATGTGTTTTTGTTGAAGGCAGTTCTGAGGTGTTTTGATGTTTTACACAGTTTGTGTTGCTTTGGTATTTTCTGCCTCCTTTCTTTTCTATGTTCTGATAACTTTGTTATATCTTTTTTTCTAAGCGTCCAGCCTGCTGTACTGTAAGCCTATACTTCTCTCTCTTCTCTCTCTTTACAGATTAAAAGCATTTTTATATTGCTTACACTGTACTTTCTGAAAAAGTACTGGCCTTGGAAAGTGATGTAACTTGAAATGTTTGCTTGTATTTGTAGTTTTGCTTTGCATATCTCTTTTCCAGATTTCCTACATACTGTGTACTTTGTTGACAGCTTTGAAATTTCTTTTGGACAGTTGGTTGACATCTTTGGCTTAGTTTGGTTATGCTGTTCAGTTTGGACTTTGGTTTAAATTTTGAAATGGGCAATTTGTTCTTTTGGCATATTCCTTGGTTGACAATTTATGCAGTATGTTTGATAATTTATGCAGTATGGTAGCTTTTGTGCATTTCACATTTTATTTGCAAACACTATTTCTATCCCTCTTTGTGAACCAAGAGAAATCTTGTGATTTGCAGAGAGGGAAAACGAACTGATTCCGGCCAGTTACTTTTAATGATGAACTTTTTGATTAACTGTCTGCTTTTAATTTTATCTGCATTGACTTCTCTTCTTTCTTTATTTTTGCAGATGAAAATCTATTGAGCAAAAGAGGAGTAGCAGAAGACTTAGGATAATTTTAGGATGTAGTTTTATTTTCCTTTTAATCATTGTAATATTATTATTGTAAACAAAATGTAAATAAATTTACAGTGTTCCAATAATAATTTTTAACAAACAATTAAAGATGAATAAAAAAAATCCTTCTTTGTCAGTTAATTCCTTTTTCCAATTCACTATTTATTTAATTATTCAAGTTTCTTAAATTAAAATAATTGGACGTAAATCCCAACTATTCTAACTTAGAATGAATAAATAATTAATAAACACTGTCGTCTTGCAATCAATAATAAACCCGACGTCTCAATTAAACAAGCAATGCACAGTCAATCACAACAAACATCCACATGCTTATCCCTTTTACTGATTAAATCAAATACTGCAAGCTTTCAATCAGAAGCCTCAATCCATATCCCAGAGTAAATTGAAAAGCACTGATAGAATTATTTCTTTCTGAGAAATATGCGCACAAAACCCTGATTCTTGTTTTAATTTTAACAGAAGCGCCCGCCTGATTAAACCCTGAGCCAAACTCAACCAAACCCTAATAATTTGCTTGAAATGTATCAAAAGTCCATGAAAACCCTAAATTGGATAGACTGATAAGAAAAAGTCTGTTTGACTGATTCTTACGCCAATCTGAAAAATCAGGAAAAGCTCGAGGCTGTGATTTCTTGTGGAAAAATAGGAGGGCAAATTTTGGGGTACAACAGATACATTTCTTTGTGCTTATACTAACGGATGTAAAGTCATCCCAACGATTGAGTGCTTGAGTGTTAAGGTGTTATGTGTATGAGAGGTCAGGGGTTCGACCCATGCCTCTTGCAGATTACTTTTTCCATTTTCTTTTTGCATATCCAATACAATCAGGTCATATACGCGTACCATGTAGCATCAGATATACACCTTTCAATGTCAATGCAGTCAGATCCAAGAGCTTCAATGTTAGATTCACCATACGCCCCCAAGGCTTCTCTTCACTGGATCCCAATACAGCCTCTGGGTTCCCTCACCCTTGGGCCTAGCATATTTTTCAAATCAGCACGCCCCATTTGATTTTGCTATCCTGGCCCCTTTAATTTTTCTTTATTTATGTTTTATTATTTATTTCTTTTGCTTTGTTTATCATTAATCAAATACTAGAAAATCACAAAAAAACATAGGACCAATTTTTCTTTAATTAAATAATTAATTTCTTTAATTGATTAATTAACCCTTTCTTAATTTAACAAAATTAGAATTAGGTTTAATTTATATGTTTAAATTATTTTCTTTTTATAACAAAAAACAATAAAAAAAAACCTAGACTATTTTCTTAAAATTAACTTTATTTTCTAAATAGATTTTAGGACAATTTTCATTGTTTTCTTGAATCAATAAACAAAAACAATCAAAAATATTTTTACTTAGCAATTCCCTAGGTTTCTTTTAGACATAATATTCATTTCGCATGCATTATTTTGTTCTCACGTTCTTTATAATAATGTAACTGTATACTGGTATGTAATAGACTAAGTAGGGCTTTTTTATCGCTTTCTTTATTTTACCTTTCCCCCAGTTTCTCATATTGTAAATACCCCCCTCCCCGAAGCCATGTAATAGTGTAGGTTTATACTTCCACACTTTATTTCCTACAAAATATTACTGCTACTAACTAGGCATGTATGGCAAGACTGAAATCAAACGCTAGCAAACTTAACAAAAAGACAAGAATAACTTAACACAACACACTCGTACATATGCACCTCTAGGGTATCCCACTTTGGTTGCCTCCGAAAATAAAGCAGTCATGTCCCTCGAAACGGGGACGCTTTAACAAAGACCCGTAAATCAAAAAGATCATAGTCCCTCGATGACCCTACAGTTACCTTCTCAGTAAATGATCTAGTCCCTAAACCAAATTGATAAAGTGTCTCCACAAGTTGCCTTCATGACTGTAACGTTCCTTCGAATGTCCCTCGTACATCCAACGATAGGGCTACCTACTCACTAATAGTAGGATAGCACTGTCTAAAGGATAGGAGGAAAATAACTACCTTTTCAAGTAGAGAGTAGATTGATGTTAGAAGTTTGCTCAAAAACATTTTGCACTTACACAAATACTACTTTTGAAAAATAATTTTCAAAAACATTTGCTTTGTTAACACTCTTGAGGACTGATACAAGAGTTAAACGCAAAGTAAATCGCCACACTAAGGCATTTCAAAACATTTTTCAAACACACAAAGCACAAAGGTATTTCAAAAATGAGCAAACCTCTAAGAGCCCGTAGATAACTACAGATGGAAAGGGTGCTAACACCTTCCCTTTCCATAATCTACCTCCCTTACTCAGAATAATCTCGAAAATGTCTTTTTCTGTTCTTTTCATCCTTTCCTTAATTAAGATAAAAGAAAAGTCGGTGGCGACTCTTGCCTACCGCAACATTTGCAAACACAAACACTAAAACTAGTATATAACAGTCAGTTCTGCCATCGTATCACAAAACTGGCGACTCTTCTGGGGATATATAGAAAGTTGGGTTACCTTAGAGATTAGTTCATTTTAAGATTGATTTCATTTTGTGTTTTTATGCTTTACTTTTGAGGGTTTTCTTGGGTTGTTACTATAGATCCTACACCCGGATCTGGGGCACCTTATTAGGTAAGTAGCAATAAATCATGGAAGTTGTATGGTGTAGACCGACATGGACGAAGTGATAGCTACATTAGCGTGATACTTTGGTTTGTACTAATGTTCCTTGAGTCAGTCAAGGATAACATTAGGCTTCCTTAGTGTCATTAAGCGCTAACTAACCTTTAGAACCTTTAATTGACACATCCTAAGCCATTAGAAAGTAGTGAGATGGCCGACTTTGGTTCCGACCGAAGATTGGTTGATACTCGATACTACACTCATTGAGACTAGACTTTTGGGATATTCTGGATGCAATACTCCGGTGCTTGAGCTAGAACAATTCCTAAAAGAAAGGTCAGTGATATGAGACTCCTTAGAACCCGGTTACTATTAATAGGACAGGTTGAGCCAACTGAAACTTCAAGAGGGTACTTACCTTTAAAACTCATGCAAGCCTTTAAACCTAAGGTCTCTGTGTGACTTGTTTGTGTTTGATCTACTTGTGATTTCAAAGTATAATCATAACATCATAAACAACATAACATGTCATGTACACTAACCATTTCAAGGGCCTGTGGATTTATCTCTTATCTGTTTTGTAGGTCATGGATTCATCTCGCAGAAAAACCATCCGAATCAATTTTGTAGAGATCCCTCCCAAACTTAAAGAATTGGTTTCAAAGGTTCCTGATAGTTCCTCATTCAACAAGAGATATGGCTACTTGCTCAGTTTGGTTGCTGCCGATTTTGACGAAGGTTTGATGAGTATCTTATTCCAGTTCTTCGACCCTAAGCACCACTACTTCACATTTCCAGACTATCAGTTGGTGCCTACGTTGGAAGAATTCTCTAAAATACTCAGTTTGCCTATATTGGAGTAGATACCCTTTACCGTTTTAGAACAAGATCCAACTGCTGAAGATGTTGCCATAGTTATGCATTTGAAACCATCTGACATTGAGTCCAATTGGGAAAGGAGGAGTGGAGTTAAGGGCCTCCTCACAAGTTTCCTGATGAATAAAGCCCAGGTATTCCTAGACGTTATAAGTTACCATGCCTTTGAAGATGTTTTAGCTCTTTTGATCTACGGTTTGGTTTTGTTCTCTAATTCATACCAATTTGTAGATGTCAATGCCATTAACATTTTTCTTACTCATAATCCAGTGCCTATATTGCTCGGGGATATTCTGCACTCACTCCATACACACACCATAAAGAAGCGAGGGACTCTTATGTGCTGTATACCTCTACTATATAGGTGGTTTATTTTGTACCTTCCTCAGTCAGCAATGAAGAATGAATTAGGCTTAAGATGGAACCAGAGATTAATGTCTCTTTCTCACTCTGACATCTATTGGTGCCCTCGCTCCCAAGAAGACATCTCTTTCATTGATTGTTGCAGAGAATTCCCCAATCTGCCACTCCTTGGCATTAAAGGGAGCATCACCTACAACCCCCTTTAGCTTTATGTCAGTTCGGCTACGCACGGAAGGATGGTCCTCATGATATGCTCATTCAAGATATTTGTTCGAATATTCAAATAATCTGCAAGGATATCATCAGAGGTTCATCCGCGCTTGGGAAATGGTTAAAAAGACTGATAGCAAGACTCTAGGGCACAAGAATTCCATCCCTTTGGAGCCATACCTCAAATGGGTGCAAACTCGTGCTCAAAATATCATGATGCCGTATGCTGCTATCCTACCAGTGATTTCAGAGCCTATTGTTCAAGGGGTTGAGTCTCGCATCATTCTTCATCCTGATATGCCAACAAACTTCGAATAATTGCAAAAATCTTAGATACAACTCAAAGAAGAATGAGATACCTTTGAGTCCCAATTCTATGCCAATGAGAAAAAGATGTTGGAACTGACAAAGCAGCTTCACGAAGAGCAGAATCTAAACACCTACATTAGCACCAAAAGGAAGCATCCTTGGGAGACTTAGAAGTTTTAGAAGTTTCTTATTTATTATTCCTTTGTAAACTTTGATTTCATTTGAGATTACTAATAAAAAGTATTTGTTTCTGTTTTGGTTAAAAGAGTTTAAATCCTATGAGGCCCTTGAAAATATTGCATACATATATCATACATATCATTGCATAAACAGGTTTTCAAGACAAATTTCTTATCTTCTTCGCTATTTATTTCAGCAATGGCTCTTGAACAAATAGTTAAGGAGCGTTAGGCACAGAATGCCCAATTCCAAGAAATGTTCCTGAATCTAGCTAAGGGACAAGAAGATTTGAAAGCTCTGATTCTCAAGGACAAGAAGAAGAAAAAGAGGCCAGTGGGTGTTCAGAATTTGAGAAGAAGGTTTAAAGGACCAGTGAAGCCAGTTTCAGAGCTCGCAACTCCGTCAAGAGAGAGAGACAAACAGGAAAGAGAGCCAAGAGAAGAAGACCACAATACAAGGGAGTCTGAAGAAGATGAACCTGACTATTCTAAGGAGCAATATCCTCTTGTTGATGATAAATACAAATAGTTGGAGGATCAGCTCAATGCCATGGAGATCCAAAGGGTACCCGAGTTAGATTTTGAGGAGCTAGGACTGGTCTTAGGGGTGGTCATCCTGCGGAAGTTCAAGGTCCCTACATTTGCTAAGTACGGCGGTGTCTCCTTCCCTAAGCTACATTTAAGATCGTATGTTAGGAAAACTCAACCCCACACCACTGATAGAGATCTGTCGGTACACTTCTTCCAGGAAAGTTTGGCAGGAACTCAGCTGGAATGGTTCTATCAACTAGAAAGAACCAATGTGCGTAATTGGGAAGATCTGGCTGCTGCTTTCTATAAGTAGTACCAATATAATGATGACCTCACCCCGACTCGTACACAGTTGCAAAGTATGTCTATGGGTTCCGGCGAGGGCTTTAAGGGCTATGCCCAAAAATGGAGAGACCTTGCAAGAAGAGTCCAGCCTCCGTTGTCTGATAGGGAGTTGGTGGACATGTTCTTAGGCATATTATTCAGGTCATTCTTTAACCACCTGATTGGAAGTTCTTCTGCTGGGTTTACGGAATCGATTTTGACGGGTGAACAAGTAGAGGCTGGCATTAAAAGTTGTAAGATACAGAAGGGTGCATCCTCCAGCACTGCAAAGAAACCATTCACAGGGAAGAAGGAGGTCAGTGCTGCTTATGGCCAAAGAAATATTAACAAAATTGAGCGTCGTTCAACGGTAGGGGCTGTTATGATTTCCAATCCTGCATCAAATCGACAACAAAACAATCAGTCCAGAATAGATAAGCCAAGGAGACAGTTTACCTGGATCAACATGACCCTATCTCAGGTTTTACCACACCTAATAAAATCCAATTTGGTTACTCTGAAAGAGGCTCCGAAGAACCCCAACACCATATCTCCTCACTATAATGCAAATGCTCGGTGTGCTTACCATTCTGAAAGTCCAGGCCATGATACCAACGACGGTTGGGCTTTGAAGAACAAGGTATAGGATTTGATTGAAGCAAAGGAGATTAAATTTGACGCTCCTGGGACTCCTAATGTTATTACTTCCCCTATGCCCAAGCACGACCGTGGTGTCAATGCTATTGATGATGACATGTTTGTTGCTTCTGTGGATGAACTAGCTACTCCACTCCAGACTATTAAGAAGAATCTCTTGCAGGCCAGTTTATTTCTAGGTTGTGGCGAAGGTTACCACTTATGTTTGTCCTTACCTAATGGTTTCCATTTGTTGAAGGAAGGCGTTCAGTTCCTGGTGGATGATAAAGAAATCCTGTTTGAGAAGACTCCAGTTACAAGTACTCCATGTGAAGATTTTTCTATCATTACCATTTCCACCAATCCTCCCAAGGTCTCCTCCAAAAGACTTGTCAGGATTACATATGTTTCAAAAGTTGCTCTGTTGATAATTACTTTCCCTGGACCTTTACCATATTCCTCGGATAAAGCTATTCCCTGGAATTATGAGGCTGACATCTATTACCACGGCGTCAAGCAAGATTTGCTAATTGTTAAAGATGAAGATGCCAAAGGCTCTGATCCTGACATTAGTAATATCATTGGGACCAGTAAGATAACAAGAAGTGAAAGAGTTTTCTCCCCCGAGATCTCTCCTTCTAAAATGGTGGCTACTCCTGTGATCATCCCTGCTGCTGCTCCTGTCAATATTACCACAGTTACTCCTGCTGTTAGCCCCATTGTTATCCATGCTACCGAGTCGGCAGAAACTCGGGGTAAAGAGGTATTGGTTGAGCCTGTCCGGACGAAGGCACATCCAGAAGCCATTCCTGAGGCTTCTAAGAAGGAAATGGAAGAAATCTTAAAGATAATCAAGAAGAGTGACTACAACATGGTTGAACAACTGGGGCATACCTATTCCAATATCTCAATGTTGGCTCTGTTATTGTGCTTTGAAGCCCATGCCAAGGCTTTAGTGAAATTCCCCAAGACAGCTCACGTGCCTCAAGAAACCTCCACTGATCAATTTGAAGACTGTGTGGTCAGTTTGACTGCTGACAATGGGCTAGGTTTCTCTGATTCTGATCTGACTCCCAGAGGAAGGAAACATAATGATGCCCTGCACGACTCTATCAAGTGTAGGGGAACTACTTTGGCCCATGTTCTAGTGGATACAGGCTCATCACTGAATGTTCTGCCCAAGAAGGCCCTTGACAGGTTAGATTATGAAGGATTGACTATGAAGCCTAGTAACATTATGGTGAGAGCCTTTGACGGTTCTAAAATAATGGTGCATGGGGAGTTGGACATCCCTATCAAAGTGGGTACTCAAACTTTTAATTTCACTTTCTATGTGATGGACATCCGCCCATCTTACTCCTGTTTATTGGGTCGACCCTGGATCCATGGGGCTGGCGCTGTGACTTCCACCCTACATCAGATGCTGAAGTACCCAGTCAATGGGATGATTATCATAGTTCATGGGGAAGAGGAGTACATGGTGAGCCACCTGAACTCTTTCGGGTACATTGAAATGGACGGCGAGTTCATTGAGACCCCCTGTCAGAACTTTGAGGAGGTTCCACAGATTGTTGCTGCAACCAAAACCTCTGCTAGTGTTCCAAAGACTACTAGGCCTCCGCTGAAGATGGCTTCTCTAAAAGATGCCAGGGCAGTTCTTGAAGAAGGTGGGTGTACAATTTGGGGCAAACTTCCGAATATTCCCTACAAATCTAACAAATTTGTTTTGGGTTTTACATCAGGAGTTCAAAAGGTTGTTCGTCGTGCTCGCGCCGGAGGACCACCCTTACACCTCAGAAGTCATGGGGTTAATGCTTTGGAGGATAGTGACAGTGACATGGACCAGTGGATCTTCCTAACTGTCAGTGGAGGACTCACCAACTGGAAGGCTAAAGACATTGTGCCGATTACTTTTATTCAAGAGTAATTGTCCTTTTTTGTTTTTGGATATGTAATTAATGAATAATACAAACTCTAAGACCTTGTGTCTTACCCGAAGCGCAATGGTTTATTTGTGAGGGTTATCGTGTTTCATTTTCATATGTCATTAATAAAGCATTGGATGTTTTTACATACAAATTTTGTGCTCTTTGCCTTTCTTTTCTGCTTTTTTACTTTATTAAAACAATTATGCTCTTACACACACTCACATATCAAATTGCAAATACACATCCACTCTGGATCCCATTGATAATGGTTCTTCTATTGCTCATTATGACTTTGAAAGTCCGATCTACCAAGTCGAGGACGAAGGTGAGGAAGATTGTGAGGTACCGGGAGAGCTTGCCAGACTGTTACAACATGAAGAAAGGGCAATACAACCTCATGAGGAGCTAGTTGAGATAGTGAACTTGGGTACTGAAGAGGATAGAAAAGAAGTCAAGGTAGGTGATAACTTGGAGCCCAGTGTCAAGGAGCGGTTAATACAGATGCTACATGATTATGTTGAGGTTTTTGCCTGGTCATACAAACACATGCCAGGACTTGACACCGATACTGTGGTCCATCGCCTACCTACAAAAGAGGATTGCCCTTCGGTGAAATAGAAGGTTCGTCGTATGCGGCCGGATATGTTAGAAAAGATCAAGACTGAAGTCATGAAACAGTTCAATGCTGGTTTCTTAGCTGTCACGTCCTATCCATAATGGGTCGCTAATGTGGTTCCAATACCTAAGAAGGACGGTAAGGTACGTATGTGTGTGGATTACAGAGACCTAAACAGGGAAAGCCCCAAGGATGACTTTCCGCTTCCCCACATTGATGTTATGGTTGACAACACCGCACAACATAAGATATTCTCCTTCATGGATGGTTTCTCCGGGTATAATCAGATCAAGATGGCATTTGAGGACATGGAGAAGACAACCTTCGTCACACAGTGGGGCACTTTCTGTTACAAGGTTATGCCATTTGGGCTGAGGAACATTGGGGCAACCTATCAACGTGCCATGGTAGCTTTGTTTCATGATATGATCCATCACGAGATTGAGGTATACGTGGACGATATGATAGCCAGGTCTCAGACTGAGGAGGGACACCTTGATCACTTACAGAAACTATTTGACAGGCTGAAGAAATACAAACTGAGGCTGAACCCAAATAAGTGCATTTCCGGAGTAAGATCTGGTAAGCTCTTAGGCTTTGTTGTCATAGGCAAAGGCATTGAAGTGGATCCTGCAAAAGTCAAAGCTATACAATAAATGCTAACTCCCCGCACTGAGAAGGAAGTTAGAGGATTCTTGGGACTCTTAAACTGCATAGCCAGATTCATTTCACACTTGACTGCTACTTGTGAACCAATCTTCAAGTTACTGAAGAAAGATCAAGTAGTGAAATGAAATGACAATTGCCAGAACGCCTTTGACAAAATCAAGGAATATCTCTAAGAGCCTCCAATTTTGATGCATCCGGTTGAAGGAAGACCTTTGATAATGTACTTAATAGTATTAGATAATTCAATAGGGTGCGTGCTTGGGCAGCATGACGAGTCTGGTCGAAAAGAGTATGCAATATACTACCTTAGCAAAAAGTTTACCGATTGTGAAACAAGATACTCATTGCTCGAGAAAACTTATTGCGATTTGGCATGGGCTGCTCGCTGACTAAGACAGTATATGTTGACCCACACTACTTTGTTGATATCTAAAATGGATCCTATCAAATACATCTTTGAGAAGCCCGCTCTCTCCAGAAGAATAGCAAGATGGAAAATGATCCCGACCGAATACGACATTCAATATACAACCCATAAAGCAATTAAGGGAAGTGTATTAGCTGGTCATTTGGCTCACCAAGCTGTGGATGATTACCAATCCATGAATTTTGAGTTCCTGGACAAGAACATCATGTTAGTAACTGATTGTGAAGAACCTGGACCGGATGAAGGACCTGAAAAAGGATCCCGATGGACTATGGTTTTTGATGGAGCTTCCAATGCTCTCGGTAATGGCATCGGTGTTGTGATCATATCGCCTGAAGGTTGTCATACTCCTTTCACTGCCAGGTTATGTTTCAATTGTACCAATAATATGGCTGAGTATGAAGCATGTATCATAGGTCTCAAAGCTGCAATCGAGTTAAGGATCAAGTTCTTAAGTGTGTTTGGAGATTCAGCTTCGGTAATCAGCCAGATCAAAGGAGAATGGGACACGAAGCACCCTAACCTCATCCCATACAAAGAGCATGTGTTGACACTAATCCTATACTTTGAAGAAATTACCTTTGAGCATTTTCCACGAGAGGAAAATCAACTAGCGAACGCACTAGCTACGATGTCATCCATTTTCAAGGCCAGGTGGGATAATGAGGCTCCTCAGATCACCATTGAGAGGATGGACGAACCAGCATACTGTCACGAGATTGGTACTGCAGAAGTAGTGGACAAACCTTGGTCCCATGAAGTAAAAAGATATCTCGAAACCCAAGATTATCCTGAGGGAGCTTCAGTCAATGATAAGAAGTTCTTAAGAAGGTTCTCTGCTAAGTTCTTTCTCAGTAACGGGATCCTCTACAAGCACAATCATGGCTCTACCTTGCTTCGGTGTGTAGACAAGAGTGAGGCAGAAAGGATTATGGATGACTTACACGAAGGTACATTTGGCACTCATTACAGTGGATATTCAATGGCTAAAAAGATCCTACGGGCAGGATACTACTGGTCCACCATGGAGGCAGACTATTATCAGCATTCACAAACTTGTCACAAATGTCAGATCTATGCTGACAAGATACATGTTCCTCCAGTTCCTCTAAACGTCTTGACTGCTCCTTGGCCATTCGCAATGTGGGGCATCAACATGATTTGGGAAATTAGACCTACGGCTTCTAACGGACACCACTTCATCCTAGTTGCCATTGATTACTTCACGAAGTGGGTCGAGGCAGCTTCATTCGCTTCTGTTACCAAGAACGTTGTGGCCCGATTCATCAAACATAACATTAAATGTTGGTACAGTATTCCAGAAAGAATCATTACAAATAATGGTACCAATCTCAACAACATTATGATCACCGAGCTCTGCACGCAATTTAGAATCCAACATCATAACTCTTCTCCCTACCTGCTGAAGATGACTGGTGTTGTTGAGGCTGTTAACAAAAACATCAAGAAAATCATACAGAAGATGACAGTGACATATAAATATTGGCATGAGATGTTACCATTTTCCCTTCATGGTTACCGCACCACAATGCGCACATCAACATGGGCAACTCCTTTCTCTTTGGTATACGGTATGGAAGTTGTCCTGCCCATTGAAGTCCATATCCCTTCCCTGAGAATCATGAAGGATGCAAAGATGAATGAAGATGAATGGGTCCAGACTCGACTTGACCAGTTAAACTTGATTGACAAGAAGAGGCTCACGGCTGTCTGCCATGGTCAGATGTACGAAAAACGTATGATCAAAGCTTTTAATAAGAAGGTCAGATGTCAGGTATATCAGGCTGGTGACTTAGTAATCAAACGCATCATCTACCACAAGGTGATCCCAGGGGCAAGTGGACTCCCACATACGAAGGGCCATTTATGATCAAGAACATATTTTCTGGTGGAGCCATGATCTTAACCACTATGGACGGTGACGACCTTCCACACCCGGTAAACGCGGACATAGTTAAAAGATACTACGCATAAACAAAGACCCGCTAGGTCGACTGGCCTAGGAAAATATTAGAGCATCCCGGTGAACCAAAAGGGTTCGGGAAAAAATTAGGGATATACATAAAAAAATTGTACACCCGACAAGTCAAAAACCTGAAAAGGCGGCTTGGGCAAAAAAGGGTATCCCGATGGACTGAAAACCCGAAAGGGCAGTCCAGGAAAAAGTTAGGGATTTTAAGCGTATAACTATGTCCTGTTGGATCACCTTACAGTCAATCTTCAGTATCAACTATCAAGCTCAAAGCGGTACTAATCAATCCAATCGGCTTCAGACAAGCAGCGAAAGTGATAAGATGCTCAAGGACATAAAGGCAATAGAAGAATGGGAACCCAATGGGATTATTTCACATATCTATCTTTCTTTGTATATTATTTTTGTATAATTTCCATTCTTACGACAGAATTCTCTTACTAGGATGTCTGACTCCTTGTACAAAAACACTTATTTCAAGTTAATACAAAACTATTCCTTTGAAAGTGCAAAACTTATGTTTTTATTTTCCTGTTTCATGTGCGAAAACATCCAGTGATTATTCTTGAACATATGCATTTGAATATGATTACTGCTTACAAATATACACCTAAAAACAGAAAGGAAATTGCTAATGAATTTAAGAAATGAGACAATATCTAAGGGCCATCCATAAGATCCTCGCAGATGTCTTCCCCGACAGATACCTTCTCCAACAGGTACAGAGGCAGGGGCATTCTACTACAAGGTCACTGCCATATTCTCAGCAGGTAACCTATGGATATCAGTTGTTCTCGCATCCACGACAGAAGCAAAAATCTCCAATTACTGCTCCAAAATCCCCAGTGAAGTCGCCAAGCTTCTCAGGATTCCTCAAAAGGATTTCAACAAAGTCCTCAAGCAGTTTACAGAGTTCACCTTCCGCAACAGAGTTTTATAAAACTCAAGTAGTTTATAAAGCGTTATCCCCAATAGAGTATATTTCTCTAGCTACGGAAGTTCATCTACCAGCGGAGTTTATTTCTCCAAATTGGTGAAACATTCCAACAGAACTCTTCCTCTCGTCAAAATCATTCGTAAACAGAAGTCGAAGATCCTCAGCAGAGAAAGGGAATCGCCAACAAAACTATCCCAATTCACTATCCCCAACGGAAATTGAAGAATCACTTTCTTCACTCACCAACAACATTCCAGGATTCAGCTCCCCGACGCTCTTCAGCAGCAGTCAGGGATTTATTTTCCTAGACAAAGATACTGCACAACAGCATTACATATTCATACGTCATGGCATGTGCATACAAATACATATATCATAATCTCATTTATTTTGGGATCATCATGCAATTTATACATCATGACATCGCATGGCACTGATTTTACCTTTTTAGGATAAATTAGAAAACAAACAAGTACTATCAACTTTTACAACAGGTTAAAGATTAATGCCCGAAACCAGACGGGGAAACTTTCCGCACGACCAAGTGGTATGAACTCCCGAAACAAGACGGGTTTACCAACAAATGCAGCAGGCTATAGATTAATTCCTGAAACCAGACAGGGAAACTATCTATGTAACTAGTAAAACAAGTTCCATATTAATACCTTTAACAAGCCAGGACAACTATCTGTAGGCGATCGATTGTAGATTAATACCTGTAACAAGCCAGGATAACTATCTACATGAAGAGATTGAATATTAATACCTGTAACAAGCCAGGAAAACTATCTTTCTTTCTTAAGTCAGAGATTAATACCTGAAACCAGATAGGACAACTATCTCAATGACCAAACAAAATCATTGTTCCAGATTAATACCTGTGACAAGCCAGGACAACTATCTGTGGACGACCGACAAATTTCAAATTCCAAATTAATACCTGAAACCAGACAGGACAACTATCTACAAACAGCTGACTTGTAGATTAACACCTGGAACCAGACAGGAAAACTATCTATACGACCAGATGAAACAATCTTATACGGGTTCCTTCTCATATATCTCTGGGTGCAGACTAACACGGACTCATCCTGAAGCAACCCTACACAGGCTCTTTCTAATACATTTTCAGGTAACGGCTAATTCCATTATCCCCAGGAAATCACCGGAAACCTGGACTTCAACCAGAATACAACAAACTATCATCTCTCCAGAGATAGCTCTTCAGCAAAGCCTTGGACAACTGAAGTTCCCAGACTCTAATTCCCCAGAGTTCTCCTCAAGTAGGAAAACAACAGAAACCCACATTCCCCAACGGACTCCTCCTCAGACAGCAGGGACAGGAACCCCCAAAGGGACCATGTGTGAAATCTGTGTCTACTTTGGATGGCATCTTTAAGCTCATCTCTGACGACTCTCTATCATCTCCTCCAAATGGAATCTGTAAGCTCATTCCCCACATCATCAATCATCAGTGTTATTTCGTGCAAGTGCAAATTTCTGGGCACTCTAGTGTTCAATCATCTTCCACCTTCAGATCACAAAAGGCAGACAAGCCAATCAAAATCCTCAAGTTTAAGAAGATTGAACATGGGCAGCTGTTGTACCCCAAAATTTCCCCTCTCATATTTTCCCAGGATTTTTCTCTTACATGGTGATTACAAACATTTGATTAAAGAAAAAAATAAAATTTTTTGAAGATAAACAAGGAGTCTTCGATTGGAATTTTGACAAAGTCTTTCGATTGGCATGTTAAAGGGCCTTTCGATTGGTATTTGGACAGGCTTCGATTGAGCGCCTAACCTCCTCCAAGCTTGCCTCAAATTTCCAAGCTTCGATTGAAGCCTTGGACTTCTACTTGTTTGTTGTATACAAGCTTCGACTGGGCATGTGTTTCCTTTGAAACAACCTCCTTCGATCCACTGGGCAAAAGGCTACTTTTAACTGGCCTTCGATTCACAATGTTCCACTAGGAAAAAGGCCCCTCAACTTGTAACCAGCGCTTGTATGCCTCTTCACGCTTGCCTTGGTTTAAAAAGGAAAAGACCCTTCAGCATGCCTTCAACTCACAAGGTAAGAGGCCTCAGACTTACTTTCAATCCACAAGGCCAAGGCCCCTTTCAACTTGCCTTTGTGTTTGCTTTCGACCCACAAGAAAATGACTTCCTCTAGGCTTGCCTCCAATACGCAAGGCAATGGTTCCCTTCATGCCACGCCCATAAAGTAGTGGTTTTATTTCATATGTGCTTCGATTCATTAAGCAACTGGCTTCCCTTATGCTAGCCTTGACTCCACCTCTAAAATATTCAACACACATTTTTGTACATTTTGACACCTAGTACTGGCGCATTCAAAGGAAAGGCACATGGTCTATTCGAAGGACATATATTTTCCACATTCGAAAGACATGTGTTGATGGATTTAAAGGGACATACGCGGGTGTTCCATTTGAAGGACTTACTCTGTTGGCCCATTCGAAAGAATGGCAAGTGATGTATACAAATGATGCATGGGTCCCCTTCAAGAGAGCACACACACTGGTTCAAAACAAAGGATATTTCTAGCCAAAACGAAAGAAAATATTCAAAGAGGCCTGCTGGCCCAAAGGCAAACATACTGCCAGTTTTAAGCCAACGTGCACAAGCACATTCAGGCCAAAAGAAGCTTCAATTGGCCAAGAAAGAGTTTTTGTTTGGGCTAGCTGAATCGGGGTTCAAACGAAGAAGCCCCAGTGATGAGAACATGATCCCATTCGAAGGGCACACAAATGGTCCATTCTAAAGACCCATTTGAAGGCTATACAAGAAGTGCAATTGAAGGGCAGGAGTTAGAGGCATTCGAAGGAGCCAAAATGTCCACATACATTCAAATTTCAAAAAAAGGACAATATTCCATGTTTATGGCCAACGTTACAAATTTTCATTCATGGATTTCAAGAACATGATCAAGGTTGTTTAAACCTTTGTATTCTTGTTCCCTCCATTCTACTCTATATAAGCAGCGTGCTTGCAAGCCAAATACACGCTTACACGCCTATACAGCTTAGAGAGAACACTACCAAATTGCAAAAGAAAAATTCTTAAAGTTGTCCAAATCGAAACCTCTGATCCATCCAGATTCAGATCTTTCCAAGCACTCTGTCAACATCCCAAGGTTCCCAAGAGCATGTACCACCTTCCATTAAATTTGTCTCACGCCCAGAAGTGCCCCATCGAACCTCAATTTTTTGGTAAATTTTGTGACTTTCAAACTTTCAAATCATGCCATATAAATATTTCTTAAGCTTATATTCATGTTATTAATGATGCTTGCTGATTTTATAACGTGTTTCATGAGAGCAATAATTCCAGAACCATAGATCACCATGGTTAGGGCGTCGAAACATGGAGGTTTTCATTTTCAGGGATGGAGATGTTTTAGTTCAAGCTAGGATCATGGTTTGACCTTTTAATTTTTCTTTATTTTTGTTCTATTATTTATTTCTTTTGCTTTGTTTATCATTAATCAAATACTAAAAAATCACAAAAAAACTTAGAACCATTTTTTCCTTAATAAAATCATTAATTTCTTTAATTGATTAATTAATTAAACTTTAACCCTTTCTTAATTTAAAAAAATAGAGTTAGGTTTAATTTATATATTTAAATTATTTTCTTTTTATAACAAAAAACAATAAAAAAATCTAGACTATTTTCTTAAAATTAACATTATTTTCTAAATAGATTTTAGGACAATTTTCGTTGTTTTCTTGAATCAATAAACAAAAACAATCAAAAAGATTTTTACTTAGCAATTCCCTAGGTTTCTTTTAGACATAATATTCGTTTCGCGCGCATTATTTTGTTCTCGCATTCTTTATGATAATGTAACTGTATACTGGTATGTAATAGACTAAGTAGGGCTTTTTTATCGCTTTCTTTATTTTACCTTTCCCCCAGTTTCGCATATTGTAAAAAACCCTCCCTGAAGCCATGTAATAGTGTAGGTTTATACTTCCACACTTTATTTCCTGCAAAATATCATTTCTAGCAACTAGGCATGTATGGCAAGACTAAAATCAAACTCTAGCAAACTTAACAAAAAAGACAAAAATAACTGAAAATAACACACTCGCACATATGCACCTCTAGGGTATCCCACTTTGGTTGCCTTCGGAAATAAAGCAGTCATGTCCCTCGAAACGGGGACGCTTTAGCAAAGACCCGTAAATCAAAAATATCATAGTCCCTCGATGACCCTACAGTTGCCTTCTCGGTAAATGATCTAGTCCCTAAGCCAAATTTCTAAAGCGTCTCCACAAGTTGCCTTCGTGACTGTAACGTCCCTTCGAATGTCCCTCATACATCCAACGTTAGGGCTACCTACCCACTAATAGTAGGATAGCACTGTCTAAAAGATAGGAGGAAAAGAACTACCGTTTCGAGTACAAAGTAGATAGCTGTTAGAAGTTTGCTCAAAAACATTTTGCACTTACACAAATACTACTTTTCAAAAAAAAAATTCAAAAACATTTGCTTTGTTGACACTCTTGAGGACTGATACAAGAGTTAAACGCAAATAAAATCTTCGCACTAAGGCATTTCAAAACATTTTTAAAACACACAAAGCACAAAGGTATTTCAAAAATGAGCAAACCTCTAAGAGCTCGTAGATAACTATGGATGGAAGGGTGCTAACACCTTCCCTTTCCATAATCTACCCCCTTACTCAGAATAATCTCGAAAAGGTCTTTTTCTGTTCTTTTCACCCTTTCCTTAATTAGGATAAAAGAAAAGTCGGTGGCGACTCTTGCTTACCGCAACATTTGCAAACACAAACGCAAAAACCAGTATATAACAGTCGGTTCTGCCATCGTATCACAGAGACTTAAGAAAATTGGGGCATCCCGCTGAGTGTAACCACAAAAGAAATAGTTCAGGAAAAAGCAGGGATAACAAAAAAAGTGAGTCCTATAAATCCTCAATGAAAAAGAAAAGGTTACAAAAATGACTTCCTTCTCAAACAAACACTCAATTTCTGAACCATCACCAAATATCAGAGCAAAGATTCCAGACTCAATTGGGATCTAAACGCACAATTAGCTGAGCATAGGATTGAAGAACATCACGAAGAACGGGTTGGGTACAAATAAAATTTGAGCCTTTATCCTTTGTTTCCTAAACCGTGAACCAGGCCACGTTATAACCCTTAAAAGTCCTAGCTGAAGCATGGGTTAGTTCGAAAGCATACTGTTACAAAAGGTATCCTGACTCCTGTAGGGTTCACTATAAATCCTGAGTTGATATCACAATCTTACAAAATTGTTTGTTTTACTAAAAAAAATGAATTTTCAAACTTCAAGACAGACATAAGCTTTGCATTCTTAAAATACTATTGTTTGCATATGACTATTTGTTCAATAATAGAGAAATTTGCACGACGGATATTCGATGAACAAAAATCCTCTCAGTGGACAAAATCACCTTAGATGGAAAGACATCCTAGTGGTAGGCCTTTCATAATCAAGGGGCATAACATGGCATCCAGCTAATCTGGGGCAGTCAAGTCAAGATTCGGGGAACCACTCAAAAATGCCAAATAGTCAGGGGCAGATCTCCATCTGAATCACTTGGGGCATTGGACATGAATTCTAGCAATGAATCATGTACGATAAAATAAACACCTTCTGACGATGTGGCAACACTTACTACTATGGATAGTGACAATTCTCCGTACACGGTGAACATGGACATAGTCGGAAAATACTACGCATGAACAAAGACCCGCTAGGTTGATTGGCCTAGGAAAAAATAAGGGCATTGTTGTACCCCAAAATTTGCCCTCCCATATTTCTCAAGACATTGCAAGAAGAATCTCCAAGTGGCTCAAGATTGCTCAAGAGTTGGACAGTCAAATCATCTCCTAAGGCAGTCAATCTCAAATTAGGGTTTTGTGTTGCATCAAGGTCCTTGCATCCAAATGACCTCAAGTGCTCCCCAATGTCCTAATGTGTACACAAGGCCATCCATGTCAAATTTCAAGCCTTGCAGAGGAAGTTTGGTCAGTCAATTGCTCAAGAGGTCCAAAAATCGACTGTGTTAGGGCAAAAGTCAACTATGACCTACAAATAGTCAAACCTCAAGATTTTTTGTCAACATTCTCATTTTAAAGGATATTTCATCATTTGATCAAGGGTTGATCATGATTCATCAAGGATTTCTCAAAATTCATCAAGACTCAAAAGTTGCTAAATTAGGGTTTTGTAGGAAAAGTCAACTCAACTTTGACCAAGCATAACTTTCTCATACTTTATGAGTAATGACCCATCCAAAGCTCATTTTGAATAGGATGAAATTTCCTACAATCCATCTTCACACCCCAATATCAATAAATGCACTCACAAAAAGTTACAAATTTGGACATTATAGGTCATTTTTGAAAGTCAACAAAAACACCTTTTTTTCCAAAGCTTGTAACTTGAGCATGGAATATCAACATGAGATGATACTAAAAGGGATGGTTAGAGGACATCTCAAGTTTCTAAAAAGTCCAAGAACACCTCCAAAAGTTCAAAATTGAAGAAGTTATGCATTGTTGAATTTGGGCATTTTTCCAAAATTGCCAAAAGTCAACTATCCCCAAAACATCAAATTTTGTCAAATGGGCCCACTTTTTTCCACTTGATTTGATCTTGTCACACTACACACGTGTCCTATCTTCAGTCTTGTGTCCAATTATTAATTTTTCTATTTTATTTGATTTTTATTGAATTAATTCATTTTTAATCAATTTAAATCCAAATAAAATCCAAATCTTGATCACTTGGAATCTTTTTGATTGATACAGGTCTTAATTATCATTATGGACATGGTCAAACTCGTATCAAGCCATATCATGCACAAAATATTGGTTTTTGGACAAATTTGGAAGCTTTTTAATGGTGAATCAAATTACATCTTCAAGCATCAATGCACAAAGATTCAAAGCCCAAAACTTGACCTAATGCATTGCTAGATAGATATACAAGTGAGAGGCACGAGTTTCAGAACCTAGAGGCTGACATCAAAACCAAACTTGAAAAAAACTTGAAAAAGCTTGAAACTGAAATCTGTTTTAGAGGCCGATTCAAAGCAAAATCTCAATACTACTCTCTTGCTGGACATCCACTGAGTCTATAGCAATCAAAAGCAAGGCCATTCACCTCCTAAATCGCGCTGTAAGTCTCCTGGAAAGCCGCCCTGCGTTTGAAATCGCAACCTCTCATTCTTGCATTTTTTTGACAAATTATTTGCATAGTCATGATCCTTGTATGATTTCTAAACTTTCTGCAATATTTGATTGTGTTTTTATAGCCTGTAATGCCATACCCGGATCTAGGGTTCTTGTTTCTTGTTTTTGAGCGTTTTAGTTTCAGGAAAAATCAAGGCAAATAATGGACATAGGCATGTTCAGGAGGAAGAGATGAGCATGATTGTGGTCGTGGCTTGAGTTTTCATGGTCTAGAACTCGTTTTAGGATGAACCCATGGATTTAGCTACGGATAAAAATCTGCAGGTAAATATCCAGGTTCCAGCGAAGAAGATGAAGACGTGCCTCTTCCTTATTGGACTATTTCAAATCTCGCGCATTTTTTTTATAAATCTGGCATATTAATTATTTTCTCCATATAATAATTGTTATCTATCATAATAACAAATGAAACAAAGTGATGCAGTGGCAAGGGCGTGTGTTCATTGGCTAATAGGACCTGGGTTCGAATCCCAGGTCCCCAACATCTTTGTTATTATTTTCTTACAGTTTTTCTAGTATAAACTCAAGCGCGTGGACTATCATATTCCCTCATCCAATCATCTGCCAGATGGCCTCCAGGCCAAATCTGATGGTTAGGAATGAATGTCCATCATGCTCTCAAGTCAACCAGCGCGTGGAGAATCAGAAGGTCAAACCAGGCTTACAGCAAATGGGCCAACGAAATTGCCAATCTCACTCCCTTTCCAGGCCCAACACCCCCCCCCCCTTTGGGTTATTTCTATTCTTTTTTTATTATTTCATTTTATTTATTTGTTTGGTATTATTATTTTCATTATTTAAACTAACCAATTAAAACTTTTCTTCATAAAATCAAAAACCAAAAAAATTATATTTTATTTATTAAAATTAAATTCATCACTCTATTTTTGTAAATAAATATTAAATTAATTAATTTAGTTTTTAATTAGGTATAACATTTAATATTTTTGCAATAATTAAAAGTAATTTAGAATATTAGGTTTTACTAACTTTGACCAAATTTATTTTTATTTCTTTAAATATCAAAAAATCAAAAAATATTTTAATTAATTAATTAGCTCATTTAATTTAATTGTTAACTTAATTTAATTTCTTTTAATTCAAAAATAACCAAAAAAATACTTTCTTTCAAAAAAGGGTCAAAACCCTAAAAAATGCATTCGATTTAATTTTTCGCACGCGATCCAGTTTACTATATTGATGTAATTGTTTCCCGGGATGTAATAGTTAAATTAGGACTTTATTTTATCGCTTTATTTTATTTTCCACATTTTAATTTCATGGGTTGTTTTTGGCGATGTAAATACCCGACGCCTTGTAATAGTTTAGATTTAATTTCCGCAATTTAATTCCCGCAAGTTATTAACTGTTAGATGTTTGATAATAGGGAATGCATGATAAGATCGAATGTATGAACTTAAAATCAACATAGCTCACCCATGACATGTACAAAGATAAAATTAACCGAAATAACACACTCGCACATGCGCACTCTTAGGGTACACCTCGCTTGGTTGCCTTCGAACGTGGTCATTGAGTATAGGAAGTTTTAGAGGTCACCCTCTTGTCCAAAGATCATAGTTGCCTCGAAACGGTTGCCTCGGAAAAATGATCTAAGACATTAAGGTTACTTCTAAGGCGTCCTAACATTGCTTTAGTGACCACACGTCCCTTAATCGAATTGACCCTTAAAACTCCAACGACGATGCTACCTACTCATCAATAGTGGGATAGCATTGTCCAAAGGACATTAGTACAGATTGATTCCTTTTTCGAGTAGGTAGATGGTTCTTAAGTACTCGCTCCTTTTAAAACAAAACAAAACTTTTCGCACTTACACCTTTCAAACAAAAACTTCTTTCAAACCCACAAACACAAAGAAAAGCAAATTTTGAAAACACTTTGAGCAAGTACCTAAGAGCCCGTGGATAACCACGGATAGAAAGGGTGCTAACACCTTCCCTTTCTATAATCTACCCCCCGAACCCGAGAAACATCTCAAAAAAGGAATTTTTCTGTGCTTTTTTTCCTTTCCTTGTTGGATAAAATAAAAGTCGGTGGCGACTCTTACTTACCGCGACATTTTGCAAAAACAAACGCAAAACGCAAACCAACATTCCAAAATGAGTCAGTTCTCTCCCACCGTATCACAGGAATCTTGGTGAACCAAAAGGTTTCGGGGGAAAATTAGGGATATACATATGAAAAAAAATTGTACACCTGACAAGTCGAAAACCTGAAAAAGGCGGCTTAGGCAAAAAGGGGTATCCCGATGGACTGAAAATTTGAAAGGACAGTTCAGGAAAAAGTTAGGGATCAAAGCGTACGACTACGTCCCATCATATCGTCACTTATCCATTAGTAGAAGGTTTATTACCCTGATCAACATGTACCAAGGACTCCAGATGTTGGGATAACAGTCAAACCGTCTACAAAATCCCAGCAGATACCTTCTCCAACAAGTACAGAGGCTGGGGAATTCTACTACAAGGTCACTGCCATATTCTTAGCGTGCAGCCTAATGATGTCAGGTGTTCTCATACCCTCGGAAGAGCAATAATCTCCAATTACTGCTCCAACATCTAAGAATTCCCCAGTGAAGTCACCAAGCTTCTCAGGACTCCCCAACATATTTCTTCTCAAAACAACAAAACAGGAATCCCCAACAGAAACATTCTGAATACTCCGGATTCTCATCTAGAAACGGTGCAGGTACGACCCAGAGACATTTGTCATCCTAAAACTTACTCCAGATTCTCATCTAGAAACGGTTCAGGTACGATCCAAATACAGATGTCATCTTGACACTTATTTCATTCTCATCTAGAAATAGTTCAGGTACGATCCAGAGATGGATGTCATCCTGATACTTATTCAAGTCATCTTCTAGCAATGGTTCAGGTATGATCCAGAGACGGATGTCATCCTGATACTTATCATCTTATAGAAATGGTTCAAGTACGATCCAGAGACGGATATCATCCTGATACTTATTCCAGACTATTTTCCAGAAACGGTTCAGGTACAATCCTGAGACGGATGTCATCCTAATACTTATTCCAGACTATCTTCTGGCAACAGTTCAGTACACAGAGTTTACCTTCCCCAACAGAGTTTATTTCTCTAACAACGGAAGTTCATATCCCAGCCTTTTAGCTTTAAATTCTGAAGACCTACATTCTTCACCCTGAGTAGTGATTAGGGATTTATTTCCCCTAATTCAACAACACTGCAATGGAACAGCTGATACGCTCATACATTGCATTAATACATAATTTTACAAACATCATAGCATACGCAGTACAAATGCAGATATCACAATCTCATTTTTTTAGAACACCATTTGCACTTCATGCATCATAACATTGCATACAGCTAAACCTTTATCTTTTCAGGTAAATTCTATACACAGACGAATATTTCATATGAACAGACGAATTTCTGGTACTCTGTTGAGGTAGAAATCATCTAAGATCCCTTCATTATCTATTGAGGTAGCAATCGTCCAAGATTCCTTCATTATCTGTTGAGGTAGCAATCGTCCAAGATTCCTTCATTATCTGTCGAGGTAGTAATCGTCCAAGATTCCTTCATACTCTGTTGAGGTAGCAATCATCCAAGATTCCTTTATTATCTATTGAGGTAGAAATCTTCAAAGATTCCTTCATTATCTATTGAGGTAGCAATCGTCAAAGATTCCTTCATTATCTGTTGAGATAACAGTTAACATCAAATACAGTTTACAACACTGTGAAACCTGGATCCGACCAGGTAGCAGTTTACAACACTGTGAAGCCTTGAATCTGACCAGATAACAGTATAAGGTGTTGTGAAGCCTGGAATTCGACCAGATAGTAGTTCACCACACTATAAAGCCTGGAGTCGACCAGATAACAGTTAACATCATTACTGAAGCCCGGAATCCAACCGGATAATAGTCAATCTACAATTCAAGACACTGTGAAGCCTGGAATCCGACCAGATAACGGTATAAAATGCTGCGAAGCTTGGAATTTGACCAGTTAGCAGCTTACTCTGTCAAATTACTGTAAAGCCTGGAGTCTGACCAAATAGAAGTTTACTCTATCAACTACTGTGAAGCCTGGAGTACGACCAGATAACAGTTCAATTTCATTTTACTGAGAAGCCTGGAATCCAACCAATTAGTAGTTTACGCTATCAAATTACTGCGAAGCCTGGAGTACGACCAGATAACAGTTCAATTTCATTTTACTGCAAAGCATGGAATCCGACAAGTTAGCAGTTTACTCTGTCAAATTACTGCGAAGCCTGGAGTCCGACCAGATAACAGTTTACTCTGTCAATTACTATGAAGCCTGGATCCGACCAGATGACAACATAATCTACAATATTGTGAAGCCTGGACTCGACCAAATAATAATACCTCAAATTCAAGTTTAAGCCTGGATTCGACCAGATAATAACTTAATCTCTTCAAATCACTAAAGCCTGGACACGACCAGATAAAAATTCAAGTCACTGAAGCCTGGATTCTGACCATATAACAATTTGAGTTACTGTGAAGCCTGTAGTACGACTAGATAACAGTTTAATTTCATATTCCTCAGTAGATTGTTGTGAAGCCTGGAATACGACCAGGTAACAGTCAACTTTTGTTATCCTCATCAAGTTACTGTGAAGCCTGGATTTCGACCAGATAACGGCTAACTCTCATCTCTCCAGTCAATAGATAGCTCCCCAAGTAGAGTAATGGGAAATTGAAGTTCCTAGACTCTATTCCCCATAAGAGTTTCCTCCAGAAGGAGAACAACAGAAACCCACATTCCCCAGCAGAGTCATCCTCAGACAGCAGGAACAAGAATCCCCACAAGGAGACCTCTGTTGGTTCAGTTTAAATCGACCAATGGTTTATCCTGATTTTGTTCCAGTAGACACTTTTCTGGTTCAGTTAAATCTCTCCAAAGATTTATTCTGATTCTTTTCCAGTTAAAGATTATTCAAGACCTCTGTTGGTTCAGTTTAAATCGACCAATGGTTTATCCTGATTCCTTTCCAGTAGACACTTTCTCTGGATCAGTTAAATCGCTCCAAAGATTTATTCTGATTCTTTTCCAGTTAAAGATTATTTAAGACCTCTGTTGGTTCAGTTTAAATCGACCAATGGTTTATCCCGATTCCGTTCCAGTAGACACTTTCTCTGGTTCAGTTAAATCGCTCCAAAGATTTATTCTAATTCTTTTCCATTTAAAGATTATTCAAGACCTCTGCTGGTTCAGTTTAAATTAACCAATGGTTTATCCTGATTCTGTTCCAGTAGACACTTTCTCTGGTTCAGTTAAATCGCTCCAAATATTTATTCTGATTCTTTTCTAGTCGAAATCAAGTTTTGATTTAATCTAATTTCTATCAACAATCACTTGTGGATGGAATCTTTAAGCCCATCTTCGGCAACTCTCTGTCATCTTATCCAAATGGCATCTGTAAGCCCATTCTCGCCATCATCAACAATCAGGATTACTTCATGCGAGTGCAAATTTCTGGGCATTCTAGTGTTCAATCATCTTCCGCCTTCAAATCACAAAAGGCAAACAAGCCAATCTAAATCTTCAGGTTTAAGAAGATTGAACAGGGGCAACAGTTGTACCCCAAAATTTGTCCTCTCATGTTTTCCAAGATCTTTTCTTATATGGGTGGTCACAAACACTTGATTAAAGAAAAATAAAAATTTTGAAAATGAGCAAGGTGTCTTTCTATTAGCATCTTGACAAGCTTTGATTGGGCACCTAGATCCTTCGAACAAGCTTGGTTTCAAAGTATTCGATTAGGCATTTGGCACTCTTCGTTGTAGGTCTGATTCACAAGCTTCGAATGGGCACTGGGTCCCCCTTCGATCACGTTCAAATTACAAGGCTTCGACTGCACATTGGTTACTTTATACTTGCCTTCGATTCATAAGGCTAACGGCCTCTACAAGTTCCTTTCAATTCACAAGGCTAAAGGCCTCTTCAAGTTACCTTCGATTCACTATGCCAAAAGCCCCTTCATGCTTACTTTGGATTCACCAAGGCAAAGGTTTCTTCTATGATTGCCTTCAATGCATAAGGCAAAGACTTCCTCTGCGCTTGTTCTCAAGGCCAAGACCCCTTAACCCAGCTTCTGCACTATGACACACAATATGACCCCTTTGAAAGAGCACTCCAAAAGCCCATTCGAAGGACACATATTGCTGGCCATTCGAAAGAGACACATAATCACTTAACGCAAGTTTATCTTATGATGAGTCTTGGTCCTACATGTGGCCAGGACCAGGCTTCTTGTACAATGGAATTTGAAGGAAGTGATGAAGGAGGCTTCGATTGACAGAATTAAGTTCTCACTTGGGGGTATTTAAATCAAACAACTAAGGCAAATAGATGGGTCCAATCTAAAGCCATTTGAAGGACACGCAAATGATCCATTCGAAGAAGCAATTTAAAGGCCCATTCGAATGACACTTAGTATGGTCTGAAAGAAATGGGTTTGGTCAAATATTAGATCTAGTTGGTCAAAATGAAAGAGAAATATGCAAAGATGTTGGCTGGCCCAAAATCCCACATATTTCCATACTCAAGCTCCCTGCACAAGCATTCATACTGAAGGAAGCTTCGATTATCCTAGAAAGAGTTTTTGTTGGGGCTAGCTGAGTAGGGGCTCAATCGAAGAGGCTCCAATGACGAGACTTGAGCCATTTGAAGGACACACCTTGCTGGCCCATTCAAAGAGGGAACAAGGCATACATATGGACTATTTGAAAGACACTCAAAAAATCCATTCGAAGGAGACATTCAAAAGGCCCATTCGAAGGGTACACAAAAGGTCCATTCAAAAGACCCATTCAAAGGATATACAAGAGGTCCAATCGAAGGGCATGGACTGAAGGTATTCGAAAGTCAAAGGTGTCCAAGTTCATAGCAAATTCAAAAAGGGACAAGAAACCATGTCTTTGGCAAAGTTTCAAAGTGACATTCATGGCCTTTAAAACACCAACTTAATGGTTGTTTATTCCTTTGTCCTCTTGTTCCCTCCATCCCCTCTATATAAGGAGCACACTAGCAAGCTTATAAAGTAGGACGAAAAGAGAAGGAGACCATATACACACGCACACGCTGCCTCATAAGCCATATTAAAATTATCAAAACCCTCATAATTGGTCCCAATCGAAGGAGTCTTCAGCAACACTCTATTCACTCCCTAAAGTCTGCAGGAAGTATTCCCAATCACCAGCCCCTAAGAAAGCATCTCTACATCCAGAAGCGCCAAATCAAAGCTTCCAACCATTGGTAAGCACTGGTAAAAGATCAAACTTTACATTTTCATGATACATTAACACTGGTAACTCATTCGATTTGTGTTCAAGATTAAGAACCTGGGTTCGACACCCAGGTTTGTATTTGCTTTGTTTCTAACACTTGTTGTAGATCCAGCCTGAACAGACCAACGCACACAGGATCGAAGGACCTGGGTTCGATACCCAGGTCCTGCATCTTTACTTTGCTAACACATCTTTGCAGGTTCAATGCCCTCACAAATGATCCGTCAGGCCCCTTTCAACAATGCCCTATGGATCAAAAGTAACGTTCTTTCACTAGATCGAAGGATAGCCATCTTCCTTTGAATCGAAAGATACCCTCATCTGAATCGAAAGCCCTTCAGTCTTCCCTGAATCGAAAGGCCTCGTTTCCCTTTGAATCGAATGAGGGTTCTTCTTTTTTTTTTTGCTTTATTTCATTTATTTATTGATTTTTAAATTGACAAATAATCAGAAAAATCACAAAAAAATATATTAAGTTAGTATTTTTTAATTAAACTAATTTTGTAAATGAATTAAATAAATATTTTAACTATTTTCTTTAATTTAAAATAAATTAGGATTTAGGATCTAATTTAGCTTTAATTATTTTTTTTCATAATAAAAACAACAAAAAACTTAGATTTTATTTATTTTTAATTAATTTTGTTTTCTAATTAAATTTTAGGTATCAATTTCACTAATTTATTTTCTTAAAATAATTTAAAATAAACAAAAAAATATTTTCTTATTTCATTTAGATTTCTTTTAGGCTTTAGACGTCTTTATCTTTCGCATTTTTACATTAATGTACCTGTTGACAGTATGTAATAGATTAAAATAGGACTTTACTGTTTTTCTTTATTTTCTTTCCCCCATTTTGACATATAAATACCCCCTCCCCAAAGCATTGTAATATCGTAGGATTTAAATTCCCGCACTTTAAATTTCTACAAAATATTAACTGTTAGTAATTAGGCTTGTATGATAAGACTGAAAATTAAAACGTTAGTAAACCTAAATGTGTAAGATAAATATTTGAGTTAAACACAATTGCACATGCGCACCTCTAGGATATCCCACTCTGGTTGCCTTCGGAAAACAACAACAATTCTCAAAACGTGAGAAGTTTTAGTGACTATCCTCCAGTTTAAAGATCATTAGTCCCTCGATGACCCTCTCGATGTTGCCTCGGTTAAAAGTGATCTCAGAACTTTAGGGTGGTTACTAAAGCTTCTTGCCAAGTTGCCTTCGTGACTGTAACGTCCCTTCGAATGCCCCTCATACATCCAAAGATAGGGCTACCTTCTCACTAATAGTAGGATAGCACTGTCTAAATGATAGGAGGAAAAGAACTACCTTTTCGAGTATAATTAGATAGCTGTTAGATGTTGGCTCACAATAAAAAATTATTTTCACACATACACTTTCAATTGAAATATTTTCAAAAGTCAAATCTCTTTGTACGCATTCTTATAAAGACGAGAATCATTATAAAGGCACTTTTCAAAATCATTTTCAAAAACATCTTCCACAAACACATCTTTGAACTATTTTCAAAACCAACACTTTGTACGCATTCTTATAGAGACGAGAATAATTACAAAGACGCTTTTTTTCAAAATATTTTCAAAACCACAGCACAAAGCACAAGCAATTTTCAAAACATGAGCTAAGCATCTAAGAGCCTGTAGATAACTACGGATGGAAAGGGTGCTAACACCTTCCCTTTCCATAATCTACCCCCCTTACTCAGAAAACTCTCGAAAAGGTCTTTTTCTGTTCTTTTCAACCTTTCCTTAATTTGGATAAAAGAAAAGTCGGTGGCGACTCTTGCTTACCGCAATATTTGCAAACACAAACGCAAAACCAGTATTAACAGTCGATTCTGCCACCGTATCACAGGAATCATGCTCCAACAACAATTAGTGCAATAAGAATGGGATAAGATGAAGAGGGAAGGGGAAATGAATAAACCATATTTGGATTAAAATTTAATCAAACTATTATTAAAATCATTCAACCATTTTTATGGAGTTAAACTCAACACCATGGATCCAATGATGTTAATAAAGTTCATGATCAAAATTGTAATCAAAGATCAGCCAGAATATATAAATAAAATTATATTTAAAATATAATGAAAAAGAAAGGTTTTAAAAATGATTGAAAAAGAAAATAACGAAGAAAAAATAGTAACTATATTCAAATTAGTCAAGAAAAATTAAATAAGGTCATAGAAAAATCAGAGATGGACTCAAATAATTTTATGATTTTTTTTGCAATTTTTAAAAGTCAGAAACTATTTTTAAACTAATTAAAATTACTCAAATAAATGGAAAATAGATCAAAAATAGTAAACATCAAGATAAAATTCCTTAAAATTTCCAAAAAGTCGGAAATGAGAAAAATCATATTTATGAATATTTTCAGAATGTAAAAATATCAGAAAGTATTTTTAAAACAATTGAAATAAAGAAAATAAGGAAAAAATTATAAAAATACTAAATGTAAAAATAAAAATATGAAAAAATATTCATAAAATCAGAAATAATTAAAAGTATTTTTGTGTATTCTTTCATAATTTTTTGGATAAAAAATAAAAGAGTTATGAATTTTTGAAATTTAAAACAATTAAAATATAAAATCAGAAAATAAAAATAAAACCAAAAAGATATGGACCATCAGATCATAGTCAAAACGCGTTAGTAAGTTGATCAAGTGGACCAGACGCGATGTGCTTGATATGGACCTTATTTAAAAATACATTGGATCAGGAAAAAGACAACCAATAAAAATAAAACAATTGGCGCGCTATCATTGGTTAAGACGAGACACGTCATCATCTTCAACCTCCAGACGCCCTACAATGGAGATTTCACGAGTTTCTTTAAATGGAAAAATTAGAATCCCAGACTAGTATCATTGGATTCGTCTCTTCAAGACGATCCTAACACCACCATCGCGCCAAATTTATATAAAGTGTGCAAGGAGATATGAATCAAAAACTCAAAAAATAGCGAGCACCTTTCAGTTGAGATTTCTCTCTCAATTCTCAATGGATTTAAAAATTGTAAGAAGCACGAGAATCAGGAGAAGGAGTAGAGTAGGTTAGTGCTTTATTTGGATCCAAATGATGGAGAATTCTACCTGTTCGAAGTTCAAGAAGAAAGCTCTGAAACTGGACTCCTGTAGCTTGAATTATGCCTCGTTTTGCTTGGTTTAGGTGTTGGAGAGTTTGTATGATGCTGAAGGATGATGAACGTGCAAAGAATTTTGGAAGAAAGGGCTTAAATCTCAGAAACTGATTTCAAAAATTTGAAGTTCGTGTGAGGTTTTGACAGGGTGTATTTGGCTCTCAAAGCTTGAAGAAATTAATGAGGGATGATCCTCTATTTATAGGGGAGTGAATGAGATCCTTAAGCGTGTGAAATGATGAAGTTTGGAGGGAAATCGTGTGGGTCTGCAGCATGAACAAAGTGTGACTTGTTTAGCATCAAAATTCAGCTAAATTGTGTGTTTCATAATGCTAAACACCTTTGGAAAGTTTCTAAACATGATTATAAGAAAAAAAGCATGGAAAATTTGTGATTAGAAGCCAAAACAAAGATTTCAAAATCTGACTTGTGATGAAACTTCAGTTTCAAGTTACCAAATTCAAATCAACGGCATTCTCAACTCAATGGGTCTTAGGGCATTATTCTTGAAGCTTTAGAAAGACGAGGTTACAATATTTGCAATGAAAAATAATGGGATTAAATGGTTGCTTGAGCTGAAAGTTGCAATGAGTGAAAGTTGGGAAAAAGAAGTTGATTTTCCATGCTTAGAATATTTCTAAGTTTTTTCTTCAAAAATGACTTATAATGTCTTGCATCCAAACATGGCCTTCCACTTGGAATTTGCTCTTGATCAAAAATGATGGCATGAAGTAGATCTCTTGAGTAACATTTTGAAACTTGAAACCTTCAAAATATCCAAAAATTGAGAAAGTTATAACTTGTTGAAGTTGGCAAAAATTCATGAAAGACCTATAATCTTTTGCATCCTTAGGGCATCTTTTTTCCATTTTCACACTTTGCACATAAAAGAAAGGTTTAAACTCACATCTTCAAGATTATTGTGGAAAATTAATGGGCTCAAGATGATAAAAATTGATCAAGTTATGATTATTTGAAGTCACATGAAGGGATTTAAGGGTTCATCTGGAGGACTTGTAATCTTTCTTCATCATCAAGTTTCTTACACACAAAATTTACTTGAGAACTTTGAAGTGATTTGTTAATAACCCTTTAAAGATAAGGATGTATTTGGAATCACTTAAAAATACCAAAAGATGAGCAAGATATACCCCTTTGAAGTTGAAAACCCTAGCTCCTAGAGCGAGCAAATACCTTGGGAGAACTTTGCGATTTTAATCAACCTTCTTGCACCAAAACTTTTATCTTGAAAATAGAGGTTGTTAAGGATGGTAATGAGAAGTAATAGAAACCAACATCACTTCTATATCTTGAGAATTGAAGGAGATATGCACTTGTGATCAATGGAGACAAAGACTTGTCCAATTGAGTCAAACTTCTTTAGTCAACCCTTGTACTTTTGAGCTAACTTTGACAACTTAAGGCATAATGAATAATGAAAGACTTTGTAATGATGTTTGTTGTACCCCAAAATTTTCCCTCCCATATTCCTCAAGATTTGTCAAGAATGATCTTCAAATTGCTCAAAATGGCTCAAGGGTTGTACAGTCAAATCACCTCCTTAGGCAGTCAATTCAAAATTAGGGTTTTGGTTCTTTCAAGGAATTTGGGGTTCTCAATGGTTCAATCAAGTCTCATAGGCCTATATACATTCTCTAGCACCTACATGCCAAGTTTCAAGACTCACAGTGCCAATTTGCACAGTCAAAAGCTCCATTTGATCTACAGTTAACTACAAGGGCAAAATGGTCATTTTGCAGTCAAAAGTCAGATTTTTTGTCAACATCCTCATTTTGAAGGATAATTCATCATTTGATCAAGGTTTTATCATGATTCATCAAGGATTGCTCAAAATTCATTAAGATTCAAAAGTTGTTAAATTAGGGTTTTGTAGGAAAAGTCAACTCAACTTTGACCAAGCATAACTTTCTCATACTTTATGAGAAATGACCCATCCAAATATCATTTTTAAGAGGATGCAATTTCCTACAATCCATCTTCACACCCCAAGATCAGAAAATGCACTCATAAGAAGTTACAAATTTGGACATTATAGGTCATTTTTGAAAGTCAACAAAAACACCTTTTGTGCCAAAGCTTATAACTTGAGAACGGAAGATCAAAATGTGATGAGACCAAAAGGGTTGATTATAGGACATCCCAAGGTTTCTAAAAAGTCTAAGAACACCTCTAAAAGTTCAAAATTGAAGAAGTTATGCATTGTTGAAGTTGGGCATTTTTCCAAAATTGCCAAAAGTCAACTATCCTCAAAACTCCAATTTTTGACAAAAGGGCCCACTTTTTCCACTTGATTCAGTCTTGTCATGCCACACACGTGTCCCATGCTCAATTTCATGATCAAACATTTATTTTTCTATTTTATTTCATTTTTATTGATTTAATTCATTATTAATCAATATTAAATCAAATAAAATCCAAAAATTATTGAAAAGGGATCTTTGTGATTTGTACAGCTTGCAAACATCATGTGACACCTAATAAAATTCGTGCCTTGGATTTTTGTGCACAAAATCTCAGATTTGGCCATATTTGGAAAGTTTGTTAATGGTGATCAAAGTGCAAACCTAATTCTTGAATATACATGGATTAAAGCCCAACTCTTGACCTAGAATCATTGTCTTATATGCAAGCAAGCTTCCTAAACCTAATACACGACCCAAGAACTGCTAAAACGGCCAGAGCAAATTGCAAAAATCCTTGGAAAAAATGGAGATCAAAATCTTGGTTAAGGGACGATTCAATAAGAAATCTTCACGTAGCTCTCTAGCCTGATATCCTGTGAAGCAAAAGCAATCAAAGCCAAACCTCCAGACCCCCTATATCGCACTGTAAGTCACTCGAAACTCCGCCCTGGACATGGAATCGTGATCTTCTATTCTTGCATCTTTTTGACAAAACGTTGGCATATTATTGATCCTTGCATAATTTTTAACATGACTGCAATATTCAATTTTATTTTTATGCCCTATATGATGATACCCGTGCCTAGGGTTTGTTTGTTTCATTTTTAGGCATTTGCATTACAGGTAAAATTAAGGCAAGTAATGGTTATAGGCACGCTCAGGGGACAGAGACGATCACAACCATGGTCTTGGAGTGGATTTTTGCAGCCTAGGGACGATTTTTGGAGTGATCCACGGAACTTCCTACGGATAAAAATCCGCAGGTAATAAAACCAGGGTTTGGGGAAGAAGACGACCACACTTCGCTCTCCCATTGGCCAGTTTAAATCTTAAGCGCGTTTTTTTATTTTTCCAGCATAATAATTGTTTTGTCCATATATCCTTTGTTTTGCATTTTACTAACGAATGAGACAACTTGGCTGAGTGGTTGGGGAAAGCGTGCAAAGTCCATTGGGACCTGGGTTCGAATCCCATGTCCCCCAATATTTGTTATAACTTTTCTCCAGGTGTTCTAATGCAACGCTCACAAGATGGTCCACCATACGCTGCTAAGATCCAGGCGCCAGATGGCCTCCTGGCCAAATCTGAAGGCTAGGATTGGAGGACTACCATGTGTCCAAGTCAACCAGTGCGTGGAAGATCCAGAAAAGTCAAAGAGGCTGAAGCGTTTGGGCCTGGAAAATTGCCAGATTCACCATAAAATCAGGCCCAACACCCCCCTATGAGTTTATTTCTTTTCCTTTTTTTATATTTCTTTCATTTAATTCTTTTTTATAATTATTATTTATATCACTAACAAATTAATATTTTTTTTATAATAAAATCAGAAAACCAAAAAATATAATATTTTTTTATTTATTAAAGTTAATTTCACCCTTTCATTATTTTTGTAAATAAATAACTTAATTAATTTAGTTTCTAATTAGGCATAATGTTAACATTTTTGTAATAAATTAAAATCAATGTAGAATTAGGTTTTTTTAATATATTAATCATTTTATTATTTTTATTTTCTTAAACATTCAAAAACCAAAATAAATATTTATTTTTATTAATTAATTAGTTCAGGTTTAATTAAATGCCAAAAAATAATAAAAATCTCTTTCTTTCTTAAAAAAGGGGTCAAAACCCTAAAAACTCTCCGATTCAATTTTTTTTCTCGCGCGTATTATTTGTTTATCCATATAATTGTATTTGCTCCGAGGATGTAATAATTTTGGACTTAGGACTTTTTACCGCTTTCATTTACTTTTCCGTATTTACTTTTTCAAGGGTTTGTTTTTTGGCGATGTAAATACCCGACGCCTTGTAATAGCGTAGTTTTATTTTCCGCAACTATTAACTGCTAGATGTAAGCTAACTAGGCTATGCATGACAAGATCTCTCTTAACTTAAAATCAACTGTAGCTCACCATAACATGTACAAAGATAACATAACTGAAAATTGACGCATTTGCACATGCCACTCCTAGGGTACGCCTCACTTGGTTGCCTCGAACGTGGTCATTGAGTATAGGAAGTTTTAGAGGTCGCCCTCTTGTCCAAAGATCACAGTTGCCTCGAAACAGTTGCCTTGGATAAAATGATCTAAGACATTAGGGTTACCGCTAAGGCGTCCTAACGTTGCTTTAGTGACCACACGTCCCTTAAATCGAATTGACCCGAAAACTCCAACGACGGTGCTACCTAGTCCTCAATAGTGGGATAGCACTGTCTAAAGGACATTTGCACAGTTTAGTTCCTTTTTGAGTAGGTAGAGGTTCTTAAGTACTTGCCCCTTTTAAAAACAAAACAAAATTTTTCGCACTTACACTTTTCAAACAAAGTTTTCAACAAACACTTCATACACTCTTGAGGACAGAAACAAAAGTTAAATCTAAGTTTTCAAACAAAACTTTTTTCAAAACCCACGAACACAAGAAAAGCAAATTTTTGAAAACATAGTGAGCAAGTACCTAAGAGCCCGTGGATAACCAGGGATAGAAAGGGTGCTAACACCTTCCCTTTCTATAATCTACCTCCAGAACCCGAGAAACATCTCGAAAAGGAATTTTGCTGTGCTTTTGTCCTTTCCTTGTTGGATAAAATAAAAGACGGTGGCGACTCTTGCTTACCGCGACATTTTGCAAAAACAGACGCAAACGCAAACCAGCATTCCAAAACAGTCAGTTCTATTTCCACCGATCACAGAACTGGCGACTCTGCTGGGGACTTATCTTATAAGTGAGGTGTACCTTAGGATTAGATCACTATGTTTTCAATTGTATGCTTTGTATGCTTTAATTTTGTGGGCTTGTATCGGAGTTCTATAGATCCTAACCCGGATCTGGGGATACCCTTTAGGTAAGTAGCAATAAACTGTGAAGGATATGTACGGCGTAGACCGATACGGATGAAGCAGTAGCTACGTTGGTGTGGCACTTTAGTCTGTACCGATATCCCTTGTGTTGGAACAAGGAGAATATGGGTCTTCTGAGGAGTCATTAAGCACCAACTGACCTTAGAACCTTAAATTGACCAACTTGGCCATAGAACAGTAGCAGTATGCTACACTCATTGAGACTAAACTCTCGCGATGGTTCCGGCCGCAAGAAAAGGTTGCCAAACTGGAATTATGACTGATTGAGGGTAGTCAGTGATATTGAGATCCTCTAGAACCCGGTTACTATTTTTAGGATAGGTCTTAACCAACTGAAACTGAAAGAGGGTAGTACCTAAACTTCATGCAAGCCTGAAATCTAAGGGCTCTTTTGTGTGACTTGTGTGCCTTCAAATCTGAACTACTTGCACATTCTTGTTATCTGACAACATGAGTTCCTTGCAGGTTTTTGTTTACAGTACTTATCCAACAATTTGGATTTACTGTAGGGCTTACTTACACACTTTTGCTTAAGCGCATATCATACGCATCATAACATCATACCATAGCATTTCCTTAACCATTTCAAGGATCTCAAGGGTTCGTGATGCAAGTCATGATGAACCAGGCGTCAAACAGGGGGCAAAGGGGATTTATTTTCCTCTAGCCAAGGTTGTCTAGAAATCCAAGCACGATAACTTGAGTCAGGGGCTATGACCCACTCGATATGGTGAGCCTGACTCTTGAAGAAGGACTCTCAGCAACATGAAGTTCCTTCAATCAAGCTGCAAAATTCAAATTCTAACAAGTTTCTTTGTTTACCCCACGAGATCCTTGAAAACATTGCATACATATATCATACATATCATTGCATTATAGGTACCATTACAGGTCTCTTATCCTCTTCGTTGTTTGTTTCAGCGATCATCATGTCTACTGAACCTTCTACTGAGCAAGCTATCAAGGCCCTCCAGGCCCAGAATGCCCAGTTTCAAGAGATGGTTATGAGCCTAGCCAAGGGTCAACAGGATTTGAAGACCCTGATTCTGAAAGAGAGGAAGAAGAAGAAGAAGAGGATCGTCCTGTTCAACACTGGACGCAGGTTTAGAAATGGACTGCAGAATGAAGTTGACCTGACCACCTCATCTGGAGGGAAAGACAGTCCACAGGAGAGGAGGGTCCCTAGCCCTATAGTCTCCGACAACGAGGCGGATTATGATGAAGAACAGTATCCTCCTGCTGAGGATAGGTACAAACAGTTGGAGGACCGCTTGAGCGCTATGGAGATACAGAACATGCCCGGGCTGGACTACGGAGACCTAGGTCTATCCTCTGGGGTGGTGATTCCCCATAAATTCAAGGCACCTGCCTTTGCCAAGTATGACGGAGCTTCCTGTCCAAAGCTGCACCTCCGGTCATATGTGAGGAGGATCCCACCTTACAATGCTGATAAAAACTTGTGGATCCATTTCTTTCAAGACAGTCTTTCAGGGACTCAGCTTGAGTGGTTCTATCAGCTAGATGGGGCCAGTATCCGTAACTGGGAAGATTTGGCTACTGCGTTCTACAAGCAGTATCAATATAATTCCGACCTCGCTCCTACGCGTACCCAACTCCAGGGTATGTCAATAGGGACGGGTGAAGGATTTAAAGAGTATGCTCAGAAATGGAGAGACCTTGCCGGAAGGGTGCAGCCACCTTTAACTGACCGTGAACTGGTTGATATGTTTTTGGGGACCCTGTTGAAGAAGTGAAAAACATAAGAAGGGGGGTTGAATTGTAAAAACTGGAAATCAATTGCAATCAACACGATATTTTTATCCTGGTTCGTTTGATCTCAAACTACTCCAGTCCACCCGTCAAGGTGATTTCGCCTCTCTCCAGCGAGGTCTTAATCCATTATATTCAACTGAATATTACAATCTGCTTTAATAACTGCTAAAGCCTTCTTGATGCAAACCACAAACCGGTTTCTCAAGGAATTACTTTCTTACAAAGAATTGAAATTTAGGTGTGTGAATGTTTTCTACAAAAACTGTTTATCACAACTGTGATACTACACCAATTAAGCTTATGAGAACTAAATTGCTAAAATAGTTGAGTAAGGAATTTGAGAGCTTTTAGCAAACTGAGAGTGAGGAAGATGATGATTAGCTTTAGGCGTGTAGATTGGTGTAGAGCATTAGCCAATTCAATCTTCATTGACTTGTTTATATAGCATTGGAAATAGTGTATGTTGGAGTAATAATTCTGTTTCAATGCCAATAACATTCTTTCCTTATTAAGCAGATCTTGTCTAGAATGATGTCGTTGGTAATAAATCATCTTGAATGCACAGTACCGTTGCCACATAAGCGTGTTCTGGCTTTGGCTCATTCTGACGCTGCTTAGGTGCTGATGAACTGTTGTTGTCTTTATTAGAGTTCAGATGGTTAAGCGTAGATCTGTTCATTAAGCTTCAGCATAAGCGCAAGTTGATCTTCTGATTCTGGTATCTGATATAACATCTTCTGATGCTGATGTTGATATCCAATTTTCTGATGCTGATGATGATGTTCTCCTGCTGATTCCCATCAGAGTTTCTGTAAAACAGAATGTAATGTTTAGATAGCACATGTGTCTTACATGAATCATATACTTAATGTATCTTAGCATTTTGTTATCATCAAAACTTAAACTTAGGGTAGTAGATTCAAACTTTGTTCTAACAATCTCCCCCTTTTTGATGATGACAAAAACTAGATATTTTTAATTGAAAATTAGCGTGAAAAGTATCAGAGATAACTGAATAATAAGTTGTATCAGAATTAACTAGGAAGTTATCAAAGATAAAGGATAAAGAGATATCAGAGTTTAGATCGGAGATACTCCCCCTGAATTTATTACTTCCCTTTTTAATTCCAAGAGTTCTTCAGGATCAGATCTTTATTGCCTTTCTTTGAACATCAGAATATCAGAGCTTCAGATCAGAATATCAGAGCTTCGAGCTTCAGTGTATCAGAGGTGATTAACTTCTTGTACCTGTAGACTTATGCAAAAACAGAAAACATTCAAGTATGTCAGAGTGTTAGAATGTTTGAGACTTTTTGTCTCAGTAATCCGTTATTGAAAAATATCATTCTTGTTCTCCCCCTTTTTGTCAGCAATCAAAAAGTGTAAGTGATGTGCTAAAACGATCAGAGCAGAAAGACTTGTTATATTAAATTCAGAGCCAGACAAAACAGTACAGATGATATGCAAAGAAAACATTGAAAATATCATGAATGAAAAAAAACTAAGGTTGGGGTGGAAAGCGTGTGAACAGAGTCTCCAGCATTGACTTAATCTGATCAGCAGCCTCATTCTGATTGTGCACCATGCTAACTACTGTATCTATCTTGCTGTCTTTCACATCCATCCTTTCCTTCATCTTCTGATCATTTTCATCCATTATTTGCTGCAGACGAATATCATTTAGCTTCAGCTCTTCCAGAGTCTGCCTGTCCAAGGCAGCTTGAGAAACATCAGAAGCAGGATGCTTCTGAGAGCTTTCTCCAACATCTTCAGCTTGACTGACCTCTTCAGCTTGAATAGTCTGATCCTCTTCTGGCTGTACTTTTGAAGCTGGACGCTTCTCAGACCATGGCTCACTATCCAGAAGGAGCACTTCTTCCTTCAACAGCTGACTTCCAACTTCCTTCAGCAGCTTGCTGAAGTTCTGTTGTGCCTACTCATAATTGATGTCTTGCAATTTGAGAGCTTCAGCGCTTACCCACATTCTGAAACGTGTCCAGAGTTGGTCTGAGGCAGCAGGGTCAATCATTCCAGGACAGAGTTGCTTTAGAGAAGCAATCCATTGTTGCAAGCCTGTTTCAAAATTCTCAATGCCAGAGCCAACATCTAGCTGTTTTGGTTTGGGAATGGCTATTTTGTGTTTAAGGTCAGCAAGACGGTCAAGGATTGTTAAATCGATGAAGGTCCTGCTGTGGTCTTCAGTAGTTTGTTTGGGAGATGGAGTGGGAGAATCAGAGATGATTATTGGACTGTTTGGAGTATTTGGAGGGGTAGTTTCTGGTGAGGATGGCAGCTGGGGTATGTTTATGGTTGTACCACATGGAAGCTGAATTGCCAAGGGTTGTGGCTCAGAGGATTGAGGAGAATGAGGTTCAGGTGATGGAGTTTCAGAATGATGAAACTCAGGTTGTGGAGGTGATGGTTGAGGTGATGGTGGATGAATTTCTGGTTGAGGAGAGGGAGGAGGAATTGCTGGTTGTGGAGAGGAGGAATTTCTGGTTGTTGTGAAATTTGTGGTTCTTCTGGTATGGGTGAGAGAGTATGTTCTGGTTGAGGAGAGTGGACAATCTCTGGTTGAGTGTTTGGATTTTCTGAGAGGTGAGCGGAAACACGTTGATCAATTTCAGACAGAACTTTGTCAAGTTCTGATTCTGTTGATGTTGTGGGTTTTGGATTTTTGGTGCGGGATCTCCTGAGAGTCAGTGACTCAGAAGGGTCATCTTCTGGTTCGATTTCATCAATATTTGGTATGGGGATTGGAAGTTCATGTGAAGCTGGGGTTGGGATTGGTGTTGGAATAGCAGAAGAATTTAAAACATTAGCAGCAGATAGATTACCTCTCTTCTTAAGGGTCTGATGGGATGGTCCTTCTGAAGTGGCCTTTCTTTTCTTCGTCTTCTTCATAGTAACTTCTGGATGTTGTTGGTGCAGATCTTTAATGTTCAGTTTGGGATCTGTACCATCAGCCTTGCAAGTGTCCAAGTATCTGAGAACAACTACTGGTTTTGATTCAATCTCAGAAAATAGTGGAAAGTCGTCCAGAGGGACTCTTCTGCTGGTGATGTCAGCAAGAGGAGTAACGCTGGGCTCCTTTCTGATATTCTCTATCATTTTCATTTTCTTCAGATTCTTGGCGTTCAGAGGCTTGCCAACAGTAGGTTCAATAGAACTTAATTCCTGAGCTTCTGTAAGGTGCTCTATCAGCCTATTCTCAGTCAGAATATCTGATATTAACCTGCCAAAGGGTATCCAATCCCTTTTTGTTCTTTCTTCTTCCCTTGTCTCCTTGACGCTGGTCCTGAGGTGATTAAACAGAAGATGAGCCAAGTTAATCTTTACCTTATGATTAATAAAATAGATCAGAAACTGCTGATCTATATTTATATAATCAGGAGAGCTTGTGGGCTTCCTGTGATTAAAGCACCCCAGAATAATCTTCGCCCATATTCTGTCCTGATCCTTTAAGTCTCTGATTTTGCTGCTGAGAACCCCATGGGTGAAAATCTTCCTTGCAATGACAGCAACGTCAGAGCATCATTCAGCCATGTCGATACAGCGGATACCACCACCACTGTATCCAATCAATCTTGCAATGTGATCCTCAGTGATCACAATCTTCTTTCCCATTATGTAGGAGGTAACTTGATGTGTTGATGAGTACGCATGAATCCAGAACTCCTTGACCAAGACTGGGAACGTTGGTCCAACCAACCTATCAAAATATCTCTCCCATCCCTGTGCCCTAACTTCTTCTGTCAAATCGAATCCATTTTCTTTCAAACTGGAGAAATCAACAATTAGTTCAGACAGCACTTCCAAATTCTTCACTGGTGTAAGGAGTGTTCTGAAGGGAACTTGGTATTGTTCAGATGAAGCCTCCTTTTGAGAACCTACAGAAACATTGCTAGAGCTTGCCATGTTCACACTTAGGGTTTTCTGAGAAAGAAATTTGAGAAAAAGGGTTTCTTTTGAGAAAGATGATTGCACAAGTAAAAATGCAGAGAAATCTTTGGATGATTGTAAGAAACGGTAAAAGATTAATGTGAGATGTTAATGTGCTTAAATAGATTTCAAAAAGATTTTTGAAAACGTAAACGGTTTTAAGAAAGAGAAATAATTCATGATTACATTTTAAAACATGATTACGTGCATTTAATGCTTGCTGATTTTGGGGGATTTGAGAAAGATACTTGAAACGGTTACCAGACATGTGTCTCAATGCACCCAATCAGCGTTTTGCCTTCTTAGAAGTGTGCACGCGTTTTGCTTCAGAGATTTGCTGATGATTGGATGACACTTGGTTGATTTAGTGAGCAGCACGTCTATCCTTGAGCTGAAACGCTCAGATCTTTAAGAATAGCATCTGATACAATTTGCATGTCTATCTTTCTGAAAGGAGATTGATCAGAAGGTCACAGTAAACAGAAAACACATTCTGAAGGTTAATATATAAAATTAAAACATTTTCACTCTGGGCAGAGTTTCATGCTGAGATGTTTCAGAATGAAATTGAACCTATCTTCAGAAAGAGGTTTAGTGAAGATATCAGCCCATTGATGGTCTGTATCAATAAATTTTAAGTTCAAAATTCCTTTCTGAATATAGTCCCTAATGAAGTGATGTTTTATTTCTATATGCTTAGCCCTAGAATGTAAAATGGGATTCTTACTTAAGCAAATAACAGAAGTATTGTCACAGAGTATAGGGATGTTACTCTCAAAAATATGGAAGTCTTCAAGCTGACTTTTCATCCAGAGCATTTGTGTGCTACATCCTGCTGCTGCTATGTACTCAGCTTCTGTTGTTGATAGCGCAATTGTGGATTGCCTTTTGTTGGACCAAGAGATCAGATTTTCTCCCGGAAACTGGCAGCTTCCAGAAGTACTTTTACGCTTTACTCTGTCTCCAGCAAAGTCAGCATCGCAGTAGCCTACTAAGCTGTAATCACTAGTTTTTCTATAAAATAAACCCAGATTAGTAGTACCTTTCAGATACTTGAAAATTCGCTTAACAACTGTTAAGTGAGATTCTCTAGGATCTGATTGGAATCTAGCATAAATACATACGCTGAATAAGATATCAGGTCTTGAAGCTGTCAGATAAAGGAGAGAACCAATCATACCTCTGTAGACCTTCTGTTCTACCTTTTTGCTTACCTCTTCTCTTTCCAGAATGCACGTGGGATGCATTGGAATCTTTGATAGCTTACATTCTGAGAGGTCAAATTTCTTCAGAAGATCTCTGACGTATTTGCTCTGATGAATGTAAGTTCCCTCTGGAGTTTGATTGATCTGAATTCCTAGAAAGAATTTCAGTTCCCCCATGAGACTCATCTCAAATTCTGCCTGCATACACTTAGCAAATTTTCTTCCAAGAGAAGGATTAGTAGATCCAAAAATAATATCATCAACATAAATTTGATAGACTAAGATGTCATTCTTAACTGACTTACAGAATAAGGTAGTGTCCACCTTCCCTCTGGTGAATTCATTTTCTAACAGAAAGTTACTTAGTCTTTCATACCAAGCTCTGGGAGCTTGTTTCAGACCATATAGTGACTTCTTTAGTTTGAAAACATATTCTGGATGTTTTGTACTTTCAAAACCAGGGGGTTGGTGCACATAAACCTCTTCTTCTATATAACCATTTAAGAATGCACTCTTGACATCCATCTGATACAGAGTGATGCCTCTATTAACAGCAAATGAAATTAAAAGTCTGATAGATTCTAACCCGGCGACTAGAGCAAAGGTTTCTGTATAGTCTATCCCCTCTTGCTGACTATAACCTTGTGCTACCAGTCGTGCTTTGTTTCTGATGACTTCACCTTGTTCATTAAACTTGTTTCTGAACACCCATCTTGTTCCAATGACGTTGAATCCTTTTGGTCTGGGAATAAGATCCCATACGTCATTTCTGGTGAATTGATTCAGCTCTTCTTGCATTGCTAGAATCCAGTCATTGTCCAGAAGTTCTTCATCAATAGAAGAAGGTTCAATCAGAGACACAAGTCCCATGAGGGATTCTTCAGAGTTTCTGAAGCTTGCTCTTGTTCTGATTGGATCTTCCTTCCTTCCTAGGATAGTTTCTTCTAAGTGATCCAAGCTGCTTCTGGGTAGTCTCTTCTGAGGTTGATCAGCAGTTGTTGTAGGATTGCTAGCAGTGCTCCTTTCAGATGTTGAAGGAGTGTCTGTGTTGAGAGCTTCTGATGACTTGTCTTCAGAACCTGTAAATTCAATTTCCATACCTGCAAAAACTTCATTCTGCTTTGACTTTTCAGAGTCAAGCTTATCATCAAAACGAACACTGATTGATTCTTCCACAATCTGTGTTTCTGTATTGTATACTCTGTACCCTCTTGAGCGTTCAGAGTATCCTAACATAATACACTTCTGTGCTTTAGAGTCAAACTTGTTCAAATAATTTTTTGTATTTAACATAAAACAAGTACATCCAAATGGATGGAAATATGAAATGTTGGGATTTCTGTTCTTCCACAATTCATATGGAGTCTTTTCCAGAATAGGTCTTATTGAGATTCTATTCTGAATGTAGCACGCTGTGTTTATTGCCTCTGCCCAGAAGATCTTAGCAACGTTTGTCTCATTGATCATGGTTCTGGCCATTTCTTGCAATGTTCTGTTCTTTCGTTCTACAACTCCATTTTGTTGGGGAGTTCTAGGACAAGAGAAATCATGCAAAATGCCTCTGTCATTAAAGAATGACTCAAAATCTTTGTTTTCAAACTCTCCACCATGATCACTTCTGACTTTAACGATTCTAAGATCCTTTTCATTCTGAACTTGGTTACAGAAGGTAACAAACACAGAGTGTGACTCGTCCTTGTGTCTTAAGAACTTTACCCATGTCCATCTGCTATAGTCATCTACGATTACTAACCCATACTTCTTGCCACTGACTGAAGCAGTTTTAACTGGTCCAAATAAGTCAATGTGCATAAGTTCTAATGGCTTAGAGGTAGAAACAACATTTTTAGATTTGAAAGAAGGTTTTGCAAACTTGCCTTTCTGACATGCTTCACACAGAGCATCTGAATTTAACTTCAAATTAGGAAGTCCTCTGATCAGATTGAGTTTGTTAATCTGAGATATTATTCTCATACTAACATGCCCCAATCTTCTGTGCCAGATCCACTGCTCGTTGTTAACAGACAGAAGACACTTTACATTCTGACTTTTCAGTTCAGAAAGTTTGATTTTATAGATGTTGTTTTTCCTCTTTCCATTAAACAGGATAGTCCCATCTTTCTGACTAACAGCTTTACATGATTTTTGATTAAAGATTATATCATAACCGTTATCACTTAATTGACTTATGGATAACAGATTATGCATTAATCCATATACTAGCAGAACATTATTTATAGAGGGAAGATTTCCATTACCTACAGTTCCAGAGCCAATGATCTTTCCCCTCTGATTGCCTCCAAAGCCAATGTGGCCTCCAGGATTAAGTTCCAGGCTTTGGAACATATGCCTTCTTCCCGTCATGTGTCGCGAGCAGCCAGAGTCCAGGTACCATGACTGGTGTTTCTGATTTGTTGCTAAAGATATCTGCAACATGTATTATTTTATCCTTAGGTACCCAGATTTTCTTGGGTTCTGATTTGTTAGATTTACCAAAACTCTGGTTGAATTTTGGTTTCACAGAATACTTACTGCTAGTGTATTTAATATCATGTGTGTGACCATACACAAAATGTGAATTCAGAGGAGTGTGTTTAATGGTTAAATCCATGACATTCTTTGGTGTAGGAACCTTACCTTGGTATCATATTCCCTTCCTGCCGTTTCTTCTAACTCCATAGATCATTGAAGCCATTTTGCTTCTATCTATGCTTTTAGCAAGGAACTTCTGGAAACTGTGATCATACTCCTTGATGATCTCATCAGCGCTGCTGGGAGTTTCAGAAATTGGTTCCTTCTGAGAGTTTTGTAAAACATTTTCTAATTTTGAAATTTTATTTCTCAGCTCAGAATTTTCCAATTTAAGACTCTCACTCTTATCAGAGTCAGATTCAAGATTCCTTTACAGGTTTCTGAATTTAACTCTAATATGCTGGTACCTTTCCAGAATTTCGTTAAGGCTTTCAGCAAGTTCAGCCTTAGTAAAATTAATTGCAAAGTCAGGAAATACCTCTTCAGTATCTGATTCTGAGTCTGATTCAGAAGCTTCACTGTCTTCTGAAATGTTGGCCATGAGAGCTATGTTTTCTCTCTCATCATCTGATTCTGAGTCAGCTTCAGACGAGTCAGAGTCATCCCATGTAGCCATGAGACTTTTCTTCTTTTCTCTTCCAAACTTATTTTTGGGCTTTTCCCTCTGAAGCTTTGGGCAGTCACTCTTGTAGTGTCCTTGCTCATTGCACTCATAGCAGATGATGTCCTTGGTGTTTGGCTTTCTGCTTCCTGAGGAGCCTTCAGATCTTCTGTATCCAGAGGAAGAATCTGTCCTTCTGTATCTGGAAGAAGACTCGTTCTGATTAGATCTTCTGGGGTTCCTGAACTTCCTTTGCCTCTGCTTCCACAGTTGGTTCACTCTTCTGGAGAGGAGAGAAAGTTCGTCTTCTTCTGATGAGGATCCATCAGATGTTTCTTCAACTGCCTGCAAAACTTTAGACTCAGATTTTTTGTTAGATTTTAATGCTAAAGGCTTACCTTGCTTCTGAGGTTCATCAACTTCTAGCTCTATCTCATGACTTCAGAGGGAGCTGATAAGTTCCTCCAGAGAAATTTTGTTGAGATCTTTTGCTAGCTTCAGAGTTATAACCATTGGCCTCCACTGCTTTGGTAAGCTTCTGATGATCTTCTTGACGTGATCAGCAGTAGAGTATCCTTTGTCCAGAACCTTGAGACCAGCCACCAGAATTTGGAGTCTTGAGAACATTGTTTCAATGGATTCACTTTCTTCCATTTTGAATGCCTCATACTTCTGAATGAGCGCAAGAGCTTTAGTTTCTTTGACCTGAATGTTGCCTTCATGCGTCATTCTGAGTGAGTCAAACACGTTCTTTGCTGTGTCTCTGTTAGAGATCTTTTCATATTCAGCATAAGAGATGGCGCTGAGAAGGATGGTTCTGGCCTTGTGGTGATTTTTGAAGTCACGCTTTTGTTGGTCAGACATCACTTTCCTGTCAATCTTCTGACCGCTTGCATTCACTGGGTGCGTGTATCCATTTGTCACCATGTCCCACAGATCAGCATCATGTGCCAGAAAGAAGCTTTCAATTCTGTCTTTCCAGTAATCAAAATTTTCTCCATCAAAGACTGGAGGTTTGCCGCTGAATCTGTCTCTGTCTTCATTGTTGTCATTGCTGGTGTGTTGATAAGTTCCTGCCATTGTGTTTTTCTGACGCTGGATCTTGTACTGACACGGTTAAGTGTTTTAGCTCAGAACCAGGCGCTCTGAAGCCAATTGAAGAAGTGAAAAACACAAGAAGGGGGGTTGAATTGTAAAAACTGGAAATCAATTGCAATCAACACGATATTTTTATCCTGGTTCGTTTGATCTCAAACTACTCCAGTCCACCCGTCAAGGTGATTTCGCCTCTCTCCAACGAGGTCTTAATCCACTATATTCAACTGAATATTACAATCTGCTTTAACAACTGCTAAAGCCTTCTTGATGCAAACCACAAACCGGTTTCTCAAGGAATTACTTTCTTACAAAGAATTGAAATCTAGGTGTGTGAATGTTTTCTACAAAAACTGTTTATCACAACTGTGATACTACACCAATTAAGCTTATGAGAACTAGATTGCTAAAATAGTTGAGTAAGGAATTTGAGAGCTTTTAGCAAACTGAGAGTGAGGAAGATGATGAGTATCTTTAGGCGTGTAGATTGGTGTAGAGCATTAGCCAATTCAATCTTCATTGACTTGTTTATATAGCATTGGAAATAGTGTACGTTGGAGTAATAATTCTGTTTCAATGCCAATAACATTCTTTCCTTATTAAGCAGATCTTGTCTGGAATGATGTCGTTGGTAATAAATCATCTTGAATGCACAGTACCGTTGCCACTTAAGCGTGTTCTGGCTTTGGCTCATTCTGACGCTGCTTAGGTGCCGATGAACTGTTGTTGTCTTTATCAGAGTTCAGATGGTTAAGCGCAGATCTGTTCATTAAGCTTCAGCATAAGCGCAAGTTGATCTTCTGATTCTGGTATCTGATATAACATCTTCTGATGCTGATGTTGATATCCAATTTTCTGATGCTGATGATGATGTTCTCCTACTGATTCCCATCAGAGTTTCTGTAAAACAGAATGTAATGTTTAGATAGCACATGTGTCTTACATGAATCATATACTTAATGTATCTTAGCATTTTGTTATCATCAAAACTTAAACTTAGGGTAGTAGATTCAAACTTTGTTCTAACACCTGTCTGGTCCATTCTTTAACCATTTAATTGGAAACTCTTCAGCCGGGTTTACAGACCTTATCTTGACTGGGGAGAGAATTGAAGTTGGCATCAAAAGTGGGAAGATTCAAGAAGCTACACCTTCTGACGCTCATAAAAAGCCTTACAGTGGGAAGAAAGATTCCAATGCTGTGTACAGACAAAAGAGTCGTCGTGACCAACACGTAGGGGCAGTCTTGATCTCTGGTTCTGCGTCACACCGACAATAGCAAAAGGGAAATCAACGAAGGTCGGACGAGCCTAAAAGACAGTTCACCAACATCAACATGCCATTGTCACAAGCATTGCAGCACATGTTGAAGATGAATCTGATTAAGGTGATAAACCCTCCTCCGAACCCTAAGACTTCTTCTCCTAACTACAACCCAGATGCAAGGTGCGCTTATCATTCCGGTAGTCCGGGGAACGATACTAACGATTGTTGGGCGCTGAAATATAAGATTCAGAATATGATTGACGCTAAGGAGATCGAATTCGAGCCTCCTGAGACTCCCAATGTGATCACTGCTCCCTTGCCAAAACATGGCTAGGATTGAAAGCACTTTTGCTCATTTGAATTCTGAAGTTGTATTTTTCTTTGCTTATTCAAACAATTATCATGTAAAACTCTCTTATTTCATTAATGCATTACACGTGTCTATTTTGAATTAATTGTTTTCACTATGCTTAAAATTGCTTCATATTTCCCTTTTGTGATGTTCAAACTCTCGATTAAAAAATTCTAAGCCTTTTGAGAGAGGATGAAGAAAACGATACCACGATCTTTACAGTATGCTTTTGAACAGACCCCGCTGACGATGTACATGCATTGTTTCAAATCCTAAACAGTGGAGTTATAAGGAAGATAATCCCTAGTCAACCCCTTTGAGCCAAAGAAGTTGGAGTTTTTCTTTTCATGCAAAAATTAAAACCCTTCATTATAACCTGGGGCAGGGTAGTTTTCTCAGTTGATCCAGGTGCACAATGAATGGTATCAAAAGAGTCCTACTGAAACAAAAGACAGTGATGGTTCCGTATAATCGTAAGGACAGGCAGTCGTTATCGTTCAAAACAAAAGCCCAATAAGTCAAAACCTATGAAGGAGACTTACAAAACTGGGGCATCCCGCTGACTGTAATCACAAAAGAAATAGTTCAGGCAAAAAGACAGGGATGATAAAATCAAAAAGAAAGAGGTCCTACAAACTCTCAACAAAAATGACTGTCTGTTCAAAATAAACTATCAGTATCTGAACCATCACCGAAATATCAGAGCAAAGACTCAAACAAGATCTAATGCACGATTAACTGAGTTTAGGATCGAAGAACATCACGAAGAACGGGTGGGTACAAATAAAATTTGAGCCTTTATCCTTTGTTTCTTAAACCGTGAACCAGGCCACGTTATAACCCTTAAAAGTTCTAGCTGAAGCATGGGTTAGTTCGAAAGCATACTATTACAAAGGGTATCCTGACTCCTGTAGGGCTTGCTGTAAAATCCTGAGTTGACATCACATTTTACAAAAATTCACTTGTTTTATTGAAAACTGCATTTTCAAAAAACTTCAAGACAGACATAAGCTTTGCATTCTTAAAATAACATTGTTTGCATATGGCTATTTGTTTAAACAGCAGAGAAATTCGCACGACGAATATCTAGTGAACAAAAACCTTCTCAATAAAAAGAGTCATCTCAAGTGGAAAAAACACTTCCAACCAAGGGGCACGGCATGATCATTTTCCATCATCTGGGGCAGTCAAGTCAAGATTCAAGGAATCTCTCAAGATGCCAAATAGCCAGGGGCAAATCTCCGCTTGAGTCACTTGGGGCATTGGACCTGAATTCCAGCAACGAATCTTGCATGATCAAACATCTTCTGGTAATATGGCAACACAACACTACTGACAGTGACAACTCCCTACACTCTGAGAGCGTGGACATAGTCAAAAAAGTACTACGCATAATCAAAGACCCGCTAGGTTGACTGGCCTAGGCAAAAATAAGGGCTTCCCGGCGAACCAAAAGGGTTCGGGCAAAAAAATAAGGGATGAAAATAAAAAATCTGTACACCCGGCAAGTCGAAAACCTGAAAAGGCGGCTTGGGCAAAAAGGGGTATCCCGATGGACTGAAAACCCGAAAGGGTGGTCTAGGAAAAAATTATGGATCAAAGCGTACGACTATGTCCCGTCATCTCGTCACTTGCCTACCAGAAGAAGATTTGTCAATCGGCATTTATCAAGCACCTCATAGGCCTTCTTCTCCCGCAGAAACTGGGGCAATAAGAATTGTCCGAACTGTACAAGCTGCTCTGTCCACCAGGTACAAGGTAGATTCAGTTGAAGAGTATGACCAAGATAACGTCACTACCCGCAGAGTAAGACAGTAATGGTAGCTCTCCCCACTGAGACTTGCAACTACGAAGGAATCAGCAATACTCTCCCCCAAGCAGAGTTAGTCTACCGTCAGTCCCGAAAAGGCTCGGTATTCCCAGGAGGTCTTAATATTCCCCATTGGAGTATAAAGATATTCTCCAGCAAGCGTAAAGAGCATCCCCGACAGTCTTAATATTCCTCAACGAAATATAAGAATGTTCCCCGGCGGAATACAAGATATCCCCAGTGGAGCCATTTCCTAGTGCAGTCTAAAAAAGGATTCCCTGCCAGAGTTGAATCATCTTCCCCAGTAGATTTTGGAAGCTTATCCCCTGCCGTATACAAATGCATCTCCTCATCCAAATTCAGAGGTTATCCTCACAAGAGTCTAACTGGGTTATCCTCAGTAAGTTGTAACTGAAAGATCATCCCAGCGAAGTTCTTTCTATCCCCAGCGGAGTGCATCATCAAAATCCCCAACAGAGTTTATCAACGGAATCCCCAGGGGAGTTTATCATTAGAATCTCAACGAAGTATCTCTTCCCCACAGAGTAATTCCCCGCAGAGTAATATCTTCATCAAGTTTACTCCCCAACGGAGTTCTTTTCTCCTACAGGTTTATTCTCACAATCATCTTCGTTCATCATCCCCAGCGGAAATGAAGAACTCAACACTATTCTCCAGCAGCTCCGGGATTTATTTTCCCCAACTAAAAACATCACATCTTCATACATTATGACATGCATACGCATCATACAACACAAATCTCATTCATTTTGAGAACATCATGACATCATTCATTTCATACATCATGACATTGCATACAGCTAACGTTTTTCCTTTTCAGGAAAAGGTCAATCAAAAGATGATTACCATCAACCTTTCTTAAGTTCCAGATGAATACCTGTAACAAGCCAGGAAAATATCTGTGGACGACTGATTGTAGGTTAATACCTGAAACAAGCCAGGAAAACCACCTACACGAAGAGATTGAAAGTTAATACCTGAAACCAGCCAGGAAAACTATTTTTCTTTCTCAGGTTAGAGATTAATACCTGTAACCAGCCAGGACAACTATCTCATCGGTCAACCTTTTCGAATTCCATATTAATACCTGTAACAAGCCAGGAAAACTATCTGTGAACGACTGATTGTAGGTTAATACCTGTAACAAGCCAGGAAAGTTATCTACATAAAGAGATTGAAGATCAATACCTGTAACAAGCCAGGAAAACTATCTTTCTTTCTCAAGTCAGAGATTAATACCTGAAACCAGCCAGGACAACTATCTCATCGACCAACCTTTTCAAAATTCCAGATTAATACCTGTAACAAGCCAGGAAAATTCTGTGGACGACTGATTGTAGGTTAATACCTGAAACCAGACAGGACAATTATCTACTTGACCATCATGAAGTAACCCTACACCGGTTCCTTCTCTCTTTCAGATGCAGTTTTACACGAACTCATCATCAGGCAACCCTACACAGGTTCCTTCTTTCAACTTACAAAATTACAATTCAACCAACAATCTCCAAATGGCATCTGTAAGCCCATTCCCGACGTCACAATGCTGATACTACACCATGCGAATGCAAATTTCTGGGCACTTTAGTGTTCAATCATCTTCCACCTTCGGATCACGAAAGGCAGGCGAGCCAATCTACATCCTCAGGTTTAAAAATATTGAACAGGGGCAACTGTTGTACCCCAAAATTTTCCCTCCCATATTCCTCAAGATTTGTCAAGAATGATCTTCAAATTGCTGAAAATGGCTCAAGGGTTGTACAGTCAAAACACCTCCTTAGGCAATCAATTCAAAATTAGGGTTTTGGTTATTTCAAGGAATTTGGGGTTCTCAATGGTTCAATCAAGTCTCATATGCCTATATACATTCTCTAGCACCTACATGCTAAGTTTCAAGACTCACAGTGTCAATTTGCACAGTCAAAAGCTCCATTTGATCTATAGTCAAGTGCAAGGGCAAAATGGTCATTTTGCAGTCAAAAGTCAGATTTTTTGTTAACATCCTAATTTTGAAGGATAATTCATCATTTGATCAAGGGTTGATCATGATTCATCAAGGATTGCTCAAAATTCATCAAGATTCAAAAGTTGCTAAATTAGGGTTTTATAGGAAAAGTCAACTCAACTTTGACCAAGCATAACTTTCTCATACTTTATGAGAAATGACCCATATAAAGCTCATTTTGAAGAGGATGCAATTTCCTACAATCCATCTTCACACCGCAAGATCAGAAAATGCACTCACAAGAAGTTACAAATTTGGACATTATAGGTCATTTTTGAAAGTCAACAAAAACACCTTTTGTGCCAAAGCTTATAAATTGAGAATGGAAGATCAAAATGCGATGAGACCAAAAGGGTTGATTATAGGACATCCCAAGGTTTCTAAAAAGTCAAAGAACACCTCTAAAAGTTCAAAATTGAAGAAGTTATGCATTGTTGAAGTTGGGCATTTTTCCAAAATTGCCAAAAGTCAACTATCCTCAAAACTCCAATTTTTGACAAAAGGGCCCACTTTTTCCACTTGATTCAGTCTTTTCATGCCACACACGTATCCCATGCTCAATTTCATGATCAAACATTTATTTTTCTATTTTATTTCATTTTTATTGATTTAATTCATTATTAATCAATATTAAATCAAATCAAATCCAAAAATTATTGAAAAGGGATCTTTGTGATTTGTACAGCTTGGAAACATCATGTGACACCTAATAAAATTCGTGCCTTGGCTTTTTGTGCACAAAATCTCAGATTTGGTCATATTTGGAAAGTTTGTTAATGGTGATCAAAGTGCAAACCTAATTCTTGAATATACATGGATTAAAGCCCAACTCTTGACCTAGAATCATTGCCTTATATGCAAGCAAGCCTCCTAAACCTGATACACGACCCAAGAACTGCTAAAACGGCCAGAGCAAATTGCAAAAATCCTTGGAAAAAGTGGAGATCAAAATCTTGGTTAAGGGACGATTCAATCAGAAATCTTCACGTAGCTCTCTAGCCTGATATCCTGTGAAGCAAAAGCAATCAAAGCCAGACCTCCAGACCCCCTGTATCGCACTGTAAGTCGCTCGAAACTCCGCCCTGTACATGGAATCGTGATCTTCTATTCTTGCATCTTTTTGACAAAACGTTGGCATATTATTGATCCTTGCATAATTTCTAACATGACTGCAATATTCAATTTTATTTTTATGCCCTATATGATGATACCCGTGCCTAGGGTTTGTTTGTTTCGTTTTTAGGCATTTGCATTACAGGTAAAATTAAGGCAAGTAATGGTTATAGGCACGCTCAGGGGACAAAGACGATCACAACCATGGTCTTAGAGTGGATTTTTGCAGCCTAGGGACGATTTTAGGAGTGAGCCACGGAACTTCCTGCGGATAAAAATCCGCAGGTAATAAAACCAGGGTTTGGGGAAGAAGACAACCACACGTCGCTCTCCCATTGGCCAGTTTAAATCTTAAGCGCATTTTTTTATTTTTCCAGCATAATAATTGTTTTGTCCATATATCCTTTGTTTTGCATTTTACTAACGAATGAGACAACTTGGCTGAGTGGTTGGGGAAAGCGTGCAAAGTCCTTTGGGATCTGGGTTCGAATCCCAGGTCCCCCAATATTTGTTATAACTTTTCTCCAGGTGTTCTAATGCAACGCTCACAAGATGGTCCACCATACGCTGCTAAGATCCAGGCGCCAGATGGCCTCCTGGCCAAATCTGAAGGCTAGGATTGGAGGACTACCATGTGTCCAAGTCAACCAGTGCGTGGAAGATCCAGAAAAGTCAAAGAGGCTGAAGCGTTTGGGCTTGGAAAATTGCCAGATTCACCATAAAATCAGGCCCAACACCCCCCTATGAGTTTATTTCTTTTCCTTTTTTTATATTTCTTTCATTTAATTATTTTTTATAATTATTATTTATATCACTAACAAATTAATATTTTTTTTATAATAAAATCAGAAAACCAAAAAATATAATATTTTTTTTATTTATTAAAGTTAATTTCACCCTTTCATTATTTTTGTAAATAAATAACTTAATTAATTTAGTTTCTAATTAGGCGTAATGTTAACATTTTTGTAATAAATTAAAATCAATGTAGAATTAGGTTTTTTTAATATATTTAATCATTTTATTATTTTTATTTTCTTAAACATTTAAAAACCAAAAAAATATTTCTTTTTATTAATTAATTAGTTCAGGTTTAATTAAATGCCAAAAAATAATAAAAATCTCTTTCTTTCTTAAAAAAGGGGTCAAAACCCTAAAAACTCTCTGATTCAATTTTGTTTCTCGCGCGTATTATTTTTTTATCCATATAATTGTATTTGCTCCAAGGATGTAATAATTTTGGACTTAGGACTTTTTACCGCTTTCATTTACTTTTCCGTATTTACTTTTTCAAGGGTTTGTTTTTTGGTGATGTAAATACCCGACGCCTTGTAATAGCGTAGTTTTATTTTCCGCAACTATTAACTGCTAGATGTATGCTAACTAGGCTATGCATGACAAGATCTCTCTTAACTTAAAATCAACCGTAGCTCACCATAACATAACTGAAAATTGACACATTTGCACATGCCACTCCTAGGGTACGCCTCACTTGGTTGCCTCGAACGTGGTCATTGAGTATAGGAAGTTTTAGAGGTCGCCCTCTTGTCCAAAGATCATAGTTGCCTCGAAACAGTTGCCTCGGATAAAATGATCTAAGACATTAGGGTTACCGCTAAGGCGTCCTAACGTTACTTTAGTGACCATACGTCCCTTAAATCGAATTGACCCGAAAACTCCAACGACGGTGCTACCTACTCCTCAATAGTGGGATAGCACTGTCTAAAGGACATTTGCACAGTTTAGTTCCTTTTTGAGTAGGTAGAGGTTCTTAAGTACTTGCCCCTTTTAAAAACAAAACAAAATTTTTCGCACTTACACTTTTCAAACAAAGTTTTCAACAAACACTTCATACACTCTTGAGGACAGAAACAAGAGTTAAATCGAAGTTTTCAAACAAAACTTTTTTCAAAACCCACAAACACAAGAAAAGCAAAATTTTGAAAACATAGTGAGCAAGTACCTAAGAGCCCGTGGATAACCACGGATAGAAAGGGTGCTAACACCTTCCCTTTCTATAATCTACCTCCCGAACCCGAGAAACATCTCGAAAAGGAATTTTGTTGTGCTTTTGTCCTTTCCTTGTTGGATAATATAAAAGACGGTGGCGACTCTTGCTTACCGCGACATTTTGCAAAAACAGACGCAAACGCGAATCAACATTCCAAAACAGTCAGTTCTATTTCCACGGATCACAATGGTACTTCAAAATATATTTCACAGAGGCTTGCATCTCAATGAAGCTTTGTTAAAGAAGGCACAAAGAATGAACTTATGAATCTAATAGCTAACTTTGATGGAATACATTATGCTTTCACCTACATCATCAATAATTAGGATACGCATACATTGTATTTGTTATTTAAAGAGTAATCAAATACAAATGGTCACAAAATACAAGTCAAGGTGCTTACTGATTCCCCATAGAGCAAGACTAAAGATAGGGAGAAATAACAAACCCTAGTGTGTGACTTTGTTGTGATTGAATTGATATGATATGATGAAGGGATCTTAGGGGAAAATTGGGGTACAACAAATGGCTTAGGGCAAATTACATGCACCTAGGCGCCATCTCATTTGGTGCCACCTTAAAAAAATAATACATGCCCAATCTGTGATGGCTACTGCATAATATTATTTTCTGAAACATGGTTATTTGCGTAATTTTCTCTGATACGTGGTTATTTGTGTATTTTTTTTCAATACCTAGTTATAGCAAAAATAAATTCCTCAAGTGGGGCTTAGGCTACACCTAGATTAATTTGGGATAAAATATACACCAATAATAAGATGATTTGTGTAGTCAACTTAAATATGTACTAGTAAGAAACTCGTGCTATCGCACGAGTCCCGTATAGATTCATATTACATGTATGTCACTCTCATTTATAAAATTTGTCTTTATTTGTTCAGTATGTTAATATTCACATAGTTACAATTTATAATCATTTATAAATTTTGAATTCCTTTTTTCGGAATATTGACAGTTAGATATCACAAACATAAGATAATATAATTCACCAAAGGTTATTTACTCTCTTTTCCAAATTTAAAAGATTGACATTAAAATGAACAATCTACGATTGATATCTCATAGATACGTTCACATATACTCGCGCATCTATGTCTGCAAGGACCTTCATTACGATGAACAATCTATAATTGTTAAATTGAGAAATAAAAAGAGAAATAAAAAACTATTAGACTAATATACTTGACCAAGAAAGTATTAAGTATTTATATTAAGTCTTTAATATTAAAAAGACTCTACAATTTATTTAAAAATAAATTCTATATTGAATTAATATGAAACAACATCAAAAGAAAGATTTAAAACATAGACATTAAAATGAACAGTTTATAATTAATATCTCATTGAGACATTCACGTCTACCCGTGATCTATGCCGACAATTAAATGGTTCAATAAAATTTAATTAAGTTACTTTATTTTTATAATTTTTTGTATTCTTATTTAACAAATCCTTTTGATATATCATAAACAAATGAATTTAAGGAGATTTGAGTCATGATTATAAATATTTTGTTGTCTCAATCATTTTAGTGATCTATGCCGACAATTAAATGGTTCAATAAAATTCAATTAAGTTACTTTATTTTTATAATTTTTTGTATTCTTCTTTAACAAATCCTATTGATATATCATAATTATAAATATTTTGTTGTCTCAATCATTTTAGAGATGTTTAGATAAGAACTGACCGCTTGATAGTTGTGTTACTACAAGAAAAACCTTATTTAGTCAGGGGTTTCTATCGGGGGATAAATTTTTCACAGAATTTATTATGTTGTCAGGTGATGAACACCTCGCAACGCATACAATAAAAAAAATTAATAGCACTTTGATGTGGGGACTCCCGTCGCAAATGTATTGGGGGGAATTTCAAAATTCAAAATTATACAATACGAGGGGTTAAGAAAAAGCGCGCCATAATACATGACAATTTGTCAGAGGCTAACCCCCTCACAAAACTACATGGCAATTTGCCAGGGGCTTCCTCTAACTAAAAAGAGAATCTCTACACGCAATCTCATTACTATTAATATGTCCGCTTGTCCATTTATTACATGACAATTTTTCAGGGATTAACCCCTGACAAATTGCCAAGGGCTAACCCCCTCACAAATTGCCACCATTTTATATCTACAACACCTTTCCTCTTCTCACTTTAATTTTCACAACTTCTTTAACTCTTTATTTTTCTCTCTGAACATTTCTCCATTCATCACTTTCTCTCTTTATACTTTCATAACTCTAATCTCATCACTTTTCTCTCTCAATACTTCCATTTTTTTTCTTCTTTTCTCAACAACAATCAATTAAATCAACTCAAACATATTTAATCTCAGATATTAACAAAATAGTTGATTTATGTATATATTTTTTGTTCTAATTTAATTTATAATCTAATTTTTATTTTTATTTATTTTCTATTTTATGTTGTATATATATTTATTTAGTAAATATATAATATATAATAAATTTCATTTTTTTTAGTATATATATATATATATATATATATATATATATATATATTGTTATATATATATATATATATATAATATATATATATATATATATATATATATATATTATATATATATATATATATATATATATTATATATATATATATATATATATATATATATATATATATATATATATATATATATATATATATATATATATATATATATATATATATATATATATATATATATATATATATATATATATATAACAAAATATATATATATATATATATATATATATATATATATATATATATATATATATATATATATTATATATATATATATATATATATATTATATATATATATATATATATATATATATTATATATATATATTTTGTTATATATATATATATATATATATATATATATATATATATATATATATATATATATATATTCTAAGAAATATATATTTTTATAAAAATAGTATGTTAGAAACTTATAAAAGTAGTATAGGATTTTTGAAATCAGTATGTTTAAGATTTTTATATTTAGTATTTTTAAGATTTTTAAAATATAAATATTAAATATAGTAGTGTAGTATTTTTATATTGATTTATTAATTATATTTGAATTTTAATTATATTATAATGATATTTATTTTATTAATTATATTTAATTATATTTATTTTTTTTATATTAATTATACATTTTGTCAGGGGCTTAACCCCAAGCAAATGGAAAACACATATATTTTGTCAGGGGCTTAACTCCAAAGAAATGAAAAACGTATACATTTTGTTAGGGTCTTATCGCCAAGCAAAATTTCTGATGCACTGAATCGTTACTTGCACTACTAGACTGTGCCTACGTCTGCATGCAGACTTGAAAATTGTGATTGTATTTTGCGTGGGGATTAGCCCCTTGGAAACTCCCTTACAAAATAATTTACGACTCTCTATTTTTCTAGAGAAGCAATTCCTTCACAAATTTAAATTTGTGTGGGTTTTTACCGCATGTGAGGGGCTTATCCCCCAATAAATTATGCTTCTTTTTTTTTGTATTGTGCAACCATTACACTCTTACTGTTGGAGCCAAACATCCATTTCTTACCCGCAACCACAAGAAGAAACCATGACAACCCCATTCTTTTGTTGTATAATTTTCTTAATTTCTAAATGATTAATAAAGCATCTTCTTATTCTTAGTTTCATATTATTTTTATATATTTTTAATATCACCCATATAAAATGTACTTTATTTGAATAATATTAATCTTTACAGGATGTATATGATGTAGTGTATCTTTTGTATCTCTACAATATTTTTCAGACAAACCAGAGTACAAAATATTGAGCTGTACATACATACAACATTACTTCAGCAAACGAATAAATTGATGGCAAGAACTACAGCTACACAAATACTCCTCTTTCACGTCTAAAGACTGCAGTTCAGCTAAAAGCTGATTATATTCATTTTGGGCTTCCTCTATTTTACTTCTAAGCTCCACCACCTGCACAATCATAGCCATTACTCTTAGATCACTAAGTACAAAAAAAAATCTCATTTTACAAACACTTGAGGAATACAAACTTCAACCATATAATTTACTGTTAAGAATTGTGTTTCTTCTTTTCTGTGTCTTTTTATATATAATTTAGAATAATTCTTTTTAAGGCAGAATCCTAGTAGTCAATAATTCTTCCAATATAACACAACCAACAATACAATGTACAAAAGCTGTTCTCTATGAATTAGGCAACAGGAAAATCAAAGTCATTAACCAAACATTACCTTGGAATTAAGTTCTTGTTGGAAATTTTGGTATGATGTAAATTTGGAGTGTGAGTTGAAATGTTTTATTGATATTAAATGGGCAATAAATGAGCACAAGTAAGAACTAGTATGGAAGTGAATTTGAAAAGATTCATTTTAGTCCCACATAGGAGGGATTATAAATATTAGTAGTGTATATATATTCCAACTTGGCCAATTGGGTTGGAGTGAGGACACAACCATAAGCCATCTAGACACACACACGCGCGCCGTCGGTCCGGTCCGGTCTAGATGAATTAATATTTTGGAACCCGAATTAGTGGAAATTAATTATCATTGGAAATTAATTAATCACGTGTCCTGCACAAAAGACCAAGTCTTAACCTAATTATTGACTGGTTTTGCTTGCCCTCCAAGAGTCCGTGTGACTTGCTGACCAAGTAAAATAACGGCTACATTCAGTTGGACTATTTGCTTATAAATTGAATTGTTTCGGTTCATTTGTGACGTTCCAGAATTTGCTACTAAGATTCTCTCTTCTCTCTCTCTACTCTCTTCATCTACAACATTTCTTCTCTGTTGATTTCGATTGGAACTTTCCAGATACTAAGACTGGTTAACTACCATCCGAACGCGACTCGTCCCGATAGTTTTCCTTTGTGCCATTTTTTCAAATCCGGAAATTACAATTTTAAGACGATTTCTTAACTGCCATGGCTACTGAGGAAATTATCGGTACTAACGCGGACGCTTCTGTCTCTGACAAACCATTTAAGTTTGAGGGTTCCAATTTCAAACGTTGGCAAGTTAAGATGAAATTTTTCTTAACTTTAAAGAAGGTTGCCCATGTTCTGACTAAGGATATCCCTGTTGCTCCATCTGGATCAAACGAACTAAATAATGGTAAGTCAACTGTGGAATCAGATGGAACTTCTAAAACGTCTGACTTAGACTCTACTGCTAAAGTTGTGGCAGATAACTTACAGCTCCGAAAAAAATCGCCCTATGGCAAGAGAATGACTACCTATGCAAAAATCACATTCTGAACAGTCTTGCCGATGATCTCTATGATTACTACAGTAATTACAAGACTGCTAAACAGGTATGGGAGGCTCTGCAGAAGAAATATGATACCGAAGAAGCAGGTGCAAAGAAATATGCTGTCAGCCGCTACTTGAATTACAAAATGGTGGATGAAAGGTCTCTGGAAGCTCAAAGCCACGAAATGCAGAAAATTGCTCATGAAATCATAACTGAAGGTATGCCCCTCAATGAACAATTTCAAATCGCTGTTATAATTGACAAGCTGCCTCCTGGTTGGAAAGATTTCAAAAACTTACTCCGACATAAAACTAAAGAATTTTCAATCGAGAGTTTGATTACTCGCCTTCGAATTGAGGAGGAAGCTCGAAGACAAGATCAAAAAGATGAAGTCTTAGTTGTTTCAAACAACAAAAAGAAATTCGGTGCAGTTCTGAAGCCTACGGGCAGACCTTTAAAGAATCAGAACCGTAATACTGTGAACCGAATTAAGAATGGGAATCCCTCTAGGGCCCCATATACTCCAATTCCTAGGCAGCAACCACCACCCCAGAGAAATGATGCTCCGGTTTTCACTTGCTACAATTGTGGGTGTGATATAGTGGGAGAACTGACTTGATGTTTTGCATTTTGATCTCATTTGTGCGGATAGCAAGAGTCACCACCGAATTTTCTTTTATCCAAAAGGAAAGGTAAAAAAACACAAGAAAGATCTTTCGAGATTATTTCTCGGGTTCAGGGGGTAGATTATGAAAAGGGAAGGTATTAGCACCCTTTTCATCCATGGTTTTCCATGGGCTCTTAGTTACTCGTTTAGATCATTTGCTTTTATTTGACAGTGGACTTGTGGTGTGGGCTTTGAAAGTGTTTTGAAAAATCTCGTTGTAATGGTTCTCGTTTCTATAAGAACGCGTATAAAGTTTTGTTTTGAAAAGTGGTTCAAAGATGTGTTTGTGGATTGTGTTTCAGAAAGTATTTTGAAAAGATGTTTTGCAATAGTTCTCGTCTCTATAAGAATGTATACAAAATGTTTTGTCTTTTGAAAATATTTTGAGATGAAAGTGTAGGTGTAAAAATGTTTTTGTTGTAGGTGTAAAAATGTTTTTGTCGCGAGCAAGCGAGTAACTAGGAGCGAATCTACCTACTCGAAAGGTTTTCAATTGTTCTTTTCTTCCTCCTTTTAATGTTGCTATCTTACCATTAATTTGGTAATAGGCCCCATCGTTGGATGTGAAGGGACAAGTGCGGGTCAATTTTACAGTCATCGAAAGCAACTTATGAGACGCTTTAGCAATTTTCATAAGGGACGAGATCGTTTTATCGAAGGCAACATCGAGGGTCATCGAGGGACTATGATCTTTTTACCGAATGGTCATTGATAAAGCGTCCCATATTCGAGGGACATAACTGTGTTTTTTGAGGCAACGAGCGAGGTTACCCTAGAGATGCGCATGTGAACAAGTGTGTTGGATTCAAGTTATTTTGTTGAAATTAGGTTATCTAGCGATTGATTTTATGTCTTGCCATGCACGCCTAATTACTATACAGTATAAGGAAAAACAATAAATTGCGGAAATTAAAATCTAAGGTTTAAAAAAAATTCAAAATTAAAACCTAAACTAAATTAAAGATAAATATATTTAAAAAAAAATACTAATTTAAATCTAAAATGAAAGAATCAAAACTCTAAGACTATTTAAAAAAACCTTTAGACTAAAAAGAATGTTATTAAATCTAAACCATGTTAACCATAGGTTCAAAAATCTATATATAAACTAACATAAAATTTCAAAAAAAAAGGATGGCATTCTTTAATTCATGAATAAAAGAAATAATAAAATGATAGATAGAAGATGAAGAACACAAAAAAATGGAATCTGGATAGGCTGGCAAAGGGCTTGAGGCCCAACTGGTTGTGACCTAATAAGCATTGGAGGTGTGTGAGCAAGATTCAGGAGTGCAGATCGAAAAAAACATGGGCCAGATCTGAAGGCCCAACTGAAAACTCTTAAGATAAAGGGTGGGGTTCAAGAGGTGGTGACAAATGTCACCACCAGATCAGATTAAGGAATTATCAATTAAATGAGGCAAAATTAAAAAAAAAAACTGGGCCATGGTTCTCATAATTCATATTCCTTTCTCTTTCTTAAAACATGTTCTCTCTTCTCTCTCACTCTGAGTCTTCGCCGGAGAAGGCTAACTGGCCGCGTCGGAAATCTCCTTGCGGTGACGTGACTCCGAATACCAATTTTTCTTATCAATCTGATCCTCTCTTCTCTCTAGTTGCTAATCTATAGTTAATTTTTGCAGATTTTTAGTTTTGGAGCCCTAGATCTAAAGGGGGGTGAACGGAAACTCTAAGGCAAAGATGTGGCGAACGATGATGATTTATGATGAACATGCAAAACGAAAAACGAAACGAAAAATAAAAAAGGGAAAACGCAAATCGTGCTCTCCAAAAACTGTGAGCTTCGAACCTTTTTTTTCTTGAAATCTCTGCTTCCGGTACTTTTTGAATCTATTTCTCTTCTTCTGAATATACAATGACGATTAGGGTTCGGCTTTTTCTATCTCTGAGTTACTGATTTTCTTGACCAAGAAAGATATGGCTTTTAGAGTTCTGTTTTTTTTTTATACTCTGAACAGTTGATGATTTTTTTTGGTTTGGATGCTATGCTGGTTTCTGGTTTTTTTTTGCTAGGGTTTTGGTTGAGCTTGTATTGATGATGCTGGTTTTAGGTTTATGATGTTTGTTCTGGATCTGAGACAAAGGTTTTTGTGAGCTTGTGGTGATGTTGTTGGTTTTTGTGTCTATGATGTATCTCTTGGTCTGCGACAAGGGTTTTTTTGTGAGCTTGTGGTGATGTTGTTGGTTTTTGTGTCTATGATGTATCTCTTCTCTTTTGGTTTTGTATCCCCTATTCTGTTATATGCTTATGCTGGCTCTCTTTTTTATCAGTAAGAATAGGCTTTTGGGGGGAAATGTTGGCGAGTTTGAATGGATTTGATATGCTAATTTATGGCTTTTGAGTCCAAGTTAACATCTTTGCCATTTTAGTGTAAGTTTGGGCAGGTTTTGACTTGCTTTATGCAGAGTTGCAGCAGGTTTTGGACTGTATAGGGGCTGTAACAGGCTAGGTGATCTCTTTCCTCTTTTCTCTTTCAATGAAAATAAAAGCAGTTTTTTTTTGCTTTATTTTTAAACTTCTGAAGGGTTTGTGTGACTAGGAAAATGATGACATAATGAGCAAGTTAGCTTGCTACTGCTATTCTACGCTTATGATGTATTTGTTCTGCTTTGTGGGCTTGCTTGTTGCAGGTTGTATTTGTTCATTTGGCTGTTTGTTTAAGGTTGTTGTAATGTTGCCCGTTTGACTACTGTTTGTTGAGGGCTGTTTTGCTTGTAGTTTCTATTAGCCTGTTTTAATGCAGGTCTGCCTTTTGCTGCTGCTGTTTAGCAGTTTTTGATTCCTATTTTGGCTGTTTGTTTGCTGTTTGCAGCCTTGGCAATTTTCTTTTTCCTTTTTCTTTTGTGAACCAAGAAAGGCACTCTTTTTTATGATTTGCAATAGAATTTGGGGCCTATGATTAAACATTAAAAAAATCTGATTATGTGAAACAAATCAAATGAGGCTTTGTGGAATGTTTGAACATGATTCGACAACCACCCCTTAATTTTGATTCCTACACAAACCCTAGTGATGAATTTGTGAAATAGCTCTTTGAAAATTCCTTGTTCATGTTCATGTTTCTTTCTTGTACTAATCATGCTCTCTTTCTCTTGTTTCATGTGAGCAAAAGTGGAGATGACAAGGCAAAGAATGCAAGGAATCCGTGGCAAACATGAAGGTCTTGGAGAAAAGTCAAAGGAATTGATATAATTTGAATCTTCAAGAAACTTGATCATGGATTAGTTTCTCTTAGGTCAAATGTTCACTTGATTTTCTTTGTAACTTAGAACAATTCCTCTTGTACTTTGATGTATTTTGGAAGTATTGTATTCAATAGTTGTACCAACATATCCTTGAATAACAATAAGTTGTAAAACATAAAGTATTGAAAGAATTTGAAGTTTTGTAACAACCTTGGATGGTGTGTTTTAAATTGGGGAAGAACTTGAATTGTAGCATGAAGTATCCTTGTGATCAATGAAGTATTAGAACTTGAAATCCTTTGTAAACAACAATTTGTAATTTCTCTTTGTAAACAAGAAATTTGTAATTCTATTTGCAGTGTAATAATAAAAAGAGTTGATAGGATCTTGTACAAATTTTGGTATTCTAATTGAATTTTTTTTTGAAATTCCCAATCAGAATATTTGAAATAAAATACTTCAATATGGTAACTTGAATTCCAAATAATCACAAATAACTTTGTATTGTATTTCAAATAAACATGCTCTAAGAACAAACGTTAATCTTTCAGTAAACTGTGGTTAAGAAAAATTCAAAATCAACAAATGCCTTGCGACAATTTGATAATTTTAAAGTCTTCCAAACACAATTTTCCTTTGATTCTTTGAAGATAAACTTGTGAGCGACATCACATATGACCATGAACAGAAAAAAAATCGTCTCAAAGTCTTGTAATTCGAAGAAATCACAATTCTTAGAAATCAGACGACTGCTATTTGAAATTAGGTCAAAATTCATGATGCGACTTCCAATGCATTCGAATTTTTGGTGATCCTCTACGCGTAATCAGTTCTTGATTTGTGAATAGAAATTTTGGATGGAATCAAGGAGAATCATACACAAGAAAAACCATTCAAAAATATTGAATAATGAAGAAGTTACGATCGTTTAAATTTGTTCTCACAAAAAGGGTGATTTTCAAGTCGATGTAGTCCATTTCAGTTATCTGGACCATTGATTGAGCAAACTTGCAACGTGAGGTTTGAAAAATGACTTAAATAACCTTGAGGAGACATGAAGACCTATGAAGACCATTTGAAACCTTGAAGACTCAATTTTCTTTGAGAAATGCAAAATCCTAATTGCTGATTTACTGCTTAGGAAGAGAATCTGTCTGATCAACTTCTGAGCCAAATTAGGTATTCGAGAAACCCTTGGATAGTATCTTTAATGAGAAATGGGAGGGAAAATTTTGGGGTACAACAGTTGCCCCTGTTCAATCTTCTTAAACTTGAAAAGCGAGATTGACGTGTTTGTCGTTCGCGGCTTGAAAGTAGAAGATGATTGAACACTAGAGTGCCCAGAAATTTGCGCTTGATGATGCACTGGTCGATTGCGTAAGGAAATGGACTTAAAGATGCCATTTGGAGAAGCAAAGGAGAATTGTCGGAGATGAGCTTATAGATGCCATCCAAAGACGATAATTGACGGAAAGTTTGAACTCGATCTTAACAGAGAACGAATCAGAATAAATCATTGAGAGATTTATCTGAACCAGTAAAAATCTGGAGACGAATCAGAATAAATCGTTGAGAGATTTATCTGAACCAGTGAAAATCTGGAGACGAATCAGAATAAATCGTTGAGAACTTTATCTGAACCAGTAAGAATCTGAAAACGAATCAGAATAAACCGTTGAGAGATTTATCTGAAACAGTAAAAATCTGAAAATGAATCAGAATAAACCATTGAGAGATTTATCTGAAATAGTAAAAATCTGGAAACGGATCAGAATAAATCGTTGAGAGATTTATCTGAACCAGTAAAAATCTGGAAACGAATCAGAATAAACCGTTGAGAGATTTATCTGAACTAGTGAAAATCTGGAGACGAATCAGAATAAATCGTTGAGAGATTTATCTGAACCAGTGGAAATCTGGAGACGAATCAGAATAAATTGTTGAGAGATTTATCTGAACCAGTAAAAATCTGGAGACGAATCAGAATAAATCATTGAGAGATTTATCTGAACCAGTGAAAATCTAGAGACGAATCAGAATAAATCATTGAGAGATTTATCTGAACCAGTAAGAATATGAAAACGAATCAGAATAAACCGTTGAGAGATTTATCTGAAACAGTAAAAATCCGGGAATGAATTAGAATAAACTGTTGAGAGATTTATCTGAACCAGTAAAAATCTGGAGACGAATCAAAATAAATCGTTGAGAGATTTATCTGAACCAGTGAAAATCTGGAGACGAATCAGAATAAATCGTTGAGAGGTTTATCTGAACCAGTGGAAATCTAGAGACGAATCAGAATAAATCGTTGAGAGATTTATCTGAACCAGTAAAAATCTGGAGACGAATCAGAATAAATCATTGAGAGATTTATCTGAACCAGTGAAAATCAGGAGACAAATCAGAATAAATCATTGAGAGATTTATCTGAACCAGTAAGAATCTGAAAACGAATCAGAATAAACCTTTGAGAGATTTATCTGAACCAGTAAAAATCTGGAGACGAATCAGAATAAACCGTTGAGAGATTTATCTGAACCAGTAAAAATCTGGAGACGAATCAGAATAAATCATTGAGAGATTTATCTGAACCAGTAAAAATCTGTAGACGAATAAGAATAAATCGTTGAGAGATTTATCTGAACCAGTGAAAATCTGGAGACGAATCAGAATAAATCTTTGAGAGATTTATCTGAACCAGTAAGAATCTGAAAATGAATCAGAATAAACCGTTGAGAGATTTATCTGAAACAATGGAAATCTGGAGACGAATCAGAATAAATCATTGAGAGATTTATCTGAAACAGTAAGAACCAGCCTTTTCTCGGGAACTGGTCTGTATTTGACTTGTTGAAAATTTGTGTCTGTCGGAAGTTTGTTGATGATAATTTCCTAAAAAGGTGAAGAGTTAATTGTATGCGATGCTATGATATATGCAATGCATGGTATGATGTTGTTTTCTAAAAATAAACGAGATTGCACAGTATATACTTGTGTTGTCAATGCTATGACGTATGGATGCAAATGTATGGAATTAAAGATTGTTCGTGTCGTAGCGTTGTTGGAAGCGAGGAAAATAAATCCCTTTTGAAGCACTGAGGGGTGAGTTTCCAAATATAAACTCTCTTGTAGAAGGGAAAATCCAGACACCGCTTGTAGTCCTGCTGGGGAAATCTGAGAAGTTAGGTAATTTACTGGGAATACTCTGGAGTGATAGTTGGAAGTTTTGCTTTGTCAGGAATATGAGAACGCTTGATACCAACAGGCTGCATACTGGGGATATGTTAGCGATTCCGTAGTAGGATGTATTCGCTTCCGCTCTTGCTGGAGAAGGTGCCTGCGGGGGTCTTATGGAATGGCTTATAGATATTATCCTATTTCTTAAAGTCATTAGTAATTGTCTTTCTGTTTTTTTTGTTTATTTGTAACAGTAATCACGTTCAAATGCATATGCTCAAAAATAAATCATTGGACATTTTTGTAAACAAGACACAGAAACACAGAAAAACAGATGGTTTTGTACTTTCAAAAGGGATATCTTTGTATTAACTTGAATAAGTATTTTTTGTACAATGAGACAAGCATTCTAGCGAGAGAATGTCGTCGTAAAAAATGAAAATTGATACAAAGAAAGGATAGCTATGTGAAATAATCCCATAGGGTTCCCATTCTGCTATAGTCTTCATGTCTCTGAATGTCTTGTCCACTTGTCGCCTCGGCGAAGTCGATTGGATTAATTTAGAGTTGTTTGAGTTGATTGGTCGACGCTGAAGATTGTCTTCCAGATGATTTAACGGGACATAGTCATACGCTTCAATCCCTAACTTTATCCTGGACCGCCCTCTCGGGTTTTCAGTCCACCGGGATACCCCTTTTTGCCCAAGCCGCCCTTTCGGGTTTTTGACTTGCCGGGTGTACAGATTTTGTATTAACTTTCATCCCTTATTTTTGCCCGAACCCTTTTGGTTCTCCGGGAAGCCCTTATTTTTTCCTAGGCCAGTCAACCTAGCGGGTCTTTTATCATGCGTAGTATTTTTTAACTATGTCCGTATTTACAGGGTGCGGGAGGTCGTCGCCATCCATAATGGTCAAGATCATTGCTCCACCAGAGAAAATGCTTTTGATTACAAACGGACCTTCATATGTAGGGGTCCATTTTCCCCTGGGATCACCTTGTGGCAAAATGATACGCTTGATTACCAAGTCACCGACCCGATATACCTGACGTTTGACCTTTTTATTAAAATCTTTGATCATGCGTTTTTGATACATCTGACCATGATAGATAGCTGTAAGCCTCTTCTCATCAATCAAGTTTAGTTGGTCAAATCGAGTCTGGATCCAATCTTCTTCATTCAAACCAGCATCCTTCATGATTCTTAGAGAGGGGATTTGGACCTCAATAGGCAAGATAACCTCCATGCCGTATACCAGAGAATAGGGTGTTGCCCCAGTTGATGTGCGAGCTGTGGTACGATACCCGTGGAGAGCGAACGGTAGCATCTCATGCCAGTCTTTATATGTGACTGCCATTTTCTGTATGATCTTCTTAATGTTTTTGTTAGCAGCTTCTACAACACCATTCATCTTTGGCCGGTAAGGGGAAGAATTGTGATGCTGAATCTTGAATTGCTCACACAAGGCGGTGATCATAGTGTTGTTTAGATTCGTACCATTATCAGTGAGGATTCTCTCTGGGATACCGTACCGACATATGAGATTCTGTTTGATGAACTGAGCGACCATATTCTTTGTAACTAGGCGAAGGAAGTTGCCTCAACCCACTTTGTAAAATAGTCGATGGCCACTAAGATGAAGCGGTGTCCATTGGAGGTTGTTGGCTTGATTTCCCCAATCATATCAATTCCCCACATAGCAAAGGGCCAAGGAGACGTCAAGACGTTCAGTGGAACCGGAGGTACGTGCACTTTATCCGCATAAATCGGACACTTATGGCAAGTCCGAGAGTGTTGGTAGCAATCTGCCTCCATGGTAGACCAATAATAGCCTGCCCGTAGGATTTTCTTTGCCATTGTATGCCCACTGGAATGGGTACCAAAAGTGCCTTCGTGTATTTCAACCATGATCCTTTCAGATTCAACCTTGTCTATGCACCGAAGTAGAACAGAGTCATGACTGCGTTTGTACAAAATGTCGTTACTAAGGAAGAACTTAGCTGAGAATCTTCTTAGGAACTTCTTGTCATTCACTGAAGCTCCTTCTGGATATTCCTGAGACTCGAGATACCTTTTAACTTCGTGGAACCAAGGTCAATCCACTACTTCTTTGGTACTGATCTCGTGACAGTAGGTTGGTTCATCCATCCGCTCAATGGCGATTTGAGGAGCCTCATTATCCCAATTAAGTTTAAACATATATGACATTGTAGCTAATGCGTCTGCTAGCTGATTTTCTTCTCGCAGGAAATGCTCGAAGGTAATCTTCTCGAAATGCGGCAACAATGTCAACACATGTTCTTTATAAGGGATAAGGTTGGGGTGTTTGGTGTCCCATTCCCCTTTGACTTGACTGATGACCAAATTTGAATCTCTAAATACATCCAAATATTTGATCCCCAAGTCTATAGCAGCTTTGAGACCGAAGATGCATGCTTCATATTCTGCCATGTTGTTTGTACAGTTGAAGCAAAATCTGGCAGTAAAGGGAGTATGACATCCTTCCGGAGATATGAGTACAACACCGATACCGTTGCCAAGTGCATTGGACACCCCATCAAAGAACAGGGTCCATCGGGATCCTTGTTCAGGTCCGTCATATGGCCTGATTTCTTCACAGTTGTCTAATGTCATGATGTCTTCATCCGGGAAATCAAACTTCATGGACTGATAGTCTTCCACAGCTTGGTGAGTGAGGTGATCAGCCAATACACTACCTTTTATAGATTTCTGGGTAGTATATTGTATGTCATATTCTGTCAGGATCATCTGCCATCTCGCTATTCTCCCAGAAAGAGCGGGCTTCTCGAAGATGTACTTTATCGGATCCATTTTAGATATCAACAAAGTATTATGAGTCAGCATATACTGTCTCAGTCGGTGAGCAGCCCATGCCAGAGCGCAGCAAGTTTTCTTGAGCAGTGAATATCTTGTTTCACAGTCGGTAAACTTTTTGCTCAGGTAATAAATAGCATGCTCTTTTCGGCCAGACTCGTCATGCTGCCCCAGCACACACCCCATTGAGTTTTCTAAAATAGTTAGATACAAGATCAATGGCCTTCCCTCGACAGGTGGCAACAACACAGGAGGTTCTTGTAGGTATTCTTTGATTTTGTCAAAAGCAACTTGGCATTCGTCATTCCATTCGATTACTTGATCTTTCTTCAAGAGCTTGAAGATTGGCTCACAAGTAGCTGTCATGTGAGAAATGAACCTGGCGATGTAATTCAAACGTCCCAAGAATCCCCTGACTTCCTTTTTAGTACGAGGAGATGGAATTTCTTGTATTGCTTTAACCTTGGCAGGATCAACCTCGATACCCTTGTTGCTGGCGACAAAGCCTAAGAGTTTACCAGACTGTACTCTGAATGTGCACTTGTTTGGATTCAATCTCAACTTGTACTTCCTCAGCCTCTGAAACAGCTTTTGTAAGTGATCAAGGTGCTCTTCTTCCGTCTGTGATCTGGCTATCATATCATCCACGTAGACCTCTATCTCATGATCTATCATGTCATGAAATAAAGCTACCATGGCGCGTTGATAAGTTGCCCCAGCATTCTTCAGTCTGAATGGCATGACCTTATAATAGAAAGTGCCCCACTGTGTAACAAAGGTCGTTTTCTCCATATCTTCAGGCGCCATTTTGATTTGGTTGTAGCCTGAGAAACTGTCCATGAAGGAAAACACTTTGTGTTGTGCCGTATTGTCAACTAGGATGTCGATGTGGGGGAGTGGGAAATCATCTTTGGGGCTTGCCCTGTTTAAGTCTCTGTAGTCCACACACATCCGCACTTTACCATCTTTCTTGGGTACAGGAACAACATTGGCCACCCATTGGGGATAAGAGGTGACAGCCAAAAATCCGGCATTGAATTGCTTCATGACTTCTGCTTTGATCTTTTCCGACATATCAGGCCTCATGCGACGAACCTTTTGCTTTACTGGGGGACAATCTTCCTTTGTAGGCAGACGATGTACCACAATATTTGCATCAAGTCTCGGCATGTCTTCGTATGACCAGTCAAAGATCTCAACATAGTCGTGTAATAATTGAATCAGGCGCTCCTTGACACTGGATTCCAAATTGGCACCCACCTTGACCTCCTTCTTGTCTTCCTCAGTTCCCAAGTTAACTGTTTCGACCGGCTCTTCGTGTGGCTGAATGGTCCTTTCTTCCTGTTGCAACAACCTGGCCAACTCCCCTGGCACTTCATAATCTTCCTCACCTTCGTCATCGGCTTGGTAGATCAGATTTTCAAAGTCACAATTGGCCATAGTAGAACTGTTACCCATGGGATCCTGAGTGGATGTAGATCTGCATTTTTAATATGTGAGTGTTTGTAAGAGCATAGCTACCTTTGAAAGAAATAAAATGTAAGATAGAAAAGACAAAGAAAACAAAATTTCATGCAAAAACGTCCATGATTCATTAATGACATATGAGAATGAAGTGACAACCCTCACAAATGGACCGTTGTGCCTCGGGTAAGACACAAGGTTTTTAAAAAGTATGAATTGTCTAAATATTACAAGCATGAAAATATTAAAAGACAATTACTCTTGAATAAAAGTAATAGGAATGAAATCTTTGGCCTCCCAATTGTTGAGCCCTCCGCCGATGGTTGGAAAAATCCATTCATCCATGTCACAGCTTCCATCATTGTCTTCTATTCATTGACTCCTTGATTGCTGATACGTAGAGGTAGTCCCCCAGTGCGAGAACGTCGAACAGCTTTTTGGGCCTCTGAAGTGAACCCCAACCCAAATTTTTCGGACTTGTAGGGAATATTCGGAAGCTGACCCCAGATAGTACATCCTCCCTCTTCAACTACTGCTCGAGCATCTTTCAACGAGGCCATCTTCAGTGGAGGTCTGGTAATCTTCGGGACTTTCGGAGTAGACTTGGTTGTCGCGACTGTTGCTGGAACCTCCTCAAAGTTCTGACAGGGAGTCTCTATGAATTCACCATCCATTTCAACATACCTGAAAGAGTTCAGATGGCTAACCATGTACTTCTCCTCTCTGTGAACTGTGATAATCTTTCCCCTGATCGGGTATTTTAGCATTTGGTGTAGGGTAGAAGTGACGACACCAGCACCATGGATCCAGGGTCGACCCAACAGACAAGAGTACGAAGGGTAGATGTCCATCACATAGAAAATTGAGTCAAAAGTATGAGTCCCAATTTTTATGGGGATACTAACTTCTCCGTGCATTGTCCTCTTGGAGCCATCAAAGGCCCTTACTATGATGTTGCTAGGTTTCAAGATTAACCCCTCGCAATCCAGTCGGTCGAGAGCAATTTTGGGTAAGACGTTCAATGATGAGCCAATATCCACTAGAACATGGGCAAGTGTGGTGCCCCTGCATTCAATGGAAATATGTAAGGCATTGTTGTGCTTCCTTCCCTTAGAGGTTAAATCAGCGTCAGAAAAGCCCAATCCATTATCAGCAGTTAGACTGGCCACACAATTTTCAAATTGGTCGATGGAGGTCTCTTGGGGTACGTGGGCGGTCTTAAGAAACTTTACCAAGGCTTTGGCGTGAGTTTCAGAACATAAAAGTAAGGACAACAATGATATCTTCGAAGGGGTCTGCCCCAATTGTTCTACAATGTTGTAGTCACTTTTCTCGATTATCTTCAGGATTTCTTATATTTCTTTTCTAGAAGCTTCAAGGATGACTTCGAGATATTCTCTTGCTTGGGCAGGCTCAATCAAAGCCTATTTGCCCCTTGTATCGGTAACAGGGATAACAGTAGGAGTATCACTCGGAGTGTCGGTATGAGTGGCAGTAGTAATGATCACAGGAGTAGCAACGGTCTTTGGAGAAATCTCAGGTGAGAAGACTCTTCCACTTCTTGTTATTTTGCTGGTCCCAGTGATGTTACCGATATCAGGATCAATATCTCTTGCAACTTTGTCTTTGACAGCCAATTGATCTTGCTTGACGCCATAGTAATAAACGTCAGCCCCATAACTCCAGGGAACAACTTTATCTGAGGAGTATGATATTGGTCTTGGCATAGTGATGATTAAAGGTGCAGATCTTGGAACAGATGTAATCCTGACGGGTCTTTTAGTGGAGACCCTGGGAGGATTGTCGGAAATGGTGATTATCGAAACATCTTGATAAGAACTTTTGATAAGAGGTAGCTTTTCAAATAGGATTTCTTTTCTAGTCATCAGGCGTTGGACGCCTATCTTTAGTAACAAACAGTCGTTCAGTAGAGACTTGCATAAGTGACAATCTTCATTGCAGCCTGGGAACAGGCCAGATCGCAATAGATTATGTTTAATGGTCAACAGAGGAGTAACTAAATCATTCACAGAGGAAACAAAACGAACATCGTCAATGGCGTTGATACCTTGGCCATGTTTGGGCATTGGCGCCGTTATTACATTAGGTGTTTCTGGGGGATCAAATTCAATCTCTTTCGCATCGATAAGGTCTTGCACCTTATTCTTTAAGGCCCAACAGTCATTTGTATCGTGCCCCGGGCTTTCAGAATGATAGGCACATCGGGCGTTCGGGTTGGGAGCTTCCTTTAAAGTTGCTAGATTAGTTTTTATAAGGTGTGGCAAAACTTGAGACATGGTCATGTTAATCCGGGTAAATCGTCTCATGGGTGCTTCTGGTTTGCGCTGATGATTTCGCTGTTGATTTGGCGCAGGATTAGAAATCATGACAGCCCCTACTGCCGGATGACAATCGGTTTTGTTTTGACTTCTATAATCATATGCAGCACTGACCTCCTTCTTTCCAACAAAGGGCTTCTTCACCATACTCGAGGATGCATCTCTTTGAATTTTTCCGCTTTTTATACCGGCCTCAATCCGCTCACCAGTGATAATTAATTCAGTAAACCCAGCTGAGGAACTCCCAATCAGGTGATTGAAAAATGGTCCCGACAAGGTGCCTGGGAACATATCCACTAATTCTCTGTCGGATAGAGGGGGCTGGACTCTGCCTGCGAGATCCCTCCATTTTTGAGCATAGGTTTTGAAACCTTCACCCGTTCCCATAGACATGCTTTGTAATTGCGTCCTAGTCGGAGCCAAATCAACATTATACTGATATTGTTTATAGAAATCAGCGGCCAACTCTTCCCAGTTGCAAACATTGGTCCCTTCCAATTGGTAGAACCAATCCAACTGCGTCCCAGATAAACTCTCCTGGAAGAAATGCACCCACAAATTCTTGTCAGCCGTGTGGGGTTGAATCTTTCTGACATATGACCTTAGATGTAGCTTCGGGCAAGAGACACCATCGTATTTGGAGACAGTTGGGACCTTGAATTTTTGTGGGATGACAACCCCCGAGATGAGTCCTAATTCTTCAAAGTCCAAACCGGGTACCCTCTGAATCTCCATAGCATTCAAACGATCCTCTAGTTGTTTGTATTTATCATCAGCAGGAGGATATTATTCCTCAGAGTAATCAGGCTCTTCCTCTCCTTCGGATACTGGGTCGTTGTTCACTTCTTGGGTTTGATTATCTCCTTCGCCTGATGATGTTGCAAAGTCTAAAGTTTGCCTGGTTTGTCCTTTAAACCTTCTTCCCATGATTACAACACCGGTTGCTTTCCTCATTTTCTTCTTCTTCTCTTTGGCCAGCAGAGTCTTCAACTCCTCTTTTCCTTTTGTCAGAGCCATGAGCATTTGTTGAAACTGGGCATTCTACGCCTGAAGATCTTTCACAGTCTGTTCAATATCCATCTCACTAAAATAAACAGTAGAAGGATAAGGCAACCTGTTATGAGAAACCTGTATGATGTTATGATGAATGAAGATGCAATATGCAAATGATTTCAAGGAAATTTAGAGATTTAAACTTGTTCAAACCAAAAAAGGAACACATGTCATATTAAATAAAACCAAGTTTGAATACATCATGCCTCCTTGGGCTTACAAAGAAAGAAACAAAATACAACAAAACTCCTAAGACAAAAAGACCGAACGCATCCTCTTTGGAGCAATGTAGGCATTCAAGTTTTTCTCTTCATGAAGCTGTTTGGTGAGCTCTAGAACATTCTTCTCACTGGTGTAGTACTGGGTTTCAAAGGTGTCTCGCCCTTCCTTCAACTGAACCCAAGCTTTCTGCAGGTCTTCGAGAGAGGTAGGCATGTCAGGATGAAGAACGGTGTATGGGACGTCTCCTTCAATTACAGGCTCAATGATGACAAGAAGGATGGAAGGATAAGGCATCAAGAGACTCTGGGTACGAGCCCGTACCCACCTAAGGTAAGGCTCGAGAGGAATAGAGTTTTTATGTCCTAAAGTCCTACTGTCCACCTTGTTCACCATTCCCCAAGCACGTGTAAACCTCTGGCGGTAACCTTGGTCCTCTTTGTCGTATTCGAACACCATACCTTGGATGAGCATCTCGTGAGGTCCGTCTCTTCGGGCATACCCAAACTGCCGAAGAGCTAAGCATGGGTTGTAGGTGATACCTCCCCTAATGCCAAGTAGAGGTACATTAGGGAATTCCCCACAACGGTCAACGATAGAGATATATTCCAAGGATCTAGAGCACCAACGGATATCAGAATGGGTGAGAGACATCATCCTTTGAGACCAAGTCAGTCTTTGCTCGTTCTTCAATGTTGACTGAGGCAGCTGTGAAGTGAACCACTTAGCGAGTAGGGGAATACAACACAAAAGGGTACCTCTTTTCTTCATGGTGCGGGTATGAAGGCAATGCAAGATGTCTCCTAGTAAGGTAGGTATAGGATTGCGAGAGAGAAAGACTTTGATGGCATTAATGTCTATGAATTGGTCTGAATTGGGAAACAGAACCAGACCATAAATGAGGAGAGCTAGTACATCTTCGAAAGCTTGGAAATCCATGTCATCCCAGAATAAACGAGCTTTTTCCAATAGAAACTTAGCTAGAAAGCCTTTAACCCCACTTCTTGTCTCCCAATTGGCTATGACGTCGACCCTCTTCACATGTAAAGCTTCGGCGATGACTTCAGGTTTTGGAATCCCTTCTAGACCGGTGAACGGTATCTGATTAAGCACGGGAACCCCTAAGAGTAGAGATAACTCTTCCAGTGTAGGTACCAACTGATAGTCCGGGAAAGTGAAACAATGATGTACGGGATCAAAGAATTGGAATAGTACACACATCATTTCTTCTTGGAAGTTAGATGTAGCCAAACTGAGGAGTCGACCATATTTCTTGGTAAAAGGAGAATCCCCGGGCACTCTTGAGGATAGCTCTTGAAGTTGAGGATGTGCTTTTACGAAGACGATTCAGATGGTGTTTCTTCAGAGAGAATTCATGTCCTACAAAACAAAACAAAAAGATAAATTTCTAAATCCTTGAAATGGTTAGTGAGCATGCATATGATGTTGATGATGTTTATGATGTTTATGTACAAGAAAATATATACACACACAACAAACAAGTCCTTATGTTTTAGGCTTGCATGAGTTTTATAGGTAAGTACCCTCTTGAAGTCTAGTTGGCTAAACCTGTCCTAGAAATAATGATCGGGTTCTAAAGGATCTCAATATCACCGACCTTTCTTTTAGGGATTGTCTCAGCACAACAATCTTTTCTTGCGGCCAAGATATCCCAAAAGTCTAGCCTCAATGAGTGTATTATTGAGTATCAACCAATTTTCGGCTCTACACCGAAACCGGCTACCTCACTATGTCCTAATGGTCAAGTTTGTTCAATTAGGGTTCTAAGGTCAATTAGTGCTTCATGACGCCACTCAGCAACCCCGTATTCTCCTTGATTCACCACGAGGGATACCAGTACCCACAAATACATCACACTAACATAGCCATTGTTTCCACCATATCGGTCTACGCCGTACAGTCTCCACAATCTATTGCTATTTACCTAAAAAGGTGTCCCAGATTCGGGTGGAGGATCAAAATAAGCCCAATACAAAGAACTAAATATAAAGCACACAAATCAAATAATGAAAGCGAGTAAAGATGATCTAACCCTAAGGTAACCCCACTTTTATACTTATCCCCAGCAGAGTCGCCAGTTCTGTGATACGGTGGGAGAATTGACTTGATGTTTTGCATTTTGATCGCATTTGTGCGGATAGCAAGAGTCTCCACCGACTTTTCTTTTCTCCAAAAGGAAAGGTAAAAAAACACAGGAAAGACCTTTCGAGATTATTTCTCGAGTTCGGGGGGTAGATTATGAAAAGGGAAGTTATTAGCACCCTTTTCATCCATGGGTTTCCATGGGCTCTTAGTTACTCGTTTAGATCATTTGCTTTTATTTGACAGTGTACTTGTGGTGTGGGCTTTGAAAGTGTTTTGAAAAATCTCGTTGTAATGGTTCTCGTTTCTATAAGAACGCGTACAAAATTTTGTTTCGAAAAGTCGTTCAAAGATGTGTTTGTGGATTGTGTTTCGGAAAGTGTTTTGAAAAGATGTTTTGCAATGGTTCTCGTCTCTATAAGAACGTATACAAAATGTTTTGTCTTTTGAAAATGTTTTGAGATGAAAGTGTAGGTGTAGAAATGTTTTTGTCGCGAGCAAGCGAGTAACTAGGAGCGAATCTACCTACTCAAAAGGTTTTCAATTGTTCTTTTCTTCCTCCTTTTAATGTTGCTATCTTACCATTAATTTGGTAAGAGGCCCCATCGTTGGATGTGAAGGGACAAGTGCGGGTCAATTTTACAGTCATCGAAAGCAACTTATGAGACGCTTTATCAATTTTCGTAAGGGACGAGCTCGTTTTATCAAAGGCAACATCGAGGGTCATCGAGGAACTACGATCTTTTTATCGAAGGGTCATTGCTAAAGCGTCCCATATTCGAGGGACATAACTGTGTTTTTTGAGGCAACGAGCGAGGTTACCCTAGAGATGCGCGTGTGAATAAGTGTGTTGGATTCAAGTTATTTTGTTGAAATTAGGTTATCTAGCGATTAATTTTATGTCTTTCCATGCACGCCTAATTACTATACAGTATAAGGAAAAACAGTAAATTGCGGAAATTAAAATTCTACCCTATTACAGAAATTTCGGGAATGGGAGGTACAATTTTACAAATAGGGATGAGTCGAATGCGATTAAAAGTATAAATAGCAAACAATACAACCAAATCGAATTGAAAATGAACAAATAATTTAATTAAAACAATTTAAAGTAAAACAAATAAAATAATATTTTTGGTAATTTTATTCTTTTATGGATTTTGTTTGTGAATAATAGAGATGTAACTAAAGGTTATTTTAAACTAAGTTAAAAAAAATCTAAGGTTTAAAAAAAATTCAAAATTAAAACCTAAGCTAAATTAAAGATAAATATATTTAAAAAAAATACTAATTTAAATCTAAAATGAAAGAATCAAAACTCTAAGACTATTTAAAAAAACTTCTAGATAAAAAGAATGTTATTAAATCTAAACTATGTTAACCATAGGTTCAAAAATCTATATATAAACTAATATAAAATTTCAAAAAAAAAAGGATGGCATTCTTTAATTCATGAATAAAAGAAATAATAAAAAGATATATAGAAGATGAAGAACACAAAAAAATGGAATCTGGATGGGTTGGCAAAGGGCTTGAGACCCAACTGGTTGTGACCTAAGCATTGGAGGTGTGTGAGCAAGATTCAGGAGTGCAGATCGAAAAGAACATGGGCCAGATCTGAAGGCCCAATTGAAAACTCTTAAGATGAAGGGTGGGGTTCAAGAGGTGGTGAAAAATGTCACCACCATATCAGATTAAGGAATTATCAAATAAATGAGGCAAAATTAAAAAAAAACTGGGCCATGGTTCTCATAATTCATATTCCTTTCTCTTTCTTAAAACACGTTCTCTCTTCTCCCTCACTCTGAGTCTTCGCCGTAGAAGGCTAACTGGCCGCGCCGGAAATTGCCTTGCGGAGGTGACGATGGCGGCGTAACTCCGAATACAAATTTTTCATATCAATCTGATCCTCTCTTCTCTCTAGTTGCTAATCTATAGTTAATTTTTGCAGATTTTTAGTTTTGGAGCCCTAGATCTAAAGGGGGGTGAACGAAAACCCTAAGGCAAAGATGTGGCGAACGATGATGATTTATGATGAACATGCAAAACAAAAAACGAAACGTAAAAGAAAAAAAGGGAAAACGGAAATTGTGCTCTCCAAAAACTATGAGCTTTGAACCTTTTTTTTTCTTGAAATCTCTACTTCCGGTACTTTCTGAATCTATTTCTCTTCTTCTGAATATACAATGACGATTAGGGTTCGGCTTTTGCTATCTCTGAGTTACTGATTTGCTTGACCAAGAAAGATATGGCTTTTAGAGTTCTGTTTTTTTTATACTCTGAACAGTTGATGATTTTTTTTGGTTTGGATGTTATGCTGGTTTCTGGTTTTTTTCTTGCTAGGGTTTTGGTTGAGCTTGTATTAATGATGCTGGTTTTAGGTTTATGATGTTTGTTCTGGATCTGAGACAAAGGTTTTTGTGAGCTTGTGGTGATGTTGCTGGTTTTTGTGTCTATGATGTATCTCTTGGTCTGCGACAAGGGTTTTTTTGTGAGCTTGTGGTGATGTTGTTGGTTTTTGTGTCTATGATGTATCTCTTCTCTTTTGGTTACGTATCCCCTGTTCTGTTATATGCTTGTGCTGGCTCTCTTTTTTATCAGTAAGAATAGGTTTTTGGGGGGAAATATTGGCGAGTTTGAATGGATTTGATATGTTGATTTATGGCTTTTGAGTGCAAGTTGACATCTTTGCCATTTGTGTAAGTTTGGGCAGGTTTTGACTTGCTTTATGCAGAGTTGCAGTAGGTTTTGGACTGTATAGGGGTTGTAACAGGCTAGGTGATCTCTTTCCTCTTTTCTCTTTCAATGAAAATAAAAGCAGTTTTTTTGCGTTATTTTTAAACTTCTGAAGGGTTTGTGTGACTAGGAAAATGATGACATAATGAGCAAGTTAGCTTGCTATTGCTATGCTATGCTTATGATGTATTTTTTCTGCTTTGTGGGCTTGCTTGTTGCAGGTTGTATTTGTTCATTTGGCTGTTTGTTTAAGGTTGTTGTAATGTTGCCTGTTTGACTGCTGTTTGTTGAGGGTTGTTTTGCTTGTAGTTGCTATTAGCCTGTTTTAATGCAGGTCTGCCTTTTGCTGTTGCTGTTTAGCAGTTTTTGACTTTCCTGTTTTGGCCATTTGTTTGTTGTTTGCAGCCTTGGCAATTTTCTTTTTCCTTTTTCTTTTGTGAACCAAGAAAGGCACTCTTTTTTGTGATTTGCAATAGAATTTGGGGCCTATGATTAAACATTAAAAAATCTGATTATGTGAAATAAATAAAATGAGGCTTTGTGGAATGTTTGAACATGATTCGACAACCACCCCCTAATTTTGATTCCTACACAAATCCTATTGATGAATTTGTGAAATAGCTCTTTGAAAATTCCTTGTTCATGTTCATGTTTCTTTCTTGTACTAATCATGCTCTCTTTCTCTTGTTTCATGTGAGCAAAAGTGGAGATGACAAGGCAAAGAATGCAAGGAATCTGTGGCAAACATGGATGTCTTGGAGAAAAGTCAAAGGAATTGATATAATTTGAATCTTCAAGCAACTTGATCAAGGATTAGTTTCTCTTAGGTCAAATGTTCACTTGATTTTCTTTGTAACTTAGAACAATTCCTCTTGTACATTGATGTATTTTCGAAGTATTGTATTCAATAGTTGTACCAACGTATCCTTGAATAACAATAAGTTGTAAAACATAAAGTATTGAAAGAATTTGATGTTTTGTAACAACCTTGGATGGTGTGTTTGAAATTGGGGAAGAACTTGAATTGTAGCATGAAGTATCCTTGTGATCAATGAAGTATTAGAACTTGAAATCCTTTTTAAACAATAATTTGTAATTTCTCTTTGTAAACGAGAAATTTGTAATTCTATTTGCAGTGTAATAATAAAAAGAGTTGATAGGATCTTGTACAAATTTTTGTATTCTAATTGATTTTTTTTTTTGAAATTCCCAATCAGAATATTTGAAATAAAATACTTCAATCTGGTAACTTGAAATCCAAATAATCACAAATAAATTTGTAACTGTTTTTCAAATAAACATGCTCTGAGAACAAACGTTAATCTTTCAGGAAACTGTGGTTAAGAAAAATTCAAAATCAACAAATGCCTTGCGACAATTCGATAATTTTAAAGTCTTCCAAACACAATTTTCCTTCGATTCTTTGAAGATAAACCTGTGAGCGGCATCACATATGACCATGAACAGGAAAAAAAATCGTCTCAAAGTCTTGTAATTCGAAGAAATCACAATTCTTAGAAATCAGACGACTGCTATTTGAAATTAGGTCAAATTTCATGATGCGACTTCCAATGCATTCTAATTTTTGGTGATCCTCTACGCATAATCAGTTCTTGATTTGTGAAGAGAAATTTGGGATGGAATCAAGGAGAATCATACACAAGAAAAACCATTCAAAAATATTGAATAATGAAGAAGTTACTATCGTTTGAATTTGTTCTCACAAAAAGGGCGATTTTCAAGTCGATGTGTTGTACCCCAAAATTTACCCTCCCATATCTCTCAATATATGTCAAGGATGATCTTCAAATTGCTCAAGATTGCTCAAGGGTTGTACAGTCAAATCACCTCCTAAGACAGCTGAAATTAGGGTTTTGGTTATTTCAAGGAATTTGGGGTTTTCAATGGTTCAATCAAGTCTCATAGGCCTATATACATTCTCAAGCACCTACATGCCAAGTTTCAAGACTCACAGTGCCAATTTGCACAGTCAAAAGCTCCATTTGACCTACAATCAACTGCAAGGGCAAAATGGTCATTTTGCAGTCAAAAGTCAGAATTTTTGGTCAACATCTAATTTTGAGTTCACAATCATCATTTGATCAAGCCTTGATCATGATTCCACAAGAATAGCTCAAAAATCATCAAGATGCAAAAAGTTACTATTTTTGGACAGCAGAAAAGTCAACTGTACTTTGACAAGGGCATAACTCTTTCATGGTTTGTCATAAAAATTCCATCCAAAGCTCATTTTGAAGAGGATGCAATCTCCTACAATCCATCTTCACACTCCAAGATCAGAAAATGCTCTCACAAGAAGTTACAAATTTTTACATTATAGGTCAATTTCAAAAGTCAACAAAAGTGCACTTTGAGTCAAAGGCCATAACATGAGATTGGTAAATCCAAATGACATGGAACCAAAGGCATTGGTTAGAGGACTTCAAGAGCTTTCCAAAATGTCCAAGAACATGGTCATATGATCAAAATTGAGCAAGTTGTGCATTGGAGAAGTTGGGAAATTTTCATGAATTTGCAAAAGTCAACTTTGCTCAAAACACCTTCTTTTTGCTAATGGGCCTCAAATCTCTTCTTGAAACTTCACCCATGACTTATGCACTACCCACCAAGATTAATTGGATTTATTTTCTTATTTTTATTGATTAATTGGATTTTTAATACATATTAATTCATTTAATTAATTTAAATTGTAGGAAAATAGAAGATTTGATTTTTTAAATCAATTTGTGAAGCAAATATGATCAAAACATGCTGGCAAATTCGTGCACAAGTCAAAGATACAAAAAAAATCCAAATTTGGCAACATTGTTCAATCATGAAAAATCAAGAAGATTTGATTTTCAATCAAAGATTTAAACATCAATGCACATGGATATTGGCCCAGCTTTTAACCTAATTTGATTCTCCTATATGTATGCAAGCTAACCATACCCTAGCACACGATTGAAAGCTGTAGAAACAACCCTGTCAAATTCAAGAATTTCCAAGAAAAGTCCAAACCTGTTCTTGCATTCTAGGCCAATTCAAGGCGTTTTGATCATCCAAACACCTTGCAGGAGTTCCCGGGAGTGTTTTGCAATCAAATTCAGGCATCAAAGCTTAAGGAATCACTGAACACAGTTTCACGGTTTGCCTTTCTTATTCAGAATTATATATCTTGATTCATGCGCATTTAACATGTTTTTGTGATTGTTTTGCATTGCTAGGGACCATACAAAGCTAATGGCATGATTGAATTGAACTGTAATGCCCTGAATCGTGAGATGCCATGATCAAATTTCTAGGTTTCTTGAGCTTTAAATTAGGGCTTTCTGAACCAGGAAAAATTGGGACTAGTGAGATACATGACTGAAATCGTGAGACCAAGACGAACACAACCCATACCTCGCGAAATATTTATGCTTGCTAGATTTCTAATCGCTATTTTTCCTTGCAGGAAGTAGTGGGGGTTAAAAACCCCCCGCTATTTGATTCTGATTATGCAGGACAAACGAAGAAGATGATGATGTGTTGATACCTCATTGGCTTATTTGAAAAGCGCGCGTTATTTTTTGTTTTACAGCATATTGATTAATTTCCCAATATAATAATTGCTCCTTATTTTAATAACAATTGAAGCAGCTTGGTTGGATGGCAAAGGCGTTGGCATATGAACATTGGGACCTGGGTTCGAATCCCAGGTCCCCCAAATATTTGTTATAATTTTTATCTAGGTGATTGTGTGTGATGCAGCAGGCATGGCATATCATGGATCTCCAATTCCCAGGCGCCAGATGTCTTCAAACTCAAATCCAATGACCTAGATGGAAGGACTATCATGGTCCTTAGTCAACACGTGTGTGTACAAATCAGAAAGTCAAACAGGCTGGAGAGTTAGTGGGCCTGGAAGTTGCAAAACACACCTCCTCTTGGGCCCATCATCCCCTGGGTTTATTCCTTTTTTTTCTTCTTTTATATTTTTCATTTAATTGTTTTATTATTAATTATTATTATTATTACTTAATTAACCAAATTAATTTTTTTCATAAAAATCAGAAAACATCAAAATATAATATTTTTATTTATTAGATTTAATTAGTTATTTTTGTAAATAAATACTAACATAATTAATTTAGTTAATTAGGTTAATTTTAATATTTTTGCAATAACTTAAAATCAACATAGAATTAGGGTTTTTAATAACTTTTAACCATCTTTTTATTTTTTCCTAAAAAACATAAAAAACTCAAAAAATATCTTTCTTTTATTTAATTAATTAATTAGTCTAGGTTTAATTTAATTAAATGCAAAATAATAAAAAATCTCTTTATTTCTCAAAAAGGGTCAAAACCCTAAAAACTCTCCGATCCAATTTTTCTCGCGCGTATGATTATTCTTGATTCATATTTTGATCCATATAATTGTATTTGCTCCGAGGATGTAATTGCTTTAATTAAGACCTTTTTATCGCTTTCATTTAATTTCTCGCAATTTACTTTTCAAGGGTTTGTTTTTGGCGATGTAAATACCTGACGCCTTGTAATAGTTTAGCTTTATTTTCCGCAAGTATTAACTGCTAGATGTATGATAACTAGGCTATGCATGACAAGATCTCTCTTAAATAAAAATCAATCGTTGCTCACCATACCATGTACAAAGATAACATAACTGAAACTTGACACACTCGCACATGCCACTCTTAGGGTACGCCTCACTTGGTTGCCTCGACGTGGTCATTGAGTATAGGATGTTTTAGAGGTCGCCCTCCTGTCTAAAGATCAAAGATGCCTCGAAACGGTTCCCTCGATAAAAAATTATCTAGGACATTAGGGTTACCGCTAAGGCGTCCTACCATTGCTTTGGTGACCACATGTCCCTATAATCGAATTGACCCGAAAACTCCAACGACGGTGCTACCTACTTCTCAATAGTGGGATAGCACTGTCTAAAGGACATTTACACAGCTTAATTTCTTTTGAGTAGGTAGAAGTTCTCAGGTACTTGCTCTTTCAAAACAAAAATACTTTTCGCACTTACACTTTTCAAATAAAGTTTTCAAACAAACACTTCATACACTCTTGAGGAAAGATACAAGAGTTAAATCGAAGTTTTCAAACAAAACTTTTTCAAAACCCACAAACACAAGAAAAGCAAAACTTTTTGAAAACATAGTGAGCAAGTACCTAAGAGCCCGTGGATAACCACGGATAGAAAGGGTGCTAACACCTTCCCTTTCTATAATCTACCTCCCGAACCCGAGAAACATCTCGAAAAGGAATTTTGTTGTGCTTTTGTCCTTTCCTTGTTGGAGAAAATAAAAGACGGTGGCGACTCTTGCTTACCGCGACATTTTGCGAAACGCAAACGCGAACCAGCATTCCAAAACAGTCAGTTCTATTTCCACCGATCACAGAACTGGCGTCTCTGCTGGGGACTTTAATAAGTGAGGTGTACCTTAGGATTAGATCACCATGTTTTCAATTATATGCTTTGTGTGCTTTAACTTTGTGGGCTTGTATCAGAGTTCTATAGATCCTAACCCGGATCTGGGGATACCCTTTAGGTAAGTAGCAATAAACTGTGAGGGACCTGTCCGGCGTAGACCGACACGGGTGAAGCAGTAGCTACATTGGTGTGACACCTTAGTCTGTACCGATATCCTTTGTGTTGGAACGAGGAGAATATGGGTCTTCTGAGGAGTCATTAAGCACCAACTGACCTTAGAACCTTAAATTGACCAACTTGGCCATAGAACAGTAGCAGTATGCTACACTCATTGAGGCTAAACTCTCGCGATGGTTCCGGCTGCAAGAAAAGGTTGCCAAACTGGAATTATGACCGATTGAGGGTAGTTAGTGATATTGAGATCCTCTAGAACCCGGTTACTATTTTTAGGATAGGTCTTAACCAACTGAAACTGAAAGAGGGTAGTACCTAAACTTCATGTCATCCTGAAATCTAAGGGCTCTTTTGTGTGACTTGTGTGCTTTCAAATCTGAACTACTTGCACATTCTTGTTATCTGACAACATGGGTTCCTTGCAGGTTTTATTTACAGTCCTTATTCATTGCAGGGCTTACTTACACCTCACACTTTTGCATCATAACATCATACCATAGCATTTCCTTAACCATTTCAAGGATCTCAAGGGTTTGTGATGTAGGTCAGGATGAACCAAATGTCTAGCAAGGGGCAAAGGGGATTTATTTTCCTCTAGCCAAGGTTGTTTGGAGATCAAAACATGATAACTCGAGTCAGGGGCTATGACCCACTCGATATGGTGAGCTTGACTCTTGAAGAAGGACTCTCAGCAACATGAAGCTTCTTCAATCAAAACTACAAGATTCAAATTCTAACAGTTTCTTGTTTGCCCCGCGAGATCCTTGAAAACATTGCATACGTATATCATACATATCATTGCATAACAGGTCTCCCAATACAGGTCTCTCATGTTCTCGCTATTTATTTCAGCAATGGCTTTCCAACAAGACAACCAAGATCTTCATACTCAAGAGACTCAGTTCAGGGAAATCTTCCTAAACCTATCCAAGGGACGGGAAGAGTTGAGAACACTCCTCATGGGGAATTTGGTCAAGGAAAGTCCTGAAGACAATAAGGACGAACGGTTGAAACATCTGCAAGCTGAGGTAGATGCAATGAGAACCCAGATGCTGGGGTAGATGGCTCTTATCCAAGGCTTAGCTCGGGAGCAAGAAGAGTTGAGAACCATGATCAACCAGCTTCATCAAGACAGATACAACAGTATGAAGCAAACAGTCAAGGTTAAGGATCAAGTCATTAATCAACTTCAGAGAAGTCAAAGGTTTGGTTTGATGAATAGACCTCTTCAAGTCGCTGCTACCTCACAGGTCCAACAACAACCTCGCCAAGAACAACTGGTTGATCAGAGCAAGCCAAACAAGCCCAGGAGGCAATTCACCAAGCTCAACGTGTCACTGTCTCAAGCTTTACAACGCCTGTTGATATTGAATCTGGTGACGTTAAGGGACCCTCCTAAGAATCCCAACACAGCCTCCCCAAGGTATAACCCTGATGAAAGGTGTGCATACCACTCTGACAGTCCAGGACATGACACTGACGACTGTTGGACTCTGAAGAACAAGATCCAGGACCTGATTGATGAAGGAGCATTGGAATTCACCCAAGGTGGTCAGGCTGAGTTCTTCTACCATCCCTCCAAGGTTCACCATTTGAAGTGACAAGTCCTGAGACGAGAAGACTTTTTGTTCATTAGAATTTTCAATTTGTAATTTTCTTTCGATTGTTCAAACATTTATTCATGTCAAACTTTATTACTTTATCAATGCATTGCATATGTCTGTTTTGAATCAATCCATTCGTATTCACTATATTCAAATTACTTTCATTTTTTGTGATGTTCAAACTCTCGATTAAAAAAAACTTTCAAAACCTTTTGAGGGAGGATGACGAAAACGATACCACGATCTTTACAGTATGCTTTTGAATAGACCTCGCTGATGAGGTACAGGCATTGTTTCAAATCCTAAACAGTGGAGTTATAAGGAAGATAATCCCTCGTCAACCCCTTTGAGCCAAAGAAGTTGGAGTTTTTCTTTTCACAAATTAAAACCCTTAATCACAACCCGGGGCAGGGTAGTTTTCTCAGTTGATCCAGGTGCACAATGAATGGCATCAAAGGAGTCCTTCCGAAACAAAAGACAGTGATGGTTTCCTATAATCGTCAGGACAGGCAGTCATTATCTCTCAAAATAAAAACCCAATAAGTTAAAACCTATGAAGGAGACTTACAAAACTGGGGCATCCCGCTGACTGTAATCACAAAAGAAACAGTTCAGGCAAACAGACAGGGATAATAAAATCGAAAATAAAGAGGTCCTACAAACCCTCAACAAAAAAGAAATGACTGCCTATTCAAAATAAACTATCAGTATCCGAACCATCACCGGAATATCAGAGCAAAGACTCAAACAAGATCTAATGCACGATTAGCTGAGCTTAGGGTCGAAGAACATCATGAAGAGCGGGTGGGTACAAATAAAATTTGAGCCTTTATCCTGTGTTTCTTAAACCGTGAACTAGGCCATGTTATAACCCTTAAAAATCCTAGCTGAAGCATGGGTTAGTTCGAAAGCATGCTGTTACCAAAGGTGTCCTGACTCCTGTAGGGCTTGCTGTAAAATCCTGAGTTGACATTACGTTTTACAAAAATTCACTTGTGTTTATTGAAAACTGCATTTTCAAAAACTTCAAGACAGACATAAGCTTTGCATTCTTAGAATAACATTGTTTGCATATGTCTATTTGTTCGAAAAGCAGAGAAATTTGCACGGTGAATATCCAGTGAACAAAAAACCTTCTCAATAAAAAGGATCACCTCAAGTGGAAGAAACACTTCCAACCAAGGGGCAGACATGATCATTGTCCATCATCTGGGGCAGTCAAGTCAAGATTCAAGGAATCTCTCAAGATGCCAAATAGCCAGGGGCAGATCTTCGTCTGAATCACTTGGGGCATTGGACATGAATTCCAGCGACGAATCTTGCACGATCAAACATCTTCTGGTAGCATGGCGACACAACACTACCGACAGTGACACCTCTCTATATCCTGAGAGCACGGACATAGTCAAAAAAAAAATACTACGCATAATCAAAGACCCGCTAGGTCGACTGACCTAGGCAAAAATAAAGGCTTCCCGGCGAACCAAAAGGGTTCGGGCAAAAATAAGGGATGAAAATGAAAAATTTGTACACCCGGCAAGTCGAAAACCTGAAAAGGCGGCTTGGGCAAAAAGGGGTATCCCGATGGACTGAAAACCCGAAAGGGCGGTCCAGGCAAAAATTAGGGATCAAAGCGTACGACTATGTCCCATCATCTCGTCACTTGCCTACCAGAAGAAGATTTGTCAATCGGCAGCTATCAAGCACCTCATAGGCCTTCTTCTCCCGCAGAAACTGGGGCAATAAGAATTTTCCGAACTGTACAAGCTGCTCTGTCCACCAGGTACAAGGTAGATTCAGTTAAAGAGTATGACCAAGATACCTTCACTCCCCGCAGAGTAAGACAATAATAGAAACTCTCCCCACTGAGACCTGCAACCATGGACGAATCAGCAATACTCTCCCCCAAGCAGAGTTAGTCTACCATCAGCCCTGAAAAGGCTCGGTATTCCCAGAAGGTCTTAATATTCCCCAGCGGAGTATAAAGATATTCTCCAACAAGCGTAAATAGCATCCCCGGCAGTCTTAATATTCCTCGACAGAGTATAAGAATGTTCCCCGGCGGAATACAAGATACCCCCAGTGGAGCCATTTCCCAGCGCAGTCTAAAAAAGCTTCCCCGCCAGAGTTGAATCCTCGTACCTAGTAGATTATGGAAGCTTATCCCCTGCAATAATACAAGTGCATCTCCTCAGCCAAATTCAGAGGTTATCCCCACAAGAGTCTAACTGGTTATCCTCAGCAAGTTGCAACTGAAAGATCATCCCCAGCGAAGTTCTTTCTATCCCCTAGCGGAGTTCATCAAAATCCCCAACAGAGCTTATCAACGGAATCCCCAGCGGAGTTGTCGTCAAAATCTCAGCAAAGCGTCTCTTCCCACAGAGTATTCCCCACAGAGTAATCTCTTCATCAAGTTTATTCCCCAACAGAGTTATTTTCTCCTACAGGTTTATTCTCACAACCATCTTCGTTCACCATCCCCAGCGGAAACAAAGAATTCAACACTATTCTCCAGCAGCTCCGGGATTTATCTTCCCCAGCTAAAACATCACATCCCCATACATTATGACATGCATACGCATCATATAACATAAATCTCATTTATTTTGAGAACATCATTACACAATGCATACACGACATTGCATACAACTAACTCTTTACCTATTCAGGAAAGATCAATCGACAGATAAAAGTCATTACCTTTTGGAGTAGCAATCGTCCCAGATTCCTTCATCATCCTTTTGGAGTAGCAATCGTCCAAGATTCCTTCATCACCCTGCTGAGGTAGTAATCATCCAAGATTCCTTCATCATCCCGTTGAGGTAGAAGTCATCCAAGATTCCTTCATCATCCTGCTGAGGTAGTAATTGTCCTAGATTCCTTCATCATCCTTTTGGAGTAGCAATCGTCCCAGATTCCTTCATCATCCTGCTGAGGTAGAAGTCGTCCTAGATTCCTTCATCATCCCGTTAAGGTAGAAGTCATCCAAGATTCCTTCATCATCCTTTTGAGGTAGTAATCGTCCTAGATTCCTTCATCATCCTTTTGGAGTAGCAATCGTCCCAGATTCCTTCATCATCCTGCTGAGGTAGAAGTCGTCCTAGATTCCTTCATCATCCCGTTGAGGTAGAAGTCATCCAAGATTCCTTCATCGTCCTTTTGAGGTAGTAATCGTCATAGATTCCTTCATCATCCTTTTGGAGTAGCAATCGTCCCAGATTCCTTCATCATCCTGCTGAGGTAGAAGTCATCCAAGATTCCTTCATCATCCTGCTGAGGTAGTAATCGTCCTAGATTCCTTCATCATCCTGCTGAGGTAGTAATCGTCCTAGATTCCTTCATCATCCTGCTGAGGTAGTAATCGTCCCAGATTCCTTCATCATCTATTTAGAGTAGCAATCGTCTCAGATTCCTTCATCACTTCATTATCAAAAAACCTCCTCTGGTCCAGTTAAATCGATTCCTAAAGATTTTTCTGACGCCAAACCCGTCAATAGAGACAACCCGTCAATGAAGACAACCCGTCAATGGAGACAACCCGTCAACGAAGACAAAACTACCTACCAACAATCTCTAGGTGGCATCTATAAGCCCATCCTCCTATCCATCATCTCTCCAAATGGCATCTGTAAGCCCATTCTCGACGCCACATTGCTGATACTACACCATGCAAGTGCAAATTTCTGGGCACTTTAGTGTTCAATCATCTTCCACCTTCGGATCGCGAAAGGCACGCAAGCCAATCTACATCCTCAGGTTTAAGAAGATTGAACAGGGGCAACTGTTGTACCCCAAAATTTACCCTCCCATATCTCTCAAGATATGTCGAGGATGATCTTCAAATTGCTCAAGATTGCTCTAGGGTTGTACAGTCAAATCACCTCCTAAGACAGCTGAAATTAGGGTTTTGGTTATTTCAAGGAATTTGGGGTTTTCAATGGTTCAATCAAGTCTCATAGGCCTATATACATTCTCAAGCACCTACATGCCAAGTTTCAAGACTCACAGTGCCAATTTGCACAGTCAAAAGCTCCATTTGACCTACAATCAACTGCAAGGGCAAAATGGTCATTTTGCAGTCAAAAGTCAGAATTTTTGGTCAACATCTTATTTTGAGTTCACAATCATCATTTGATCAAGCCTTGATCATGATTCCACAAGAATAGCTCAAAAATCATCAAGATGCAAAAAGTTACTATTTTTGGACAGCAGAAAAGTCAACTGTACTTTGACAAGGGCATAACTCTTTCATGGTTTGTCATAAAAATTCCATCCAAATCTCATTTTGAAGAGGATGCAATCTCCTACAATCCATCTTCACACTCCAAGATCAGAAAATGCTCTCACAAGAAGTTACCAATTTTTACATTATAGGTCAATTTCAAAAGTTAACAAAAGTGCACTTTGAGTCAAAGGCCATAACATGAGATTGGTAAATCCAAATGACATGGGACCAAAGGCATTGGTTAGAGGACTTCAAGAGCTTTCCAAAATGTCCAAGAACATGGTCATATGATCAAAATTGAGCAAGTTATGCATTGGATAAGTTGGGAAATTTTCATGAATTTGCAAAAGTCAACTTTGTTCAAAACACCTTCTTTTTGCTAATGGGCCTCAAATCTCTTCTTGAAACTTCACCCATGACTTATGCACTATCCACCAAGATTAATTGGATTTATTTTCTTATTTTTATTGATTAATTGGATTTTTAATACATATTAATTCATTTAATTAATTTAAATTGTAGGAAAATAGAAGATTTGATTTTTTTAAATCAATTTGTGAAGCAAATATGATCAAAACATGCTGGCAAATTCGTGCACAAGTCAAAGATACAAGAAAATCCAAATTTGGCAACATTGTTCAATCATGAAAAATCAAGAAGATTTGATTTTCAATCAAAGATTTAAACATCAATGCACATGGATATTGGCCCAGCTTTTAACCTAATTTGATTCTCCTATATGTATGCAAGCTAACCATACCCTAGCACACGATTGAAAGTTGTAGAAACAACCCTGTCAAATTCAAGAATTTCCATGAAAAGTCCAAACCTGTTCTTGCATTCTAGGCCAATTCAAGGCGTTTTGATCATCCAAACACCTTGCAGGAGTTCCCAGGAGTGTTTTGCAATCAAATTCAGGCATCAAAGCTTAAGGAATCACTGAACACAGTTTCACGGTTTGCCTTTCTTATTCAGAATTATATATCTTGATTCATGCGCATTTAACATGTTTTTGTGGTTGTTTTGCATTGCTATGGACCATACAAAGCTAATGGCATAATTGAATTGAACTGTAATACCCTGAATCGTGAGATGCCATGATCAAATTTATAGGGTTCTTGAGCTTTAAATTAGGGCTTTCTGAACCAGGAAAAATTGGGACTAGTGAGATACATGACTGAAATCGTGAGACCAAGACGAACACAACCCATACCTCGCGAAATATTTATGCTTGCTAGATTTCTAATCGCTATTTTTCCTTGCAGGAAGTAGTGGGGGTTAAAAACCCCCGCTATTTGATTCTAATTATGCAGGACAAACGAAGAAGATGATGATGTGTTGATACCTCATTGGCTTATTTGAAAAGCGTGCGTTAGTTTTTGTTTTACAGCATATTGATTAATTTCCCAATATAATAATTGCTCCTTATTTTAATAACAATTGAAGCAGCTTGGTTGGATGGCAAAGGCGTTGGCATATGAACATTGGGACCTGGGTTCGAATCCCAGGTCCCCCAAATATTAGTTATAATTTTTATCTAGGTGATTGTGTGTGACGCAGCAGGCATGGCATATCATGGATCTCCAATTCCCATGCGCCAGATGTCTTCAAACTCAAATCCAATGGCCTAGATGGAAGGACTATCATGGTCCTTAGTCAACACGCGTGTGGACAAATCAGAAAGTCAAACAGGCTGGAGAGTTAGTGGGCCTGGAAGTTGCAAAACACACCTCCTCTTGGGCCCATCACCCCCTGGGTTTATTCCTTTTTTTTCTTCTTTTATATTTTTCATTTAATTGTTTTATTATTAATTATTATTATTACTTAATTAACCAAATTAATTTTTTTCATAAAAATAAGAAAACATAAAAATATAATATTTTTATTTATTAGATTTAATTAGTTATTTATGTAAATAAATACTAACATAATTAATTTAGTTAATTAGGTTAATTTTAATATTTTTGCAATAACTTAAAATCAACATAGAATTAGGGTTTTTAATAACTTTTAACCATCTTTTTATTTTTTCCTAAAAAACATAAAAAAACTCAAAAAATATCTTTCTTTAATTTAATTAATTAATTAGTCTAGGTTTAATTTAATTAAATGCAAAATAATAAAAAATCTCTTTCTTTCTCAAAAAGGGTCAAAACCCTAAAAACTCTCCGGTCCAATTTTTCTCGCGCGTATGATTATTCTTGATTCATATTTTGATCCATATAATTGTATTTGCTCCGAGGATGTAATAGCTTTAATTAGGACCTTTTTATCGCTTTCATTTAATTTCCCGCAATTTACTTTTCAGGGGTTTGTTTTTGGCGATGTAAATACCTGACGCCTTGTAATAGTTTAGCTTTATTTTCCGCAAGTATTAACTGCTAGATGTATGCTAACTAGGCTATGCATGACAAGATCTCTCTTAAATAAAAATCAATCATAGCTCACCATACCATGTACAAAGATAACATAACTGAAACCTGACATACTCGCACATGCCACTCTTAGGGTACGCCTCACTTGGTTGCCTCGACGTGGTCATTGAGTATAGGGTGTTTTAGAGGTCGCCCTCCTGTCTAAAGATCAAAGTTGCCTCGAAACGGTTGCCTCGATAAAAAATGATCTAGGACATTAGGGTTACCGCTAAGGCGTCCTACCATTGCTTTGGTGACCACATGTCCCTATAATCGAATTGACCCGAAAACTCCAACGACGGTGCTACCTACTTCTCAATAGTGGGATAGCATTGTCTAAAGGACATTTACACAGCTTAATTTCTTTTGAGTAGGTAGAAGTTCTCAGGTACTTGCTCTTTCAAAACAAAAATACTTTTCGCACTTACACTTTTCAAATAAAGTTTTCAAACAAACACTTCATACACTCTTGAGGACAGATACAAGAGTTAAATCGAAGTTTTCAAACAAAACTTTTTCAAAACCCACAAACACAAGGAAAGCAAAACTTTTTGAAAACATAGTGAGCAAGTACCTAAGAGCCCGTGGATAACCACGGATAGAAAGAGTGCTAACACCTTCCCTTTCTATAATCTACCTCCCGAACCCGAGAAACATCTCGAAAAGGAATTTTGTTGTGCTTTTGTCCTTTCCTTGTTGGAGAAAATAAAAGACGGCGGCGACTCTTGCTTACCGCGACATTTTGCGAAACGCAAACACGAACCAACATTCCAAAACATTCAGTTATATTTCCACCGATCACACGATGTAATCGATTTCAGTTATCTGGACCATTGATTGAGCAAACTTGCAACGTGAGGTTTGAAAAATGACTTAAACAACCTTGAGGAGACATGAAGACCTATGAAGACCATTTGAAACCTTGAAGACTCAATTTTCTTTGAGAAATGCAAAACCCTAATTGTTGATTTACTGCTTAGGAAGAGAATCTGTCTGATCAACTTCTGAGCCAAATTAGGTATTCGAGAAACCCTTGGATAGTATCTTGAATGAGAAATGGGAGGCAAAATTTTGGGGTACAACAGTGGGAAACCGGGTCATATGGCTAAGAAATGTAAGAGCAGGCCTAAATCTGCTACTGGCCCAAATGCACAGGTTAACCTGACTGATGAGCAATTCATTGCTATGATCACTGAAGTCAACATGGTTGATGGAAGTGATGGTTGGTGGATAGACATTGGCGCCTCTCGTCATGTTTGTTATGATCGTGCTATGTTCAAGACATACATGAATACTGAAGATAAGAAAGTGTTGTTGGGAGATGCTCACACCACTAATGTTGCTGGAATTGGAGATGTTGAGCTGAAGTTCACTTCAGGAAAGACCTTGATCTTGAAGGACGTCATGCACGTTCCTGAAATTAGGAAGAATCTTGTTTCTAGTTTCTGTTTAAATAAGGTTGGGTTTAGTCAAACTATAGGGGCAGATTTGTAAACCATCACTAAGAATGGTATTTTTGTTGGGAAAGGGTATGCCACTGATGGCATTTTTAAGTTGAATGTTGATTTGAATAAAATTTGTCCTTCTGTTTATTTTCTGCGTGATTTTAATATTTGGCATGCTAGACTTTGTCACGTTAATAAGAGAATTATGTATAATGCAAGCAACTTAGGTCTGATCCCTAAACTAAATGTCAATTATTCAAATATATGTGAATATTGTACTCAAGCTAAAATAATTAAGACATCACATAAATCAATTCTAAGAGAATCTGATCCCCTAGATCTTATACACTCTGATATATGTGAATTAAATGGAACTTTAACTAGAAACAGTAAACATTATTTTATCACTTTTATTGATGATTGTTATGATTATACCTATGTATATTTAATGAAGAATAAAAGTGAAGCACTTGATATGTTTAAGTTGTATGTAACTGAAATTGAGAATCAACTTAGTAAGAAGATTAAGAGACTTCGTAGTGATAGGGGAACTGAATATGACTCCAGTCTATTTAATGATTTTTATAAAGAACATGGAATTATACATGAAACGACTGCTCCATATTCTCCTGAAATGAATGGTAAAGCGGAAAGAAAGAATAGAACTCTTACTGAGCTTGTCGTTGCAATTATGGTGAATTCTGGTGTTGCACCTCACTGGTGGGGGGAAACTTTATTGACTGTTTGCTATGTCCTGAATAGAATCCCCAAGTCAAAATGTAAGATCTCTCCTTACGAGATATTAAAGAAAAGACAACCAAACTTGTCTTATTTGAGAACTTGGGGCTCTCTGGCTTATGTCAGAATTCCGGATCCGAAACGAGTTAAATTCGCTAGTAGAGCATATGAATGTGTTTTCATTGGGTATGCAGCAAACAGTAAAGCATATAGGTTTTATGACCTAGTGGAAAAAGTGATCATAGAATCAAATGATGCTGAATTCTATGAAGATAAATTTCCCTTCAAATTGAGAAATAATGGGGGCACACAATCGAGTCACATTCCTGTGATAAGAAGCACAGAAAGCAACGACAATATAGAAACAGAACTTCGACGAAGTAAACGAGTAAGAGTCACTAAAGACTATGGGACTGAATATGCAGCTTATAATGTAGAAGAAGATCCAATGAATCTTCAAGAAGCCTTGTCATCTCTGGATGCTGATTTATGGCAAGAGGCTATCAATGATGAGATAGAATCTCTAGAATCCAACAAGACCTGGAACTTAGTAGACTTACCTCCTGGTTGCAAACCAATTGGTTGTAAATGGGTTTTGAAAAAGAAACTAAAACCTGATGGAACTATTGATAAATACAAGGCTCGCCTTGTTGCCAAGGGTTTTAGACAAAGAGAAAATATAGATTTCTTCGACACCTTTTCTCCTGTCACTAGAATTACATCCATTAGGGTACTTATTTCAATAGCTGCTATTTATAACTTAATAGTACACCAAATGGATGTTAAAAGAGCTTTTTTAAATGGTGACTTAGAAGATGAAATCTATATGGAATAACCGGAAGGGTTTGTAATCTATGGACAAGAAAACAAGGTTTGTAAGTTAAATAAGTCTTTGTATGGACTAAAACAAGCTCCTAAGCAATGGCATGAAAAATTTGATAACTTAATGATATCAAATGGGTACAAAGTGAATGAAAGTGACAAATGCATTTACTATAAATCTAAGAATCGCATATGCACTATCATATGTCTTTATGTAGACGATCTACTCATATTTGGATCAAACATTCAGACCATTAATGATGTGAAATCACTGTTGTGCAACAACTTTGATATGAAAGATCTCGGAGAAGCAAATGTGATCCTTGGTATCAAGATCACGAGATCCGAACAAGGAATTTCTTTGGATCAATCACATTATGTGGAGAAGATCTTAAAGAAATATAATTACTTTGAATGTAAACCTGCATGCACACCATATGATCCAAGTGTGAAACTATTTAAAAACACTGGAGAAAGTGTCAGACAATCAGAATATGTGAGCATCATTGGCAGTCTTACGTATGCCACTGATTGTACTAGACCCAACATTGCATATGTCGTAGGATTGTTATGCAGGTTTACGAGTAGACCGAGTAAAGAGAATTGGCAAGCTATTGAACGAGTCATGAGGTACCTCAAAAGGACCATGGATCTCGGCCTACATTATCAGAAGTTTCCTGCTGTACTAGAAGGGTACAGTGATGCAGATTGGAATACTTTGTCAGATGATTCCAAACTACTAGTGGCTATATATTTAGCATAGCTGGAGGAGTTGTATCTTGGAAATCAAAGAAACAAACTATTCTTGCTCAGTCCACAATGGAATCTGAGATGATAGCACTAGCCACAGCTAGTGAGAAGCAAGTTGGTTGAGATGCTTACTAGCTGAGATCCCTTTATGGGAAAAACCTATGCCAGTTGTGTTGATCTACTGCAATAGTACTGCGGCTATTGCAAAAATTGAGAACCGTTATTATAATGGTAAAAGACGTCAAATAAGATGGAAGCACAACACTGTTATAGACTGTATCTCTAAAGGAGTTGTAAGAGTGGATCATATATGCACTGATGAAAATTTAGCATATCCTTTGACAAAAGGATTAGCTAGAGAGAAATTCCATAATACATCCAAAAAGATGGGACTAATGCCTATAAAGAAATGAGTTGCTCATAATGGTAACCCGACCTAGATGACTGGAGATCCCAAGAAATAGGTTCAATGGGTAATAACAAGTTATGAGTAATATGAGATGATCATGCAAATAAAGCATGAATCTTGAAGTAATAAGAGGATGAGATAGAATTCCTAGAATTCCTAGAGCCTTCACTAAACCGGGATATGCGTGCAGGGCCATTAAAGCACGGGCTATTAGAATACACCTTAAGAAAAGGTTTTGTGCGGGTCTGATGTTTGAGATAGAGTTCAAGACAATAGTGTCACTCTTGTTGAATCATAATCCTACTTGCTATGCAAAGGTTCAAGTCGTAGACACCTTTGCTTACGCACAATCTTAGAAACGTTTGACGTACTTCTAAAAATCACCTTTTTAAATTCAAGTGGGGGATTGTTGGAAATCTTGGTATGATGTAAATTTGGAGTGGGAGTTGGAATGTTTTATTAACATTAAATAGGCAATAAATGAGCATAAGTAAGAACTAGTATGGAAGTGAATTTGAAAAGATTCATTTTAGTCCTGCATAGGAGGGATTATAAATATTAGTAGTGTATATATATTCCAACTTGGCCAATTGGGTTGGGCCCCAAGGGGCACCCCAATTTTGTAAATGAGTGAGGACACACCCATAAGCCATCTAGACACACACGCGCGTGCGCCGCCATCCGTCTGGCTCGGCTCGGTTCGGTTCAGTTCGGTCCGGTCTGGTCTAGATGAATTAATTTTTTGGAACCCGAATTAGTGGAAATTAATTATCATTAGTTAATTAATTCGGTGGAAATTTATTGATATTAATATTATTAATTAATCGCGTGTCCTGCATAAAAGACCAAGTCTTAACCTAATTATTGACTGGTTTTGCTTGCCCTCCAAGAGTCCGTGTGACTTGCTGACCAAGTAAAATAACAGCTACATTTGACTGGGCCAATTCCACCTTCTCCCACGATTTTCTCCCACTAGACTTATTCCATTCAGTTGGACTCTTTGCTTATAAATTGAATTATTTCGGTTCATTTGTGACATTCCAGAATTTGCTACTAAAATTCTCTCTTCTCTCTCTCTACTCTCTTCATCTACAACATTTCTTCTCTGTTGATTTCGATTGGAACTTTCCAGATACTAAGACTGGTTAACTACCATCTGAACGCGACTCGTCCCGATAGTTTTCCTTTGTGCCATTTTTTCAAATCCGGAAATTACAATTTTAAGACGATTTTTTAACTACCATGGCTACTGAGGAAATTATCGGTACTAACGCGGCCGCTTCTGTCTCTGACAAACCATTTAAGTTTGAGGGTTCCAATTTCAAACGTTGGCAAGCTAAGATGAAAATTTTCTTAACTTTAAAGAAGGTTGCCCATGTTCTGACTGAGGATATCCCTATTGCTCCATCTGGATCAAACGAACTAAATAATGGTAAGTCAACTGTGGAATCAGATGGAACTTCTAAAACGTCTGACTTAGACTCTACTGCTAAAGTTGCGGCAGATAACTTACAGCTCCGAAAAGAAATCACCCTATGGCAAGAGAATGACTACCTATGCAAAAATCACATTCTGAACAGTCTTGCTGATGATCTCTATGATTACTATAGTAATTACTAGACTGCTAAACAGGTATGGGAGGCTCTGTAGAAGAAATATGATACCGAAGAAGCAAGTGCAAAGAAATATGTTGTCAGCCGCTACTTGAATTACAAAATGGTGGATGAAAGGTCTCTGGAAGCTCAAAGCCACGAAATGCAGAAAATTGCTCATGAAATCATAACTGAAGCTATGCCCCTCAATGAACAATTTCAAATCGCTGTGATAATTGACAAGCCGCCTCCTGGTTGGAAAGATTTTAAAAACTTACTCCAACATAAAACTAAAGAATTTTCAATCGAGAGTTTGATTACTCGCCTTCGAATTGAGGAGGAAGCTCGAAGACAAGATCAGAAAGATGAAGTCTTAGTTGTTTCAAACAACAAAAAGAAATTTGGTGCAGTTCTGAATCCTACGGGCAGACCTTTAAAGAATCAGAACCGTAATACTGTGAACCGAATTAAGAATGGGAATCTCTCTAGGGCCCCATATACTCCAATTCCTAGGCAGCAACCACCACCCCAGAGAAATGATGCTCTGGTTTTCACTTGCTACAATTATGGGAAACCGGGTCATATGGCTAAGAAATTTAAGAGCAGGCCTAAATCTGCTACTGGCCCAAATGCACAGGTTAACCTGACTGATGAGCAATTAATTGCTATGATCACTGAAGTCAACATGGTTGATGGAAGTGATGGGTGGTGGATAGACACTGGCACGTCTCGTCATGTTTGTTATGATCGTGCTATGTTCAAGACATACATGAATACTAAAGATAAGAAAGTGTTGTTGGGAGATGCTCACACCACTAATGTTGCTGGAATTGGAGATGTTGAGCTGAAGTTCACTTCAGGAAAGACCTTGATCTTGAAGGACGTCATGCACATTCCTGAAATTAGGAAGAATCTTGTTTCTGGTTTCCTTTTAAATAAGGCTGGGTTTAGTAAAACTATAGGGGCATATTTGTACACCATCACTAAGAATGGTATTTTTGTTGGGAAAGGGTACGCCATTGATGGCATGTTTAAGTTGAATGTTGATTTGAATAAAATTTGTCCTTCTGTTTATTTTCTGCGTGATTTTAATATTTGGCATGCTAGACTTTGTCACGTTAATAAGCGAATTATGTATAATGCAAGCAACGTAGGCCTGATCCCTAAACTAAATGTCAATGATTCAAATAAATGTGAATATTGTACTCAAGCTAAAATAATTAAGACATCACATAAATCAATTCTAAGAGAATCTGATCCCCTAGATCTTATACACTCTGATATATGTGAATTAGATGGAACTTTAACTAGAAACAGTAAATGTTATTTTATCACTTTTATTGATGATTATTCTGATTATACCTATGTATACTTAATGAAGCATAAAAGTGAAGCACTTGATATGTTTAAGTTGTATGTAACCGAAATTGAGAATCAACTTAGTAAGAAGATTAAGAGACTTCGTAGTGATAGGGGAACTGAATATGACTCCGGTCTATTTAATTATTTTTATAAAGAACATGGAATTATACATGAAACGACTGCTCCATATTCTCCTGAAATGAATGGTAAAGCAGAAAGAAAGAATAGAACTCTTACTGAGCTTGTCGTTGCAATTATGATGAATTATGGTGCTGCACCTCACTGGTGGGGGGAAACTTTATTGACTGTTTGCTATGTCCTGAATAGAATCCCCAAGTAAAAATGTAAGATCTCTTCTTACGAGATATTAAAGAAAATACAACCAAACTTGTCTTATTTGAGAATTTGGGGCTCTCTGGCTTATGTCAGAATTACGGATCTGAAACGAGTTAAACTCGCTATTAGAGCATATGAATGTGTTTTCATTGGGTATGCAGCAAACAGTAAAGCATATAGGTTTTATGACCTAGTGGTAAAAGTGATCATAGAATCAAATGACGCTGAATTCTAAGAAGACAAATTTCCCTTCAAATTGAGAAATAGTAGGGGCACACAATCGAGTCACATTCCTGTGATAAGAAGCACAGAAAGCAACGACAATATAGAAACAGAACTTCGACGAAGTAAACGAGTAAGAGTCACTAAAGACTATGGTCCTGAATATGCGGCTTATAATGTAGAAGAAGATCCAATGAATCTTCAAGAAGCCTTGTCATCTCTGGATGCTGATTTATGGCAAGAGGCTATCAATGATGAGATATAATCTCTAGAATCCAACAAGACCTGGAACTTAGTAGACTTACCTCCTGGTTGCAAACCAATTGGTTGTAAATGGGTTTTGAAAAAGAAACTAAAACCTGATGGAACTATTGATAAATACAAGGCTCGCCTTGTTGCCAAGGGTTTTAGACAAAGAGAAAATATAGATTTCTTCGACACCTTTTCTCCTATCACTAGAATTACATCCATTAGGGTACTTATTTCAATAGCTGCTATTTATAACTTAATAGTACACCAAATGGATGTTAAAAGAGCTTTTTTAAATGGTGACTTAGAAGATGAAATCTATATGGAATAACCGGAAGGGTTTGTAATCTATGGACAAGAAAACAAGGTTTGTAAGTTAAATAAGTCTTTGTATGGACTAAAACAAGCTCCTAAGCAATGGCATGAAAAATTTGATAACTTAATGATATCAAATGGGTACAAAGTGAATGAAAGTGACAAATGCATTTACTATAAATCTAAGAATCGCATATGCACTATCATATGTCTTTATGTAGATGATCTACTCATATTTGGATCAAACATTCAGACCATTAATGATGTGAAATCACTGTTGTGCAACAACTTTGATATGAAAGATCTCGGAGAAGCAAATGTGATCCTTGGTATCAAGATCACGAGATCTGAACAAGGAATTTCTTTGGATCAATTACATTATGTGGAGAAGATCTTAAAGAAATATAATTACTTTGAATGTAAACCTGCATGCACACCATATGATCCAAGTGTGAAACTGTTTAAGAACACTGGAGAAAGTGTCAGACAATCAGAATATGCAAGCATCATTGGCAGTCTTAGGTATGCCACTGATTGTACTAGACCCGACATTGCATATGTTGTAGGATTGTTATGCAGGTTTACGAGTAGACCGAGTAAAGAGCATTGGCAAGCTATTGAACGAGTCATGAGGTACCTCAAAAGGACCATGGATCTCGGCCTACATTATGAGAAGTTTCCTGCTGTACTAGAAGGGTACAATGATGCAGATTGGAATACTTTGTCAGATGATTCCAAAGCTACTAGTGGCTATATATTTAGCATAGCTGGAGGAGTTATATCTTGGAAATCAAAGAGACAAACTATTCTAGCTCAGTCCACAATGGAATCTGAGATGATAGCACTAGCCACAACTAGTGAAGAAGCAAGTTGGTTGAGATGCTTACTAGCTGAGATCCCTTTATGGGAAAAACATATGCCAGTTGTGTTGATCTACTGCAATATTACTGCGACTATTGCAAAAATTGAGAACCATTATTATAATGGTAAAAGACGTCAAATAAGAAGGAAGCACAGCACTGTTAGAGACTGTATCTCTAAAGGAGCTTTAAGAGTGGATCATATACGCACTGATGAAAATTTAGCAGATCCTTTGACGAAAGGATTATCTAGAGAGAAAGTCCATAATACATCCAAAAAGATGGGACTAATGCCTATAAAGAAATGAGTTGCTCATAATGGTAACCCGACCTAGATGACTGGAGATCCCAAGAAATAGGTTCAATGGGTAATAACAAGTTATGAGTAATATGAGATGATCATGCAAATAAAGCATGAATCCTAAAGTAATAAGAGGATGAGATAGAATTCCTAGAATTCCTAGAGCTTTCACTAAACTGGGATATACGTGCAGGGCCATTAAAGCACGGGCTATTAGAATACACCTTAAGAAAAGGTTGTGTGCGGGTCTGATGTTTGAGATAGAGTTCAAGACAATAGTGTCACTCTTGTTGAATCAGAATCCTACTTGCTACGCAAAGGTTCAATTCGTAGACACCTTTGCTTACACACAATCTTAGAAACGTTTGACGTACTTCTAAAAATCACCTTTTTAAATTCAAGTGGGGGATTGTTGGAAATCTTGGTATGATGTAAATTTGGAGTGGGAGTTGGAATGTTTTATTAACATTAAATGGGTAATAAATGAGCACAAGTAAGAACTAGTATGGAAGTGAATTTGAAAAGATTCATTTTAGTCCCACATAGGAGGGATTATAAATATTAGTAGTGTATATATATTACAACTTGGCCAATTGGGTTGGGCCCCAAGGGGCACCCCAATTTTGTAAAGGAGTGAGGACACATCCATAAGCCATCTAGACACACGCGCGCGCGCGCCGCCGTCGTCGTCCGTCTGGCCGGCTTGGCTTAGTTTGGTTCAGTTCGGTCTGGTCCGGTCTAGATGAATTAATTTTTTGGAACCTGAATTAGTGGAAATTAATTATCATTAGTTAATTAATTCGGTGGAAATTAATTAATATTAATATTATTAATTAATCACGTGTCCTGCATAAAAGACCAAGTCTTAACCTAATTATTGACTGGTTTTGCTTGCCCTCCAAGAGTCCGTGTGACTTGCTGACCAAGTAAAATAACGGCTACATTTGACTGGGCCAATTCCACCTTCTCCCACGATTTTCTCCCACTAGACTTATTCTATTCAGGTGGACTCTTTGCTTATAAATTGAATTGTTTCGGTTCATTTGTGACATTCCAGAATTTTCTACTAAAATTCTCTCTTCTCTCTCTCTACTCTCTTCATCTACAACTTTTCTTATTTGTTGATTTCGACTGGAACTTTCCAGATACTAAGACTGGTTAACTACCATCTGAAGGTGTCATTTTACGAACGACTAATTACAGTGCAAGTAATTATCGTACTTTGAAAAGGTTGTTTTATCCTGGAGGCATCGTCGAAACTCGACTGCTTTGCATAACTATTGGCAGTACGACGAAACGTCTTAAAGAAAGCGACCTAGTACGCGACTCGTCCTGATAGTTTTCCTTTGTGCCATTTTTTCAAATCCGAAAATTACAGTTCTTCACCTCTCTTTTCCAATATTATACATATGTAGGGAAAGAAGAGTAAGTAACTATTCAAAGTGGAAATGGGCGGTTACTCTCTAGAGTATAACAGAAAACATTCTATACACCAAATGATGTCGATAAAATGGAAAAGATGGAGCATATGTGGGTCAATAAAAGGACAAATTTTAAAAAGATTGACATGAGCATCAGTTGACATGAGCAACATAAATTGGCCCCATGATAATACACATCGGCCCCATAGTGCCATGGGACAGCCTTATCCGACGTGTAAGGGATTGGTCCAGGAATAGTAATGATAAATGGAGCAACTCTCGGAACAGATATAATTCTAACAGGCTTTCTCGAGGAAGCCTTGGAAGAATTGGCGGAAATTGTGATTATGCAAACATCTTCAACGGGAATCAATGGAACCAAAGTTTTCTCGAACAAGATTTCTTTGTTATCCGTCAGGCGTTGGACACCTGACTTCAATAGATGGCAACCAGTAGGCAAGACGAAACACAGGTGGAAACCTTCGCCATAGCCCAGAAATAAACTGGCCAATAATAATTTCTTCTTTACTGTTATCAGCGGAGTAGAAATGTCCTCCATGGAAGTCACAAACGAGTCACCATCCACAACATTCACTCCATGCTTGGGCATAGGAGCAGTCATGACATTAGGCTTTTTCGGCGCCTTAAACCGATCTCCTTAGCATCAATCAGATCCTGCACTTTATTCTTCAAAGCCCAACAGTTATTGGTATCATGCCCTGGGCTATTAGAGTGATAAGCACAGCGGGCGTTCGGATTATACAGCGGCGATGTGGTGTAAGGATTCTTTGGAGCCTCCTTCGGAATCACCAAGTTAGTCTTCAATAATTGTGGCAGAATTTGAGATAGAGTCATACTGAGCCGAGTATACTGCCTTTGCGGTCTCTCTGCTCTTTGTTGATTGTTGTGTTGTGGGGAAACAGTTTGTCTTGATATAACCACCGCATTAACTTCTTGGCGGCGTTCAGGTCAATTTTGGCTCCTCGAGCTGTTAACTGCACTAGACTCCTTCTTGAAAGGCTTCTTCTCTGTACTTGACAAAGCACCTTTCTGGATCTTGCCGCTCTTGATATCGGCCTCAACTATCTCCCCAATCATAATCAATTCAGTGAACCCAGACGATGAACTTCTGATCAAATGATTGAAATACGGACCAGACAAAGTCCCAATAAACATATCCACCAACTCCCTATCAGCCAGAGGGGGTTGTACTCTTCTTTCCAGATCTCTCCACTTTTGAGCGTAGTCCTTAAAACCTTCGCTCGCACCCATAGACATACCCTGAAGTTGGGTACGTGTGGGAGCAAGGTCGGCATTATACTGGTATTGCTTGTAAAAAGCAGCAGCAAGGTCCTCCCAGTTACGGACATTAGCTCCTTCCAGTTGGTAGAACCATTCAAGTTGAGTCCCTGACAGACTATCTTGAAAGAAATGAACCCAGAGGTTCCTATCAATAGTATATGGTTGAATCTTTCTGACATACGAGCGGAGGTGTAGCTTTGGACAAGATACCCCGTCATACTTAGTAAAGGCGGGAGCCTTAAACTTGTGTGGGATCACCAACCCAGATGCCAAACCCAAATCTTCAAAGTCCAACCCAGGTATCTTTTGGATCTCCATTGCACTTAGCCAGTCTTCAAGTTTTTTATACCTATCCTCAGCAGGAGGATACTGGTCTTCATCAAAGTTAGTGTCATTTTCAGAAGCCACATGGCTAGGAGCCCTCCTTTCTTCTTGATTCTCTCCCCCTATAGATGAGTGAGATAAATCAACTTCTTGTCTCAACATGTGACCCATATTCAGGAGGATCGTCTTCTTCTTCTTCTTGGCCTTCAAGATAAGAGTCTTCAGATCTTGTTGACTCTTGGCCAAGTTCATGAACATCTCCTGGAACTGAGCATTCTGAGCTTGCAGAGCCTTGATGGCTTGGTCAGTAGGTGTTTCAGCAAACATGTTGTGCTGAAATAAACAGCGAAGAAGATAAGAAACCTGTAAGGGTACCTGTAATGAGGTGCATGGGAATGGAATGCGTATGAAATGATTTCAAAGACTTAGGGAGATTCAAATTTGTAAACCAAAATGAAACACACTTCTATTAGATTAAAACTTGAAACAATGTTTAACAAATGCCTTTAAGGTGTTACAAAAGAAATACTGAAAAGCAAATCTAAACTAGAAATAGCAAAAGACATCAGCGCTCCCATGGTCGTTTTCCTTTCGTGCTGATATAATCGTTGATTGTCCTCTCAGTCTCCAGCTGCCTTATAAGCTTCAGGATCTTCCGTTCCTGCTCATGATACTTCTCTCTGTAAGTATCCCTTTCTTCCCTCAACTAGATCCAAGACCTCTTTAATGCCCCAATATCAGTAGGCATGTATGGATGGAGGACTGTATAAGGAACCCCTTCTTCATCAGTATGCTCCACAATTACCGGCAAGACAGCTTCGTACGGCATCCCCAGCTTTTGAGCACGGGCTCGAACCCACTGGAGGTACGGTTGCATCGGGAGAGAAGTCTTCATTCCTAGCTCATGTGGATCAGACTTGTTCACCCTATCCCAACCTCGTATGAACCTGCGGCGATGTCCCTCAACATCCCCCTGGAAGTCAAAGACAATGTTTGGAAGCAGTAGCTCATGAGGACCGTCCCTTCGAGCTCGTCCAAACTGTCGTAAGGCCAAACAAGGATTATAGGTTATTCCTCCTCTAATTCTAAGCAATGGAACATTGGGGTATTCCCCATACCGATCAATGACAGCTACTTCTTCCATGTCTTTAGTACTCCAGATGATGTCCGTATGAGCAAGGGACATGATTCTGTAAGCCCAACCCATACCTTCCTCATTCTTCAATACAGATTTGGGGAGGTGAGAAATAAACCACCTCGCCAGCAGCGGTGCACAACACATAAGGGTTCCCCTTCTCCAAGCAGTACGGGCATAAAGAGCATGTAGAATGTCACCTAAGAGAGTGGGCATTGGGTTACGGGACATGAAGATCTTAACTGAGTTCACATCAACAAAAGAATCTGAATTTGGGAACATAACCAAGCCATAAATGAGGAGAGCCAGGGTGTCTTTAAATGCTTGAAAGTCCAAACTATCCTAGAACTGTTGAGCTTGATCAATCAAGAACTTAGCCAGGAAGCCTTTAACCCCACTCTGAATGTCCCAGTTAGATACTACATCAGCCTTTGTTAGATGGAGGGCTAAAGCAGTATCTTCTGGCCTAAGAGCTATCTCCAAACCTTTAAAGGGTGTCTGCTCTAGAATAGATATGCCAAGTAAATCAGAGAACTCCTCCAAAGTAGGGACCAACTGATAGTCCGGGAAGGTGAAACAGTGGTGCAACGGGTCGAAGAACTGGAACAAGACGCTCATCATTTGCTCATCCAACTTGGAAGTTACCAGGTCGAGGATATGACCATGTCTTCTAACAAAGGAAGAAGTATCAGGAACTTTTGAAACCAACTCTCTAAGCTGAGCAGGTATCTGCACGAAGCTGATTCGAATGGTATTTCTGCGCATAGATGCCATGATCTGCAAAACAGAACAAAGATGAATCCCCTCGGTCTTTGAAATGGTTAGTCTGATGAAAATATGCATGCAATGTTATGATGCATGATGTCATGAGAAAAATGCACCACATGTATCACAGATAGCAAACATGGTAAGGGCACACAAGTCACACAATAGCCCTTAAATTTCAAGCTGGCATGGAGTCTAGGTACTACCCTCTTTCAGTTTAGTTGGTTCAACGTGTCCTATTAATAGTACTCGGGTTCTAGAGGTTCTCAATATTACTGAACATCCTCGATCGGTCATAATTCCAGTTTAGCAACCTTTTCTTGCGGCCGAAATCATCGCGAGAGTATGGTCTCAATGAGTGTAGCATACTGCTACTTTTCTATGGCCAAGTTGGTCAATTATAGGTTCTAAGATCAGTTGATGCTTAATGACCCATTAGCAGCCCCATACTCTCCTTGTTCCTCCACAAGGGATATCGGTAAAAACTAATGTGCCACACCAACGTAGCTACTGCTTCAACCGTACCGGTCTACGCCGTACAGTTCCCTCACAGTCTATTGCTACTTACCTAAAAGGTGTCCCCCAGATCCGGGTTAGGATCTATAGTAACTCCGATACAAAGCCCACAAAGATAAAGCAAACAGATCAAACAATTGAAAACAATATAATGAACTATTCCTAAGGTACACCCCACTTATTAACTCCCCAGCAGAGTCGCCAGTTCTGTGATACGGTGGCTAGAACCGGGATCGTGTTTCCCTATTTCGTTAAGGAATTTTGCTGGTTTACGTTTTGCGTTTGTGTTCGCAAAATGTCGCGGTAAGCAAGAGTCGCCACCGAATTTTATTTTATCCAACAAGGAAAGGAAAAAAGCACAGAAATATTCCTTTTTCGAGATATTTCTGAGTACGGGGGGTAGATTTATAGAAAGGGAAGGTATTAGCACCCTTTCTATCCGTAGTTACCTACGGGCTCTTAGGTACTTGCTCATCATTTTCAAAATTGTTTTCTTTGTGTTTGTGGGCTTTGAAAAGTTCTTGTTTTAACTACGATTTAACTCTTGCTTCTGTCTTAAAGAGTGTAATGAAGTGTTTTTGAAAACTTTGTTTGTAAAGGAGTGTAAGTGTCAAAAAGTTTTATTTTGATTGAGCAAGTACTTAAGAACTAATCTACCTACTCTAAAAAAGAATCGTTCTATGCTTGTTTCCTTTAGACAGCTCTATCCCACTATTAGTGAGTAGGTAGCACCGTCGTTGGAGTTTGAGGGTCAATTCGAAAAGGGACGTACGGTCACTAAAGCAATGTTAGGACGTCTTAGTAGTAACCCTAAAGTCTTAGATCATTTATCCGAGGCAACAATATCCAAGGCAACCTTTCCGAGGCAACTGTGATCTTTGGACAAAAGGACGACCACTAAAGCATCCTATACTCAATGACCGTTTACCGAAGTCAACCAAATGGGAGTGTACCCTAGGAGTGCGCATGTGCGAGTGATTCAATTTCAGATTATTTATCTTTGCACATATTAGGGTTATCTAACCATTTTAAAATTAAACATACATTCTTGTCATGCATCCTATTATCATACATCTAACAGTTAATAATTTGCGGAATTTAAAATGCCGAAATTAAACTATGTTATTACAAGGTTACATAGCCAAAAACAAACCCTTGAAAAGTAAAGCGGAAAATGAAAATAAAGTCCTAATTTAAAACTATTACAAACTGTGAGCAGATACAATAATTGGGTAAAAATAATAATAAAGCGCGCGAGGAAAATTAGATCGAGAAACTAGGGTTTTGACCCTTCTAACCTAATTAAAGAAAAATGTTTTTGTTTGTTGTTTTTTAATATTTTTTAAGAAAAAGATTAGGTTTTTAAAATTAAATGTTAAATTAATTAGTTATTAAATTAATTAATGAAAATAATTGCATGACATATTTTTTTATTTTTTTGATTATTTTAGGAAAAAAATAAAATATAATTAAGTTAGTAATAAAACCTAATTATTCTAATTATTTTTAAGTTATTTACAAAATAAATTAAAGTTATCTAATTTAATCAAATCTAATTAAATTAATTAATTTATTGATGAAAAATAATACCTAAATTTAATTGGTGAAAAATAATATTTTTGGTGATTTTTTGATAAAAAGAAAATAATTGATTGGTTAGTAAATAAATAAATAAAATTAAATGAAATAAATAAAATATAAAGGAAAAAGAAATTGGGCCTGAAAATTAGGGGTGCAAATAGCCAGATCTGGGCCCAAAATGGTGAGGTCCATGTTGACCTTTGAGATCCAGTGTATTGTGTTGACTGAGGCTTCATGGTGGTCTCTCCTGGATGGCCATCAGATTTGGCCATCTGGCCACTTGGCGTACCAGATCTTGAGGGAGTATGATAGGCCTTTGGTTTACACGGGCATGAGATTACCTGAAATAAATCAAGAAAAATCACAAATGTTGGAGGCAGGGGTCGAACCCCTGACCTCAAGCACTCCCACGTCTTAAGCGCTTACCTGGCTACCACTGGACCAATCGCTTCTGTTGTAATAATAATGTAAAATAATAAACAAATATTAAAGATGCCCTGTATGTCAAATCCACGCGCGAAAATTCAAACAAGCCAATGGAGGGGTGCCACATAGGTCATTTTCTTCCTGGCACCGTGGGTAAAAGTGAAACACTTTTACCTACGGACATTCGTCTGTAGCCATAGGCAGTTCTCGTTCCAAAATCCTCCAGGAGCTATATAAATGAAACCTAACGCCATGGTTGGATTCGTCTCATCATTCTGAACATGATGGTACCACTTATGAAGGCTAATTTTTCCTGTAAACAAAAACCCTAAAACAGACTCCAAAACCCTAACAATGGCAGTTTATAATTCAGTCCATTAAAATGCAATTGGGTATTATATAAAGCTTGCAAACATGATGGTGATCAAGAATGTAAAATTATTTTATGCTATAAGTGCAAGAATAATGCTATTCGAATTCAAGAATATAGCAATACCGTGACGGACTTACAGTGCGTTGTAGGGCTTGGAAACGTTTGCTTTTGATTGCTTTAGCTTGTTGATACTCCCAGGAATCGATTGGGATTGCTAGAAGGCCTTGAGGATGCCTGGAATACTGAATTCGATCTCACACTTTTTCTTGATTTTTTCAGATTTTGTTCTTGCTCATGCGCCTCTTTATAACCTCTCTTTTGAGTCTGCACGCCCTCTATAAGTATCAATGAAGGGATTAGGGTTGATAACTGCTCTCAATCTTCCCCCATCAATGATTTGGATATTTGATTTGATTCACTTTGAAAACTTTCCAAATTTGGCCTATTTCTAATCTTTTTGTGCACACATGCCTTGATATGAGTTTGATTTGATGCTAGCTGTGTAATAAGACCTGAAACAATCACAAAATCTTTGGTTTTCAATATTTTGGATTTTATATGATTTGTTTTGATTAAAATTGAATTAATTCAAATAAAAATCAAAATAAATAATACAAATAAGATATTGACAAGTGGAAAAGGCTAGAGCTCGTGGATTATGTTGCCAACTCAAAACAAGTGAAAAAGATTGGGCCCATTTGGCAAAAATTGAAGTTTTAGGGATAGTTGACTTTAGGTAATTTTGCAAAAAAGGTTAACTTCACCAATGCATAACTTCCTCAATTTTGACTCTTTGGAGGTGTTCTTGTATTTTTTAGAAAGCTTGAGATGTCCTATAATCAACCTTTTTTTTCTCATCTCAATTTGATATTCCATTCTCAAGTATGAAGCTTTGACAAATAAGGTGTTTTTGTTGACTTTTCAAAATGACCTATAATGTCCAAATTCATAACTTCTTGTGAGTGCATATTTTGAACTTGGGAGCTGAAGATGCATTGTATGGAATTGCATCCTCTTCATAATGACATTTGTATGTGTCATTTCTCATAAAGTATGAGAAAGTTATGCTTGGTCAAATTTGAGTTGACTTTTCCTACAAAACCCTAATTTAGCAACTTTTGAGTCTTGATGAATTATGAGCAATCCTTGATGAATCATGATAAACCCTTGATCAAATGATGAAATATACTTCAAAATGAGGATGTTGACCAAAAATATTGAAGTTTGACTGTATGTGGGCCACAGTTTACTTTTGCCCTAGCATAGTCGATTTTTGGACCTTTGAGCAATTGACTAAGCAAACTTCCTCTGCAGGGCTTGAAACTTGACATGGATGATCTTGAGAACATATTAGGACATTGGTGAGCATTTGGGATACCTTGGACTCAATTATCTTGATGCAACATGAAACCCTAATTTGAGGTAGACTGCCTTAGGAGAGAGCTTGTCTGGCCAACCCTTGGACTACCTTGAGCAACTTGGGGATCTTTCTTGAAATGTTTTGAGAAATATGGGAGGGAAAATTTTGGGGTACAACAGCTGCCCCTGTTCAATTTTCTTAAACCTGAGGATGTAGATTGGCTTGCGTGCCTTTCGTGATCCGAAGGTGGAAGATGATTGAACACTAGAGTGCCCAGAAATTTGCACTCGCATGAAGTGGTAATTGTCTTGTGATGTCGGGAATGGGCTTACAGATGCCATTTGGAAATTGCTGACGGAAGATGGGCTTAAAGATGCCATCCGAAGGAGTGTCGATCGCATAAGAGATTCCTTAGCGAGAGCTTGTATACCTGTCATTGAGGAAGATTCCGCTAGGGAAGGCTGATCTCTGTTGAGAGAAGTAGAATTTTAGGAGCTTCGTTCGTCTGTATTCTGCTGGTGAGTCGTCTTTGTTTAAATTTTAGGAACTTCGATCGTCCGTATTCTTACTGAGGAAACATCTCTGCTGACATTTAGGAACTTCAGTCATCCGTTATTCAACTGAGGAAAACATCTCTGTTGACATTTAGGAACTCCAGTCATCCATTATTCAACTGAGGAAAACATCTATGTTGACATTTAGGAACTTCAGTCATCCGTTATTCAACTGAGGAATCATCTATGCTGACATTTAAGAACTTCAGTCATCCGTTATTCAACTGAGGAATCATCTCCGTTGATATTTAGGAACTTTTGTCATCCGTTATTCAACTGAGGAATCATTTCTGTTAACATTTAGGAACTTTAGTCATTCGTTATTCAACTGAGGAATCATCTCCATTGACATTTAGGAACTTCAGTCATCCGTTATTCAACTGAGGAATCATCTCTGCTGACATTTAGGAACTTCATTCATCCATTATTCAACTGAGGAATCATCTTTGTTGACATTTAGGAACTTCAGTCATCTGTTATTCAACTGAGGAAAACATCTCTAGTGACATTTAGGAACTTCATTCATCCGTTATTCAACTGAGGAAAACATCTTTGTTGACATTTAGGAACTTCAGTCATTCGTTATTCAACTGAGGAATCACCTCTGCTGACATTTAGAAACTTCAGTCATCCGTTATTCAACTGAGAAATCATCTTCGTTGACATTTAGGAACTTCAGTCATCCGTTATTCAACTGAGGAAAACATCTTTGGTGACATTTAGGAACTTTAGTCATCCGTTATTCAACTGAGGAATCATTTCTGCTGACATTTAGGAACTTGAGTCATCCGTTATTCAACTGAGGAATCATCTCCATTGACATTTAGGAACTTCAATCATCCGTTATTCAACTGAGAAAAAGGCTTCATATCTTGAATTTTGTGAGAATTTGATTGTATCTTTCCTGAAAGGTAAAGGTTAGTTGTATGTAATGCGTGATATGTATCAAGAAATGATGTTCTCAAAATAAATGAGATTGTGTTGTATGATGCGTATATGCATGTGTCATGATGTATGGAAATGTGGTGTTTTTAGCTGGGGAAAATAAATATCGAATAGCTGCTGGAGAAAAGAGTTGAATTCTTCGTTTCCGCTGGGGATAGCGAATCAAGATGATTGTGAGAATAAACCTGCAGGAGAGGATAACTCCACTGGGGAATAAATTGATGAGGAAATGACTCTGTAGGGAGGATATGTTCTACTGAGGATTCTGCTAATAAATGCAGCTGGGGATGAATTACCGTTGCTGGTGATAATGAACCCTGTCGGGGATTGATTTTCTGTTTGTGAAAGGAATGAACTCCGCTGGGGATGATTTTCCAGTTGTGACTTCACTGGGGATAACCTTTTAGACTCTACTGGGGACAATCTTCCAGAGTCTACTGGGGATGATTCTCCAAACTCCACTGGGGAAGATTTTCCAGACTCCGCTGGGGATAATTGTCTAGTGCTGATGATGGATAAACTTTGCTTGGGGAGAATATTGCTGACTCATTCGCGGTTGTGAGCCTCAGCTGGGGAGAGTTAACATTACTGTCTTTTTCTTACTTTGCGGGGAGTGAATGTACCTCAGTCATATTCTTCAGCTGAATCTATCCCTGTACCTGGTGGATAGAGAAACTGTAAGGTCTAGAAAATTCTTATTTACCCCTGTTCCTGATATTACGAGTAATCGTCTTTTGTTTCGTATGTAAATATTTGTGAGCATCAATTATTGTCAAATGCATATATCAAAAAAATGAACATTGGACGTTCTTGCAAAACAAAACAGAAAAAGAAAACAGTTTGAAATTTCTTTGTGAAAATGAATTGTATTAACTTTGAAGTTTGGCCCGTAAATAGGCGTTTTGTACAAGAGACTGACGTCCTAGTAAAAGAACGCCGCCGAACAAATAGAATTTATACAATTTGTGTAAAACAAAGGAAAACAACTATGTGAACAATCCCACTAGGTTCCAACTCTGCTATTGCCTTTATATCCTCGAGCATCTCATCACTTTGCTACTTGGTTGAAGGTAGATCAGATTGATCAGTTTCGTCCGAGCTTGATAGTCGATACTGAAGTCTGGTTGCAAGGTGATCCAATGAGACATAGTGTTACGCTTTGATCCTTAATTTCTGCCTGGACCTCCCTTTCGGGTTTTCAGTCCACCGGGATACCCTTTTTTTCCCAAGCCGCCTTTTCAGGTTTTCGACTTGCCGGGTGTACATATTTTTTCATTTTCATCCCTTATTTTTTCCCGAACCCTTTTGGTTCGCCGAGAAGCCCTTATTTTTGCCTAGGCCAGTCGACCTAGCGGGTCTTTGATTATGCGTAGTATTTTTTTCACTATGTCTGCATTGACGGGGTGAGGAAGGTCGTCACCATCCATTGTCGTTAGAATCATAGCTCCTCTTGAGAAAATGTTCTTAACCATAAATGGCCCTTCGTAAGTAGGGGTCCATTTGCCCCTGGGATCACCTTTTGGTAGGATGATGCGCTTGATCACCAGATCCCCAACTTGATACTCTTGTCGTCTAACTTTCTTGTTAAATGCCTTGATCATTTGCTTTTGGTACATCTGACCATGACAAATAGCAGTAAGTCTCTTTTCATCAATTAAGTTCAGCTGATCAAGCCGGGTCTGAATCCAGTCATCTTTGCTCAAACCTGCATCCTTCATAATCCTAAGAGAGGGTATATGAACTTCAATGGGCAAGACTGCCTCCATACCATATACCAAGGAATAGGGGGTTTCCCCTGTTGACGTTCGCGCTGAGGTACGGTACCCATGAAGAGCAAACAGTAACATCCAGTTCCAGTCTTTGTATGTCACCGTCATCTTCTGCACAATCTTCTTGATGTTCTTATTAGCCGCTTCAACAGCCCCATTCATCTTCGGCCGGTAAGGAGAAGAGTTGTGATGCTGTATCTTGAACTGTTTGCAGAGCTCGGTGATCATCTTATTGTTGAGATTTGTACCATTGTCCGTAATGATCCTCTCTGGTACACCGTATCGACAGATCAGATTGTGCCGAATAAACCGTGCCACGACACTCTTGGTTACAGTAGCAAAGGAAGCTGCTTCAACCCACTTTGTAAAGTAATCAATTGCTACCAGGATGAAACGATGCCCGTTAGACGCAGTAGGTCTGATCTCACCGATCATGTCGATGCCCCACATTGCAAAAGGCCAAGGTGTTGTCAAGACATTCAGAGGAACTGGAGGTATATGCACCTTATCAGCATAGACTTGGCACTTATGACAGGTCCGAGAATGCTGATAACAGTCGGCTTCCATTGTGGACCAATAATATCCTACCCGAAGGATTTTCTTTGCCATGGTGTGTCCACTGGAATGAGTTCTAAAATTACCTTCAGGTAACTCTACCATAATTCTTTCTGCCTCGTTCTTATCCACACAACGCAGTAAGGTCGAGTCATGGTTACGCTTGTAAAGGATACCATTACTGATGAAGAACTTCGCCGCAAACCTCCTCAGAAACTTCTTATCATTAACAGATGCACCCTCGGGGTATTCCTGAGCCTCAAGATACCTCTTTACTTCGTGAAACCAGGGTTTATCTGTTACCTCTTCAGTCTCAATGTCACAGCAATGTGCGGGTTCGTCCAACCTTTTAATGGTAATCTGGGGAGCCTTGTTGTCCCACTTGACTTTGAACATAGAAGACATCGTAGCTAGCGCGTCCGCCAACTGATTCTCCTCTCTTGGGAAGTGTTCAAAGGTTATCTCTTCGAAGTGTGGAAGCAATGTCAACACATACTCTTTGTAAGGAATAAGATTTGGGTGCTTCATATCCCACTCGCCTTTGATCTGACTGATCACGAGAGCAGAATCTCCGAATACACTTAAGAACTTAATCCTTAGGTCAATAGCTGCTCGAAGACCCATGATGCACGCTTCATACTCCGCCATGTTGTTGGTGCAATTAAAACATAATCGGGCGGTAAACGGAGTATGAGAGACTTCAGGAGATATGATCACGACACCAATGCCATTACCCAAAGAGTTTGAAGCTCCATCAAAGTACATAGACCATCGGGATCCCTCCTCGGGTCCTTCATCCGGTCCAGGTGTCTCACAGTCAGTTACCAACATGATGTTCTCATCCGAGAATTTGAAGTTCATAGACTGGTAATCATCCACTGCCTGATGTGCCAGATAATCTGCCAACACACTTCCCTTGATTGCCTTTTGGGTTGTATATTGGATGTCATACTCAGTCAAGATCATCTGCCATCTTGCTATTCTTCCGGACAAGGCAGGCTTCTCGAAGATATACTTGATTGGATCCATCTTTGATATCAATAGAGTAGTGTGAGTCAGCATATACTGTCTCAGCCGGCGAGCAGCCCATGCCAAAGCGTAACAAGTTTTCTCAAGCAACGAGTATCGGGTCTCGCAGTCGGTAAACTTTTTGCTAAGGTAATAAATAGCATGCTCTTTTCGGCCAGACTCGTCATGCTGCCCCAGCACACACCCCATTGAATTATCGAGTACTGTCAAGTATAAGATTAAAGGCCTCCCTTCCACTGGAGGCATCAGAATAGGTGGATCTTGGAGATATTCCTTGATCCTTTCGAAAGCGGCCTGACATTCATCGTTCCATCTTACCACTTGATCTTTCTTCAGTAGCTTGAAGATTGGCTCACAAGTAGCAGTCAGGTGTGAGATGAACCGGGCAATGTAGTTCAGACGTCCCAAAAAGCCTCTGACTTCTTTCTCTGTTTGGGGAGATGGAATTTCCTGTATAGCCTTCACCTTCGCAGGATCCACCTGAATACCTTTATCACTAACGATGAAACCCAGTAGCTTACCAGACCTCACTCCGAAGGTGCACTTGTTCGAATTTAGCCTCAGTCTGTACAACTTCAACCTGTCAAACAACTTCTGGAGATGGTCGAGATGTTCCTATTCAGTTTGGGACCTTGCAATCATGTCATCAACGTATACCTCAATCTCATGGTGAATCATGTCGTGGAACAAAGCGACCATGGCGCGCTGATACATTGCCCCAGCATTCTTTAATCCGAAAGGCATGACTTTGTAGAAAAAGGTACCCCATTGAGTAACAAATGTTGTTTTCTCCATGTCTTCGGGAGCCATCTTAATCTGATTATAACCGGAGAAACCATCCATAAAGGAGAAGACCTTATGTTGTGCGGTGTTGTCAACCAGAACGTCGATATATGGCAGAGGGAAGTCATCCTTGGGGCTCGCCCTATTCAGATCCCTATAGTCTACACACATACGGACTTTACCATCCTTTTTTGGCACCGGAACCACGTTAGAAACCCACTGTGGGTAAGAAGTAACTGCTAGAAAACCGGCATCAAACTGTTTCATAACCTCATCCTTGATTTTCTCAGACATCTCTGGGCGCATTCGGCGAACTTTCTGTTTCACTGGAGGACAGTCTTCCTTGGTTGGCAAGCGGTGAACCACAATATCAGTATCCAACTCAGACATATCTTCATAAGACCGGGAAAAGATATCAACATAGTCACGCAACATCTGAATCAACCGTTGCTTAACACTAGGCTCCAGATTTGCACCAATCTTGACCTCTTTCTTGTCTACCTATGTACCCAGGTTTACTGATTCTACTGGTTCTTCATGCGGTTGTATGGCCCTCTCTTCCTGAAGTAACAGTCTAGCAAGTTCACCAGGAACTTCATAATCATCCTCACCTTCATCCTCAATTTGGTTGATCGGACTTTCAAAGTCATAATTTGCAGTAGCAGAGTCGTTATCAGTGGGATCCAGAGTGGATGTGGACCTGTATATGTGAGTGTGTGTAAGACAAATAGTTGTTTTGCAAGATAGAAAAGAAAAACAAGGAGCGTAATATTTGTAATGCAAGAAAACGTCCAATGCTTTTATTGATGATATATGGAAATGACAAATATAAAGCCCTCACAAACAAAGCCACAATGCCTCGGGCAAGGCACCGGGCCGTAAAAGTTTCAAATTTTCTGTTACAAATCCAAAACAAAAGTCTTATTATTGTGTAATAAAAGAAATGGGCACGAAGTCCTTTGTCGTCCAATTGCTCAATCCACCATCGGTAGTCGGCTAAATCCAGCTGTCGAAGTCAGACTCTTTATCATCATCTTCAATTGCATTCACTCCGGATTTGTGATACGCAGGGGAGGTCTTCCAATCCGCCCACGCCGAACAACCCTTTGAGCTTCTGCAGTAAAACCCAAACCAAACTTGTCAGTCTTGTGTGCAAAGTCAGGGAGTTGGCCCCAATTCGCACACCCACCTTTCTCAATAACAGCCCGGGCATCCTTGAGGGAAGCCATCTTCATTGGAGGATCTTCAGCAACAGTTTCAGTTGATGCCAGAGTCTGGGGGACTTCTTCAAAGTTCTGTCACGGGGTTTCAATGAACTCCCCTTCCATATCTACATACCAGAAAGAGTTAAGGTGGCTCACCATGTACTCCTCTTCTCCTCGTACTGTAACAATTTTCCCTTTCACTGGATATTTTAACATCTGATGGAGCGTAGAAGTTACTGCCCCAGCCTTATGAATCCACGAGCGACCCAACAAACAAGAATAAGATGGTCGAATGTCTATCACATAGAATATAGACGCGAAAGTCTGGGAACCAACCTTAACAGGAACATCCACCTCTCCATGTACCATCCTTTTGGACCCGTTAAAGGCCCTAACCACAATATTACTTGGCTTCAACACCAACCCTTCACAGCCCAACCGGTCTAATGCTTTCTTGGGTAAAACATTTAACGAGGACCCAGTATCCACCAGCACGTGGGCCAAAGTAGCGCCCCTACACTCGATTGAAACATGCAGAGCGTCATTGTGATTCTTTCCCTTGGCAGTCAAGTCTGCGTCGGAGAAACCCAACCCATTGTCAGCTATCAAACTAGCCACACAGTCTTTGAACTGGTTACCTGATGTCTCCTGCGGCACATGCGCAGTTTTCAGGAAAGCAATCAGAGCCTTAGCATGGGCTTCTGAGCACAACAATAAAGACAACATAGAGATCTTCGACGGGGTTTGCCCCAGCTGTTCGACTACATTATAGTCTCTTTTCTTGATGATCTTCAAAATTTCCTCTATCTTCTGCCTGGAGGTTTCAACAATAATCTTCTTCGGTGCCTCCATCCGGGCAGGCTCACTGGTCATCCCTTTGCCCCGAGCGTCAGATGACTCGGCAACGGGGGTGATGATTGGAACATGAACAGGGACAGTAGCAGGTGTACTGGCAGGTGTAATAGCAACATGCTTCTGAACAGTTGGTGGGGAGATCTCAGGAGAGAAAATTCTTCCGCTTCGGGTGACTTTGCTAGACCCAACAATATTGCTGACATCAGTATCAGCCTCTTCAGCCTTCAAGTCTTTTTTAATCCCATGATAATACACATCGGCCCCATAGTGCCACGGGACAGCCTTATCCGACGTGTAAGGGATAGGTCCAGGAATAGTAATGATCAATGGAGCAACTCTCGGAACAAATGTAATTCTAACAGGCTTTCTCGTGGAAGCCTTGGAAGAATTGGCGGAAATTGTGATTATGCAAACATCTTCAACGGGAATCAATGGAACCAAAGTTTTCTCGAACAAGATTTCTTTGTTATCCATCAGGCATTGGACACCTGACTTCAATAGATGGAAACCAGTAGGCAAGACGGAACACAGGTGGCAACCTTCACCATAGCCTGGAAATAAACCGGCCAATAATAATTTCTTCTTTACTGTTATCAGCGGAGTAGAAATGTCCTCCACGGAAGTCACAAACGAGTCATCATCCACATCATTCACTCCATGCTTGGGCATAGGAGCAGTCATGACATTAGGCTTTTCTGGCGCCTCAAACTCGATCTCCTTAGCATCAATTAGATCCTGCACTTTATTCTTCAAATCCCAACAGTAATTGGTATCATGCCCTGGGCTATCAGAGTGATAAGCACAACGGGCGTTCGGATTATACAGCGGCGATATGGTGTTGGGATTCTTTGAAGCCTCCTTCGGAATCACTAAGTTGGTCTTCAATAATTGTGGCAGAATTTGAGATAGAGTCATACTGGTCCGAGTATACTGCCTTTGCGGTCTCTCTTCTCTTTGCTGATTGTTGCGTTATGGGGCAACAGTTGGTCTTGATATAACCACCGCATTAACTGCTTGGCGACGTTTAGGTTAATTTTGGATCCTCGAGCTATAAACTGCACTAGACTCCTTCTTGAAAGGCTTCTTCTCTGTACTTGACGAAGCACCTTTATGTATCTTGCCGCTCTTGATACCGACCTCAACTCTCTCCCCAATCATAATCAATTCAGTGAACCCAGACGATGAACTTTCGATCAAATGATTGAAATACGGACCAGACAAAGTCCCAAGAAACATATCCACCAACTCCCTATCATCCAAAGGGGGTTGTACTCTTCCTACCAGATCTCTCCACTTCTGAGCGTAGTCCTTAAAACCTTCGCTCGCACCCATAGACATACCCTGAAGTTGGGTACGTGTGGGAGCAAGGTCGGCATTATACTGGTATTGCTTGTAAAAAGAAGCAGCAAGGTCCTCCCAGTTACGGACATTAGCTCCTTCCAGTTGGTAGAACCATTCAAGTTGAGTCCCTGACAGACTATCTTGAAAGAAATGAACCCAGAGGTTCCTATCAGCAGTATATGGTTGAATCTTTCTGACATACGAGCGGAGGTGTAGCTTTGGACAAGATACCCCGTCATACTTAGCAAAGGCAGGAGCCTTAAACTTGTGTGGGATCACCACCCCAGATGCCAAACCCAAATCTTCGTAGTCTAACCCAGGTATCTTTTGGATCTCCATTGCACTTAGCCAGTCTTCAAGTTGTTTATACCTATCCTCAACAGGAGGATACTGGTCTTCATCAAAGTCAGTGTCATTGTCAGAAGCCACAGGGCTAGGAGCACTCCTTTCTTCTTGATTCTCTCCCCCTCCAGATGAGTGAGATAAATCAACTTCTTGTCTCAACCTGTTCCTAAACCTGTGACCCATATTCAGGAGGACCGTCTTCTTCTTTTTCTTCTTCTTCTTCTTCTTGTCCTTCAAGATAAGAGTCTTCAGATCTTGTTGACTCTTGGCCAAGTTCATGAACATCTCCTGGAACTGAGCATTCTGAGCTTGCAGAGCCTTGATGGCTTGGTCAGTAGGTGTTTCAGCAGAAATGTTGTGCTGAAATAAACAGCGAAGAAGATAAGAAACTTGTAAGGGTACCTGTAATGAGGTGAATGGGAATGGAATGCGTATGAAATGATTTCAAAGACTTAGGGAGATTCAAATTTGTAAACCAAAATGAAACACACTTCTATTAGATTAAAGCTTGAAACAATGTTTAACAAATGCCTTTAAGGCGTTACAAAAGAAATACTGAAAAGCAAATCTAAACTAGAAATAGCAAAAGACATCAGCGCTCCCATGGTCGTTTTCCTTTTATGCTGATATAATCGTTGATTGTCCTCTCAGTCTCCAGCTGCCTTATAAGCTTCAGGATCTTCCGTTCCTGCTCATGATACATCTCTCTGTAAGCATCCCTTTCTTCCCTAAACTAGATCCAAGACCTCTTTAATGCCCCAATATCAGTAGGCATGTATGGATGGAGGACTGTATGAGGAACCCCTTCTTCATCAGTATGCTCCACAATTACCGGCAAGACAGCTCCGTATGGCATTCCTAGATTTTGAGCACAGGCTCGAACCCACTGGAGGTACGGTTGCATCGGGAGAGAAGTCTTCATTCCTAGCTCATGTGGATCAGACTTGTTCACCCTATCCCAAGCTCGTATGAACCTGCGGCGATGTCCCTCAACATCCCCCTGGAAGTCAAAGACAATGTTTGGAAGCAGTAGCTCATGAGGATCGTCCCTTCGAGCTCGTCCAAACTGTCGTAAGGCCAAACAAGGATTATAGGTTATTCCTCCTCTAATTCCAAGCAATGGAACATTGGGGTATTCCCCACACCGATCAATGACAACTACTTCTTCCATGTCTTTAGTACTCCAAATGATGTCCGTATGAGCAAGGGACAAGATTCTGTAAGCCCAACCCATACCTTCCTCATTCTTCAATACAGATTTGGGGAGGTGAGAAATAAACCACCTCGCCAGCAGCGGTGCACAACACATAAGGGTTCCCCTTCTCCGAGCAGTACGGGCATAAAGAGCATGTAGAATGTCACCTAAGAGAGTGGGCACTGGGTTACGGGACATGAAGATCTTAACTGCGTTCACATTAACAAAAGAATCAAAAGTTGGGAACAGAACCAAGCCATAAATGAGGAGAGCCGGGATGTCTTCAAATGCTTGAAAGTCCAAACTATCCCGGAACTGTTGAGCTTAATCAATCAAGAACTTATCCAGGAAGCCTTTAACCCCACTTCGAATGTCCCAGATAGATACTACATCAGCCTTTGTTAGATTGAGGGCTGAAGCAATATCTTATGGCCTAGGAGCTATCTCCAAACCTGTAAAGGGTGTCTGCTCTAGAATAGATATGCCAAGTAAATCAGAGAACTCCTCCAAAGTAGGGACCAACTGATAGTCCGGGAAGGTGAAATAGTGGTGCAACGGGTCGAAGAACTGGAACAAGACGCTCATCATTTGCTCATCCAACTTGGAAGTTACCAGGCCGAGGAGATGACCATGTCTTCTAACAAAGGAAGAAGTATCAGTAACTTTTGAAACCAACTCTCTAAGCTGAGCAGGTATTTGCACGAAGCTGATTCGAATGGTATTTTTGCGCATAGATGCCTTGATCTACAAAACAAAACAAAGATGAATCCCCTCGGTCTTTGAAATGGTTAGTCTGATGAAAATATGCATGCAATGTTATGATGCATGATGTCATGAGAAAAACTCACCACAGGTATCACATATAGCAAACATGGTAAGGGCATACAAGTCACACAATAGCCCTTAAATTTCAGGCTGGCATGGATTCTAGGTACTACCCTCTTTCAGTTTAGTTGGTTCAACCTGTCCTAGTAATAGTAATCGGGTTCTAGAGGTTCTCAATATCACTGACCATCCTTGATCGGTCATAATTCCAGTTTAGCAACCTTTTCTTGCAGCCAGAATCATCGCGAGAGTATGGTCTCGATGAGTGTAGCATACTGCTACTTTTCTATGGCCAAGTTGGTCAATTATAGGTTCTAAGGTCAGATGATGCTTAATGACCCATTAGCAGCCCCATACTCTCCTTGTTCCTCCACAAGGGATATCGGTACCAACTAATGTGCCACACCAATGTAGCTACTGCTTCAACCGTATCGGCCTACGCTGTACAGTTCCCTCACAGTCTATTTCTACTAACCTAAAAGGTGTCCCCCAGATCCGGGTTAGGATCTATAGTAACTCTGATACAAAGCCCACAAAGATAAAGCAAACAGATCAAACAATTGAAAACAATATAATGAACTATTCCTAAGGTACACCCCACTTATTAACTCCCCAGCAGAGTCGCCAGTTCTGTGATACGGTGGCTAGAACCGGGATCGTGTTTCCCTATTTCGTTAAAGAATTTTGCTGGTTTACGTTTTGCGTTTGTGTTCGCAAAATGTCGCGGTAAGCAAGAGTCGCCACCGAATTTTATTTTATCCAACAAGGAAAGGAAAAAAGCACAGAAATATTCATTTTTCGAGATATTTCTGAGTACGGGGGGTAGATTTATAGAAAGGGAAGGTATTAGCACCCTTTCTATCTGTAGTTACCTACGGGCTCTTAGGTACTTGCTCATCATTTTCAAAATTGTTTTCTTTGTGTTTGTGGGCTTTGAAAAGTTCTTGTTTTAACTTCGATTTAACTCTTGCTTCTGTCTTAAAGAGTGTAATGAAGTGTTTTTGAAAACTTTGTTTGTAAAAGAGTGTAAGTGTCAAAAAGTTTTATTTTGATTGAGCAAGTACTTAAGAACTAATCTACCTACTCGAAAAAAGAATCGTTCTATTCTTGTTTCCTTTAGATAGTGCTATCCCACTATTAGTGAGTAGGTAGCTCCGTCGTTGGAGTTTGAGGGTCAATTCGAAAAGGGACGTACGGTCACTAAAGCAATGTTAGGACGTCCTAGTAGTAACCCTAAAGTCTTAGATCATTTATCTGAGGCAACAATATCCGAGGCAACCTTTCCGAGGTAACTGTGATCTTTGGACAAAAGGACGACCACTAAAGCATCCTATACTCAATGACCGTTTACCGAAGGCAACCAAGTGGGAGTGTACCCTAGGAGTGTGCATGTGCGAGTGATTCAATTTCAGATTATTTATCTTTGCACATATTAGGGTTATCTAACCGTTTTAAAATTAAACATACATTCTTGTCATGCATCCTATTATCATACATCTAACAATTAATAATTTGCGGAATTTAAAATGCGGAAATTAAACTATGCTATTACAAGGCTTCGGGTATTTACATAGCCAAAAACAAACCCTTGAAAAGTAAAGCGGCAAATGAAAATAAAGTCCTAATTTAAAACTATTAGAAACTGTGAGCAGATACAATAATTGGGTAAAAATAATAATAAAGCGCGCGAGGAAAATTAGATCGAGAAACTAGGGTTTTGACCCTTCTAACCTAATTAAAGAAAAATGTTTTTGTTTGTTATTTTTTAATATTTTTTAAGAAAAAGATTAGGTTTTTAAAATTAAATGTTAAATTAATTAGTTATTAAATTAATTAATGAAAATAATTGCATGACATATTTTTTGATTTTTTTTATTATTTTAGGAAAAAAATAAAATATAATTAAGTTAGTAATAAAACATAATTATTCTAATTATTTTTAAGTTATTTACAAAATAAATTAAAGTTATCTAATTTAATCAAATCTAATTAAATTAATTAATTTATTGATGAAAAATAATACCTAAATCTAATTGGTGAAAAATAATATTTTTGGTGATTTTTTGATAAAAAGAAAATAATTGATTGGTTAGTAAATAAATAAATAAAATTAAATGAAATAAATAAAATATAAAAGAAAAAGAAATTGGGCCTGAAAATTGGGGGTGCAAATAGCCAGATCTGGGCCCAAAATGGTGAGGTCCACGTTGACCTTTGAGATCCAGTGTATTGTGTTGACTGAGGCTTCATGGTGGTCTCTCCTGGATGGCCATCAGATTTGGCCATCTGGCCACTTGGCGTACCAGATCTTGAGGGAGTATGATAGGCCTTTGGTTTGCACAGGCATGAGATTACCTGAAATAAATCAAGAAAAATCACAAACGTTAGAGGCAGGGGTCGAACCCCTGACCTCAAGCACTCCCACACCTTAAGTGCTTACCTGGCTACCACTGGACCAATCGCTTCTGTTGTAATAATAATGTAAAATAATAAACAAATATTAAAGATGCCCTGTATGTCAAATCCACGCGCGAAAATTCAAACAAGCCAATGGAGGGGTGCCACACAGGTCATCTTCTTCTTGGCACCGTGGGTAAAAGTGAAACACTTTTACCTACGGACATTCGTCCGTAGCCATAGGCAGTGCTCGTTCCAAAATCCTCCAGGATCCATATAAATGAAACCTAACGCCATGGTTGGATTCGTCTCATCATTCTGAACATGATGGTACCACTTACGAAGGCTAATTTTTCATGTAAACAAAAACCCTAAAACAGACTCCAAAACCCTAACAATGGCAGTTTATAATTCAGTCCATTAAAATGAAATTGGGTATTATATAAAGCTTGCAAACATGATGGTGATCAAGAATATACAATTATTTTATGCTATAAGTGCAAGAATAATGCTATTCGAATTCAAGAATATAGCAATACCATGACGGACTTACAGTGTGTTGTAGGGATTGGAAACGTTTGCTTTCGATTGCTTTAGCTTGCTGATACTCCCAGGAATCGATTGGGATTGCTAGAAGGCCTTGAGGATGCCTGGAATACTGAATTCGATCTCACACTTTTTCTTGATTTTTTCAGATTTTGTTCTTGCTCATGCGCCTCTTTCTAACCTCTCTTTTGAGTCTACACGCCCTCTATATGTATCAATGAAGGGATTAGGGTTGATAACTGCTCTCAATCTTCCCCCATCAATGATTTGGATATTTGATTTGATTTACTTTGAAAACTTTCCAAATTTGGCCTATTTCCAATCTTTTTGTGCACACATGCCTTTATACGAGTTTTATTTGATGCTAGCTATGTAATAAGACCTGAAACAATCACAAAATCTTTGGTTTTCAATATTTTGGATTTTATATGATTTGTTTTGATTAAAATTGAATTAATTCAAATCAAAATCAAAATAAATAATAAAAATAAGATATTGACAAGTGGAAAAGGCTAGAGCTCGTGGATTATGTTGCCAACTCAAAACAAGTTAAAAATATTGGGCCCATTTGGCAAAAATTGAAGTTTTAGGGATAGTTGACTTTTGGCAATTTTACAAAAAAGGTCAACTTCACCAATGCATAACTTCCTCAATTTTGAATCTTTGGAGGTGTTCTTGGATTTTTTAGAAAGCTTGAGATGTCCTCTAATCAACCTTTTTGGTCTCATCGCAATTTGATATTCCATGCTCAATTATGAAGCTTTGACAAATAAGGTGTTTTTGTTGACTTTTCAAAATGACCTATAATGTCCAAATTCATAACTTCTTGTGAGTGCATATTTTGAACTTGGGAGCTGAAGATGGATTGTAGGGAATTGCATCCTCTTCAAAATTATCTTTGGATGGGTCATTTCTCATAAAGTATGAGAAAGTTATGCTTGGTCAAAGTTGAGTTGACTTTTCCTATAAAACCCTAATTTCGCAACTTTTGAGTCTTGATGAATTATGAGCAATCCTTGATGAATCATGATCAACCCTTGATCAAATGATGAAATATACTTCAAAATGAGGATGTTGACCAAAAATCTTGAAGTTTGACTGTATGTGGGTCACAGTTGACTTTTGCCCTAACACAGTCGATTTTTGGACCTTTGAGCAATTGACTGAGCAAACTTCCTCTGCAGGGCTTGAAAATTGACATGGATGATATTTAGAACATATTAGGACATTGGTGATCATTTGGGATCCTTGTACTCAAGTATCTTGATGCAACATGAAACCCTAATTTGAGGTAGACTGCCTTAGGAGAGAGCTTGTCTGGCCAACCCTTGGACTACCTTGAGCAACTTGGGGATCTTTCTTGAAATGTTTTGAGAAATATGGGAGGGAAAATTTTGGGGTACAACACTTTAGGATATTTTCTTCATCTTCTCCCATCTTCTTTAATTTCAAAAATCTTCTCCCTCCTTTTGAAAACACTTCTTGTTTTAAAAAACTTGAACCACTTTTATAATAAACTTGGACTTAGGTACATGCAAATTCTTTTAAAATCTTTTCTTAATTAAACATTAATAAGTTTAAAAACACTTGGACATTTTTGTGAGAAGACTAAAAGTCAATCAATATCATTTAAACCATTTTGCCACCTTGGCTTTTCCTTTAAAAACTTTTCTCAAAAGATTTGACTCTTGTCAATCCTTGTAGTGATGCAAACAACTATACTTCCATAATATGTAGTGAAGAGAGATATTTTCCACTTGGGTGTTGAGTGAGGTTTTGTTGATTTTGAAATCCAAGCCATATCCTCCACTTTGAGATGATGCAAAGTCTCCTTTCTCATGATTGTGGGTAGTAAGTATGTTTTCCACACGGACAATGACAATGATGTCTTATCTCATAAAACTAACCAACACGCTTGTGTTTTCTTAAAAAAATTTAAAGAGGAACTATGTGTACCCTGATCCCCTATTGCACGGAAGATGGTACGTAGGCCCTAAAAGTTCGCAACCGCGGCGGTTTCAAAAATCATAAAAAATATACTTCTTTTTCTCATCCCCACAACCTATTTTACGTACAACATTTTATATCCAAAATATACAGATCTTTCAAAGAAGTTTTTGCGGAGTACCGTAGATGTTTAGGGTGCTAATACTTTCCCTTTTCATGAGAAACCCCCTTACCTAGAATCTTTCCCCCTCTTTTGGGTTATTAGATTTTTCCCAATTCTTTGGAAACAATAAAGTGTGGTGGCGATTTTTATTTTGATCTAAATAAGTCTAGTCAATCCAATGGCTTAGTCTTAAACATTTCTACTGCTACAGAAAAATGGCGACTTCACTAGGGATAGATTAACCTCTTGCTGGTCCATCCCTAAGTGGTTTAAGCCTATCTTTTTTTATATATGTATATGTGTTATTGTTGTTTATATGTTATATGTTGTATATATATTTGTCTAGACTTTCCTGGTTTTTAGGGTGCTTGGTGATTTCTCATAGGTCCTATACCCGGACTTGGGAAAACTTAAGATAGGATGGGCAGTATAGTCATGTTAACTTTGGGGGAGTAATCCCAAAAAAGGAGGCATGATATCCCCCACTCAGTGGAGGCCCCTTTGACTATAGTTTCGTTTACCGAGTAATCAGGAAGACGTGCTGCTTTCGACCTGGGAGCCTGTTGAAACTGAGGACCGTAGATTACCTAACCTATCTTGGACTTTTAGGTGTATTGCGGAAGCTATGATGGAGTAATCTGGAAATAGTTGTCACGCAATACTATGCTCGGACGAGTTTTTCTTGAGAATATTACTAATTACCGAGTTAATCGGGAAGTTGGTAATATCCGAAGGAAGGTTGTAGACTCTGGGAACCTCTAGAACCTTATTCGGCAGGTGATAACTTTTAGACCACACCTTATTGGTAATACCTTCGACCTCATGCCCATGATGTTGAACCTATGAACCCTATGTTTGTAACCTTGTGTGTGCTTGTTGCATCATGCATTCATGCACTTATAAGCATCTTTTGAAGACGTTCTATTTCAAGGGACTTAAAAGTTGACTATTTGTGAAAATATCAGGTACCTTTTGACCATGGATTCTGGAAAAAGAAAGACCGAAAAATACAGTTTCAAAGATCCCAAGATAGATGCATTGATGAGTCTTATTCCCGAGATTGAGTGTTCTGCAGGTTTTCGAAAGAATTATGGGTCGATCATTTCTCTCATGAAGCTTAGGATGAAGGAGGGTATTCTCTCAACCTTGGTCCATTTCTATGATCCGATGTATCGATGCTTTACTTTCCATGACTATCAGTTGATGCCTACACTAGGGGAGTATTCTTATCTGCCGGGTTTGCCTATTATCGATCGTATTTCTTTTACTAGTTTGGAGTGTGAGCCAAAACCACATGAGATTGCTGCTTTGATCCATTTGGGGAAGTCTGAGGTTAAATCCCACATGACTACTAAAGGAGGGATTAGAGGATTACTAGCTCAGTTCTTATTGGAGAAAGCTCGTTACTTTTCCAGAATGAAGAGTACGGTCGCTTTTGAGGCCATTTTTGCTCTACTTGCTTACAGGTTGTTCCTTTTTCCTAATGTGGACAAATTTGTTGACATTAATGCCATCAGTATCTTCATGATTGGAAACCCAGTTCCTACGTTGTTGGGTGATACTTATTACTCTATTCATCTCGGGGATTCTTATCATGGGGGGATGATTATCTAATGCACGCCTCTATTATACCGGTGGTTTACTTATCATTTGCCTCAATCTGATGCTTTCAGGGATATCAGGAAGGAACCCCGTTGGGCTCCTAAGATCATGGCACTTACTCAATCATATATTCTTTATTATCATTAGGCTTATCATGATGTAGAGATTGTCGACAGTTGTAGTAGTTTCCCCAATGTACCTCTTCTTGGTACAAAGGGAGGAATTAACTACAACCCTGTTCTTGCATGATGACAACTTGAATATCTGATTAGGGATAAGCCAAATAGTATTCATTTGAGTCGTTTCTTCCTGAAAGAGGGAGAATACCATAGGGAAGCTAGGGAGCAGATTGCGAAGGCCTGGTGTCACATTCATAGGAAGAGTAGGGAGGACTTGGGACCTAGGGGGATGTTTCTTTGGAGCCTTATCTTTAGTGGGTACAAGCCAGAGCTATTCAGTTGAAGACGTCGTATTCTCGAGAAGCACCTATGCATGATTTATTTGTGAAGACCACTCCTCCCATATTGGATGATGTGGAAGAGCTACAACTTGCTTTAGTCAGGATGCAGCAGGAAAAGGAAGCTTGGAAGAATAAGTGCCATACTCTAGAGAATTCCTAGCGAGCAGACTTGAAGGAGAAATACGACTTGATTGAGATTCTTGAGAGTCGGGCTTTAGAGATGAGGGAGAGGCAAGGGGATTTATTTTCCCTAAGCCTCAGTCAGGTTCTAGTTGTTCACTCCCCGATTCAGGTGATTGGAAGGAGGTTGCCACCAGATAAGCGGAAGAAAACCAGTGGATGGAGGCTCAGATTGCCAGACTTATCGGGAAGTGTCAACGTATAGAGTGATCTCCATCAGCTTTACTTCTTAGGGTTTTAAACTTTATTTTCATCTTGTACTTGGGATTATTGAAACTTATAATCCATTTTTGAAGTTATTATAATAAAAAAATTCAGTATTTCAAATGTGTTTTTACTTTGATATTTGCAAATTGTTTATAAATATTTAAGTCCCTTGAAATAATAATAAAATCATGTGAATTTCACATCATGCATCATATTTTACATACTTCTTGCATTTTTATGCATATCCATGGGTCTTACTGAGCTTCTTTACTCTGTTCAACAAGCTGTCTCACCAATACAATACCCGAGCTAATTTCAGAAGGAAGATGGATAACATAGAACAAGAGAATCGCGAGCTACGCGAGGAAGTTTCTTCTCTGAAGGCTAGCATGGCTAATCTCACTGCTCTGATGGAGTCTCTGGTGGCTGCTCAGAATCAGCCACCAAATGTTCAGCCTCAACAGGAAATGGTTACTATTGAAGCTCTGATTGTTCCTGTGTCTGCTACTCCAGTTGTTGTTCTGAATCGTATACCTCTGGGATATCCTTGGGGGATGCCAGAAAACTTTATGCCAGAAGGTTTTAATCAAGATCCTCAGATTGCTCCGCTTACTCAGAATGTTGCTACTCCCACACCTCATGTGGTGCATGTTACCCCTGCTGCTAGAAACGAGATTCACTATGCTGCACCACCCTCGGTGAATGTGGTCTTGTTTACTAATGATGATGTGTATCTTCCTATTCCTCCACCAAGTGAAAGCTTGGGTTTCTATTTTGACATAAGTGAAAGCTTGATTTCTTGATGAATAAGTTTCATATTTTGACATGTTTTGATGAATTATGATCTTTGGCACTTGAATTTAACCAGAAAGTCAAAGTTTGACTTTTTCAGTATACAATTGACTTTTGATCAGTTGACTGCAAAATTCATCTGTCAATCCAATGGACTTGCAATGTTTTGAACCCTATCATTAGGTAAATAATGATGAAATTGGACTCTTGAGATCATGCCTTAAACCAATTGATCAATTGCTAGGTTAAAAATCAGAAATTGCCCTTTCCTAGTCAAAACCCTAATTTTGACCATTTTGCCCTTTTGGAGATTTGATCAAATTTCTTGAGGAATTATGGTCCAAACTTGATCAAATGATACATATGAGTTTAAAATGTTGATGTGGATCAAAAATTATAGGGCTTTGACTGTAAATTGGCCATGGTTGACTTTTTCCACAATACAGGTTATTTTTAGGTCAACTGTTCAATTGACTGATCAAAAGTGTGATCCAAGGCTTGAAACTTGACATGAGTAATCTTGGGGGTCCATAATGATCCATTAAATTCATATGGGGAATTAAAAGTTCAAAAATCCTTGTGCAAACTCAAACCCTAATTTTGGTCATCAGTGCTTAAGGAGATGTCTTGAGCTGATCAAACCCTAGTGCAGTCTTGAGCCCAAGGAGATCTTGTGAGCAAATTCTTGATAAGTGAGAGGGAAAATTTTGGGGTACAACAGGTACCACTGGGGCTCGAACACAAGTCCCATAGGTTACAGGCACGCGCTTCTACCACTGGGGTGGCTATACATCTGTTAATACAAGTAAAACAATAAATATGTAAGGCAAAACGTGTCTTGAAGACTTCATCTTCAACCTCCAGCCAGACCAACTGTAACTTGCTCATTTCTCATCAAAAATGAAAACTGTAAACATGAAACTTGTAGCAAATTTTCTCACGATTCCAGAAATGTAAAGAATTAAAACTATAGATCAAAGATAAGCAAGAATTTTAATGGCCCTAATCTGAACCCTAAAAATTTCAGAGATTTCAGTTTCAAAATTCTCTAAGCTCAAGTAAAATTAATGGAAACTATGGACATGGTTAGCTTCAGGGAAATGATATCTACATGTTTTGTTCACAAATAAACTATTGATGATGCCTGTATGAAGAGTTCTAAGTTGAGAAAACTTACCTCAAAACTAGAAATCATGCTTGGAGTTTGAGCTTGTTTCAGGTAGTGGTGATGATCAGGTTAGCTTCCTTGAGGTCCTAGGAAGCTAATGCAATGGTTTGCTTGAGTTGAGAGTGGTTGAAATGACCTGGAGAAGTCCAACTGCAATGCTATATTTTGGCTATGGAAGTTGATGAAGATGGAGTTAAAGTTTTCAAACAGGGACAGAGATGGTCTGTATTTGGTATTAGGAAGTTTTATGAATTAATTTGAGGGAAAACGCACGAGGGAAATGAGAGATACAAGTTTAAGGTCAGAACTGTGTATCAATGGAGTTTTTTGTGCAATTTATGGCTAGAGGGAATTTTGGAGTGTTTCAGGGTGTTAAAGCTCTTCCTCTAGCTCACAAATGGTGACTCTATTTATAAGCAACAAGTTTGGAATGCTCTATTTGATCAGAATTCAAAATCACAAGTTTATGCATAACATGTGATTTTTTTGAGAAACCAAGTTTCAATGCTTTGTACTTGGTTCATAGAGTTGTTAAATACTTTAAACATAATCCTTCTGACTTTGTGGATGGAGTGTAATCAAGGAAAACAAGTTGGGAGCTCAAGAAGTTGACTTTGTGCATAAAGTTTGCTTTACAAGAATGGATATGTTACTTTCTCCCTAAAATGGCAAATTGATTTGGACAAAGCTTACAATACTTGGATAAGGGCATAATCAGTTGTGTAAACCATTAATTATGGAGTGAAAAACAAGTTTGAGGCCTGCAAGGCAAGGATTATGCAGCCTAGCATGGATTTGGTTCATGTGTTCATCAAAAATGACTTGTAATTCAAGTGACAAAACCCTAACTTCATCTCTTCGATTCTCCCTCCTCAAGAATGATCTCAAGGAGTTCTTGGACATTTTGGAAATCTTGCAATATTCTTTACAACCCATCTTTGAATTTCTTTTGAAGATTCCCCTTGGAACTATATGAAAAAGTGCCATAAAGTTAGGTCAAAATCCTGACCAAATTAGGGCGAAATTTCACTAAGTGTTTAGTTTCATGACCACATGTTCATAAAATTATAACTTGAGATCCAAGCATTTTTGGAAGGAGTTGTGTAAAGCAAAGTTGCATATTTCATGGATATCTACAACTTTCATGTTGGATTTTTCTCTTGAATCATCTTGCATCATGGTGAAAATTTTGTCCAAAGTTACAAAATTAAATATGAAATTTCCAACACTTAGAAAAATTTCTAAGTTTAGAAATTTTGACTTTTCAAAATGAAATTTTGACTTTTTGATTTCTTGATGAATAAGTTTCATATTTTGACAAGTTTTGATGAATTGTGATCTTTGGCACTTGAATTTGACCAAAAAGTCAAAGTTTGACTTCTCAGTATACAATTGACTTTTGATCAGTTAACTGCAAAATTCATCTGTCAATCCAATGGACTTGCAATGTTTTGAACCATGTCATTAGGTCAAAATGACGCAATTGGACTCTTGAGATCATTCCTTAAACCAATTGACCATTTGCTAGGTCAAAAATCAGAAATTGCCCTTTCCCAATCAAAACCCTAATTTTGACCATTTTGCCCTTTTGGGGATTTGATCAAATTTCTTGAGGAATGATGGTCCAAACTTGATCAAATGATACATATGAATTTAAAATATTGATGTGGATAAAAAATTATTAAGTTTGACTGTAAATTGGCCATAGTTGACTTTTCCCCTATACAGTTGATTTTTAGGTCAACTGCTCAATTGACTGAGCAAAAATGTGATTCAAGGCTTGGAACTTGGAATGATTAATCTTGGGGGTCCATGATGATCCATTAAAGTCACATGAGACATTGGAATTTCAAAAATCCTTGTGCAAATTCAAACCCTAATTTTGGTCATCAGTGCTTGAGGAGGTGTCTTGAGTTGATCAAACCCTAGTGCAGTCTTGAGCCCAAGGAGATCTTGTGAATAAATTCTTGATAAGTGAGAGGGAAAATTTTGGGGTACAACAGCTTCCCCTGTTCAATCTTCTTAAGCCTGAAGAGTTAGATTGGCATGTTTTTCCATTCGTGACTCGAAGGTGGAAGATGATTGGACACTAGAGTGCCTAGAAATTTGCACTCGACGATGTGATGGTAGAGGGAATAGGATTAAAGGTGCCATTTGGAGAGGTAATAGAAAGTTGTTGGAGATGGGATTGTAGATGCCATCCAAGAGTGATTGTTGAATTGTAATTTATAAGCTGAAAGAATGAGTATCAAAATGGCGTCCGCGTCTGGAGCGTATCTGAACTGTAAATGAGTTTCAGGATGGCATCCATGTCTGGAGCATATCTGAACTGTATCTAGAAACTGATTTTGAATGAGTATCAAAATGGCATTCGTGTCTGAAGCATATTTGTACTATATCTGGAAGTTGAAAACTGAATGAGTATCAGAATGGCATCCGTGTCTGGAGCATATATGTACTGTATCTGGAAGTTGAAAATTGAATGAGTATCAGAATGGAATCCGTGTCTGGAGCGTATCTGAACTATATCTGAGAAGTTGAGATCTGAATGAGTATCATGGCATCCGTGTCTTTGAGCGTATCTAAACTGTATCTGAAAATTGAAAATTGAATGAGTATCAGAATGGCATCCGTGTCTGGAGCATATCTGTACTGTATCTGGAAGTTGAAAAACTGAATGAGTATCAGAATGGCATCCATGTTTTGGAGTGTATCTGAACTGTATCTGGAAGTTGAAAACTGAATGAGTATCAGAATGGCATTCGTGTCTGGAGCGTATCTGAACTGTATCTGAGAAGTTGAGATCTGAATGAGTATCAGGATGGCATCTGTGTCTTGGAGTGTATCTTAAAATTGAAAACTGAATAAGTATCAGAATGGCATCCATGTCTGGAGCGTATTTGTACTGTATATGGAAATTGAAAACTGAATGAGTATCAGAATGGCATCCGTGTCTGTGAGCGTATCTGAACTATATCTAAAAACTTTGAACAATGTCAATGGTAGTTGTTAACCTTATCCTGAAAAGGGTAAAATGTTAGCAAAAATGCAAAGTCATGTTGTATGAAATGCGTGGTATAATGCATTTGTGTTATCAATGTTTATGATATATGGATGCAATGTATGCGTATGCAAGCTAATCTGGCACACTATTATTGTATTGGGGGAAATAAATCCCTGACTACTGCTGAGGATATGGAGTATAAGTATTCATGTTGTGAAGTCTAAGTGTTGATGAATTTATGCTTGGAGAAATAAACTCTGTTGTAAGGGAGATGTCGTGTACTGCTTGTAAAATCCTATTGGGGAATCCTGAGAAATCAGACGACTTCTACTGGGGATTGATAACTGGAAGCTCTGTTCCGCTGGGGATTAAACTGCACACTGCGGGGGATTATGGAAATAGAATAGAGAAATTTCCCTACCTCTTAAAGCCATCAGTGATTGTCTTTCTATTTTGTTTATTTATAAACATTAATTATATTCAAAGCATATGTTCAAAAATGAATCATTGGACGTTTTTGTAAACAAAACACAAGAGTAAAGAAAAAAAAACAGATAGTTTTGCACTTTCAAAGGGATATCTTTGTATTGACTTTGAGTAAGTATTTTTTGTACAATGATACAAATATTCTAGTAAGAGAATACTGTCGTAAAAAATGAAAATTTTGATACAAAGAAAAGATAGCTATGTGCAATAATACCATGGGGGTCCCATTCTGCTATAGCCTTTGTATCTCCGAGCATCTTGTCTATTTGTTTCCTTGTCCGAAGATGATTGAATTGATCAGAACCTCTGAGTTTTTTAGTTGAAGCCAAAGGTTGTCTGTAAGGTGATCCAACGGGACATAGTCATACGCTTTAATTCCCTAACTTTTTCCTGGACCGCCCTTTCAAGTTTTCAGTCCATCGAGAAACCCTTTTTGCCCAACTCGCCCTTTCGGGTTTTCAACTTGCCGGGTGTACAGTTTTTTTTTGTTTTATCCCTAATTTTTTCCTGAACCTTTTTGGTTCGCCGGGATGCCCTTGTTTTGCCTAGGTGTGTCAACCTAGCGGGTCTCTTATGTGTAGTATCTTTTGACTATGTATGCGTTTGCAGGGTGCGGTAGGTCGTCACTATCCATGGTGGTCAAGATCATTGCTCCACCAGAGAAAATGTTTTTGATTACAAATGGTCCTTTGTATGTAGGAGTCCATTTTCCCCTGGGGTCACCTTGCGGCAGTATGATACGTTTGATCACCAGATCCCCAACTTGATACACTTGTCGTCTGACTTTTTGTTGAAAGCCTTGATCATCCGTTTTTGATACATTTGACCATGACAGACAGCAGTAAGTCTTTTCTCATCAATCAAGTTTAGTTGATCAAGTCGAGTCTGGATCAAATCGTCTTCATTCATCCCTGCATCCTTCATAATTCTCAGAAAGGGGATCTGGACCTCAATAAGCAAGACAGCTTCCATGATGTAAACTAGAGAATAGAGTGTTGCCCCGGTTGATGTGAGAGATATGGTACGACATCCGTGGAGAGCGAATGGTAGCATCCCGTGCCAGTCTTTATATGCGACTGTCATTTTCTGTATGATCTTTTTAATGTTCTTATTCGCAGCTTCGACATCACCATTCATCTTTGGCCGGTAAGAGGAAGAGTTATGATGTTGGATCTTGAATTGCTCGCACAAAGCGGTGATCATAGTATTGTTCAAGTTTGAACCATTGTCTGTAATGATCCTCTCCGGGATACCGTACTGACAGATGAGATTTTGCTTAATGAATCGGGCTACAACATTCTTAGTGACGGAAGCGAAAGAAGCTGCCTCCACCCACTTTGTAAAATAGTCAATGTCCACTAAGATGAAGCGGTGTCTATTAGAGGTTGTTCGCTTGATTTCCCCAATCATATCAATTCCCCACATAGCAAAGGGCCAAGGAGCCTTCAAGACATTTAGAGGAACCGGAGGTACGTGCACCTTGTCAGCATATGACACTTGTGACAGGTTCGAGAGTGTTGATAGCAATCTGCTTCCATGGTAGACCGGTAATAGCCTTCCCGTAGGATCTTCTTTTCCATCGTATGCCCACTGGAATGGGTGCCAAAAGTGCTTTCATGTAACTCAACCATGATCATTTCCGCTTCAACCTTGTCTACGCACCGAAGTAACACAAAGTCATGGTTGCGTTTGTAAAGAATGCCACTGCTAAGGAAGAATTTAGCAGACAATCTCCTTAAGAACTTCTTATCATTGACTGGAGCTCCTTCAGGATATTCTTGAACCTAGATATGCCTCTTGACTTCGTGAAACCAAGGTTGGTCCACTACTTCTTCAGTATTAATCTTGTGACAGTGTGCTGGTTCATCCCTTCGCTCAATGGTGATCTGGGAGCCTCGTTCTCCCATTTAAGTTTAACATAGATGACATTGTGGCTAGTGCGTCTGCTAGCTTATTTTCTTCTCGCGGGAAATGCTCGAAGGTAATATTCTCAAAATGTGGGAGCAATGTCAAAACATGTTCTTTGTAAGGGATAAGGTTAGGGTGTTTGGTGTCCCATTCCCCTTTGATCTGGATGATAACCAAAGCTGAATCTCCGAATACATTCAATGATTTGATCCCCAAGTCTATGGCAGCTTTGAGACCAAAGATGCACGCTTCGTATTCCGCCATGTTATTTGTAGAATTGAAGTAGAGTCTTGCAGTAAATGGAGTATGACACCCTTCAAGAGATATGAGTACTGCACCAATACCATTGCAGAGTGCGTTAGATGCCCCATCAAAAACCAGGGTCCATCGGGATCCTTGTTCAGGTCCATCATATGGCCTGAATTCTTCACAATTGTTTACCATCATGATATCTTCATCCGGGAATTCGAACTTCATGGACTGGTAGTCTTCCACAGCTTGGTGAGCAAGGTGATCAGCTAGTATACTGCCCTTTACAGCTTTCTGGGTAGTATATTGTATGTCATATTCTGTTAGGATCATCTGCCATCTCGCTATTCTCCACGAGAGAGCAGGTTTCTCGAAGATGTATTTTATTGGATCCATTTTAGATATCAACAAGGTAGTATGGGTCAGCATATACTGTCTTAGCCGGCGAGCAGCCCATGCCAGAGCGTAGCAAGTTTTCTCGAGCAATGAATATCTTGTTTCACAGTCAGTAAACTTTTTGCTTAGGTAATAAATGGCGTGCTCTTTTCGGCCAAACTCGTCATGCTGCCCCAACACACACCCCATTGAATTTTCCAAAACGGTCATATACATGATCAATGGTCTTCCCTCGTCTGGTGGCATTAAAATAGGAGGCTCTTGCAAATACTCTTTTATTTTGTCAAAAGCAATTTGGCACTCATCATTCCATTTGACTACCTGATCTTTCTTCAGTAGTTTGAAGATTGGTTCACAGGTAGCTATCAGGTGAGAAACGAATCTGGAAATGTAGTTCAAGCGTCCCAAGAATCCTATGACTTCCTTCTCAGTACGAGGAGAAGGCATCTCTTGTATTGCTTTCACCTTGGCAGGATCTACTTCAATACCCTTATTGCTGACGACAAAGCCTAGGAGCTTACCAGACCTTACCCCAAATGTGCATTTATTTGGGTTTAACCTCAGCTTGTACTTTTTTAATCTCTCGAACAATTTCTGTAAATGATCAAGAAGCTCTTCTTCTGTTTGAGATCTAGCTATCATGTCGTCCACATAGACCTCAATTTCGTGATGTACCATGTCGTGAAATAGAGCTACCATGGCACGCTGATAGGTTGCCCCAGCATTCTTCAGTCCAAACGGCATCACCTTGTAGCAAAATGTCCCCCATTGTGTGACAATGGTTGTCTTCTCCATGTCCTCATACGCCATTTTGATTTGGTTGTAACCTGAGAAACCATCCATGAAGGAAAATACTTTGTGTTGTGCAGTATTGTCAACTAAGATGTCAATGTGGGGAAGTGGGAAATCATCCTTAAGGCTTGCCCTATTGAAATCTATGTAGTCCATGCACATTCATACCTTGCCGTCTTTTTTGGGCACGAGAACGACATTGGCAACCCATTGTGGATAGGAGGTGACGGACAAGACCCAACATTGAATTATTTCATGACTTCTGCTTTAATCTTTTCTGACATATCTAGTCGCATTCGACGAACCTTTTGTTTTACCGGTGGGAAATCCTCTTTTGTAAGTAGACGATGTACCACAATATCTGCATCAAGTCCTAGCATGTCTTCATATGACCAGGAAAAGACCTCAACATACTCGTGTAACAACTGAATCAACCGCTCCTTGACACTGGGTTCCATATTGGCACCCACCTTGACCTCTCTTTTGTCTTCTTCGGTACCTAGGTTTATTGTATCCACGGGTTCCTCGTGGGGCTGAATGGTTCTCTCTTCTTGTTGTAGTAATCTGGCAAGTTCCCCTGGTACTTCACAATCTTCCTCACCTTCGTCTTTGCCTTGGTAGATTATATTTTCAGAGTCACATAAGGCCATAGCATAACTGTTATCCATGGGATCCCGAATGGATGTAGACCTGCATTGTGAGTATGAGTGTGTGTAAGGGTATAACCATCTTTGAAAGAAATGAAAAATGTAAAAGAGAAAAACAATGAGCACAAAGTTTGTATGCAAAATGTCCATGATTCATTCATGTCATATGGAAATGAGATAATAACTAGGGGTGTTCAGATCCAATCTGATTCAAAAAAAATCCAAAAACCGAATCGAAAAAACCGAAATCCAAAAAAAAACGAATTTTTTTGGATGTATTTGGATCACCATGTAGCATAACCGACCGGTTCGGTTCAGTTTACGGTTGGCTTCATGAGAACCGAACCAGTCCAAACCGAACCGGTATTACTTCCATTTACTTGCCATTTATTATTTAAAATAAATTAATATCGAATCATTTATAGCCATCCTCCCAAATTAATTATGTTAGCCAACACTAATTTCTCTAGAGAATCTCAATCATTCCTATAATTTCCCTATTCAGATTCTAAATTATCTTAAAATTAAATACAATGAATGCTATTCATTGTTGTAACCGCAAGAAATTCAATATCGCAAGCAAGAAATTCAATAATGCTAAATAGACATTCATCTCAATTAGTTTTCTGAATTATACTATTAGTAAGCAAGCTTCTTAATTTGTTTGATTTTATCTTTTTTGTACTTTGTAGTTTTGTTCGATCAGATTTTCTAAAGCTATTCAAATTTTTAGCCTTTTGTAAAGCTGTTCTAATTTGTGTTGTTGAAAGCTTATTTAAAATTAATTTACTTATGTTCTCAATTTTATAACAGTAGCTTAATAAAAATTATTTTCATTAGTTTTCTTATGTGAAATTGTTTCATGTTGGTTACTTGGTTATAATAGTAACAAATTTTAGTTAGTTTTTCATAATTTCTTCAATGTATGTTCTTTGTTAGTTTTTCATATTTTGTTTCATAATTTTTTCATAATATATTTTTATTAGCTTTTTCTACAACTAGGTGTTTATACTTTGTTCTAATTTTAAGTTTGGTCTATTTTTACAGGAATGGGCCAAACTGGTCCTATTACTCAATCTGATATTGTTAACAACCTTATTCAGGTATCAAAAATTAATTTTAAGTAGAGATTTTTACCTTTAGAAATGTTGGTTACTGTTACAATGGTGTAATATTATAGTTGATGTTCAAAAATTTATTTTTTCATGTGTATTTTATAGGGTGAAACAACTGAAGCTCCACCTCCATTGGTACAAAGTAATGAAACAAACAATGATGAAGAAAATGCTAATAAGAAAAGAAAGATTGGAGAAGCTTCAAAATTGGTCACATCCAATGATCCTAATGTTGTAGCTGGAGATTCAGGTAACAGAAAACCTATTAAACCTAGATCTTGGACTTGGGAACATTTTACAAAAATAGGATCAAGAGCTAAGTGTAATTGGTGTGATGTAACATATGCTGCTGATTCACAAAGAAATGGCACTAGTAATTTGAAACACCATTTGTTGCATCAGTGTAAGAAGTTTCCAAAAGAGTCTCTTGATCCCACTCAACAGACACTTGTTCTTCAACAATTGAAAAAAGAAGATGGGAATGGATCTGGTAGTGTTCTCACTGGTGTTCATTTTGATGTTGAGGCATGTAGGAAAGCTTTAGCTAGGATGATTATTGTTGATGAGTTGCTTTTTAAGTTTGTTGAGGGGGAGGGGTTTCTTCATTTTATGAGTGTTGTGCAACCTAAACTCTCAATTCCTAAAAGGATTACAATTGCTAGAGATTGTTGGGTTTTATACACGAGTGAGAAACATAAGTTAAAAAGTGTGCTAAATAAATTAAATCAATGTGTTTGTCTTACAACTGATTGTTGGACATCTGTGCAAAATTTGAGTTATCTTTGTCTCAATGCACATTTCATTGATCATGATTGGAAAATCCATAAAAGGATTCTGAATTTTTGTCCAATTGTGAAACACAAAGGAGTAACCATCGGCAAAAAAATTGAAAAATGTTTGGAGGAATGGCTAATAGGTAATGTTTTCACCATTACGGTTGATAATGCTAGTTCTAACGATGTTGCTATAACTTATTTGAAAAATACAATGAACGATTGGAATTCTCATCCATTGAAAGGGGAACATATGCATGTTCGTTGTTATGCACATATTCTGAATCTTGTGGTCCAAGATGGACTAGAAGACTATCATTCTTCAATTAGTAAGATTAGGAATGTTGTTAGATATGTTCGTGCATCTCCGGGTCGTATGGATAGGTTTAAAACTTTCATTAAAGAAGTTAGGTTACAAGAAAAATCAATTGTTCAGTTGGATGTTTCCACTAGGTGGAATTCCACATATATTATGCTTGAAAGTGCATTGAAGTTTCAAAAGGCATTTAAGAGATTGAGTGAGAAGTGTGCTGATTTTGTGCTGATGAAAGATGGTATTCCTAATAAAGAGGATTGGGATAATGCAAAATGCTTTGTTAATTTTTTGAAAATATTTTTTGATATCACAAAGAAGGTTTCAGGTAGTACTTTTGTGACCTCTTCTCAATATTTTAATGAACATATTAAGATATTGACTACATTAAACGGGTGGATAGAATTAAAAAGTTCTGACAACTTGCTTGGAATTATGGCTGAAAATATGAAAGTTAAGTATGATAAATATTGGGGTAAGGTTGAAAAAATCAATATGTTGATCTTTGTTGCTGTTGTGCTTGATCCTAGACATAAGATGTAGTTTGTTAGGTGGGGATTGAACAGGGCATATACAAATGATGTTGCTGTATTTTTGTACAAAAAAACAGAGGAGACATTAAATAAAATATTTGAGAGTTATAGGCTTTTCCTTGGTAACGGTCAAACTGAAAATCTTACACATTCCACTCAAGAAGTGGAATTGGTATAACTTAAAGCACCAGAGGACGCATTTGCTTTAGAGGTTGAGATGGGCATGAATCTTAATGAGAGCATGCAGAAAAATGAATTGGATTTGTATCTCATGCAGAATTTGGAGAAGAAAGGTCCTGGTTTTGATATCTTGAACTGGTGGAAGGTGAATTCTAACAAGTATCCTATTCTTGGTCAAATGGCTAGAGATATATTGGCCATGCCTGTGTCTACTGTAGCTTCAGAGTCCGCTTTCTCTATCGGAGGAAGAGTGCTTACTTGTTATAGAAGCTCTCTTACGCCAAAAACAGTTGAAGCTTTAATTTGTACACAAAATTGGTGTAAATCTTCCCCGGTGTAGGTGGATATTGAAGAGCTTGTGGATGAGTTAGAAAATTTGGAATTAGGTAATTTACTTATAACTTATATTATTTTTTGTTGAGCATTGTTAATCTTTTGTATTGAGTAATATTTATCTTTATTTTTGTAGAACTTGCTCCAATCCCTCAATTGAATGAAGGTGTATCTGATATAGACTCTGATTAGCTGTTGATATCCGCATTCTAAAAGAATTGGGTAGAATTGTGAAGATGGAGTGGAGCTATTGCAGGATAATTAGAAAATTTGTTATTTGACTATCAATTATGTTGTAGGCTCTGATTTTCAAACTATCAATTATGCTGTCATATATAAAGCAGATCTTCTCTCTATATATAATGCAGTTTGTCATATTATTATTATATATTCCTTGTGATGCAACTTTCGCATGCCCACTGTTATTGATATTTTTCTTGAAGTTTTATTATTATATTCGCTTTAATATACCTTTGGAATCTTCATTTGTTCACTGTTTTATATATTTGTCATATATTTAATTTATAATACAAATCTCCATATAAGAACTAAGCATATCTCCATATGTATTATATATTATAGCCATGTCTATTTCGTTGGGATAGATATTATACATATATTATAATGAAACTTTACAATAATGACATCAAATAGCCATATGAACATAGCAATTAGATATTGTCTCAGTAGACGTTGGTGGCATAATTGTAACTGGTATTGAAATATATTCTTTTTAAATTTCTAAATAGTGTTTGTTTAAAAACCGAATAAAACCGATTCAACCGAACCGAAGTAAACCATATAAATTGGATTGGATTGGATTGGATTTTTCTTATTGTCATCCAAAAACCGAACCAAACCGTATGCTTTATATATTTTTGGATCGGATGATATTTTGTCTCAAAACCGATCCAAACCGGACCACGAACACCCCTAATAATAACCCTTACAAATGGACCATTGTGCCTCGGGTGAGACACAAGGTTTTAAGAGTTTGAATTGTTTTAATATTACAGATCCAACAAAATGTAAAGACAAATTACTGTGGGATTAAAGTGATCGGGACAAAATCTCTAGCCTCCCAGTTGTTGAGCCCTCCACTGACAGTTTGGAAGATCCAATCCTCTAGGTTGCAACCCTCTTCATCATTCTCTACCGTGTTGACTTTACGGTTGCTGATCTTCAGGGATGGTCCTCCTGCATGAGCGTGGCGTACAGTCTTCTGAGCACCTGAAGTGAAACCTAGGCCAAACTTGTCAGACTTGTATGGGATATCTGAGAGTTGTCCCCAAATAGTGCACACACCTTCTTCTATTACTACTTTTGCATCCTTCAAAGATGACATCTTGAGTGGAGGCCTTGTGATCTTGGGAACATCCCTGGTTACTGCCACATCTTGTGGGACTTCCTCAAAGTGTTGGAATGGAGTTTCAATAAATTCACCATCTAACTCCACATATCTGAAGGAATTGAGATGGCTGATCATATACTCTTCTTCTCCATGAACGGTGATAATCTTCCCTTGAATCAAATACTTCAGCATTTGGTGTAACGTAGAAGTAACAGCGCCAGCATTGTGAATCCATGGTCGTCCTAGCAAGCAGGAGTATGAAGGGCAAATATCCATTACATAAAAAGTTGAATCAAATGTTTGGATTCCAACCTTTATGGGGATATCCACTTCCTCGTGCACCATTCTTTTCGAGCATTCAAAAGCCCTCACTACTATATTGCTTGGTTTCAATGTCAATCCCTCGCAGTTAAGCCTATCAAGAGCCTTTTTAGGCAATACATTCAGAGACGATCCGGTGTCCACCAAAACATGAGCCAAGGTTGTGCCCCTACATTCCACTGAGACATGCAATGCCTCATTATTCTTCCTTCCTCTTGGCGTTAAATCAACATCCAAAAAACCTAGACCATTATTTGCAGCCAAGCTGGCTACACAGTCTTGGAACTAGCGGCAGATGTTTCTTGGGGTACATGAGCAGTTTTCAAGAATTCTACCAAGGCCTTTGCATGCGCCTCGGAACATAGTAGTAAAGCCAACATGGAAATTTTGGATGGAGTTTTCCCCAGTTGTTCAACTACATCGTAGTCGCTTCTTTTTATGATCTTTAGAATTTCCTCCATCTCTTTCCGGGAGGTCTCAGGGATAGCCAATGATTGTTCCTTTGTCCGGACAGGCTTAATCATAATACTTTTACGTCGAGTCTCGCTGAACTCGGCAGCATGAATGTTAGTAGGAGTGATAGCAGGGATTGTAACAGCTTTGTCAGTTGGAGCATTGGTGGAGATGATTTTGGGACTGGGAATAGCCTTCGGAGGAGCAACAACAACAGGAATGATTACGGGTCCAGAAACTGCTTTTGGGGGAGCAATTTCTGGAGAGAATATCCTTCCGCTTTGGGTAATCTTGCTAGTCCCGGCAATGTTAATGATATTGGAGCCATCCTTCTCAGAACTTGAATCTTCGGCAGCTGGCCAATCTTGCTTGATACCGTGGTAATAGACGTCCCCTCCATAATTCCATGGTATGGTTTTTCCTGACAAATACGGGACTGGTCCATGCATTGTAATTATTAAAGGAGCTACTTTTGGAACTGATGTAATTCTAACGGGTCTTTTGGTGGAGACCTTGGAAGAATTGTCGGAAATGGTCACAATGGAAACATCATTATAAGAAACAGGTGGAACAAAAGTCTTTTCGAACAAAATCACCTTGTTATCTATTAGGCACTGAACGCCTGCTTTCAATAAGGGACAACTGGTTGGTGAGGACAAACAAAAATGACAGCTTTCATCACAGCCTGGGAAAACACTGACATTCAATAAGTTCTTTTTGATAGTCAGGAGTGAGGTCATAAGTTCATCAACTGAAGTAACAAACATATCTTCCTCAATAGCATGGGCATTATGGCCATGTTTGGGCATCGGGGCAGAAATGACATTGGGCTTTTCTGGCATATCGAATTCAATCTCTTTGGCTTCAATGAGGTCTTATACTTTGTTCTTTAAATCCCAACAGTTGTTAGTTTCATAGTCGGGACTCTCAGAATGGTATGCACAACGGGCATTAGGATGATAGTGAGGATATGTTGTGTTACGGTTCTTTAGAGCTTCTTTCAAGGTCACCGGATTGGATCTTAACAGATGTTGCAATACTTGAGATAGTGTCATATTAATTCTGGTGAATTGTCTGACTGGTCTTTCCATTCTTGGTTGGTTGTTTCTTTGCTGATCAGGCGCAAGTTTAGGAATCATAACAGCCCCCACCATTGGATGACGTTCGGCCCTATCTTGATTTCTCTAAGGATAAATCTGATACGGTGGGAAGAGAACTGACTGTTTTGGAATGCTGGTTCACGTTTTGCGTTTGTTTTTGCAAAATGTCGCGATGAGCAAGAGTCTCCACCGTCTTTTATTTTATCCAACAAGGAAAGGACAAAAGCACAGAAAAATTCCTTTTTCGAGATGTTTCTCGGGTTCGGGAGGTAGATTATATAAAGGGAAGGTGTTAGCACCCTTTCTATCCATGGTTATCCACGGGATCTTAGGTACTTGCTCATTGTGTTTTCAAAAGTTTGCTTTTTTTTTGTGTTTGTGGGTTTGAAAAGAGTTTGTGTTTGAAAGGAGTGTAAGTGCGAAAAGTTTTGTTTTGTTTTAAAAGGAGCAAGTACTTAAGAACCATCTACCTACTCGAAAAGGGAATTAAACTGTGCAAATGTCCTTTAGAGTAGGTAGCATCGTCGTTGGAGTTTTCGGGTCAATTCGATTAAGGGACGTGTGGTCACTAAAGCAATGTTAGGATGCTTTAGCAGTAACCCTAATGTCTTAGATCATTTTTCCGAGGCAACCGTTTCGAGACAACTTATGATCTTTGGACAAGAGGACGACCTCTAAAATTTCCTATACTCAATGACCACGTTCGAAGGCAACCAAGTGAGGTGTACCCTAAGAGTGCGCATGTGCGAGTGTATTGTTTTTCAGTTATTTATCTTTGTACATGTTATGGGTGAGCTACGTTGATTTTAAGTTCATACATTTGATCTTGTCATGCATTCCCTATTATCAAACATCTAACAGTTTATAGTTGCGGAAATTAAATTTGCGGAAATTAAATCTAAACTATTACAGGGCGTCGGGTATTTACATCGCCAAAAAAAAACAAACCCTTTAATTTAAATTGCGGAAAGTAAAATAAAGCGATAAATAATTAAAGTCCTAATTAAAAGCTATTACATACCGGAAGCAATTACAATATTAGAAATGTGGATCGCGTGCGAGAAAATTAAATCGGCGCATTTTTAGGGTTTTGACCCTTTTGTTTGAAAGAAAGCATTTTTGTTTATTTTTTGAATTAAATGAAATTAAATCTAAGTTAATAATTGAATTAATTAATTAATGAAAATATTTTTGGGTTTTTGAATATTTAAGGAAATAAAATAAAATGGATTAATATTAATAAAAACCTAATATTCTAAATTGATTTTAATTTAATGCAAAAATATTAATGTTAAACCTATTTAAAACTAAGTTAATTAATTAATATTTATTTACAAAAATAAAATAATGAAATTAATGAAAATAATATTTTTGTGGTTTTGATTTTATTAAGAAAAATGATTTTTAATTGGTTGATTAAAACAATAAAAATAATAACTAAAATCAAATAAATAATAAGAAATATAAAAGAAAAGGAATAAACCAATGGGGTGCTGGGCCTGGAAAGGGGGTGAAATCTGCAATTCTGAGGCCCAAATCAAGCCAGCCTGCTTTGACTTTCCAGGATCTCACGCGCATGCATTTACCAAGTCTTATGATGGACTTGCAATCTTGGCCATTGGATTTGGCCAGAAGGCCATCTGGAAAGTATCTGGACGAGGGCGTATGGTGAGCCAGGCTTTGGACGGTGTATGAGAATACCTATGGAAAAAATATAACAAGCAATTTGGGGGACCTGGGATTCGAACCCAGGTCTCATTAGACAATACACTAACTTGCTTGCCAACTCAACCAATGCGCCTGTTTGTTATTAGGATACGTGACAATTATTATATTCAAAACAAAGCATTATTCCTGAAATAAAAAAAAAACAAGCGCGAATATTCAAAGTTGGCCGATCAGAGGAAGACACCTAGTCGTCTTCTTCACCAAAAACCTAGTTTTCTCACCTGCGGATTTTTATCCGCAGCAAGATTCATGGGATCATCCTAAAACGACTTCTAGGCCATGTAAACGCAAGCTAAAACCATTATCGTGTTCGTCTCTCTTCCCTGAACACAACCATGGTCATTATTTGTCCCAATTGTTCCTGCAAAACAAAAACCCAAATGCAAATCTCCAAAACCCTAGGTTCGGGTAGGGTGATATAGGCTACAAAAATCCAATTGAATAATGCAGAATGATGGGAAATTGAATTATAAACATGATTGTACAAGCGATTTGTACAAAAGGTGTCAGAATATAGAGTCACGATTTCATGTTCAGAGTGACTTTTAGGACGACTTACAGTGAGTTTGGTGACGTTTCAAGGCTTGGTTTTGATTCCTTTGGCTTCAGTGGACGTCAGGCAAGGAAGCTACGTTGAGAGTTTGCCTTGAATTAGCCTCCAAGTATGATTTCGATCTCCACTTTTTCCAAGCTTTTTCAGTTTTGGTTTCTGAGTTTCTGCAGCCTTTTTGGTCGTGTTCTTTGTATGTCTAACTTGTACATGTATATTATAAGCAATTAGGTTAAAAACTTGGGCTTGAATCCATGGAATTGATGAATCAAGATTTGATATGATCTTCCATTAACAAACTTCCAAAAATGTCTCAAATCAAATATTTTGTGCATAATAAAGCTTGATACGAATTTGATTGGATGTATCATGTTAATTGAAAGCTGAAATGATCAAAAAGATCTTATTCCATCAATTTTTGGATTTTATTTTAATTAATATTGATTTAAAATGAATTAATTCAATAAAAATTAAATAAAATAGAAAAATTAATGAATGGACATGAAACTGAAGATAGGACACGTGTGTGGTGTGACAAGATCAAATCAAGTGGAAAAAAGTGGGCCCTTTTGTCAAAAATTGGAGTTTTGGGGATAGTTGACTTTTGGCAATTTCGGAGAAATGCCTAACTTCAACAATGCATAACTTCTTCAATTTTGAACGTTTGGAGGTGTTCTTGGACTTTTTAGAAACCTTGAGATGTACTATAACCAACCCTTTCGGTATCATATCATTTTGATATTACATGCTCAAGTTATAAGCTTTGGAAAAAAAGGTGTTTTTGTTGACTTTCAAAAATGACCTATAATGTCCAAATTTATAACTTTTTGTGAGAGCATTTCATGATCTTGGGGTGTGAATATGGATTGTTGGAAATTGCATCCTCGTCAAAATGAGCTTTGGATGGGTCATTTCTCATAAAGTATGAAAAAGTTATGCTTGGTCAAAGTTGAGTTGACTTTTCCTACAAAACCCTAATTTAGCAACTTTTGAATCTTGATGAATCTTGAGCAATCCTTGATGAATCATGATCAACCCTTAATAAAATGATGATATATCCTTCAAAATGAGAATGTTGACAAAAAATATTGAGGTTTGACTATTTGTAGGTCACAGTTGACTTTTGCCCTAGCACAGTCGACTTTTGAACCTTTTGAGCAATTGGCTGACCAAACTTCCTCTGCAAGGCTTGAAATTTGACATGGATGATCTTGAGAACATATTAGGACATTGGGGAGAACTTGAGTCCATTTGGATGTGAGGACCTTGATTCAACACAAAACCCTAATTTAAGATTGACTGCCTTAGGAGATGATTTGACTGTCCAACTCTTGAGCAATCTTGAACCATTTGGAGATTATTCTTGACATGTCTTGAGAAATATGGGAGGGAAAATTTTGGGGTACAACAGTTTCCCCTGTTCAATATTCTTAAACCCGAGGATGTAGATTGGCTTTCGGGCCTTTCGTGATCCGAAGGTGGAAGATGATTGAACACTAGAGTGCCCAGAAATTTGCACTCGCATGAAGTGGTATCAGCATTGTGATGTCGGGAATGGGCTTACAGATACCATTTGGAGATTGTTGGTAGGAGGATGGGCTTACAGATGCCACCTGCAGGAGTATCGATCGCATAAGAGATTCCTTAGCGAGAACTTGCATACCTGTTGTTGTAGAAGATTCCGCTGGGGAAGCCTAACTTTTGTTGAGATTTAGGAACTTGCATGTACTTCAACTGAGAGAATGCCTCGGCTGAGTCTTAAGAACCTGTCCATAATTCAATTGGGGGGGAACATCTTCATCAAGATCTAAGAACTGTCTAGTCTTCAACGTAGTATACCATTGAGATTGTAGAACTCGTCCACACTTTGACGGAGGAAAACATCAAGATCTAGGAACTGACTAGTGTTCAACGTAGTATACCGTTGAAGTTATAGCACTCGTCCACACTATGATGTAGGGAAACATCTTCATCAAGATCTAGGAAATGTCTAGTGCTTAACGTAGTATACCGTTGAGGTTATAGAACTCGTCCACACTATGACGGAGGAAAACATCAAGATCTAGGAACTGACTAGTGTTCAACGTAGTATACCGTTGAAGTTATAGCACTCGTCCACACTATGACGTAGGGAAACATCTTCATCAAGATCTAGGAACTGTCTGGTGCTCAACATAGTATACCGTTGAGGTTAGAGAACTTGTCCACACTATGACGGAGGAAAACATCAAGATCTAGGAACTGACTAGTGTTCAACGTAGTATACCGTTGAAGTTATAGCATTCGTCCACACTATGACGTAGGGAAACATCTTCATCAAGATCTAGGAACTGTCTGGTGCTAAACTTAGTATACCGTTGAGGTTAGAGAACTTGTCCACACTATGACGGAGGAAAACATCAAGATCTAGGAACTGACTAGTGTTCAACGTAGTATACCGTTGAAGTTATAGCACTCGTCCACACTATGACGTAGGGAAGCATCTTCATTAAGATCTAGGAATTGTCTGGTGCTCAACGTAGTATACCGTTGAGGTTAGAGAAATTGTCTGCACTATGACGGAGGAAAACATTAAGATCTAGGAACTGACTAGTGTTCAACGTAGTATACCGTTGAAGTTATAGCACTCGTCTACATTATGACATAGGGAAGCATCTTCATCAAGATCTAGGAACTGTCTGGTGCTCAACGTAGTATACCGTTGAGGTTAGAGAACTTGTCCACACTATGACGGAGGAAAACATCAAGATATAGGAACTGACTAGTGTTCAACGTAGTATACCATTGAAGTTATAGCATTCGTCCACACTATGACAAAGGGAAACATCTTCATCAAGATCTAGGAACTGTCTGGTGCTCAATGTAGTATACCGTTGAGGTTAGAGAACTCGTCCACACTATGACGGAGGAAAACATCAAGATCTAGGAACTGACTAGTGTTCAACGTAGTATACCGTTGAAGTTATAGCACTCGTCCACACTATGACGTAGGTAAGCATCTTCATCAAGATCTAGGAACTGTCTGGTGCTCAACGTAGTATACCATTGAGGTTAGAGAACTTGTCCATACTATGACGGAGGAAAACATCAAGATCTAGGAACTGACTAGTGTTTAACGTAGTATACCATTGAAGTTATAGCACTCGTCCACACTATGGCGTAGGGAAGCATCTTCATCAAGATCTAGGAATTGTCTGGTGCTCAACGTAGTATACCGTTGAGGTTAGATAACTCGTCCACACTATGACGGAGGAAAACATCAAGATCTAGGAACTGACTAGTGTTTAACGTAGTATACCGTTGAAGTTATAGCACTCGTCCACACTATGACGTAGGGAAACATCTTCATCAAGATCTAGGAACTGTCTGGTGCTCAACGTAGTATACTGTTGAGGTTAGAGAACTTGTCCACACTATGATGGAGGAAAACATCAAGATCTAGGAACTGACTAGTGCTCAACGTAGTATACCGTTGAGGTTATAGCACTCGTCCACACTGTGACGTAGGGAAACATCTTCATCAAGATCTAGGAACTGTCTGGTCTTCAACATAGTATACCGTTGAAATTAGAGAACTTGTCCACACTATGACGGAGGAAAACATCAAGATCTAGGAACTGACTAGTGCTCAACGTAGTATACCGTTGAGGTTATAGCACTCGTCCACACTGTGACGTAGGGAAACATCTTCATCAAGATCTAGGAACTGTCTGGTCTTCAATGTAGTATACCGTTGAAATTAGAGAACTTGTCCACACTATGACAGAGGAAAACATCAAGATCTAGGAACTGACTAGTGCTCAACGTAGTATACCGTTGAGGTTATAGCACTCGTCCATACTGTGACGTAGGGAAACATCTTCATCAAGATCTAGGAACGGTATGGTCTTCAACGTAGTATACCGTTGAAATTAGAGAACTTGTCCACACTTTGACAGAGGAAAACATCAAGATCTAGGAACTGACTAGTGCTCAACATAGTATACCATTGAGGTTATAGCACTCGGCCACACTATGACATAGGGAAGCATCTTCATCAAGATCTAGGAACTGTCTGGTGCTCAATGTAGTATACCGTTGAGGTTAGAGAACTCGTCCACACTATGATGGAGGAAAACATCAAGATCTAGGAACTGACTAGTGTTCAACATAGTATATCGTTGAAGTTATAGCACTCGTCCACACTATGACGTAGGTAAACATCTTCATCAAGATCTAGGAACTGTCTGGTGCTCAAAGTAGTATACCGTTGAGGTTAGAGAACTTGTCCACACTATGACGGAGGAAAACATCAAGATCTAGGAACTGACTAGTGCTCAACGTAGTATACTGTTGAGGTTATAGCACTCATCCACATTGTGACGTAGGGAGACATCTTCATCAAGATCTAGGAACTGTCTGGTCTTCAACGTAGTATACCGTTGAAATTAGAGAACTTGTCCACACTATGACGGAGGAAAATTGTCGAGATTGAGAACCTTGTCTGAAATTCAACCGAGGATAATTCAGTTGAGTTTTAAGAACTGGTCAAGTCTTCGACTAAGCTGAGAACTTAACTGCATCTTTCTTGAAAGGTAAAGGTCAGTCATATGCAATGCATGAGATGTATCAAGCAATGATGTTCTCAACATAAATGAGATTGTACGGTATGATGTGTTTATGCATGTATCATGATGTATGGAAATGCGATGTTTTAGCTGGGAAAAATATATCCCGGATAGTTGCTAGAGAATAGAGTTGAATTCTTCGTTTCCGCTGGGGATGATGAACGAAGATGACTGTGAGAATAAAACTGCAGGAGAAGATGACTCTGATGGGGAATAAACTGATGAGGAGATTACTCCGAGAGGAAATACTCTGTGGGGAGAGATGTTCTGCTGAAGATTTTAATGATAAACTCCGCTGGGGATTACGCTGATAAACTCCGCTGGGGATGGATTACCGTTGCTGGTGATATTGAATCTGTTGAGGATTGAACTCCTGTTCAGGGAAAGAAAGAACTTCGCTGGGGATGATCTTTCAGTTGCAACTTGCTAGGGATAACCCTGTTAGACTCTTGTGGGGATAACCCTCTGAATTTGGCTGGGGAGATTTATTGTACTCCGCTGGGGGTAAACTTCTGAAGTCTACTGGGGATGATGATTCAACTCCGTTGGGGAAGTCTTTTCAGACCGTGCTGGGAAAATTGACTCCACTGGGATATCTTGCATCCTGTCGGGGAACATTCTTATACTCTGTTGAGGGATATTAAGGCTGTCGGGGATACTCTGATACTTGCTGGGGAATATTTTTATACTCCGCTGGGGAATATTTTTATACTCTGCTGGGGAATATCTTTATACTCCGCTGGGGAATATCTTTATATTCCGCTGGGGAATATTAAAATCTTTTTAGTGCTGATGGTAGATCAACTCTGCTTGGGGAGAGTATTGCTGATTCGTTGCAAGTCTCAGCTGGGGGAGAGCTATCATTATTGTCTTACTCTGCAGGGAGTGAAGGTATCTTAGCATATTCTTCAGCTGAATCTACCTTTGTACCTGGTGAGCAGAGCAGCTGTACAGTTTGGACAATTTTATTGCCCCTGTTTCTACGAGAGAAGGTGCCTGCGGAGGCCTTGTGGATCGAGTATTATCCCAACCTATGAGGTGTTTGGTATCTTTCGATTGAAATGACAAGTCTTCTTCTGGTAGGCAAGTGATGAGATGACGGGACATAGTCATACACTTTGATCCCTAATTTTTGCCTGGACCGCCCTTTCGGGTTTTCAATTCATCGGGATACCCTTTTTTGCCCAAGCCGCCTTTTCAGGTTTTCGACTTGCTGGGTGTATAGATTTTTTCCATTTTTATCCCTAATTTTTGCCCGAACCCTTTTGGTTCGTCGGGAAGCCCTTATTTTTGCCTAGGCCAGTCGACCTAGCGGGTCTTTGATTATGCGTAGTATTTTCTGATTATGTCCACGCTCTCAGGATGTAGGGAGGTGTCACTGTCGGTAGTGTTATATTGCCATACTACCAGAAGATCTTCGTTTGATCATGCAAAATTCGTTGCTGGAATTCATGTCCAATGCCCTAATTGATTTAGATGGAGATTTGCCCCTGGCTATTTGGCGCTTTGAGAGATTCCTTGAATCTTGACTTGACTGCCCCAGATGATGGACAATGATCATGCCGTGCCCCTTGATTGGAAGTGTTTTTCCACTTGAGGTGATCCTTTTTATTGAGAAGGTTTTTTGTTCACTAGATATTCGTCGTGCGAATTTCTCTGCTGTTGAACAAATAGTCATATGCAAACAATATTATTTTAAGAATGCAAAGCTTATGTCTGTTTTGAAATTTTTGAAAATGCATTTTTCCAGTAAAACAGGCAATTTTTTTGTAAAATGTGATGTCAACTCAGGATTTACAGCAAGCCCTACAGGAGTTAGGATACCTTTTGTAACAGTATGCTTTCAGACTAACCCATGCTTCAGCTAGGACTTTTAAGGGTTATAACGTGGTATGGTTCACGGTTTAAGAAACAAAGGATAAAGGCTCAAATTTTATTTGTACCCACATGTTCTTCATGATGTTCTTCGATCCTAAACTCAGCTAATCGTGCATTAGATCCCGTTTGAGTCTTTGCTCTGATATTTCAGTGATGGTTCGGATGCTGACAATTTATTTTGAACAGGCAGTCATTTTTGTTGAGAGTTTTTAGGACCTCTTTTTGATTTTATTATCCCTGTCTTTTGCCTGAACTGTTTCTTTTTGTATTTACAGTCAGCGGGATGCCCCAGTTTTTCTTAAGTCATCTTCATAGGTTTTGACTTATTGGGCTTTTATTTCGAGAGATAACGACTGCCTGTCTTGACGATTATACCGAACCAACACTGTCTTTTGTTTCGGAAGGACTTCTTTGATGCCATTCATTGTGCACCTGGATCAACTGAGCAAACTACCCTGCCCCAGGTTGTGATTACGGGTTTTAATTTGTGAAAAGAAAAACTCCAACTTCTTTGGCTCAAAGGGGTTGACGAGGGATTATCTTCCTTATAACTCCACTGTTTAGGATTTGAAACAATGCCTGTACATCGTCAGCGGGGTCTATTCAAAAGCATACTGTAGGGATTTTGATATCATTTTCGTCATCCTCCCTCTAAAGGCTTAGAATTTTTTAATCGAGAGTTTATCATCACAAAAAATGAAAGCAATTTGAATATAGTGAATACGAATGGATTGATTCAAAACAGACATATGTAATGCATTGATAAAGTAACAAAGTTGGACATGAATAAATGTTTGAACAATCAAAATAAAATTACAACTTGAAAATTCTAATGAACAAAAAGTCTTCTCGTCTCAGTACTTGTCACTTCAAATGGAGAACTTTGGGGGGATGGCAAAATAATTCAATTCGACCGTCTTGTGTGAGTTCCAATGCTCCTTCATCAATCAGCTCTTGAATTTTGTTTCTCAATGCCTAACAGATGTCAGTATCATTCCCCGGGCTGTTGGAGTGATATGTACACCTTGCATCAGGATTGTACCTTAGGGAGGCTATGTTGGGATTCTTAGGAGGGTCCCTTAACGTCACCAGATTCAATCTCAACAGGTGTTGTAAAGCTTGAGACAGCGGCATGTTGAGCTTGGTAAACTGCCTCTTGGGTGTATCCGGCTTACTCTGATTAACCTGTTGTTTATGGCATGGTTGTTGTTGGACCTGTGAGGTAGTAGCAACTTGGAGAGGTCTATTCTTCATCAAACCAAACCTTTGACTTCTCGGAAGTTGATTAATGACTTGATCCCCGGCCTTGACTGTTTGCTTCATGTTGTTGTATATGTCTTGATGAAGCTGGTTGATAATGGTTCTCAGCTCTTCTTGTTCTCGAGCTAAGCCTTGGATAAGAGCCATCTGCCCCAGCATCTGGGTTTTCATGGCACTGAACTCAGCTTGCAGTTGTTCCAGCTGTTCGTCCTTATTGTCTTCAGGACTTTTCTTGACCAAGTTCCCCATGAGGAGTGTTTTCAACTCTTCCTGCCCCTTGGATAGGTTTAGGAATACGTCCCTGAACTGAGCTTCTCGAGTTTGAAGATCTTGGTTGTCTGGTTGGAAAGCCATTGCTGAAATAAACAGCGAGAACATGAGAGACCTGTACTGGGATACCTGTTAGGCAATGATACGTATGATATATGTATGCAATGTTTTCAAGGATCTCGCGGGGTAAACAAGAAACTTGTTAGAATTTGAATTTTGCAGCTTTGATTGAAGAAACTTCATATTGTTAAGAGTCCTTCTTCAAGAGTCAAGCTCACCATATCGAGTGGGTCATAGCCCCTGACTCAAGTTATCGTGTTTTGATTTAGAGGCGACATTGGCTAGAGGAAAATAAATCCTCTTTACCCCTTGCTTGACGTCTGATTTACCATAACCTGCATCATAGACCCTTGAGATCCTTGAAATGGTTAAGGAAATGTTAAGGCATGATGTTATGATGTGTATGTTATACGTTTAAGCAAAAGTGTGAGGTGCTGTAAGTGAACCCTGCAATAAATCCAGATTATTGGATAAGGACTGTAAACAAAACCTGCAAGGAACTCATGTTGTCAGATAACAAGAATGTGCAAGTAGTTCAAGTTTGAAAGCACACAAGTCACACAATAGCCCTTAAATTTCAGGTTGGCAAGGAGCTTAGGTACTAACCTCTTTCAGTTCAGTTGGTTTAAACCTGTCCTAAAAATAGTAATCGGGTTCTAGAGGATCTAAATATCACTGACTACCCTCGATCGGTCATAATTCCAGTTTAGCAACCTTTTCTTGCGGCCGGAATCATCGCGAGAGTTTAGTCTCAATGAGTGTAGCATACTACTACTGTTCTATGGCCAAGCTGGTCAATTTAAGGTTTTAAGGTCAGTTGGTGCTTAATGACCCCTTAGAGGACCCATATTCTCCTCGTTCCAACACAAGGGATATCGGTACAGACTAAAGTTCCACACCAACATAGCTACTGCTTCAACCGTATCGGTCTACGCTGTACAGTTCCCTCACAGTTTATTGCTACTTACCTAAAGGGTATCCCCAGATCCGGGTTAGGATCTATAGAACTCCGATAGAAGCCCATAAATATAAATCATACAAAGCATACAATTGAAAACATAATGATCTAATCCTAAGGTACACCCCACTCTTAATATCCCCAGCAGAGTCGCCAGTTCTGTGATACGGTGGGAAGAGAGCTGACTGTTTCGGAATGCTGGTTCGCATTTTGCGTTTGTTTTCGCAAAATGTCGCGGTGAGCAAGAATCGCCACCATCTTTTATTTTATCCAACAAGGAAAGGACAAAAGCACAGAAAAATTCCCTTTTCGAGATGTTTCTCGGGTTCGGGAGGTAGATTATAGAAAGGGAAGGTGTTAGCACCCTTTCTATCTGTGGTTATCCACGGGCTCTTAGGTACTTGCTCATTGTGTTTTCAAAAGTTTTTGTTTTTTGTGTTTGTGGGTTTGAAAAGAGTTTGTGTTTGAAAGGAGTGTGAGTGCGAAAAGTTTTATTTTGTTTTAAAAGGAGCAAGTACTTAACAACCTTCTACCTACTCGAAAAGGGAATTAAACTGTGCAAATGTCCTTTAGACAATGCTAGCCCACTATTGATGAGTAGGTAGCATCGTCGTTGGAGTTTTCGGGTCAATTCGATTAAGGGACGTGTGGTCACTAAAGCAATGTTAGGATGCTTTAGCGGTAACCCTAATGTCTTAGATCATTTTTCCGAGGGAACCGTTTCGAGGCAACTTATGATCTTTGGACAAGAGGACGACCTCTAAAATTTCCTATACTCAATGACCACGTTCGAAGGCAACCAAGTGAGGTGTACCCTAAGAGTGCGCATGTGCGAGTGTATTGTTTTTCAGTTATTTATCTTTGTACATGTTATGGGTGAGCTACGTTGATTTTAAGTTCATACATTTGATCTTGTCATGCATTCCCTATTATCAAACATCAAACAGTTTATAGTTGCGGAAATTAAATTTGTGGAAATTAAATCTAAACTATTACAAGGCGTCGGGTATTTACATCGCCAAAAAAAACAAACCCTTTAATTTAAATTGCGGAAAGTAAAATAAAGCGATAAATAATTAAAGTCCTAATTAAAAGCTATTACATACCGGAAGCAATTACAATATTGGAAATGTGGATCGCGTGCGAGAAAATTAAATCGGCGCATTGTTAGGGTTTTGACCCTTTTGTTTGAAAGAAAGCATTTTTGTTTATTTTTTGAATTAAATGAAATTAAATCTAAGTTAATAATTGAATTAATTAATTAATGAAAATATTTTTGGGTTTTTGAATATTTAAGGAAATAAAATAAAATGGATTAATATTAATAAAAACCTAATATTTTAAATTGATTTTAATTTAATGCAAAAATATTAATGTTAAACCTATTTAAAACTAAGTTAATTAATTAATATTTATTTACAAAAATAAAATAATGAAATTAATGAAAATAATATTTTTGTGGTTTTGATTTTATTAAGAAAACTGATTTTTAATTCGTTGGTTAAAACAATAAAAATAATAACTAAAATCAAACAAATAATAAGAAATATAAAAGAAAAGGAATAAACCAATGGGGTGCTGGGCCTGGAAAGGGGGTGAAATCTGCAATTCTGAGGCCTAAATCAAGCCAGCCTGCTTTGACTTTCCAGGATCTCACGCGCGTGCATTGACCAAGTCTTATGATGGACTTGCAATCTTGGCCATTGGATTTGGCCAGAAGGCCATCTAGCAAGTATCTGGACGAGGGCGTATGGTGAGCCAGGCTTTGAACGATGTATGAGAATACCTATGAAAAAATATAACAAGCAATTTGGGGGACCTGGGATTCGAACCCAGGTCCCATTAGACAATACACTAACTTGCTTGCCAACTCAACCAATGCGCCTGTTTGTTATTAGGATACGTGACAATTATTATATTCAAAACAAAGCATTATTCCTGAAATAAATAAAAAAACAAGGGCGAATATTCAAAGTTGGTCGATCAGAGGAAGACACCTAGTCGTCTTCTTCACCAAAAACCTGGTTTTCTCACCTGCGGATTTTTATCCGCAGCAAGATTCGTGGGATCATCCTAAAACGACTTCCAGGCCATGTAAACGCAAGCTAAGACCATCATTGTGTTCGTCTCTCTTCCCTGAACACAACCATCGTCATTATTTGTCCCAATTGTTCCTGCAAAACAAAAACCCAAATGCAAATCTCCAAAACCCTAGGTTCGGGTAGGGTGATATAGGCTACAAAAATCCAATTGAATAATGCAGAATGATGGGAAATTGAATTATAAACATGATTGTACAAGCGATTTGTCCAAAAGGTGCCAGAATATAGAGTCACGATTTCATGTTAAGAGTGGCTTTTAGGACGACTTACAGTGAGTTTGGTGACGTTTCAAGGCTTGGTTTTGATTCCTTTGGCTTCAGTGGACGTCAGGCAAGGAAGCTACGTTGAGAGTTTGCCTTGAATTAGCCTCCAAGTATGATTTCGATCTCCACTTTTTCCAAGCTTTTTCAGTTTTGGTTTCTGAGTTTCTGCAGCCTTTTTGGTCGTGTTCTTTGTATGTCTAACTTGTACATGTATATTAGAAGCAATTAGGTTAAAAACTTGGGCTTGAATCCATGGGAATTGATGAATCAAGATTTGATATGATCTTCCATTAACAAACTTCCAAAAATGTCTCAAATCAAATATTTTGTGCATAATAAAGCTTGATACGAATTTGATTGGGTGTATCATGTTAATTGAAAGCTGAAATGATCAAAAAGATCTTATTCCATCAATTTTTGGATTTTATTTGAATTAATATTGATTTAAAATGAATTAATTCAATAAAAATTAAATAAAATAGAAAAATTAATGAATGGACATGAAACTGAAGATAGGATACGTGTGTGGTGTGACAAGATCAAATCAAGTGGAAACAAGTGGGCCCTTTTGTCAAAAATTGGAGTTTTGGGGATAGTTGACTTTTGGCAATTTTGGAGAAATGCCCAACTTCAACAATGCACAACTTCTTCAATTTTGAACTTTTGGAGGTGTTCTTGGACTTTTTAGAAACCTTGAGATGTCCTCTAACCAACCATTTTTGTATCATCTCATTTTGATATTCCATGCTCAAGTTATAAGCTTTGGCAAAAAAGGTGTTTTTGTTGACTTTCAAAAATGACCTATAATGTCCAAATTTATAACTTTTTGTGAGAGCATTTATTGATCTTGAGGTGTGAATATGGATTGTAGTAAATTGCATCCTCTTAAAAATGAGCTTTGGATGGATCATTTCTGATAAAGTATGAGAATGTTATGCTTGGTCAAAGTTGAGTTGACTTTTCCTATAAAACCCTAATTTAGCAACTTTTGAATCTTGATGAATCTTGAGCAATCCTTGATGAATCATCATCAACCCTTGATCAAATGATGAATTATCCTTCAAAATGAGAATTTTGACAAAAAATCTTGAGGTTTGACTATTTGTAGGTCACAGTTGACTTTTGCCCTAGCACAGTCGACTTTTGGATCTTTTGAGCAATTGGCTGACCAAACTTCCTCTGCAAGGCTTGAAATTTGACATGGATGATCTTGAGAACATATTAGTACATTGGGTAGAACTTGAGGCCATTTGTATGTGAGGACCTTGATGCAACACAAAACTCTAATTTGAGATTGACTGCCTTAGGAGACGATTTGACTGTCTTAGGAGATGATTTGACTGTCCAACTCTTGAGCAATCTTGAACCATTTGGAGATTATTCTTGACATGTCTTGAGAAATATGGGAGGGAAAATTTTGGGGTACAACAATAAACAACAACCACTTCTTTCTTTCCAATAAATGGCTTCCTTACAGCAGTAGAGGATGCATCTTTTTGAATCTTTCCACTTTTTATCCCGGCTTCTACCCTTTCTCCTGTCAATATTAGTTCAGTAAAACCTGCCGATGAACTCCCAATTAGGTGATTGAAGAAGGGACCAGACAAGGTGCCTAAAAATATGTCTACTAATTCTCTTTCAGATAGAGGAGGTTGAACTCTTCCGGCCAAATCCCTCCATTTTTGCGCATAGTCCTTGAAGCCTTCATTTGAAACCATGGCCATACTCTGGAGTTGAGTACGAGTAGGCGCAAGATCAGCATTGTATTGGTATTATTTGTAAAAGGCTGCAGCAAGATCTTCCCAGTTATGAACATTGGCTCTCTCTAACTGATAAAACCAATCAAGTTGAGTTCCAGACAGACTGTCTTGGAAGAAGTGTACCCATAAATCTTTGTCAGTGGTATGGGGTTGGATCTTCCTTACATAGGACCGGAGATGAATTTTGGGGCATGAGATTCCATCATATTTGGCGAACACGAGTGCTTTAAATTTTGGAGGAATGACAATTCCTGATACCAGTCCCAACTCCTCAAAGTCCAATCCAGATACTTTTTGGATTTCCATTGCATTCAACCGTTCTTCTAGATGCGTATACTTGTCGTCGGCCGGAGGGTATTGTTCTTAAAAATAGTCTTCTTCTTCCTCTTCCTCTTCTAAATCAGACTGAACAACCGTTTCCTTTCCCTTACCATCTTGATTGTCTTTCTCGCCGGATGTCGTTGCGAAGTCTAAGGCCCTTCTTGTCTACCCTTGGAATCTTCTTCCCATGTTCAGAATTCCGGTTATCTTCTTCGTCTTATTTTTCTTTTCCTCAACCAGCAAGGTCTTCAACTCTTCTTGTCCTTTGGCCAGAGTTAAGAACAATTGTTGGAACTGTGAATTCTGAGCTTGGAGGTCCTTCACCGTTTGCTCGAGATCCATCTTACTGAAATAAACAGTAGAGAGATTAGGAGACTTGTTGCAAGAAACTTGTTTATGTTATGATGAATGATAAATGCGTATGCAATGATTTCAAGGATTTTAAAATTCAAATTTGTTTTAGACAAAAAGGAAACACACGTTATATTAATAATTTAAAGTTTTGAGTACATCAATGCCTTCTTGGGCAAAACAAATACAAGAAACTCTAAGATAGAAAGGTAGTACGCATCTTCTTTGGTGCAATGTAGGCATTCAGAGTCTGCTCCTCATGAAGTAGCCTAGTGAGTTCCAAAACCTTCTTCTTGCTTGCATAGAATTGGGCTTCAAAAGTATCTCGCTCCCCCTTGAGTTGTATCCAATATCTTTGTAAGTCTTCAAGAGAGGTGGGCATGTCAGGATGTAGGATAGTGTATGGAACATATCCTTCCATGACAGGCTCAATAATTACCGGAAGAATGGAAGGATAAGGCATCATCAGACTTTGAGCACGAGTTCATACCCATTTAAGGTAAAGTTCAAGAGGGATGGAATTCTTGTGACCCAAAGTCTTGCTATCTACCTTGTTTAACATCCTTCGAGCTCATATAAATCTCTGGCGAAGGCCTTGATCGTCATTGTCGTAGTCAAATACCAAACCTTGAATCAGCATCTCGTGCAGGCCATCCCTTCGGGCGTAACTAAACTGTCTTAAGGCTAAGCAAGGGTTGTAGGTGATACCTCCCCTAATGCCAAGTAAAGGGACATTAGGGAATTCTCCACAACGGTCGACAATAGTAACATTTTCTATGGATCGGGAGCACCAATGAATGTCTGAATGTTTGAGTGTTATCAACCTTTGTGACCACCTTGAACCTTGATCGTTCTTTAATATAGATTGGGGAAGATGTGAAATAAACCATCTTGCCAAGGGAGGAGTGCAACACATAAGGACACCTCTTTTCCTCATTCTGCGTGTGTGAAAAGAGTGTAGGATATCCTATAGCAATGTAGGCACCGGGTTGCGAGATATGAAGATTTTGACGGCGTTCACATCTATGAGTTGATTAGGGTTTGGAAACAAAACCATCCCATAGATGAGGAGAGCCACAATTTCCTCAAAAGCTAGCAGGTCCAAAGAATTCCAACAGTTTTGGGCTTTCTCAAACAAGAACTTTGCTAGGAAACCTTTGACACCACTCCTTGTTTCCCAATGAGTTGTGACATCAGATGAGTGCAAGTGTAGAGCTTGAGCAATCTCTTCTGGATTTGGTTCCCTTTCCGTACCGTTGAAAGGTAGTTTATTGAGAATGGGAATTCTCAAGAGTCAGGAGAATTCTTCCAAAGTAGGCACAAGTTGATAGTCGGGAAATGTGAAGCAATGGTGTAAAGGATCAAAGATTTGAAAGAGCACCTTCATCATGTCCTCATCTGTGTTGAAGGTGACCAAGTTGAGTAGGCGACCATGTCTCTCGGTGAATGGAGAGTTTTTAGGAATCCTTGAAGCTAGCTCCTTAAGTTGTGGAGAGATCCTTACAAGGTTGACTTGAATAGTTTTCCTGCGAAGAGAATCCATATCCTACAAAACAAGAACAAAGATGAATCCAAAAATCCTTGAAATGGTTAGTGAATGTGTATGATGTTATGATTTTCATGATGTTATGTACAAGTATGTATATACAAACAAAGAAAACAAGTCCTTAGGCTTAGGATTGCATGAAGTCTTATAGGTAAGTACCCTCTTGAAGCTTAGTTGGCTCAATCTGTCCTAGTAATAGTAACCGGGTTCTAAGGAGCTCAATATCCCTGGTTTGTTTCCTTGGTCATTGTTTCAGCACAAGCCTCTTTAATGGCGACCGAAATATCCCAAGAAACCAAACCTCAATGAGTGTAGTATCGAGTATCTACCAACTTCGGACTGCATCAAAGCCGGTCATCTCACTACATCCTAAAGGCCAAGTTGGTCAAGTAAAGGTTATAAAAGTTCATTAGTGCTTCATGGCATCACTCAGTGGCCCCGTATTCTCTTTGATTAACTCAAAGGCTACCTGTACCCACAAATATGTCGCACTAAAGTAGTTATTGCTTAGACCATGCCGGTATACCCCGCACAGTTTCCATAATGTATTGCTACTTACCTATAATGTATCCCAAATCCGGGTAGAGGATTCAAACCCAAACAAAGAACCATAATGTAAAGGATACAATTCAGACAATGAAAGCAAATAAATGTGATCTAGACCTAAGGTAACCCCACTTTTAGAATTTCCCCCGGCAGAGTCGCCAGTTCTGTGATACGGTGGGAGAACTGAATTGAAGGTTTTGCGTTTTATCACAAATGTTTCGGTTAGCAAGAGTCACCATCGACTTTTCTTTTATCCAAAAGGAAAGGTGAAAAAGCACGGGAAAGACCTTTGAGATTATTTCTTGAGTTCGAGGGGTAGATTATGAAAAAGGAAGGTATTAGCACCCTTTTCATCCATGGTTTTCCATGGGCTCTTAGTTACTTGCTAGATCACTTGCTTTTGTTTGAAATTGTGCTTTGTGTGGTTTTTGAAAGTATTTTGTAAAGAGGCCATTGTTTAGGCAATCTTTTTAATGATTCTTGTTCGTAAGAATGTATACAAAGATGTTGATCTTTTGAAAAATGTTTTCAAATTTTGTAAGATGTTTTGAAAGTGTAGGTGTTTGTTTTAAAAATAGCAAGGATGTTTGTTTTTGAAATGGAGCAAGTAATTAGGAGCAATCTACCTACTCAAATGTCTTTCTTGTTTAGTTCTTTTTCCTTTGACATTGTTGTCTTACCATTGATTTGGTAAGCAACCATATCTTTGGATGTAAACGGGACGCACGTGGGTCATCGTATAACCATGATTAGCAATGTTGCAAGGTATCTTAGCATTCTTTTGGAGGGACTAAGATCATTTGTAAGGCAACTTAGATAGCATCATCAAGGGACTATGATCTTGTATTTTCTTGTTTTTGCTAAGATACCTTACATGCGTAATATGGCCATTTTGTATAAGGCAACCAAGTGGAATAACCCTAGGGGTTCTTGTGTGCAAGTGTATTGTTTTCATGCTTGTGTTTTGCCTTGAATTAGGGTTTTCTAGGTATTGGTTTTAGTCTTTCCATACAAATCCTAATTACTAGCATGTTATATAAAAAGCGATAAATTGCGAAATTTAAAGTTACTACGCTATTATAACATTTGTGAGGAGAGGGTGTACAAATTCATGAATGGGGATTGCAAGAAAATAAACCTAATTAATCTATTACAACCATATTGAATTGATATGAATATACAAGGAATTGAATAAATACAAAGTATAAAAATGAACAAATGTACAAGGATGCAAAATGTAGAGAAAATGAATTTTGTTTAGTTTTCATGAAAAAAAGATTTTGTCTTAACCTAATTAAATAAAGAAAATAGTTAATTAAGTTTGAATTTGTTAAAAAAAGATTTTAAATGAAAACCCTAATTCTATTAATTAATCAAAAGAAAATAAGTTTAAGAAAAGTATTTTTTATCTTGAAAATATTTATAGTATTATAAAATATTTTTAGTCTTTTTTTATATTAAAATAATGTATTTTAAATGGTGTGAAAAAATAAATAAATAAATAAAAAACATAATATTAATTAAGTTTACAATGTTTACTTAATACATAAATAAAGTATAATAAATAAAAAATATTTTTGTAGGAAAATAAAATAAAATAAAATAAGTCAAAATATAAATATGTCATTTTTTGTATTTTATGATTTTTAGTATTTAGAAAAAATATATTTAATAAAAGAAAAATGAAAATAAATAAATAAATAAAATAACTTGGGCCAGGGGGTGTCAAGAGCCTGCAAGGGGGTTAGTCAGTAAAAAAACAAAGAAACAAGGCAAGCCCAATAAAGGCCCAAGCGCTAAAAAAAACAAGTCGGAAATGCCAAAAATGTATGAAAAATGTAAAAGGGTACCACTGGGGCTCGAACCCATGTCCCATAGGTTACAGGCTCGCGCTTCTATCACTGGGGTGGCTATACATCCGTTAATACAAGTAAAACAATAAATATGTAAGGCAAAACGTGTCCTGAAGACTTCATCTTCAACCTCCAGCCAGACCAACTGTAACTTGCTCATTTCTCATCAAAAATGAAAACTGTAAACATGAAACTTGTAGCAAATTTTCTCATGATTCGAGAAATGTAAAGCATTAAAACTATAGATCAAAGATAAGCAAGAATTTTAATGGCCCTAATCTGAACCCTAAAAATTTAAGAGATTTCAGTTTCAAAATTCTCTAAGCTCAAGTAAAATTAATGAAAATTATGGACATGGTTAGCTTCAGGGCAATGATATCTACATGTTTTGTTCACAAATAAAATATTGATGATGCATGTATGAAGAGTTCCAAGTTTAGAAAACTTACCTCAAAACTGGAAATCGTGCTTGGAGTTTGAGCTTGTTTCAGGCAGTGGTGATGATCAAGTTAGCTTCCTTGAGGTCCTAGGAAGCTAATGCAATGGTTTGCTTGAATTGAGAGTGGCTGAAATGACCTGGAGAAGTCCAACTGCAATGCTTTGTTTTTGGCTATGGAAGTTAATGAAGATGGAGTTACAGTTTTCAGACATGGACCGGGATGGTCTGTATTTGGTATGAGGAAGTTTTAGGAATGAATTTGAGGGAAAACGCACGAGGGAAATGAGAGATACAAGTTTAAGGTCAGAACTGTGTATCAATGGAGTTTTTATGCAATTTCTGGATAGAGGGAATTTGGGAGTGTTTCAGGGTGTTAAAGCTCGTCCTCTAGCTCACAAATAGTGACTCTATTTATAAGCAACAAGTTTGGAATGCTCTAGTTGATCAGAATTCAAAATCACAAGTTTATGCATAACATGTGATTTTTTTGAGAAACCAAGTTTCAATGCTTTGTACTTGGTTCATAGAGTTTATAACTACTTTAAACACGGTCCTTATGACTTTGTGGATAGAGTGTAATTAAGGAAAAAAAGTTGGGAGCTCAAGAAGCTGACTTTGTGCATAAAGCTTGCTTTACAAGAATGGATATGTTACTTTCTCCCTAAAATGGCAAATTGATTTGGACAAAGCTTGCAACACTTGGATAAGGGCATAATCAGTTGTGTAAACCATTAATTATGGAGTGACAAACAAGTTTGATGCCCGCAAAGCAAGGATTATGCAGCCTAGCATGGATTTGGTTCATGTGTTCATCAAAAATGACTTGTAATTCAAGTGACAAAACCCTAACTTCATCTCTTCGATTCTCCCTCCTCAAGAATGATATCAAGGAGTTATTAGACATTTTAGAAAGCTTGAAATATGCTCTACAACCCATCTTTTAATTGATTTTGAAGATTCCCCTTGGAACTATATGAAAAATTGCCATGAAGTTAGGTCAAAATCCTAACCAAATTAGGGCAAAATTTCACTAAGTGTTTAGTTTCATGACCACGTGTTCATAAAATTATAACTTGAGATCCAAGCATTTTTGGAAGGAGTTTTGTAAAGAATAGTTGTAGATTTCATGGAGATATACAACTTTCATGTTGGAAGTTTCTCTTGAATCATCTTGCATCATGGTGAAAATTTTGTCCAAAGTTATAAAAAAATATGAAATTTCCAACACTTAGAAAACTTTCTAAGTTTAGAAATTTTGACTTTTCAAAATGAAATCTTGACTTTTTGATTTCTTGATGAATAATTTTCATATTTTGACATGTTTTGATGAATTGTGATCTTTGGCACTTGAATTTGACCAAAAAGTCAAAGTTTGACTTCTCAGTATACAGTTGACTTTTGATCAGTTGACTGCAAAATTCATCTGTCAATCCAATGGACTTGCAATGTTTTGAACCATGTCATTAGGTAAAATGATGCAATTGGACTCTTGATATCATTCCTTAAACCAATTGACCATTTTCTAGGTCAAAAATCAGAAATTACCCTTTCCCAGTCAAAACCCTAATTTTGACCATTTTGCCCTTTTGGGGATTAGATCAAATTTCTTGAGGAATGGTGGTCCAAACTTGATCAAATGATACATATGACTTTAAAATATTGTTGTGGATCAAAAATTATGAAGTTTGACTGTAAATTGGCCATGGTTGACTTTTTCCCCAATACAGCTGATTTTTAGGTCAACTGCTCAATTGACTGAGCAAAAATGTGATTCAAGGCTTGGAACTTGGCATGATTAATCTTGGGGGTCCATGATGATCCATGAAAGTCACATGATACATTGGAAGTTCAAAAATACTTGTGAAAATTCAAACCCTAATTTTGGTCATCAGTGCTTGAGGAGGTGTCTTGAGCTGATCAAACCCTATTGCAGTCTTGAGCCCAAGGAGATCTTGTGAGTAAATTCTTGATAAGTGAGAGGGAAAATGTTGGGGTACAACACCAAATCCATTGAAAAAGATATGTTTGTTACTTCAGTTAATGAACTTATGACCCCACTCCTGATTATCAAAAAGAACTTATTGAATGCCAGTGTATGCCCAGGATGTGATGAAAGCTGCCATTTCTGTTTGTCCTCACCAACCAGATGTCCTTTATTGAAAGCAGACATTTAGTGCCTAATAGATAACAAGGAAATTTTGTTTGAAAAGACTTTTGTTCCACATGTTCCTTATAATGATGTTTCTATCATTACCATTTCCGCCAATTCTTCTAGGGTCTCCACAAAAAGACCCGTTAGAATTACACTAGTTCCAAAAGTAGCTTCTTTAATAATTATAATGCCTGGACCAGACCCGTATTTGTTAGACAAAACCGTACCATGGAATTATGGAGGGGATGTCTACTACCACGGTATCAAGCAAGATTGGCCAGCTGCCGAAGATTCAAGTTCTGAGAAAGTTAACTCTGATGTCAGTAATATTGCAGGGACTAGCAAGAATACCCGAACGGAAGGATATTCTCTCCAGAAATTACTCCTCCAAAAGCAGTTTCTGGACCCGTAATCATTCCTATTATTGTTGCTCCTCCAAAGGCTATTCTCGGTCCTACAATCATCTCCACTAATACTCCAACTAACAAAGTTGATACAACCCCTGTTATCACTCCTACCGACAATCTTGCTGCCGAGTCAACCGAGACTCGAGGTAAAAGTATTCTGATTGAGCCTGTCTGGATGAAGGCACAATCATTGGTTATCCCTGAGACCTCTCGGAAAGAGATGGAGGAAATTCTAAAGATCATAAAAAGAAGCAACTACGATGTAGTTGAACAACTAGGGCAAACTCCATCTAAAATTTCCATGCTGGCTTTACTACTATGTTCCGAGGCGCATGCAAAGGCCTGGGTAAAATTCCTGAAAACTGCCCATGTACCACAAGAAACATCTGTCGATCAGTTCCAAGACTTCATAGCCAGCTTGACTGCAGATAATGGTCTAGGTTTTTCGGATGTTGATTTAACGCCAAGAGGAAGGAAGCATAATGAGGCATTGCATGTCTCAGTGGAAGGCAGGGGCACGACCTTGGATCATGTGTTGGTTCACACCGGATCGTCTTTGAATGTATTGCCTAAAAAGGCTCTTGATAGGCTTGACTGCTAAGGATTGACATTGAAGCCAAGCAACATAATAGTGGGGGTATTTGACGGCTCAAAAAGGATGGTACATGGCGAAGTGGATATCCCCATAAAGGTTGGGACCCAAACGTTTGATTCAACTTTTTATGTAATGGATATCCGCCCTTCATATTCCTGCTTTCTAGGTCGACCATGGATTCACAATGCTGGCGTTGTTACTTCTACGTTGCACCAAATGCTGAAGTATCTGATTCAAGGGAAGATTATCACCGTTCATGGAGAAGAAGAGTATATGATCAGCCATCTCAATTCCTTCTGATATGTGGAGCTAGATGGTGAATTTATTAAAACTCCATTCCAACATTTTGAAGAAGTCCCGCAAGATGTGGCAGTAACCAGGGTTGTTCCCAAGATCACAAGGCCTCCACTCAGGGTGTCATCTTTGAAGGATACAAAATAAGTGATAGAAGAATGTGGGTGCACTATTTGAGGACAACTCCCGGATATCCCATACAAGCCTGACAAGTTTGGCCTGGGTTTCACTTCAGGTGCTCAGAAGACTGTACGCCATGCTCGTGCTGGAGGACCACCCATGAAGATCAGCAACCGTGAAGTCAACGCGGTAGAGGATGATGAAGATGGCTACAAACTGGAGGATTGGATCTTCTCAACTGTCAGTGGAGGGCTCAGCAACTGGGAGGCTAGGGATTTTGTCCCGATCACTTTTATCCCACAGTAATTTGTCTTTACATTTTGTTGGATCTATAATATTAAAACAATTCAAACTCTCGAAACCTTGTGTCTTACCCAAGGCACAAGGGTCCATTTGTAAGGGTTATTATCTCATTTCCATATGACATCAATGAATCATGGACGTTTTGCATACAAACTTTGTGCTCATTGTTTTTCTTTTTTATATTTTCATTTCTTTCAAAGATAGTTATACCCTTACACACACTCACAATGTAGGTCTGCATCCATTCGGGATCCCATGGATAACGGTTCTGCTATGGCTTTTTGTGACTCTGAAAATCTAATCTACCAAGTCGAAGACGAAGGTGAGGAAGATTGTGAGGTACCAGGGGAACTTTCCAGATTACTACAACAAGAAGAGAGGACCATTCAGCCCCACGAGGAACCCGTGGATACAATCAACCTAGGTACCGAGGAAAACAAAAGAGAAGTCAAGGTGGGTGCCAATCTGGAACCCAGTGTCAAAGAGCGTCTTATTCAGTTGCTACACGAATATGTTGAGGTCTTTGCCTGGTCGTATGAAGACATTCCAGGACTTGACGCAGATATTGTGGTACACCGTCTACCTACAAAAGAGGATTGCCCACCAGTAAAACAAAAGGTCTGTTGCATGCGACCAAATATGTCAGAGAAGATTAAAGCAGAAGTCATGAAACAATTCAACGCTGGATTCTTGTCCGTCACCTCCTATCTGCAATGGGTTGCCAATGTTGTTCCCGTGCCCAAAAAGGACAGCAAGGTACAAATGTGCATGGACTACAGAGATTTGAATAGGGCAAGCCCTAAGGATGATTTCCCACTCCCCCATATTGACATCCTAGTTGACAATATGGCACAACATAAGGTGTTTTACTTCATGGACAATTTCTCAGGCTACAACCAAATCAAAATGGCGCCTGAGGACATGGAGAAGACAACCTTTATCACACAATGAGGCACATTATGCTACAAGGTGATGCCATTCGGACTGAAGAATGCTGGGGCAACTTATCAGCGTGTCATGGTCGCTCAATTTCACGACATGATACATCACGAAATAGAGGTCTATGTGGACGACATGATAGCTAGATCTCAAATAGAAGAAGAGCACATTGATCATTTACAGAAACTGTTTGAGAGACTAAAGCAGTACAAGTTGAGGTTGAACCCAAATAAGTGCACATTTGGAGTAAGGTCTGGTGAACTCCTAGGTTTTCTCGTCAGCAATAAAGGTATTGAAGTAGATCCTGCCAAGGTGAAAGATATACAAGAGATACCTGCTCCTTGTATTGAGAAGGAAGTCAGAGGATTCTTGGGACGCTTGAACTATATTGCCAAATTCATTTCTCACCTGACAGCTACCTGTGAACCAATCTTCAAACTATTGAAGAAAGACTAGGTAGTCAAATGGAATGATGAGTGCCAAATTGCTTTTGACAAAATCAAAGAGTATTTACAAGAGCCTCATGTTTTAATGCCACTAGTCGAGGGAATACCATTGATCATGTATCTGACCGTTTTGGAAAATTCAATGGTGTGTGTGCTGGGGCAGCATGACGAGTCTGGCCAAAAAGAGCACGCTATTGATTACCTGAACAAAAAGTTTACCGACTGTGAAACAAGATATTCACTGCTCGAGAAAAATTGATGCACTCTGGCATGGGTTGCTCGCCGTCTAAGACAATATATGCTGACCTATACTACCTTATTGATATCTAAAATGGATCCAATAAAGTACATCTTTGAGAAACATGCTCTCTCTGGGAGAATAGCGAGATGACAGTTGATCCTGAAAGAATATGACATACAGTATACGACCCAAAAAGAAATAAAGGGCAGTGTACTAGCTGATCACCTTGCTCACCAAGTTGTGGAAGACTACCAGACCATGAAGTTCGAATTCCCAGATGAAGACATCATGATGGTAAACAACTATGAAGAATTCAGACCATATGACGGACCTGAACAAGGATCCCGATGGACCCTGGTTTTTGATGGGGCATCTAACGCACTCGGCAATGGTATTGGTGTTGTACTCATATCTTCTGAAGGATGTCATACTCCTTTTACGGCAAGACTCTGCTTCAATTGTACAAATAACATGGCGGAATACGAACCGTGCATCTTTGGTCTCAAGGCTGCCATATATTTGGGGATCAAATCTTTGAATGTATTCGGAGATTCAACTTTGGTCATTAGCCAGATCAAATGGGAATGGGACACCAAACACCCTAACCTTATCCCTTACAAAGAACATGTTTTGACATTGCTCCAACATTTTAAGAAGATTACCTTCGAACATTTCCCGCGAGAAGAAAATCAGCTAGCAGACGCACTAGCTACAATGTCATCTATGTTTAAACTTAAATGGGATAATGAGGCTCCTCAGATCATCATGGAACGAAGGGATGAACCAGCACACTATCACGAGATTAATACTGAAGAAGTAGTGGACCAGCCTTGGCTCCACGAAGTCAAGAAGTATCTTGAAACCCAAGAATATCCAAAAGAAGCTTCAGTAAACGATAAGAAGTTCTTAAGGAGATTCTCTGCTAAGTTCTTCCTTAGTAATGGCGTTCTTTACAAACGCAACCATGACTCTGTGTTACTTCGGTGCATAGACAAGGTTGAGGCTGAAAGGATCATGGCTGAGTTACATGAAGGCACTTTTGGCACCCATTCCAATGGACATACGATGGCAAAGAAAATCCTACGGGCAGGCTATTATTGGTCTACCATGGAAGCAGATTGCTATCAGCACTCTCAAACCTGCCATAAGTGTCAGATCTATGCTGACAAGGTGCATGTACCTCTGATTCCTCTGAATGTCTTGACGGATCCTTGGCCCTTTGCTATGTGGGGGATTAATATGATTGGGGAAATCAAGCCAACAGCCTCCAATGGACACCGCTTCATCCTAGTGGCCATTGACTATTTTAGAAAATGGGTGGAGGCAGCTTCTTTCGCTTCCGTCACCAAGAATGTTGTAGCCCGGTTCATTAAGCAAATTCTCATCTGTCGGTACGGTATCCCATAGAGGATCATCATAGATAATGGTACAAACTTGAACAATACTATGATCACCGCCTTGTGCGAGCAATTCAAGATCCAGCATCACAATTCTTCCCCTTACCGGCCAAAGATGAATGGTGTTGTCGAAGCTGCAAATAAGAACATTAAAAAAATCATACAGAAAATGACAGTCACATACAAAGATTGGCATGAGATTCTACCATTCTCCCTCCACAGGTATCGTACCACATCTCGCACATCAACCGGGGCAACACCTTATTCTCTGGTTTACGGCATGGAAGTTGTCTTGCCTATTGAGGTCCATATCCCCTCTCTGAGAATTATGAAGGACGCGGGGTTGAATAAAGAAGATTGGATCCAAACACGACTTGATCAACTAAACTTGATTGATGAGAAAAGACTTACTGTTGTCTGTCATGGTCAAATGTATCAAAAATGGATGATCAAGGCTTTCAACAAAAAGGTCAGACGACAAGTGTATCAAGTTGGAGATCTGGTGATCAAATGTATCATACTACCGCAAGGTGATCCCAGGGGAAAATGGACTCCTACATACGAAGGACCATTTGTGATCAAAAACATATTCTCTGGTGGAGCAATGATTCTGACCACCAGGGATGGCGACGACCTTCCGCACCCTGCGAACGCAGACATAGTCAAAAGATACTACGCATAAGAGACCCGCTAGGTTGACACACCTAGGCAAAACAAGGGCATCCCGACGAACCAAAAAGGTTCGGGGAAAAATTAGGGATAAAACAAAAAAATGTGTACACCCGGTAAGCTGAAAACCCGAAAGGGCGGCTTGGGCAAAAAAGGGTATCCCGGTGGACTGAAAACCCGAAAGGGCGGTCCAGGCAAAAGTTAGGGAATGTAAAGCGTATGACTATGTCCCGTTGGATCACTTTATGGACAACCTTTGGCTTCAACTGACAAACTCAGAGGTTCTGATCAATTCAATCAACTTTGGACGAGGCAATAAATAGACAAGATGCTCAGAGATACGAAGGATATAGCAGAATGGGAACCCCATGGGATTATTGCGCATAGCTATCTTTTCTTTGTATAAAAATTTTCCTTTTTTACGACGGCATTCTCTTACTAGAATGTTTGTCTCATTGTACAAAAATACTTACTCAAAGTCAATACAAAGATATCCCTTTGAAAGTGCAAAAACTATATGTTTTTCTTTACACTTGTGTTTTGTTTACAAAAACATCCAATGATTCATTGTTGAACATATGCATTTGAACATAATTATTGTTTACAAATAAAAAAAATAAAAGACAATCACTGATGGCTTTAATAAATAGGTAAATCTCTCTAAGTTATTTTCCATACACCCCCACAGTGTGCAGTTCAATCCCCAGCGGAACAGAGGTTTTAGTTTATCAATCCCCAATAGAAGTCATCCAAATTTCTCAAGAATTCTCCAACCATGATTTTTCAAACAGTACATGACATTCCCCTTACAACAAAGTTTATTTCTCTAAAGGGAAATTCATCAACACTTAGACCTCACAACATGAAGACTTATACTCCATATCCTCAGCAGCAGTCAGGGATCTATTTTCCCCAATCCAACAGTAGTGTGGCAGATTAGCTTGCATGCGCATACATCGCATCCATATATCATAAACATTGATAACGCGAATACATTATACTATGCATTTCATATAACATAACATTGCATATTAGCTAACATTTTATCTTTTTCAGGATAAGATTAATCAACATTTACCATTAACAATGTTCATAGTTTTCAGATACAGTTCAGATACGCTCCAGACACGGATGTCATTCTGATACTCATTCAGATCCAACTTTCAGATACAGTACAGATATGCTCCAGACACGGATGTCATTCTGATACTCATACAATTTCGACTTCTCAGATACAGTTCAGATACGCTCCAGACACGGATGTTATCCTGACACTCATTCAGATTCAAGTTTTCAGATACGCTCCAGACGCGGATGTCATTCTGATACTCATTCAAACAAAGCTTTCAGATACAGTTCAGATACGCTCCAGACGCGGATGCCATTCTGATACTCATTCAAAATCAGCTTCCAGATACAGTTCAGATACGCTCCAGACACGGACGCCATTCTGATACTCATTCTTTCAGCTTACAAATTACAATTCAACAATCACTCTTGGATGGCATCTACAAGCCCATCTCCAACAACTTTCTATCACCTCTCCAAATGACATCTATAAGCCCATTCCCTCTACCATCACATTGTCGAGTGCAAATTTCTGGGCACTCTAGTGTCCAATCATCTTCCACCTTCGAGTCACGAATGGAAAAACATGCCAATCTAACTCTTCAGGCTTAAGAAGATTGAACAGGGGCAGCTGTTGTACCCTAAAATTTTCCCTCTCACATCAATAATTTGCTCACAAGATCTCCCTTAACCCGAGACTGCACTAGGGTTTGATCAGCTCAAGACACCTCCTTAAGCACTGATGACCAAAATTAGGGTTTGAGATTGCATAGGGATTTTTGAAATTCTAATGCCCCATATGACTTTCATGGATCATTATGGACTCTCAAGATCACTCATGTCAAGTTTCAAGCCTTGGATCACATTTTTGCTCAGTCAATTGAGCAGTTGACCTAAAAATCAATTGTATTGGGGAAAAAGTCAATTATGGCCAATTTACAATCAAACTTCTTAAATTTTGATCCACATCAACATTTTAGACTCATATGTATCATTTAATCAAGTTTGGACCACAATTCCTCAAGAAATTTAATCAAATCTCCAAAAGGGCAAAATGGTCAAAATTAGGGTTTTGACTGGGAAAGGGCAATTTCTGATTTTTGACCTAAAAAATGATCAATTGGTTTAAGGCATGATCTCAAGAGTCCAATTGCATCATTTTTACCTAATGGCATGGTTCAAAACATTGCAAGTCCATTGGATTGACAGATGAATTTTGCAGTCAATTGATCAAAAGTCAACTGTATATTGAAAAGTCAAACTTTGACTTTTTAGTCAAATTCAAGTGCCAAAGATCATAATTCATCAAAACATGTCAAAATATGAAACTTATTCATCAAGAAATCAAAAAGTCAAGATTTCATTTTGAAAAGTCAAAATTTCTAAACTTAGAAATTTTTCTAAGTGTTGGAAATTTCATGTTTTTTCATAACTTTGAGCCAAATTTTCACCATGATGTAAGATGATTCAAGAGAAACTTCCAACATGAAAGTTGTAGATCTCCATTAAATCTACAACTTTTCTTTACACAACTCCTTCCAAAAATTCTTGGATATCAAGTTATAATTTTATGAACATGTGGTCATGAAACTAAACACTTGGTGAAATTTTGCCCTAATTTGATCAGGATTTTGACCCAACTTCATTGCACTTTTTCATATAGTTACAAGGGTAATATTCAAAAGCAATTCAAATATGGGTTGTATAGTACATTGCAAGCTTTCCAAAATGTCCAAGAACTCCTTGATATCATTCTTGAGGAGGGAGAATCGAAGATATGAAGTTAGGGTTTTGTCACTTGAATTACAAGTCATTTTTGATGAACACGTGAACCAAATCCATGCTAGGCTGCATAATCTTTGCTTTGCAGGCCTCAAAATTGTTTTTCACTCCATAATTAATGGTTTACACAACTGATTATGCCCTTATCGAAGTGTTTCAAGCTTTGTCTAAATCAATTTGCCATTTTAGGGAGAAAGTAACATATCCATTCTTGTAAAGCAAGCTTTATGCACAAAGTCAGCTTCTTGAGCTCCCAACTTGTTTTCCTTGATTACACTCCATCCACAAAGTCAGAAGGATGGTGTTTAAAGTAGTTAATAGCTCTATGAACCAAGTACAAAGCATTGAAACTTGGTTTCTCAAAAAAAAACATGTTATGCATAAACTTGTGATTTTCAATTCTGATCAACAAGAGGTCTCCAAACTTGTTGCTTATAAATAGAGTCACTATTTGTGAGCTAGAGCACGAGCTTGAACACCCTGAAACACACCAAAACTCTCAAATCAAAAATTTCCCAAAAACTCCATTATTGCACAGTTTCTGACCTTGAACATCAAACTCACATTTCCCTCGTGCGTTTATTGGCCTTTTCGTTTCAAAAGCTTCCTCATACCAAATACAGACCATCCCTTTCCCTGTTTGCAAACTGTAACTCCATCTTCATCAACTTCCATAGACAAAAACAGAGCATTGTAGTTGGACTTCTCCAGGTCATTTCAGCCATTCTCAACTCAAGCAAACCATTGCATTAGCTTCCTAGGACCTCAAGGAAGCTAACCTGATCATCACCATCACTTGAAACAAGCTCAAACTCCAAACACGATTTCCAGGTTTGAGGTAAGTTTTCTCAACTTGGAACTCTTCATACAGGCATTATCAATAGTTTATTTGTGAATAAAACATGTAGATATCATTTCCCTGAAGCTAACAATGTCCATAGTTTCCATTAATTTTGCTTGAGCTTAGAGAATTTTGAAACTGAAATATCTGAAATTTTTAGGGTTTAGATTAGGGCCATTAAAATTCATGCTTATCTTTGATCTTTAGTTTTAGTACTTTACATTTCTGGAATCGTGAGAAAATTTGCTACAAGTTTTATGATTGCAGTTTTTATTTTTGATGAGAAATGAGCAAGTTACAGATGGTCTGGCTAGAGGTTGAAGATGAAGTCTTCAGGGCGCGTTTTGCCTTACATATTTATTGTTTTGTTTGTATTAACGGATGTATAGCCACCCCAGTGGTAGAAGCGCGCCCCTGTAACCTATGGGACCTGGGTTCGAGCCCCACTGGTACCCTTTTGTATTTTTACATGTTTTACAAATTCTGACTTTTTTGTTTGCAGGGCGCTGGGCCTCTTTGGGCCTGGCTTATTTTCTTATTTTTGCTAATTGACCTTCCTGTTTCCCATTGACACCCCTGGCCCAAATTTATTTATTTTCTTTTTTATTTTCATTTTGATTTTTCTTAAATATATTTTCTAAATAAAAAAATCATAAAATACAAAAATGATAGATTTATATTTTGACTTATTTTATTTTTACTTTTCTCACAAAAAATATTTTCATTAATTATTGTTGTACCCCAAAATTTGCCCTCTCTCTTTTTCAAAAGAAATCACAGCTTCAGACTTTTCCTGATTTTTTAGATTGGTTTAAGAATCGGTCAAACAGACTTTTCTCATCAGTCAGACAAAATTAGGGTTTTTCATTGATTTTGAATCATTCAAACAGATTATCAGGGTTTTTGTTAATTTGTTTGAGTTTAGGCTCAAGGTTTGATCAGGCAGACGCTTCTTTGGCAATAAATCAAGGATTAGGGTTTGCACGCGTATTTTCAGAAGAACTTGAATCCACAGTGTCTTAATTGGCTGTCACACTGCTTTGACACCTGATTTCAGTTTGTTTCTCAAAACCTGAACCTCTGGGTTAGAAGTTGAGGCTTCTGGTTGAAAATTTGCAGTATTTGGTTTAATCAGTAAAAGGAAAGGCATATGGACGTTAGTTTGATTAACTGTGCAATGCTTTGGATTATTCGGAACGCCGGACGTTTATTGATTATTCATCATTTCTAAGTTAAAATTATTGGATAATTTCCAGTTATTATAATTCAAGAAATATAAATAATTAAATAAACAAACGAAGAGGAATTAAAAGAGAAATCTGACAAAAAAGATTTGTTTATTCATTTTGAATTGTTTGTTACAGATATTATTTGAATACTGTAAATTCATTTACAGTTATTTACATTAATATTATTACAAATAATTAAAATGAAATAAAGCTATATCCTAAATGTCTTGAAATCTTCATCTTCTAATTGCATCCTTTGCTCAACTGATTTTTACCTGCAAAAAGAAAAGGAAGAAGTCAAATGCAGATGAATTTAATTAAAAAAAGGCAGACAGATAATTAAAACTCATCATTAAAGATTTTGGCCGGAATCAGTTTATTCGTCCTCTCTGCAAATCGCAAGAAGATGTCTCTTCTTGGTTCACAAAGAGGAAAGCAATTTATTTGCAAGCATATGAATTATTTTGCAAAATGCCCAAAGCTGCATAAATTCAAAATTGCAAAGTGTCAACAAGTTCAAACAAACTGCATATGCCAAACAACTACAAACTTCAAACTGAAAAGCAAGTTGCCCACGTCCAAAATGCCAACTAAACTGTCAAAACTGTCCAAAGAAGCAAACCAAATTATCAAAGAGGCAAGCTGAGTCACGAATACAAAGCTGTCAACAAAACAATGTCAACTAAGCAAAACTGTCAAAAGCGGTCAACAAGCACAAAAGCAAGGCAGAAAATTTGGAAGTATGCAGAGGAAAGACAAATGCAAGAAAGCTTGTGAAAAGGGGCATTTTTATTCATCATTTCCAAGCCAAAATCTTTTCAGAAAAAAGGAGACATTCTAAGCAAATATGTGCTTTCTGTGGAGAGAGAAAAAGAGAGAAAAGTAGCAGGCTTACAGTTTTCCAGGCAGGTCTAAAGATAAATATAACAAAATCAGAATACTGTCAGAGGGGGGAAGAATACACACATGAAAAGATATCACAAAAAACTGTAAACCTCAAGCCTTGCAACCTGCTCAAGCATTAGCATTCAAACCAAAGCTTACTTCAAAAACAAGCCTTGAAGCCTGTATCAAGGGGACCTGCCTGCATAATACCAGAAGGAGAAGCCAAAAGCAAAGGAAACAAATTCAAAAACTTGTAAAAAACAAACAGCCTGCCTACAAACAGAGGAGACGAGTTCACACAAAACTGTAAACTCCTGCCTTTCAACTTACAGCAACACAAGCCAATAAGCCTGTAAGTTACAAAACTCAACATTCAAACCAAAAATTCAAGACAATCCTCAAAACTTTCTCAAGCCCACAAGCCTAAAACAAAACTGTATCAGAAAACACAAACTAAAGCAAGCCTGTCAAAACCAGTACAGCAAGCCAGTCAAAAACCAAGCCAAAACCCTCAAAACCTGTTACAGATACAAGCCTAAAAGCCTGTAACTTCAAGCCTTAACTCAAACATATACCATGTGTTCAAAGCAAGTCATTTAAAATATCCAAACAACAACAACAAAGTGCCTCGGAATATTTTCATCATAGGCTAAACAACAAATATCCAACCAAAAATCAGAAGTGAAATAAGCATACAGCCATCCAAACAACATAAACATACTCAGAATCATCATCATCATTGAACAGAATCAAAGCCAAAAGGGAGAGGAAAAGCAATGTTTCAGGTTTAAGTCATCATCAACAACCAAAGGAAGCAAAAGCATTTCAGAGTCAGAAAAACATCATACTCAGAGGCGAGCAAGCAGAAGAGGAAAAGAAGTCTTAGAAATGGACAATCTAGGGTTTTCAGAGAAGTGTTCATCATAAAACCAAAAGCAAGATACGAGGTTACCAGATTTCCAGCAAGCTCTCAGCATCATACTCCCTTCGCCTCCGGCCGCCTAAGACGCCTCCCGTCCTCCTCCGTCTCCTCTCCAAAGGTAAAATTTTCTTCTCCCTTTTACACACCTCACATGAACAACAACACATAAAGGTCAGAACTTGTCAAAACAAAATCAATAACATGTAAAACTTGAAAACCTAAAAACGCATAAAACAGAAACCAAACCTTTTCCCATCACCGTCTTGCATGACCATGGAGAGAGGGAAGCGGATATGGTGGCGTCTGGTAGCTGAGGTGAAGAGAGGAAGTCAGAATCCATGGTTCGAGCGAAGAAGAGAACGAAGAAGAAGATAGAGAAACGACACCGCTCATCAAAATTGTAACCCTAATTCCAAAATGAAACAAAACAAAGGGAACCCTAAAGAAAACTGTAAACGCGTAGTTGGGCTTCTACCCATCAGAAAACTGGCGCACCCCCCTTTTTTTCTTTTAATTCTGATTATTTGTTTGGGCCCAGCTTTCCCCTTAAGCCCATTTACTCCTTTTTTTTATATAAACTAATACTCTTTTTTATTTATTTATTTTCTTTTTATATAACATAATTTGTTTTGTAAATAAAAATAACACATTAACCTTTTTTATATACAAAATTTTCTTAGAATGTTTTTTTAAATTTTATTTTAGAACAATTAAAAAGGCATAAAACTTAGGTTTATTAAGTTTAGCATTTTTGTTTAATTTAAACCTTGTACATAAAAATATTAACTAAAATGCATAAACATTAATTTTCTTAAACTTAAAACATTTTTCTTTTCTTTAAAACTTTTGTTTATATATAACATTAACAAAAAATACAAAAAGAATAAAATACTTAATAAATATATTAGGTTAATATTTGCATCATTTGTAAATAATCATGTGCATCTTACATACTTTTATTTCTCTTTGATTCTTATACATTGCTATACTTTACATTGAGAATGCGATTCGATTTGGTTGTAAATATTATTTGGACACTACTATTTCGACAAGTCTCATCCCCCATTTGTAAATATTTGTACCCCCATCCCCAGATACTTATTTGTAATAGTTTAGGACTTTAAATTCCCGCAATTTATCGCTTTCAATTATACCATGTTTAGACTTAGGGTTTGTATGCCAATAAAATCAACCGCTAGATAACCTAACACAAGATAAATGCATGAAAATCAATACACCAATCACACTTGCACCCCTAAGGTAATCCCGCTTGTTGCCTTCAAAAACGGGCCATGTTTGCATGTTGGGTTCTTTGGCAAAAGAAAAACAAATCAAATGATCATAGTCCCTCGATGACGCTTTCGAAATTGCCTAAACAAAATGATCATAGTCCCTTCAAGAAAAATTGCCAAAGACCCTTGGCACCATTGCATTCATGGTCTATACGATGACCCGCGCCCGCCCCGTTAACATCCAAACACAAGATTGTCCACCAAATACAATGGTGGAACAATACTATTAAAAGGGTTAAAACATGAGAAAAATCTTTGAGTAAATTTAGGGGTAGACAACTCTTAGTTACTTGATCAAACTTGAAAAAAACACTCGCCTACTTTCAAAACACACTCCACAACACAAACTTTCAAAAATAACTTTCAAAAACAAATTGAAACATCTTTTCAAAAAAGACAAACGCCTTTGTAAAACATTCGAGTAAAGAATTGTTACAACGGTTGCCTAGACAAGGCATCTTTTTCAAAAAAATTTCAAACACACACACACACACCACCATTTCAAGCAATTGAAAATCAAGGCAAGTGATCTAAAACAAGTAACTAAGAGCCCATGGATAACCATGGATGAAAAGGGTGCTAGCACCTTCCCTTTTCATAATCTACCCACCGAACCAAAGAAAACATCTCAAAGGTTTTTCCTATGCTTTTTAACCTTTCCTTTAGGATAAAATAAAAAGTCGGTGGCGACTCTTGCTAAACCGAACAAGTGCGAATACAAACGCAAAACCTCAAGTCAGTTCTCCCACCGTATCACAGAACTGGCGACTCTGCTGGGGATTAAATTAAAAGTGGGGTTACCTTAGGGTTTTAGATCACCTTTACATACTTGCGTTGATTGCTTTGATTGCTTTACTTCTTGGTTCCTTGTTTGGGCTTGAAATCCTACACCCGGATTTGGGAAACATTCATAGATAGCAATACGTTGTGGAAACTGTGCGGGGTATACCGACACGGTTGAAGCAATAGCTATATTAGTGCGACATATTTGTGAGTACCGGTAACCCTTGAGTTCAATCAAGGAGAGTACGGGGCCGCTGAGTGATGTCACTAAGCACTAATGACCTAGAACCTTACTTGACCATCTTGGCCTTTTATTAGGGGTAGTGAGATGACCGGCTTTGGTGCAATCCGAAGTTGGTAGATACTCGATACTACACTCATTGAGGGTTGTTTTCTTGGAATATTTTGGCCGCTAGTTAAGTGGCTAAACCAAAACAATGAACATGGAAAACAATCCAATGATATTGAGCTCCTTAGAACCCGGTTACTATTTATAGGACAGGTTTTTAAGCCAACTACACTCAAGAGGGTACTTACCTATGAAACCTCATGCAAGCCTGGAACTAGGGTTTTGTGTGACTTGCTTGTACATGTGTTTGTGCATACATCACGAACATCATATAGCATCATATGCATCCACTAACCATTTCAATGGTTTGGATCTTCATCTTTGTTCTTGTTTTGTAGGTCATGGAATTTCTTCGCAGGAAAACTATCCAAGTCAACCTTGTGAGAATGCCTCCTCAACTCAAGGAGCTCACATCCAGAATTCCAGAAATCTCTCTCTTCAGTGAAAGACATGGTAGACTGCTCAGCCTAGTCAACACCAGCATTGAAGAAGACATGATGAAAGTGTTGTTCCAGTTCTTTGACCCCCTTCACCACTGTTTCACATTCCCCCGACTACCAATTGGTGCCTACTTTGGAGGAATTTTCTCAACTCCTGAGAATTCCTATTCTTAATCAACTACCCTACAACCATACGGAAAAAGAACCAAAGCCTGAAGATGTTGCTCAAGCACTACACTTTCAACCATCTGACATCAAGGGGCATTGGGAAACTAGAAGTGGTGTCAAAGGCTTCTTGGAAAAATTCTTGTTTGAGAAGGCACAAGAGTGTTGGAATTCATTGGATCTACAAGCCTTTGAAGAAATTGTGGCACTTCTCATTTATGGGTTGGTCTTGTTCCCAAATCCTGACCAACTTATAGATGTCAATGCTATCAAGATTTTCCTATCCAGGAATCCCATACCTACATTACTTGGGGACATCCTCCACTCATTTTACACACGAACAATGAGAAAGAGAGGTGTTCTCATGTGCTGTACTCCTCTCCTTGCAAGGTGGTTTATTTCTCACCTTCCACAATCTGTTTTGAAGAATGAACAAGGCTTAAGGTGGTCACAACGGTTGATGACCCTCACGCACTCTGATGTACATTAGTGTTCTCGGTCCAGAGAAAATGTCATCATCATCGATCATTGTGGTGAGTTCCCTAATGTTCCATTACTTGGCATTAGAGGAGGCATTACCTACAACCCTTGTCTAGCTTTGAGACAATTTGGATATGCACGGAGGGACGGCCCTCATGACATGCTGATTCCTGACCTAGTTTTTGACTTCGACAACGATGCGCAAGGACTTCGCCAAAGATTCATCAGAGCTTGGAGGATGCCTAACAAGGTAGATAGCAAGACACTGGGGCATAAGAACTCCATCCCTCTTGAGCCTTACCTCAAGTGGGTACGAACCCAAGCCCAGAGTCTTATGATGCCTTACCCTCATATTCTCCCTTTGATCAAAGAGCCTGTTAAGGAAGGAGAGGTTCCCTACACCATCCTACATCCTGACATGCCAACATCATGGGAGGAGATGCATAAGAGTTGGATCCAACTCAAGGAAGAAAGGGATACTTTTGAAGCCATCTTCTACGCCAGTGAGAAGGAGGTTTTAGAGCTTACCCGCCGACTTCACGAGGAGGAGACCCTCAACACTTACATCGCACCAAAGAGGATGCGCAACGTCTTTTTACCTTAAGAAGTTTTTGTAATATTTGGCCCATGGGGCATTTATGTACTGACAAATTTCTTCTTATTAATATGACGTGTGTTCTTTTTGTTTTCAACAACTTTGAATTTCTAAATCCTTGAACGCATTGCATGAATAAACATATCATTCATCATATGCATAAACAGGTCTCCACACCAAGTTTCCTTATCTTTCTGTTGTTTATTTCAGTAAGATGGATATCGAACAGACGGTCAAAGATCTGCAGGCACAAAACTCGCAGTTTCAACAACTCCTTATGACCTTGGCAAAGGGTCAGGAGGATCTTAAAGCATTACTGGGGAATAAAGAGCAAGAAAAAGGGAAAAATAAGAAGAAAAGAGTTGGGGTAGCTACACTGGGAAGAAGATTTGAGAATGAAGCTAGGAGAGTTCTTGAATTCCCCTCCGCATCTGATGAGGGGACCGATAAAGGAAAAGGGGTTGTATTACCTTCCAAGTCCGAGGCTGAAAAGGAAGAGGTTGGGGAAGATGAAGACTACTCAGAGCAGTAATACCCGCCAGCGGACAACAAATACAAAAACTTGGAGGATAGACTGGCAGCTATGGAGCTGCAAAGGGTTCCCGGGTTAGATTTTGAAGAATTGGGATTGATTGCTGGAATTGTGATCCCTCCAAAGTTTAAGGTGCCAATCTTTGCAAAATATGACGGGCTGTCTTGCCCGAAGATGCACCTGAGGTCGTATGTCAGAAGAATTCAACCTCATACATCTGATAGAAATCTTTGGGTACACTTCTTCCAGGATAGCCTGTCTGGTACACAGCTAGACTAGTTTTACCAGCTCGAGAGGTCAGAAGTGCATAACTGGGAAGACTTGGCAGCTGCCTTTTATCGCCAGTATCAATATAACGCTGACTTGGCACCAACCCGTACTCAGTTACAAAGTATGGGGATGGCCTCAAATGAGGGATTCAAAGAATACGCCCATAAATGGCGCGACTTGGCCGGAAGAGTGCAGCCACCTCTTTCAGATAGGTAACTAGTTGATATGTTCTTGGGGACCCTATCTGGCCCGTTCTTCAACCATTTGATCGGGAGCTCTTCCGCAGGGTTTACTGAATTGATTCTGACTGGCGAACGAGTGGAAGCTGGTATTAAGAATGGGAAGATTCAAAGGGATGCCTCTGCATCTACAACTGTTAAAAAGCCATTTCCAGCCAAGAAGGAAGCAGCTGTTGTGTATTCTCAAAAAGGATTAGGGAGAACTGAGCGCCGCTGTAGGGGCCGTAATGATTCAAAATTCGTCAAATGATCAGCCTCGTACCAATCAGTCTAGACCTAACCAGCAACGGGTAGAACGGCCACAACGGCAGTTCACCCGCATCAATATGACGCCTGCACAAGTTTTTCCCCATTTGTTGAAGTTGAATCTAACTGGTTTAAAGGAGGCACCGAAAAACCCTAACACCACATCTCCATACTATCATGCCAATGCTAAATGTGCCTACCATTCTGATAGCGCCGGATATGACACCAACAATTGTTGGGCGCTAAAGAATAAAATTCAAGACTTGATAGACACAAAAGATGTTGAGTTCGACGCCCCCGAGAAGCCGAATGTAATATCCGCTCTGATGCCAAAGCATGGTCGCAATGTCCATGCTATTGAAGAAAATCTGTATGTTGCTGTTGTGGATGATCTGGTAACTCCACTATTGACAATCAAGTTAAATCTGTTGAAGGCTGGGATTTTCCCAGGATGTAAAGAAGATTGCTACTGCTGTTCCTCCCTACCAATCGATTGCCCATTGCTGAAGATAGGCATCCAAGGCCTAATGGACAGTCAACAAATTCTTTTCGAAAAGATTCCTGCTACTCCAACCCCTATCGAAGATGTTTCAATAATCACCATTTCCACCAATCTTTCCAAGGTCCCTAAAAAGCCTGTTAAGATTACATCAGCTACAAAGATTGTTCCTCTGAAAATAACCATGCCTGGGCTTGTCCCCTATAAATCTGACAAATCAATACCATGGAATTATGGTGGAGAAATCTACTACCATGGTGTTAAACAAATTGAGATAACTGAAGAGAGCTCTGACGAAGAGACTACCGACATTGGAAACATTGCCGGTACGAGTAAGATCACCCGAAGTGGGAGAATTTTCTCTCCAGAGATTGCCCCTCCAAAGGCAATCTTTGGACCCTCAGCTGCTGCTAAGGTTACTCCTGCACCGGTGAAACTTTCTGCAAGAACTCCATTGATTGAAGAAGCTGTTATTCCTGTGGTTGTCCCTCCTACTTCTGCTGATAAGGGGAAAGGGATCCAAGAAGAGCTCGTCAGGACGAGGGCTCAGCCATTGGTCATCCCCGAAACCTCTAAGAAAGAAATGGAGGAGATTCTGAAAATAATTAAGAAGAGTGATTATGACGTGGTAGAGCAACTGGGGTAAACCCCCTCGAAGATCTCCATGTTGGCATTGCTGCTTTGTTCGGAGGCTCATGCCAAAGCCTTGATAAGGTTTTTGAAGACAGCCCGTGTGCCCCAGGAAACCTCAGCCGATCAATTCCAGGATTGTGTAGCCAGCCTTACCGCCGACAACGGTCTGGATTTCTCTGATGCTGACTTGACTCCGAAGGGAAGAAAGCATAATGACGCATTGCATGTGTCAGTCGGATGCCGAGGAACCACTCTCGCCCATGTCTTGGTCGACACTGGTTCTTCTCTAAACGTGCTGCCTAAGAAGGCTCTCGATCGATTGGATTGTGAAGGCTTGGAGCTGAAACCAAGTAATATCATTGTAAGGGCCTTCGACGGGTCTAAAAGAATGGTGCATGGGGAGGTCGACATCCCCATCAAGGTAGGCACTGAGGTATTCCATTCAACATTCTATGTGATGGACATCCACCCATCATACTCTTGCTTGCTAGGAAGACCGTGGATACATAATGCTGGGGCAGTCACTTCCTCTCTGCATCAGATGTTGAAATACCCTATCAAAGGAAAAATCATAATTGTACTCTGTGAGGAGGAATACATGATCAGTCACCTGAACTCCTTTCGGTATGTGGAAGTGGACGGTGAATTCATTGAAACACCATTCCAGCACTTTGAGGAAGTCTCTCCCGAGGTTGCAGTAGCAAAGACGGTAACTGAGGTACCCAAGCAGGTGGCCAGGATGGCATCTCTGAAAGACGCAAAGGCTGCAATGAAGGAAGGGAAGAACTCAACATGGGGTCAGTTGCCTGACTTTCCCCACAAGACAGACAAGTTTGGATTAGGATTTACCGCTGCGGGGCAAAAAGCTATGCGTCGCTCAAAAATTGAAAGGACACCCATCAAGATTTCTCCTCATGGAATCAACGCTTTAGAAGACGAAGACGAAGAGGGTAACATTGAAGATTGGATCTTCCCAACCATCGAAGGGGGACTACGCAACTAGGAGGCGAAAGACTTCGTTCCCATTACTTTCATTAATCAGTAATTTATCTTTCGAATATTTCCTGTTGGTCTGTAATAATTACTAAAACAATCTGCACACTACTTTTTCGCCTCATGCCTTGCCCGGGGCATGTAGGTCCATTTGTAAGGGTTTTGATTCTCTTCATAATCATATGCCATGTTTAATAAGTCATTGGACGTTTTTCATTTATAAACGGTTGTGTTCATTTTCTTTCCTTTTGCATTTTTGTTTGTTTAAAGATGGTTATCCCTTACACACACCCACACTCACAAATGCAGGTACCCATCCACTCTGGATTCTATGGGTGACTATTCTGCTGTATCCTTCAATAACTCTGAAGATTTGGTCAATCGGGCTGAGTATGAAGATGACAAAGATTGTGAAGTACCGAGAGAGCTAGCCAGACTCCTACAGCAAGAAGAAAGGGCCATCTTGCCTCATGAAGAGTTGTTGGAAACTGTCAACTTAGGAACAGAGGAAGACCGGAAGGAAGTACAAGTGGGTGCCAATCTGGAACCAAATGTCAAGGAGCGCTTAATACAGCTGTTGAATGAAAACGTTGAAATCTTCGCCTGGTCATATGAAGACATGCCAGGGCTAGACACAGATATCGTGGTTCATCGTCTCCCCACAAGAGAAGATTATCCACCAATCAAGCAAAAGGTTTGCCGAATGAGACCTGACATGTCAGAAAAGATTAAGGTTGAAGTAATGAAGCAGTTCAATGCGGGCTTCCTGGCTGTTACATCTTATCCACAATGGGTTGCTAACATCGTGCCAGTACCTAAAAAAGATGGCAAGGTCAGAATGTGCGTAGACTATCGAGATTTGAACAGGGCTAGCCCTAAAGATGATTTTCCGCTGCCACATATTGACATCTTGGTTGACAACACGGCTCAACACAAGGTTTTTTCCTTCATGGATGGATTCTCGGGCTACAGCCAGATCAAAATGGCCCCCGAGGACATGGAGAAAACTACCTTTGTTACACAATGGGGTACTTTATGCTATAAGGTGATGTCGTTCGGACTAAAGAACGCAGGGGAAACTTATCAACGCGCCATGGTAGCTTTGTTTCATGATATGATACATCATGAGATTGAAGTTTACGTAGACGATATGATAGCTCGATCACAAACAGAGGAGGAGCACCTTGAACATTTGCAGAAGCTGTTTGCCAGGTTGAAAGAGTACAAACTCAGGTTGAATCCAAACAAGTGCACTTTTGGAGTGAGGTCTGGTAAACTTCTGGGATTTATTGTCAGCAACAAGGGTATTGAAGTCGATCCAGCAAAAGTAAAAGCTATACAAGAAATGCCTGCTCCTCGTACTGAAAAGGAGGTTAGAGGATTCTTGGGACGCTTGAACTATATCGCCAGGTTCATCTCTCACCTGACGTCTACCTGTGAGCCAATCTTCAAACTATTAAAGAAAGATCGGGTAGTTGAATGGAACGACGACTGCCAAGTTGCTTTTGATAAAATCAAGGAGTATTTGCTAGAACCTCCTATTCTGATGCCACCCGTCGAAGGAAGACCGTTGATCATGTATCTGACTGTTTTGGACAACTCAATGGGGTGCGTACTGGGCCAACATGACGAGTCTGGTCGAAAAGAGCATGCCATTTACTACATTAGCAAAAAGTTTACCGACTGTGAGACTCGCTACTCACTGCTCGAGAAAACTTGTTGCGCTTTGGTATGGGCTGCTCGCCGACTAAGGCAGTATATGTTGACACATACCACCTTGTTGATTTCCAAAATGGATCCTATCAAGTACATCTTTGAAAAGCCAGCTTTATCTGGAAGAATCGCTAGATGGCAAATGATCCTGACTAAGTATGACATCTAGTACACTACCCAAAAAGCTATAAAAGGGAGTGTGTTAGCTGACCATCTAGCTCATCAAGTTGTCGAAGACTACCAATCCATGAGATTTGACTTCCCGGACGAGGACATCATGACTTTGGACAACCTTGAAGGTAACGGACCGTATGACGGACCTGAAAATGGATCCCGATGGACCCTGTACTTTGATGGTGCTTCAAATGCACTTGGAAACAGTATCGGTGTGGTACTCATTTCCTCAGAAGGTTGCCATACACCTTTCACGGCCCGACTCTGTTTTAGCTGTACCAACAACATGGCCGAATATGAAGCTTGTATCTTTGGTCTCAAGGCTGCTATAAACTTGGGGATCAAATCTTTGGTTGTATTTGGGGACTCGACTTTGGTTATCAGTTAAGTCAAAGGAGAGTGGGACACCAAACATCCTAATCTTATCCCATACAAAGAACATGTCCTAACATTGTTGCCTCATTTCGAGCAGATCACCTTCGAGCACTTCCCGTGAGAAGAAAATCAGCTAACAGATGCTCTGGCTACAATGTCTTCCATGTTTAAACTCAACTGGGATAACGAGGCTCCCCAAATCACCATCGAGCGAATGGATGAACCTACACATTGTCATGAGATTAACACCGAAGAAGTAGTGGAACAACCCTGGTTTCACGAAATCAAAAGGTATCTCCAGACTAGAGAATACCCTGAAGGAGCTTCCGTCAATGACAAGAAGTTCTTAAGGAGATTTGTTGCCAAGTTCTTCCTGAGCAACGGAATCCTCTATAAACGCAACCATGATTGTGTTTTACTCCGATGTGTGGACAAAGCTGAGGCAGAGTTGATCATGACTGAGATACACAGCGGTACATTTAGCACCCACTTGAGCGGACATACGATGGCTAAGAAGATTCTAAGGGCAGGCTATTACTGGTCTACCATGGAAGCTGATTGCTATCAACACTCCCGTACCTGCCATAAATGCCAAATCTACGCCGATAAGGTGCACATTCCTCCTGTTCCTCTCAACGTTCTGACAGCTCCTTGGCCATTCGCAATGTGGGGCATTGACATGATTGGAGAGATCAAGCCCACGGCATCCAATGAACATCGCTTCATCCTGGTCGCCATTGACTATTTCACCAAGTGGGTCGAAGCAGCTTCCTTCGCCTCTGTTACAAAAAATGTGGTTGCCCGCTTCATCAAGCAGAACCTCATATGCCGATATGGTGTCCCCGACAGGATCATCACAGACAATGGTACAAATCTGAACAATACTATGATCACCGCTCTATGCGAACAGTTCAAGATTTATCATCACAATTCATCTCCCTATCGGCCGAAGATGAACGGTGTTGTTGAAGCTGCGAACAAAAACATCAAGAAGATCATTCAGAAAATGACAGTCACCTACAAAGACTGGCATGAGATGCTACCGTTTGCTCTACATGGATACCGTACCACGACACATACTTCAACAGGGGCAACCCCATTTTCTTTGGTATACGGCATGGAAGCTGTCCTACCCATGGAAGTTCAGATCCCTTCTTTAAGGATTATGAAGGACGCTGGTTTGAGTGAAGACGATTGGATTCAGACCCGACTTGATCAACTCAATTTGATCGACGAGAAGCGACTCACTGCTGTTTGCCATGGTCAGACGTACCAAAAATGAATGATCAAGGCTTTCAATAAGAAAGTCAGACGTCAAGTATATCAGGTCGGAGATCTTGTAATCAAGCGGATTATCTTACCGCAAAGTGATCCCAGGGGCAAATGGACTCCTACTTACGAAGGACCATTTATGATCAAGAGCATCTTTTCTGGTGGTGCAATGATTCTGACCACCATGGACGGCGACGAATTGCCACACCCTGCGAACGCATACATAGTCAAAAGATACTACGCATAAAAAAAAACTAAAAAAAAACTAAAAAAAAACCGACAAGTCGAAAACCCGAAAGGGCGACTTGGGCAAAAATGGGCATCCCGGTGAACCGAAAACCCGAAAGGGCGGTTCAGGCAAAAATTAGGGATAAAACAAAAAAATTTGTACACCCGGCAAGTTGAAAACCCGAAAGGGCGGCTTGGGCAAAAAAGGGTTTCCCGGTGGATTGAAAACCCGAAAGGGAGATCCATGCAAAAGTTAGGGAATTAAAGCGTATGACTAAGTCTCGTCGGATCACTTTAAGGAACAATCTCTTCATCAACAAGATCCAAGCTTCTGATCAATTCAGTCATCGGCGGATGAAGCAGTGAATGGACAGACATTCAGAGTTGTGAAGGCTATAGCAGAATGGGAATCCCATCGAATTATTACACATAGCCATCTTTCTTTTGTATAAACTTTTTCAATTTTTTACGACAACATCCTCTTACTAGGATGTATGTCTCCTTTGTACAAAGACACTCATAAAAAGTTAATACAAACACTTTTCCAAATACAGAAATTTGCTTTGTCTTCCTTTTGCTTTTTACACTTATGTTTTATTTGAGAAACGTCCAATGTTTTGTTAAATAGGCATATGCATTTGAACATAATCATTTTCTTACAAATCAAGAAAGATGATTGCTGATAGGTTGAAGGTACAAATATATATCTTGAGGCCCTCTCAGAAGAGATCCCCAGCAGATTTTAAACTCCAAATTCCTCGACAAGGTTAATATCCAGAACTTAATTCCCCAAACAGAGTTAAACTTCAGGATCCTTAGCAGAACAAAAGCTTCCTCAAAGCTGATTTCCCCCAGCCAGAGAGCCTTCCAGAACTTAATTCCCCTCAGAGTTAAGTTTCAGTTTCCCCAGTGGAGCCCTAAAAAATCTGAAAATCCTATCCCCAGTGAAGTCAAAGCTGTTAATCCCCAGCGGAGCTAAAACTTCCGAATATCAATCCCCAGCGGAACCAGATCAGTGAACATTCTCCCCACTGAGATATTTCCCACCAGATTGAAGATTCTCAGTCTCACTCCTCCAGCATGAGTCTCCCGGGTTCTGAACTCCCCAGTAGAGATCATCAGAATTCTCATTCCCCACAAATCACCAAGGATTTTCAATCCCCATCAGTGGTCCTGAGATCCCTCAACCACTGAAGACCTTGCTCCTCAAGCAATCAGCAGTCAACAAGGATGTCCAAAGATTTCCAATCCCCAAAATTTGTCAAGGATTTATTCTCCAAAACAAATTACATTTCAAGTTTCAAATTCCTTCATCACCTGCTGGAAGTTACAACCACCAACAGAATAACGGACAATTGAAGCTCCTAAAAATCTGTTCCTCTCAAGAATGAAGATTCTCATCCTTAAAACCTCAGAAGATTGGTATACTCCCAGTTTCTGACCCTTAACAGAATGAAGATTCTCATCCTTAAAACCTCAGAAGATTGGTATACTCCCAGTTTCTGACCCTTAACAGAATGAAGATTCTCATCCTTAAAACCTTAGAAGATTGGTATACTCCCAGTTTCTGACCCTTAACAGAATGAAGATTATCATCCTTAAAACCTCAGAAGATTGGTATACTCCCAATTTCTGACCCTTAACAGAATGAAGATTCTCATCCTTAAAACCTCAGAAGATTGGTATACTCCCAGTTTCTGACCCTTAACAGAATGAAGATTCTCATCCTTAAAACCTCCGAAGATTGGTATACTCCCAGTTTCTGACCCTTAACAGAATGAAGATTCTCATCCTTAAAACCTCAGAAGATTGGTATACTCCCAGTTTCTGACCCTTAACAGAATGAAGATTCTCGTCCTTAAACCCCAGTAGATTGGCATACACCCAAGCTCCTGATATTCCCAACAGAATGAAGATTCTCATTCTCAAAGTGGCAGATAACCTGAATTCCTGATATTTCCCAACAGAATGAAGATTCTCATTCTCGAAGTGGCATACAACCCAAGCTCCTGATTCCCCCAACAGCGGTCCCAGGACTTCTCATGTTCAACGATCACAAGATTCTTGCAACCCCCTGCAGCAGTCAAGGATTCACTTTCCTCGACAGCAGTCAAGAATCTATTATCTCCCGCTATCCAGGATCCATCTATCCTCAGCAAGACAGCTCATCAGCTTACATGCGCAATCATTACATTCATGTCATAAACATTGATATAACATGTATTGCATCATACATTTCATGCAACATAACGTTGTGTTTTAGCTAACATTTTACCCTTTTCAGGATAAGATTATTAAGCTTCAATTTCAATGACATACAGTTCAACAAACATTCCAGGTGGCATCTCTAAGCCCATCCCTGACAAGATTCTGTCTCCCCTCCAGATGGCATCTTTAAGCCCATCTCCAAATGGAATCTCTAAGCCCATTCCCGCATCCATGTTCTGACGAGTGCAAATTTACGGGCACTCTAGTGTCCAATCCCCTTTTACCTTCGAGATGCGAATGGCAAACTTGCCAATCTAACTCTTCAGGTTCAAGAAGATTGAACAGGGGCAACTGTTGTACCCCAAAATTTGCCCTCTCTCTTTTTCACAAGAAATCACAGCTTCAGACTTTTCCTGATTTTTCAGATTGGTTTAAGAATCGGTCAAACAGACTTTTCTCATCAGTCAGACAAAATTAGGGTTTTTCATTGATTTTGAATCAGTCAAACAGATTATCAGGGTTTTTGTTAATTTGTTTGAGTTTGGGCTCAAGGTTTGATCAGGCAGACGCTTCTTTGGCAATAAATCAAGGATTAGGGTTTGCACGCGTATTTTCAGAAGAACTTGAATCCACAGTGTCTTAATTGGCTGTCACACTGCTTTGACACCTGATTTCAGTTTGTTTCTCAAAACCTGAACCTCTGGGTTAGAAGCTGAGGCTTCTGGTTGAAAATTTGCAGTATTTGGTTTAATCAGTAAAAGGAAAGGCATATGGACGTTAGTTTGATTAACTGTGCAATGCTTTGGATTATTCGGAATGCCAGACGTTTATTGATTATTCATCATTTCTAAGTTAAAATTATTGGATAATTTCCAGTTATTATAATTCAAGAAATATAAATAATTAAATAAACAATTGAAGAGGAATTAAAAGAGAAATCTGACAAAAAAGATTTGTTTATTCATTTTGAATTGTTTGTTACAGATATTATTTGAATACTGTAAATTCATTTACAGTTATTTACATTAATATTATTACAAATAATTAAAATGAAATAAAGCTATATCCTAAATGTCTTGAAATCTTCATCTTCTAATTGCATCCTTTGCTCAACTGATTTTTACCTGCAAAAAGAAAAGGAAGAAGTCAAATGCAGATGAATTTAATTAAAAAAGGCAGACAGATAATTAAAACTCATCATTAAAGATTTTGGCCGGAATCAGTTTATTCGTCCTCTCTGCAAATCGCAAGAAGATGTTTCTTCTTGGTTCACAAAGAGGAAAGCAATTTATTTGCAAGCATATGAATTATTTTTCAAAATGCCCAAAGCTGCATAAATTCAAAATTGCAAAGTGTCAACAAGTTCAAACAAACTGCATATGCCAAACAACTACAAACTTCAAACTGAAAAGCAAGTTGCCCACGTCCAAAATGCCAACTAAACTGTCAAAACTGTCCAAAGAAGCAAACCAAATTATCAAAGAGGCAAGCTGAGTCACGAATACAAAGCTGTCAACAAAACAATGTCAACTAAGCAAAACTGTCAAAAGCGGTCAACAAGCACAAAAGCAAGGCAGAAAATTTGGAAGTATGGAGAGGAAAGACAAATGCAAGCAAGCTTGTGAAAAGGGGCATTTTTATTCATCATTTTCCAAGCCAAAATCTTTTCAGAAAAAAGGAGACATTCTAAGCAAATATGTGCTTTCTGTGGAGAGAGAAAAAGGGAGAAAAGTAGCAGGCTTACAGTTTTCCAGGCAGGTCTAAAGATAAATATAACAAAATCAGAATACTGTCAGAGGGGGGCAGAATACACACAGGAAAAGATATCACAAAAAACTGTAAACCTCAAGCCTTGCAACCTGCTCAAGCATTGGCATTCAAACCAAAGCTTACTTCAAAAACAAGCCTTGAAACCTGTATCAAGGGGACCTGCCTGCATAATACCAGAAGGAGAAGCCAAAAGCAAAGGAAACAAATTCAAAAACTTGTTAAAAACAAATAGCCTGCCTACAAACAGAGGAGACGAGTTCACACAAAACTGTAAACTCCTGCCTTTCAACTTACAGCAACACAAGCCAATAAGCCTGTAAGTTACAAAACTCAACATTCAAACCAGAAATTCAAGACAAGCCTCAAAACTGTCTCAAGCCCACAAGCCTAAAACAAAACTGTATCAGAAAACACAAACTAAAGCAAGCCTGTCAAAACCAGTACAGCAAGCCTGTCAAAAACCAAGCTAAAACCCTCAAAACCTGTTACAGATACAAGCCTAAAAGCCTGTAACTTCAAGCCTTAACTCAAACATATACCATGTGTTCAAAGCAAGCCATTCAAAATATCCAAACAACAACAACAAAGTGCCTCAGAATATATTCATCATAGGCTAAACAACAAATATCCAACCAAAAATCAGAAGTGAAACAAGCATACAGCCATCAGAACAACATAAACATACTCAGAATCATCATCATCATTGAACAGAATCAAAGCCAAAAGGGAGAGGAAAAGAAATGTTTCAGGTTTAAGTCATCATCAACAACCAAAGGAAGCAAAAGCATTTCAGAGTCAAAAAAACATCATACTCAGAGGCGAGCAAGCAGAAGAGGAAAAGAAGTCTTAGAAATGGACAATCTAGGGTTTTCAGAGAAGTGTTCATCATAAAACCAAAAGCAAGATACGAGGTTACCAGATTTCCAGCAAGCTCTCAGCATCATACTCCCTCCGCCTCCGGCCGCCTAAGACGCCTCCCGTCATCCTCCGTCTCCTCTCCAAAGGTAAAATTTTCTTCTCCCTTTTACACACCTCACATGAAAAATAACACATAAAGGTCAGAACTTGTCAAAACAAAATCAATAACATGTAAAACTTGAAAACCTAAAAACGCATAAAACAGAAATCAAACCTTTTCCCATCACCGTCTTGCATGACCATGGAGAGAGGGAAGCGGAGATGGTGGCGTCTGGTAGCTAAGGAGAAGAGAGGAAGTCAGAATCCATGGTTCGAGCGAAGAAGAAGATAGAGAAACGGCGCTGCTCATCAAAACTGTAACCCTAATTCCAAAATGAAACAAAACAAAGGGAACCCTAAAGAAAACTGTAAACGCGTAGTTGGGCTTTTGCCCATCAGAAAACTGGCGCACCCCCTTTTTTTTCTTTTAATTCTGATTATTTGTTTGGGCCCAGCTTTCCCCTTAAGCCCATTTACTCCTTTTTTTTTATATAAACTAATACTCTTTTTTATTTATTTATTTTCTTTTTATATAACATAATTTGTTTTGTAAATAAAAATAACACATTAACCTTTTTTATATACAAAATTTTCTTAGAATGTTTTATTTTATTTTATTTTAGAACAATTAAAAAGGCATAAAACTTAGGTTTATTAAGTTTAGCATTTTTGTTTAATTTAAACCTTGTACATAAAAATATTAACTAAAATGCATAAACATTAATTTTCTTAAACTTAAAACATTTTTCTTTTCTTTTCTTTAAAACTTTTGTTTATATATAACATTAACAAAAAATACAAAAAGAATAAAATACTTAATAAATATATTAGGTTAATATTTGCATCATTTGTAAATAATCATGTGCATCTTACATACTTTTATTTCTCTTTGATTCTTATACATTGCTATACTTTACATTGAGAATGCAATTCGATTTGGTTGTAAATATTATTTGGACACTACTATTCCGACAAGTCTCATTCCCCATTTGTAAATATATGTACCCCCATCCCCGGATACTTATTTGTAATAGTTTAGGACTTTAAATTCCCGCAATTTATCGCTTTCAATTATACCATGTTTAGACTTAGGGTTTGTATGCCAATAAAATCAACCGCTAGATAACCTAACACAAGATAAATGCATGAAAATCAATACACCAATCACACTTGCACCCCTAAGGTAATCCCGCTTGTTGCCTTCAAAAATGGGCCATGTTTGCATGTTGGGTTCTTTGGCAAAACAAAAACAAATCAAATGATCATAGTCCCTCGATGACGCTTTCGAAGTTGCCTAAACAAAATGATCATAGTCCCTTCAAGCAAAATTGCCAAAGACCCTTGGCACCATTGCATTCATGGTCTATATGATGACCCGCGCCCGTCCCGTTAACATCCTAACACAAGATTGTCCACCAAATACAATGGTGGAACAATACTGTTAAAAGGGTTAAAACATGAGAAAAATCTTTGAGTAAATTTAGGGGTAGACAACTCTTAGTTACTTGATCAAACTTGCAAAAAACACTCGCCTACTTTCAAAACACACTCCACAACACAAACTTTCAAAAACAACTTTCAAAAACAAATTGAAACATCTTTTCAAAAAAGACAAACGCCTTTGTAAAACATTCGAGTAAAGAATTGTTACAACGGTTGCCTAGACAAGGCATCTTTTTCAAAACATTTTCAAAAACACACACACACACCACCATTTCAAGCAATTGAAAATCAAGGCAAGTGATCTAAAACAAGTAACTAAGAGTCCATGGATAACCATGGATGAAAAGGGTGCTAGCACCTTCCCTTTTCATAATCTACCCCCCGAACCCAAGAAAACTTCTCAAAGGTTTTTCCTGTGCTTTTTAACCTTTCCTTTAGGATAAAATAAAAAGTCAGTGGCGACTCTTGCTAAACCGAACAAGTGTGAATACAAACGCAAAACCTCAAGTCAGTTCTCCCACCGTATCACAATTATACTTTATTTATTTTTTACTTATTATCTTGTAAATGTAAATAAAATTAGATTATTTGTTATTTTCTTTCATATTAATTTAAATACATTATTTTTGATATAATAAAAAGACTAAAAATATTTTATAATGTTATAAATATTTTCAAGATATAAAAAGTATATACTAAAAAAAATACCTTTTTAAACTTGTTTTTCATTATTAATAGAACTAGGGTTTTATTCAAAATCATTCATTAAACAAATTATTTTTTTTAATTATTTTTCTTTAATTTAATTATATTAAGACAAAAATCATTTTCTCTAAAAATTCAAACAAATACTCATTTTTCTTCACCTTCACATTATTGCATACTTGTTCATTTTTGTACATTATTTATTTTAATTCCTTGTACATTAATACCCATCCAATTTGGTTGTAATAGATTAACTAGGTTTATATTCTTGCAAATCCCCCATTGAATTTGTATACCCCCTCCCCACAAATGTTGTAATAGCGTAGTAACTTTAAACTTCACAATTTATCGCTTTTATATAACATGCTAGTAATTAGGGTTGTATGGAAAGACTAAAACCAATACTTAGAAAACCCTAATTCAAGACAAAAAACAAGCATGAAAACAATACATTTGCACACAAGCACCCCTAGGGTTATCCCACTTGGTTGCCTTATACAAAATGGCCATATTACGCATATAAAGTATCTTAGCAACAACAATCAAATACAAGATCATAGTCCCTCGATGATGCTATCTAAGTTGCCTTTCAAATGATCTTCTCCCCTGAAAAGAATGCTAAGATACCTTGCAACATTGCTAATCATGGTTATACGATGACCCACGCCCGTCCCTTTACATCCAAAGATAGGGTTGCTTACCAAATTAATGGTAAGACAACAATGTCAAAGGAAAAGAAAATTAACAAGAAAGACATTTGAGTAGGTAGATTGCTCCTAATTACTTGCTCCATTTAAAAACAAACATCCTTGCTATTTTCAAAACAAACACCTACACTTTCAAAACATCTTACAAAATTTGAAAACATTTTCAAAAGATCAACATCTTTGTATACATTCTTACAAACAATAATCATTACAAAGATTGTCTAAACAATGGCCTCTTTACAAAATATTTCAAAAACAAACACCTACACTTTCAAAACATCTTACAAAATTTGAAAACATTTTCAAAAGATCAACATCTTTGTATACATTCTTACAAACAAGAATCATTACAAAGATTGCCTAAACAATGGCCTCTTTACAAAATACTTTCAAAAATCACACCAAGCACAATTTCAAACAAAAAGCAAGTGATCTAGAAAGTAACTAAGAGCCCATGGAAAACCATGGATGAAAAGGGTGCTAATACCTTCCATTTTCATAATCTACCCCCCGAACTCAAGAAATAATCTCAAAGGTCTTTCCTGTGCTTTTTCAATTTTCCTTTTGGATAAAAGAAAAGCCGGGTGGCGACTCTTGCTAACTGCAACATTTACGATCAAACGCAAAACCCTCAAGTCAGTTCTCCCACCGTATCACACATGGACTTTCAAGACAAACGACCACCACCATTGAACTCGTAGCATGCGAAATAGAGGGGGTAGCCTTAATCTTGAGCCTTGATTTCGCTTTTTGCAGGTTTTAAGATTTTGATGTGGTCGGAGAGAGTGACCAGAGTTTGACTCCAGCACCCCTGCAAATGGTTGACTCAGGTGGATTCTGCGTGGAAAAATCACATATTTATATTGGTCCATTTGAATCTGATTGGGCGCGCGTTTGAAAAATAAAAGAAATTGACTGATTTTGTATATTATATAATCTTGTTGCTTTTATCAACGAATAAACAGATGGCTGAGTGGTAAGGCGGGTGTGTGTGCAGAGGAAGGACCTGGGTTTGATACCCAGGTCGTGCATTTTGATTTTTCTAACACTTTCTTGCAGGATACCATATATTGCATCCCCAAGGGCGCACCATAGGCCATCGGATCCATGCCTTCCAATGTCAACGCAGCCAGATCCAAGCGCAGCAAATACGTATCCTATTATGGACATTCAAAGGATCCTCACACTGGATCCATACCGCCCCTGGGCTCCCTCATACATGGGCCTAATAATTCCAAATCTCACACCCCCATTTCTGCTTCTAATATCAGTCCCATGCTACTTTTTTTGTTTTAATTGTTTGTTCTTTTTTTAATCTTTTTTAATTATAATCATAAAATCAACAAAATCATAAAAATATTAGACTTAGGATTTTCTAATTAATTTTAATTTTGTAAATTAATTAATTTAATTATTTTGACATTGTTTTATAATTTAAAAATAATTAGAACTAGGTTCATTTAATTCAAATATTTTATAGCAAAAAATACAAAAAACGTTAGGTTTTGTTTAGAATTTAATTTTAATTAATAACTTTCTTTTTACTTTTATTAATTAAATTTAGATTAAATTTAATTTAATATTTTCCTAAGTAGACAAAACAGCAAAAAGATTTTCTTATTTTACTTAGAAATTTCTTAGGACTTTAGACGTTCTCCTCCATTTCGCGCGCATTCAATATTTCTTTTCTGTTTTTTTTAATATTTATGTATCTGTTGACAGTATGTAATAGATAATTAACTAGGGCTTTACTGCTTTCATTATTTTCTTTCCCCAAAGTTTTGGACATGTAAATACCCCCTCCCCGAAGCATTGTAATGGCGTAGATTTAACTTTCCGCACTTTAAATTTCTGCAAAATATTAACTGTTAGTAACTAGGCTTGTATGGAAAGACTGAAATCAAAACGCTAGCAAACCTAATAACAAAGATAAATGAATTGAATATAACACACATTGCACATATGCACCTCTAGGGTACGCCCACTTTGGTTGCCTTCGGAAATAAAATAGTCATGTCCCTCGAAAGTGGGGACACTTTAGCAAAGACTCGTAAATCAAAAGATTATAGTCCCTTGATGACCCTACAGTGTTGCCTTTCGGTAAATGATCTCGTCCCTTAAACAAAATTGCTAAAGTGTCTCCATATGTTGCCTTTATGACTGTACGTCCCTTCGAATATCCCTTAAAACATCCAACGATAGGGCTACCTACTCACTAATAGTAGGATAGCACTGTCTAAAGGATAGGAGGAAAAGAACGAACCTTTTCGAGTACAAGTAGATAGCTGTTAGATGCTTGCTCAAAACGAACTTTTTGCACCTACACAAAAACATTTCAAAAACACTTTCAAAAACATTCGCTTTGTCAACACTCTTGAGGACTGATACAAGAGTTATCATAAAGTGAATCACCGCACTAAGGCATTTTCAAACTAATTTTCTCAAAGCACAAGGTATTTAAAAAATTAGCTAAGCATCTAAGAGCACGTAGAAAACTACGGATGGAAAGGGTGCTAACACATTCCCTTTCCATAATCAACCCCCCTTACTCAGAAAATTCTCAAAAAGGTCTTTTCTGTTCTTTTCACCCTTTCCTTAATTTGGATAAAAGAAAAGTCGATGGCGACTCTTGCTTATCGCAACATTTGTGAATGCAAATGTAAAACCAGTAAAACAGTCGGTTCTGCCATCGTATCACAAGTTGATTTTCAGTCATCTGAGAAAACTTGTGATGCAAGACTTGAAATTTGGCATGAGCATTCATAGAGACATATAAGAAACCATGAAGTCCATTTGATGCATTAGAAACCCAATCTTCCTTGAGAAACATAAAATCCTAGTTATAGACCCATTGCTCAAGAGGAGAATTTGTCTGATCAATTCTTGAGCAACCTTGAGCAATTGAGGACCCTAGGAGCACGAGGAGATATCTTGAAAAAAATGGGAGGGAAAATTTTGGGGTACAACCGTCACCTATTCTACCAATCAAACTTCCATTCAATCAACAACACACATCTACACATCAATTATGTAATAACAACATTCATGCAATAACAACGATTATGCAATAACAACAATTATACAATGCATCAAGACTCAACATCAATGACTCAATGCATGTGGTACCAATATGTGAATACTCAATTTCACCGCTCTGATCCCCACCTAGGATCTAAGCTCTCCAAATGGACCCCCATCCAAAATCGTTACTAAGTAACGCTTCACTAATCCACCACCATATGAATTATCTACTCGCACCCAATCCGCACAATGGGATTGAGGCTCACCAAACACGAACCATCGTCCAAACACCATGATGCATGATACATAATAGACATGCAACAACAACAAGTACAATGACCTTCACCTTAATCAATGTATCATGCCAACGCTGGCCACCATACATCAAACACATGCTATAAAAATTCTGCAACAACACTTAATAGTATAGCAAACAACAACAATGCATTCACACATATTCCAAACACCGACATCATAGCGTAACATATAATTACACACTATTACACATCATTTAAATTATTTACATAAACACGAAATTATTTTTAAAAGAAAGTACATTGTCTCAGCTTTCTAAAGCTTTAAATGTCGCATCAATCAGATACCCAGAACTAGTTATGAATTTTTAATTTTTTTTTTAAATTTTAGACACAACGATGTAACAGGTTGCTTCAATCCAAGTAACGGGTTACTTCAAACCCAAAAACCGAATATGCAGTTTTTCTCCGAGGTAACAGGTTACTTCATCCCAAAAATGCCCAGAACACGTTTTAATAGAAGAGTGACGAGTTACTTCATTTCAAGTAACCAGTTACTTCATTGACAAAAGCATTTTTCGGGTGTTTCAACGTACGAAATTTAGTCTCATTCCAACCCCAATACCCCAACATTTACAAAACAGTTCTTAGTTCTCTTGCTTTAGGATTGGCTTAATTTTTTGTAAAATAAATAATAGCAGCAATGAAGAATAGGGTAAGAAGAACATGTATAACAAGAAGTCCTATTACAATGTCAGAACATGTTGTGTTGAACTTTTTTAACAACTGGAACAACATGTCAAAGAAGATGTCTTGACATCGCGCCTGTTGAGCTGGATTAATGAGATTCAGTTTGTTCTCAACATTGGCAGAATATTCAGGAGAATATTATGCATCCTATGTGGCGCATATTTAAAGGTCCAGAAAATTCAATCATAAATCAAGGAGAATGAAGACTTTCTGAATAAGGAGATTATTTAGGAAAGTAAAGATTGAAGACCTTTCTTGGGGCAGAAGTTTCTGCAATTTGTTACAGCTGATTTACTGTGATTGAAGGTCCAAAACCATTTGGGTAAAAGGTTATAGAAATAAAGGTTTGTAACCTAGAAAAGAGACGACTCAAGATGTAGAAGTCTAGGGTTTTGTCAAGGTAAACCTCTAGGGTTGTGGGAAGGTTACCATGTTCACCTCGAAGCCTGTAGGTAAGAGGTGTATTGTTCTTGGAGGAAGCTTTAAAGCAACTCCAGAATGTGTTCTTAGTTAGGAGAAAAGCTAAAAAACAATGGAGTTTGGCTTGGAAACTTAGCTTGGTTGTCATGGAAGTGTGTCTTCCAAACTGTCTATCTGTGTGATTAGAATCTTGGTGAAGGGTCGTTGATGCAGTGACTGAGGTGTTGACTACTAGGCATCATTGTAGATGATTGGAAGTGGAATGGGGATATTCCATATCTAGGGAGGACCTAGGTAGAAGGGTCATTGGGTAGTTATTAAGTTCGTAGATCGTCAACGGGTGTGTTGGCTGTAGGGTCTGCAAATTGATACTACTGACAATGGACTTCATTCTTGGCTTAGTAGCCCTCTGAGTATGTGTTGTTGCACACCGAATTGGGTAAAAAAAATTGGTGTGTTCTTTATCCTTTCAGTACTGTTTCATTTTGCCTGTGTGTTTATGTCAGATCAGATGTCTTGACATCCTTGTAGGACATCTGAGTCTGTTGTACCAGAATTTCAATTGGTATCAGAGCAGGCATCCTGCTCTGCTCTGGGTGAGATCCTGGGAAGGTACTTTCTGGTCATGGGCAAGGAAGAAAGTATTTATTGAAAAGAGGTATGAACTTGGACAATTCATACTATTGCATGGATGATCTCTTGGCAAGGATCATTGGTTATATGTGACAGGTATTATTCTTGGCTGTTGTCGTCAGGCCTGCAGCTTAGTAGGAAGTTGTTGTATGTAGGGTTTATTTTTTTTCTAGGTTGCCATGCTTGTACTTGGATAGTGGTGTAAGCATTGTGTCTGAATATTGTTGAGGAGTTCGTTATATTCCGCTGCATGGTTTCTGATATAACCCTAAAAGTACGGGAAGGATACTAGGGTTGTTACCCTCAACAGAATTTATGCTGACATTTTCAACCATATTAAAAGTGTCAAAGATACTTGAGATTTTCCTGAATGAGTCACAAAAGATGTAATCTTTTGTGATCTTCTCCTAAAAAGACTATCAAGCTTAATAATCTCTTCGATTGATAAATCAAGAACTGAATTATTGGGATCTTTGAAGAAAGGTCGATGTCCTAAATGATGTTGTAACATCATTTTGTAAAGAAAGGTTTGGGATTATGATTATGGAAGGTTGAGGATTAACATGGTTGTCAAAAGAATGAGTTCCAACTTTGTAGATTAGAAGATGCAAATCCTAATCCTGTTTTTAGTAGTATGCTTGGTGACTGCATAACTACTATGTTGAAGACTTCACTAGTACCAGCAATTTCTAGTGATTGTTAGAGCAAAGCAATACAAAGAAGGTGGTTTTCCTCTATTGTAAGTATGCTTAAAACAAGCTATTTGAGGGCTTGTGTTTGTATGGTGTCCAAGTATGTGTTCAAGATATCTTGGCTATCCAAATAGGTATGGATATTTGTGTAGGGCCTTGTATCAGACATGACCTTGTAAAAGTATGAAGACTTGGAGTTGGTATATCAGATTCAGGATGAGTTATTATGAGTGCGTGAAGTCTCTTCTTTGTCTTTTGGTGTCCAAGTGTTCATCCTCAGCAGAAGCCTTGTTTGTCCATGATAGGGGGAGCTTAGAACCTATCTATGGTCATTGTTGTATTAGTTATGGAGCTTGCATGTAATTCAAGATTATGAAGATTACAGGCAACATGTTGTGACCTGTGGCTACTAGGTGTAGTTGTATATGCCCCTGTTGGGTCTATGTGGTTCTAGTCAGGAGAAGCTAGTATATTCTGTTTTCTCCAAGGGTTGAGATTAAGGTCAAGTCACTGACCTAACCTGGAATGTTTTGGCTGCCATGATTGGATGTCTTGTTGAAGATTCAACAAGTATCACATGTGTGAAGAAGAAAGCTGTCAGTTTTACCTAGTGTGAGAAGTTTACTACAGAATATAGTGAGAGAATATTTCTGTTGTGTGGTTAATCTGAAGATGAGACCTTGTGAGATTCTCTTGTGAGAATGGGGAGTTTGTTAAAGGGCATTGATGGAAATAAGTCCCTTGGATGATGATTCCATAACCAATGCAGATGTTGCTGATGTCTCAAATGATGTTGGAGCATCATTTTAATGATAGTCTATTAAAGATACTTGGAACTATGAATCTTAATATTCAAACTCCACACTCATTAGTGGCAGTTTTGTCTATGGTGTTGAATAAGGAGATTCTGATTGAAGAAGAAGTATGCTCAAGTAATGTATAACTATTATCTTGGTTTTAAGACTTTACTAGTGTCAGCAAATACTAGTAATGTGTAGAAGGAGGATTTAATTAACACATTGGTTAAGGGGTACTCCTTTTGTTGGAGAGTTTGAATCTTAGTAAAGCTTTTAAGCACACTAAGAAATAGTTGGAAGTTGGTTTCAGAATATGGTTGCATGAAATCTTAGCCATCCAAAGAGTCATGACAATATGTGTTTAGGTGTAAGGGCATGAATCAGGTGTCCTTGTACTTGGAGTTATTCCCAGTGAACTAGTGGGTGCTTAGTGTTGTGTTTTCTCCGTAATGAAATTTTTGATTGTCCATCACAGGAGGAGTAAGTGGACTAAATGGTTTGTTTGGAGCTTGTGACGTTCAAGCGTATAGAGTTATTGCCCTCCTAAGAGGATGGTGTTGGATAACATGCTGAGATATGTTGCTACAAAATGTAGTTGTTTATGCCCTTATGAGTCTCTGAAGATTCTAGCCAGATGTTGCTAGAGTATACCATCCTTCTCCAAGAGGATGTGATGGTTCTGTGAGAATTTATTTTTCTCTGCAGTAGTGAATGGGATAAAGAAGACCAACCCGCTGGTTGTTAGAAGATGTTGACTCTGGTTATGATGTTGAGGATGATGTCCATGACATCTCTCCTTTGAAGTAGTCTGCAAGCAAGAAGCTTTCTGGGTGCCTGATGCTCCTCTTGACAACATTTCCTTCCATTCTATTGGCAATGCTGAAAAGTGGAAATATGTGTTTCAAATAAGAATTGCCCTTGAAAGAGAATTGGGAGCAGGTGCACTGGAGTGCAAAGAGATTATGGAGCCGATTTCTTTTGTTGGCTTGTGTTGATCACATAAGTAAGGAATATAGGAAGGTGTTTGTGTTGAATTTTCCCTCGCTATCATCAATTGTTATCTAGGCAGGTATGAAGATGATTATTGTGAGTTGGATGTGACTGATAATCAGGTGTGCAAAGCCATTACTGCAAACCAGACTGTAAAACATGCAGGAACCTGTGCACTGGTTGTGTATTCTAATGGGTGCTTCTTAAAGGATTTCTATGTATAATGAGTCTTTTAAATGATTAAGAACCAGTTTGATTAGGTTCTGTATTATGGACTTGATGTACCACATGATGTCTTAACATCATGATTGTTGATGGTTGTTCTGTTTAATGCTTGGGATTGTTCATGTGAAGTTGGATGCTTAAGAATTATTGTGAGAAGTGGCATTTCCGACTATGTGGATTAGAATATGGAGAGTCTAATCCTGTCTACAGTAGCATGCTTGATGAATGCATGACTATTTTGTTGAAGACTCCACTAGTATCAGTAACTACTAGTGGATATAAAGGCATAAGGCTGCTAACAGATACTTAAGGGGTATTTTTTTTGCTGTAAGTCACTCCAGAAAAGGTTTGGTGATCTGGAGAAACTAAGAGTTTTTGGAGTTTATGAGTGACTTAACACCTAGTATGCAAGAAATCTTGCCTATTAAAAAGGTCATTATACAACGTGTGGTTATGATAAGACAATGATAAAATATGTCCTTGTGTTGTGAAGAAGTCAGGGTTTCTAGAAGTATTCTCAAGGAGTGAGAATATCTGACTCTGGTTTGACTCTACTGAGGGAGTCAAGGTTCATCATATGCGGGAAGTGTTGAAGTTTCTCATCTAGTGCACAAGTCTTCATCTTCAGCTGGAGCATTAGTTACTCATAACAAAGGGAGTCATGTGGATATCTGTAAATTGTTGCTGCAATGATACATGTATTGTCAATCCAGAATACTGTTCACTTTTGTAAAGGTTCTATGAGGAAATGATGTCTAAACAACATGTTGTGACATTATGAAGTTATGGATAAACTTAACAAGACATGGTTATTTCTAACTATGAGAAGCTTGTTGAAGATCAGAAGTTCACATATCTCTTAGAAGTTTAATGGGAAGTCTGGGAGAATTTATTTTTCTCTATAGATTTCAAAAAGACTCCTTGAGGGTCTATATTATGACGAGGTGTCACAAATGTGATATTTTGATATCTTAGTGTATGTCACTAAGTCTAAGTGAAAGAAGAACACTTAGAATCTAGTATGAACAGTTGGATAATCTGGTGAAGCATCCCTAATTGGTGGGAGAAAATGTGTTGATTACTGATATAAAAAGACAATGTCTGACTAAGTGTCAGGACATTATTCAGGACATGTTCCTGCATGGTCAACATAGGGTGGAGTGGCATGTGTGTTCTAACATGTGGTTGTCTGACAATGCATGTGCATGAAATAGCTATAGCATTTAAATCCATCATGGACGGTGCACATTGATATTTAAAGTTTCCTCCTCAAATATCATTTCTTTTGACCAAGATTGGTGCTACAACTTAGGATCGTTACTTTCCAAGTGAGAATCCCAATTATTTATATAGAGTTCTCCGTATCTCTGTAACCCCGTGAGCTCCTTGAGTCCATAATTCTTATGACTTTTATTCGGGTTTTGGTAAGTTGTGCTTGGGTCTGGTATTGTGAAGGTCTCCTTTGCCAAGTTTTAACTAAAAAGAGGGAGAAAGGTGAATTAGCTCAGATGTTGCTGATTCCACAAGTGGTGGTTATTATTAATGTTCATAGAGGTCAAAATAAGATGTTCGATCCTATTTCTGTGACATATGCTTGTGTCCTGTGATCTAAGTTATGAACACAGTTGTGACCTGCATTCTAAGTTATTAGGGGCGTTGGTTGATTTGGTCTTAAGGAGTTATTGAGAGTTCTCTTATTCCATGTCTTATATGTTTAGAAGATGTTCCTGCATTGAGGGGGAGTACAAGTTGTCTTCTTCTATCTTCTTCCTTGTGTGCATCAACCAAACTTCAGGACTTTCCTTCCTTTTATCCTGAAACTGATGTTAGTTGGTGCTGATGCAATTGAGTTCTTCAGAGTGCTGCAAAGAAGATATCTAACAAGATGTTGAGACATTATTTTCAACTGAAGATCTATTATTATGTGCAATAGCTTCTGAATTGTTGTGATCTCCTAGATTGCAATTGTTTTTAGATTATTTGTTTTAGCCAAAATTTACCAAAGGGGGAGATTGTTAGTTCTCTTGTTTTAGGATTGGCTTGATTTTTTGTAAAACAAATAATAGAAACAATGAAGAATATGATAAGAAGAACAGGTACAATAAGAAGTCCTATTACAATGTCAGAACATGTTGTGTTGAACTTTTTCAACAACTGGAACAACATGTCAAAGAAGATGTCTTGACATCGCGCCTGCCGAGCTGGATTAATGAGGTTCAGTTTGTTCTCAATATTGGTAGAATATTCAGGAGAATATTATGCATCCTATATGGAGCATATTTAAAGGTTCAGAAAATTCAATCAGAAATCAAGGAGAATGAAGACTTTCTAAATAAGGAGATTATTTAGAAAAGTATAGATTGAAGACCTTTCTTTGGCAGAAGTTTCTGCAGTTTGTTACAACTGATTTGCTATGATTGAAGGTCCAAAACCAGTTGGGTAACATGTTATAAAAAGAAGGGTTTATAACCTAGAAAAGAGACGACTCAAGATGTAGAAGTCTAGGGTTTTGTCAAGGTAAACCTCTCGGGTTGTGGGAAGGTTACCATGTTCACCTCGAAGTCTGTAGGTATGAGGTGTATTGTTCTTGGATGAAGCTTTAAAGAAAATCTAGGATGTATTATTAGTTAGGAGCAAAGCTAACAAATAGTGGAGTTTGGCTTGGAAACTTAGCTAGGTTGTCATGAAAGTGTGTCTTCCAAACTGTCTATCTGTGTGATCAAAATCTTGGTGAAGGATCGTTGATGCAGTGACTGAGGTGTTGACTGCTAGACATCATTGTAGATGATTAGAAGTGGAATAGGGATATTTCATATCTAGGGAGGACCTAGGTAGAAGGGTTATTGGGTAGTGATTAAGTGCGTAGAGCGTCAATGGGTGTGTTGGTTGTAGGGTCTGCAAATTGATACTGTTGATAGTGGACTTCATTTTTCGCTTGGTAGCCCCCAGAGTAGGTGTTGTTGTACACCAAACTGGGTAAACAATTCTGGTGTGTTCTTTATCTTTTCAGTACTATTTTATTTTGCCTGTGTGTTTATTTCAGATCAGATGTCTCAACATCCTTGTAGGACATCTGAGTCTGCTGTACCAGAATTTCAACAATGAGTATTCATATTTTTCAGGTCCAATCCCATCATTATACAAAATCACATCATTCACCAACAAACACATCATTCAACACAACAATATCACATCACCATTCATCAAATTGATTCAAACATAAAAAGACATACTCACAATTAGGAACAGATACAATCCAAACATAGAAATCATAATCCCAACCTACAAACTATTATACAGTGCCTTAGAAGATGGAAATCTCCACTTACCTTAGTATTCCTAGCAAAACTTTTGACCTCTACAATGGAGTTTTTGCTCTTCTTCCTCAAGCCCTAGCCCTTTGCCTCTTATCTTCTCATGTTCTGTCAGTTCTAACCTCACTGACTCTAATTCCCTTAATATATTATTATTATTATTATTATTATTATTATTATTATTATTATTATTCCAACTAAATAAACCACTAAAATAAAAATTAAATAATTATTTAATTCTATTATTACTATTATTATTATTTAATCCATTTAAATCTAATTTAAAATAATAGTAGTAATAACATTCTCTCACCACCCATGTGTTTCTACCTTTTTATTCAGACACCCCTAACACCTCTATTTCTAATTCTAAAGGTAATCACCCTAAAACGAAGGGTTCCCAAACACTAAAACACCGAATAATACACAACAATACACAAATCAATTATGAATAATTAATTAAAATAAATCAGAGTGTTACACGCATTGTCGATGTTCACTGGAGCTCTGAGTCGGTGCCATTGCATCTTTATTGTGTTGTGTGTTAGAGACTGGCGATTTTGTTAAGGACATGTATCTTTTGGGTCTTCATAATCGAAGGGCACCACGAGACGACGAACTTTGTTGAGGACGTAGCTTGTTGACGACCACGAATTTTATAAAGCCATAAAATTGTCCTTTCGAGTTGTTCGATGTGATGCCTTCAGTCAGGCAAGGTGGTAAAGTCCCCTCTTCCTTCATATGATAATTTCCTTAAGGATCAGTGATGACGCGAAAAGAGTTAAATATAAATGCCCATCGTATTTGATGAAACTCTATTTCCCAAGTGTGTATTCCATGATTTTCTATTATCCTGTAGGCCCGTACATAAAGACCCAATAGTTCGGTTGCACCGGATCGAGCATTGATGCTCAAAGGATGTTGCATATGAGTTATCTCGTATAAACTCCTACATCGGCAGAAACTGTTGTGATCATCGTGCGACTTGTAACTTTAGTTTGCTTAACGTTCTCATTGTGTGGACGTACTCGCGCCCACACTTTTTTATTTGTTTACACAATGCTCAACAACAATGTGGAAGAGGAATCTTACCATGCGGTTGAAAGCAACTGCACTTCGAATCTAAGTGATGAGGAGAAGGTGTAGCAAATTCGGAATGCTCAACACCACGGGTCACGGCGGTGTGTATCACCCATATTGTTCATTGCTTCAACCGTAAATAATGTTGCGTTGGGTGTTCATTTCACTTTGCTGCGACTTAGTAGGTTTAGTCGTAATATGAACTTCATCGTTTGGAGTTCCTTTCTTACCCGGAGATGGTGCTACAATAACGATTCTACTCCAGTAGTAGCTATGAATTTGTCATATCTTCTAAGTCGTCACAGTAAGTATCGCATTAGCGATGGGTAATTGTGGTAATGCACGATCAGAAGGTCAATAAGGAATCTTCAGTATGATCTTGAGGACAATTGCCTCCATTATTTGGTAATTCTAATATAGATATGGATTTGGATTTAGGATCATTCGTTTTTTTTCTCACTTCATGGCGTTTTCACAGGAATTAGAGATCTGAAAAATCGATGGATCAAAGTTAAAATGATGATCGATTGGATCGAACACGATAACCTTCACTTTCGATTCTGATTGCTCTTAATTTGATGATTGTGAAGGTTACGAACTGACGAATCAAAGCGCGAACGTGAAATCGTAGAGAACACAGGAATCAGAAGTCGTTTTCCATATACGACGTCATTGTTCCTTTCTGGAACTAGAATTGGATGCAATCGGTGAATTGAAAATCTTGAACCAACTGTATTGATCTGATACGGCAGCGCGGGTGGACCTGTAAAATTATCATGCCAACGCTCAATTTAGTTTAAGATTCAAGACGAGTGTATAAAAAATAAAGATCAAAGAATGTACTTGCTTTCTATGTGAATTGACTTTATACCTTGAGTCAAATAGACTAGATTTGAGGTGAATTGGGCCTCAGTCCCAAAACAATTTTAAAAAGAAAATATTCATAAAAATTATTTTTACAAATATAAAAAAAAAACTATTTTTAAATATAAAACAAAAGAACCGTTGTGGTCATATTAATTTTAAAATAATTTAATTCAACAAATTTAAATAAAATCAGAAAACATTAAATAAAATTTTAATATTAAAATCAGATGTCATTCGTCACATATAAATATAAATTTGTTTACTCTAAATACGACTTTTAGTCATTTTAGTCTTTTAGTTTTAGTCACATGTTTTAAATTTCCAAAAATTAAAAAGGCGCATAATTTTAGGCTGATATTTGTTATAAATGCGTTTTTATTGGTCAAATCATTTCTCCTAGTATAACCGATTAGGGTTAAATTAAAGATATGTGTGTGGCACTCAATAACACCCTTCATTCGTAAGCTATTATTAATTAATAATTAATAGTTTATTTGTTTTTATATATATATAAAATTGAAGAAATAAATAGTTTGTTGATATTGCGTAGCATTGCAGGGTTGAGAAAGGAACAAGAGGCTGCGCCTTGATACAACAGTGCCATTAACTTTCTTCTCTTTTTCTCTTCGATTTCTTCTGTAAGTTTTATTCATTATTATTATGCTATTTTCTTTTCATTTTTATGTATTTTATTTTATTATTGTACCTTTTGTTTTCTATTTATCTTTCAAATTCTTAGGATTTTTTAATAAAACATAGTTCCTTTGTTTTGTTGTTGTTGGTGTTGGATTCTTAGATGCAATTTTGGTTAATGTTTTTCTGTTTAAATTAACTCATATGATTAAATTTAAGGTTTAATTTGTTTTTTCTTGATTTTTTTGTGGGGTGGGTTAATTTTTCTTTGAATTTGTGAGATTGAGTTGTTTGATAGAATTTTCAGAATATCAAGAATATCAAAACTAGAGAAACCTTAAATTTGTGAAGATGGAGTTTATTTTTATCTGTGTATTTTTGGTTGTTTGATTCTGTTATTGTGTTTGTTATATATCAGATCAACCACTGATAATTTGATGCTCTTTTATTTTGTAGGTTTGCGAATTTTATGCAGATTTGTTTCTGTCTCTGGATTGTCCTTGTTGAAAAAGAATTTATTTCACTCTGGCCGCTATAACAGATTCGAACAATTCTCGCACCTCTAAGAGGGTGTGGGGTGATGAAGGAGGAGTGATTTGGCTTTACGTTTTACGTAGAACAAAGGCATCAGATATATGGAGATTGTGTCGTGTTTCGGTTGGTTTATCCGTTGATTATGGCTAAGGGCGGCTTTTGATTTGTCCCCCAGAAGGCCTCTCAAATTTTTTTCGGTTTTTTTATTAGGCTTCTGGAATACTGATGAACTGTATAGATTATTGTTGGCAGTGGTTTTTCTGCCTTAAAGGAAGTTTTATGTTTAGATATAGCTTTCAACACCGTTGCAGCGATGTTTAAATTTTCTTGTTTTCATGTTAGTCTCCACAACAACAAGGCAAAGGTATGAAGAAATGCATTGGATTGGACTTTGTATAACCTGGTTTGTATTGCATGATTTATTGATTTTAATAAGCTTTTTTTTTTAATCAGAAAATAACTCAACCTTCTACTGAAACAATGGCAAGAGTTTTGCGAGATAGTTCCAAAATTTCAGTCAGGAAAGATCCGTCTATCGCTAAGAACTTAGGTTCATCACTTTCAAAACAGCAATCGAGTATGCTAATGAATGTCTCCGAGCATGATATTCTCGACCAGGATTCAATTGAGCATGTTGGTAAGTTAGAGGATCTCAATAAGTTTAGCATTGAATTTGACGGAAAAGTTCGCCAAACTGGGCGTCTTAGGAAAAGTCAGTCGGAAAGTGTGCTTTGCCAAGTCATAACTGAGGGTGATCAAGGTCTGGAGTTTTCCAAAAGCCTCAATGACTCCCCAAATTCAAGTTGCAGCCCTAATGATCAATGCAAAACGAATTCAAACTGCGAGTTTCAAGTCATTCCTGGTCGTGACAATGATGGCTCAGGTTTTTCAATTGGAGATCCGACACATTCGGATATGGATGCTCATGAAATTTCTGATACTCCATTATCTGGCGATCTTCCTGGCGGCTCCACTGAACTGACTTCTGGTCCCAGTTCACCTACTTTAAGGAGGTCGCGTTCCTTACCCAATTTCAAAGCTCCTACGCTTTCATCTGGAAATATTCGTACTTTTAAACATGCATCATCAATGTCAAGATCTTCCGACGATCTTTGTGCTTTAGGCCTGAGGAAGAAAGATGTGTATATCAGCGTGTCTTATGATCAAATAGGGGAAACTCAAGAAAAAGAACGTAGTATGGAAAAAACTGAAGATTTTCGTATGGACAGATACTTTGAAGACGGCTTTGATTCTCATCTCCTTTCTGGCTTACCAAAGGACCGGATAATGCCAATTACAGACGATATAAGTGATGTTGAGCCCCTTCAAGGAGATTCCCCAGGTGAATTTCCTAACGAGGATTTTAAGGTTAAGCGTATTGAGGATTGGGTAATCGGTCTGCAGCAATGTGCACCACCTCTAGAGGATATAACTGAATTGCCTGAACCTGTTGATCCCATAGTTGATGTTAACCCCCCAATTGCCGTGACTCCTTCTGTTGTGGATCATAAGACCTCTCCAGGAATGGAAGCAGCTAAAAGATATATTTCTTCTTTAACTGCCAATGCCTCTGCAGCTCAGCTAGCAAATCATGGGTTGGTTGTGATCCCCTTTTTGAGTGCATTTGTGAGTTTGAAGGTGCTCAATTTGTCTGGAAACGGGATCGGTGAGTAGTATGCTTTATTTATTTATTACTTTTGACTTGTCTCATTCTTTAACTTACATCACTTACCTTATCCCTTTTGAATTCTCTTTTTCAGTAAAGATAACTGCTGGTGCTCTTCCTCGAGGACTTCACACGTTGAACTTGTCAAAAAACAATATCTCCACTATAGAGGGATTACGTGAACTTACGCGGCTTCGTGTCCTAGACCTCAGCTACAATCGCATACTAAGAATTGGACATGGTAAAAGAAATTCTTAAACTACATCTCAAGTTTAGTCAGTGTGGTTTAATTTTTTATACCATTATCTGTTGACATTGAATTGTTGATTTATGATATTTCTTCAATGTGTTTTCTTTCTTTCTTTCGGCTAATCTTTTCCTCATTTGTAAAGGTCTGGCATCCTGTTCTTCTCTAAAGGAGCTGTACCTGGCTGGAAACAAGATCGGTGAAGTCGAGGGTTTGCACCGTTTGTTGAAAATAAGTATCTTGGATCTCCGCTTTAACAAGATTTCAACTGCCAAATGTCTTGGACAACTTGCGGCCAACTATAATTCTTTGCTAGCTATCAACTTGGAAGGGAACCCTTGCCAGAAAAACGTTGGAGATGAACAAATTAAGAAATACCTGCAAGGCCTTCTTCCTCATCTTGTCTACTACAATCGTCAGCCTTTCAAAGCGAACGGTTTGAAGGACAGTGCAGATCGTGCAGTTCGACTAGGAATGAGCTCACAACAGTTTGATCGCGGTCTTAGAGTGGATCGCAAAACTACAAGGAAGGTGCCATCATCTACTCGGAGGCCATCAACCGGGTCCTCACCAAAACATTCCAAAGGAAAGCAAGGCCACCTCCCACCAATCGGAACAAAACCATCATCCCAAAGTCGCCATCATTTGGATTCTTTCGACAAAGCTTTGAGCTTGAATTCACGGAACTTCATGCGAAAGAGTCGCAGCGAGGGAACTCTTGAAGCTTTCTAAGAGGTTATTACATATTTGCATTGCAAGTTGATTCGTTCTCTGCCATCTGTTTCAGTATGGGTCTATTTACATTGGTTATTCGTATTTGTGTCATATTTGTTTTCAGTCTTTTTGCCAACCCTTTGATTGTGGGTTGTACTTAGTTTCCCAATAAGTGGCTTTATGCTTCAGTACTTTCTATCTCATTATTGTTTTTGTGTTAATTAAGTTGCTTGAAACATCATTGCCAATTTATGGTGATTACCTATAAGTTGCATTTGTGATTGTTGTTTATTTATTTTGAAGTGATTGATGTTTTGCAGTTCTATATATCACATATTTTATGTGTGCAGATGTGGAAAATAACTTCATCAGGCTTGTTATTCTTTCAATTGTATTCTATAATTATCAGTGCGTACACTATTTTCAACATATTAATAAGATTAATTTAATAAAAATATAATATTTTATGATAATGTTATTATATTCTGTATGTAAAAACTTTAAACGATATTTATTTTGTAACGGAAAGAATTTATAAGCCGCATATTTGATTCTGCATGGATTGCGGTGAGTGGTATGCCATTTGGCACGCGTATTCCTTCAATATCTAACAGCCAAAAAAGTAATTGGACAATAAAGTAAGCCTTATTTTAGTTAATAACATTATTTTTTATATTCACTTTAATATTTATTTATTTTTCTACAAAATCAATGCGAGTTCCATGTCTTGACGAGAATAAATTTTAAAAGGATGTTTTAATAATTTATTTAGATTCATGTTCACGTGTGAAACAAGTGGGAGGAGCGATGAATCTGACACGAGATTAATTTCTTTAATTAATCAATCATAAAATTAATCCTACACTTCAATTTTTTTTGTTTATAAAGAATGTTTTGTAAAATATTTATTTCATATAATAAAACAGAACATTACATTAATTCAACAACACAAACATTCTAATTATATGATCATATATGAGTATTTAATTAAACATAAAATCAAATATAATAATTTTTTTTAAAAATGAATGCCGACCCTAATATCATAATACAAGAGTTTTATTACCAATTACCAATTATATGTACTAGCTGACTTGACATTTTGACATATATAAACACAAAAATAAAATAATAAAGTGGTCTTCTACACCATCATCAATAAAAATCCGCATTGCTACTATTCCTCAGTTTCAACATGAGAATTCTACATATAAATTCATATAATCGAGACATGATAATAGAGGAGTGAAAATACATTCTACAAAATATATGTTATAATAAAAGCAAAGGGTAACAAAACTCAAAACATATAATCATATGACATTACACCAATTCATACAATATTACACAAATTTATAAACATTATGCCAATTTATACAACATTACACAGAATCAAACGACATTACACAATGTACACATGAATGCTTATGCAACACACTTTATCTTCTACTCCATATACATGTGGGGCCTGTAGCGGTAGAAATGTTGAGACTAAGCTATCAGATTGACTTAACTCGTACAGATCAAATAAAAATCGTCACCGCACTTTATTGTTTCTAAAGAAAATGAGAAAAGAGCGAATAAACCCAAAAGTAAGAGGGAGAGAATCTAAGTACGGAGGTTGGTTATACAAAGGGAATGTATTAACACCCTAAACATCTACGGTACTCCGCAATAACCTCTTTGAAAATCTGTGTATTTTTATTATAAAAGGTGTATAATAAAACAAGATGGTGGAGATGAGAAAAGAAGTATTTTTTTACAATTTTTGCACCTGCCGCGATTGCGAGCCTTTAGTGCCTACGTACCACCTTCCGTGCAATAAGGGATCAAGGTACTTGTAGTTCACCTCAAAAATTTTAAAACACATATGTGTTGGTTAATTTTAAGAGAAGTGACATCTCATTGTATCCGAGTGAAAAGCATACTTACTACCCACAATTATGAGAAAGGAGCATTAGCGTCATCTCAAAGTGGAAGACATAGTCTTGGATTTTAAAATCAACAAGACATCACTCAACACCCAAGTAGAAAATGGTTCACTTCACATCATATTGTAGAAGTATAGTAACTTGCATCACTACAAGATCAACAAGAGTCTAATCTTTTGAGAAAGAGTTTTAAAGTGAAAAAATGGTTTGAATGAAGTTAATGACTTTTAGTCTTTCAAAAAGATGTCAAAGTATGATTAGATTGATTAAAGGTTTGATTAAGAAAAGATTTTTGAAAATTCATGGACCTAACTCCAAGTTTATTATGAAAGCAGTTCGAGTTTGAAATAAGAAGAGTTTTGAAAAGGAGAGAGAAGACTATTGAAATTGAAGAAGATAGGAGGAGATGAAGATGCTATTCTATATACACAAAGTAAAAGTTAAGGAAAGAACGGTCTAACCAATAAGAAGTCAACACTTGACATAAAGAAGTCAATGTAGAACTCTCAACCTTTGGATAAAACCAAGCAAACAAAAATACTAAATCCCTGATGAATACCAAGCTTCAGATGAATTAGGAACTAATAACCAATCAAGAGGAAAGAAGAAAAGGGATGAGATGAAAGGGAAAAAGGGAAATCAGTGTAACCAATGCCTCAGATGAAATTAGGGTTTTAAATATCATCAACATCATTCATCTATTTCGGTGAATTTGGTTTTTCAACCTATCAACACCCAAGATCCAATGAGGTTAAGGAACTTGTCCCAAAGTAACACTCAAGTGTCTCCAAATCAGAAGCAATCACAAAAATAATAAAATATAATTAATAAAAACAATATTTAAATGATTAATAAAAAAGGAAATAATTAGTAAAATACACAAAGTGTATTAAAACACCAAATAAAAATATCAGAGGTCAATCATGAGTCAACAAGTGTTGACAAATTTTTTTAGAATTTTTAAAAGTCAGAAACTATTTTTAAAATATAAAGAAATAAGCAAAAATAAACTAAAATTTGCAAAAAATGGTAGAATAAAAATAAAATCAAGTCACCAATATTTGTCAAAAGGCCATTGGATCTTTCTATAAAATTTTCAGAATTTTAAAAGATCAAAAAGTTTTTTTAAACAATTAAAACAAGTCAAGTAAAGGGAAAATCATAAGAAATACCAAATCATAAAATAAAATTATGAAAAAATAAGAATTAGAAAGATAATATTCAAAAATATTTTTGTGAATTTTTTCATAATTTTCAAGTCAGAAATGAACTTTTTATGAATTTTTGAAGTTTAAAATGATTAAATATAAAAAATCAGAAAATAAAAATAAAGCTAAAATAATGTAGACCACTAGATTATTGTCAAACCGTGTTAGTAAGCAGATCCAAAGAATCTGACACGTTGTGCATGATATGGTCCCTTTTGAATTTCACACCGGATCAGTGTTATAAATATTAAAAAAAACAAAAAATAATGTACATCGCTTGATCAAGTCATGAATGCATAGTATGTGCATCAGACGATCCAGATCAAAGGCTCATAGTGTTGTCACCAAGCCACATAAAACTCAAAATCTAGGGACCAATCCGAACATTTCATTTGTCACGCTCTGATTGGTTCACATGGGAAAATATTTTTTTCAAACACAGAGCCACTGTGAACTTCCCCCGGTCATCCCTTTCGATGATCTTCCCTGGAGAAAACCAAAAATGGTTCCAAACGTTCACGAGACAAGTATCATTTTAAGCGTCTCACTGAGACGAACTCAACCATGGTATTGCGAAATATTTATATAAACTGAGCATTGTTTAATTTTCAAAAGAAACAAAAAATAGCGAGCACAAACTTCTGAGATTACATGATCAATTCTCAATGAAAATGAAAATTATAAGAAGTGTGAGCTTCAGAGAGATGAGGATAGTAGATTAAGAATTTGTTTGAGGCAAAATGAATGAGTAATCAACCTGAACAAAGTATGGAAAAATTTGCATAGACGGTGAACTTGGTCTGGACGATTGAGAGCACCTAAAGCTTCAGTAATGAACGTGTTAGCTTCAGAGGAGTACGATAGAGCTAACCAAAATAAGAAAAAGGAATGAAAGATCCTCTGGAAGAGAAAACAATTTCAAAAATTTGAGGTGTTTGGTGAGGTTCGGGAAGAGCTTTTTTGGCTATTCAAGCTTGTCAAAATGAGTGGAATATGGTCTATATTTATAGGAGAATCAAATTCCATCAAGAGAAGGGGTGGATGGATCAATTTTAATGGAAATCATGTGCACCCGTGGTCATGAGAGAAGTATGATCTCATATGCATCAAAACTCATCCAAATGATACGTTTTGATGCTCTAAATGCTTTAGACATCTTTGTTAATCATGTTTAAATGAAAATCTCGTGGTAATTTGGTGATTAGAAGTCACGTTATGGAAATGATAATCTGACTTTGGTGAGAAACTTAGTTCCATGGTACCATCTTTGAACTCATGGTGCACACTTTTCAGGAGGCTTTATATGATAATTCTTGAAGCTTTTGAAAAATCATATCACCATCTTCACAATGTGCCAAGAAAGACTCCATTTGGTGATCTGAGCTAAAATTTATGATCAATTGAAATAAAAAAAAACACATGGATCTTTGACACTTAGAAAAGTTATAAGTATGGATCTTCAAAATGACCTATAATGTTCTTTAAAGTTACATGACCTTGCACTCAAAATTTGATCTTGATCCTTGAAGATGAAATGAAGTAGACTCTTCAAATTGAATTATGGAAGTAGACTCTTCAAAATTTGATCTTGATCCTTGATTCCTTGCTTGATCATCACCAACAGTGACAAAACCACAACTCAAACGAATTAGAAAATAGAATTCACAAACACACAATCATTCTATACTTAGAAGCTTAAGAGTGATTGACAATCAAGAAAAAAACACTCTTCAACAAACAAAATTCACCCTTACTTAATAGCTTATGAGTGATTCACAATTACAACTCAACTAACAGTCCAACTCAAGTAACAAATGATACAAGAGTGGCTCACAACAATAAACAGACGAAGCCCTACAAATTATTGCTTTGACAACTCTGGCTCATACCTTCTTTAGGTTAATAATCTTCTATTTATAACCTTTCTCTGGACTAGATTTGGGCTTCAAAATGCAACAGATCAGCTATTATAACCCCGCAGAAACTTATGCATAAAAATAGGTCTTCATTTATAACTTTCCTAAAATGGCTCCATAATTAGAAAGTAATGTTATTCTTGAATTCAACTTGAATATTCCAGACCTTAAAATCAGCGTAATATAGGATAACATAATATTCTCAGAATATTCTACATATGTTAAAACTTAAACCAGTCTAACTGTCCAGCCTAACACAGTCATGATGTCGAATGACTCTTCATAGAACATCTTGTTTGACATGTTGCTTTAGTTGATAAAACATCTCAACTCAACATGTTTCTTCATAAAATAGAAATTCTTGTTCCACATGTTTTTCTCAGCAAGTTAGAACATCCTATTTAATATGTTGTTGCCATATTTGTTTTACTAATACTTATACCAATCATAAAATCAGAGAACTAACAATCTCCTCCTTTGGCAAATTTTGGCTAAAACAAATATACATATTATAACTCAGATTACAGCAATCGAAAAAAAAATTACAACAATCAGAGTTAGTCTACAGAAGCTACTAAGCACGGAAACATGTCCTCATTCTGATGGATGTCACGACATCATGTTTGACATCTTCTTCATAGCAATCCAATGTAGCAAATCAAACTCAACATCATAGAACGGGGACCTCGGGATAAAAGGAGTATAAAGTCCTGAAGTTATTTGGTGTACATGAGGAAGAAGATAGCTAGCACCCCCCCCCCCCCCCCCTCAACCCAAGACGCTTTACTTGCAACTGAGGGATAAATCTTCCTCTCAATAGGCATAAGAGGACACTTAAGAGGCATAAGAGAACCATTAAGAACCAACCAAACACCAAGCTCAAGAAACCAGATTATAACTCAGAGGTACAAGTTTTGGCCTCAGGTAACTCAGAATACAAGACACAATTGTGTTCACAACTCAGATCATAAGACACAAAAAGAAAACTCAGAGCGAGAAGGAAATAGCAGTCTCAGATACTCTATCCAACATCCTTGCAAAACAACTACAAGAAGACTCTAGTCTTAAGGGAAGAACAACAAAGACATGACTTTTTCTATCTCCCCCTTTTTAGAAAAAAATTTACAAAGATATCTCCCATAAAACCATACCCAAACTATACTCACCCAAACCCGAACAAAATCCATAAGAGCTTTGAAGAGGAAAAACTAACATAAGATGATAGAAGAGACAAAATAACCTCTTTAAATAGCTGAGTAGTTCTTTAGAAATTAACGATACTTGACTGTAACAATGGTCTTGGTAAAAAAGAAGCGTTATTTGAGGAAGTTACCTGCACCAAAAGTAAATGTGCATCGTCCATGTCAATTTTGAATGCCTTTATTGACTCTGAGCAGTTTTTTCTGAACCTGATAGTCCTAATAAATATGCGTGCATAGTAAAAAACACACGTGCCACACTCCCTCCTGAATTGTTCTTGATCACACCTTCCAACTTGTTAATCTCACAAAAACCAAGTCCCGAACAATGTCCTGACATCCAGTCAGACATTGTTTAAAGAAACAAGACTTCTTCAGCCAAAAAAATATGATGTTTCACAGATGAACATGTTCTGAAGCATAATCACAATGCCTTCCACTGGACTCTAAGCATACTCCTTTATGTCAGAAGTAGTGAAACATACCAAGATGTCAAGACATCATGTGAGACATTTCTCATTCATCAACCAACACCTCCATTAAGACTCACATATATTTGTAGAGAAAAAATAAATTCTCTCATTCAAGAACCGTGTCTCATAGAGTACTCCTAAGAGGTATGTGTACATCAACTTCACATTGCTAGGACCATACATATCATGTCAAGAACACCATGAACTACCTCTAGTACCCTTATGTCATGACATATTGTCTGACATCGTAACCTTACAGGAGGTAAGTAATATTCACAAGCCCGAGTAGTATGCAAGCTTCATAAGGAATGCACTATTGCAGCAACAATTCATTAACAAGTACCTAACTCCCCCTGTAATGGACAAACAAAGGTCATGTTGAAGATAAAATTTTTTAGCACCAGTTGAAATCACATGAAGTACTTCACATTGCTGGACACATTCATATATTATAAGCTTGATCCAGATACTCTAGCTCCCTGAGAGCACATCCAAGCACCCTGACTTATTCACGCACCTCATACACTTCTCTAGCACCCACCAGCAATTTCTAGAACAAGTGGGCTCTTCAACATGATATCAGTCATGCACTTATCATACATACCACTATAGACAATGCCATCCACTCCTGAAACTAGCATTGAGTTTCAAGTTTCACATTCACAATCCCAAGCATCTCCCAAGGACAACCATCAACAAGAATGATGTTCCAACATCATTTAGAACATCAGATTCTTATTGTAGACACAAACGAAATGACTTATTATGTTTAGAAGTCATTTCACACAAGAAGATCTCAAAAGAATACAACTTCAGCAGCTAATACACACCAAAGTACCATATAAACTCTCATACACGTATAGTGTTCAGATTGCAGACTTACAACAACATATCATACAAATATACCACTCCCGTCAAAGTATTTGCCATCAGTCACATGCACACCTTCATCATAGGAACATTTCCTCACATTCCTTCCTTCACAGTTTCTCTTAGACGTACAATCAACTGATATGACTACCTCCTCACAAATGGTAGAGCATTTGATCTGACATCCTTCTCCTGCATATTAGCACACGTAGATTAAAATAGCAATGTCTGATATTCACTCCACAAACTACCTATGGCTTGACTTAATACTTCACCATGGTCAGACATTCTAATTTAGAATCTAATGGTGATTAGCAATCCATAGTCCACACACCTGAGAGTTAATGTTTCAGACTTCCATAAATCATCCTACCTTGGATGGCTTTTTCACTACAAAAAACACGAGTTCCATGTTCTCACAGAATTGATAATGATCTCAAGTTTGAGTGACCACCCTTCATCCTGTTTAAGAGGACCAATTACTAGTCAATCTACTTAACACAAACATATTGAGAAAAATAAATTCTCAATACAATGATGTCAAGACATTATATCTGACATTTCTTCAAGGCCCTCCAACTCCATATTAGGGACCCCCCCTTAACAAATTCTAAGAACACCTTGAGAATCGTGATTCTCCCCTTGAATAGCAGCACAACTTATGGTTAGTGGTTAGTGCACACACACATTACTCCCCTTTTTCCAACTCAATCATAACATGTTCCATTAGAGTAAGAACACACAATTTTGACTTCTTTAAACAGAAGAATCTTCCAGATGTCGGAGAGAATGTCATTGACATTTGAACTTGACCTCCATTTATAGAGAACCATGTTGGGATAACAAGCCTTCACTAGAAATTAGAGATCAGTCTCTGCACTCCTAATTACTTGGATCATAAATAAACTGACCCAAAAGGTAATCAATAGGTTGACCATCTCTTGACCAACCCACTTATCTAAGATATGTATATTGGACAAAAACTTCTTAGATACACAACCTAAATGACTCTTAAAATATAGAAGAAGAAACCAAATATATGTGACCAACACACATATGTTGAGCATCCAGAGCTTATGTTATGCAATTTCCTTGTTCAAACATGATACATCATACTTTGTTGTTATAATGTTCTAACATCCAGTAAAGCATCAACTCACTTTCCAATGAATACATTATTGAACTTGGTTCTAAAGTCGTTACTCCTCCCATAAAATAATAACCTTCCTTGATCAATTTTCCTTCAGAACTTGTTTCATCAACCACCTTTGGAAGTGTCTTTATGAGTGGACTTGAGATGAGCCTTAAGTATCTTTGGAAAATTTAATCTGATGGTTGAAGCCATCTTCCAAGTATCACACCATCATAGGATAAATTTTCACAGAAGGCCATATCATAATGCTTTTCCCTTATTGGCATTTCAAGAACAGTCCTTTCTATAGCCTCAACTACAGAAACACAAGGAACTACCAGAGGTTTTACATCAGATACACATGCAACGGAACACGAAAGAAAAACTCCCCAGTACCTTTCAGGCACAACCTAAACACCATTACACATAAGCACAACAATCCAGGTGACAACATAACAATATAGGTTTAAAAATAAATCAAACACACAAATCAGAACCACTATAGCTCATCATCAAATCAATATTCTTGATAACTTCAGACAGGATCATTACTCATCCTATCACAAATAATCAATACTCCTCCTCAAGGGACCATCCAAGTAACGATATAACTTGTCCAAGGTCACACATCACGTAAGATGTCATAACATTTAGTAAGACATCACACATATCACCATCAGCAGCAGCAAAAACACACTGTAGCATTGGGAACAAATCAATCTTGATCGTCTTCAAATAATATTCCACCTCCCGCCTCTATCAAATAACCTTTTGAACTCCTTGAGTTTGTCACAAGTTTTAGAAGTGTTATCCATGAAACCCCTTGTTATCTCCTCAAAAAATGTCTTCTTAAAATCAACCCTTAGCAGAGAACTTCTGATCACAAATCCACTTTTAATGTCCATTGTACCAGAAAGTATCTTCCCTAGATCTCACCCAGAACAGAACATGATGCCTGCTCTGATACCAATTGAAATTCTGGTATTCAGATCACATATGTCCTAAGAGATGTCGAGACACTGTAATCTGACTTCAAACAATGAACAAGATATAACGCGATAAAAATAATGTAGTAAGTAAACAACATGCAGAATTGTTAACCCAGTTCGATGCACAACAACACTTACTCTAGGGACTACCAAGCTAGAAAGGAAATCCACTAAATAGTATCAATTCAAAGCTAAACTCCCTCGTTTACAACTTCTCAGTTAATCACTACCCGTGCTACACTTCTTGTCGTAACCGGAAAAAAAGGAGAGACGTCACCACTACTTTTTGTCATAAGGACGAAAAAAGAATGGAGAACCCTAAATTTTTAAAGATTACTGGATTTACGAGTTGGTTAAATAAAGGGAAGGTGTTAGGCACCATTTATCTCCCTTATTCTCAAGGGGACCCTTTTTAGGTTTAGGATTTATCGGGAATTTACTACTTAAATTATGTTATTATCACGTGGAAAGAAAATATTTAATTTTTTAGCTAGGGGACTCGCCTTGATTTTAACCGTGTGCCTCTATGTATCCTCTTACAAAGAAATCAGAGTCCATTTCGTAATTCGTATGTGTTTGATTAGTTTTTTTATATGATTGCATAAAATTGCATTTGAATGATCCTTTGAAATTCGTCAGGGTTTGAAAATTGAGTAATTGTACACATAGTTCAAAGTTTAATTTAGAAGCAATTTGATAATCCTTTTTTTTAAATAATCTTGAATTTTTGTTACGTTAGTAAAAAAATGATTTTTAAATTTGTTAGCTATTTTGAATTAGGTTTTGTTTGATCAAAAAAGAATTGATCTTCATTAAAATTAAATCACGATAGGCGAAGAAATTGATCTTTATAAAGAGTTGATCCTTATTAGAATTAAATCGCGCGGGACAAAGAAATTGATTTGATGCGTTGGTGATTTTTAGATGTTTTGATTTAAATAATTAATTGGTAAACGTTAAGTCGTTCAATTAATTACTCAAGAATATACCTCCTATTATTTATAAAATATTTGAATTAATTTTAGTTATAAAAAAAATTTAATTATGTACCAGGAAAAGATTAATCTAAAAGGGATGTGAATTTAATCATGAGACCTAAATATGTACAAGGTTTATTATTATACTTTTTTTTGTTATTATACCCTTTTAATATATCATTTTATTGGAGAATAGTTTGATTATTAATACACAATTTTTAATTCAAACATAAGAACACTATGAGGTCACTCACATACTTATAAGTAAAAGCGAATAAAGAAGTGAAAATACTGAATTAAAAAAAGGTTATGACCTAAATTGCAACAAATCCAAGTCTAGAAACAAGTAAACAACAATTGATTATAATTTAAATAATAATAATAATAATAATAATAATAATAATAATAATAATAATAATAATAATAATAATAATAATAATAATAATAATAATAATAATAATAATAATAATAATAATAATAATGAGAATTATGAATTATGAATTTCATACTACTGACATTTGGAGAAATAGTCAACATACTGAATTTCATTTTTTTATGTAGATTTTTTTCTTTAGCAATCACATATGAACTGGAATCAACTTTAAAGTTGAAGAATTTATTTTTATCAGTGTCGACGTATCAGTGTCCTGTTTCTGGTTTTGGTCGTTCATGAGTATTATCTTTTAAAAATTAACTCACAGGTCAAACACTTGATTTATTATAATACTAAGAAAATTAAATTTGAAGATCTCTACATCTTGAATTAAGTATTTATTTTTCTTTGTTTTTATTCGCTGCATATGCCCTTGAATCAAGTCTTCATTGTTTCACGATGTTGCATCTAAAGTGCTTATCATGGTTGGCATAAGTGGATTTTTGATATTGTTATCACTGGGGATAGTTTTTGTTATATTAGATTCTAAATATGAATAAGTTTGATCTTATTTTGATTTTCCTTTTGATTATGCATGATAAATTCTGCAACATTAACCAATTAAAATTTGGTAAAATAAATTGAGTATTATGTTGTTCTTCATGTGTTAATGTACGGTTGTGTTGAGCGGTGTGTTTCATTTTTATTCTTTAAACCTTTCATGTTTCATCAACTTTGTAGATCTCCAACAAAGTGTTGATATTTCATTTTCATTGATTCGTGTATTTCTCTGCATTGTGTGTCTGGTGCAGGAGAGGATCTAATGAAAGGATTGCAATTTTGACAACTTTATGAAAGGAATTATACAACTAGAAAGTACTTTTAAACTAAAGTAATTTTCTATTAAAGTTAAAAGGGATTGTACAATTAATATTGAAAACATAATACTCTAAAACCAACTTTAGTGATTTTCATTTATTTGAAAATTCCAATTACCATTTCAAATTATATATGAAATTTCTTAATACTATGGTTATCGTTTATAATTAATGCACATTAAAAATATATATACTAAGTGTACTACACAATATGTAAAATAGTATTATAGAATTTCACTTATTTGTTATTTTTATTTTTTGATATAGTGAAATCTCATTTACTATACACTAAGTTATTATTATGAGTAAAATATTTGATATAAAACTTACCATGTAAGAATTTTATTAAATCTATTATACATTAATTTTATTTGATTCATGAAAGTAGTCTATGTATTTTAAATTTAAAAAGTTTTAGTCTCTTCTCACGTTTTAAATAGAAAATTGAAAATATTTTTTAGTTTTTTAACTTACATTTTTTTAAATAAAATTTTACAATAAATTTATATTTGATTAATTTTTTGTAATTATTTTGAACAATAAATTATAGGTTTGATTTTAATCTCCATGTTGAATTTACATGAGCATATTTTACATAATTTATTATATTTTGACGGGATGTTGTCATACATTTTATGTTTGTAAAAAATGTAAATATGATCTAATAAGAAGATTTTAGGTTTGTAATTTAACAAGGAGCTGTCATACATTGTAGGTTGTAAAAAATATAAATATGATATAATAAAAAAGTTTTAAAACTAAAATTCGATGGGGAGCTGTCATACATTTTAGGTTTAGAAAAATAGACTAATATATAAAATAGGTTTAATAAATTTTTAGAATTAACTCATTTGGATTCAACTGAGGTTTATTAATTCATCTGGATTCATGGGTAGATACCAGCTGTAGATTGTCAATTTTAATATTCATCTTTTAAATTTTTCTTTTGTTACTGTTTAATATGATTGAAGTTAGAGAATCGGTTGTACGGTTTATTATAAGTACGAATCAATGCTTAAAAAGTAAGTGCATGTTATTAGCCTATATTTGTAACTATGATAATGTTAACCAATTAAAAAATAAATTCATACTTTACAAATGATAGTTTAGTACACGTGTAATGTGAATCCAGACAAGACTCGTGCAGTAGCACGGATTTCTTACTAGTTAACAAGAAGAAAAATCAATGACAACCCATGAGGTGAACGTCTCTCCTTATTTAGTGTTCCAACTTAAAATAGTTTGACTTTTAAAAATAGATGCAACAACCAACGCGCTAGTGGCAAGTGGCAATGTTAATTAAATAAATAACAAATAAACAAAATATAAGAACATGAAACCCATTGGAAGCATATCGAGATTTTTCTTTCGATCTCATTCTCACGCTCTGTTCTTTTCTTCTTCACTTACTGTAACAAAAAATATAGAGAATCATGAAAACATTACAAAAGAAAACTCACCATGGCGAAGCGAAGGCGGCTACGCACAAAGTACTACGGCGGCGGAAGTGGAGTGTGGTGGTGGTGATGATGCTTCGATGGCGGAGGTGCAGATTGGAGGTTCTGAATGAGGTTAAGCGACGACTGCACAACCATGGAAGATCGGAAGTGGTCAGAGCTGGGACTTGCAGTGCAATTGTTTTTGTGTGATCTAGAAATAGTGTTTAGTGTTAGTGCGTGAGGCACTTTTAGTGAGGAGAGAAAGAGAGAATAATAAAGGAAATAAGGATTTATATTATTCAAGTGTACAAAATAATGATACACACTATGACTATTTATATACAACCCTAATTGGGCTTGGACTAACACAACTTGGATTATATTAAATATTAAATATAATCTAATTTAATATTTCAACACACCCCCATAATCCAAGTTGTCGAGCATCCTCAAAAATAGTCAATCTGAACTATTCCCATTTTCTTTCTCAAATTCAGGAATATGTCGATCTTAAATCCTTTGGTGAAAATGTCGGCCAACTGTGCTTCACTTGAGCAATTCCTAACTTCAAGTTCACCTTGATTTACTTTTTCCCTCAGGAAGTGAAACCTTGCTTCAATATGTTTACTTCTTCCATGTAGAACTGGATTCTTCGCCAGATTTATGGCTGACTTGTTATCGATTTGTAATACTAGAGGTTTCTTCACTTCGACAATCATTTCTTCAAGTACAGATCTGATCCAAATTGCTTGACATGCAGCATATGATCCTTCTATATATTAAGCTTCACGCGATGATAATGCCACCGTAGGTTGCTTCTTCGAAGACCATGAGATTGGGGCACCAAATACTTCAAAGAAATATCCAGTTGTGCTTCTTCGATCTTCCTTATCTCCACACCAATCAACATCTGAAAATAATTAACTATTGCTTCTTTGCCTTCAGAATCTCGTCGAAATAGTATTCCACAATTTATTGAACCCTTCAAATATCAAAGGATTCTTCTTGCAGCCTTCATATGTGACACTCTTGGTTCACCCATATACATGCTTACTAATCCGACTGCGAAACCTATATCAGGTCGACTGTTGCACACATACCTCAGAGATCCCACAATTTGCTTGAACAAAGTTGCATCGAATTTATCTTTCTCTCCATTCTTCTCCAACTTCACATTTGGTTCGACATGTGATGATGTAGGATTCAAATCATCCATTATGAATCTCTTGAGTATCTCTTTGACATACTTTCTTTGATGTAGAACCATACCTTGCTTCGACATTTGAAATTCTATGCCTAGAAAATAAGACAATTTTCGTAGATCCGACATTTCAATTTCCTTCGTCATCAGCTCTTTGAACTTCAACAAGTTCTCCAAAATATTTCCAGTTACTAGCAAGTCATCAACATACAAGCAGATGATTGTTATATCTTATTCTACAACCTGAACATAGACACCATACTCTGATTTGCATTTGACAAATCCTAATTCGACTAAGTATGAGTCGATCTTCTTGTTCAATGCCCTAGGTGTCTGCTTGAGGCCATAAAGAGTTTTGTGCAATCTATATACTTTACTCGCTTCCTTATGAATCAAAAACCCAGGAGGTTGTGTGACATAAACTTCTTCGTCTAAAGGACCATTTAGAAATGCTGATTTCACATCTAGATAGAATGTTGACCAGCCTTGGTTGCATGCCAATGTTACTACTAGTCGAACAGTCTCTAATCTTGCTACTGGAGCAAATACATCAGAGTAGTCAAGTCCTGCTCTTTGAAGAAAAACTCGAGCTGCTAATCTTGCTTTATGTCTTGCTATTGACCCATCTACATTGTGTTTCAATTTGAACACCCACTTTACTTCGATAACTTTTGTATGTGCTGGAGATTCGACTAACTCCCATGTGTTGTTTCTTTCGATTGCCTGTAACTCTTCGACCATAGCTAACTTCCACTTGTTAATCTTCAAAGACTCTCTATAGTTGATTGGTTCAGCACCTGCAAGTAAAGCAAAATGAACTAATTTTCCATCTGGTGTGATTTAATCATCATCCACCACTTCATAATCATGAAGTCTTATTGAAAGAACTCTATTTATTTGAGGTATTTGGCTTGTTTCAGCCACAACCTCTCCGACTTCGATTGTGACGGGAGTGTCAGCAAACGCTTCTTCTTCGACTTCGACTGAATTCTCCACAATTCCTTCAACCTCTACTTCATTAGTTTCTTCGTCGAAATCAAAGTTCATTAATGATTTGTTAATTGAATTGCTAGAATTCTAATCCCAGGCATAATTTTTATTAATCACAATATCTCGACTCAACACAATCTTCTCATTAACTGGATCGAATAGTCTGTATGCACCAGTTTTATGATATCCTACCAGAATCATAAGTTCACTCTTCTCATCAAGCTTTCTTCTCCTTGCATCAGGAACATGCTTGTAACACATAGAGGCAAACACCTTCAAGTGACTTACTGATGGTCGTTTGTCACTCCACATTTCTTCAGGAACCTTGTTCTTCAATATCTTAGTAGGACACCTATTCAAAATATAAACTGCAGTGGAAACAACTTCTTCCCATAAAGATTTTAGCAAATTTTTTTGCTTCAGCATGCATCTCGCCATATCTAATGTGGTTCTATTTCTTCTTTCAGCAATTCCATTATGTTGAGGTGTGTAAGGAGCAGTTTCCTCATGATCAACACCATGTTCTGCACATAAATCTTCAAACATCTTGGAGCAGTTTCCTCATGATCAACACCATGTTCCGTACCCTCTCTTTTGGTTGCAATACCATCTTATCCATCCTCTTGGGGTTTTCTCGATATTTCCCCTTCCTTCGGGATAAATAAAGTTTGGTGGAAGCTTTGTGTTTTTTGTCGGTAGCTTCAGCTGGAGACTCTGCTGGGGAGTCAATGCAAGTCAATCCTAGTTTTATTTATTTGTTTCTTTGGGTGTTTATTTATTTACTTTATTTGTTTTACCTCTTTATTTCTTTATTGCTTTCTTTTGTATATATTGCATTGTATCTTTTGCTACTCACATATTCTGGATGTGCTGTATCTTCTGTGATGTTGGGGTGGGTGATTACATTTGATAAGTCCTATACCCAGACTTGGGGTTACACTTAGGATTAGGATGGGCAGTATAGTCATATCAACTTTGAGGGAGTAATCCCGTAAAAGGATACATGAGATCCCCCACTCAGTGGAGGTCCCTTGAATATAGCATTGTTTATCGAGTAATCAGGAAGATATTGCTGCTTTTGACCTGGGAGCCAGAGAAGCTGAGAACCGTAGAACCATTAACCCATCCTGGCCTTTTTAGGTGTAGTGCAAAGACTATGACAACGTAATCCAGAAGTAGTTGTCACGTGATCCTGCATTCGAACGAGTTTTTCCTACGAATATTACTAATGACTGAGTAATTGGGACGTTGGTAATATCCAAAGGAAGAGCGTAGACTCTGAGATTTCCCTAGAACCTTGTTCGGCAGGTGATAAACCCCTAGTACATACCTTATGGGTGGTTATCTTGACTCTATGCTTGTGACGTCAGACCTTTGATCCTGTTACTTTCAGTTTATGCAAAAGACTACACAGTGGTTATTCAGAATATGTGGAGATGAGATCTCATGCCATAGCATACCATGACATTATACCATCATGTATATGTGTCTCATATCCAAGGAATTCCAAAGACAAGTCTTGTTGGTTGAGCTCCTCAAAAATGAAAAAATATTGTTAAAAGATAGACGAGTCTTTGGATTTCCTCGGAAATGAAGATGAAACATGCATTCATATTATCATGCATTCATTATTCACAACAAATACTTATTGGGGTCTGTTGTACCCCAAAATTTTCCCTCCCCTTTCTTCAAGACCGTCTCTTAGTGTTTTCAACTACTCAAGGCTACCAAGGCTTCTCAGGCCTCAAGACATGTCAACTGTAACACCCCAATTCTACCTGACAATATAAATGTAAATCAGAGTTATAAAAAATTATACAACTGAATCAGGATGCCACAAATTCAACTTAAAAACCATTGCATTCAACATGGATACATAACACTTTAAAACTTCAGATGAACCAGCAGCAAAATAAATTAATCTTTTAAACCAACAACTTGAACAATTATGCAGCGGAGTCATAATATCTTCATCCAACATTAAAGCAACTTCTGAATAACAAGTACTTAACATCAATCAACTTAAAGTTCAACAACTGAAATAACAAATACTAAAGCAACTAGCGTTCATCCCCCCGAGTGTTACGTATCAGAGTAATGACACCGAATCGAACTACTAAAGGTAAACCGCCTTCACTCTGGATTACCTGCACGTTACTAACATAAGGGTAACATTCAAACAAAAGGGGTGAAATATCGAAAACTATAATAGAACATATGATAAGTATTATATTAGAACTAATTCATGCAAAATCACCACTTCACGACTTATAAACAACAATAATCACAACAAGATATAAACAAAATACAACTATTAATTTATCAATGCAACAACTCAATTATACAACTTGGAATATGACTCAATACTATGCGAATGCATGTGGTACCATTGGAGAAGAATTCCCATCTTAAAATCTGCCAGTAAATAGAGGCATCAACAAGGCATAAGCTTTCTTCGCAGTTTGCAATCCAGGCCATCACAAAGTATGCAAATGTATATGAATGCACTATCACATACTCATAACAATCATCATACATCGTAAGGCATAAGCCCATATCACCATTATTACCAGTAAATAGAGGTAATTCATCATCATTTAAAACTCCCTGCAACTTTACATTATCAACAAGAATTCACAATGATACAACATCTTAACATAAATCGACATTGGCCATAAGCTTATCACATCAATCAACTATTCAATCATTAACATAATTAAACAATAACTTAACATAATTCACATAACACAACTAACGACCGAAAACGCAGCATGTACATGCAAAAGGGACTGGGAACTACGTGCCCCTCTACATGCATAACAACTAGGACATCATAACAACTAATTTATACTCCTTGACACACACTAAGAAAAACAGGGTAACGACCTACCTATGCTCCTCAACATGTCCTGCAACCTAATTCTGCTCGAAAATCCAACACATACCCCCCGACACGCCTCGCAGCCTAATATGCCGCTCGGTACCTAACACCATCAGCATCCTCCTCGACCACTAGTTTGGCCAATAACACAGACATAATACTACGTCTTAAAAATCACACAACTACCATTCATAACTCCCGGCCAACCGCTCAGAATAACACATAAACGGGAAACTATATTTCCTATAACATGTTTATCAAACATACAAGACCGTCACGCTGAAACCTCTATAAAATGACCACTTTAACAACTTACTACTTTTCCTGCCAACCGCTCGGGACACCACAACATCATACTGACCACAACAACATAACGACTATGACCACCGGCAACAATCTACACTAACCTACTCATCGACTCTAACGGGAAGTCATACCACTCAAAACGTCCAAAACATAACAGAACGAGCATCTTGACTTAACAGGTTCAACAACATCACGGGCAACAATCATAATTACGACCAATTCTCTATAACAAACATCATAAATCCCATTATAAGATCAAAACCCCACCCTTACCTGGATTGAAGGTCGCTCAACCAAAAACTCTAGCCGACGACTTTGCTTCGTTCTGTACGTCATCGGGCAACTTGCTCCTCTCTTCATGCAACTCTTTCGAGCAACGTGCATGGCTTCTTATTCTCCAACTAAAACAATTCCTTGTGTCAGCTCAGCCTTATATATCAATCCTATTGGGCCTAACCTACACACCCCCACTTTACTACTTGCAACCAATAGCTCAAGTCCAACATTATATAAATATTCCATTAATTCCAACATTATAATTATTATTAATCAACTAATTAATTAGTTAGTAATAATCCAACAACTCATACCAATAATTCTTAACATCTCGCAACTTCACAAATAATCCAAAAATAATTTAATTAAATAAATAATTAATTAAATTACGGGCTTTACAACTCTCCCCGACTTAGAATATTTTTGTCCTCAAAAGTTTACCTCATTCAAACAACCCAGGATAGGAGTCCCGCATATTGCTTTCCAACTCCCAAGTCATGCTTTCTCCAACAGCTCCTAACCATACTACTTTCACCAAAGCGATCTCTTTTCCTCTCAGAGTCTTCATTTCACGATCCGCGATTTGTACATGCATCGTATCAATAGTAAGATTATCCCATACTTACACATCATCCATATGAATCTCATGAGATGGATCTGAAATATACTTCCGGAGTTATGACACATGAAACCATCATGCAAATTCGAAAGATTAGGCGGTAAATCCACTCTATAAGCAACATTCCCCACTCTTTCTGAAATCTGATATGGACCAATAAAATGAGAAGTGAGCTTCTTAGACTTCAATGCTCGCCCAACACCAGGTGTAACTCTCAAAAACACATGGTCCACTGCTTGAAATTCTAAGTCTTTTCTTTGCTTGTCATGATAGCTCTTCTGTCTACTTTGGGAAGCTTTCATCTTTTCTTGAATCAACTTCACCTTCTCAGTAGTCTCGCGAAAAATTTCAGGTCCAAGCACTACACTTTCTCCAGATTCATGCCAACATAAAGGAGTTCTACATATCCGACCATACAACACTTCAAAAGGAGCCATCCCAATACTAGAATGGTAACTGTTATTACAAGTGAACTATATTAACGGAAGATAAGTATCCCACAAACCTCCATGCTCAAGAACACATGCTCTCAACAAATCCTCTGACGATTGAATAGTCCTTTCTGTTTGACCATCCATCTAAGGATGATACGCCAAACTCAACCTCAACTTAGAACCCAACACTCCTTGCAAACTCTTCCAAAAATCAGAAGTAAACCTCAGATCTCTATCCGATACAATGCACAAAAGAACATCATGCAGCTTCACAATTACACTAGTGTAAATCTCTGCCAGCTTCGACACTGGAAAAGTAATGTTAATAGGAATAAAATGAGCTGACTTCGTAAGCCTATCAACAATCACCCAAATTGAATCATGTCCTCTTAATGTATTAGGTAACCCCGTCATAAAGTCCATCGAAATGCTATCCCATTTCCATTCTGGAACTTCTAACGGTTGCATCAACCCTGCAGGCTTCCGATGTTCAAATTTCGACTTCTGACAAGTCAAACATGCATACACAAACCGAGCCATATCATCTTCATCCCAGGCCACCAAAATAAATTCTTCAAATCCTGATACATCTTTGTAGCTCCTGGATGAATACTCAACTTACTTCTATGACTCTCTTCAAGGATCACTTTCTTCATCTCCGCATCATCAGGAATACAAATCCGATTACGAAATCTCAACACACCTTACGCATCTAACTTAAAATCACTATCCTCATACTCATAGATCCCAACCATCGAATCTACTGGTTTCATATCTAACTTATGAGCTTCTCTAATACTGTCCAGAAAATCATTATTAATCTTCAACATTCCAAACATAACACTCTGCGGTGTCACTTCGAAAACTAAGCTCATATCTACGAATTGCTCAAATAATTCCAATTCTTTAACCATCATTGCTGACATATGTAAAGTCTTTCGACTCAATTCTTGGATGATAATTCAAACCGAAATCATAATCCTTTAACAACTCCAGCCATCTTCGTTGTCTCATATTCAATTCCTTCTGATCAAATAGATACTTTAAGCTCTTTATGGTCACTAAACACTTCAAATCTAGAACCATAAAGATAATGCCTCCAAATTTTCAACACAAAAACAACTGCAGCAAGTTCTAAATCATGCGTAGGATAGTTCTTCTCATGAGTCCTCAACTGCCTTGACGCAAAAGAAACAACCTTCTCATTCTGCATAAGCATACCTCCTAAACCCATCTTAGAAGCATCACAATATACCACAAAAGGTTCTCCTGGATTAGGTAATGTCAAAACCGGAGTCGACGTCAATCTCTTATTTGATTCTGCATAACTTTTTTCACACTGAACATCCCACACAAAAGCTCTACCTTTACAAGTCAACTTAGTCAACGGAAGTGCCAACTTAGAAAAACCTTTGATAAACCTTCTATAATAACCAGCTAAACACAAGAAGCTCCTAATATCGGTAGCCGACTTCAAAGTTTCCCATTGCAACACAACATCTACCTTTAGTGGATCTACAAAAATACCACTACCTGAGATCACATGACCAAGAAAGCTAACCTCCTTTAACCAAAGTTCACATTTAGACAGCTTTGCATACAACTTCTTCTCTTTAAAGACTTGCAATACTACTTGTTGTACCCCAAAATTTTCCCTCCCATATTCTTCAAAGATTTGCCAAGATCATGGTTCAAAATCACTCAAGGTTGCACAGTCCAATTGCCTCCTAACACAGTCAAAATTAGGGTTTTGGTTCTGACAAAGAAAATAAGGTTTCCAAGGGTCCAAACAAGTCCCATATGCTCATATATATTGTCAAGCATCCATATGCCAAGTTTCAAGACTCACAACATCAAATTGCACAGTCAAAAACCCTAATTGCTTCACAGTCAACTATAGGGGCAAAATGGTCATTTGACAGTCAAAAGTCAAATTTTTTGGTCAACATCTTATTTTGAAGCCACAAACATCATTTGATCAATTCTTGATCATGATTCTCAAAGCATGGCTCAAAAAGTCTCAAGATGCAAAAGTTTCTATTTTTAGACAGTTGGAAAAGTCAACTGCAAATTGACCAGGGCATAACTTCTTCATGGTTTATCAGAAAAATCCCATCCAAAGCTCATTTTGAAGAGGATGACATTTCCTACAACTCATATTCACACTCCAAGTCTAAGAAATGCTCTCACAAAAAGTTATCAATTTCAACATTATAGGTCATTTTCAAAAGTCAACAAAAAGGCATTTTAAGTCAAAGACCATAACTTGAGATTGGTAAATCAAAATGACATGGGACCAAAGAAATTGGTTAGAGGACTTCAAGACCTTTCCAAAATGTCCAAGAACATGATCATAGCTTCAAAATTGAGCAAGATATGTGTTGTACCCCAAAATTTGCCCTCCCATTTCTCAATGATTTCTCATCACAAAACCTTTGAAGCCCAAGATCCAGTTAGGGTTTCATCTGCTCAAGACTTCTCCTTGCACTGATGACCCAGATTAGGGTTTGTGTTTGCACCAAGATGTTTTGACCTAAAGTACCTAAGATGACTTTCATGCTTCATATTGGACTCCCAAGTTTATCCATACCAAGTTTCAAGCTTTGATTCCAAGTTTTGCTCAGTCAATTGGACAGTTGACCTAGAAATCAACTGTATTGGGGAAAAAGTCAACTGTGGCCAATTGACAGTCAAACCTCATGAAAATTGACCCACATCAACATTATGAACTCATATGGACCATTTGATCAAGTTTGGATCACAATTCCATAAGAAATTTGATCAGATCACCAAAAGGGCAAAATGGTCATTTTTAGGGTTTTGACTGCACAAAGGCAATTTTTGACTGTTTGACCTAGCCAATGGCAAACCAAGCTCATATATGGACTCAAGGACCCCATGGTATTATCTTGACATGCTCAACAAACTCAAAAGATCCCAAGTACACAAGATTGACAGTTGAATTTCCCAGTCAATTGATCAATTTTGACTGTATACTGAAAAGTCAAACTTTGACTTTTTGGTCAAAATCAAGAGTCAAGATTCATTTTTCATCAAGACATGCCAAATCATGAAAATTTTTCATCAAGAAATCACAAAATGCAAATTAGGGTTAGAAATTAGAATTTTTCATAACTTAGAATTTTTCTAAGTTATAAAAAACCCTAATTTTTTCCCAACTTTGCCCCACTTTTTCACCAAGATCCATTTGGATTCAAACAAAAGTCAAAACATGAAAGTTGTAGCTTGTTGCATAATCTACAACTTTGATTCACAAAGTTTTCCAATTTGAGGCTTGTATCTCAAGTTACAAATTTTTGAATAAGGGCACTAAACCATTCTTAACTTAGTGAAATTTTAACCTATTTTGACAAGGTTTTCTACCCAACTTCAAGGCCATTTTCCATACACTTCCACTTGTAATTTAAAATTGCATTTCAAGGATGGATTGTAGTACACATTCCAAGCTTTCCAAAATGTCCAAGAACTTCTCAAACAACCTCATGGTTAGGGAGAATCGTATTTTGCAAAATGGGAAAAAGTCACTTTTGTTCTTGGCCATGTACATGTTCATAACACTATGCATTTCAATCTCAGCTTGCATATCTTGATTACAGGTCCTTAAACCATCCAACACTCATAAATTTAATGCATATTCTTTATGCCAAATCCATGTTCTTTGTGTTCTAGCATTGCATAAAGGATTAATCCCAAAATAGATAAAGCATTTCTTCCATTTTTGCAAAAGGTAGCTTTATGTCCAATTACAAATCCAAGAAGTACAGTCCATATCTAATTGGCACAAGTTTATGTGTTAATCACACTGATCAAGGAGGGATTATGCAGCATAGTATGAGGGCCTGTACAGGCTAGAGGCACAAAGTAACCATTGCTTGCTTAAAGTGTAAGAAACACATCATAACTCAAACCAACTCTCATATCAGCTTACAAACCCTTAAGTGAACTTGTAAAACATACTCAAGACATCTCAACCAAGCTATTGCACGACCCTAACACCTCTCATACACTCCCAATCTCAGAATCATCTTAAAACTGCAAAAACAGGGTCAGGCCTGCAGTTTGAGTGCCATCTTCCATTTCCCTCAAGCTCTCTTGCCCAAACTAGTTCACATACATTCCCTAGCACCTATGCAAGCTAACCATGACTTGAAACATGACCTGTAATCCCTTTAACCACTTCCACCATTTTCAGTTTCTTGTTTTGCAGGTGAAGTGCTCTAGCACGATTCAAAAGCTTTCAAGACAAAGTAAACATTGGAATAGCATCCCTGGACCTCAAGGAAGCTTTTCCAATCATCACCTTGCACTGAAAGCTTCCTCATTGCCAGATAGAACTTCAGCTGAACAGGTATCTTGGTGAACTTCTATCTCTCTTATCAAGCATCATTAACTCTAAGTTTGTGAATAAACAATGTTCTACTCATGCCACTGAACATGTACATGTTTTTACTTTTCATTTCTTTTACTTTAGCTGTGAGAATTTGAGGTTTGAAAATGGCAGAAAATCTAGGTTAGGATTTGGGGGAGAAGAAATTCTCCCTCATCTTAGAGAGTTAGATCAAGTTCTGCATATGGTTGGATTCGTCTCTTGATGCTGAACATTTTTTATGTTATGAGTTTTCATTAATAAGCCAGGAATCAGGAGTTAGAAGATCAAGAACAGGGCGCGCGTTTTTTGAATGACACAGTTCAGAGGTTGAAGAAAGGTGGCATTGGGCTGGGCTTGCTTTGTGTTTTCTTTTTGCACCCTATAATTGGTTTTACACCCCCTGAGCCCATTTGCTTTATTTTTAATGTTTTTTGACTTTTTCTTTTTTTAATTAACTCACCTATTTTTTCTCAGCATATTAAAACTTTAAAAATATTTTTTCTCATCATTTTTGATTTTATTAGGGATTTATTTGATTTTTTCTCTTAGTTTGTACATAAATAAATAAATATATACTTTTTTGTTTAAACTATTAAAATAGAACAAATATATTCTATACACTTTTATCTTATTTTTGCTTCCTGAAAATATTTTATAGAAAAATACTTTTTTATTTAAATATTAAATATTATTAATTAATATATATAATACACATTTTGTAAATAATATAAATATATAGGTATATATTAATATACTTAGGATAAAAATACCAAAAAATGTACATATTTTATTTTTTAATATTTAATACTAAAAAATACCTTTTTTACAAATATACTATATTTTATTTTATTTTTGTATGTAAATAATAATTATTATATGACTAATTGATTAATATCCCTTTTTGATTAAAAATTAGGGTTTTGCCCTAAATTTGAAAATACTTCAAAAATAATACCCTTTTATTTATCTTTTTATTTACATAAATGATATTCTTTTTTTTCATACACATAAAAATTCTCTTCTTATTACATTTTTGCATATTTATTTCATTTCCATTTAATTATACAATTATTTGTCTTGTAAATATTCAAAGAAAAATGATGTAATAGTTAGGTTTAAATTCTTGTCTAAATATACCCCATTTGAAACATTGTACCCCCTCCCCATATTATTGTGTTGTAATAGTGTAGGAATTTAAATTTCGCACTTTTAATGCTTTCTAAACATACCATGCTAGAATTAGGGTTTGAATGCGAATAAAACGAACAAAATAGTTGGACATAATCTCAAGATAAATAAGCATGAAAATGAACAACACATTCCACACTTGCACCCCTAGGGTATTCCACTTTGTTGCCTTCAAATAATTGGGCCATATTGCATGTTGAATTTCTTTGGGTAAAACAAACAATCAAATGATCATAGTCCTTCAAAATGTTGCCTAAATGAATGATCAAGTCCCTTTTAAAGAAAAAATTGCCCAAAGACATTTAACACTATTGCAATTATGGTCTAAACGATGACCCGCGCCCGTCCCTTTCACCTCCTAATACAAGATTGTCCACCAAATACAATGGTGGAACAAAATTGTCAAAAGGTTCAAAACATAACAAAAATCTTTGAGAAAACTTTAGGGTAGATAACTCTTAAGTACTTGTCAATTTGCAAAGAAAACACTTGCCTATTTTCAAATCACACTTCACAAACACTTTCAAAACCAACTTTCAAAAAACCTTGAAACATCTTTTCAAAAGACAAAACACCTTTTGTAAAACATTCGAGTAAAGAATTGTTACAAGGGTAGCCTATACAAGGCATCTTTTCAAAACATTTTTCAAAACCACACACCAAGCACCATTTCAAACAATTGAAAACCAAGGCAAGTTGATCTAAGCAAGTACATAAGAGCCCATGGATAACCATGGATAGAAAGGGTGCTAATACCTTCCCTTTCTATAATCTACTCCCCGAACCCAAGAAAAATCTCAAAGGTTTTTGCTGTGCTTTTTAAACCTTTCCTTAGGATAAAATAAAAAGTCGGTGGCGACTCTTGCTCAACCGAAACATTTGCGAAAACAAACGCAAAACCCTAGTCAATTCTCCCACCGTATCACAGAACTGGCGACTCTGCTGGGGAAAAATTTTAAAGTGGAGTAACCTTAGGGCTTAGATCACCCTCTTGCATGACTAATTGTTTGATTTGTTTGCTTTATATCTTGGCTCTATTGTTTGGGTTTGCAATCCTACACCCGGATTTGGGAAACATTCATAGATAGCAATACGTTGTGGAAACTGTACGGGGTATACCGACACGGTCGAAGCAATAGCTATATTAGTGCGACATATTTGTGAGTACCGGTAACCCTTGAGTTCAATCAAGGAGAGTACGGGGCCGCTGAGTGATGTCACTAAGCACTAATGACCTAGAACCTTACTTGACCATCTTGGCCTTTTATTAGGGGTAGTGAGATGACCGGCTTTGGTGCAGTCTGAAGTTGGTAGATACTCGATACTACACTCATTGAGGGTTGTTTTCTTGGAATATTTTGGTCGCTAGTTAAGTGGCTAAACCAAAACAATGAACATTGAAAACAATCCAGTGATATTGAGCTCCTTAGAACCCGGTTACTATTTGTAGGACAGGTTTTTAAGCCAACTACACTCAAGAGGGTACTTACCTATGAAACCCCACGCAAGCCTAAAACTAGGGTTTGGTGTGAATTGCCTGTACATATGTTTTGTGCATACATCATAAACATCATGAAGCATAATATGCATTTACTAGCCATTTCAAGGGTTTGGATCTTCATCTTTGTTCCTGTTTTGTAGGTCATGGAAATTCCTCGCAGAAATACCATTCAAGTCAACCTTGTGAGAATCTCTCCTCAACTCAAGGAGCTCACCTCAAGAATTCCGGAAAATTCATCCTTCAGTGAAAGACATGGTAGACTGCTCAGCCTAGTCAACACCAACATTGAAGAAGACATGATGAAAGTGCTATTCCAGTTCTTTGACCCTCTTCACCACTGCTTCACTTTCCCTGATTATCAGTTGGTACCCACTTTGGAGGAGTTCTCTCAACTCCTAAGAATCCCTATCCTTAATCAACTACCCTTCAACGGTACGGAAAAGGAACCAAAGCCGGAAGATGTTGCTCGAGCATTACATCTACAACCATCTGACATCAAGGGGCATTGGGAAACCAGAAGCGGCGTCAAAGGATTCTTAGCAAAATTCTTGTTTGAGAAGGCACAAGAATGTTGGAATTCATTGGACCTACAAGCCTTTGAAGAAATTGTGGCACTCCTTATCTATGGGTTGGTCTTGTTCCCAAATCCTGACCAATTGGTAGATGTCAACGCCGTCAAAATCTTCTTGTCCAGAAATCCAATACCAACGTTGCTTGGGGACATCCTTCACTCATTTTACACACGAACAATGAGAAAGAGAGGTGTTCTCATGTGCTGTACTCCTATCCTTGCAAGGTGGTTTATTTCGCACCTTCCACAATCTGTCTTGAAGAATGACCAAGGCTCAAGGTGGTCCCAACGGTTGATGACTCTTACTCATTCTGATGTGCATTGGTGTTCTCGGTCCAGAGAAAATGTCATCATCGTCGATCATTACGGAGAGTTTCCTAATGTTCCTTTACTTGGAATTAGGGGAGGTATAACCTACAACCCTTGCCTAGCTTTGAGGCAATTTGGATATGCACGGAGGGGTGGCCCTCATGATATGTTGATTCCTAGCCTAGTTTTTGACTTCGACAACGATGCACAAGGACTTCGCCAAAGATTCATCAGAGCTTGGGGAAAACTCAACAAGGTTGATAGCAAGACTCTGGGACACAAGAACTCCATCCCCCTTGAGCCCTATCTCAAGTGGGTACGAGCCCGAGCCCAAAGTCTAATGATGCCTTATCCTCATGTACTCCCAGTGATTAAAGAGCCCATCAATGAAGGAGAGGTTCCCTACACCATCCTACATCCAGACATGCCTACATCGTGGGAGGAAATGCAGAAAAGTTGGATTCAGCTCAAGGAGGAACGAAACACTTTTGAAGCTAGCTACTACGCCAGTGAAAAGAAGGTTCTAGAGCTTACCCGCCGACTCCACGAGCAAGAGGCCCTCAACACCTACATCGCACCAAAGAGGATGCGCAATGTCTTTCTGCCTTAAGAAGTTTATTTTGTAATATTTGGCCCATGGGGCATTTATGTACTAACAAATTTCTTCTTATTAATATGACGTGCGTTCTTCTTTGTCTAAAACAATTTTGAATGTTCTAAATCCTTGAATGCATTGCATACACAAGCATACCATTCATCATGTGCATAAGCAGGTCTCACTCCAGGTTTCCTTATCTGTCTGCTGTTTATTTCAGTAGGATGGATCTCGAGAAAACAATCAAAGACCTACAAGCTCAGAAAGCACAGTTCCAGCAACTCCTGATGACTTTGGTTAAAAGTCAGGAGGATATCAAGACTCAATTGGGGAATAAGGACCCAGTGAAGAAGAAGAAAAAGAGGATTGGGGTGGTTACTTTGGGGAGAAGATTTGACAGAGAAGCTCGGAGAGTGCTTGAATTTCCTCCTACTTCTGATGAAGGGACTAGTAAAAGAGATGGAGTCGCGGTGCCTTCCGAGTCAGATGCGGAAGAAGAAGAGGTTGAAGAGGATGAAGATTATTCTGACCAGCAATATCCTCCAGCTGATGATAAATACAAGGTTTTAGAAGATAGATTGGCTGCCATGGAATTACAAAGAGTACCGGGTTTGGATTTTGAAGACTTGGGTTTGGTTGCCGGGATTGTGATTCCCCCAAAATTCAAAGTGCCAGTGTTTGTGAGGTATGATGGGCTGTCTTGCCCCAAAATGCATCTCAGGTCCTACGTGAGAAAGATTCAACCCTATACAGCAGATAAAAACCTCTGGATTCATTTCTTTCAAGACAACCTGTCGGGAGCTCAGTTGGAGTGGTTTTATCAGCTAGAAGGAACCAGTGTCAGAAATTGGGAAGATTTGGCCACCGCTTTCTACAAACAATACCAGTATAATTCTGACCTTGCTCCCACTCGTACCCAACTTCAGGGTATGTCACTAGGAACAAGTGAGGGATTCAAAGAATATGCGCAAAAATGGAGGGATTTGGCTGGCAGAGTGCAGCCTCCTTTAATCGATCGTGAACTCGTTGATATGTTTCTTTGGACCCTATCTGGGCCATTTTTCAATCATCTAATCGGTAACTCTTCCGCGGGGTTTACCGATTTGATCTTAACAGGCGAAAGAATAGAGGCTGGCATCAAGTCAGGAAAGATTCAGAAGGGTGTTGCTGCAAGTGTTGAGAAGAAGCCTTTTAAGAAGGAGACAGCTATGGTATATTCTCAGAGAAGAGTAGGGAAGATGGAGCGTCGACCAACTGTGGGGGCCGTAATGATTCAAAACACTCCAAGCGAGCAGCCTCGCTATAACCAGTCTAGACCAAATCAACAATGGGTGGAACGGCCACAACGGCAGTTCACCCGCATTAACATGACTCCAGCGCAAGTGCTTCCCCATCTATTGAAGTTGAACCTCGCCACCATCAAGGAGGCACCAAAGAATGTGAATACGTCCTCTCCGCATTATCATGCCAATGCTAAATGCGCCTACCATTCAGACAGTGTTGGACACGACACCAATGATTGTTGGGCACTCAAGCATAAAATCCAAGACCTGATAGAGGCTAAGGAGGTAGAGTTTGACGCTCTAGAGAAGCCTAATGTGATATCTGCACCTATGCCGAAGCACAGCCGAAATGTCAATGCCATTGAAGAAGATTTGTATGTTGCTGATGTCAGTGATCTGACCACTCCACTGCTAACCATTAAGTTGAATTTGTTAAGGGCCGGGATCTTCCCGGGATGTAAAGAAGACTGCTATTGTTGCTACTCTCTGCCGTTTGATTGTCCGCTACTGAAGAAAGGCATCCAAGGCCTTATGGATAGTCGACACATTTTGTTTGAAAAAGTTTCTGCTGTTCCAGTTCATACTGAAGAGGTCTCAATCATAACCATTCACGACAATCTTTCCAAGGCCGTCAAAAAGCCTGTTAAGATTACACCAGCTGCAAAATCTGTTCCTTTGAAGATAACAATGCCAAGGCCTGTTCCCTATGTTTCTGAGAAGTCGATACCTTGGAACTATGGCGGTGACATCTACTACCATGGTATCAAGCAAATCGAAGTAATTGAAGAAAGTTCGGATGATGAAGAAGCCAGCATTAGTAACATTGCGGGCACCAGCAAAATCACCAGGAGCGGGAGAATATTTTCTCCAGAGATTGCCCCTCCAAGAGCAGTCTTTGGACCCTCATCAGCTAACGAGGTCATCCCTGCACCAATAAAACTCTCTGCTAGAACTCCTCTGATTGAAGACATTGTTGTTCCTAGTACTGTCTCTCCTACCGCTGCTGACAAAGGTAAGGGAATCCAAGATGAGCCCGTCAGGACGAGGACTCAACCCTTGGTAATCCCGGAAACCTCCAAGAAGGAAATGGACGAGATTTTGAGGATAATCAAGAGAAGTGATTACGATGTGGTGGAACAGTTGGGGCAAACCCCCTCCAAGATCTCCATGCTGGCACTACTACTTTGCTCAGAAGCGCACGCTAAAGCCCTGATAAAATTCCTGAAGGCAGCTCATGTGCCCCAGGAAACCTCTGCGGATCAATTTCAAAATTGCGTGGCTAGCCTGACTGCGGACAATGGATTAGGTTTTTCTGATGCCGACCTAACCCCTAAAGGCAAAAACCACAATGATGCTTTGCATATTTCAATCGAGTGTCGCGGAACCACTCTTGCACATGTTTTAGTTGATACCGGTTCGTCGCTGAATGTTTTGCCTAAGAAGGCCTTGGACCGACTAGATTGTGAAGGGTTGGAATTGAAGCCGAGTGATATTGTTGTCAGAGCTTTCGATGGTTCGAAGAGAATGGTCCATGGAGAGGTTGAAATTCCCATCAAGATAGGCGCCGAGGTGTTTAAATCCACTTTCTATGTGATGGACATCCGTCCATCATACTCTTGCTTGCTGGGTAGACCTTGGATACACCATGCTGGGGCAGTCACCTCCTCCTTACATCAGATGTTAAAGTATCCTGTCAAGGGAAAGATCATCACTGTCCATGGCGAAGAAGAGTACATGATTAACCACTTAAATTCTTTCCGGTATGTGGAGGTTGAAGGAGAATTCATCGAGACACCGTTTCAACATTTCGAAGAAGTCCTTCTTGAAATAGCAGTAGCGAAGTTGACGGCTGAGGCACCGAGGCAGATGGCCAGGATGGCATCTCTGGAAGATGCAAGGGCCGCAATAAAAGAAGGGAAGAATTCAGCATGGGGGCAGTTACCCGACTTTCCGCATAATACTGACAAGTTTGGGTTAGGGTTCACAGCCGCCGGCCAGAAAGCTATGCGCCGTGCGAAGATTGAAAGGGCGCCAGTCAAAATTTCTCCCTACGGAATCAACGCCTTGGAAGATGAAGACAAGGAGAGCAACATTGAAGAGTGGGTTTATCCAACTGTCAAAGGAGGATTGAGCAACTGGGATGCAAAAGTCTTTGTCCCCATCACTTTTATTCATCAGTAATTTATCTGTTAAACATTTCTCATTTGGTCTGTAATATTTACTTTCAAACATTCCGTACACTATCTTTTCACCTCCTGCCTTTCCCGGGGCATGTAGGTCTACTTGTAAGGGTTTTGATTATTTTTCATATTCATATGCCATGTTTAATGATTCATTGGACGTTTTTCATTTGATAAACTGCTTATGTTCATTTTCTTTCCTTTTGCATTTTTTGTTTGAGGATGGCTATCCCTTACACACACCCACACTCACCAATGCAGGTACCCATCCACTCCGGATTCCATGGGTGACTATTCTGCTATAGCTTTCAATAACTCTGAAGATCTGGTCAATCTAGCCGAGTATGAAGATGACGAAGGTTGTGAAGTACCATGGGAACTAGCCAGACTTCTACAACAAGAGGAAAGGGCCATCTTACCGCATGAAGAGTCATTGGAAACTGTCAACTTAGGGACCGAGGAAGACCGGAAGGAGGTGCAAGTGGGTGCCAATCTGGAACCAAGAGTCAAGGAGCGCCTAGTACAGTTGTTGAATGAGTATGTTGAGATCTTCGCTTGGTCTTATGAAGACATGCCGGGTTTAGACACAGACATAGTGGTTCACCGTCTCCCCACAAGAGAGGATTGTCCACCGATCAAGCAAAAAGTTCGCCGAATGAGGCCTGACATGTCTGAAAAGATCAAAGCAGAAGTAATGAAGCAATTCGACGCTGGCTTCCTGGCTGTTACGTCCTATCCTCAATGGGTCGCTAACATCATGCCAGTACCTAAGAAAGATGGCAAAGTCAGGATGTGTGTGGACTACCGGGATTTGAATAGGGCCAGCCCTAAAGATGATTTCCCGCTACCTCATATTGACATCTTGATTGACAATACAGCTCAGCATAAAGTGTTTTCCTTCATGGACGGATTCTCGGGCTACAATCAAATCAAAATGGCTCCCGAGGATATGGAGAAAACGACTTTTGTTACACAATGGGGCACTTTCTGTTACAAAGTGATGCCGTTCGGGCTGAAGAACGCAGGGGCAACTTATCAACGCGCCATGATAGCTTTATTTCATGATATGATACATCATGAGATTGAAGTTTACGTAGACGATATGATAGCTCGATCACAAACAGAGGAAGAGCACCTTGAACATCTGGAAAAGCTGTTTGCCAGGTTAAAAGAATACAAGCTCAGGCTGAATCCAAGTAAATGCACTTTTGGAGTTAGGTCTGGTAAACTCCTGGGATTCATTGTAAGCAACAAAGGCATTGAAGTCGATCCGACAAAAGTAAAAGCAATACAAGAGATGCCTGCTCCCCGTACTGAAAAGGAGGTTAGAGGATTCTTGGGGCGCTTAAACTATATTGCCAGATTCATCTCACATCTGACTTCTACCTGTGAGCCAATTTTCAAACTCTTGAAAAAAGATCAGGTAGTGGAATGGAACGACGATTGTCAAGCTGCTTTTGATAGAATCAAGGAGTATTTGCTAGAACCTCCTATTCTGATGCCACCCGTCGAAGGAAGACCATTGATCATGTACTTGACCGTCTTGGATAACTCAATGGGATGTGTTTTGGGCCAGCATGACGAGTCTGGTCGAAAAGAGCATGCTATTTATTACCTTAGCAAAAAGTTTACCGACTGTGAGACTAGCTACTCACTGCTCGAGAAAACTTGCTGCGCTTTGGTATGGGCTGCTCGCCGACTAAGACAGTACATGTTGACTCATACTACCTTGTTGATTTCCAAAATGGATCCTATCAAGTATATCTTCGAAAAGCCCGCTTTATCTGGAAGGATAGCTAGATGGCAAATGATCTTGACCGAGTATGACATCCAGTACACCACCCAAAAAGCTATAAAAGGGAGTGTATTAGCTGACCATCTGGCTCATCAGGCTATCGAAGACTATCAACCCATGAGATTTGACTTCCCAGACGAGGACATCATGAATTTGGACAACGTTGAAGGTGACGAACCGTATGACGGACCCGAAAAGGGATCCCGATGGACCCTGTACTTTGATGGTGCTTCAAATGCACTTGGAAATGGTATCGGCGCAGTGCTCATTTCTCCGGCAGGTTGTCACACACCTTTCACGGCCCGACTTTGCTTCAGCTGCACAAACAACATGGCTGAGTATGAAGCTTGCATCTTTGGTCTCAAGGCTGCTATAGACTTGGGGATCAAATCTTTGATCGTATTTGGGGACTCGGCTTTGGTTATCAGTCAAATCAAAGGAGAATGGGATACCAAACATCCTAATCTCGTCCCATACAAAGAACATGTCCTGACATTGTTGCCTCATTTCGAGCAAATTACCTTCGAGCATTTCCCGCGAGAAGAGAATCAGCTAGCAGATGCTCTAGCCACAATGTCCTCCATGTTTAAACTCAACTGGGATAACGAGGTTCCCCAAATCACCATCGAGCGAATGGATGAACCGGCACATTGCCACGAGATTAATACCGAAGAAGTAGTGGAACAACCTTGGTTCCATGAAATCAAAAGGTATCTCGAGACCCGAGATTATCCTGAAGGAGCTTCCGTGAATGACAAGAAGTTCTTAAGGAAATTCACTGCTAAGTTCTTCCTGAGAAACGGCATCCTTTACAAACGAAGCCATGATTGTGTATTACTCCGATGCGTAGATAAAGCTGAAGCAGAGTTGATCATGACTGATATACACAGCGGCACATTTGGCACTCACTTGAGAGGGCATACAATGGCTAAGAAGATCCTGAGGGCAGGCTATTACTGGTCTACCATGGAAGCTGACTGCCATCAACATTCCCGTACTTGCCACAAGTGTCAAGTCTATGCTGACAAAGTTCATATCCCTCCGGTTCCTCTCAACGTCCTGACTGCTCCGTGGCCCTTTGCAATGTGGGGCATTGATATGATTGGAGAGATCAAGCCCACGACTTCCAACGGACATCGCTTCATCCTGGTTGCCATTGACTATTTCACCAAATGGGTCGAAGCAGCTTCCTTCGCCTCTGTTACTAAAAATGTGGTTGCCCGCTTTATCAAGCAAAATCTCATATGTCGGTATGGTGTTCCAGACAGAATCATCACAGACAACGGCACAAATCTGAATAACACAATGATCACTGCATTGTGCGAACAATTCAAGATTTATCATCATAATTCATCTCCCTATCGGCCGAAGATGAACGGTGCTGTTGAAGCTGCGAACAAAAACATTAAGAAGATCATTCAGAAAATGACAGTCACTTACAAAGACTGGCATGAGATGCTACCGTTTGCTCTGCATGGATACCGTACGACGACACGTACTTCAACTGGGGCAACCCCATTTTCTTTGGTTTATGGCATGGAAGCTGTTTTGCCTATGGAAGTCCAGATTCCTTCTCTAAGGATTATGAAGGATGCAGGCTTGAATGAAGATGATTGGATGCAGACTCGACTTGATCAACTCAATCTGATCGACGAAAAGCGACTTGCTGCTATATGCCATGGTCAGACGTATCAAAAGCGGATGATCAAGGCCTTCAATAAAAAAGTCAAACGTCAAGTGTATCAAGTCGGAGATCTAGTAATCAAGCGGATTATCTTGCCGCAAAGTGATCCCAGGGGCAAATGGACTCCTACATATGAAGGACCGTTCGTGATCAAGAGCATATTTTCTGGTGGTGCAATGATTCTGACCACCATGGACGGCGACGATTTGCCGCACCCTGCGAACGCAGACATAGTCAAAAGATACTACGCATAAATAACCCGACAAGTCGAAAACCCGAAAGGGCGGCTTGGGAAAAAATGGGCATCCCGGTGAGCCGAAAACCCGAAAGGGCGGTTCAGGCAAAAATTAGGGATAAAAATAAAAAAAATATGTACACCCGGCAAGTCGAAAACCCGAAAGGGCGGCTTGGGCAAAAATGGGTATCCCGGTGGATCGAAAACCCGAAAGGGCGATTCAGGCAAAAGTTAGGGAGTTAAAGCGTATGACTATGTCTCGTCGGATCACTTCAAAGACAATCTCTTCATCAACCGGTTCCAGGCTTCTGATCAATCCAGTCATCGTCAAACGAAGCATTAAAGGGACAAATATTCAGGGTTGTGAAAGCTATAGCGGAATGGAATCCCATGGAATTATTTCACATAGCCATCTTTATTTTGTATAAACCTTTCAAATATTTACGACAAAATCCTCTTACTAGGATGATTGTCTCCTTTGTACAAATATACTCAAAGAAAATCAATACAAATATTTTTCCCAGAAATTTGTGTCATTTCCTTTTCTTTTCTCTTGCACTATTTGTTTTATTTTGAGAAACGTCCAATGTTTGGTTAAATAGGCATATGCATTTGAAACATGATTATTCTCTTATGAGTCAGGAAAAAGGATTACTGATAGGTCGAAGGTACAATTGGATATCTTGATACCCTTCAAAGGAAATCCCCGGGAGATTTGGAATCCATATCCCTAGCAAATCTTGAAACTCACCCCCAGTAGATTCTGGAAGCTTATTCCCTGCAGAGCACGGACGTCTCTCCCGAGTTTTTATTCAAAGTTATTCCTCACAAGGCCTTATAACTGGGTTATCCTCAGCTAACAACCACGAAAGATCACACTCGCCAGAATTCTTCCTATCCCCAGCGGAGTTCATCAAAATTCCCCAGCAGTAACTTATCATTGAAAATCCCCAGCCAGAGAATCCTCTGGAATTCAATTCCCCTCAGAGTTTAAGATTCAGTGTCCCCAGCCAAGCTAAAGCTTCAAATTATCAATCCCCAGCGGAGCCAGACTAATGAACCTTTTCCCCACAGAGTTTTAGGAGAATAAATCTTGAGTTCCCCGGTGAAGTCGCCAGAGACACTTCCCACCGAACTGAAGATTCCCGGTCTCGTATCCCCAGCATAAGTCTGCTAGATTGGTGCTCCCCAGTAGAAGTCATCAGGAATTCCCCAGAGGTTTGGTATACAACCCAAGCTCCTTATTCCCCAGTCACAGCCAAGGAATTGTTCTTCCCGGCATCAGTCAGGATGCTTTTATCTTCAGCCATCCAAGATTCATCTATCCCTAGCAAGACAGTTCACCAGTTTACATACGCATTCATTACATTCATATCATAAACATTGATATAACATATATTGCATCATACATTTCATGCAACATAATTTTGTGTTCAGCTGACATTTTGTCCTTTTCAGGATAAGAATAAAAAGCTATCCTTAACAGTTTCAGATGCAGTTTTACACGGACTCATCATCAAGCAACCCTACACCGGTTCTTATTCAAATCCAAGAATTCTGAAAATAGTTTACGGATTCTTCCCAACAACGGATGTTAATCTATCACTTGTTCAGACTCTTCTCAACCGTTGAAAACAGCTCACGGACGCTTCCCAACAACAGACGCTGCTCTATTGCTTATTCAACCTCAAGATTTCTGAAAACAGTTCGCGGGTTCTCCAAGTAACGGATGTTAACCTATCACTTGTTCAGATTCTTCTCAAGACTTCTGAAAACAGTTTATGGATTCTTCCCAACAACGGATGTTAATCTATCAACTTGTTTAGATGCAACTTTCTGAAAACAGCTTACAGACGCTTCCCAACAACGGATGCTGCTCTATTTCTTATTCAACCTCAAAACTTCTGAAAACAGTTTATGGATTCTTCCCAACAACGGATGTTAATCTATCGACTTGTTCAGATGCAACTTTCTGAAAACAGTTTACAGACGCTTCCCAACAACGGATGCTGCTCCATTGCTTATTCAACTTCAAGATTTCTGAAAACAGTTCACGGGTTCTCCAAGTAACGGATGTTAACCTATCGCTTGTTCAGACTCTTCTCAAATTTCTGAAAACAGTTTACAGATTCCTCCCAACAACGGATGTCAATATATTGCTTGTTCAGACCCCCAGTTCAGAGATGGTCCAAAGCTTGGACACCTTCCTGATATTCCCTTCCAGATGGCATCTCTAAGCCCATCCCCGACAGGATCTCTGTTACCCTCTCAAGATGGCATCTCTAAGCCCATCTCCAAATGGAATCTCTAAGCCCATTCCCGCATTCATTGCTTTGACGAGTGCAAATTTCCGGGCACTCTAGTGTCCAATCTCCTTTTACCCTCGAGTCACGAAAGTCAAACTTGCCAATCTAACTCTTCGGATTCAAGAAGATTGAACAGGGGCAACTGTTGTACCCCAAAATTTTCCCTCCCATTTCTCAATGATTTCTCATCACAAAACCTTTGAAGCCCAAGATCCAGTTAGGGTTTCATCTGCTCAAGACTTCTCCTTGCACTGATGACCCAGATTAGGGTTTGTGTTTTCACCAAGATGTTTTGACCTAAAGTACCTAAGATGACTTTCATGCTTCATATTGGACTCCCAAGTTTATCCATACCAAGTTTCAAGCTTTGATTCCAAGTTTTGCTCAGTCAATTGGACAGTTGACCTAGAAATCAACTGTATTGGGGAAAAAGTCAACTGTGGCCAATTGACAGTCAAACCTCATGAAAATTGACCCACATCAACATTATGAACTCATATGGACCATTTGATCAAGTTTGGATCACAATTCCATAAGAAATTTGATCAGATCACCAAAAGGGCAAAATGGTCATTTTTAGGGTTTTGACTGCACAAAGGCAATTTTTGACTGTTTGACCTAGCCAATGGCAAACCAAACTCATATATGGACTCAAGGACCCCATGGTATTATCTTGACATGCTCAACAAACTCAAAAGATCCCAAGTACACAAGATTGACAGTTGAATTTCCCAGTCAATTGATCAATTTTGACTGTATACTGAAAAGTCAAACTTTGACTTTTTGGTCAAAATCAAGAGTCAAGATTCATTTTTCATCAAGACATGCCAAATCATGAAACTTGTTCATCAAGAAATCACAAAATGCAAATTAGGGTTATAAATTAGAATTTTTCATAACTTAGAATTTTTCTAAGTTATAAAAAACCCTAATTTTTTCCCAACTTTGCCCCACTTTTTCACCAAGATCCATTTGGATTCAAACAAAAGTCAAAACATGAAAGTTGTAGCTTGTTGCATAATCTACAACTTTGATTCACAAAGTTTTCCCATTTGAGGCTTGTATCTCAAGTTACAAAATTTTGAATAAGGGCACTAAACCATTCTTAACTTAGTGAAATTTTAACCTATTTTGACAAGGTTTTCTACCCAACTTCAAGGCCATTTTCCATACACTTCCACTTGGAATTTCAAATTTCATTTCAAATATGGATTGTAGTACACATTCCAAGATTTCCAAAATGTCCAAGAACTTCTCAAACAACCTCATGGTTAGGGAGAATCGAATTTTGCAAAATGGGAAAAAGTCACTTTTGTTCTTGGCCATGTACATGTTCATAACACTATGCATTTCAATCTCAGCTTGCATATCTTGATTACAGGTCCTTAAACCATCCAACACTCATAAATTTAATGCATATTCTTTGTGCCAAAGCCATGTTCTTTGTGTTCTAGCATTGCATAAAGGATTAATCCCAAAATAGATAAAGCATTTCTTCCATTTTTGCAAAAGGTAGCTTTATGTCCAATTACAAATCCAAGAAGTACAGTCCATATCTAATTGGCACAAGTTTATGTGTTAATCACACTGATCAAGGAGGGATTATGCAGCATAGTATGAGGGCCTGTACAGGCTAGAGGCACAAAGTAACCATTGCTTGCTTAAAGTGTAAGAAACACATCATAACTCAAACCAACTCTCATATCAGCTTACAAACCCTTAAGTGAACTTGTAAAACATACTCAAGACATCTCAACCAAGCTATTGCACGACCCTAACACCTCTCGTACTCTCCCAATCTCAGAATCATCTTAAAACTGCAAAAACAGGGTCAGGCCTGCAGTTTGAGTGCCATCTTCCATTTCCCTCAAGCTCTCTTGCCCAAACCAGTTCACATACATTCCCTAGCACCTATGCAAGCTAACCATGACTTGAAACACGACCTGTAATCCCTTTAACCACTTCCACCATTTTCAGTTTCTTGTTTTGCAGGTGAAGTGCTCTAGCACGATTCAAAAGCTTTCAAGACAAAGTAAACATTGGAATAGCATCCCTGGACCTCAAGGAAGCTTTTCCAATCATCACCTTGCACTGAAGCTTCCTCATTGCCAGATAGAACTTCAGCTGAACAGGTATCTTGGTGAACTTCTATCTCTCTTATCAAGCATCATTAGCTCTAAGTTTGTGAATAAACAATGTTCTACTCATGCCACTGAACATGTACATGTTTTTACTTTTCATTTCTTTTACTTGAGCTGTGAGAATTTGAGGTTTGAAAATGGCAGAAAATCTAGGTTAGGATTTGGGGGAGAAGAAATTCTCCCTCATCTTAGAGAGTTAGATCAAGTTCTGCATATGGTTGGATTCGTCTCTTGATGCTGAACATTTTTTATGTTATGAGTTTTCATTAATAAGCCAGGAATCAGGAGTTAGAAGATCAAGAACAGGGCGCACGTTTTTTGAATGACACAGTTCAGAGATTGAAGAAAGGTGGCATTGGGCTGAGCTTGCTTTGTGTTTTCTTTTTGCACCCTACAATTGGTTTTACACCCCCTGAGCCCATTTGCTTTATTTTTAATGTTTTTTGACTTTTTCTTTTTTTAATTAACTCACTTATTTTTTTTCAGCATATTAAAAATTTAAAAATATTTTTTCTCATCATTTTTGATTTTATTAGGGATTTATTTGATTTTTTCTCTTAGTTTGTACATAAATAAATAAATATATACTTTTTTGTTTAAACTATTAAAATAGAACAAATATATTCTATACACTTTTATCTTATTTTTGCTTCCTGAAAATATTTTATAGAAAAATACTTTTTTATTTAAATATTAAATATTATTAATTAATATATATAATACACATTTTGTAAATAATATAAATATATAGGTATATATTAATATACTTAGGATAAAAATACCAAAAAATGTACATATTTTATTTTTTAATATTTAATACTAAAAAATACCTTTTTTACAAATATACTATATTTTATTTTATTTTTGTATGTAAATAATAATTATTATATGAATTAATTGATTAATATCCCTTTTTGATTAAAAATTAGGGTTTTGCCCTAAATTTGAAAATACTCCAAAAATAATACCCTTTTATTTCTCTTTTTATTTACATAAATGATATTCTTTTTTTTTCATACACATAAAAATTCTCTTCTTATTACATTTTTGCATATTTATTTCATTTCCATTTAATTATACAATTATTTGTCTTGTAAATATTCAAAGAAAAATGATGTAATAGTTAGGTTTAAATTCTTGTCTAAATATACCCCATTTGAAACATTGTACCCCCCTCCCCATATTATTGTGTTGTAATAGTGTAGGAATTTAAATTTCGCACTTTTAATGCTTTCTAAACATACCATGCTAGAATTAGGGTTTGAATGCGAATAAAACGAACAAAATAGTTGGACATAATCTCAAGATAAATAAGCATGAAAATGGACAACACATTCCACACTTGCACCCCTAGGGTATTCCACTTTGTTGCCTTCAAATAATTGGGCCATATTGCATGTTGAATTTCTTTGGGTAAAACAAACAATCAAATGATCATAGTCCTTCAAAATGTTGCCTAAATGAATGATCAAGTCCCTTTTAAAGAAAAAATTGCCCAAAGACATTTAACACTATTGCAATTATGGTCTATACGATGACCCGCGCCCGTCCCTTTCACCTCCTAATACAAGATTGTCCACCAAATACAATGGTGGAACAAAATTGTCAAAAGGTTCAAAACATAACAAAAATCTTTGAGAAAACTTTAGGGTAGATAACTCTTAAGTACTTGTCAATTTGCAAAGAAAACACTTGCCTATTTTCAAATCACACTTCACAAAAACTTTCAAAACCAACTTTCAAAAAACCTTGAAACATCTTTTCAAAAGACAAAACACCTTTTGTAAAACATTCGAGTAAAGAATTGTTACAAGGGTAGCCTATACAAGGCATCTTTTCAAAACATTTTTCAAAACCACACACCAAGCACCATTTCAAACAATTTAAAACCAAGGCAAGTTGATCTAAGCAAGTACCTAAGAGCCCATGGATAACCATGGATAGAAAGGGTGCTAATACCTTCCCTTTCTATAATCTACTCCCCGAACCCAAGAAAAATCTCAAAGGTTTTTGCTGTGCTTTTTAAACCTTTCCTTAGGATAAAATAAAAAGTCGGTGGCGACTCTTGCTCAACCGAAACATTTGCGAAAACAAACGCAAAACCCTAGTCAGTTCTCCCACCATATCACAGAACTGGCGACTCTGCTGGGGAAAAATTTTAAAGTGGAGTAACCTTAGGGCTTAGATCACCCTCTTGCATGACTAATTGTTTGATTTGTTTGCTTTATATCTTGGCTCTATTGTTTGGGTTTGCAATCCTACACCCGGATTTGGGAAACATTCATAGATAGCAATACGTTGTGGAAACTGTACGGGGTATACCGACACGGTCGAAGCAATAGCTATATTAGTGTGACATATTTGTGAGTACCGGTAACCCTTGAGTTCAATCAAGGAGAGTACGGGGCCGCTGAGTGATGTCACTAAGCACTAATGACCTAGAACCTTACTTGACCATCTTGGCCTTTTATTAGGGGTAGTGAGATGACCGGCTTTGGTGCAGTCTGAAGTTGGTAGATACTCGATACTACACTCATTGAGGGTTGTTTTCTTGGAATATTTTGGTCGCTAGTTAAGTGGCTAAACCAAAACAATGAACATTGAAAACAATCCAGTGATATTGAGCTCCTTAGAACCCGGTTACTATTTGTAGGACAGGTTTTTAAGCCAACTACACTCAAGAGGGTACTTACCTATGAAACCCCACGCAAGCCTGAAACTAGGGTTTGGTGTGAATTGCCTGTACATATGTTTTGTGCATACATCATAAACATCATGAAGCATCATATGCATTTACTAACCATTTCAAGGGTTTGGATCTTCATCTTTGTTCCTGTTTTGTAGGTCATGGAAATTCCTCGCAGAAATACCATTCAAGTCAACCTTGTGAGAATATCTCCTCAACTCAAGGAGCTCACCTCAAGAATTCCGGAAAATTCATCCTTCAGTGAAAGACATGGTAGACTGCTCAGCCTAGTCAACACCAACATTGAAGAAGACATGATGAAAGTGCTATTCCAGTTCTTTGACCCTCTTCACCACTGCTTCACTTTCCCTGATTATCAGTTGGTACCCACTTTGGAGGAGTTCTCTCAACTCCTAAGAATCCCTATCCTTAATCAACTACCCTTCAACGGTACGGAAAAGGAACCAAAGCCGGAAGATGTTGCTCGAGCATTACATCTACAACCATCTGACATCAAGGGGCATTGGGAAACCAGAAGCGGCGTCAAAGGATTCTTAGCAAAATTCTTGTTTGAGAAGGCACAAGAATGTTGGAATTCATTGGACCTACAAGCCTTTGAAGAAATTGTGGCACTCCTTATCTATGGGTTGGTCTTGTTCCCAAATCCTGACCAATTGGTAGATGTCAACGCCGTCAAAATCTTCTTGTCCAGAAATCCAATACCAACGTTGCTTGGGGACATCCTTCACTCATTTTACACACGAACAATGAGAAAGAGAGGTGTTCTCATGTGCTGTACTCCTATCCTTGCAAGGTGGTTTATTTCGCACCTTCCACAATCTGTCTTGAAGAATGACCAAGGCTCAAGGTGGTCCCAACGGTTGATGACTCTTATTCCATTGGACACGAAAGATTGCTCAGAAGCTGCATAACAAAATTGAAAATTTTCATCAAAAGTTGGAATCTGAAATCATAGCTACGACACGTTTCAAAGCCTAAAATCTATTCCAACGCATTGCTGGACCATCAAGGAACGTGTTGCAATTAAGAACCAGTCTCCCTACGCCAAGAATTGGTAGAACAACATTGCACTTTTCACAAACATGTCCATTATCGTTTTTTAATTTACATGCATTATTCATGAGTTTTAATTGTTGATTCTTACTAACAATGATGTTCTGAAGTGAATGGTACCATTTAATTGTCCTAACAATGCTTGAAACGAGATTTGCCATTAACATTTTCTAGGGTTTCAGAAGCTTCGAATTAGGGGTTTCTTCATATGGAAAAATCAGGCCACCAAACCTAGGCCATTGAATTCGTGACATCCAGACGAAGCAAACTGACCACTCGCGCCCTTTTTATATTATAGCATGGGCTATTCGCTATTTTTACAGGTCTTGTTTAGTGGGGGTTTAAAACCCCCGCTACTTGTTTATATTGCAGGTAGAAAAAGGAAGAAGACGCGTGCGTGGCTTCATATGGTTGGACCATTCAAATAATTTAGCGCGCTTTTTGCTTTCTACCACTAACGCTTGTTTTTATTTTATAATAATTATGCTTAATTATATTAACAGATGCGCGCATTAGCTCAGTTGGTGACTGAGGTGTCCTGCAGGTATTGGGACCTGGGTTCGATTCCCAGGTCCCCCCACATATTCCATAATTTTTGTCCTAATGCGTTTCTATGCAGCGTTCGTTCAAAGGACCACCATACGTCCTAATGCCCAAGCTTGCCAAGTGTCTCTGACGCTCCATCCAATGGCCAAATAATGCAGTCCATGGTACACGCCAGTCAATGCACATACACACGCGCTAGAAAGTCAACGAAGGCCTTGGAATCTGATGGGCCAAATTGCTTCACAAAAACCTCCTAAATGGGCCTGATACCCCCATGGTTTGCATTGTTTTTTTTTGTTTGATTTTCTTTAAATTCTTTTTTAATGTTTTAATTATTTCTTTTTACCATAAAATAAATTTCACAATAAAAAAATCAGAAACTAAAAATGTTTATTTATTTTTAATTATATTTAATTTCACCATTGTTTTTTGTAAATAAACTTTAATAATTAACTAGTTAATTTAGGTTTTAAAACTTCAATCTTTTTCTTAATAAATTAAAATATGTAGAAATTAGGGTTTTTAACTTTTTCATCCTTTTTTTTAATAAATAATTTTCTCATCATTATTATTATTATTAATTACCAAATATTTTTGTAAATAAATATGTAATTTAATTAATTAGTATAAATTAGGTTAAACTTTAATATTTTTTCTTTAACCAGCAGGGTCAAGAGGAGTTGAAGGCTCTGCTGGTTAAGAAGAAGAGAAGAGAACTGTACTGTTCAACACGGGCCGGAGGTTTGGCAACACACTACAGAATGAGGTTGATCAAGCTGGTTCTTCTGTGGGAAAAGGCAGTCCCCAAGGGGGAAAGGCTCCTAGTCCGGTGGTCTCTGACAACGAGACTGATTTTAATGAGGAGCAGTATCCTCCAGCTGAAGACAGGTACAAGCAGTTGGAAGACCGTCTGAATGCCATGGAAATTCAACAAGTGACTGGTTTGGATTTCGGAGACTTGGGTTTATCTTCTGGTGTGGTCATCCCACACAAGTTCAAAGCACCATCTTTCGCAAAGTATGACGGGGCGTCCTGCCCTAAGCTACATCTCAGATCTTATGTGCGGAAGATCCAACCATATATTATGGACAAGAATTTGTGGATCCACTTCTTCCAGGAGAGTCTTTCAGGGACTCATCTCAAATGGTTCTATCAGCTGGATGGAACCAAGGTTCGTAACTGGGAGGAGTTGGATACTGCTTTTTACAAGCAGTATCAGTATAATGCCGACCTCGCTCCTACGCGTACCCAACTCCAGGGTATGTCGCTAGGATCGGGAGAAGGTTTTAAAGAGTATGTGCAGAAGTGGAGGGACCTGGCTGGCAGGGTGCAGCCACCATTAACAGACCGTGAACTTGTAGACATGTTCTTGGGGACCCTATCCGGGCCATTCTTCAATCATCTCATTGGCAATTCATCCGCAGGGTTTACATATCTCATTCTGACTGGGGAAAGGATAGAAGCTGGCATGAAATCAGGGAAGATTCAGAAAGGTGCGTCCTCAAGTTCTGAGAAGAAACCTTTTAAAAAGGAGGCCAGTGTTGTGTATGGGCCTAGAAGGCAGAATAAACCAGAACGCCGCCAAGCTGTCAACGCGGTGGTTATTGCAAAGCCTGCTGCCGCTCCTCGGCAACCTAACCAACCAAGGGGTGAGAGACCCAGAAGAGAATACACTCGGCTGAGTATGACCTTGTCACAGATCTTGCCGCAATTGCTATCGACCAACTTGGTGACCGTCAGAGAGGCTCCGAAGGTTGTGAACACGACCTCTCCGAAGTATAATCCCAATGCCCGTTGTGCTTATCACTCCGATAGCCCGGGGCACTCTACTGATGACTGCTGGGCCCTAAAGAATAAGGTTCAGGACCTTATCGATGCTAAGGAGGTACAGTTTGAGGCACCTGAGAAGCCTAATGTGGTAACAGCTCCCCTACCTGACCATGGTGTGAATGCTATCAGGGATGGTGACGAAGTGGATGAGTCTGAATTCAACAGCTGGATCTGCCCGACGACTGACGGTGGACTGACCAATTGGACCACAAAAGATCACATACCTGTTACTTTTGTTACGCAGTAATGAATTCCTTTGTTTCTTTAATTTGTAATAAACAATAAATTGAAACTTTATGGCCCGGTGTCTTGCCCGGGGCACCGTGGCTTCATTTGTAAGGGCATTACTTGTCATTTCCATATATCATGAATAAAGACATTGGACGTTTTTCGCATTTCAAATCTTGTGCTCCCTTTCTTTCTTTCTTTCTTTATATATTGCAAAACAACTATATTTACACACACTCACCCATACAGGTTTCAATCCACTCTGGATTTCACTGGTAACGACTCTGCTACTGCCAGTTATGACTTCAAAAATCCGATCAACTTAGCCGAAGACGAAGGTGAAGATGATTGCGAAGTGCCTGGTGAGCTTGCAAGACTGTTACTCCAAGAAGAGAGGGCCATTCAGCCACATGAAGAGCCAGTGGAAACGGTAAATCTGGGTACTGAGGCAGACATAAAGGAGGTTAAGATTGGTGCCAATCTGGAGCTCAGCGTGAAACAACGGTTGATTCAGATGTTGCATGATTACGTGGAGATCTTCGCCTGGTCTTATGAAGACATGCCTGGGTTGGATACCGACATTGTGGTCCATCACTTGCCTACCAAGGAAGAATGCCCTCCGGTAAAGCAAAAGGTCCGCCGTATGCGTCCAGAGATGTCCGAGAAGATCAAAGCTGAGGTTATGAAGCAATTCGATGCCGGGTTTCTGGCAGTGACTTCTTACCCTCAGTGGGTTGCCAATGTGGTTCCGGTACCGAAGAAAGATGGTAAGGTCAGAATGTGTGTTGATTACAGGGATCTGAACAGGGCCATCCCCAAGGATGACTTCCCCTACCTCACATTGACGTTCTGGTTGACAATACTGCTCAGCACAAGGTGTTCTCCTTCATGGATGGTTTTTCAGGTTATAATCAAATCAAGATGGCTCCTGAAGACATGGAAAAGACTACCTTTGTTACTCAGTGGGGCACCTTCTGCTACAAGGTCATGCCATTCGGGTTGAAAAATGCTGGGGCAACCTACCAACGTGCCAAGGTTGCTTTATTTCATGACATGATCCACCATGAGATTGAAGTGTATGTCGACGATATGATTGCGAGGTCCCAAACTGAGGAGGAACACCTTGACCATCTGCAAAAGCTGTTTGACCGTCTGAAGTTATACAAGCTGAGGTTGAATCCAAATAAGTGCACATTCGGGGTAAGATCGGGAAAGTTGCTAGGCTTCGTCGTGAGCGACAAAGGTATTCAAGTTGACCCTGCTAAGGTTAAAGCCATACAAGAGATGCCAGTCCCCAAGACAGAGAAAGAAGTCAGAGGCTTTCTAGGACGTCTGAATTACATTGCCCGATTCATCTCGCACCTAACAGCTACCTGTGAACCAATCTTCAAGCTGCTGAAGAAAGATTAGGTAGTACGTTGGAATGATGAATGTCAGGCCGCTTTTGACAGAATCAAAGAGTATCTCCAAGAACCACCCATCCTTATGCCACCGGTTGAAGGGAGACCTCTGATACTCTACTTGACAGTACTTGACAGCTCAATGGGGTGTGTGTTGGGGCAGCATGACGAGTCCGGCCGAAAAGAGCACGCCATTTATTACCTTAGCAAAAATTTTACCGACTGTGAGACCCGATACTCACTGCTCGAGAAAACTTGCTGCGCTTTGGTATGGGCTGCTCGCCGGCTGAGATAGTATATGCTGACTCACACTACTCTGTTGATTTCAAAGATGGACCCAATAAAGTACATATTCGAAAAGCCTGCTCTGTCTGGGAGAATAGCAAGATGGCAGATGATCTTGACAGAATACGACATCCAGTACACGACTCAGAAAGCTATCAAAGGAAGTGTATTGGCAGACCATTTGGCACACCAGGCAGTGGACGACTACCAATCAATGAACTTTGAGTTCCCTGACGAGAGCATCATGATAGTGACTGATTGTGAAGTACCTGGACCGGATGAAGGACCTGAGGAAGGATCCTGATGGTCTATGCACTTTGACGGAGCCTCCAACGCTTTGGGTAACGGTATCGGCGCTGTGATCATATCCCCTCAAGGCACTCATACTCCACTTACTGCCCGACTATGTTTCAACTGCACCAACAACATGGTAGAGTATGAGGCATGCATCATGGGTCTTCAAGCTGCGATTGACTTAAGGATCAAGTTTCTGAGTGTTTTCGGAGATTCCGCTCTTGTGATCAATCAGATCAAAGGCGAGTGGGATATGAAACACCCAAACCTTATTCCTTACAGAGAATGTGTGTTGACATTGATCCCCCATTTCACAGAGATAACTTTTGAACACTTCCCAAGAGAGGAGAATCAGTTGGCGGACGCGTTAGCTACGATGTCTTCCATGTTCAAAGTCAAATGGGACAATGAGGCTCCCCGGGTCATTATCTGGAAACTGGACGAACCGGCATACTGTTGTGATCTTGAGGCTGAGGTAGTGACTGAAAAACCCTGGTATCATGAGGTGAAGAGGTATCTGGAAGCCCAGGAATACCCTGAAGGTGCATCTATCAACGATAAAAAGTTTCTGACAAGGTTCGCAGCAAAGTTCTTCCTCAGCAACGACATTCTGTACAAGCGAAACCATGATTCAACCTTACTGCGTTGTGTGGATAAGACTGAAGCAGAAAGGATCATGGCAGAGCTACATGAAGGTACCTTCGGAACACATTCCAGTGGACACACCATGGCAAAGAAAATCCTTCGGGCAGGATATTTCTGGTCCACAATGGAAGCTGACTGTTACCAACATTCTCGGACATGTCACCAATGCCAGATTTATGCAGATAAGATGCACGTTCCTCCAGTTCCTCTGAATGTCTTGACACCACCTTGGCCTTTCGCAATGTGGGGCATCGATATGATCGGCGAGATTTAACCTACGGCATCCAACGGGCATCGCTTCATCCTGGTGGCGATCGATTACTTTACAAAGTGGGTTGAAGCAGCTTCCTACGCTACAGTAACCAAGAACGTTGTGGCACGGTTCATTCGGTATAACTTGATCTGTCGATACGGCGTCCCAAAAAGGATCATTATGGACAATGGTACCAATCTCAATAACAATAAGATCACTGAGCTCTGCGAGCAATTCAAGATACAACACCACAACTCTTCCCCTTACCGGCCGAAGATGAATGGGGCTGTAGAAGCAGCGAATAAGAATATCAAGAAGATTGTGCAGAAGATGACAGTGACCTATAAAGATTGGCACGAGATGTTACCGTTTGCTCTCCATGGGTACCGTACCTCAGCAAGGACGTCAACCGGGGCAACTCCCTTTTCCTTGGTCTATGGCATGGAGGCAGTCTTACCGACTGAAGTCCAGATACCCTCTCTCTGGATAATGAAGGATGCAGACCTGAGCGAAGATGACTGGATCCAGACCCGACTTGATCAGTTAAACCTAATCGATGAAAAGAGACTTACTGCTATATGTCATGGTCAGACGTATCAAAAACGGATGATCAGGGCATTTAACAAGAAGGTCAAACCACAAGAGTATCAAGTTGGGGACCTGGTAATCAAGCGCATCATCCTTCCTCAAAGTGATCCCAGGGTCAAATGGACCCCTACGTACGAAGGGCCATTTGTGGTTAAACATGTGTTCTCAGGAGGAGCCATGATTCTAACTACCATGGACGGTGACGACCTTCCTCACCCCGCCAATGCAGACATAGTAAAAAGATACTACGCATAATAAAAGACCCGCTAGGTTGACATACCTAGGCAAAAATTAGGGCTTCCCGGCGAACCAAAACGGTTCGGGCAAAATGAGGGATGAAATGAAAAAAATCTGTACACCCGGCAAGTCGAAAACCTGAAAAGGCGGCTTGGGCAAAAATGGGTATCCCGGTGGACTGAAAACCCGAAAGGGCGGTCCAGGCAAAAGTTAGGGATTAAAGCGTAATACTATGTCTCATTGGATCACTTTGCATCCAGAATCCGGTATCAACTATCAAGTTCAAACGGCATCGATCAATCAGCTTCATCGTCAACTGAGCAGCAAAGTGATGAGACGCTCGAAGATATAAAGGCGATAGCAGAGTTGGAACCCAGTGGGATTATTCTTTTCACATAGCTGTTTTGTTTTCCCTTTTTCACAAAATTGTATAAACTTTGTTGTTCGGTGGCGTTCCCTTACTAGGACGTCGGCCTCTTGTACATAAACGCCTACTTACAGGCAAATTCAAAAAAATCAATACAAATTCACTTTTCAGACAAATTGCCAATTGTTTTTCCTTTTTCTGTTTTGTTTTGCGAAGAACGTCCAAGGTTCAATTTGTGATATATGCATTTGACACTAATTGCTAACTCATAAATATTTGCATACGAAACAAAGGATTAATTACAGGTAACATTAGAAACAGGGGCAATAATGATTTGTCTAAGCGATCTGATTACTCTGTCCACCAAGGTACCAAGGTAAGTTTGGCCGAAGAATGCAACCAAGATATCTTAGTTCCCCAGAGAGTGAGCCAGCAAGTCAACATACTCTCCCCAAGCAAAGTTATACTGTCAGCCTCAAGGAATTTGGGTATCCCCAGCAGATCTCAACATTCCTCAGCGCAGTATACAGACATTCCTAACAAGCATCCCTGGCAGTCTTGATCTAAGATTGTTCCCCGGCGGTATACCAGACATTCATTGGAGCCATTCCCCAGTACATCTCAAAAATTTCCCCAGGAGAGTCCAGTCCAATCTGAAAAGGTTCCCCAGGAAAGTTCAATCCATCTCCCCAGCACGAAGCTTATCCCCAGTAGATTCTGGAAGCTTGTCACCCGCAGAGCACGAACGCCCCGGTTTTATTCAGAAGGTTATTTCTCCACCAGGATATAACTGGGTTATCCTCAGCCAATTACCACGGAAAGATCATCCCCGGTGAAGTTCTTCCTATCCCCCAGAGGAGTTCATCAATTCCTTCAACATGACACATCAATGGTGTTGTACCCCAAAATTTTCCCTCCCATATTCTTCAAAGATTTGCCAAGATCAAGGTTCAAAATCACTCAAGGGTTGCACAGTCCAACCACTCTCCTAAAGCCAGTCAAATTAGGGTTTTGGTTCTTGCAAGGAAGTTGAGGTTTCCAAGGGGCTCAATCAAGTCCCATATGCCTACATACATTGTCAATCATCCATATGCAAAGTTTCAAGACTCACAGCATCAAATTGCACAGTCAAAAACCCTAAATGCTTCACATTCAACTGCAGGGGCAAAATGGTCATTTGACAGTCAAAAGTCAAAAATTTTGGTCAACATCTCATTTTGAAGCCACAAACATAATTTGATCAATTCTTGATCATGATTCTCAAAGCATGGCTCAAAAAGTCTCAAGATGCAAAAGTTTCTATTTTTGGATAGTTGAAAAAGTCAATTGCAAATTGACCAGGGCATAACTTCTTCATGGTTTATCATAAAAATCCCATACAAAGCTCATTTTGAAGAGAATGACATTTCCTACAACTCATCTTCACACTTCAAGTCCAAGAAATGCTCTCACAAAAAGTTATCAATTTCAACATTATAGGTCATTTTCAAAAGTCAACAAAAAGGCACTTTAAGTCAAAGACCATAACTTGAGATTGGTAAATCAAAATGACATGGGACCAAAGACATTGGTTAGAGGACTTCAACACCTTTCCAAAATGTCCAAGAACATGATCATAGCTTCAAAATTGAGCAAGATATGCCTCGTAGAAGTTGGGAAATTTTTGGGAATTTTGAAAAGTCAACTTTGCACAAAAGGCTTCAAAAATGCTAATGGGCCTCAATTTCTTTCATGAACCATTACCCAAAGGCTATGCACGACCCATTGACCTCAAGGGGAGTTATTTTCTTATTTTTGATTAATTATTTGAATTTTTATTATCATTAATTCATTTAATTAAATTTAAATATAAGAAAAATACCAAATCATGTTTTTAAATCTCTTTTATGCAGCAAATATCTTCCATATATGCAAGAGATTTCGTGCACCATCTCAAGGGGACAAAATCATCCCTATTTGGCAAGTTTCCATGGCAAAAAGATTTGAAAAAAGATGTAACAAAATCAAATATTTGAATCATTAAATCAATGGATCTTTGGGCTTGGTTTTGACCTAGTTGCATTCAGATACTTATACACAACATGACCTAATCCTAATGGACACGAAAAAATTGCCCAAGAGCTGCATACCAATTTGCAAAGTTCATCAAAAAATTGGAAACTGAAATCCTAGCTACGACACGTTTCAAAGCCTAAAAGCTATTCCAATACATTGCTGGACCATCAAGGAAGCTTTTGGAATCAAGAATCAATCAAAACGTGCCCAGAATCATAGAACACGAATCACATGGTTTGCCCAAAATTTCTTGAATTCAACATGATGATTCATGCATTTTTAATCATGTTTCTTGAGTGATTTATACTAATGCTAACTTTCTGAAGCTAATGGCATAACTCAATTGAATTATCAAGCCCTGTATCGTGATTCACCATTAATGTATTTTAGGGTTTCAGGAACTCTGAATTAGGGGTTTTTTCATATGAAAAAATTAGGCCACCAAAGCTATGCCCTTCAACTCGTTGCAACTAGACGAAACTGTTGATGACCTCGCGCTCAATTTATGTTAACCATGGGCGTATTCGCTATTTTTTGCAGCTTCCATTTAGTGGGGGTTTAAAACCCCCGCTATCTGTTTTCTATTTTCAGGCAAACGAAGAAGAAAGCTAGCGTGGCTTGATGTTACTGGATAATTCAAATTTGGCGCGTGATTTTTTGTGCATACCACTAACGCTTCTTTTTTTTTTATATATTAATCATGTTCCATTATACATACAAAGAAACGCGCTGGTGCAGTTGGTAGCTGATGTGTCCTGCAGGTACTGGGACCTGGGTTCGATTCCCAGGTCCCCCCAAACGCTTAATAATTTTTGTCTTAATACATTCATGTGCAGCGCCTCTCCCAGGGTTCACCATGCACACACACGCCCAGGCTTGCCATATATGCATGAGGATCAATCTGAAGGTCAGAACGTGAAGACCACCATACGCATGGGTCAACTGCTCCACACGCAAGCATAGAAAGTCAAAAAAGGCTTGCCTTCTTGGGCCAAAAATCACTTCAACTCACCTCCAAATTGGGTCAGACACCCCCATTGTTTGTATTTTTTTATTTTCCTTTTCTTTTCTTTTAATTATTTTAATTGTTTTCTTTAAATTCCAATAATTAATTTTCATAATCTAAAAATCAGAAACTAAAATATATTAATTAATTTACTTATTAAATATTTTTTTTTGTAAATAAATGTACATTAATTATTTAGTAAATTAGGTTTTAAAACTTAAATCTTTTTCTTAACAAATTAAAATATGTAGAAATTAGGGTTTTTAGCATTTTCATCCTTTTTCTTAATAAATAATTTTTTCTTATTATCATTATTATTAGTTACTAATTTTTTTTTTGTAAATAAACATATACTTTAATTAGTTAGTAAATTAGGTTAAACTTTAATGTTTCCTTAATAATTAAAACAACTTAGAATTAGGGTTCCTTTTAATTTTAATTTTAATTTTCTTTATTTTCATTAAATACAAAAAAACATAAAAACATTTCTTTTCTTAATTAAATAATTAATTAGCTTTTTAATTTCATTTAATTTCTCAAAAGGGTCCAACGCCCTCGAACGTTCTATTTATATTCTTTCGCGCATTTATTTTATTTTATTGTGAATATTATGTAACTGTTCAAGCCATGTAATAGTAATTAGGAATTTATTTACTTTCCGCACTTTTATTCAAAACGGGTCTTTGTTAATTTGGCGATGTATAGACCCGCGCCTTGTAATAGCGTAGGATTTTACTTTCCGCACTTTAATTTCCGCACTTTTAAATTCTAAACTTTGCATGAAAGAATGAATGGCCTAAATTAAAAACAATGCGTAGCTCACCAAATGCATGATCAAAGACAAATATTAACATGAAAATAACACACGAATTCACACACCACTTCTTAGGGTACGCCTCACTGTTGCCTTGCCCTCGAAACGTGGTCGTCGAGTATAGGACGTTTTAGTAAGTCCTTATGTCCATGACATGATCCAGTTGCCTCGAAACGGTTGCCTCGGAATTAAAAGGATCAATGGCATAAGGGTAGCTTCTAAGGTGTCCTACTGTTGCTCTGGTGACCACACTGTCCCTACAAACGAATTGACCCGAACACCTCCAACGGTGGTGCTACCTACCTCTCAATGGTGGGATGGCACTACCTTAAGGACATTTACACAGCCTAATTCCTTAGGGTAGGTGGACGACTCATAGATACTTGCTCTAAAAAACAAATCAAAACTCTTTTCACACCGACACTTTTCAAAAAAGCTTTCAAAACAATTTTTCAAACACTCTTGAGGACTGATACAAGAGTCGATCTGAAATCTTTAAACGAAACTTTTTCAAACTCACTCACAATTGAAAAGCAAACTTTTGAAAACACAAATGAGCAAGTATCTAAGATCCCATGGATAACCATGGATAGAAAGGATGCTAACACCTTCCCTTTCTATAAATCTACCTCCCGAACCGAGAAACTATCTCATAAGGAATTTTGCTGTGCTTTTGTCCTGTCCATGTTGGAGAAAATAAAAGACGGTGGCGACTCTTGCTTACCGCGAAATTTCGCGAACCAACGTTAAACATTCAGTTCCAGATCCACCGATCACAAATGGTATCCCCAACGGAGTTATCAACATTTCAAGCAAAGTACATCTCTTTCCCCACAGAGTTCACTCCCCGCAGAGTAATCTATTCGCCAAGTTTATTCCCCAACGGAGTCATCGTCTCCTACCGGTATTCTTGCAACTACCATCCTCAGCAGAAACAAGAAGCACTATTCCTCAACATTAGCCCAGGATTTAACTTCCCGGCACCTGTCAAGGATTTACTTTCCTAGACGAAAACATACATTCATAAACATCGCATCTTCATACATTATAGCATGCATATACGCATCATGAACATACAATCTCATTTATTCTCTGAGCACCATGACCTCACACATGTCATACATCATGACATTGTATACAACTAACGTTTTGTATTTTAAGGGCAAAGGTTAATACAAAGATAATTACTATCAATAGTCGTGATTCCAGATCCGATTCCTGTATCTTGCCAGGGTGTATCTGTTGATGACTAATTCCAGACTCGATTCCTGTATCCTGCCAGGGCACGTCTAAAGAGTTCGAAGATCCGATTCCTGTATCTTGCCAGGGTGTATCTGTTAACGACTAACATTACCAGACTCGATTCCTGTATCCTGCCAGGGCACGTCTGAAGAGTTCGAAGATCCAATTCCTGTATCTTGCCAGGGTGTATCTGTTGACGACTAACATTACCAGACTCGATTCCTGTATCTTGCCAGGTAATGTCTGAAGAGTTCGAAGATCCGATTCCTGTATGTTGCCAGGGTGTATCTGTTGACGACTAACATTACCAGACTCGATTCCTGTATCTCGCCAGGGCACGTCTGAAGAGTTCGAAGATCCGATTCCTGTATCTTTCCAGGGTGTATCTGTTGACGACTATATTCTCCGGACTCGATTCCTGTATCTTGCCAGGGCACGTCTGAAGAGTTTGAAGATCCGATTCCTGTATCTTGCTAGGGTGTATCTGTTGACGACTATATTCTCCGGACTCGATTCCTGTATCTTGCCAGGGCACGTCCGAAGAGTTTAAAGATTCGATTCCTGCATCCAGCCAGGGCACATCTACATAAAATTTTTGAAGATCAACTCCTGTAACAGGCCAGGTAATTATTTTCTTTCTCAGGTACGCAAGTTCTCGCTAAGGAATCTCTTACGCGATCGACAACTTCCGGATGGCATCTATAAGCCCATCCTCCTATCCAGCATCTCTCCAAATGGAATCTGTAAGCCCATTCCCTGCATCATACTGCTGACACCCTACTATGTGAGTGCAAATTTCTGGGCACTCTAGTGTTCAATCATCTTCCACCTTCGGATTACGAAAGGCACGCCAGCCAATCTACATCCTCAAGGTTAAGAAGATTGAACAGGGGCAACTGTTGTACCCCAAAATTTTCCCTCCCATATTCTTCAAATATTTGCCAAGATCATGGTTCAAAATCACTCAAGGTTGCAGAGTCCAATTGCCTCCGAACACAGTCAAAATTAGGGTTTTGGTTCTGGCAAAGAAAATAAGGTTTCCAAGGGTCCAAACAAGTCCCATATGCTCATATACATTGTCAAGCATCCATATGCCAAGTTTCAAGACTCACAACATCAAATTGCACAGTCAAAAACCCTAATTGCTTCACAGTCAACTGCAGGGGCAAAATGGTCATTTGACAGTCAAAAGTCAAAATTTTTGGTCAACATCTTATTTTGAAGCCACAAACATCATTTGATCAATTCTTGATCATGATTCTCAAAGCATGGCTCAAAAAGTCTCAAGATGCAAAAGTTTCTATTTTTGGACAGATGGAAAAGTCAACTGCAAATTGACCGGGGCATAACTTCTTCATGGTTTATCAGAAAAATCCCATCCAAATCTCATTTTGAAGAGGATGACATTTCCTACAACTCATCTTCACACTCCAAGTCTAAGAAATGCTCTCATAAAAAGTTATCAATTTCAACATTATAGGTCATTTTCAAAAGTCAACAAAAAGGCATTTTAATTCAAAGACCATAACTTGAGATTGGTAAATCAAAATGACATGGGACCAAAGACATTGGTTAGAGGACTTCAAGACCTTTCCAAAATGTCCAAGAACATGATCATAGCTTCAAAATTGAGTAAGATATGCCTTGTAGAAGTTGGGAAATTTTTGGGAATTTTGAAAAGTCAACTTTGCTTCAAAAGCTTCAAAATTGCTAATGGGCCACAAATTCTTCCATGAGTCATTACCCAAAGGCTATGCACGACCCATTAAGCTCAAAGGGAGTTATTTTCTTATTTTTGATTAATTATTTGAATTTTTATTATCATTAATTCATTTAATTAAATTTAAATATAAGAAAAATACCAAATCATGTTTTTAAGTCTTTTTTATGCAGCAAATATCTTCCACACATGTAAGAGATTTCGTGCATCAATCAACAAGGCCAAATCTTCCATAATTGGCATGATTTTCATGGCAAAAAGTTTGGAAAAGATATGAACAAAATTAAAGATTGGAATCATTAATTCAATGGATTATGGGCTTGTTTCTTGACCTAATTCCATTCACCTACAAAGGCATAACATAACCCTATTCCATTGGACACGAAATATTGCTCAGAAGCTGCATAACAAAATTGAAAATTTTCATCAAAAGTTGGAATCTGAAATCATAGCTACGACACGTTTCAAAGCCTAAAATCTATTCCAACGCATTGCTGGACCATCAAGGAACGTGTTGCAATTAAGAACCAGTCTCCCTACGCCAAGAATTGGTAGAACAACATTGCACTTTTCACAAACATGTCCATTATCGTTTTTTAATTTACATGCATTATTCATGAGTTTTAATTGTTGATTCTTACTAACAATGATGTTCTGAAGCGAATGATACCATTTAATTGTCCTAACAATGCTTGAAACGAGATTTGCCATTAACGTTTTCTAGGGTTTCAGAAGCTTCGAATTAGGGGTTTCTTCATATGGAAAAATCAGGCCACTAAACCTAGGCCATTGAATTCGTGACATCCAGACGAAGCAAACTGACTACTCGCGCCCTTTTTATATTACAGCATGGGCTATTCGCTATTTTTACAGGTCTTGTTTAGTGGGGGTTTAAAACCCCCGCTACTTGTTTATATTGCAGGCAGAAAAAGGAAGAAGACGCGTGCGTGGCTTCATATGGTTGGACCATTCAAATAATTCAGCGCGCTTTTTGCTTTCTACCACTAACGCTTGTTTTTATTTTATAATAATTATGCTTCATTATATTAACAGATGCGTGCATTAGCTCAGTTGGTGACTGAGGTGTCCTGCAGGTATTGGGACCTGGGTTCGATTCCCAGGTCCCCCCACATATTCCATAATTTTTGTCCTAATGCGTTTCTATGCAGCGTTCGTTCAAAGGACCACCATACGTCCTAATGCCCAAGCTTGCCAAGTGTCTCTGGCGCTCCATCCAATGGCCAAATAATGCAGTCCATGGTACACGCCAGTCAATGCACATACACACGCGCTAGAAAGTCAACGAAGGCCTTGGAATCTGATGGGCCAAATTGCTTCACAAAAACCTCCTAAATGGGCCTGATACCCCCCATGGTTTGCATTGTTTTTTTTATTTTTGTTTGATTTTCTTTAAATTATTTTTTAATGTTTTAATTATTTCTTTTTACCATAAAATAAATTTCACAATAAAAAAATCAGAAACTAAAAATGTTTATTTATTTTTAATTATAATTAATTTCACCATTGTTTTTTGTAAATAAACTTTAATAATTAACTAGTTAATTTAGGTTTTAAAACTTCAATCTTTTTCTTAATAAATTAAAATATGTAGAAATTAGGGTTTTTAACTTTTTCATCCTTTTTTTTAATAAATAATTTTCTCATCATTATTATTATTATTAATTACCAAATATTTTTGTAAATAAATATGTAATTTAATTAATTAGTATAAATTAGGTTAAACTTTAATATTTTTTCTTTAACAATTAAAAATAATTTAGAACTAGGGTTTCATTTAACTTCTAGTTAATTTTATTTATTTTCATTAAATACCAAAACATAAAAAACATTTCTTTTCTTTTATTAAATAATTAATTAACTTTTAATTTAATTTAATTTCAAAAGGGTCCAACGCCCTCGAACATTCCATTTTTATTCTTTTCGCACGATATTTTATTTTCTTGTGAATATTATGTAATTGCTCAAGCCATGTAATAGTAACTAGGTTTTATTTTCCGCATTTTTTATCAAACGGGTCTTTGTTAATTTGGCGATGTATAGACCCGCGCCTTGTAATAACGTAGGATTTTACTTTCCGCATTTAAATTTCCACACTTTTAAATTCTAATTGCATGAAAGAATGTATGGCCTAAATTAAAAACAAGCGTAGATCACCATGATACATGTACAAGATAACATAACATGAAAACAACACACAAATTCACACACCACTTCTAGGGTACGTCTCACTGTTGCCTTGCCTTCGAAACGTGGTCGTCGAGTATAGGACGTTTTAGTAAGTCCTTATGTCCATGACATGATCCAGTTGCCTCGAAACGGTTGCCTCGGAAATTAAAAAGGATCAATGGCATAAGGGTAGCTTCTAAGGTGTCCTACTGTTGCTCTGGTGACCACACTGTCCCTACAAACGAATTGACCCGAACACCTCCAACGGTGGTGCTACCTACCTTTCAATGGTGGGATGGCACTACTTTAAGGACATCTACACAGCCTAACTCCTTAGGGTAGGTAGATGACTCGTAGATACTTGCTCTATTTCAAAAAACAAATCAAAAACTCTTTTCACACCGACACTTTCAAAAAGCTTTCAAAACAATTTTTCAAACACGCTTGAGGACTGATACAAGAGTCGATCTGAAATCTTTAAACGAAACTTTTTCAAACCCACTCACATTTGAAAAGCAAACAAACATTTTGAAAACACAATGAGCAAGTATCTAAGAGCCCATGGATAACCATGGATAGAAAGGGTGCTAACACCTTCCCTTTCTATAAATCTACCTCCCGAACTGAGAAACTATCTCATAAGGAATTTTGCTGTGCTTTTGTCCTGTCCATGTTGGAGAAAATAAAAGACGGTGGCGACTCTTGCTTACTGCGACATTTCGCGAAACCAGCGTTAAACAGTCAGTTCCAGATCCACCGATCACACTACTCTTAATTGTTCTGCATGCTCTTCTTCTAACTTAGAGTAAATCAAAATGTCATAAATGAATACCACTACAAACTGATCCAAATAAGTATGAAATATATGGTTCATGTACTTCATGAATACTCCCGGCGCATTAGTAACACCGAAAGGCATCACCGAATACTCATAATGTCCATAACGCGTTCTAAAAGCCATCTTTTGAATATCTTCATCCTTCACTTTAATCTGATGATAACCCGACCTCAAATCTATCTTACTAAACACACGAGCATACACCAATTGATCCATCAAGTCATCTATTCTTGGAAGCAAATACTTGTTCTTAATTGTCACTTTATTCAACTGTCTACAATCAACACAAAGCCTCATACTTCCATCTTTCTTCTTTAATAACAACACTGAAGCTCCCCACGATGATACACTTGATCTCACAAACTTCTTTTCAAGTAACTCTTCCAATTGCTTCTTTAATTCTAGCAATTCAGATGCAGATATCCTGTAAGGTGCCATAGAAACAGGTCTGGTACCAAGTACAAGATCAACAGAAAATTCAACTTCTCTCTCTGGCGGTGCATCAGGAATTTCATAAGGGAAAACTTCAGGAAATTCACGCACCACCTTCAATTCCTCAATTATAGCTTGATTATCGACAGATAGCGATGCCATCAACGAGAACATCTGAGCCTCTTCTTGCATCAACTTCCTCAACTGTCTAGCAGACAACAGGCTAACTTCCTCTTCCTCAGGATTAGAGAACCTCACAGTCTTGTTATAACAGTTAATATGAACATAGCTATGCTCTAACCAATTTATACCCAAAATCACATCCAACCCTCTTAAAGGCAAAAAAACCAAATCAACAATAAAGTCTCTGTCAAATATCGACAAAGGTCACTTTAAACACACAAAAGAAGTAGTCACCAACCCCTTGGCTAGAGTGTCGACGACCATCTCTCCATTCATAAGACAACATAAGACCCAATCTTTCAACATAATCAGCAACAATAAAATAATGAGTAGCACCAATATCAATAATAGTAATTAAAGGAGTACTATTAATGAAACATGTACCTCTGATAAGTCTGTCCTCACTAAATGTATGACTCTCAGCCAAAGCGAACACTTTTCCACTGGTTTGCGCCTTCTTTGATTTATGGAACTGTTGGCTCCCAAATTCGACACTTACTATATTTGGTCTTTTGGACCAAATAACTGGAATGAACCAAGCCAGGAAGTATGATTCGACACATGAAATAACTTAAGGAAACGATCTAAGTTATATTGGAATCTTCTACCAAGGGCTCATTCGACTGAAGAAAACTTATGTCACTCGACTAAGAGAAAGTATTCTCGCTTTGACACATGATACAAGGACTATTTGAATTTTGAATTATTGGAGGGAAAGGAAGTTCCGCCAGCGTTTAAGAAAAGGCAACATGGCTGAAAGCCATAGGTCGAGGGACATGCAGAAGACACTTGTCTTCATCCTAGCACAAAATGTTCCCTCGACGGTTACCTATTTTTAGTATAAATTAAGAAACTTGTGTAATTCTCAAGTGTGTTCAACCTATTGTACTAAGTCACTCAAACATTATCCAAGTAACTGCTGCGTGAGAAAGGATAAAGCTGTGAAATGTACGTTGGAAACACCTTTTTTCCTTAATGAAAGTCTTTTACATTACTTTACTATTATCTTACAAAGTTATCCCTTTTTCTTTTACTTCTTTTACTTGCATTTCTATACTTCTGCTTACTTTTCAACAATCTCAAACATCCTTTCTTTGGGTCGAACGTGCGTTCTTCCTGCTTATCCATTTTACATAAAAATTAGCATATGTCATGGGATTAGTTTGATCAATCCCGTAAGTAAACCAAAAAATTACCTTTTTGAAGATCATCGATTGTTTACCAAAAACAACGGTAAACAAATTGGCACACCTGGTGGGACGTTGCTAATTTTCTATGTTATTGTGTTTTTCCTGTACAGTTATAACATTTCATGTTATTAAGAAGTGGTAGAGTAACCAACAAATATACTGTTAGGAAGGAAAATAGAGAGTAGTATGGCTAACGGGCCAAACCATGGAGAAATGGTTACTACTGCTGTCGAAGGGAATATCCCAACTTCTGTTGGATCAATGCCAGCGTTAACCACAAACCAAACTGGACCCTTACTTTCGTATGTGGGTCCAAGAGGTCCTTTAGGAACGCCTCCACCAAGGATAAATTTAGGATCTCGATCAATTGTACCCCCAGGCTTTTCGACAACCTGGATGGGTCGAGAACAACCATATGGCATGCCAACAACTGAAATGGCTAGCCTTATGAATGCTGCTTCCACTTTTTCAGAACCTTTGGTGAACGCAACATCACCATTACAAGGGTCTGGAGCCAGTAGAAACCAATTTTTGGGAGGGCCATCTCACATAATACCAGGCCTCACAAATGTTTCAACAATAATTTTAAGGCAACAAATGGACGAAAGTAATCATGAAATGGTACAAATGCTAGCACAAACTCTAAGTATAGTGCTAAATCCCCTCATTCAGACTGCTATACAGTCGAATCAACAGATGACAACGCAAATGACACGCATGGCTGAATTCTTTGGGGTACCCCAAGTTGTTCGACAACCCCAGAGGATACCAATAAGAGTAAATGAAGGGGTAATTATGGAAGAGGATTTGACTGTTAATCCAAACCCTCAGATTCCTAGGGTAGAAGCAGAACAACCAAGGATAGAGATACCACGAAACCTTCGAGAAATCGATCAAGGCGTTATTATGGCTAATAGAAACCAAAACGCTGACGAATTAATATAGCAAGTTCGACACCAAAACTATGGGATAAACAATAATTTAACCGCCATGATCGAGAGGATCATGCTTCAAAATGGGATGAATGTTGGTTTTCACAGACCAAAATTTGCATCCCCATTGTCAGAATATATTCTGCAAACAGACTTACCACCTAGGGGAAAAGTCCCAAAATTCACTAAATTTTCAGGGGATACGACAGAGTCGACTGTCGAACATCTGGCTAGATATTTGATAAAGGCCGGAGAAATAGAAAACAACGTGTGATACAGTGGGAAGAACTGACTGTTTTTTTTGGAATGCTAGTTTACGTTTTGCGTTTGTTTTCGCAAAATGTCGCGGTAAGCAAGAGTCGCCACCGGCTTTTATTTTATCCAACAGGAAAGGAAAAAAGCACATAAAAATTCCTTTTTCGAGGTATTTCTCGGGTTCGGGGGGTAGATTATAGAAAGGGAAGGTGTTAGCACCCTTTCTATCCGTGGTTATCCACAGGCTCTTAGGTACTTGCTCATATTGTTTTCAAAATATTGCTTTCTTTATGCTTGTGGGTTTGAAAAAGTTTTTGTTTGAAAACTTCGATTTAACTCTTGCTTCTGTCCTCAGGAGCATATGAAGTGTTTTTGAAAACTTTGTTCGAAAAGTGTAAGTGCAAAAAGTTTTTGATTTTTGAAAGAGCAAGTATCTAAGAGCTAATCTACCTACTCGAAAAAAAAGAATCGTTCTATGCTAATTTCCTTTAGACAATGCTATCCCACTATTGATGAGTAGGTATCATCGTCGTTGGAGTTTAAAGGGTCAATTCAAATGCGGGACGAGCGGTCACTAAAGCAATGTTAGGACGCCTTAGGGGTAACCCTAATGTCTTAAATCATTTGTTTTGAGGCAGCAATATCCGAGGCAACCATTTCAAGGAGACTATGATCTTTGGACAAGAGGACGACCTCTAAAGTGACCTATACTCAATGACCGCGTACGAAGGCAACCAAGTGGGGTGTACCTTAAGAGTGCGTATGTGCGAGAGTGTTGTTTTTCAATTATTTTATCTTTGTACATGTTAATGGTGATCTAAGTTAATTTTAGGTTAAAACATACAGTCTTGTCATGCATTCCTATTATCAAACATCTAACAATTATATTTTGCGGAAATAAAATGCGGAATTTAAATTACAAGGCGTCGGGTATTTACATCGCCAAAGACAAACCCCTTTAAAAATAAATAAAGCGATAAATAAATAAATAAATATCTTATTAAGCTATTACAATCTGGAATCAGATACATAATAGGATAAAAGAAAATGAATCGCGTGCGAGAAATTAAATCGAGTCCGAGTTTAGGGTTTTGACCCTTTTTTGTTAAAGAAAAGATTTTTTTGGTTATTTTTGAATTTATGAAAGAAATTAATCTAAGTTAATTGCTAAATTAAATAAATTAATTAATTAAATGAAAAAGTTATTTTTGGGTTTTGGGTATTTAAAGAAAGAAAATAAAATTAATTAATGTTAGTAAAAAACCTAATTAAATCTAATTGAATTTTAATTATTTACAAAAATGTGAAAGTTATTCTAATTAAAATTCTAAATTAATTTAATTAGTGTTTATTAATAAAAATAAAAATAAAAATTTGATTAAATAAATAAAATATTTTGTGATTTTGTTTTATAAAAAAGGGAATTTTTCAATTGGTTAGTAAATAAGCAAATAATATAATAATTAATAAAAATAAAATAAATGAAATAGAAAGAGAGAAAGGGGGTATGGGCCTGAAAAGGGTGTTTGAGAAGCAATCCTGAGGCCCAAACGAGCTGGCCCTTTGCTGACTTTGTGAGATCCAGTGGGTGCACGTTGACTTGGTCTATGGTAGACCATCAGCTTTTGGCCACCAGATTTGGCCTATGGCCATCTGGCCATCAGATGCTTGAGGATGTATGACGGGCTTCACGCTTGGAGGTACATACGATCACTTGGAAAATAATAATATCAAAGAAGTGGAGGACCTGGGATTCGAACCCAGGTCCTGTAGGCGTTTGGAGTGCTTGCTTTGCCACTGGGACGCTTTGCTTCATTCGTTAGTAATATACAAAACAAATATAATATACACAAACAAGTCAATATGCCAGCAAACAAAAAAACTCGCGAATTATTTGAACCGGCCAATCAGAGGAAGACACAATCTCGTCCTTGTCTTCAGGCCTGTAACAAAGTTACCTGCGGATTTGAATCCGCAATTAAAAGCATAGGCCATTCCTAAAATTCATCTCAGGCTACATAAATTCATTCCAAGGCCATGGTTGCATTCGTCTCCCTCTTCCGGTCATGCTTGTAGCCATTATTAAGGCTGATTTTATCTGAAACAAAAAACCCTAAAACAAGAAGCAAAACCCTAACAATGGCGTTTTCCGCCACAGAGCATATAAATGAAATCAAATAATGCAAAATGCTTGGAAATGATCTGGTGATTACAAATATGTCATTAATTCATTGTAACAATGCATAATTTTTGAAATACGAAACCAAGTGCAGAAGGGGATCACGTGACACTTACAACGCTCTAGGAGGTTGGAAAATGCGTGCTTTTGATCCAAGAAGGTTGAGTGAACACCCAGGAATCGATTGGGATCGCTTTTGGCTTCTGAAAACCTCTCTTGCTATGATTTCGAATTCCAACTTTTGTCACTTTTTTCAAACTTGGTTCTGCTTGTTCTTACAACCTCCAACCCTGGTTTCGATTTGTTTAGCTTCCTTATGTATCATACAATGTGCTAGGGTAACAAAATTGGAATGAATCTCTCTAAATCAATGCACCCATATTTGATTTGATCTCCTTTTGAAAGCTTGCCAAATTTGTCAAAAATCAATCCTTTTGCACATGGTATGGTGAGATATGAATTTGATGAGATTAATGATGATGATCTCAACCTGAAATAGCCAAAAAATCTTGGTTAATCAATGTTTGGGATTTTATACGATTTAATTTGATTTAAAATGAAATAATTCAATAAAAAATCAAATAAAATAATAAAAATAAGATATGGGCTCATGGCTGAAGCTAGGACACGTGGACAATGATGCAAGCTCAAATCAAGTGGAAAAGAATGGGCCATTTGACAAAATTTGAAGTTTTGAGGATAGTTGACTTTTGGCAATTTTGAAAAAATGTCCAACTTCAACAATGCATAACTTCTTCAATTTTGAGCTTTTAGAGGTGTTCTTGGACTTTTTAGAAATATTGAGATGTCCTCTAAGCAAACCTTTTGGTATCATCTCATTTTGATATACAATGCTCAAGTTATAAGCTTTGGAAAAAAGATGTTTTTGTTGACTTTCAAAAATGACCTATAATGTCTAATTTTATAACTTCTTGTGAGTGCATTTTCTGATCTTGGGGTATGAAGATGGATTGTAGGAAATTTCATCCTCTTTAAAATGAGCTTTGGATGGGTCATTTCTCATAAAGTATGATAAAGTTATGCTTGGTCGAAGTTGAGTTGACTTTTGCTACAAAACCCTAATTTAGCAACTTTTGAGTCTTGATGAATTTTGAGCAATCCTTGATGAATAATGATCAACCCTTGATTAAATGATGAAATATCCTTCAAAATGAGAATGTTAACAAAAAATCTTGAAGTTTGACTGTATTTGGGTCACAATTGACTTTTGCCCTAGAACAATCGATCTTTGGACCCTTTGAGCAATTGACTGAGCAAAATTCCTCTGCAAGGATTGAAATTTGACATGGATGACCTTGAGAACATATTAGGACATTGGGGAGCACTTGAGGTCATTTGGACTTAAGGATCTTGATGCAACACAAAACCCTAATTTGGGGTTGACTGCCTTTAGGAGATAGCTTGACTGTCCAACTCTTGAGCAATCTTGAGCCACTTGGAGATTTTCCTTGCAATGTTTTGAGAAATATGAGAGGGCAAATTTTGGGGTACAACAGCTGCCCCTGTTCAATCTTCTTAAACCTTAGGATGTAGATTGGATTTCGCGCCTTTCGTGATCCGAAGGTAGAAGATGATTAAACACTAGAGTGCCCAGAAATTTGCACTCGCATGAAGTGGTATCAGCCTTGTGATGTCGGGAATGGGCTTACAGATGCCATTTGGAGATTGCTGGCGGGAGGATGGGCTTAAAGATGCCATCTTCATGAGTGTCGATCGCATAAGAGATTCCTTAGCGAGAACTTGCATACCTGTTGTTGTGGAAGATTCTGCTGGGGAAGCCTGGTTTTTGTTGAGATTTAGGAACTTGTCTGTGCTTCAACTGAGAGAATGCCTCTGCTGAGTTTTAAGAACTTGTCCGTAATTTAACTGGGGGGAAACATCTTCATCAAGATCTAGGACTGTCTGGTCTTCAACAGAGTATAATTCTGTTGAGATTTTAGAACTTGTCCACACTACGACGGAGGAAATTGTCAAGATTGAGAACCTTATCTGTAATTCAACCGAGGATAATTCAGTTGAGATTAAGAACCGGTCAGGTATTCGACTGAGGGAAACATCTTCATCAAGATTTAGGAACTGTCTGGTATTCAATGGAGTATAATTATGTTGAGATTGTAGAACTCGTCCACACTTCGACGGAGGAAAATTATCGATATTGAGAACCTTATCTGAAATTCAACCGAGGATAATTCAGTTGAGATTAAGAACTGGTCTGGTCTTCGACTGAGGGAAACATCTTCATCAAGATCTAGGACTGTCTGGTCTTCAACGAAGTATAATTCTGTTGAGATTTTAGAACTTGTCCACACTACGACGAAGGAAATTACCGAGATTGAGAACCTTATCTATAATTCAACCGAGGATAATTCAGTTGAGATTAAGAACCGGCCAGGTCTTCGACTGAGGGAAACATCTTCATCAAGATTTAGGAACTGTCTGGTCTTCAACGGACTATAATTCTGTTGAGATTGTAGAACTCGTCCACACTTCGACAAAGGAAAATTGTCGAGATTGAGAACCTTATCGGAAATTCAACCGAGGATAATTCAGTTGAGATTAAGAACCGATCAGGTCTTCGACTGAGGGAAACATCTTCATCAAGATCTAGGACTGTCTGGTCTTCAACAGAGTATAATTCTGTTGAAATTTTAGAACTTGTCCACACTACGATGGAGGAACTTGTCGAGATTAAGAACCTTATCTGTAATTCAACCGAGGATAATTCAGTTGAGATTAAGAACCGGTCAGGTATTCGACTGAGGGAAACATCTTCATCAAGATTTAGGAACTGTCTGGTCTTCAACGGAGTATAATTCTGTTGAGATTGTAGAACTCGTCCACACTTCGACGGAGGAAAATTGTCGAGATTGAGAACCTTATCTGAAATTCAACCGAGGATAATTCAGTTGAGATTAAGAATCGGTAAGGTCTTCGACTGAGGGAAACATCTTCATCAAGATCTAGGACTGTCTGGTCTTCAACGAAGTATAATTCTATTGAGATTTTAGAACTTGTCGACACTACAACGGAGGAACTTGTCGAGATTAAGAACCTTATCTGTAATTCAACCGAGGATAATTCAGTTGAGATTAAGAACCGGTCAGGTCTTCGACTGAGGGAAACATCTTTATCAAGATCTAGGACTGTCTGGTCTTCAACGGAGTATAATTCTGTTGAGATTTTAGAACTTGTCCACACTACGACGGAGGAACTTGTAGAGATTAAGAACCTTATCTCTAATTAAACCGAGGATAATTCCGTTGAGATTAAGAACCGATCAGGTCTTCGACTGAGGGAAACATCTTCATCAAGATCTAGGAACTGTCTGGTCTTCAACGACGTATAATTATATTGAGATTGTAGAACTCGTCCACACTTCGACGGAGGAAATTGTCGAGATTGAGAACCTTATCTGAAATTCAACCGAGGATAATTCAGTTGAGATTTAAGAACCGGTCAGGTCTTCGACATAGCTGAGAATTTAACTTCATCCTTCCTGAAAGGTAAAGGTCAGTCATATGCAATGCATGATATGGATCAAGCAATGATGTTCTCAAAATAAATGAGATTGTGTTGTATGATGCGTATATGCATGTATCATGATGTATGGAAATGTAATGTTTCTAGCTGGGGAAAATAAATGCCGGATAGCTGCTAGAGAATAGAGTTGAATTCTTCGTTTCCGCTGGGGATAGCGAATGAAGATGATTGATGAGAATAAGCCTGCAGGAGAGGATAACTCTGTTGAGGAATAAACTGATGAGGAGATTACTCTGTGGGGAAGAGATGTTCTACTGAGGATTCTACTGATAAATTCCGTTGGGGACGAATTACCATTGCTGGTGATACTGAATCCTGTTGGGGATTGAATTCCTATTTGTGAAAGGAAAGAACTCCGCTGGGGATGATCTTTCAGTTGCGACTTCACTGGGGATAACCTTTTAGACTCTAATGGGGATGATCCTTTGAGCTTTGCTGGGGACAATCTTCCTTTGAACTCGGTTGGGGATATTTATTTTTATACTCCGCCGGGGACGAACTTCCAGAGTCTACTGGGGATGATTCTTCAACTCCACTGGGGAAGCTTTTTCAGACTGCACTGGGAAAATTTTAACTCCACTGGGGATATCTTGTATTCTGCCGGGGAAAATTCTTATACTCCGTTGTGGAATATTAAGACTGCCGGGGATATTAAGCCTTTTCAGTGTTGATGGTAGATAAACTCTGCTTGGGGGAAAATATTACCGATTCATTCATTCACGGTTGCAAGTGTCAGTTGGGGAGAGCTATCATCACTGTCTTTACGGGGAGTGAAAGTATCTTAGCCATATTCTTCAGCTGAATTTACCGCTGTACCTGGTGGATAGAGTACTGTACAGTTTGGACAATTTTATTGCCCCTGTTTCTGATATTACCAGTAATCGTCTTTTGTTTCGCATGTAAATATTTATGAGCAGCAATTAATGTCAAGTGCATGTATCAAAAATGAACATTGGACGTTCTTTGCAAAACAAAACAGATAAAGGAAAAATAGCTTGAAATTTCTTTGAAAATGAATGGTATTGATTTTGAAGTTTGGCCTGTAAATATGCGCTTTTGTACAAGAGGCTAACGTCCTTGTGAGAGAATGCCGCCGAACAAATAGATTTTACACAATTTGTGAAAAACTAAACAAAACAGCTATGTGAATAATCCCACTGGGTTCCAACTCTGCTATTGCCTTTATGTCCTCGAGCATCTCATTGCTTTGCTACTTGGTTGAAGGTAGATCAGATTTATTAGTGCCGTCCGAGCTTGATAGTCGATACCGAAGTCTGGATGCAAGGTGATCCAATGAGACATAGTGTCACGCTTTGATCCCTAATTTTTGCCTGGACCACCCTTTCGGGTTTTCAGTCCACCAGGATACCCTTTTTTGCCCAAGCCGCCTTTTTAGGTTTTCGACTTGCCGGGTGTACAGTTTTTTTCTTCATTTTCATCCTTTATTTTTTCCCGAACCCTTTTGGTTCGCCGGGAAGCCCTTATTTTTGCCTAGGCCAGTCGACCTAGCGGGTCTTTGATTATGCGTAGTATCTTTTCACTATGTATGCATTGACGGGGTGAGGAAGGTCGTCACCATCCATGGTGGTTAGAATCATAGCTCCTCCTGAGAAAATGTTCTTAACCACAAATGGCCCTTCGTAAGTAGGAGTCCATTTTCCCCTGGGATCACCTTGAGGTAGTATGATGCGCTTGATCACCAGATCCCCAACTTGATACTCTTGTCGTCTAACTTTCTTGTTAAATGCCTTGATCATCCTTTTTTGATACGTCTGACCATGATAAATAGTAGTAAGTCTTTTTTCGTCAATTAAATTCAGCTGATCAAGCCGGGTCTGGATCCAGTCATCTTCGCTCAAACCTGCATCCTTCATAATCCGAAGAAAGGGTATCTGTGTTAGAACATAGTTTGATTCTACAACCCTCAGTTAGAGTTTTGATGATAACAAAATACAAGATTAAATAAATTGTAAAGATTTATATATTACATATATGCTACTTAAAAATTATGTTGTGTATTTACAGAAACTCTGATGGAATCAGCATCAGAAGATCATCATCAACATCAACATCAGAAGATATGTCAGCATCAGAAGATCAAATAACATGTGCTATACGCTGAAGCCTGATGAACAGAATCTGCGTATAACATACTCTGATCCTGATCAAGATCATAAGCAAATCATCAGCACTCAGAAGCGTCAGCATAAAGGAAAGAACACTCTGATTTCCATAAGCAGAGAAGACTCTGAAGTGTCAACATTACTAAGCATTCAAGGCAGATTAATTACCAACGGCTTTATCAAAGACAAGATCTTCTCAAAAAGGAAAGAACGTTATTTGCATTGAAATGAAGTTATGGACAACAACGTATCTATTCCAAGGCTATATAAACAAATCTGTGAGAAAAGAAATGGCTAATTCTCTAATATGCACATACGCATAAGCCAATCATCTTTACGTTCTCACTCATCCAGTTTGCTAAAGTTCTCAAGCGCTTACTCTATAACTCTAGCAATCTAGTTTTATCCAAGCTTAATATTGTGTATTATCACAGTTGTGATATATAGTTTTTCTAGAAAACATTAAACACACCTTTGTTCATTTATTTGTAAGAAAATTACCTTGAGATAAACCGGTCTGTGGTTAGACTCAAGAAGGCTTTGACAGTTGTTAAAGCAGTTGTTGTATTCAGTTGAATATAGTGGATTAAGACCTTGTTGGAGAGAGGCGAAATCACCTTGACGGGTGGACTGGAGTAGTTTGAGATCAAACGAACCAGGATAAAAATACAGTGCTATCTGCATTTGATTTCAAGTTTTACAATTCAACCCCCTTCTTATGTTTTTCACTTCTTCAATTGGCATCAGAGCGCCTGGTTCTGAGCTTATAAAACTTAACCGTGTCAGTACAAGATCCAGCATAAGAAAAACACAATGGAAGGACCACATCAAAACATCAACAATGACAACAAAGAAGAAAGAGACAGATTCAGTGGCAAACCTCCAGTCTTTGATGGAGAGAACTTTGACTACTGGAAAGACAGATTTGAAAGCTTCTTTCTAGCCCATGATGCTGATCTGTGGAACATGGTGACTGATGGATACACACACCCAGTGAATGGAAGTGGTCAGAAGATTGACAGGAAAGCAATGTCTGATCAACAAAAGCGTGATTTCAGAAATCATCACAAGGCCAGAACAATTCTTCTCAGCGCCATCTCTTATTCTGAATATGAAAAAATATCAAACAGAGACACTGCAAAGAACATGTTTGACTCCCTGAGAATGACGCATGAAGGCAACATTCAAGTCAAAGAAACCAAAGCTCCTGCGCTCATTCAGAAGTACGAGGCATTCAAGATGGAAGAAAGTGAATCTATAAAAATGATGTTCTCAAGATTTCAAATTCTGGTTGTTGGTCTCAAAGTCCTTGACAAAGGGTATTCTACTGCTGATCATGTTAAGAAGATCATCAGAAGTCTGCCAAAACAGTGGAGGCCAATGGTCACAGCACTGAAGCTAGCTAAGGATCTCAACAAAATCTCTCTGGAGGAACTTGTCAGCTCCCTCAGAAGTCACGAGATATAGCTAGAAGCAGATGAACCTCAAAAGCAAGGTAAGACATTAGCTTTAAAATCTAACAGAAAATCTGACTCCAAGGTTTTGCAGGCTTTTGAAGAAACCTCTGATGGGTCCTCATCAGAAGAAGATGAACTGTCTCTCCTCTCCAGAAGGGTGAACCAACTGTGGAAGTAGAGGCAAAGGAAGTTCAGGAATCCCAGAAGATCAGAGAATCAGAACGAATCTTTCTCCAGATACGGAAGGTCAGAATCCTCCTCTGGACACAGAAGATCTGAAGGCTCTTCAGGAAGCAGAAATCCAAACAACAAAGACATCATCTTCTATGAATGTAACGAGCAAGGGCACTACAAAAGTGACTGCCCAAAGCTTCAGAAGGAAAAGCCCAGAAGAAAGTTTGGCAAGGAAAAGAAGAAAAGTCTCATGGCCACATGGGATGATTCTGATACATCTGAAGCTGACTCAGAATCAGATGATGAGAGAGCAAACATAGCTCTCATGGCAAACATAACAGAAGATAGTGAAGCTTCTGAATCAGACTCTGAATCAGATACAGAAGAGGTATTTCCTGACTTTGCTATTAACTTTACTAAGGCTGAACTAGCTGAAAGCCTTAATGAAATTTTGGAAAGATATCAGCAGATCAGAGTTAAATTCAGAAACCTGAAAAGGGATCTCGCTTCTGACTCTGATAAAACTGAGAGTCTCAAATTGGAAAATTATGAGTTGAAAGATAAAATTTCAAAATTAGAAAATCTATTGCAAAACTCTCAGAAGGAAACAATTCCTAAAACTCCCAGTAGTGCTGATGAGATCATCAAGGAGTATGATCACAACTTTCAGAAGTTTCTAGCTAAAAACATAGATAGAAGCAAAATGACTTCAATGATCTATGGAGTTAGCAGAAATGGCAGAAAGGGAATAGGATACCAAGGTAAGGTACCTACACCAAAGAATGCCATGGACTTAGTTATAAAACGCACCTCACTTGATTCACACTTCGTATATGGGCACACACATGACATCAAATATACTAGTAGCAATTATGCTGTTAAACCAAAATTCAACCAGAGTTTTGGTAAAACTAACAAATCAGGACCCAAGAAAATATGGGTACCTAAGGATAAAATAATACATGTGGCAGATATCTTTAGCAGCAAAGCAGAAACATCAGTCATGGTACCTGGACTCTGGCTGCTCACGACACATGACGGGAAGAAGGCATATGTTCCAAAGCCTGGAACTTAAGCCTGGAGGCCATGTAGGCTTTGGAGGCAATCAAAGGGGAAAGATCACTGGCTCTGGAACAGTAGGTAATGGAAATATTCCCTCTATAAGTAATGTTTTATTAGTAGATGGATTAATGCATAATCTGTTATCCATAAGTCAATTAAGTGATAACGGTTATGATATAATATTTAATCAAAATTCATGTAAAGCTGTTAGTCAGAAAGATGGGACTATCCTATTTAATGGAAAGAGGAGAAACAACATTTATAAAATCAAACTTTTTGAACTAAAAAGTCAGAATGTAAAGTGTCTTCTGTCTGTTAACAACGAGCAATGGATCTGGCATAGAAGATTGGGACATGTTAGTATGAGAAGAATATCTCAGATTAACAAACTCAATCTGGTCAGAGGACTTCCTAACCTGAAGTTCAATTCAGATGCTCTGTGTGAAGCATGTCAGAAAGGCAAGTTTGCAAAACCTGCTTTCAAATCTAAAAACGTTGTTTCCACCTCTAAGCCATTAGAACTTCTGCACATTGACTTATTTGGACCAGTTAAAATTGCTTCAGTTAGTGGCAAGAAGTATGGGTTAGTAATCGTAGATGACTATAGCAGATGGACATGGGTAAAGTTCTTAAGACACAAGGACGAGTCACACTCTGTGTTTGTTACCTTCTGTAACCAAGTTCAGAATGAAAAGGATCTTAGAATCGTCAAATTCAGAAGTGATCATGGTGGAGAGTTTGAAAACAAAGATTTTGAATCATTTTTTAATGACAAAGGCATTCTGCATGATTTCTCTTGTCCTAGAACTCCCCAGCAAAATGGAGTTGTAGAACGAAAGAACAGAACATTGCAAGAAATGGCCAGAACCATGATCAACGAGACTAACGTTGCTAAGATATTCTGGGCAGAGGCAATAAACACAACGTGTTACATTCAGAATAGAATCTCCATAAGACCTATTCTGGAAAATACTCCATATGAATTGTGGAAGAACAGAAAGCCCAACATTTCATATTTTCATCCATTTGGATGTACTTGCTTTATTTTAAATACTAAAAATTATCTGAACAAGTTTGACTCTAAAGCACAAAAGTGTATTATGTTAGGATACTCTGAACGCTCAAGAGGGTACATAGTATACAATACAGAAACAGATTGTGGAAGAATCAATCAGTGTTTGTTTTGATGATAAGCTTGACTCTCAAAAGTCAAAGCAGAATGAATTACTTGCACGTATGGAAATTGAATTCACAGGTACTGAAGACAAGTCATCAGAAGCTCTTAACAGAGACACTCCCTCAACATCAGAAAGAGGCACTGCAAGCAATCCAGCACCTTCTGTTGATCAATCTCAAAAAAGACCATCCAGAAGCAACATGGATCACCCTGAAGAAACTATCTTAGGAAGAAAGGAAGATCCAATCAGAACAAGAGCCAACTTTAGAAACTCTGAAGAATCCATCATGGGACTTGTTTCTCTAATTGAACCATCAACAATTGATGAAGCACTTCTGGACAATGACTGGATTCTAGCAATGCAAGAGGAGCTGAATCAATTCACAAGAAATGACGTATGGGATCTAGTTCCTAAACCAAAAGGATTCAACGTCATTGGAACTAAATGGGTGTTCAGAAAAAAACTGAATGAACAAGGTGAAGTCATCAGAAACAAAGCACGATTGGTAGCACAAGGTTATAGTCAGCAAGAGGAGATAGACTATACAGAAACCTTTGCTCCAGTCGCCAGGTTAGAATCTATCATACTTTTAATTTCATTTGCTGTAAATAAAGGCATCACTCTGCATCAGATGGATGTTAAGAGTGCATTCTTAAATGGCTATATAGAAGAAGAGGTATATGTGCACCAACCCCTTGGTTTTGAAAGTTCAAAAAATCCAGAATATGTTTTCAAACTAAAGAAGTCACTGTATGGTCTGAAACAAGCTCCCAAAGCTTGGTATGAAAGACTAAGTAACTTCCTGTTAGAAAAGGAATTCACCAGAGGGAAGGTGGACACAACCTTATTCTGTAAGACATTTAAGAATGACATTTTAGTCTGTCAGATTTATGTTGATGATATAATATTTGGATCTACTAAATCTTCTCTGGGAAGAGAGTTTGCTAAGTGTATGCAGGCAGAATTTGAGATGAGCCTAATGGGGGAACTGAAATTCTTTCTGGGCATTCAGATCAATCAAACCCCAGAAGGAACTTACATTCATCAGAGCAAATATGTCAGAGAACTTCTGAAGAAATTTGATCTCTCAGAATGTAAGCCATCAAAGATTCCAATGCATCCCACGTGCATTCTGGAAAGAGAAGAGGTAAGTAAAAAGGTAGAACAGAAGGTCTACAGAGGTATGATTGGTTCTCTTCTTTATCTGACGGCTTCAAGGCCTGAAATTTTATTCAGTGTATGCATTTGTGCTAGATTCCAATCAGATCCTAGAGAATCTCACTTAACAGCAGTTAAGCGAATTTTCAAGTATCTGAAAGGTACTACTAATTTGGGTTTGTTTTATATAAAATCAAGTGATTACAGCTTAGTAGGTTACTGTGATGCTGACTTTGCTGGAGACAGAGTATAACATAAAAGCACTTCTGGAAGCTGCCAGTTTCTGGGAGAAAATCTGATCTCATGGTCCAGCAAAAGACAATCCACAATTGCTCTATCAACAGCAGAAGCTGAATACATAGCAGCAGCTGGATGCAGCACACAAATGCTCTGGATGAAAAGTCAACTTGAGGACTTCCAGATATATGAGAGTAACATTCCTATCCTCTGTGACAATACTTCTGCTATTTGCTTAAGTAAAAATCCAATTTTACATTCTAGGGCTAAGCATATAGAAATAAAACATCATTTTATTATGGACTATATTCATAAAGGGATTTAAAATTTAAAATTTATTGACACAGACCATCAATGGGCTGATATTTTCACAAAACCACTTTCTGAAGATAGGTTCAACTTCATTCTGAAACATCTCAGCATGAAGCTCTGCCCAGAATAAAAGTGTTTTAATTTTATATATTAACCTTCAGAACTTTGTTTATTTTCTGTGAACTACTGATCAATATTCCTTCAGAACTTTAGAAGTGCAGATTGTATTAGAATCTATCCAAGAAGATCTGAGCGCTTCATTTCTAGGATGGAAATATGCTGTTCACTCAATCAAACAAGTGTCATCCAGTCATCAGCTATTTCCTGAGGCTGAACACGCGTTCACGCTTCTGAAAAGGCAAAGCGCTGATTGGGTGCATTGAGACACATGTCATGGGTAACCGTTCCTAATATCTTTCTGAATCCCCTAAAATCAGCTATCATTAAATGCTAATAATCATTATTTATTTCTATCTCTTAAACGTTTATGTTTTCAAAACCTTTTTAGAAATCTATTTAAACACTCTTCACACCATTCACACACTTTTACCGTCACTTTTGTTTTCACTCAATATTTCTGATTTCTGATTTCTGTGTTCTTCTTTCTCAAGAAACCCCTTAAATATTTTTCAAAAAACCTCGTGTGAACATGGCTTCTTCCAGCATTCCCTCTTCAGGTTCCCAGAAAGTTGTTTCATCTGAGCAATACGAAGTACCATTCAGAATGCTTCTAACTCCAGTCAAGAATCTTGAAGTTCTGTCAGAAATTATAGTGGATTTCAACAGTCTCAAGGAAAATGGTTTTGATTTATCTGAAGAGATTCAAGCTCAAGGTTGGGAAAAGTACTTTGACAGGCTGGTGGGTCCAACATTTCCTATTTTGGTAAAGGAATTTTGGATTCACGCTTCTTCTTCAAATCACCAAGTTACATCCTACATCATGGGGAAGAAGATTGTGATTACTGAAGACCTGGTTGCTCGTTTGATAGGGTACAATGGAGGTGGTATTCACTGTATAGATATGGAAAAAAAGGTGTGCAGATGCTGCTTTAATTGCAAGGGAAATTTTCACGCTGGGGCTTCCCTCCAGCAAGATTAGAGATTTGAAGGACAAGCACAAAATTTGGGCCAAGATCATTCTGGGCTATTTCAACCACAGGAAGCCTACCAGCTCTCCTGATTACATAAACATAGATCAAAAGTTTCTGATCTATTTTATTTCTCAGAAGGTCAAGATTAATTTAGCTCATCTTCTGTTCAACCATCTCAGAACAAGTGTCAAGGAAACAAGAGAAGATGAACGTACTAAAAGGGATTGGATACCCTTGGGAAGACTGATATCAGATATTCTGACTGAGAATAGGCTGATTGATCATTTGACAGAGGCACAAGAAATCAACACCCTGGAACCTTCTGTTGGCAAGCAGCTGAATGCCAAAAATCTGAAGAAAATGAAGCTGATAAAGAACATTAAGAAGGAGCCTAACGTCACTCCTTTTGCTGAAATCTCCAGCAGAAGAGTCCCTCTGGACGACTTCCCTATGTTCTCAGAAATTGACTCTAAGCCTCAAATCATTTTGAGATATTTGGATGCTTGTAAAGCTGATGGTACATCACCAAATCTGAATATTCAAGATCTTCAGCAGAAGGCACCTGAGGTTGTTCTGAAGAAGACGAAGAAAAGAAAAGCTGCTACAGAAGGACCATCCCAACAGACTCCCAAGAAGAGAGGTAATCCTTCTTCTGTTACTGTTTTAAATTCAACTGCTGTTTCAACATCCATTCCAACTCCATCTGAAATCCCAACACCTCAAACCTTTGATGATTTTGACGTTGACTTTGACCCTTCTGAGTCGTTAACCCTCAGAAGATCCCGCTCCAAACCACAAAATCCAAATACTGCAACCATACCAGAACAAGAACTTGAAAAGGTTCTTTCTGATATAGACCAACACACTTCCGTTCCCGAACCAGAAGATCCAAATCCAAACACATAAATTCCCATCTCACCACAACCTGACATTTCTCTCTCACCAATACCAGAAACTCACTCTCTCCAATACCAGAACCAGAAATCCCACAACCTTCCTCTCCTTAACCAGAAATTAATCCACCCTCTCCTCAACATGAACAATCTCCACAACCTGAGACTCAAACCTCTGAGGCTCAAACCTCTGAATCCCCTGAACCACAACCTTTGGCCATTCAATTTCCCTGTGGTACCACTGTGAATATGTCTCAACTTCCCTCTTCACCAGAAACAACTCCACCAAATACCCCATCAAGTCCAATCGTCATTTCTGACTCTCCCACTCCCTCACCAAAAGCCAATACCGAAAACCACAACAAGACAATCATTGATCTAACAGTCTTTGAACGCCTTGCTGCAATAAACCAGAAAACAACCATCCCTAAACCAAAACATCCAGATGTTGGTTCCAGCATGTTGAACTTTGAAACAAATATACAGAAGTGGACCACTTCTTTGAAACAAGCAAGTCTGGAAGTGGTTGATCCTGCTGTATCAGACTTCCTCTGGACAAAATTCAGAAGATGGGTTTGCGCTGAAACCTTCAAGTTGCAAGACCAGAGCTATGAACAGGCTCAACAGAACTTCAGCAATCTGCTGAAAGAAATTGAAGGTCCAGTTCTGAGCAAGCTGCTTAAGGAAAAAGTTCTCCATCTGGACATTGCTCCTTGGTTTGATCAGCGTCCAACATCCAAAGTTCAACCTGCAGAAGAACAGATGATCCCAGCAGAAGAACAGGTTCAAGAAGAAGATGTTGAAGAAAGCTATGAGAAGCATTCTGTGTCTGAAGATCCTCAAGCCTCCTCTCTTGACAGGCAGACTCTAGAGGACTTGAAAAGATCTGACATGCTGATGAATGAGAGAATGGACAAGCAGGATGCCAAGATTGATGCCATAGCAAACATGGTATCTCAGCAATAGGAAACCAGCACTCAAATCAAGAGCATGTTGGAAGCTCTGTTCACACGACTTCCTCCCTCTTAGAATTTTCTTGTGTTTTCCTTGTTTTCATCACATGTTCGTCTGTAATATTTTTTCCATTATTCTGAACTACTCATTGCTTCTGTTTTGAATATAATCGCTTTTTTAGCTCTGATCACCTTTTTTTTACTTTGATTATTTGTGTTTTTTGATAACTGACAAAAAGGGGGAGAAAGAATGATATTTTTCAATAACGGATTACTGAGACATAAGTCTCAAACATTCTAACATTCTGATATATTTGAATGTCTTTCTTTTGAAAAGCTTACAGGTACAAGAATCTGATGAACTCTGATAAAGTAAAGTTCTGATGCTCAAGGTCTCATGGAATTAAAGGGAAGTAATCAACTCAGGGGGAGTTTTTCTCCTCGTCACTCTGATACCTTTTATTCCTCATCTGTTTGCTCTGATATGTTTATTCCTTATCTTTAATCTCTGATACCGTTTATTATTTATTTGTCTATCTCTGATACATTTTTGTTCTTGATTTTAATTGAAAAAAATCCGGTTTTTGTCATCATCAAAAAGGGGGAGATTGTTAGAACATAGTTGGATTCTACAACCCTCAGTTAGAGTTTTGATGATAACAAAATACAAGATTAAATAAATTGTAAATATTTATATATGACATATATGCCACTTAAAAATTATGTTGTGTATTTACAGAAAATCTGATGGAATCAACATCAGAAGATCAATATCAACATCAGCATCAGAAGATATGTCAGCATCAGAAGATCAAATAACATGTGCTATACGCTGAAGCCTGATGAACAGAATCTGCGTATAACATACTCTGATCCTGATCAAGATCATAAGCAAATCATCAGCACTCAGAAGCGTCAACATAAAGGAAAGAACACTCTGATTTCCATAAGCAGAGAAGACTCTGAAGTGTCAACGTTACTAAGCATTCAAGGCAGATTAATTACCAACGGCTTTATCAAAGACAAGATCTTCTCAAAAAGGAAAGAACGTTATTTGCATTGAAATGAAGTTATGGACATCAACGTATCTATTCCAAGGCTATATAAACAAATCTGTGAGAAAAGAAATGGCTAATTCTTTAATACGCACATACGCATAAGCCAATCATCTTTACGTTCTCACTCATCCAGTTTGCTAAAGTTCTCAAGCGCTTACTCTATAGCTCTAGCAATCTAGTTTTATCCAAGCTTAATATTGTGTATTATCACAGTTGTGATATATAGTTTTTCTAGAAAACATCAAACACACCTTTGTTCATTTATCTGTAAGAGAATTACCTTGAGATAAACCGGTCTGTGGTTAGACTCAAGAAGGCTTTGACAGTTGTTAAAGAAGTTGTTGTATTCAGTTGATTATAGTGGATTAAGACCTCGTTGGAGAGAGGCGAAATCACCTTGACGGGTGGATTGGAGTAGTTTGAGATCAAACGAACCAGGATAAAAATACAGTGCTATCTGCATTTGATTTCAAGTTTTACAATTCAACCCCCCTTCTTGTGTTTTTCACTTCTTCAATCTGAACTTCAATAGGCAAGAATGCCTCCATGCCATAAACCAAGGAATATGATGTTGCCCCTGTTGACGTCCGTGCTGAGGTACGATACCCATGAAGAGCAAATGGTAACATCTCGTGCCAGTCTTTGTATGTCACTGTCATCTTCTGCACAATCTTCTTAATGTTCTTATTAGCCGCTTCAACAATCCCATTCATCTTCGGCCGGTAGGGAGAAGAGTTGTGATGCTGTATCTTGAACTGCTTGCAGAGCTCAGGGATCATTTTATTGTTGAGATTGGTACCATTGTCCGTAATGATCCTCTCTGGTACACCATATCGACAAATCAGATTGTGAAGAATGAACCTTGCCACAACGTTCTTTGTTACAGTAGCAAATGAAGCTGATTCAACCCACTTTGTAAAGTAATCAATGGCTACCAGGATGAAACGATGCCCGTTGGATGCCGTAGGTCTGATCTCTCCGATCATATCAATGCCCCACATTGAAAAAGGCCACGGAGCTGTCAAGACGTTTATAGGAACTGGAGGTATGTGCACCTTATCAGCATAGACTTGGCACTTGTGACAGGTCCGATAATGCTGATAACAGTCGGCTTCCATTATGGACCAATAATAACATGCCCGAAGGATTTCTTTGCCATGGTGTGTCCACTGGAATGAGTCCCGAAAGTACCTTCATGTAACTCTACCGTAATCCTTTCTGCCTCGTTCTTATCCATACAATGCAATAAGGTTGAGTCATGATTACACTTGTAAAGAATGCCATTGCTGATGAAGAACTTTGCTGCGAACCTTCTTAGGAACTTCTTGTCATTAACAGATGCACCCTCGGGGTATTCTTGAGCTTCAAGGTATCTCTTCACCTCATGAAACCAGGGTTTATCTGCTACCTCTTCAGTCTCAATATCACAACAATGTGCAGGTTTGTCCAATCTTTCAATGATAATCCGGGGAGCTTCGTTTTCCCAATTGACTTTGAACATAGAAGACATCGTAGCCAGCGCGTCCGCCAACTGATTCTCCTCTCTTGGGAAGTGTTCAAAGGTTATCTCTTCTAAATGGGGAAGCAATGTCAATACATACTCCTTGTAAGGAATAAGATTTGGGTGTTTCGTATCCCACTTGCCTTTGATCTGACTGATCACGGGAGCGGAATCTCCGAAAACACTCAAGAACTTAATCCTTAGGTTAATTGCTGCTCGAAGACCCATGATGCACGCTTCATACTCCGCCATGTTGTTGGTGCAGTTGAAACATAGTCGGGCGGTGAACAGAGTATGAGAGCCTTTAGGAGATATGATCACGACGCCAATGCCATTACCCAAAGCGTTCGAAGCTCCATCAAAGTACATAGACCATCGGGATCCTTCCCCAGGTCCTTCATCCGGTCCAGGTGCCTCACAGTCAGTTACTATCATGATACTCTCGTCCGGGAATTCAAAGTTCATAGACTGGTAATCATCCACTGCCTGATGTGCCAAATGGTCTGCCAACACACTTCCATTGATTGCCTTTTGAGTTGTGTATTGGATGTCATACTCAGTCAAGATCATTTGCCATCTTGCTATTCTTCCGGACAAGGCAGGCTTCTCGAAGATATACTTGATTGGATCCATTTTTGATATCAATAGAGTAGTGTGAGTCAGCATATACTGTCTCAACCGGCGAGCAGCCCATGCCAAAGTGCAGCAAGTTTTCTCAAGCAACGAGTATCGGGTCTCGCAGTCGGTAAACTTTTTGGTAAGGTAATAAATAGCATGCTCTTTTCGGCCAAACTCGTCATGCTGCCCCAACACGCACCCCATTGAATTATCAAGTACTGTCAAGTATAAGATCAAAGGTCTCCCTTCAACTGGAGGCATCAAAATGGGTGGCTCTTGGAGATACTCTTTGATACTTTCGAAAGCGGCCTGCAATTCATCGTTCCATCTTACCACTTGATCTTTCTTCAGTAGCTTGAAGATTGGCTCACAAGTAGCCGTCAGGTGCGAGATGAATCGGGAAATATAGTTCAAGCGTCCCAGAAAACCTCTGACTTCTTTTTCTCTTCGGGGAGCTGGCATTTCTTGTATAGCCTTTACCTTTGCAAGATCCACCTGTATACCTTTATCGCTTACGACGAAACCCAACAGCTTACCAGATCTCACCCTGAAGGTGCACTTGTTCGGGTTTAACCTCAGCTTGTACAACTTCAACCTGTCAAATAACTTCTGGAGGTGGTCAAGGTGTTCTTCCTCAGTTTGGGATCTGGAAATCATGTCGTCGACGTATACCTCAATCTCGTGATGGATCATGTCATGAAATAAAGCAACCATGGCGCGCTGATACATTGCCCCAACATTCTTCAATCCAAAAGGCATGACCTTGTAACAAAAGGTACCCCATTGAGTAACAAAGGTCGTTTTATCCATGTCTTCGGGAGCCATTTTAATCTGATTATAACCGGAGAAACCATCCATAAAGGAAAATACCTTATGCTGAGCAGTATTGTCAACCAAAACATCGATATGAGGTAGAGGGAAGTCATCCTTGGGGCTTGCCTTGTTCAGGTCCCTATAGTCAACACACATTCGAACTTTACCATCCTTTTTCGGCACAGGAACCACGTTGGCCACCCACTGTGGGTAAGAAGTTACCGCTAGAAAACCGGCGTCAAACTGTTTCATAACTCCAGTCTTGATTTTCTCAGACATCTCTGGGCGCATTCGGCGGACCTTCTATTTTACTGGAGGACAGTCTTCCTTAGTAGGCAGGTGGTGAACCACAATATCGGTATCCAACCCAGGCATATCTTTATAAGACCAGGCAGATCTAAACGTAGTCACGCAGCATATGAATCAATCGTTGCTTGACACTAGGTTCCATATTTGCACCAATCTTGACCTCTTTCTTGTCCTCTTCTGTACCCAGATTTACCGTTTCCACCGGCTCTTCATGCGGCTGTATAGTCCTCTCTTCCTGGAGTAGCAGTCTAGCAAATTCACCAGGCACTTCGCAATCATCTTCACCTTCGTCTTCGACTAAGTTGATCGGACTTTCGAAGTCATAACTGGCGGTAGCAGAGTCATTACCAGTGAGATCCAGAGTGGATGCAGACCTGTATATGCGAGTGTGTGTAAAATAACTATTTTGCAATATATAATAAAAGAAAAACAAGGAGCGCAAAATTTGAAATGCAAGAAACGTCCAATGCTTTTATTAATGATATATGTAGATGACACACATAAAGCCCTCACAAATGAAACCACAGTGCCCCGGGTAAGACACCAGGCCGTAAAGTTTAAAACAATGTCTGTTAAAAATTCAAACAAAAAGTCTCATTACTGGGTAACAAAAGAAATTGGGATGAAGTCCTTTGCTGTCCAGTTGCTTAGTCCACCGTCGGTCGTTGGGTAGATCCAACTGTCAAACTCAGACTCTTCAACATCGCCTTCAATGGCATTCACTCCTGAATTGCTGATGAACAGGGGAGGTCTTCCGATCCGTGCATTCTGAACATCCTTTTGAGCTTCTGCAGTGAAACCCAAACCAAACTTGTTAGTCTTCTGTGCAAAATCAGGGAGTTGTCCCGAATTTTCACACCCACCTTTCTCGACAATAGCCCGAGCATCCTTGAAGGAAGCCATCTTCATGGGAGGATCTTCAACAACAGTCTCAGTTGATGCCAGTGTCTGGGGAACCTCTTCAAAATGCTGAAATGGGGTCTCAATGAACTCCCCATCCATTTCTACATATCGAAAAGAGTTGAGGTGGCTCACCATGTACTCCTCTTCTCCTTGCACTGTCACAATTTTCCCTTTCACCGGGTACTTTAGCTTCTGGTGGAGCGTAGACGTCATTGCCCCAGCTTTGTGGATCCACGGACGACCCAACAAACATGAATAAGATGGACGAATGTCCATCACATAGAATGTAGAGGTGCAAACCTGAGAACTAACCTTAATCGGAATATCCACTTCTCCATGCACCATCCTCTTAGACCCATCAAAGGCCCCAATGACGATGTTGCTTGGTTTCAGCTCCAACCCTTCACAGTCCAACCGGTCTAGAGCTTTCTTAGGCAGAATGTTCAATGAGGAACCAGTATCCACCAATACGTGAGCAAGAGTGGTGCCCTTGCATTCAATGGAGACATGCAGGGCATCATTGTGATTCTTCCCTTTAGCAGTCAAGTCGGCGTCAGAGAAAACCAACCCATTATCAGCAGTCAGACTAGCCACGCAATCCTTAAACTGATCAACTGATGTTTCTTGAGGTACGTGTGCAGTCTTTAGGAATGCAATTAGAGCCTTGGCATGGGCCTCTAAGCATAGTAACAGAGACAACATAGAGATTTTGGATGGGGTTTGCCCCAGCTGCTCGACCACATTGTAGTCGCTCTTTTTGATGATTTTCAAAATTTCCTCCATCTCTTGTCTAGAGGCTTCAACAGTAATTGCCTTCGGTGCCTCCGTCTGGGCAGGCTCATCAGTGGTCCCTTTGCCCCGAGTATTAGATGACTCGACAACAGGGGTAAGAATGGGAACTTGAATCGGAATAGTAGCAGGTACACTGGCAGGGATAATAACAATAGGTTTCCGGATAGTTGGTGGAGAGATATCAGGGGAGAAAAGTCTTCCGCTGCGGGTGACTTTAGCAGGCCCAACAATATTGCTGACGTCAGTATTAGCCTCTTCAGCACTCAAGTCTTGCTTAAGTCCATGATAATATACATCAGCCCCATAATGCCATGGGACAACTTTATTTGATGTATAGGGGATAGGCCCAGGAATAATGATGATCAATGGTGCGATTCCTGGAACATATGTAATTCTAACAGGCTTTCTCGAGGAAGCCTTGGAAGAATTGTCGAAAATGGTGATGATAGCAACTTCTTTAGTAGGAACCAAAGGAACAACAGTCTTCTCAAATAGAATTTCTTTATTATCCATCAGGCGTTGGACACCTGACTTCAAAAGATGGCAACCGGTAGGTAGGACAGAACACATACGGCAACCTTCGTCACAACCCGGAAATAAACTGGCTAACAAAAGGTTCTTCTTCACAGTCATCAAAGGGGTAACAACGTCGTTCACAGAAACCAAAAACGAGTCTTCATCTATAGCATTCACTCCATCCTTGGGCATAGGAGCAGTCACAACATTAGGTCTTTCAGGTGCTTCGAACTCAATCTCCTTCACATCAATTAAGTCATGTACTTTGTTCTTCAAAACCCAACAATCATTCGTATTATGCCCCGGGCTATCAGAGTGAAAAGCACAACGGGCATTAGGGTTGTACTTCGGTGATGTTGTATTTGGATTCTTCGGGGCTTCCCTTGGAATCATTAAGTTGGTTTTCAATAACTGCGGCAGAATTTGGGATACAATCATGTTGAGCTGAGTGAACTGTCTTCGAGGTCTCTCGGTCCTTGGCTGATTGTTGTGCTGAGGAGCACCAGCAGGTCTTGAAATAACAACCGCATTAACAGCTTGGCGGCATTCAGGTCTATTATGGCTTTTCGAACTGTAAACAACGCTGGATGCCTTCTTAAAAGTTTTCTTCTCGGTGCTCGATGAAGCACCCTTCTGTATTTTACCGGATTTGATACCAGCCTCAATCCTTTCCCCGGTCATGATCAGCTCTGTAAATCTGGATGATGAGCTTCCAATCAGATGGTTGAAATATGGACCAGATAAGGTCCCAAGAAACATATCCACAAGCTCCCTATCAGCCAAGGGTGGTTGCACTCTTCCAGCAAGATCCCTCCACTTCTGAGCATAATCTTTGAAACCTTCGCCCGCACCCATTGACATACCCTGGAGTTGGGTATGCGTGGGAGCGAGGTCAGCATTGTATTGGTACTTCTTGTAGAAAGCATCAGCCAAGTCCTCCCAATTACAGATACTAGATCCTTTTAACTGGTAAAACCATACAAGCTGAGTCCCTGAGAGACTATCTTGAAAGAAGTGGATCCATAGGTTCTTGTCAGCGGTGTACGACTGAATCTTCCTAACATACGAACGGAGGTACAGTTTCGGACAAGAAACCCCGTCGTATTTAGCAAAGGCTGGTGATTTGAACTTGTGTGGGATTACCACCCCAGATGACAGACCCAAATCACCAAAGTCCAGACCAGGCACTTTCTGTACTTCCATCGCACTCAAACGGTCTTCCAGTTGCTTGTATCTATCCTCATCCATAGGATATTGGTCTTCGTCGAAGTCCATCTCGTTGTCTGAAACCACAGGGCTAGGAGCCCTCCTTTCTTCCTGACTATCTTTCCCTCCAGATGAGGGGCCTTCAGATCTTGCTGACCCTTAGCCAAATTCATGAACAATTGCTTGCAGAGCCTTGATTGCTTGTTCAGTTGATGGTCAGAAGACATGATGCTTAAATAAACAGCGAAGAAGATGAGAAAACCTGTAAGGGTACCTGTTATGAGGTGCATGGAATGAAATGCGTATGCTATGATTTCAAAGACTTTAGGGATTCAAATTTGTAAACCACAATGAAACACACTTTTATTAGATAAACTTGAAATCAATTGTTCAACAGATGCCTTTAAGGCGTTACATGAAAGAAAAACTGAAAAGTAAATTAAAACTAGAAATTATCAAAAGACAATCAGCACTCCCATGGTCGTTTGCCTTTGGTGCTGACATAGTCGTTGAGGATCCGCTCGTTCTCCAGCTGCCTTGTCAACTTCTGAATCTTTTGCTCTTGCTCGTGATACTTTTCTCGGTAAGTATCCCGTTCTTCCCTTAGATGCATCCAGGACCTCTTCAATGCCCCAATGTCAGTAGGCATGTAAGGGTGTAGGATGGTAGGAGGAACCCCTTCCTCATCAGCAACTTCAACAATGATAGGCAAGACGGCTTCATACGACATTCGCAGCTTTTGGGCACGGATACGAACCCATCGGAGATATGGCTCCATCAGAAGAGAAGTCTTTGAACCCAACTCGTGTGGATAAGACCTGTGAACTCTACCCCAAGCTCTGATGAATCTGCGGCGTTGCTCGTCACTATCCCCTTGGAAATCAAAGACAACACTTGGCATCAGTAACTCATGAGGTCCTTCCCTCTTGGCTCACCTAAACTGACGTAAGGCTAAACACGGATTATAAGTGATCCCTCCATTGGTTCCTATCAGTGGAACATTGGGGTATTCCCCACAACGATCAATAATAGCCACCTCGTCCATGCCCTTGATAGTGCAAATGATGTCATTATGAGAGAGATATATGATTCTATAGGCCCAGCCCATGCCTTCCTTGTTCTTCAGAACTGATTTGGGGAGGTGCAAAATAAGCCACCTCGCTAGCAACGGAGCACATCATATAAGGGTTCCCCGCCTCTGAGCAGTACAGGCATAAAGAGAGTGAAGAATGTCACCCAAGAGAGTGGGTACTGGATTACCGGACATGAAGATCTTCACCGCATTCACGTCGACGAAGGAATCCGAGTTAGGAAAAAGCACCAAACCATATATGAGAAGAGCCAGAATGTCTTCAAATGCCTGGAAGTCTAGACTGTCCCAGAACTGATTAGCTTTACCAACCAAGAACTTAGTCAAGAAGCCCTTTGCTCCACTACGAGTTTCCCAATAAGACATTACCTCAGCCTTTGTCAGGTGGAGGGCTGAAGCAATCTCTTCTGGCCTAAGGATCTTCTCCCAACCTGTGAACGGGGTCTGCTCCAGAATAGAGATACCAAGCATATCTGAGAACTCTTCCAAGGTAGGGACCAACTGGTAGTCCGGAAAAGTAAAGCAATGGTACAGTGGATCAAAGAACTGGACTAAGACACTCATCATCTGCTCGTCCAATTTGGAAGTGACCAAACCCAAGAGGTGACCATGTCTTCTGATAAAGGAAGTAGTATCTGACATCTTGGCAACCAATTCTTTAAGCAGAGCGAGAACTTGGACAAAGTTGATCCGGATGGTGTTTCTACGCATGGGTGTCATGACCTATAAAACAGAACAAAGATGAATCCCTCATGTCTTTGAAATAGGTTAGTCTAATGCAAGATGCATGCAATGTTATGATGTCATGATGTCATGATAGAGAACACACCACAAGTATCCACAAATAAAAAACATGGTAAAGGCACACAAGTCACACATAGAGCCCTTATATTTCAGGCTGGCAAGGAGTCTAGGTACTACCCTCTTTCAGTTTAGTTGGTTTAAACCTGTCCTAAAAAATAGTAACCGGGTTCTAGAGGATCTCAATATCACTGACTATCCTCGATCGATCATAATTCCAGTTTAGCAACCTTTTCTTGCGACCGGAATCATCGCGAGAGTTTGGTCTCAATGAGTGTAGCATACTGCTACTGTTCTATGGCCAAGTTGGTCAATTATAAGTTCTAAGGTCAGTTGGTGCTTAATGACCCCTTAGAAGACCCACATTCTCCTTGTTCCACCACAAGGGATATCGGTACAAACTAAAGTGCCACCACCAATGTAGCTACTGCTTCAACCGTATCGGTCTACGTCGTACAGTTCCCTCACAGTTTATTGCTACTTACCTAAAAGGTATCCCTAGATCCGGGTTAGGATCTATAGTAACTCCGATACAAAGCCCACAAATATAAAGCATACAAATCAAGAAATTGAAAACAATATGAACTATTCCTAAGGTACACCCCACTTATAAATATCCCCAGCAGAGTCGCCAGTTCTGTGATACAGTGGGAAGAACTGACTGTTTTTTTTTGGAATGCTGGTTGGTGTTTTGCGTTTCTTTTTGCAAAATGTCGCGGTAAGCAAGAGTCGTCACCGACTTTTATTTTATCCAACAGGAAAGGAAAAAAGCACAGAAAAATTCCTTTTTCGAGATATTTCTCGGGTTCGGGGGGTAGATTATAGAAAGGGAAGGTGTTAGCACCCTTTCTATCCGTGGTTATCCACGGGCTCTTAGGTACTTGCTCATATTCTTTTCAAAATATTGCTTTCTTTAAGCTTGTGGGTTTGAAAAAGTTTTTGTTTGAAAACTTCGATTTAAATCTTGCTTCTGTCCTCAAGAGCGTATGAAGTGTTTTTGAAAACTTTGTTCGAAAAGTGTAAGTGCGAAAAGTTTTTGATTTTTGAAAGAGCAAGTATCTAAGAGCTAATCTACCTACTCGAAAAAAAAGAATCGTTATATGCTAATTTCCTTTAGACAATGCTATCCCACTATTTATGAGTAGGTAGCATCGTCGTTGGAGTTTAAAGGGTCAATTCGAATGCGGGATGAGCGGCCACTAAAGCAATGTTATGACGCCTTAGCGGTAACCCTAATGTCTTAGATAATTTGTTTTTAGGCAACAATATCCGAGGCAACCATTTCGAGGCGACTATGATCTTTGGACAAGAGGACGACCTCTAAAGTGACCTATACTCAATGACCGCGTACGAAGGCAACCAAGTGGGGTGTACCTTAAGAGTACGTATGTGCGAGTGTGTTGTTTTTCAGTTATTTTATCTTTGTACATGTTAATGGTGATCTAAGTTGATTTTAGGTTAAAACATACAGTCTTGTCATGCATTCCTATTATCAAACATCTAACAGTTATATTTTGCGGAAATAAAATGCGGAATTTAAATTACAAGGCGTCGGGTATTTACATCGCCAAAGACAAACCCCTTTAAAAATAAATAAAGCGATAAAAAAATAAATAAAGGTCCTATTAAGCTATTACAATTCGGAATCAGATACATGATAGGATAAAAGAAAATGTATCGCGTGCGAGAAATTAAATCGAGTCCGAGTTTAGGGTTTTGACCCTTTTTTGTTAAAGAAAAGATTTTTTTGGTTATTTTTGAATTTATGAAAGAAATTAATCTAAGTTAATTGCTAAATTAAATAAATTAATTAATTAAATGAAAAAGTTATTTTTGGGTTTTAGGTATTTAAAGAAAGAAAATAAAATTAATTAATGTTAGTAAAAAACCTAATTAAATCTAATTGAATTTTAATTATTTACAAAAATGTGAAAGTTATTCTAATTAAAATTCTAAATTAATTTAATTAGTGTTTATTAATAAAAATAAAAATAAAAATTTGATTAAATAAAGAAAATATTTTGTGATTTTGTTTTATAAAAAAGGGAATTTTTCAATTGGTTAGTAAATAAGCAAATAATATAATAATTAATAAAAATAAAATAAATGAAATAGAAAGAGAGAAAGGGGGTATGGGCCTGAAAAGGGTGTTTGAGAAGCAATCCTGAGGCCCAAACGAGCTGGCCCTTTGCTGACTTTGTGAGATCCAGTGGGTGCACGTTGACTTGGTCTATGGTAGACCATCAGCTTTTGGCCACCAGATTTGGCCTATGGCCATCTGGCCATCAGATGCTTGAGGATGTATGATGGGCTTCACGCTTGGAGGTACATACGATCATCTGGAAAATAATAATATCAAAGAAGTGGAGGACCTGGGATTCGAACCCAGGTCCTGTAGGCGTTTGGAGTGCTTGCTTTGCCACTGAGACGCTTTGCTTTATTCGTTAGTAATATACAAAACAAATATAATATACACAAATAAGTCAATATGCCAGCAAACAAAAAAACGCGCGAATTATTTGAACCGGCCAATCAGAGGAAGACACGATCTCGTCCCTGTGTTCAGGCCTGTAACAAAGTTACTTGCGGATTTAAATCCGCAGCTAAAAGCATATGCCATTCCTAAAATTCATCTCAGGCTACATAAACTCATTCCAAGGCCATGGTTGCATTCGTCTCCCTCTTCCGGTCATTCCTGTAGCCATTATTAAGGCTGATTTTATCTGAAACAAAAAACCCTAAAACAAGAAGTAAAACCCTAACAATGGCGTTTTGCGCCACAGAGCATATAAATGAAATCAAATAATGCAAAATGCTTGGAAATGATCTGGTGATTACAAATATGTCATTAATTCATTGTAACAATGCATACTTTTTGAAATACGAAACCAAGTGCAGAAGGGGATCGCGTGACACTTACAATGCTCTAGGAGGTTGGAAAATGCGTGCTTTTGATCCAAGAAGGTTGAGTGAACACCCAGGAATCGATTGGGATAACTTTTGGCTTCTGAAAACCTCTCTTGCTATGATTTCGAATTCCAACTTTTTGTCACTTTTTTCAAACTTAGTTCTGCTTGTTCTTACAGCCTCCAACCCTGGTTTCGATTTGTTTAGCTTCCTTATGTATCATACAATGTGCTAGGGTAACAAAATTGGAATGAATCTCTCTAAATCAATGCACCCATATTTGATTTGATCTCCTTTTGAAAGCTTGCCAAATTTGTCAAAAATCAATCCTTTTGGACATGGTATGGTGAGATACGAATTTGATGAGATTAATGATGATGATCTCAACCTGAAATAGCCAAAAATCTTGGTTAATCAATTTTTGGGATTTTATATGATTTAATTTGATTTAAAATGAAATAATTTAATAAAAAATCAAATAAAATAATAAAAACAAGATATGGGATCATGGCTGAAGCTAGGACACGTGGAAAATGATGCAAGCTCAAATAAAGTGGAAAAGAATGGGCCCATTTGACAAAATTTGAAGTTTTGGGGATAATTGACTTTTGGCAATTTTGCAAAAATGTCCAACTTCAACAATGCATAACTTCTTCAATTTTGATCTTTTGGAGGTGTTCTTGGACTTTTTAGAAAGTTTGAGATGTCCTTTAACCAACCCTTTTGGTCTCATCTCATTTTAATATTCCATACTTAAGTTATAAGCTTTGGAAAAGAAGGTGTTTTTGTTGACTTTCAAAAATGACCTATAATGTCCAATTTTATAACTTCTCGTGAGTGAATTTTCTGATCTTGGGGTATGAAGATGGATTTTAGGAAATTGAATCCTCTTCAAAATGACTTTGGATGAGTCATTTCTAATAAAGTATGAGAAAGGTATGCTTGGTCAAAGTTGAGTTGACTTTTCCTACAAAACCCTAATTTAGCAACTTTTGAGTCTTGATGAATTTTGAGCAATCCTTGATGAATCATGATAAACCCTTGATCAAATGATGAAATATACTTCAAAATGAGAATGTTGACAAAAAATCTTGAAGTTTGACTGTATTTGGGTCACAATTGACTTTTGCCCTATCACAGTCGATCTTTGGACCCTTTAAGCAATTGACTGAGCAAACTTCCTCTGCAAGGCTTGAAATTTGACATGGATGACCTTGATAACATATTAGGACATTGGGGAGAACTTGAGGTCATTTGGACTCAAGGATCTTGATGCAACACAAAACCCTAATTTGGGGTTGACTGCCTTTAGGAGATAGCTTGACTGTCCAACTCTTGAGCAATCTTGAGCCACTTGGAGATTTTCCTTGCAATGTTTTGAGAAATATGAGAGGGAAAATTTTGGGGTACAACACAAAGAAAACCTTAGAATCAAATATTTCCCAAGTTCCCTGACAAAGAATGCTTTCACTTGGTTCACTACCCTCCCAGCCAATTCGTTCCACAACTGGAACCAATTGGAAAGATTGTTCCATGAACAATTTTACATGGGTCAAAACAAGATAAGTCTAAAAGAATTGGCTAGTGTGAAGAGGAGATTTACAGAGCCAATTGATGAATATTTAAATAGATTTCGATTACTCAAAGCCAGATGCTTTACTCAAGTGCCTGAGCATGAATTAGTTGAAATAGCAGCGGGGGGCCTGGATTATTCGATTAGGAAAAAGTTAGATACATAATACCTAAGAGATATGGCCCAACTTGTTGATAGAGTTCGACAAGTAGAACGCCTTAAAGCTAAAAAAGCTAAAACTGCAAAACTCATCGACGAGAAAGGGTAGCTTATGTCGAAATGGATAATAACGATCTAGAGACATACAACGATCCTATAGATGTCGAAGAAGGCGAAATTGATTTAGCGGAATTAAAACAAGGACCACCATATTCTTGTAAATTGCTAGTGCCATCAAATGGGAAAAATCCTGTAGAACCTGAGAAAAACAGTGATAAATTTCCTAAGAAAACTTACAGCTTCGACATATCCAAATGTGATGAAATATTTGATCTATTAGTTAAAGATGGCCAGATGATAGTGCCCCTAGGGGCTAAATTGCCTCCTTTAGAACAGAGAAAGAAAAGAGGTTTTTGTAAATACCATAATTTTTTGGGACATAAAACCTCACAATGTTTCCTTTTCAGGGATCTCGTTCAACAAGCGCTGAAGGAAGGAAGGCTAAAATTTGCTGATAAACCAGCAATGAAAATTGACACAAACCCACTGCAGACAGAGGCGCATTATGTCGAACCAGTTGGCATTCATATGGTGGAAGTGTCTGAAGATTTCATCACAAAACCCATCTTTGGAAGTTTCACTGGAAACATCTCCAGAAAAACTATTGAAGGGGTGAGAAAGGCCACTGAAGGCCTGGATTTGAAAAAGGAAGTTGGCCAAGGGTTGAACAAGAAGGCTGCTGGAAGCCTGAAACTGATCAAACGGGTTACTGAAGACCCAAACAAAATCAAAGGAGTTGCTGAAAGCTCCAGCAAAAGAACCACCACAGGTTCTTATTTGGCTGCTACAAAGGGTTCGACAAAGGACTTGGAGGCCAAAATGCAGAAGATGAACCTTGTTGCCAAAAGCAACATGAAGGTTAACGTGGTTGAAGTCTCTGGCGCCAAAGCTTCAGAGGAAGCCATTCGACAAGAAGAAGTGAACAAACCTGCATTCCCAAAGGAGGATGAAGATTTGGCAGATTTTCTGCATAGGTTCCAGAAGAAGAAATCGGAAGTAATGCTATGCCCTAGATGTAGCTCTATTTTCGATAAGAAAGCTGCTGAACACATACAAGGTATGCGGATTGTGAAAGCAAAACAGGGCACCAATGCCCAACAAAGAATGGGTTCAGAAATCCGATTTGACCCCAGAAGGGGGCATCAACAAAGACCCGTGAATCAGGTAAGGAGGCCACCAACTTTTAGGCCTCCAACTAATGTGCCTACAGATACTTGGCTAAATACCATGGGAAGGAAGAGGCAAAATGAAAAGAGATGGCAGGCATTCGTCGTACCAAGGGGTTCTTCTCTAGATTACAGAAAGGAGTACCATGCTTCTGCGTTGAACAAAATGACCCATGTATCGAGCAATTACAAATTAAAAAATCCTATGTCTCGTTCGCAGTGGAGAAGGTTCCAAAGACGGAGAAAGGCCAAGAAAGAGGCAGCCGAACCTCATCCAGAAGTTAGCACTAATGTGCAGAAAAAACAAAGGAAGCCTCTGGAGAGAAATCCTATGCCTTGGGCGGAGGAGTGTGGGTCGAATGATGAAGACGACTCCGACTCCAGTGACAGTTTAGAGATCATGGTGAATGTCATATCTGTGTTGCCCAAAGAATATAACCTTGAGGTCGAAGTCGAAGAAAATGACCTAATGGTTGAACAAGAACTAGCTAGACACAAGCCAATATGTTACTATATAATGAACAATCGATGCGTAGAAGAACAAAACGCATTTTTTGAACCACCAACAGAGGCAATGAAGATCCATCTGAAACCCCTGTTCATTAGAGCAAAGGTATGGGAGGTAACCATAAATAAAATTCTGGTTGATTGTGGGGCAACCATCAATATCATACCACAATTCATGCTGGAAAAGTTAGGCAAAGGAGATGCTGACATAAAGCCACATAACATGGTCTTATCCAACTATGAAGGGGGTATTGGCACCACAATGAGTGTCATTCAACTAGACCTCAAAGTGGGCTCAATCCTTTGACCCACTATGTTCATGGTTATTTCAGCAAAACCCAACTACAATCTACTCCTTAGTCGGGAGTGGATACATGGAATTGGAGCCGTTCCATCTTCTATGCACCAAAGGGTCACAATATGGCGCCCGACGGCATTGTGGAGAATATTGAAGCAGATCAGAGTTATTACTTAGGTGAAATCAACAGTGTCGGAAAGAATAGTTTCGACAAAAATTTGGCTCACATAGGGCCATGTAACCCACCTGAGTTTGATTTAACCCCAACTCCTAATGCATTCTGCTCCCTATACCTACACTCCGATTATGACTTTCAGTGGGATAGAGAAGACTTATCCAACATCGACTTTGGAGGAGTTAGTGATATACGTCCAACAGGCTGGGGAAGCAAGTTTGATGATGATGACTGAGTCATCAACTCTCCAAAAGATTTCAGCATATGTGGCCGAAAACAGAATGATAGCGGCCTTAGAGGCTGAAGTTAAATATGTGGCTTTCAAAGCCAATGAACAAGTCCTTTCGAAGACAGGGCCTGCAAAGATTTCGACCCAGAACCTCCCGACTTAGGAACGAAAGACTTTTGAGACCAGAGTTTAGACGCCATCTATGACGACGAACCTCTAGGTTTCGAAAAGGACCCGCTGGCGAACAATGTCAGAATGTTGGCGCAAGATCCTCTAGAAGAGGTAAATCTAGGCGAAGGTCCTGTGAACAAGCCCACATACATAAGCATAAAAATGGATCCAAGACTCAGGGTCAAAATGATCAAATTACTAAAAGAGTTCAAGGATTGCTTTGCGTGGGACTATGACGAGATACCTGGTCTCGACAGAAGATTGGTAGAACTGCAGTTACCAATAAAGCCTGGAAAGAAACCCGTTAAGTAGACTCCAAGACGGTTTGCGCCAGAGATTTTATCAAAAATCAAAACGGAGGTCGAAAGGCTGCTGAGATGCAAGTTCATAAGAACAACCAGGTACGTCGAATGGATTGCGAATATTGTGCCTGTTATAAAGAAAAACGGTACCTTAAGGGTGTGCATCGATTTCAGAGATCTAAACGCTGCAACACACAAAGATGAATATCAATGCCAGTGGCGGAGATGCTTGTAGATTCTGCCGCTGGTTTCGAGTACACGAGTATGCTTGATGGCTACTCTGGATATAATCAAATCTTCATTGCTGAAGAGGATGTGTCGAAAATGGCATTTCGTTGCCCTGGGGCTTTAGGCACCTATGAATGGGTAGTAATGCCCTTTGGCCTAAAGAATGCAGGGGCAACGTACCAAAGAGCCATGGATTCGATCTTCCATGATTTTATTGACACTTTCATGCAGATTTATATTGATGATATTGTTGTCAAATCTGTTTCAGGGAAGGCTCACATGGATCATCTTCGACAATCCTTTGAGAGGATGAGACACTACGGCCTAAAGATGAATCCTCTAAAATGTGCTTTTGGTGTAAAAGCAGGAGATTTCTTAGGTTTTGTGGTCCATAAAAACGGCATTAAGATAAACCAAAACAAGACCAAGGCTATCTTGCAATCCAAAGCACCAACTAACAAAAAGGAATTGCAATCCTTACTTGGGAAGATAAATTTCCTAAGGAGATTTATATCCAACCTCAGTGGGAAGACGCAAGCCTTTTCGCCATTACTTCGACTCAACAAAGGAGGATTTGAATGGAGGGAAGAACATCAAGAAGCCTTCGATGAAATCAAAGAGTACCTCATTAAACCACCTTATTTGGTGCCTCCTTGTCGAAGGAGAAGCATGAGACTGTACATAGCTGCGTCTGATAAAACTTTAGGGAGCATGCTGGCTCAGGAGGATGAACATGGTGTCGAAAGGCCCATATACTACCTCAGTAGAGTTTTAAACAATGCAGAAACTAGATATAACGAGGTTGAAAAACTATGTTTATGTCTATATTTTTCATGTACAAAACTTAAGCAATATATAAAGCCAGTTAATGTTTATGTTTCGTCTCATTTTGACGTTTTCAAATATATGTTGTCGAAACCCATCTTGCACAGTAGAATTGGAAAATGGGCACTTGCATTAACTGAGTACTCATTAACCTTTATGCCTCTCAAGGCTATAAAAGGTCAAGTGGTTGCAGACTTTATAGTCGACCACTCTATACAAGAAAGATCATTGAATTATTTGGAGATCGAACCATGGAAACTTTACTTTGATGGCTCTAGTTATAAAGATGGAGTTGGAGTCAGAGTCCTTATTATTTCTCCAAACAAAATTCCAACAACATTTAAGTACAAAATAGATGGGGGTTGCTCCAATAATGAGGGTGAATACGAAGCGTTAATCGTAGGTCTTGAAATTCTGTTGGAATTGGGGGCAACTCAAGTCGAAATAATGGGAGACTCGGAGTTAGTCCTATAACAAATTACGAAAGAATACAAATGCATAAAAGAAAACCTTATCATGTATTTCATAATAGCCAGACGATTATTTAAGAACTTCGAGGCAGTTAGCATTCGACACATACCCAGATTGGAAAATCAAGCAGCCAACGACTTGGCACAAATTGCTTCTGGGTATAAAGTTTCAAAATATAGGCTACAACAAGCAATCGAAGTTAGAGGGAGAGTAACTGCCACTAAGTTATCTCCATCGGATTTAAGGACCACAACGTTAGGATACACTGATCATGAAAATTTTGAAATTTCGTTCATAGACAACCTAACAGAGCAAGATTGGAGAAATCCTGTAGTGGACTATTTACAAAATCCAGCGGCTTCGACATAACGAAAGATAAAGTATAGAGCACTGAGTTATGTGTTGATGGGAAATGAACTATTTAAGAAAACACCGGAAGGTGTGCTTATGAAATGCCTAAGTGAAATAGAAGCATATATAGCTCTTTCCACCACACACGCTGGGGCATGTGGTGCACACCAAGTAGGCCAAAATATGAAATGGTTATTGTTTCGACAAGGCTTATATTGGCCCACTATGTTAAAGGATTGTGTTGAGTTTGAAAAAGGATGCCAAGAATGCCAAAAACATACAGGCATTCAACATGTGCCAGCAAATGAACTTCACTCGATTGTGAAACCTTGGCCTTTTAGAGGATGGGCTTTGGATCTCATTGGAGAAATTCGACCAACATCTTCTAAAGGTCAGAAGTATATATTGGTGGGCATTGATTATTTTACTAAGTGGATTGAAGCGATTCCTTTAGTCAATGTAGACCAGGAGAATGTCATTTAATTCATTCAAAGGTACATCATATATAGATTTGGAATCCATGAAACAATAACTACAGACCAAGGGTCAGTCTTTACTGGTCGAAAGATGCAAGATTTCGCTGCAGAAATGGGGTTTAAACTGTTAACGTCTACGCCTTATTATGCACAAGCTAATGTCCAGGTCGAAGCAGCAAATAAAGTAGTGATCAGTTTAATAAAGAAACATGTGGGAAAGAAACCCAGAAACTGGCACAAGACGCTAGATCAAGTCCTGTGGGCATGTCGAACTTGTCCGAAAGAAGCCACAGGACAACACCATTTCGCCTGACCTATGGTCATGATGCAGTGTTACTAGTGGAAATCCACTTGCAGGAGACAAGGATTCAGATACATCATGAGATCCCTTCTGAAGTCTATTGGAGTTTGATGTCGGATGAACTAGTGGACTTAGACGAAGAAAGGTTGAAAGCTCGGGGTCTTTTGGGACTACAGAAGAAGCGAGTTGATAAATCCTACAATTGCAGGGTGAAGTCCAAGACGTTTCAGCCTGAAGATCTAGTTTGGAAAGTAATATTCCCAATGGATCAAAGAGACAAAAACTTGGGAAAATGGTCCCCTAAGTGGGAAGGACCTTTTAGGATTGTGCAAGCATTCTCGGGCGGAGCCTATGAGATCGAAGAATTAAGCAAAGATCAAAGACTCTTGAAGGTGAATGGTAAATACCTGAAAACGTATAGACCTATGCTTCAAGAGTTAAAAATAAATAATATATAGTCACTGTTAATAGAGAATGCCAAAATGGAAACTTAAAAATTTGATTAAAAGTGCCAAAATGGCTCTGAAATCGTTACAGAAAGTGATTACATAAATGAGAGAAACAAGATTCAAAAGGGAAGATTAGCTTTAATCTGGAGATACTTGATTGTTTGCAATTCTAGCCGTCGATCACATAGAGCTTTCGATTGGTGAAGGGTTTCGAGCTTAGCATCCAGAGATTGAGCTCGATCGACATGTCTTAACCCTTCAGCCAATTCTTCTTGGCTTTCTGATTCAGTGTTCACAGCAAGAAGTTCCTCTTTCTTTTTGTCGTTGGCAGCAATTTTAGCTTCCAACTCTGTAATCTGCACCCTCAGTTGAGCATTATCTCGATCTATCTCCTCGACCGCCTTTTGTATAGTCTCCTGGGCCTTCGACAAATCCTTTACCCTAGAAGCTGACTCAGTAGCAGCATGCCAGGAAGCATCCACTTGACCATTGGCTTCTTCAATCTCACGATTGAGAGTTCTTTGGTGGTTGTGATCCGCTAATACCTGGTCGACAATGGAGAGTAAATCCAAGATTACACTGGCCACATCCGGAGGAGCAACAAGGAGATCGACAACCTTCAGGATAGTCTTCAGAAAGGAAGGAGCTGCTGGTTCCCCCTCTAAAGTTAACATTAAATCTCTTTTAAAGATTTGTGCTTTAACTTTCTGAAGAGCCTCGTAGAGAGGAGAAGTCGAAGTAGATCTTCCTGATGCAGTCGAGGTGCTGTGATCAGAGGAACTCTCTCGACCTTCTAGAATTGCAGTCAGATAACCTAACGGATTCTGTTGTTTCAGCAAGGCCAAAACCTCCTTGGTTCTAGATCCCGTCGAAGGAATACTTTTGTTGGCTGTAACAACCACACTGGCCACTTGACTTGGAATTGTTTCAGTGCCTGGAGGATTTTGGTTTCCTTCAGCAAAACCTTCTTCACCGTCAGCCTCTAGGATCTCTACATTCTCCCTCTCTATTTCAGTTTCAACGCCAGGGATACCTTCCTCCTCAGTCTCTCGCACATCAACCAGCGGAACCGTAGTCTCCTCTTGGTTTCCTGCAGCTTCTTCTTCATCGGCTTCTTCTATGGTTTCGTGCTGAGGTTTAGAAGCATGATTTACTTCGTCTGCTGAACTCATGAAAGAGCCTTTCGCTGAAGAAGGTCTATAGGTAGGATCCCCTTCACTACTCAAGAGAGTGACAGAATCCTCGACATGAGTAGGAATTCGTATGGAAGTGCCAGCAGTGTCCTGGAAAATAGAAGGAATTTGTTTCTTTCAAAATCCTCATAAAGCAAAAGGGAGTGGAGGAATAAATAATGAGCAGTCGAAGTAAAATACCTGGGCTGGGATTTCAGCACCAGGACTGGAGTTGTCACTTTCGCTAGGATTATTTAACCTAGCGATTACCTCCTGTTCTGTAGGCTCATTGATGACTACAGGAGGAGGCCTCACAGCTGTAGTCTTAATCCTGATTTTGGGACGAGGTTCGACGGCAGGAATTGGTTTCTTCAATCTTCGTCTCTGCAAAGGAACAGGAGGAGACTCCTCTTCTTCGTTGCTAGAGATCTGGATCTCCTGAACCTTCCGTTTTTTGGGGGTTGGTTTCTGAATATCCAGAAAACCAAGTCCAAGGGATCAGTACCTATGTTAGATAAAAAAAATAAGGGTATGAAAGAAAGTAAATACCTTATGAGAGGGGTTGACGGCGGAATCTCCCCCTTTTGTACTCTCAGCAGTCTTTTCGAGTTGGTTCTCTTGACAGCTAAACAGAAGACAAGACAACTATAGTTAATTAAGTGTCGAAAGACAAATCTAAGGCGAAGAGATGGAAAAGAATAATACCTTTCTTGACCCTGTCGAGAACCATCTTAAACGCCTCACGTAGGTGGTGGGCGAAGTCCTTCTCATCGAAGAACTCTTTGTCGTAATATTGTTTCCACCACTCCTCAAAGGGAACGAAACTCAGAAAATTGAGGTTAAAGTCAAATAGGGTCAGTATAGTTCGACCAGAGTACCTACCAATATGCTTGGTAGCGGCATCTTCTGAGTAGTCTGCATTGTAAAAAAGTAGCAGCTTCTCTCGAGGATAAATAGGTGAAGGAAGTGATTGAGCAATACCAAATTGTCGAGAGACAAGATTTGGTTGATAAGCAATTAAGCTCAATTGATTTTTTGAGCTCTTGAATCTCAAAGGCATGATCCTGGGGCGAAGAAACGATTCCCACATGCTCATGAACTCATCAGTCATGTCATCCTCCTCATTCGAAGGATATGGTCTGGTGAACCATTCTGGACCAACTTTTCGACTGGAAAAGGGAGCCATGGTCGAAACAAAGCGCTTTCGCTCCGCAAACATCATTACGAAGCTTGTGAAAGCCTTCTGAAACTGTTGGCCTTCATCAGTGGGAGTTAGCAATGCAAGCCTGGTGCCTTCGACTCTCCTGTTCAGGATTTCAGGAGCCTCTTCGTTAATCTTGTTCTTCTGGGGAAGGAAAGATTCAAAGGTGGCATTGAGCCACAGCTGGAGAAGCCAAAAGGGACCAGATATCAGTAGGCTCCCCCTGTCCCCTATAACCTTAAGTTGAGTCACACCATTACTGATGGACTCATATAAGTTAGCCAAAATCAATTCGGCCAGGCAAATGGGGTATTTATGGTGAAGCTGCATCGCGAGCGTCAACATCTTTTTCATCACCTGAAGTGACTTAGTACAAAAAACAAATCGAGACAACCACATAGCCAAGAAGGCTATATGCTCCAACTCCGACACAGTACTAGAGGTTTTGTCGTAGAAGTGGTTTATAAAGGTGGTGTAAGTTGGTTTTGTAGCAGCAAACCCAATAGCATCCTCAGACAAGTCTTCAGGGTCAAAATAGTCACCAGTTGGTCGAAGACCAGTGATGGCAGCTATGTCAAATAAAGTGGGGGTCATCATCCCACAAGGGAGATGAAAAGTGAAATGTGCGCTATCCCAAAAGTACAATGAAGATACCAGCATAAGGGGAAAGTAAGGCAATCCTGTCTTCGACAGCATCACCAAGTCATAAATGCCCATCTCTTTCCAGACAGAAGCTTGCGCCCTCTCCATTTTATTCAACCAGTCTGAATATTCAGAAGAGAGGTTAGGGCTTGATCAAAAGATTCGGTTCCCTTTGTTCATGAACTGGAGGTTGATATCCTCTGTAGTATGAGGATGCTGCTGGTTATCCGGAGTAGCATCTTCAGGGTCCTTCCTAGGTTTCTTCGCGCAACCTATGGGTCTAAGCCTTGGGTGAGTAGGAAAGAAGGTGCGGTTTTTCAAGGGATTTTCGACGCATGAAGATAACGGACCAGACATAGCATACATGTTTCCACCGTATCTAATGGGAATGAGGAGTTGAGAATCATATGCTTCTCGCCATTCTTTCGTCATGGGTTCAACAATATACCTATCAATCGAGGAAGAAGGAGGGTTAGTGAAAAAGACCTCTGGTGGTTTCTGGACATCATTAGCGTTTTTGGGTTGAGGATTGTTTGGTGTATTAGAAAGGAAAGCCATTGTTGAGGATTTGAGAGAAAAACGAAGTTGACAGTACAATGTTGTGAGAAAGCAAGGGATTTGGAAATGCTGGAAATGGTAAAAGTTCCAAATAGAAAGGCTTAGAAGTATTTATAGCCTTCAGAAGAGGGATATGTCTCGTCAAGGCCATTTAATATTTCACAGGTAGTGGGACACGTGGCGAAGTGCGAAACGGTTACCGTGCAGGCATTGGGAAACGTTTTGACATGCTTGCCTAGGTTATAGGAATATGGTCATCATGGCAAGCGTGGTAACGACAATTTGAAGAGACATCTTGGAGAATGAGTAATGATGGTTTTCTCGAGTGCAGCAGTTGTTGGAAGGCGAAAAGCACACGTCAAGACTTGGTGGACAACTGGGAAGACAGGTGTTAAATGGGAAGTTCAAAGAATGGATATTTCTTTGAGCGTCTAAATAGACATTATTGGGGGGCAATTTGTTGGCTCCCAAATTTGACACTTACTATATTTGGTCTTTTGGACCAAATAACTGGAACGAAACAAGCCAGGAAGTATGATTCGACACATGAAATAACTTAAGGAAAAGATCTAAGTTATATTGGAATCTTCGACCAAGGGCTCATTCGACTGAAGAAAACTTATGTCACTCGACTAAGAGAAAGTATTCTCGCTTTGACACATGATACAAGGACTATTTGAATTTTGAATTATTGGAGGGAAAGGCAGTTCTGCCAGCGTTTAAGAAGAGGCAACGTGGCTGAAAGCCATAGGTCGAGGGACATGCAGAAGACACTTGTCTTCATCCTAGCGCAGAATGTTCCCTCGACGGTTACCTATTTTTAGTATAAATTAAGAAACTTGTGTAATTTTCAAGTGTGTTCAACCTATTGTACTAAGTCACTCAAACATTATCCAAGTAACTACTGCGTGAGAAAGGATAAAGCTGAGAAATGTACGTTGGAAACACCTTTTTTCCTTAATGAAAGTCTTTTACATTACTTTACTATTATCTTACAAAGTTATCCCTTTTTCTTTTACTTCTTTTACTTGCATTTCTATACTTCTGCTTACTTTTCAACAATCTCAAACATCCTTTCTCTGGGTCGAACGTGCGTTCTTCCTGCTTATCCATTTTACATAAAAATTAGCATATGTCTTGGGATTAGTTTGATCGATCTCGTAAGTAAACCAAAAAACTTACCTTTTTGGAGATCAGCGATTGTTTACCAAAAACAACGGTAAACAGGAACTGACTACCAATGTGTCCTTCTTCACCACAGTTGAGCAAATCACCTCCTTATGCTTGCACTCAGATACAACACATCCATTCTTACCACAATGGAAACACCTCCTCACCTCAGCAGTACACACATTACTCTTATGCCCAAGTTTTCCACATTTGAAACAAACCACACCAGCAGGAGCATCTCCCCCACTAGGCCTCTGACCCTGAGCAGCTTTCTGTTTATCTTTACCAGCTGGGGCATCATAAGGTTTACCACGATTCTGTTAGTGCTTACCCCTCTTCTCACTGATAATCTCGTAGTGAGCGTTATTATTGTGATATGGTGGCAGAACCGACTGTTTGAAATGCTGGTTTTCATTTTGCATTTTGTGTTCGCAAAATGTCGCGGTAAGCAAGAGTCGCCATCGACTTTTATTTCATCCAATTGGAAAGGAAAAAAGTACATAAAAATCCTTTTCCGAGATATTTTGAGTACGGGGGGTAGATTATAGAAAGGGAAAGTGTTAGCACCCTTTCTATCCATGGTTTTCCATGGGTTCTTAGGTCCTTGCTCATCTTTTTAAATTGCTTGTGTATGTGCTTTGTTTTTCAAAATGTTTTACTTCGTGATAACCCTTATATCAGTCCTCAAAGGTGTGACGAAGTTCTTTTGAAAATTGTTTTGAAATGTGTAAGTGTGAAAAGTTTTGATTTAAGCAAGTACCTACTAGCATCTACCTACTCGAAAAAAGATTGTTTCTATTCTTGTTCCTTTAGGCAGCGCTATCCCACTATTGAGAAATAGGTAGCATCGTCGTTGGAGTTGTAAGGGTCAATTCGAAAGGGACGTAAGATCACTAAAGCAATGTTAGGACACCTTAGTAGCAACCCTAGAGTCTTAAGATCATATTCGAGGCAACATTTCTGAGGCAACATTCGAACGAGACATTTGATCTTTTTAGATAGGAGGGAAACCACTAAGACACCCTATGCTTAATAATCGTTTACCGAAGGCAACCGAAGTGAGAGTATACCCTAAGAGTGATATGTGCGAGTGATCTGTTTTCAGTTATTTAATATTTGCACATTAGGCTTTTCTAACCGTATTAATTTGTCATGCATTCTTGTCATACAATCCTATTAGTATACATCTAAACAATTAAATATTTGCGAGAATTAAAAATGCGAGAAAGTAAATCTACGCTATTACAAGGCTTCGGGGAGGGGGATTAATTACATAGTGTTGTACCCAAAAATTTCCCTCCCATATTTCTCAAAACATTGCAAGAAAAATCTCCAAGTTGCTCAAAGTAGTCCAAGAGTTGGTCAGACAAGCTCTCTCCTAAGACAGTCTACCCCAAATTAGGGTTTCATGTTGCATCAAGATCCTCGAGTCCAAGTGACCCCAAGTGCTCACCAATGTCCTAATATGTTCTCAAGATCATCCATGTCAAGTTTCAAGCCTTGTAGAGGAATTTTGCTCAGTCAATTGCTCAAAGGTCCAAAAGTCGACTATGCTAGGGCAAAAGTCAACTGTGACCCACATACAGTCAAACTTCAAGAGTTTTTGTCAACATTCTCATTTTTAAGTATATTTCATCATTTGATCAAGGGTTGATCATGATTCATCAAGGATTGCTCAAGATTCATCAAGATTCAAAAGTTGCTAAATTAGGGTTTTGTAGGAAAAGTCAACTCAACTTTGACCAAGCATACCTTTCTCATACTTTATGATAAATGACCCATCCAAAGCTCATTTTTAAGAGGATGCAATTCCATACAATCCATCTTCATATCCCAAGATCAAAATATGCACTCACAAGAAGTTATGAATTTGGACATTATAGGTCATTTTGAAAAGTCAACAAAAACACCTTTTTTGTCAAAGCTTCTAACGTGAGCATGGAATATCAAAATGAGATGAGACTAAAAGTGTTGATTAGAGGATATCGCAAGCTTTCTATAAAGTCAAATAACACCTCCAAAGAGTCAAAATTGAGGAAGTTATGCATTATTGAAGTTGGACTATTTTGCAAAATTGCCAAAAGTCAACTATCCCCAAAACTTCAAATTTTGCCAAATGGGCCCATTCTTTTTCACTTGTTTTGAGTTTGAATTATGGTCCACGTGCTCTAGCCTTGCCCATGTGTCCATATCATATTTTTATTAATTATTATGAATTTCATTTGAATTAATTCATTTTAAACCAAATTAAATCAAATAAAATCAAAAATATTGATAACCAAAGATCTTTTGATGATTTCAGGTTTCAATGGACAGCTTGCACCACATGAAACTCGTACTAAGGCATAAGTGTACAAAAAGATGTGATTTGGATCAAATTTGGAAGGTGGTTAAAGGAGGATCAAATCAAATATTCAATCATCAATGGAGGAAGATTTGGACAAAACTTGCATCCCTAATACATTGTGCATTACATAAGGGTCGTGTGCAGACCAAAAGGGAGGTTGGAGATCAATTGGAGGGCAAGAACAAAGTTTGCAAAAACACCAAAAAAATGTGAGATCGAAATCAAGTCTAGAGGAAGTTTCAAGGCTTGGTGTTGGTCTCAATCTCTTCATGGCCATCTCCACAACCAAAAGCAACCAAGGCCACGTGTTTTCAGACCTCCCAGTGCGCTGTAAGTCATCCACAGATTCACTATGTTCTTGAAATCGAAAATCTTTATTCTTTTATCCATTGTATAAAATAATTTCATATTTGTGATCACCATGCCATTTGCAAGCTTTTGGTATTACTTGATTTCATTTATCTGACCTGTAACGAGATCCACCATAGTTAGGGTTTCTTGGAGTTTTTTGGGGTTTTTCGTTTCAGGTACAATTGGTCTTCATGATGGACATGGTTGTGATCAGAAGAAGATGAAGAATCAAACCATAGTCCTAGAACTCATTTATATTGCCTGGGGAAGATTTTAGAATGAAGCTACGATTTAAGCCGCGGATAAAAATCCACAGGTAAAAGTTGCAGGATTTAGAGGACAGGGATGATGAGTTGTCGTCCACCCATTTACCCATTCAAATAACACGCGCGTTTTTTTTCTTTTTCTGACCACTGGATTTTGTTTTTTTTATATTATTATTAATTTGTATTGTATTAACAATTGAAACAACATGGCCTGGTGGTAACCACGTTAGTGCTCAAAGATCCAAAGGCTAGAGGTCAGGGGTTCGATCCCTGCCTCCAGCAACTTGCCATTTTCTTATTTATTTTCAAGGAATCCAGTGCACATGCCAGCTTGATGACCATCATACTCCCTCACCAATCAACATGCCAGATGGCCAGATGGCCAGATCTGGTGGCCAGGGTTGAAGGAGCACCAAAGGGCCAGGTCAACGCGCATGCAGCGAATCAGGAAAGTCAATTGGATTAGCTTCAAATGGGCCAGCGAAATTGCTTTCTACACACCCAAAATCAGGCCCACTTTCTATACTTTTCTTTTATTTTGTTTATTTAATTTATTTTATTTATTTATTTATTTATTTATTTATTTTGTTTACTAACCAATAACATATTTTCTCTTTTATCAAAAAATCACCAAAACTATTTTTTGCCCAACTAAAATTCAGACTTTTATTTTCTTTTATTAATAAATATTAATTAATTAATTAGGATATTAATTAGGAAACCTTAATTTATTTTGTAAATAAATAAAATCAATTAGAATTAATTAGGTTTTAACTACTAATTTTAATTATTTTATTTCTTTTTTAAATTAACAAAAAAAAATCCAAAAATATGTCAACTTTTTTTTAATTAATTTATTTTATAATTAATTTAGTATTTAATTTATGACTTAATTTCTTTTCTTAGAATAAAAACAACAAAAAAAGCATTTTCTTTTAAAAAAGGGTCAAAACCCTAATTTCACATCCGATTTAATTTCGCGTCGCGCTTTATTTTTCTTTATCCAATTAATGTATCTGCTCCTGGTTTGTAATAAATAATTAGGACATTTTATTTATTTTTCTGCTTTTTATTTTCAAAGGGTTGTTTTTGGCGATGTAAATACCCGACGCCTTGTAATAATTAGTTTAATTTCCGCACCTTTAATTTCTGCAAACTATACAACTGTTAGATGTTTGATAATAGGGCTTGCATGACAAGAATGAATGCCTAATTTAAAAAACAATTAGATCACCCTTAACATGTGCAAAGATAAAAATATCTAAAATCAACACACTCGCACATGTGCACTCTTAGGGTATACCCCACTTGGTTGCCTTCGTACACAGTCATTGAGTATAGGTCGTTTTAGAGGTTGTCCTCTTGTCTAAAAGATCATAGTTGCCTCGAAACGGTTGCCTCAGATATTGTTGCCTCAAACAAATGATCTACGACATTAGGGTTATCGCTAAGGTGTCCTAACATTGCTTTAGAGACCGTATGTCCCTCTTTCGAATTGACCCTCAAACTTCAACGACGGTGCTACCTACTCACTAATAGTGGGATAACATTGTCTAAAGGAAACTAGCATAGAACGATTCCTTTTTTGAGTAGGTAGATAGTTCTTAGATACTTGCTCATCCAAAACAAAACTTTTTCGCACTTACACTTTTACAAACAAGTTTTCAAAAACATTTCATTACACTCTTAAGCAAGAGTTAAATCGAAGTTGAAACAAAAAAATTTCAAAACCCACAAACACAAAGAAAACATTTTGAAAATGATGAGCAAGTACCTAAGAGCCCGTAGATAACTATGGATAGAAAGGGTGCTAATACCTTCCCTTTCTATAATCTACCCCCCGTACTCAGAAATATCTCGAAGAAAGAATTTTTTTGTGCTTTTTTCCTTTCCTTGTTGGATAAAATAAAAGTCGGTGGCGACTCCCTCTTACCGCGACATTTTGCGAATATAAACACAAAACGCAAACCAGCATTCCAAAAACAGTCAGTTCTTCCCACCGTATCATAGAACTGGCGACTCTGCTGGGGACATTATAATAAGTGGGGTGTACCTTAGGAATAGTTCATCATAATGTTTTCAATTATTTGATTTGTATGCTTTATCTTTGTGGGTTTGAATTGGAGTTACTATAGATCCTAACCCGGATCTGGGGATACCTTTTAGGTAAGTAGCAATAGACTGTGAGGGAACTGTACGACGTAGACCGATACGGTTGAAGCAGTAGCCACGTTGGTGTGGCACTTTAGTTTGTACCGATATCCCTTGTGGTGGAACAAGGAGAATATGGGTCTTCTAAGGGATCATTAAGCACCAACTGACCTTAGAACCTATAATCGACCAACTTGGCCATAAAACAATAGCAGTATGCTACGCTCATTGAGACCAAACTCTCGCGATGATTCTGGCCGCAAGAAAAGGTTTCCAAACTGGAATTATGACCGATCGAGGGTGGTCAGTGATATTGAGATCCTCTAGAACCCGGTTACTATTTCTAGGACAGGTTGAACCAACTAAACTGAAAGAGGGTAATACCTAAACTCCAATGCCAACCTGAAATCTAAGGGCTACTGTGTGACTTGTTTGCCCTTACCATGTTTGCTATCTGTGAATACTTGTGGTGTGTTACTATCATGACATCATGCATCATGACATTGCATGCATCTTGCATCAGACTAACCCATTTCAAAGACAGAGGGGATTCATCTTTGTTCTGTTTTGTAGGTCATGGCCTCTATGCATAGAAACACTATTCAGATCAACTTTGTATAGATTCCTACTCAGCTTAGAGATTTGGTTGCAAAGGTTCCTGAAACTTCATCCTTTATCAGAAGACATGGTCACCTCCTTAGTTTGGTCACTTCCAGATTAGATGAGCAGATGATGAGTGTTTTGTGCCAGTTCTTTGATCCATTGTACCACTGCTTCACTTTCCCGGACTATCAGTTGGTCCCTACTCTGGAAGAGTTCTCCGATCTACTTGGTATTTCTATTCTAGAGCAGACGCCATTTACAGGTTGGGAGAAAGCCCTTAGGCCGGAAGAGATTGCTTCAGCCCTCCATCTAACAAAGGCTGAGGTAATGTCTAATTGGGACACTCGGAGTGGGACAAAAGGCTTCTTGGCTAAATTCTTGGTTGATCGGGCTAATCAGTTTTGGGACAGTTTGGACTTTCAGGCATTCGAGGACATCCTGGATCTTCTCATATATGGCCTGGTTCTGTTTCCTAACTCAGATTCTTTCATCGACGTGAACGCAGTGAGGATTTTCATGTCCCGTAATCCGGTGCCCACTCTCTTAGGGGACATTCTTCATGCTCTTTATGCATGTACTGCTCGGAAACAGGGAACCCTTATGTGTTGTGCACCATTGCTGGCGAGGTGGTTTATTTCTCACCTCCCCAAATCAGTTTTGAAGAACAAGGAAGGCATGGGTTGGGCCTACAGAATTATGTCTCTTGCTCACACTGACATCATCTGGAGTACTAAAGACATGGAAGAAGTAGCTATTATTGATCGCTGTGGGGAATACCCCAATGTTCCACTACTTGGAATTCGAGGAGGGATTACCTATAATCCTAGTCTGGCCTTACGACAGTTTGGGCGAGCTAGCAGGGACATACCTCATGAGTTGCTAATGCCGAGCATTGTCTTTGACTTCCAAGGGGATAGTGAGGAACATCACCACATGTTCATAAGAGCTTGGAATAGGGTTCACAGGTCTGATCCGCATGAGCTAGGGATGAAAACCTCTCTTCCAATGGAACTATATCTCCGATGGGTTCGAATTCGTGCCCAAAAGCTGGGAATGCCGTACGAAGCTGTTTTACCGGTAATTGTTGAGAATGCTGATGAAGAAGGGGTTCCTCCTACTGTCCTATACCCATACATGCCTACTGACATTGGGGAATTAAAGAGGTCGTGGATCCAGTTGAGAGAAGAGCGGGATACTTACAGAGAAAAGTATCACGAGCAGGAGCAGAAGATTCTAAAGCATACAAGGCAGTTGGAGAATGAGAAGGTCCTCAATGATTATGTCAGCACCAACGGAAAACGACCATGGGAGCGCTGATGTCTTTTTGCTATTTCTAGTTTTGATTTACTTTTCAGTTTTTCCCTTTGTAACGCCTTAAAGGCATTTGTCAAACATTGTTTCAAGTTTTTATTCTAATAAAAGTGTGTTCATTTTGGTTTACGAATTTGAATCCCTAAAGTCTTTGAAATTATATCATATGCATTTCACTCCCATGCACCTCATCACATGTACCCTTACAGGTCTCTTATCTTCTTCGTTGTTTATTTCAGCATCATGTCTTCAGAAACATCAACTGATCAAGCTATCAAGGCTCTGCAAGCTCAGAATGCCCAGTTCCAGGAAATGTTCATGAACTTGGCCAAGGGTCAACAAGATATGAAGACTCTTATCTTGAAGGATAAGAAGAAGAAGAAGAACAAGAAGACGGTCCTCCTGAATATGGGTCGCAGATTCGGGAACAATCTGCGGGAAGATGTTGATTCATCTCACTCACATGAAGGGAGAGAAAACCAGGAAGAAAGGAGGGCTCCTAGCCCTGTGGTTTCTAACAACGATACTGACTTTGACGAAGACCAATATCCTCCGGTTGAGGATAGGTATAAATAACTTGAAGACCGGTTAAGTGCGATGGAGGTCCAAAAGGTACCTGGATTGGACTTTGGTGATTTGGGTTTGTCATCTGGGGTGGTGATTCCCCACAAGTTTAAAGCACCAATCTTTGCTAAATACGACAGGGTTTCTTTCCCAAAGCTGCACCTCCACTCGTATGTTAGAAAGATCCAGCCATACACTGCTGATAAGAACCTCTGGATCCACTTCTTTCAAGATAGTCTTTCAGGGACTCAACTTGAATGGTTTTACCAGCTGGAAGGAGCTAGTATCCGTAATTGGGAAGACCTTGCTGCTGCTTTTTACAAGCAGTACCAATACAATGCCGACCTCGCTCCCACGCGTACCCAACTTCAGGGTATGTCTATGGGTGCGAATGAAGGTTTCAAAGACTACGCTCAAAAATGGAGGGACCTTGCTGGAAGAGTACAACCCCCGCTGGCTGACAGGGAGTTGGTGGATATGTTTATGGGGACCCTGTATGGTCCGTATTTTAGCCATCTGATTGGAAGTTCATCGTCTGGGTTTACTGAGCTGATTATGACCGGGGAAAGAGTTGAAGCCGGTATCAAGAGCGGTAAAATACAGAAAGGTGCTTCATCAAGTACCGAGAAGAAGCCTTTTAAGAAGGAATCCAACGCTGTTTACAGCTCAAAGAGCCATAATAGACCTGAGCGCCGCCAAGCAGTCAATGCGGTTGTTATATCAAGACCTGCTGTTGCCCCACAACGCAACAATCAGCCAAGAGCCGAGAGGCCGCGAAGACAATTCACTCAGCTCCATATGACCCTGTCTTAGATTCTTCCGCAGTTGTTAAAGACCAACTTGGTGATTCCGAAGGAAGCCCCGAAGAATCCCAATACAACATCACCAATGTACAACTCGAACGCCCATTGTGCTTTTCAATCCGATAGCCCGGGGCATGATACAAATGACTGCTGGGTCCTGAAGACTAAGGTACAGGATCTGATTGATGCTAAGGAGATTGAGTTCGAAGCGCCTGAAAAGCCTAATGTTATGACTGCTCCTATGCCCAAGCATGGAGTGAATGCTGTAGATGAAGACTCGTTTGTGACTTCCGTAAAAGACATTGCTACTCCATTGATGACTGTGAAGAATAACCTTCTGTTAGTCGGTTTATTTCTGGGCTGTGGCGAAGGTTGCCGTCTTTGTTCCGCCCTACCTACTGGTTGCCATCTTTTGAAGTCAGGTGTCCAACGCCTGATGGATAACAAAGAAATTTTGTTTGAGAAAACTTTTGTTCCATTGGTTCCTTTTGAAGACATTTCTATAATCACCATTTCCGCCAATTCTTCCAAGGCTTCCTCGAGAAAGCCTGTTAAAATTACATCTGTTCTAAGAATCGCTCCGTTGATCATTACCATTTCTGGGCCTATCCCCTATACATCAGATAAAGTTGTCCTGTGGCACTATGGGGCTGACGTATATTATCACGGAATTAAACAAGACTTGAGTGCTGAAGAGGCTGATACTGACGTCAACAATATTGTTGGATCTAGTAAAGTCACCCGCAACAGAAGACTTTTCTCCCCTGAGATCTCTCCACCAACTGTTCGGAGATCTGTTGTTATTACACCCGCCAGTACACCTGGTACTGTCCCTATTCAAGTTCCAATCCTTACCCCTGTTGTCGAGTCATTTGAAACTCGGGGCAAAGGGACCACCAGTGAGCCTGCCCGGACGGAGGCACCGAAGAGGATTACTGTTGAAGCCTCTAGACAGGAGATAAAGGAGATTTTAAAGATCATAAAGAAAAGAGACTACAATGTAGTCGAACAGTTGGGTCAAACCCCGTCAAAGATCTCTATGTTGTCTTTATTGTTTTGTTCATAGGCCCATGCTAAGGCTCTGATTACTTTCCTGAAGACTGCACACGTGCCACAGGAGATATCATCTGATCAGTTTAAAGATTGTGTGGCTAGTCTGACAGCAGATAATGGGTTGGGTTTCTCCGACGCAGACTTGACTGCTAAGGGGAAGAATCACAATGACTCCCTGTATGTCTCCATTGAATGCAGGGGCACTACTCTAGCTCATGTATTGGTGGATACTAGATCCTCGTTAAACGTTTTACCCAAGAAGGCATTAGACCGGTTAGACTGTGAAGGGTTGGTGCTTAAGCCAAGCAACATTGTGGTTAGGGCCTTTGACGGGTCCAAGAGGATGGTACATGGAGAGGTGGATATTCCAGTTAAGGTTGGTTCTCAGATTTTTGCGTCTACCTTCTACGTGATGGACATTCGAACATCTTATTCTTGTTTACTGGGTCGCCCGTGGATCCATAAAGCTGGGGCAGTAACTTCTACGCTCCACCAGATGCTAAAATACCCAGTGAAGGGGAAAATTGTTACGGTACGAGGAGAAGAGGAGCACATGGTGATCCACCTCAAATCTTTCCGGTATATGGAGATGGACGGGGAGTTCATTGAGACCCCGTTCCAACATTTTGAAGAAGTTCCCCAGAGGCTGGCGTCGACTGAAACTGTTACTGAAGATCCTCCAATGAAGATGGCTTCCCTCAAGGATGCCCGGGCTGTTGTTGAGAAAGGTGGGTGTGCAAATTGAGGCCAACTCCCTGACTTTGCACATAAGACTAACAAGTTTGGTTTGGGTTTCACTGCAGAAGCTCAAAGGGTTGTGCGGAGTGCACGAATCGGAGGACCTCCACTGTTTATCATCAATTCAGGAGTGAATGCCATTGAAGAGGATGATGAAGAATCTGAGTTTGACAGTTGGATCTACCCGACTACTGATGGCGGGCTAAGAAATTGGACAACAAAGGACTTCGTCCCAATTTCTTTTATTACCCAGTAATGAGACTTTTGTTTTGAGTTTGTAACAGACAATTTTTAAACTTTACGGCCCGATGTCTTACCCGAGGCACCATGGTTTTGTTTGTGAGGGCTTTATATGTGTCATTACCATATATCATTAATAAAAGCATTGGACGTTTCTTGCATTTCAAATTTTTCCCTCCTTGTTTTTCTTTTTATCTTGCAAAACAACTATTTTACACACACTCACATATACAGGTCTACATCCACTTTGGATCCCACTGATAACGACTCTGCTACTGCCGGTTATGACTTCGAAAGTCTGATCAACTTAGCCGAAGACGAAGGTGAAGATGATTGCGAGGTGCCTGGTGAACTTGCTAGACTGTTACTTCAGGAAGAGAGTGCCATACAGCCGCATGAAGAGCCAGTGGAAACAGTAAATCTGGGTACAGAGGTAGACAGGAAAGAGGTCAAGATCGGTACAAATCTGGAGTCTAGTGTTAAGCAACAGCTGATTCAGATGCTCCGTGACTATGTTGAGATCTTTGCCTGGTCTTATGAAGATATGCCTGGGTTGGATATCGATATCGTGGTTCACCGCTTGCCTACCAAGGAAGACTATCCTCCAGTGAAACAGAAGGTCCGCCGAATGCGCCTAGAGATGTCTGAGAAAATCAAGGCTGAGGTTATAAAACAGTTTGACGACGGTTTTCTAGCAGTTACTTCTTACCCGCAGTGGGTTTCCAATGTGGTTCCAGTGTCGAAGAAGAATGGTAAGGTTCGAATGTGTGTTGACTATAGGGATCTGAACAGGGCAAGCCCCAAAGACGACTTCCCTCTGCCTCATATCGATGTTCTGGTTGACAACACCGCACAATATAAGGTCTTCTCTTTTATGGATGGTTTCTCCGGTTATAATCAGATTAAGATGGCTCCCGAAGACATGGAGAAGACAACCTTTGTTACTCAATGGGGTACCTTTTGCTACAAGGTCATGCCTTTCGGGTTGAAGAATGCTGGGGCAACGTATCAGCGCGCCATGGTTGCTTTGTTCCATGACATGATCCATCATGAGATTGAGGTATACGTCGATGACATGATTGCAAGATCCCAGATTGAGGAAGAGCATCTGGACCATCTTCAGAAGCTATTTGATATGTTAAAGTTGTACAAGCTGAGGTTAAAACCGAACAAGTGCACCTTCGGGGTGAGATCTGGTAAGCTGCTGGGTTTCTTCGTAAGTGATAAAGGTATTCAAGTGGATCCTGCAAAGGTGAAGGCTATACAGGAGATGCCAGCTCCCCGAACAGAAAAAGAAGTCAGAGGCTTTTTGGGACGATTGAACTATATTGCCCGATTCATCTCGCACCTGACTGCTACTTGTGAGCCAATCTTCAAGTTACTAAAGAAAGATCAAGTGGTAATATGTAACTATGAATGTCAAGCCTCTTTCGAAAGGATCAAGGAATATCTCCAAAAGCCACCTATTCTGATGCCTCCAGTTGAAGGGAGACCTCTGATCTTATACTTGACAGTACTCGACAATTCAATGGGGTGCGTGCTGGGGCAGCATGACGAGTCTAGCCGAAAAGAGCATGCTATTTACTACCTATTGTACCCGAAAATTTTCCCTCTGATTTTATCAAGATTTCCCCGCACAAGACTGTTTGGACTCAAAACCAGATTAGGGTTTGCTCAGCTCAAGACATCTCCTTGCACTGTTGACCTGAAATTAGGGTTTGAGTTTGCAAAGGGATTTTTGGACTTCCAATTCTAAATGTGACTTTCATACTTCATGTTGGACTTATAAGATTTCCCATACCAAGTTTCAAGTTTTGAATTAAATTTTTGCCCAGTCAATTGGGCAGTTGACCTAAAAATCAGCTGTATTGGAAAAAAAGTCAACTGTGGCCAATTTACAGTCAAACCTCATAATTTTTGATCCAAATCAACATTACAGACTCATATGAACCTTTTGATCAAATTTGGACCACAACTCCTCAAGAAATTTGATCAGATCATTAAAAGGGCAAAATGGTCATTTTTAGGGTTTTTGACTGTAGAAGGGAAATTTCTGATTTTTTCACCTAGCCAATGGCAAATTGGGTTCAAGCATGGATTCAAAGACTCAATGGCATCATCTTGACCTAATCATAAGGTTCAATGGCATGGAGGTTTTTTTTTTTGCTTTAGAACATTACACATTGAATTAATCCATTTTTTGCAAAAAGATAACAATGCCATTTACATAAAGCTTGCTTTTGGAAATTTTGTTTCTCTTGAGCCATGGACCTGATTTATTTATGCAAACAAAGTTCACTAATATCAGGTAACACTTCCATCTAATAAGAACAAAGTTTTGTATCATTTCAAACAACTTCAGCATAATATACCAAGCCAGAAACACGAGCTACAAGCCTCTCAAACACCCTAAAACACTAAAACACTAAAAACTAACTTCTGCCCAAAACAGGGCAAGCCCTGCAGAACTCAAACCATCTTCACATTGCCTCGTGCGTTTTATACCAAACCACTTCAAACACTTTCTAAACAACCCACCTGAACTATCCAAGCCATTGTCCATCAACTATAACTTCATTATCAAGCTTCACCATTTTTAAATTCTGAGTTTGCAGGTTGACTTCTACAAGGAGATTCAAGCCATTTCAAAGCAAGCTAAGCATTGGGAAAGGTCAAGGGAACATCAAGCAAGCTCAAAAGAACCTCAGGCCCCATTGAAAGTTGCTGCATTGCCATATTCGAACTTGACTGAAACAAGTATTTCTCAAACTTCTATCTCCTTATTTAGGAATCATTAGGCTTAGGTTTGTGAAGCAAAAATGTAGCCCTTAATGTCCTTGAACTTTACATATGCATAGAATTCATTTATGTTAATCGAGCTAGGAGAATTTGGATGTTGAAGTTGCTAAATTTTTTAGGTCAGAAATTGGGGGTGATAAAATTCTCCCTGGTTTCTTAGAGTTAGATCAAGTTTTTATATGGTTAGAATCGTGTGATGATAAGCTATAAATTTCATGTTGCAAGTTTTTGTTTTTAAGCACGTATGCAGGAGATACAGTTTGAGTTGCAGAACGCGTGCATTTTTGTTCAAAGGTCAGGGATGAAGCTGGAACGTGGGCTGGGCCTGGCTTCTTCTGCTTTTGACACCCCTAAGCTGCTTTTTACACTCCATTGGCCCATTTGTTATATTTTTTTTTATATTTTCTCATTTTATTTATATTTTCTGACTTTATTTATTTTTTCTAAATATTAAAAATCACCAAAAATATTTTCTTAATTTTTGCATTTTTATTTTATTATTTTTATTATTTTTTTTGGACATGGAAATAGTTTATTAATAATAATATAACTTATTTTCTTAGATAAAACTTGTAAATAATACAAAAATATCATATATTTTTATTTTTATTATTTATACACTTAAATTAATATTTTCTTACAAATATTATTATTTTTAACATTTTTTATTTATATTTTTATTTATTTTCTTTGTACATGAATAAATAAATAATATAATATAGTTTCTTTTAAAAAGCAAAAAAACTAGGGTTTCCACCCTTTCAAAAATAATCACTTTTTTATTTTGAGTTACATGAACTTATTTTTACATACATAAATATAAATACAAAATCATTTTGCATATTTATATTTATTTGCACCTTTAATTATTTGTCTATTTATTTATTTGTGCAATATTTCAATTTGGTTGTAATAATAGTTTTAGGGTTTATTTTTATACAAATATCCCCATATTCAAACTTGTATCCCCCTCCCTATAATAATATTGTAATAGTCTTAGATTTACTTTTACGCATTTTATCGCTTTCAAATGCCATGATAGTAAAACTAGGGTTTGTATGATAACCAAAAATCAAAACAAATAGCATGACTAATACAAGACAAAAAGGCATGAAAAATGACAACACATCTCACACAAACACCCCTAGGGTTTCATCCACTTGTTACCTTAAAAATGGCCATGGTATGCATGCTAGGTATCTTGGCAAAACAAATCAAAACAAAAAGATCATAGTCCATCGATGACACTATCTTTGTTGCCTATACAAAAATGATCTAGTCCCTCAAAAAACTTGCTAAGATACTTAGCACCATTGCTATCATGGTCATACGATGACCCACGCCCGTCCCGTTTAACATCCAAAGATAGGGTTGTTTACCAAATACAATGGTAAAACAACAATGTCAAAGGGTTAAAAATGTGTAGGAAAGATCTTTGAGTAGGGTAGACAACTCCTAGTTACTTGATCAGACTTGCAAACATCCTTGCTAATTTCAAAAGCACACAACACAATTTCAAAACATTTCCCAAAATAAACTTTCAAGCATTGAAATATTTTTCAAAAGACAAACACCTTTGTATACATTCAAACAAGAATCATTACAAAGGTTACCTAAACAAAGGCCTCTTTTCAAAATACTTTCAAAACCACACACAAAAGCACCATTTCAAACAATTGAAAAGAAAAAGCAAGTGATCTAAAACAAGTAACTAAGAGCCCATGGAAAACCATGGATGAAAAGGGTGCTAGCACCTTCCCTATTCATAATCTACCCCCCGAACCCAAAAACAATCTCAAAGGTCTTTCCTGTGCTTTTTGACCTTTCATTTGGATAAAATAAAAAGTCAGTGGCGGCTCTTGCTAAACTGAAACATTTGCAAACACAAACGCAAAAGCTCACGTCAGTTCTCCCACCGCATCACAGAATTGGAGACTCTGCTGGGGAATTATATAAAAGTAGGGTTACCTTAGGGTTTTAGATCACCTTTACATGCTTATCTTGCTTGACTTGATTTCTTTACATTTGGTTCTATTGTTTGGGTTTGAATCCTCTACCCGATTTGGGAAATATTCATAGGTAAATAGAAATACGTTGTGGAAACTGTGCAGAGTATACCGACATGGTTGAAGCAATAGCTATATTAGTGCAACATATTTGTGGGTACCGGTAGCCTTTGAGTTAATCAAAGAGAACACGGGGCCGCTGAGTGATGTCATGAAGCACTAATGGACTTTTAGAACCTTTACTTGACCAACTTGGCCTTTTTAGGAGTAATGAGATGACCGGCTTTGGTGCAGTTCGAAGTTGGTAGATACTCGATACTACACTCATTGAGGGTTGTTTTCTTGGAATATTTCGGTCGCCAGTAAAGTGGCTAAACTGAAACAATGAACACAGAAAATAATCCAGTGATATTGAGCTCCTTAGAACCCGATTACTATTTATAGGACAGGTTGATCCAACTAAACTTCAAGAGGGTACTTACCTATGAAACCCCATGCAAGCCTGAAAATAGGAACTTGTGTGATTTGTTTGTACATATATACTTGTGCATAACATCATGAGAATCATCAAGCATCATATGCATCTACTAACCATTTCAAAGATTTGGATCTTCATCTTTGTTCTTGTTTTGTAGGTAATGGAATCACTTTGCAGGAAAACAATTCAAGTCAACCTTGTGAGAATTCCTCCTCAACTCAAGGAGCTTGCTTCCAAGATTCCATAGTATTCTCCATTCACCGAGAGGCATGATCGTCTTCTCAACTTAGTCAACACCAACACTTAGGAAGACATGGTGAAAGTTCTCTTCCAGTTCTTTGACCCCCTACACCACTGCTTCACATTTCCTGATTACCAACTAGTGCCTACTTTGGAGGAAATTTCTCAACTCTTGAGGATTCCTATTCTCCATCAACTACCCTACAACGGTACAAAAAGAGATCCAAAGCACGAAGATGTTGCTCAAGCCTTACACTTGCAACCATCTGATGTCAAAGGACATTGGGAAACCAGAAGTGGTGTCAAGGGTTTCTTGGAAAATTTTCTGTTTGAGAAAGCTCAAGAATGCTGGAATTCTCTAGATCTGCAATCTTTTGAGGAGATTGTGGCTCTTCTCATCTATGGGTTGGTCTTCTTCCCAAACCCTGACCAACTTATAGATGTCAATGCTGTCAAAATCTTCATGGCTCACAATCTGGTGCCTACATTGCTTGGGGATATCCTCCACTCATTTCACACTCGAACAATGAGGAAAAGAGGTGTTCTCATGTGCTGTACTCCTCTACTGGCAAGATGGTTTATTTCTCATGTTCCCCAATCAGTTTTGAAGAATGAGCAAGGTTTGAGGTGGTCACAACGGTTGATGACCCTTACACATTCAGATATTCATTGGTGTTCTCGATCAAAAGAGAATGTCATCATCATTGATCATTATGGGGAATTCCATAATGTCCCTCTACTTGGCATTAGAGGAGGCATAACCTACAACCCCTGCTTGGCTCTGAGACAATTTGGGTATGCCCGAAGGGATGGCCCACATGACATGCTAATTCCAGATTTGGTTTTTGACTTCGACAACGACGATCAAGGGCTCCGACAAAGGTTCATCCGAGCTTGGAGGATGCCCAACAAGGTGGACAGTAAGACCTTGGGACACAAGAATTCCATCCCCCTTGAGCCTTACCTCAAGTGGGTACGAACCCGCGCCCAAAGTCTTATGATGCCTTACCCCTACATTCTTCCTGTGATCAAAGAGCCTATTATGGAAGGAGAGGTTCCATACACCCTCCTACATCCTGACATGCTAACATCACTTGAAGATTTGGAAAGGAGTTGGATACAACTCAAGGGAGAGCGCGATTTGTTCGAAGCCCAATTCTACGCCAGTGAGAAGAAGGTTTTGGAACTTACTCATCAACTTCACGAAGAGCAGACTCTCAACACCTACATTGCACCGAAAAGGATGTCCAACGTATTTTTACATTAGAATTTTGTATTATTTTTCCCATGGGGAATTGATGTTCTAAAAAATTCTATCTTATTAATATAACGTGTGTTCCTTTTTGTTTAAAACAAATTTGAATTTCTGAATCCTTGAATGCATTACATGAATACATCTCATTCATCATATGCATAAGCAGGTCTTCACACCAGGTTTCCTTATCTCTCTGCTGTTTATTTCAGCAAGATGGATATTGAGCAGACGGTCAAAGACTTGTAAGTGCAGAATTCACAGTTCCAACAGCTACTCATGACTTTAGCTAAGGGTCAGGAGGAGCTCAAGACCTTTGCTGGAAAAGGAAAAAGAGAAAAAGAAAAAGAAAAGAGTTGGTGTGGCTACCTTGGGTAGAAGATTTGAAGGTCAAGCCAGAAGGGTCATGGATTTCCCGTCAACATCTGATGAAGGGGTGAGAAAGGGTAAAGAGACTGCAGTGCCATCTGACTCTGAGGAAGAAGAGGATGAAGACTATTTTGAGCAGCAGTACCCTCCTGCAGATGACAAATACAAGAATCTGGAAGAACGTCTGGCAGCTATGGAGGTACAAAGAGTGCTTGGGCTGGACTTCGAGGAGCTGGGGTTGGTTTCTGGAATTGTGATTCCCCCTAAGTTCAAGGTGCCTCTATTTGCTAAGTACGATGGTTTGTCTTGTCCAAAGATGCATCTGTGATCTTACGTCAAAAAAATTTAACCGCATTCTTCTGACAAAGACCTATGGGTTCATTTCTTCCAGGACAGTCTTTCGGGGACGCAGTTAGATTGGTTCTACCAGCTAGAGAGGTCTGATGTGCATAATTGGGAGGATTTGGCGGCCGCCTTCTACAGACAGTATCAATATAATGCGGATTTAGCACAAACCCGTACTCAACTACAGAGTATGGGCATGGTCTCAAATGAAGGTTTCAAAGAGTATGCCCAGAAATAGAGGGACTTGGATGGAAGGGTGCAACCACCGTTATCTGTAAGAGAGCTTGTTGATATGTTCTTAGGGACTCTGTCAGGGCCATTCTTTAATCACTTGATCGAAAGTTCGTCTGTGGGTTTCACCGAGTTAATTCTGACTGGTGAGAGAGTTGAAGCCGGAATCAAGAGCGGGAAAATTCAAAAGGATGCATCTGCTTCCGCTGCCATCAAAAAGACTTTTCCAGCAAAGAAAGAAGTCTCAGCCTTCGACTCCCAAAGAGGTCAAGGAAGAGTTGAGCGCCGACCAACGGTGGGGGCTGTAATGATTCATAAGACTGCAGCTGATCAACCTAGAAACAATCAACCCAGAACCAACCAAGCAAGGGTGGAAAGGCCTCTACGGCAATTCACCCAGATAAACATGACTCCCGCTCAAGTCCTCCCTCATCTGTTAAAGTTAAACGTTGCCAGTCTGAAAGAGGCTCCAAAGAATCCGAATACATCTTCTCCTTACTACCATGCGAATGCCAAGTGTGCTTATCATTCAGACAGCCTGGGGCACGACACCAACCATTGTTGGGCCCTCAAGAATAAAATTCAGGATTTAATAGATGCTAAAGAAGTTGAATTCGACGCCCCTGAAAAGCCGAACATGATCTCTGCTCCAACGCCAAAACATGGCCACCATGCCCATGCTATTGAAGAGGATCTATTTGTTGCTACTATTGAAGATTTGATGACTCTGCTACTGATAATCAAGTTGAATTTGCTGAAGGCTGGGATTTTCCCAGGATGTGAAGAAGATTGCTACCTTTGTTCATCCTTACCAACCGACTGTCCGTTGTTGAAGTTAGGCATCCAACGCCTAATGGATAACCAAGAAATCCTTTTTGAAAAGACTACTGTTACACCGACTCCTGTCAATGATATTTCAATAATTACCATATCCGCTAATCTTTCCAAGGTCTCCAAAAGACCTGTTAAGATTACATCTGATCCGAAGATTGCATCTTTGAAGATAACCATGTTGGAGCCTATCCCGTACAAGTCCAACAAATCAATACCGTGGAACTATAGGGGAGAGATCTTTTACCACAGTTTTAAACAAATTGAATCAACTGAAGAGAGTTCTGATGAAGAGACTTCCGACATTGGAAACATTGCTGGAACGAGTAAAATCACCCGCAGTGGAAGAATTTTCTCTCTGGATATTGCACCTCCAAAGGCAATCTTTGGACCCTCAGCCGCTCCTATGGTTACTCCTGTACCGGTCAACATATCTGCGAGAACTCCAATTATTGAAGAAGTTGTAACTCTTGTGGTTGTCCCCTCTGCTGTTGCTGATGATAGAGGGAAAGGGATCCAAGAAGAGCCTGCCAGGATGAGGGCTCAGCCATTGGTCATCCCTGAAACCACTCAAAAGGAAATGGAAGAGATTTTAAAAATAATCAAGAAAAGAGATTATGATGTTGTGGAGCAACTGGGGCAAACCCCCTCAAAGATCTCTATGTTGGCCCTGCTGCTTTGTTCAGAAGCTCATGCTAAAGCTTTGATCAAATTTTTGAAGACGGCCCACGTGCCACAGGAAACCTTCGCGGATCAATTCCAGGAATGTGTAGCTAGCCTAACAGCAGACAATGGTCTAGGATTCTCCGATGCTGGTCTAACAATCAAAGGGAGAAAACATAATGACGCTTTGCATGTCTTAGTGGAATGCAGAGGGACCACTCTAGCACATGTTCTGGTAGACACTGGTTCAATGCTGAACGTCTTACCAAAGAAAGCATTGGATAGGCTAGATTGTGAAGGCCTAACCTTGAAGCCCAACAACATCATTGTTAGAGCCTTTGATGGTTCTAAAAGGATGGTCCACGAGGAGGTGGACATCCCGATTAAAGTGGGAACTGAAACCTTCAACTCCATATTCTATGTCATGGACATCCGTCCCTCCTATTCTTGCTTGTTGGGAAGACCCTGGATTTATCATGCTGAAGCCGTCACTTCTACTCTGCATCAGAAGCTCAAGTACCCTGTCCAGGGGAAAATTGTATCTGTTCACGACGAAGAGGAATACATGATAAGCCATCTAAATTCTTTCCGCTATGTAGAACTGGATGGTGAATTCATCGAAACCCCCTTTCAGCTTTTTGAAGAGGTAGCTCAGGAGATTGCGGAAACCAAGACAGTGCCTTCTGTACCCATGATTACAAGACCTCCGCCTCAGATGTCCTCTCTTAAAGATGCAAAGGTTGTGATTGAAGAAGGAGGAAGCACAATCTAGGGGCAGCTTCCTGATTTTCCTTTCAAATCTGATAAATTCGGCTTGGGTTTCACTTCTTCTGCTCAAAAGGATGTGCGTCGCTCTCGGGCTGGAGGGCCACCAGTGAAGATCACTCATCATGGAGTCAGTGCTTTGGAGGATGGTGAAGAGGAGAGCAATCTGGAAGACTGGATTTTCCCTACCGTTGAAGGAGGACTACGCAATTGGGAGGCAAAGGATTTTGTTCCCATTACTTTCATCAATCAGTAATTTATCTTTCAAACATTTCTGTTGGTTTGTAATAATTCTTAAACAATTCGTACACTTTTAACCTTGTGCCTTACCCGAGGTACATAGGTACATTTGTAAGGGTTTGATTTTTCATCTTCATATGCCATTTTAATGAATCATGGACGTTTTCACATATAAACTTTTGTGTTCATTTTCCTTCTTTTACATTTTATTTGTTTAAAGGTGGATATCCCTTACACACACCCACACTCACAATTGCAGGTACCCTTCCACTCTGGATTCCATGGGTAACAATTCTGCTATGGCCTTCAGTGACTCTGAAGATCTGGTCAACCATGCCGAATACGAAGGTGATGAAGATTGTGAGGTGCCGGGAGAGTTTGCTAGACTGCTACAACAGGAAGAAAGGGCTATTCTACCTCATGATGAGTTGTTAGAGACAATCAACTTGGGAACAGAGGAAGACAAAAAAGAAGTTAGAGTGGGTGCCAACCTAGAGCCGAGTGTCAAAGAGCGCTTAGTTCAGCTGTTGAATAAATATGTTGAGATCTTCGCCTGGTCTTACGAAGACATGTCGGGACTTGATACAGACATTGTGGTACACCGTCTACCCACAAGAGAAGACTGTCCACCAATTAAACAGAAAGTCCGCTGAATGAGGCCCGATATGTCTGAAAAGATCAAAGCAGAAGTTAAGAAGCAATTCAATGCTGGTTTTCTTGCTGTTACTTCCTATCCATAATGGGTTTCTAACATTGTGCCCGTGCCTAAGAAGGACGGAAAAGTCAGAATGTGCGTGGATTACAGAGACTTAAACAGGGCCAACTCTAAAGATGACTTTCCACTTCCGCACATTGACATGATGGTTGACAATACAACTCATCACAAGGTATTTTCTTTCATGGACGGATTTTCATATTACAACCAAATCAAAATGGAACCTGAATACATGGAGAAAACTACTTTTGTTACGCAGTGGGGTATGTTCTGCTACAAAGTGATGCCATTCGGACTGAAGAATGCCGGGGCAACCTATCAACGTGCCATGGTAGCTTTGTTTCATGATATAAAACATCATGAGATAGAGGTCTAAGTAGACGACATGATAGCCCATTCAAAAACAGAAGAGGAACACCTCAACCATCTGCAAAAGCTGTTTGTCAGGTTGAAGGAGTACAAGCTCAGACTGAACCCTAACAAGTGCACTTTCGGAGTCAGGTCCGGTAAACTCTTGGGTTTCATTAACAAAGGCATCGAGGTTGATCCTTCCAAAGTCAAAGCTATACAAGAAATGCCTGCCCCTCACACTGAGAAGGAGGTCAGAGGTTTCTTGGGACACCTAAACTACATTGCAAGGTTCATTTCTCACCTAACATCTACCTGTGAACCCATCTTCAAGCTGTTGAAGAAATATCAGGTGGTTAAATGGAATGATGACTGTCAAGTTTCTTTCGATAAAATCAAGGAGTATTTGCTAGAACCTCCTATCTTGATGCCTCCCGTCGAAGGAAGACCGCTAATCATGTATCTGACTGTCCTAGAGAATTCAATGGGGTGCGTACTGGGCCAACATGACGAGTCTGGCCGAAAAGAGCATGCCATTTATTACCTTAGCAAAAATTTTACCGACTGTGAGACCCGATACTCACTTCTCGAGAAAACTTACTGCGCTTTGGTATGGGCTGCTCGCCGGCTAAGGCAGTATATGTTGACTCATACCACTTTGCTAATGTCTAAGATGGATCCGATCAAGTACATCTTTGAGAAGCCTGCTTTATCTGGAAGAATAGCTAGGTGGCAGATGATCCTAACAGAATACGATATACAGTACACGACCCAAAAGGCTATAAAAGGGAGTGTGCTAGCTGATCATCTGGCTTATCAAGCTGTCGAAGATTACCAATCCATGAGGTTTGACTTCCCCGACGAGGATATCATGACATTGGACAACATTAAGGACTTCAGACCATATGACAGACCTGAACAAGGATTCCGATGGACCCTGTACTTTGATGGTGCTTCTAATGCACTTGGCAACGGTATCAGCATGGTACTTATCTCTCCAGAAGGTTGCCATACACCTTTCACCGCCAGACTTTGCTTCAGCTGCACCAACAACATGGCTGAGTATGAAGCTTGTATCTTTGGTCTCAAGGCTGCTATAGACTTGGGAATAAAATCTTTGGTTGTGTTTGGGGACTCAGCTTTGGTTATCAGTAAAATAAAAGGAGAGTGGGATACTAAACATCCAAACCTCATCCCTTACAAAGAACATGTCCTGACATTGTTACCACATTTCGAGCAGATTACCTTCGAGCACTTCGCGCGAGAAGAAAATCAGCTAGCGGATGCTGTAACTACAATGTCATCCATGTTTAAACTTAACTGGGATAATGAGACTCCCCAAATCACCATTGAACAAATGGACGAACCTGCACATTGTCACGAGATTAATACCGAAGAAGTAGTGGACCGCCCTTGGTTTCATGACGTCAAAAGGTAACTCGAGGCTCAAGAATACCCTGAAGGAGCTTCAGTCAACGACAAAAAGTTTTTGAGGAGGTTCTCAGCTAAGTTCTTCTTGAGTAATGGTGTCCTGTACAAGCGCAATCATGATTGCATTATGCTCCATTGTGTGGACAAGATTGAAGCTGAACAGATCATGGCTGAACTGCACAATGGTACCTTTGGCACTCACTCTAGCGGACATACGATGGCTAAGAAGATTCTACGGGCAGGCTATTACTGGTCTACCATCGAAGCTGACTGCTATCAACATTCCTGAACATGCCACAAATGTCAAATCTATGCAGACAAGGTACATATACCCCCAGTTCCCCTCAATATCTTAACAGCTCCTTGGCCATTCGCTATGTGGGTAATCGACATGATTGGAGAGATCAAGGCTACAAGATCCAATGGATACCGCTTCATCCTGGTGGCTATTGATTACTTTACCAAGTGGGTTGAAGCAGCGTCCTTCGCATCCGTCACAAAGAATGTGGTTGCTCGCTTCATCAAGCAAAATCTTATTTGCCGATATGGTATCCCTGAAAGGATCATCACCGATAACGGTACAAACCTTAACAACACTATGATCACCGCCTTGTGCGAGCAGTTCCAGATTCAACATCATAATTCATCTCCCTATCGGCCGAAGATGAACGGTGTTGTCGAAGCTGCGAACAAAAATATCAAGAAGATCATACAAAAGATGACAGTCACCTACAAGGACTGACATGAGATGTTACCGTTTGCTCTGCACGGGTACCGTACCACGACATGAACATCAACTGGGGCAACACCCTATTCTTTGGTATACGACATGGAAGCTGTTTTACCTATCGAGGTTCAGATTCCCTCCTTGAGAATCATGAAGGATGCTGGTTTGAGTGAAGACGATTGGATTCAGACCTGGCTTGATCAACTTAACTTAATTGACAAAAAGCGACTTACTGCTGTTTGCCATGGTCAGGCGTATCAGAAACGGATGATCAAGGCATTTAACAAGAAAGTCAGGCGCCAGACATATCCAGTCGGGGATCTTGTAATTAAGCGGATCATCTTTCCGCAAAGTGATCCCAGGGGCAAATGGACTCCTACCTACGAAGGACCATTTGTGATCAAAAACATATTTTCTGGTGGGGAAATGATCTTAACCACCATGGACGGCGACGACCTACCGCACCCTGCGAATGCAGACATAGTCAAAAGATACTATGCATAAAAACCCGGTAAGTCGAAAACCCGAAAGGGAGACTTGGGCAAAAATAGGCATCCCGGTGAATCGAAAACCCGAAAGGGCAGTTCAGGTAAAAATTAGGGATAAATAAAAAAAATATGTACACCCGGCAAGTTGAAAACCCGAAAGGGCGACTTAGGCAAAAAAGGGTTTCCCGGTGGACTGAAAACCTGAAAGGGCGGTCCAGACAAAAGTTAGGGAATTAAAGCGTATGACTATGTCTCGTCGGATCACTTTAAGGACAATCTCTTCACCAGACAAACTCCGGGCTTCTGATCAACTCAGTCATCTTCGGACGAAGCAACAAATGGACAAGATATTCAGAGTTACGAAGGCTATAACAGACTGGGAACCCCATGGAATTTTTACACATAGCCATCTTTCTTTGTATAAATTTTTCTCATTTTTATGACAAAATTCTCTTACTAGGATGTCTGTCTCCTTTGTACAAAATACTTACACAAAGTTAATACAAAGATACTTCAAAGTGGAGAAAACTATTTGTCTTTTCCTTTTTACACTTGTGTTTTATTTGAAAATGTCCGATGGTTTATTAAATGAGCACATGCATTTGAATATAATCACTGTTTACAAATAAACGAAATGTGAAAGAATAATTACTGACAGGTTGAAAGTATGGGAAAACGTCTTGAGGCTATTCCAAGAGAAATCCCCTGCAATACATCGTCCAGATTCCCAACAGAGCTAAAACCATTAAAATGCATATCCCCAGCGCAATTAAATTTCAAAGTCCCCGCCAGGGTCAAAACTTCAAACTCCCAGTCCCCGACGGAGTTATATTTAAATCCTTAATCCACCATCAGAGTTGAAAATTCAAACTCCTGATCCACAGTGGAGCAAAAACTTTGAACTACAAACCCTCAATGGAGATGAAACCTTCTTCCCCAACGGAGTCAAATTTCTAATTACCAATCCATAGAGGAAACCATTCAGTTTTCCCCAGATTCCCCAGCAAGTTATCTTAAAGCCTGGAAATCAACTAAATAACAGTTAACTTTTGTTTTATCCCCAACCTAGGATAACTCACCAGTAGATTGGCATACAACCCAAGCTCCTGATCTCCCCAGAAGGATAACTACTCCCCAGTAATATAGGTATTCCCCACAGAGTTTTTACTCCCCAACAGAATGAAGATTCTCATTCTTAACTCCTCAGCTTGAAGTCCCCAAGGATTCAATTTCCCCAAGTAGATTGAAGATTCTTATTCTCGATTCCCCAGTGAAGTTGCCAGAGTTTTCAGCATGAATTTGTCAGAATTTTTAATCCCCTGCAGATCAAAGATTCTCATTCACCACTCCTCAACAGATTGAAGATTCTCATTCTTAATTCCCTGCGGAAGCCATCAAAGTCTTCCTTATTCTCCAGCAGATCAAGGTTTTCCTTCGTTTGATCCCCGATAAAGATCGCCAGAGTTTTCCCTATTACCCAGCCGAGTAAGGGTTCCCATGGTGTAATCCCCAGTCATAGTCATCAAGGTTCTCGGGATTCCCCAAGAAGGTTTCTCAAATAGCACTTGGCATCATTCTCACAATAGAATGTTTATCATCCTCCAACTCCAAACACTTGAAGGATCCCTATATCCCCAGGAAAGTCGTGAAGGATTCTCACATCCCCGCAGAAGTTGTCAATGTTTTTGATAATCCCCGCGAGTTGCCAAAGATTTTCTATCCCCAACAGTGGTCCAAGGATTTGTCATCCTCAGTAATCAAAGATTTTGAATCTCCAGCAGCAGTCAAGGATTTATTTTCCCCGACAGCAGTCAAGGATTTCATTATCTCCAGCCATCAAGGATTTATTTTCCTCAGCAATACAGCTAATCAGCTTACATGCGCATACATTACATTCATATATCATAAACATTGATAAAGCGCATTTTATTGCATCATACATTTCATGTAACATAACTTTGTGTTTCAGCTAACATTTTACCCTTTTCAGGATAAGATTAAAAGCTATCATTAACAAATGTTCAAGATTTCAGATACAATATGGATACACTCCAGACGCGAAAGTCATTCTGTTACTCATTCAGATCTCTTATTCAGATACATTATGGATACACCCCAGACACAAAGGTCATTCTATTACTCATTCATAATTTCAAGTCAAGATACAGTACGGATACGCTATAGACACGGATGCCATTCTGTCACTTATTCAGATCCCTGTTACAGTTCAGATACACTCCAGACACGGAAGTCATTCTGCTACTCATACAGATCTCAATTCCAGATACATTCCAGATACGCTCCAGACACAGTTTCCATTCTGTCACTCATTCTGACCTTTATCCCCATCCCAGAGATGCTCTAGACACGGATGTCATTATGTCGCTTATTCAGATTTCAGATTCAGATACAATACAGATACACTCCAGACATGGAAGTCATTATGCTATTCATTCAGAATCAAATACAGTTACATCTCGGATATGCTCCAGACACGTACACCATTCCCTTGCTCATACAGATTCAGTCTCCAGATACAGTTCAGATACGTTCCTAACGCGGATACCATTCTGATACTCATTCTTTTGACTTGTAACTTACAACTCAGCAGACATTCTTGGATTGCATCTTTAAGCCCACCTCCAACAAGATTCTGTCACCTCTCCAAATGGCATCTTTAAGCCCATTCTCTCAACCACATTTTGACGAGAGCAAATTTACGGGAACTCTAGTGTCCAATCATCTTTTACCTTCGAGTCACGAACGACAAACTCGCCAATCTAACTCTTCAGGTTCAAGAAGATTGAACAGGGGAAGCTGTTTTACCCTAAAATTTTCCCTCTCATTTTATCAAGATTTCCCCTCACAAGACTGTTTGGACTTAAAACCAGATTAGGGTTTGCTCAGCTCAAGACATCTCCTTGCACTATTGACCTGAAATTAGGGTTTGAGTTTGCACAGGGATTTTTGGACTTCCAATGCTAAATGTGACTTTCATACTTCATGTTGGACTTATAAGACTTCCCATACCAAGTTTCAAGCTTTGAATCAAATTTTTGTCCAGTCAATTGGACAGTTGACCTAAAAATCAACTGTATTGGAAAAAAAGTCAACTGTGGCCAATTTACAGTCAAACCTCATAATTTTTGATCCACATCAACATTATAGACTCATATGAACCATTTGATCAAATTTGGACCATAACTCCTCAAGAAATTTGATCAGATCATCAAAAGGGCAAAATGGTCATTTTTAGGGTTTTTGACTGCAGAAGGGAAATTTCTAATTTTTTCACCTAGCCAATGGAAAATTGGGTTCAAGCATGGACTCAAAGACTCAATGGCATCATCTTGACCTAATCACAAGGTTCAAAAGATCTCAAATGCATTGGATTGACAAATGAATTTTCTAGTCAACTGATCAAAAATCAACTGTACACTGAAAAGTCAAACTTTGACTTTTTGGTCAAAATCAAGTGCCAAGGGTCATTTTTTATCAAGATGTGTCAAAACATGAAACTTGTTCACCAAGAAACCTAATTTTGAAAATTAGGGTTTAAAATGGAAAATTTTCATAACTTAGAAATTTTCTAAGTTATGAAAATTTCTTATTTTATCCCAACTTTTTCACCATGATACAATTGGATTAAAAGAAAACTTCCAACATGAAAGTTGTATTCCTCCACAAAATCTACAAATTTTATTCAGAAAGTTTTCCCAAAAGATGTTTGAATCTCAATTTATAATTTTGTGAATAGGGGTCCAAAAACTTTCTAACTTAGTGAAAATTTGCCCTAGTTTAGGCAGGATTTTGACCTATCTTCATGGAAATGCTTCACCTAGTTCCAATTGGAATATCAAAATTCATTTCAAAGATGGATTGTAGAGCATGTTACAAGATTTTCAAAATGTCCAAGAACTCTCCAAGATCATTTATGGTTAGGGAGAATCGAAAGTTTGAAAATGGGAAATCATCACTTTTGTCCAAGGCATTTTGCACCATTGCTACAACTTGCAATTCTGTCCAAAGCAGGCTTGTACTTGGTTTACAGGTTCTAATCCTTTCTACACTCATAAATTAAATGAAAACACATTGTTTAGAGGCTTTGTTTTGAGCGTTAGAACATTACAAATTAAATTAATCCATATTTGGCAAAAAGATAACAATGCCATTTACATAAAGCTTGCTTTTGGCAATTTTGTTTGTCTTGAGCCATGGACCTGATTTCCTTATGCAAACAAAGTTCACTAATATCAGGAAAGGTGTACCAACTCTCAGCAGGCCTCAAGATAGCAAGTACAACCCTTAATCTTTGTCATTTCAACTTTTGCTTCAAAAGCAAGTAACTTGCAAAAGTCAGCACAACACTTCCATCTGATAAGAACAAAGTTTTGTATCATTTCAAACAACTTCAGCATAATATACCAAGCCAGAAACACGAGCTACAAGCCTCTCAAACACCCTAAAACACTAAAACACTAACTTCTGCCCAAAACAGGGAAAGCCCTGCAGAACTCAAACCATCTTCACGTTGCCTCGTGTGTTTTGTCCCAAACCACTTCAAACACTTTCCAAACAACCCACCTGAACTATCCAAGCCATTGTTCATTAACTGTAACTTCATTTTCAAGCTTCACCATTTTTAAATTCTGAGTTTGTAGGTTGACTTCTACAAGGAGATTCAATCCATTTCAAAGCAAGCTAAGCATTGGGAAAGGTCAAGGGAACATTAAGCAAGCTCAAAAGAACCTCAGGCCTCACTGAAAGTTGCTGCATTGCCATATTCGAACTTGACTGAAACATGTATTTCTCAAACTTCTATCTCCTTATTTAGGAATCATTAGGCTTAGGTTTGTGAAGCAAAAATGTAGCCCTTAATGTCCTTGAACTGTACATATGCATATAATTCATTTATGTTAACCGAGCTAGGAGAATTTGGATGTTGAAGTTGCTAAATTTTTTAGGTCAGAAATTGGGGGTGATAAAATTCTCCCTGGTTTCTTAGAGTTAGATCAAATTTTTTATATGGTTAGAATCGTGTGATGATAAGCTATAACTTTCGTGTTGCAAGTTTATGTTTTTAAGCACGTATGCAGGAGATACAGTTTGAGTTGCAGAACGCGCGCATTTTTGTTCAAAGGTCAGGGATGAAGCTGGAACGTGGGCTGGGCCTGGCTTCTTCTGCTTTTCACACCCCCTAGCTTTCTTTTTACACTCCCTTGGTCCATTTGTTATATATTTTTATATTTTCTCATTTTATTTATATTTTCTGACTTTATTTATTTTTTCTAAATATTAAAAATCACCAAAAATATTTTCTTAATTTTTGCATTTTTATTTTATTAAAAAACAAAAAAACTAGGGTTTCCACCCTTTCAAAAATAATCATTTTTTTATTTTGAGTTAAATAAACTTATTTTATATACATAAAAATAAATACAAAATCATTTTGCATATTTATATTTATTTGCACCTTTAATTATTTGTCTATTTATTTATTTGTGCAATATTTCAATTTGGTTGTAATAATAGTTTTAGGGTTTATTTTTATGCAAATATTCCCCTTTCAAACTTGTATCCCCCTCCCCATAATAATGTTGTAATAGTCTTAGATTTACTTTTACGCATTTTATCGCTTTCAAATGCCATGATAGTAAAACTAGGGTTTGTATGATAACCAAAAATCAAAACAAATAGCATGACTAATACAAGACAAAAAGGCATGAAAAATGACAACACATCTCACACAAACACCCCTAGGGTTTCATCCACTTGTTACCTTAAAAATGGCCATGGTATGCATGCTAGGTATCTTGGCAAAACAAATCAAAACAAAAAGATCATAGTCCCTGGATGATGCTATCTTGGTTGTCTATACAAAAATGATCTAGTCCCCCAAAAAACTTGCTAAGATACTTAGCACCATTGCTATCATGGTCATAAGATGACCCACGCCCGTCCCGTTTAACATCCAAAGATAGGGTTGTTTACCAAATACAATGGTAAAACAACAATGTCAAAGGGTTAAAAATGTGTAGGAAAGATCTTTGAGTAGGGTAGACAACTTCTAGTTACTTGATCAAACTTGCAAACATCCTTGCTAATTTCAAAAGCACACAACACAATTTCAAAATATTTCCCAAAACAAACTTTCAAACATTGAAACATTTTTCAAAAGACAAACACCTTTGTATACATTCAAACAAGAATCATTACAAAGGTTGCCTAAACAAAGGCCTCTTTTCAAAATACTTTCAAAAACACACACAAAAGCACCATTTCAAACAATTGAAAAGCAAAAGCAAGTGATCTAAAACAAGTAACTAAGAGCCCATGGAAAACCATGGATGAAAAGGGTGCTAGCACCTTCCCTTTTCATAATCTACCCCCCGAACCCAAAAACAATCTCAAAGGTCTTTCCTGTGCTTTTTGACCTTTCCTTTGGATAAAATAAAAAGTCGATGGCGACTCTTGCTAAACCGAAACATTTGCGAACATAAACGCAAAACCTCAAGTCAGTTCTCCCACTGCATCACACTATCTTAGCAAAAAGTTTACCGACTGCGAGACCCGATACTCATTGCTTTAGAAAACTTGCTGCACTTTGGCATGGGCTGCTCGCCGTCTGAGACAGTATATGCTGACTCACACTACTCTATTGATATCAAAGATGAATCCAATCAAGTATATCTTTGAGAAGCCTGCCTTGTCCGGAAGAATAGTGAGATGGCAGATGATCTTGACTGAGTATGGCATCCAATACACGACCCAAAAGGCAATTAAAGGAAGTGTGTTGGCAGATCACCTGGCACATCAGGCAGTGGACGATTACCAATCTATGAACTTTGAATTCCCGGATGAGAACATCATGTTGGTGACTGACTGTGAGACACCTATACCGGATGAAGGACCAGAGGATGGATCCCGATGGTCTATGTACTTTGATGGAGCTTCGAACGCTTTGGGTAATGGCATTGGCACCGTGATCGTATCTCCTGAAGGCTCTCATACTCCGTTCACCACCCGACTATGTTTCAACTGCACCAACAACATGGCAGAGTATGAAGCATGCATTATGGGTATTCGAGCAGCTATTGACCTAAGGATTAAGTTCTTAAGTGTTTTAAGAGATTCCGCTCTCGTGATCAGTCAGATCAAAGGCGAGTGGGATACGAAACACCCTAATCTTATTCCTTACAAGGAGTATGTGTTGAGGTTGCTTCCACATTTCGAGGAGATAAATTTTGAACACTTCCCTAGAGAGGAGAATCAGTTAGCGGACGTGCTGGCTTCGATGTCTTCTATGTTCAAAGTCAATTGGGACAACGAGGCTCCCCGAATTACCATTGAAAGGTTGGACGAACCTGCACATTGTTGCGACATTGAGACTGAATAGGTAGCAGATAAACCCTGGTTTCATGAGGTGAAAAGGTATCTTGAGGCTCAAGAATACCCTGAGGGTGTGTTGTACCCCAAAATTTGCCCTCCCATATTCTTCAAAAATTTGCCAAGTCATGCTTCAAAACTCCCCAAGGGGTGCACAGTGCAAGGGCCTCCTAAACAGTCAAAATTAGGGTTTGTGGTCTGATTAAGAAAATGAAGTTTCCAAAGGTCCAATCAAGTCTCACATGCCTATAAATATGGTCAAGCATCCTCATATCAAGTTTCAAGACTTTCAGCATAAAATTGCATAGTCAAAACCCTAAATTGCACTACAGTCAACTGTAGGGGCAAAATGGTCATTTGACAGTCAAAAGTTCAAATTTTTGGTCAACATATCATTTTGAAGCCACAAACATCATTTGATCAATGCTTGATCATTATTCTCAAAGCTTGGCTCAAAAATCATCAAAATGCAAAAGTTTCCTTATTTGGACAGCTGGAAAAGTCAACTGTAAATTGACCAGGGCATAACTTTCACATGGATTATCAGAAAAATTCCATCCAAAGCTCATTTTGAAGAGAAAGACATTTACTACAACTCATATTCATACTTCAAGTCCAAGAAATGCTCTCACAAAAAGTTATCAATTTCAACATTATAGGTCATTTTCAAAAGTCAACAAAAAGGGACTTTAAGTCAAAGGCCATAACTTGAGATTGGTAAATCAAAATGACATGGGACCAAAGGCATTGGTTAGAGGACTCCAAGACCTTTCCAAAATGTCCAAGAACATGAGAAAAGCTTAAAACTTGAGCAAGTTATGCCTTGTAGAAGTTGGGAAATTTTTGGGTATTTTGAAAAGTCAACATTGATTCAAATGACCTAAAAATTGCTAATGGGCCCATTTTTCTTCCATAATTCATCATCCATGGCATGTGCACGACCACTTGGCCCAAAGGGAAGTATTTCTTCATTTTTTATTTATTTATTTGAATTTTTATTTATAATAATTCATTTAAATCAAATTAAATACATGGAAAATATTTAACCTAAGTTTTACAATCCTTTTTTGCATGAAATCCACTCAATAACTCGTGCATGATCCAATATGGAAAGATTTGGAGAGAATTGATATGATTGAGAGCAAAAACACATGGAAAATATTTGAAAAAAGATCTTGAAAATCAAATCTTCCAAAGTCATGAATGCCAAGCTTTTGTGTGATTTCTTTAACCTAATTCATTCCTACATAAGCATAGAACATAACCCTAATTCAAGAACCACGCAGCTGCTCAAAATCTGGAAAGCCAAAACTTGAAATTTGTCAAAAAACTCCATAACTGAAAACCTACTTGCATGTCGACTCAAGTCTCAAAACCTATTCCATTAGCTTCCTCAAGGATCATAGGACATATTCCAATCAAAAACTGAGCCCCATACTCAAGAAAACGCAAGATCACCATTGAAATTGGTAAAGAAAATTTTTGAATCGGTTTCTATCATACATGCATTGTTAACATATTTTGTTGTTATTTTTGTGTTTGTAATGATGTTTGCAAGCTAATCGTGTGCTTTGATTGAAGTTTTATGCACTGTAGGCCAAGATACCATTGTCAATTTTTAGGGTTTACAGGATTTCGAATTGGGGGTTTCTTGGTCTTGTAAAATTAGCAAACCACGATGCCAGGAATGGATTCAGGGGACTTGGGCGAAGACAATGGGACTCTCGCGCTCAATTTATGAGCGTCACAGGGCTAGTCGCTATTTTTCAGAAGCTAGCCTAAGAGAACATGTGAAAACCGTTGCTCATGATGTTTGTATTTCAGGAAAATAAAAAACCAACGAAGAAGATGAACTCGTGGCAAGCGATGGGTGGCTGGTTTGAAAGTTCGCGCGCGAAGTCCACTAACGCTTTTATTTTCTTTTATAATATTTGTTAGTTGTTTAATAATCAAAGCGCGTAAATTGGTTCAGTGGCAAGGCATAGTGTTGGCAACGTACATGACCTGGGTTCGAGCCCCAGGTCTTCACCATCTCAATATTATTTTTCAATTGATAATCACATGCAGAGCCAACGCTGGATACCACCATACTCCTTCATGATCTATCCGTCCACGCGCCAGTTGCATCAAATCAAAGGTCCAGATCCAAGGAACATGGTAGTCCCAGTCAGCGCGCCAGCATACTCCCTGGAGAAAGTCAAACGGATCAAGGTTGATGGGCCTGAATTACTTGGGTTATACCTCCATGTTGGGGACTACAACCCCCCTAGGTTTGCCATAATATTTTTTATTTTTATTTTCTATTTGCTTTTAATTATTATTTGTTTAATTAATTTATTATTTTCATAAAATATCAAAAACACCTAAAAATCAAAAAAATCAGAAAAGAGGAAAAATATAATAAATATTTTTGTTTTAATATTTTCCATAAATAAATTGTATATAATTATTTAGTTTTAAATTAGGTTGTAATTTTAATTCTTTTGATAAAAATCTAAAAAACATAGAATTAGGGTTAATTAATAATTTTTCATCCTTTTTCTTTTTCTCTCATAATAATTAAATAATCAAACATTTATTTTTTATAATTAAATTTGTATAAAAATTAGGGTTAATATTTATTTTAATTAATTCTTTTTTCTATTAAATCCTAAAATACTAAAAAATACCAAAAAATAAGTTCTTTCTTTCTTTTAATTTTAATTAATTCCTCATTAATTTAATTTTGCAAAAAGGGTCCATCGCCCTCGCTTCGATTTAATTATTCGCATATTTATTTTATTTCTTTATAATATTCATGTATCTCTCCCAAGGCCATGTAACCTTTTAATTTCTTGCACTTTAAATTCTTTTACTTTCTTTATTTTTCTGTCAAATCGGGTCCTGGTTTAATTTTGGCGATGTGGACCCGCGCCTTTTGTAATAGCTTAGAATTTTTACTTTCCCGCAAAATATTTTAACTGTTAAATAATGGCATGAAAGAATGTATGGACAAAAATAAAAACAAGCGTAGAACACCAATAACATGACAAGATAAATGCAAATGAAAACGACACACAAAATCACACACCACCCCTAGGGTACGCCTCACTGTTGCCTTGCCTCGAACGGTGATCGTCGAGTAGAGGATGTCTTAGTAAGTCCTCATGATCCGGGAACCTGGCATGAGGGTAGCTTCTAAGGTGTCTTCCTATTGCTCTGGTGATCACCATGTCCCGAACTTCGAATTGACCCGAACACCTCCAACGGTGGTGCTACCTACCTCTCAATGGTGGGATGGCACTACTTTAAAGGACATTTACACAGACGAATTCCTTAGGGTAGGTAGGTTCTCGTAGATACTTGCTCTAAATTTCAAAACAAATTCAAAAAAATACTTTTCACACCAACACATTTTCAAAAGCTTTCGAAAGCAATTTTTCAAACACTCTTGAGGACCGATACAAGAGTCAAACTGAAATTTTCAAAGAAACTTTTTTAAAACCCACATTGAAAAGCAAACAAACCATTTTTGAAAACACAAATGAGAAAGTATCTAAGAGCCCATGGATAACCATGGATAGAAAGGGTGCTAACACCTTCCCTTTCTATAATCTACCTCCCGAACCGAGAGCAATCTCTATAAGGAATTTTTCTATGCTTTTGTCCTTTCCATTTAGAGAAAATAAAAGACGGTGGCGACTCTTGCTTCCGTGACATTTCGCGAACCAGCGTTAAACAGTCAGTTCCAGATCCACCGATCACAGAACTGGCGACTCTGCTTGGGAAGTTTACTTAAAGTGAGGTGTACCTTAGGGCTAGTTCATAACTGTGTTTTCAATTGTATTGATTTGCTTGCTTTACTATTGTGGGTTGCATGGGAGATACATAGATCCTAACCCGGATCTGGGGATACCCTGTTTAGGTAGCATAAGCTGCGAGGGACCTGTCCGGCGTAGACCGACATGGGTGAAACAGTGGCTACGTTGGTGTGGCACTTTGGTCTGTACCGATATCCCTTGTGTCGCAACGAGGAGAATATGGGTCTTCTAAGGAGTCATTAAGCACCAACAACCTTAGAACCTTAATTGACACAACTTGGCCTTTAGAATTGTAGCAGTATGCTACGCCCATTGAGGCTAAACTCTCGTGATGGTTCTGGCCGCAAGAAAAGATTGCGATGCTGGAGTTATGACCGATTGAGGGTAGTCAATGATATTGGGATCCTCTAAGAACCCGGTTACTTTTGATTAGGACAGGTATGAACCAACAAACTGAAAGAGGGTAGTACCTAGACCTCATGCTGGCCTAAACTTTAGGGGCTTGCCTTGTGTGACTTGTGTGCCTTACCATGTTTGCCTTTGTATCTATATGTGGTGTGCTTTATCATAACATCATAGCATCATACCATTGCATACATCCTGCATAAGGACTAACCCATTTCAAGGATCTCAAGGGCTTGCGATGCAGGTCATGATGAATCAAACACCGAGCAAGGGGCAAAGAGGATTTATTTTCCTCTAGATAAGGTTGTCAGGGGCTATGACCCACTTGATATGGTGAGCTCTGACTCTTGAAGAAGGTTCCCCTAACCAAGGTTGTTTGGAAATCAAAACCAACATGATGACTAAAGTCAGAGGCTATGACCCACTGGATATGGTGAGCCTTTGACCTTTGAAGAAGAGTTCTCAACAACATGGGTGTCCTTCAATCAAGCTATAAATTCCAATGCTAACAAATTTTCTTGTTTACCCCGCGAGGTCCTTGAAAACATTACATGCATATCATACACATCATTACATAACAGGTATCTTTGTTGCAGGTCACTTACCTTTCTCGCTGTTTATTTCAGCAATGGCCTTCCAACCAGATAACCAGGACCTTCTCGCTCAAGAGACTCAGTTCAGGGAAATCCTCCTAAATCTATCCAAGGGGCAGGAAGAGCTAAGGATACTTCTCACGGAGACCTTTGTCAGGAATAGTGCTGAGGATGAAAAGCTGAAACACCTACAAGCTGAGGTGGATGCATTGAAGGTCCAGATGCTGGGGCAGGTGACTGCCATTCAAGGGTTAGCTCAAAGACAAGATGAGCTCTGGTTTCTCGTCAACCAACTGCTTCAGGGTAACCAACTGGGGCAAAAGTCTAAGGGTAAAAAGCCAGTCATCGTTCGACCACCTTTGAGACAAAGAGGCAAAGAGAGAGCTCCCCAAATAGCTCCAGTGTCACAAATTCAACATCACAACCAACAAAAGAGCGAGAGGAGGCAGTTCACTTGGCTCAGCATGACCTTATCCCAGATATTGCCACAGTTGCTGGAGACCAAGCTGGTAACTCTAAAAGAGGCTCCGAAGTTTCAAAATACAACGTCACCAAAGTATAACCCCAACGCTCGCTGCGCTTATCATTCTGATAGCCCGGGGCATGCTACAGAGGATTGTTGGGCTTTGAAGAATAAGATTCAGGACCTGATTGATGAAGGAGCACTGAAGTTCACACAAGATGGTCAGGCTGAATTTTTCTACCATCCCTCCAAGGCTCACCTTTTGAAGTGACAAGCTCTGAGACTAGGAAACCTTTGTTCATTAGAATGTTCAAGTTGTGTTGTGCTTTGATTGTTCAAACATTTATTCATGTTAAACATTGTTATTCCATTAATGCATCACATATGTCTGTTTTGAAGCAATATATTCGTATTCACTATACGCAAATTATTTTCATATTTTTTCTGATGTCAACTCTTGATCTAAAATTCCAAGCCTCTTGAGGGAGGATGACGAAAACGATACCATAATCTACAGTATGCTTTTGAACAGACCCCGCTGATGAGGTACAGGCATTGTTTCAATCCCTAAACACTGGAGTTATAAGGATGATAATCCCTCGTCAACCCCTCTGAGCCAAAGAAGTAGGAGTTTTTCTTTTCGAAATTTAAAACCCTTAATCATAACCTGGGGCAGGGTAGTCTCTCAGTTGATCTAAGTGCATAACGAATGGCACCAAAGAGATCCTTACGAAAAAAGACAGTGATGGTTCCGAATAATCGATAAAGAAAGGCAGTCATTATCTCAAAAAAAAAAACATTAAGTCAAAACCCATGAAGGAGACTTACAAAACTGGGGCATCCCGCTGACTGTGATTCCAAAAAAGGAAACAGTTCAGGCAAAAAAGAAAGGGATAACAAAAAATCAGAAAAGAAAGAGGTCTTACAAACCCTCAACAAAAACAAAAATGACTGCCTATTCAGAATCAATCATCAATATCTGAATCATCACCGGAAAATCAGAGCAAAGACTCAAACAAGGTCTAACGTATGATCAACTGAGTTTAGGTTTGGAGAACATCACGAAGAGCGGGTGGGTACAAATAATTTGAGCCTTTATCCTTTGTTTCTTAAACCGTGAACCAAGCCACGTTATAACCCTTAAAAGTCCTAGCTGAAGCATGGGTTAGTTCGAAAGCATACTGTTACGAAAGGTATCCTGACTCCTTAAGGCCTACGGTAAATAAGGAGTTGACATCACGTTTTACAAACATTCATTTGTTTTATGAAAAAAGAATGCATTTTCAAAATCTTCAAGAGAGACATAGGCTTTGCATTTTTACATAACTTTGTTCGCATATGACTTTTTGTTTGAACAACATAGAAGTTCGCACGACGAATGCCTAATGAACAGAAGTACCTCCAATCAAGGGGCAGACATGATCATTGTCCATCATCTGGGGCAGTCCAATCAAGATTCAGGGAATCTCTCAAAAGGCCAACCAGCCTGGGGCAAATCTCCGCCTGAATCATTTTGGGCATTCCAACAACGAATCTTGCCCGATCAGACATCTTCTGGTAATATGGCAACACAAGCAGCCAGGGGCACCTCCCTGCATTCTGAGAGCATGGACATAGTCAAAAAAATACTGCGCAAAATCAAAGACCCGCTAGGTTGACATACCTAGGCAAAAATAAGGGCTTCCCGGTGAACCAAAAGGGTTCGGGCAAAATGAGGGATGAAATGAAAAAAATCTGTACACCCGGCAAGTCGAAAACCTGAAAAGGCGGCTTGGGCAAAAATGGGTATCCCGGTGGACTGAAAACCCGAAAGGGCGGTCCAGGCAAAAGTTAGGGATCAAAGCGTACGACTATGTCCTGTCATCTTGTCACCTGCCTACCAGAAGATGGTTTGACCCTCAACAATTATCAGCATCCCACATGTGCCTCCCCCATAGAAACAGGGGCAATAACGGGTGGTTTAAACAATCTGATTGTTTCCGTCCTCCAAGGTACCAAGGTAGGCTCAGCTAAAGAACATAACCAAATATCTTAATTCCCCAGAGAGTGAGCCAGCAAGTCAGTACACTCTCCCCAAGCAAAGCTACAGTCAGCCTTAAGGAAAGTTGGGTATCCCCCAGCAGATATCAACATTCCCCGGCAGTCTTGGTCTAAAGATTGTTCCCCGGCGGCGGCATATCTAACATTCAAAGGAATCACTTCCCCGCAGTTCAAAACTTCACCAAGAGAGTCCAATCCAATTCCCCCAGGAAAGTTGGAATTCACCTCCCCAAACAGTAAGCTTATCCCCAGTAAATTCTGGAAGCTTATCCTCGCAGAGCACGAACGCGTCGCCCGACTTTATTTAAAGAGTTATTTCCTTAACAGGATATAACTGGGTTATCCTCAGCCAAAAGCCACGGAAAGATCATCATCGACACAGTTCTTTCTTATCCCCAGAAAAGTCTATTAACACTTCCAATACAGCAAAGATATCCTCAGCAAGTTATTATCAACACTCAACAAAGCATCTCTATCCCCCACAGAGTATGGCTCCCCAGCATGGTCGCTAGAGTATTTTTCTCCCCGCAGAATCTTCCATTTTCCAAGTTTATTCCTCAACGGAGTCATCTTCTCCTACCGGTATTCTTGCAGTTATCATCCCCAGCGGAAGCGAAAGCTTATTCTTCAATATCAGCCCAGGATATGACTTCCCGGCACCCGTCAAGGATCTACTTTCCTAGACAAAAAACACGTTCATAAAACATCACATACATCATTATAGCATGCATAGACGCATCATATCATACAAATCTCATTTATGTTGAGAACATCATTGCTTGATCCATATCATACATTACATATGACTGACTTTTACCTTTCAGGAAAGATTCAGTTAAATTCTCAATCATCTTTCAAGACCTAGACCGGTTCAGTTAATCAACTCCAAAGATTTCTTATCCAGTCCAAGGCCTTCTCTAGTCCAGCTAAATCGACTCCCAACAGATTTTTTTGATGAAGACTCAGTAGAAGTTATCAGATTATAATTTCCTATGGTTCCCTCCCCGACGGTGCGTGAGGTGATAATTCCTTTTCAGGTTATAATTTCCTATGGTTCCCTCCTCGACGGTGCGCGAGGTGATAATTCCTTTTGAGATTATAATTTCCTATGGTTCCCTCCCCGATGGTGCGTGAGATGTAATTCCCTTTCAGGTTATAATTTCCTATGGTTCTCTCCCCGACGGTGCACGAGATGTAATTCCCTTTCAGGTTATAATTTCCTATGGTTCTCTCCCCGACGGTGCGTGAGATGTAATTCCCTTTTAGGTTATAATTTCCTATGGTTCTCTCCCCGATGGTGCGTGAGATGTAATTCCCCTTCAGGTTATAATTTCCTATGGTTCTCTCCCCGACGGTGCGTGAGATGTAATTCCCTTTCAGGTTATAATTTCCTATGGTTCTCTCCCCGACGGTGCGTGAGATGTAATTCCATTTCAGATTATAATTTCCTATGGTTCTCTCCCCGACGGTGCGTGAGATGTAATTCCCTTTCAGATTATAATTTCCTATGGTTCTCTCCCCGACGGTGCGTGAGATGTAATTCCCTTTCAGGTTATAATTTCCTATGGTTCTCTCCCTGACGGTGCGTGAGATGTTATAATTTCCTATGGTTCTCTCCCCGACGGTGCGTGAGGTGTAATTCCCTTTCAGGTTATAATTTCCTATGGTTCTCTCCCCGACGGTGCGTGAGATGTAATTCCCTTTCAGGTTATAATTTCCTATGGTTCTCTCCCCTACGGTGCGTGAGATGTTATAATTTCCTTTGGTTCTCTTCCCGATACTGCGAAGATGGTAATTCCCACCAAGATTTTCTCAACGAGCGTTGTTGAAGTTAAAGTCACCCAAGGTTCTCTCACCGTTCAAGCTGAGATAGTAACCATCCCTGGTTCATTCATCATCTTGTGAAGCTCCGGATCCAACTCCTGTAACCAGTCAGGACACATCTATACCAAGCATCTGAAACCAGCTCCTGCAACGTGTCAGATACTCTTTTTTCTTTTGAAGGTATGCAGGTTCTCGCTAAGGAATCTCTTATGCGATCAACATCCAGATGGCATCTATAAGCCCATCATCCTATTCATCAATCTCTAAATGGCATCTATAAGCCCATTTCCATCACACTGCTACTATGTGAGCGCAAATTTCTGGGCACTCTAGTGTTCAATCATCTTCTACCCTCAGATTACGAAAGGCACGTCAGCCAATCTGCATCCTTAGGTTTAAGAAGATTGAACAGGGGCAACTGTTGTACCCCAAAATTTGCCCTCCCATATTCTTCAAAAATTTGCCAAGTCATGCTTCAAAACTCCCCAAGGGGTGCACAGTGCAAGGGCCTCCTAAACAGTCAAAATTAGGGTTTGTGGTCTGATTAAGAAAATGAAGTTTCCAAAGGTCCAATCAAGTCTCACATGCCTATAAATATGGTCAAGCATCCTCATATCAAGTTTCAAGACTTTCAGCACAAAATTGCACAGTCAAAACCCTAAATTGAACTACAGTCAACTGTAGGGGCAAAATGGTCATTTGACAGTCAAAAGTTCAAATTTTTGGTCAACATATCATTTTGAAGCCACAAACATCATTTGATCAATGCTTGATCATGATTCTCAAAGCTTGGCTCAAAAATCATCAAAATGCAAAAGTTTCCTTATTTGGACAGTTGGAAAAGTCAACTGTAAATTGACTAGGGCATAACTTTCACATGGATTATCAGAAAAATTACATCCAAAGCTCATTTTGAAGAGAAGGACATTTCCTACAACTCATCTTCATACTTCAAGTCCAAGAAATGCTCTCACAAAAAGTTATCAATTTCAACATTATAGGTCATTTTCAAAAGTCAACAAAAAGGGACTTTAAGTCAAAGGCCATAACTTGAGATTGGTAAATCAAAATGACATGGGACCAAAGGCATTGGTTAGAGGACTCAAAGGCCTTTCCAAAATGTCCAAGAACATGAGAAAATCTTAATAATTGATCAAGTTATGCCTTGTAGAAGTTGGGAAATTTTTGGGTATTTTGAAAAGTCAACATTGATTCAAATGACCTAAAAATTGCTAATGGGCCCATTTTTCTTCCATAATTCATCATCCATGGCATGTGCACGACCACTTGGCCCAAAGGGAAGTATTTCTTCATTTTTTATTTATTTATTTGAATTTTTATTTATAATAATTCATTTAAATCAAATTAAATACATGGAAAATATTTAACCTAAGTTTTACAATCCTTTTTTGCATGAAATCCACTCAATAACTCGTGCATGATCCAATATGGAAAGATTTGGAGAGAATTGATATGATTGAGAGCAAAAACACATGGAAAATATTTGAAAAAAGATCTTGAAAATCAAATCTTCCAAAGTCATGAATGCCAAGCTTTTGTGTGATTTCTTTAACCTAATTCATTCCTACATAAGCATAGAACATAACCCTAATTCAAGAGACCACGCAGCTGCTCAAAATCTGGAAAGCCAAAACTTGAAATTTGTCAAAAAACTCCATAACTGAAAACCTACTTGCATGTCGACTCAAGTCTCAAAACCTATTCCATTAGCTTCCTCAAGGATCATAGGACATATTCCAATCAAAAACTGAGCCCCATACTCAAGAAAACGCAAGATCACCATTGAAATTGGTAAAGAAAATTTTTGAATCGGTTTCTATCATACATGCATTGTTAACATATTTTGTTGTTATTTTTGTGTTTGTAATGATGTTTGCAAGCTAATCGTGTGCTTTGATTGAAGTTTTATGCACTGTAGGCCAAGATACCATTGTCAATTTTTAGGGTTTACAGGATTTCGAATTGGGGGTTTCTTGGTCTTGTAAAATTAGCAAACCACGATGCCAGGAATGGATTCAGGGGACTTGGGCGAAGACAATGGGACTCTCGCGCTCAATTTATGAGCGTCACAGGGCTAGTCGCTATTTTTCAGAAGCTAGCCTAAGAGAACATGTGAAAACCGTTGCTCATGATGTTTGTATTTCAGGAAAATAAAAAACCAACGAAGAAGATGAACTCGTGGCAAGCGATGGGTGGCTGGTTTGAAAGTTCGCGCGCGAAGTCCACTAACGCTTTTATTTTCTTTTATAATATTTGTTAGTTGTTTAATAATCAAAGCGCGTAAATTGGTTCAGTGGCAAGGCATAGTGTTGGCAACGTACATGACCTAGGTTCGAGCCCCAGGTCTTCACCATCTCAATATTATTTTTCAATTGATAATCACATGCAGAGCCAACGCTGGATACCACCATACTCCTTCATGATCTATCCGTCCACGCGCCAGTTGCATCAAATCAAAGGTCCAGATCCAAGGAACATGGTAGTCCCAGTCAGCGCGCCAGCATACTCCCTGGAGAAAGTCAAACGGATCAAGGTTGATGGGCCTGAATTACTTGGGTTATACCTCCATGTTGGGGACTACAACCCCCCTAGGTTTGCCATAATATTTTTTATTTTTATTTTCTATTTGCTTTTAATTATTATTTGTTTAATTAATTTATTATTTTCACAAAATATCAAAAACACCTAAAAATCAAAAAAATCAGAAAAGAGGAAAAATATAATAAATATTTTTGTTTTAATATTTTCCATAAATAAATTGTATATAATTATTTAGTTTTAAATTAGGTTGTAATTTTAATTCTTTTGATAAAAATCTAAAAAACATAGAATTAGGGTTAATTAATAATTTTTCATCCTTTTTCTTTTTCTCTCATAATAATTAAATAATCAAACATTTATTTTTTATAATTAAATTTGTATAAAAATTAGGGTTAATATTTATTTTAATTAATTCTTTTTTCTATTAAATCCTAAAATACTAAAAAATACCAAAAAACAAGTTCTTTCTTTCTTTTAATTTTAATTAATTCCTCATTAATTTAATTTTGCAAAAAGGGTCCAACGCCCTCGCTTCGATTTAATTATTCGCATATTTATTTTATTTCTTTATAATATTCATGTATCTCTCCCAAGGCCATGTAACCTTTTAATTTCTTGCACTTTAAATTCTTTTACTTTCTTTATTTTTCTGTCAAATCGGGTCCTGGTTTAATTTTGGCGATGTGGACCCGCGCCTTTTGTAATAGCTTAGAATTTTTACTTTCCCGCAAAATATTTTAACTGTTAAATAATGGCATGAAAGAATGTATGGACAAAAATAAAAACAAGCGTAGAACACCAATAACATGACAAGATAAATGCAAATGAAAACGACACACAAAATCACACACCACCCCTAGGGTACGCCTCACTGTTGCCTTGCCTCGAACGGTGATCGTCGAGTAGAGGATGTCTTAGTAAGTCCTCATGATCCGGGAACCTGGCATGAGGGTAGCTTCTAAGGTGTCTTCCTATTGCTCTGGTGATCACCATGTCCCGAACTTCGAATTGACCCGAACACCTCCAACGGTGGTGCTACCTACCTCTCAATGGTGGGATGGCACTAATTTAAAGGACATTTACACAGACGAATTCCTTAGGGTAGGTAGGTTCTCGTAGATACTTGCTCTAAATTTCAAAACAAATTCAAAAAAATACTTTTCACACCAACACATTTTCAAAAGCTTTCGAAAGCAATTTTTCAAACACTCTTGAGGACCGATACAAGAGTCGAACTGAAATTTTCAAAGAAACTTTTTTAAAACCCACATTGAAAAGCAAACAAACCATTTTTGAAAACACAAATGAGCAAGTATCTAAGAGCCCATGGATAACCATGGATAGAAAGGGTGCTAACACCTTCCCTTTCTATAATCTACCTCCCGAACCGAGAGCAATCTCTATAAGGAATTTTTCTGTGCTTTTGTCCTTTCCATTTGGAGAAAATAAAAGACGGTGGCGACTCTTGCTTCCGCGACATTTCGCGAACCAGCGTTAAACAGTCAGTTCCAGATCCACCGATCACAGGGTGCATCTGTTAATGATAAGAAGTTTCTGAGGAGGTTCGCGGCGAAATTTTTCATTAGTAATGACATCCTTTACAAGCGTAACCATGATTCAACCTTTCTGCGATGTGTGGATAAGAACGAGGCAGAAAGGATCATGGCAGAGTTACATGAAGTTACTTTCGGAACTCATTCCAGTGGACACACCATGGCAAAGAAAATCCTTTGAGCAGGATACTATTGGTCAACCATTGAAGCCGACTGTTATCAGCATTCTCGGACCTATCATAAGTGACAAGTCTATGATGATAAGGTGCACATACCTCCAGTTCCTCTGAACATCTTGACAGCTCCTTGGCCTTTTGCAATGTGGGGCATCGACATGATTGGTGAGATCAGACCTACAGCATCCAACAAGCATCGTTTCATCTTGGTAGCTATTGATTACTTTACGAAATGGTTTGAAGCAGCTTCCTTTGCTACCGTAACTAAGAACGTCGTGGCACGTTTCATTTAGCATAATCTGATCTATTGATATGGTGTACCAGAGAGGATCATTACAGACAATGGTACAAATCTCAATAATAAGATGATCACCGAGCTCTGCAAGCAGTTCAAGATACATCATCACAACTCTTCTCCCTACCGATCGAAGATGAATGGGGCTGTAGAAGCGGCTAATAAGAACATTAAGAAGATTGTGCAGAAGATGACGGTGACATACAAAGATTGGCACGAGATGTTACCTTTTGCTCTGCAGGGGTACCGTAACTCAACGCGGACGTCAATGGGGGCAACACCATATTCCTTGGTTTATGGCATGGAGGCCGTCTTGCCCATTGAAGTTCAGATACCCTCTCTTTGGATTATGAAGGATGCAGGTTTGAGCGAAGATGACTGGATTCAGACCCGGCTTGATCAACTGAACTTAATCGACAAAAAGAGACTTACTGCTATTTGTCATGGTCAGACTTATCAAAAACGGATGATCAAGGCATTTAACAAGAAAGTTAGACGACAAGTGTGATACGGTGGGAGAACTGACTTGAGGTTTTGCGTTTGTTTTCACAAATGTTTCGGTTGAGCAAGAGTCGCCACCGACTTTTTATTTTATCCTAAGGAAAGGTTAAAAAGCACAGCAAAAACCTTTGAGATGTTTTCTTGGGTTCGGGGAGTAGATTATAGAAAGGGAAGGTATTAGCACCCTTTCTATCCATGGTTATCCATGGGATCTTAGTCACTTGCTTAGATCACTTGCCTTGCATTTTCAATTGTTTGAAATGGTGCTTTCAATTGTTTGAAATGGTGCTTTGTGTGTGTGTTTGAAAATGTTTTTGAAAAGAGGCCATTTGTTGTGGAAAACTTTGTAATGATCCATGTTTGAATGTATACAAAGGCGTACTTATCTTTTGAAAAGTTTTCAATGTTTTTGAAAGTTATTTTGAAAATGTCTTTGTGAGGTGTGGTTTTGAAAATAGGCAAGTGTTTTTGCAAGCTTGATTCAAGTAACTAAGAGTTTGTCTACTCCTAAATTTCTCAAAGATTTCTCCTATGTTTTTAACCCTTTTAACAATTTTGTTCCACCATCGTATTTGGTGGACAATCTTGTGTTAGGATGTGAACGAGACGGGCGCGGGTCATCGTTTAGACCATGATCGCAATGGCGCCAAGTATCTTTGGGCAATTTTTCCTTTAGGGACTTGATCATTTTTTAGGAAACTTCTGAAAGCGTCATCGAGGGACTATGATCATTTGATTGTTTTGTTTTTGCCAAAGATACCTAACATACAATATGGCCCATTTTTTGAAGGCAACAAGTGGAGTACCCTAGGGGTGCAAGTGTGATTGTGTATTGATTTCATGCATTTGTCTTGTATTAGGTTAAACTATTTTTGGTTAATTTTGCATACAAAACCCTAATTCTAACATGGCATAATCAGAAAGCTTTTAAATGCGAAAAATAAAAGGTCCTAAGTTATTACAACATAATATAGGGGATGGGGGGTACAAATGTTCAAATGGGGATATTTTAGCAAGAAATTAAACCTAAACTATTACATCCAAATTGAATTATACAAATTATTTAATATACAATAATTAAATAAAAATGCAAATATAATAAATGTGCAAGATGGAAAAATAGTTTTAGATATGTATGGAAAAAAGTATTTTTATGGGTTAAATAAACAAAAATAAAATTAATTAATTTTTGGTATTTTTATGCATTTAGGGCAAAACCCTAATTTTTATGAATAAAAGGTATTTATTTATGATATATGTACTATTTATTAATTATGTATATATAATAAAAAAAATAAAAGAAGGTATATTGTAAAAAAGTATTTTTGAGGTCAAAATATTAATAAAAACAAAATATATTAATTCTTTGTATTTTCCCTAAATATATTAATAAATATACATGTATTTACATTATTTATTAAATATATATTATATGTACAAAAATAAAATGTTTAATATTATTAAAAAAAAGTATATTTTATGTAAAATGTTTTCAAGAGATAATATAAAATAAAAATCAGAAATAAAACATGTTTGTATTGTTTTTTAGTATTTTAAAATAATAGTATATTTAGGTTTATTTATATACAAAGCTAAATAAAGCCAAATAAATATCAAAATAAATACAAAAAATATGAAAAAAATAATTTTAATATTTTTTATGTTTTGTCAAAAATAAATAAGTCAGAAACAAAAATCAAAAGTAAAAAATAATGAAAATAAAATGCAATGGGCCAAGGAGGTGCAAATGTGAAATAGTGGTGTGAAAAGAAAAAAACAAATCTCAGGCCCAGCCCAAGACTCTGTCTTCTTCAACCTTCAGCTTCTTTGAACAAAAACGCGTGCCTCTGCTATCTCAGGATCCTTGTACTTTTAGCACAAACTCACAACATGAAAAATGTTAAGCATCAAGCCACGATTCCAGACATATAAAAAACTTAACCTAACTCTCAGAAATGAGAGAGAATTTCTCCATCCCTAATTCTTACCCTAAGTTTTTGTCAATGTTCAGGTTCAAAATACTCTCAGCATATGCAAAATAAATGGAAAGTAAAGATATGTATGGCTTCAGGGACATGAGTAGAACATTTTTCATTCACAAACTTAAAGCTAATTCTTCCTATATTGAGAGATAGAAGTTCATGAACTTACCTGTTCAGCTTGGATCGTGTCTAACAATGGAGGCACCTTCAAGGCAAAATGAGGATTGGTACGGCTTGCTTGAAGTTCAGAGATGTTATTCCAACCTTTAGTTTGCTTTGAAACCAAATGAATTAAGCTATAGCAATCCACCTGCAAAACAGAAAATGTGAAAATGGTGAAGTTGGTTAGAGGTGTTACAGTATGCTTCTAAGGCTTGGGACAGTTTGTATGGATGGTAGGGAATGTGTTTGAACTGGTTTGGATGAAAATGCACGAGCGGATTGAGCTATGGGATTCAAACTGCAGCTTATGCCATGTTTTTGAAGTTTTATGGTGTTTCTGTGAATGGAGAGATGTGGAAGGTGATAGGCTCGTGTTTCAACTCAGTTATGTTATTTGGAAGGTGTACAACAACTTTGCTTAAGCTTGTCCTTGCTGAAATGAGAGTTGGTTTGTAATATGCAAGTTTCTTCACACTTAAGCAAGAAAATGTCAACTTGGTTTCTAGGCCAGTACAATGCCTCTCTCTATCTATACTGCACATTTGAGTCTTGATCAGTGGGATATGCCTATGCCTTTGTGCCTCAAAGATCTGCATTGTACTTCATAGATTGCAAAGTTGACATAAAGTAACACTTTACAAAAATGGATAATATGCTTTTTCTTATTAAGGCTTAATCTTGTATGCAATGCTTAAACACACAAGATAAGACTTAAACATGAAGGATTCGCATTAAATTTATGAGTGTGGATGGGATAAAAGACCTGTAATCTAGCTTAGAGCATGCCGAGTTCAAGAATGCAAAGTTATGGACATGTAAATTGGTCATGAACAAAGTGAGTTTTTCCCAACTTGCCAAATTCGATTCTCCCTAACCACAAGGTTGTTTGATGAGTTCTTGGATATTTTGGAAAGCTTGGAATGTGTACTACAATCCATATTTGTAATGCAAATTGAAATTCCAAGTGGAAGCATGTGAAAAGTGGCCATGAAGTTAGGCAAAAATCCTGCCTAAAATAGGTCAAAATTTCTCTAAGTTAAGAATGTTTTGCACCCTTGTTCCAAAAATCATAACTTGAGCTGCAAGCTTCTTTGGAGGAAACTTTGTGAATCAAAGTTGTAGATTTTGCCATGGGCTACAAATTTCATGTTATGACTTTTGATTGAATCCAAATGCATCTTGGTGAAAAAATGGGACAAAGTTAGGAAAAAATTAGGGATTTTCATAACTTAGAAAAATTCTAAGTTATGAAAATTCTTCATTTCAAACCCTAATTTGTGATTTTTGATTTCTTGATGAACAAGTTTCATAATTTGGCATGTTTTGTTGAAAAATGAATCTTGACACTTGATTTTGACCAAAAAGTCAAAGTTTGACTTTTTAGTATACAGTCAAAAATTGATCAATTGACTGGAAAATTCATCTGTCAATCTTGTGCATTTGGGATCTTTTGAATTTGTTGAACATGTAAAGACAATTCCATGGGGTCCTTGAGTCCATATATGAGCTTGGTTTGCCATTGGCTAGATCAAACAGTCAAAAATTGCCTTTGTGCAGTCAAAACCCTAAAAATGACCATTTTGCCCTTTTGGTGATCTGATCAAATTTCTTGTGGAATTGTGATCCAAACTTGACCAAATGGTTCAAATGAGTTCATAATGTTGATGTGTGTCAAAAATCATGAGGTTTGACTGTCAATTGACCACAATTGACTTTTTCCCCAATACAGTTGATTTCTAGGTCCACTGTCCAGTTGACTGGGCAAAGATTGGAATCAAGGCTTGAAACTTGGTATGGATAAACTTGTGAGTCCAAAATGAAGCATGGAAGTCATCTTAGGAATTCTAGGTCAAAACATCTTTGTGCAAACACAAACCCTAATTTGGGTCAACAGTGCAAGGAGGAGTCTTGAGCAGAGGAAACCCTAACTGGATCTTGAGCTCTAAGGGTATTGTGATGAGAAAATATTGAGGAAATGGGAGTGAAAATTTTGGGGTACAACAGTTGCCCCTGTTCAATCTTCTTTCACCTGAAGAGTTAGATTGGCAGGTTTGCCTTTCGTGTCTCGAAGGTAAAAGGAGATTGGACACTAGAGTGCCCTTAAATTTGCACTCATTAGAACAATGGATATGGGAATGGGCTTAGAGATGCCATTTGGAGATGGGGTTAAAGATGCCATCTGAAGGGTGACAGAACCTTGTCGGAGATGGGCTTAAAGATGCCATCAGGAAGGTTTGTTGAACTGTAGTGTGACGGGTCCGGAGAATGAGGATCAAAAGGGTATCCGTGTCTGGAATGTATTTGAACTGCATCTAAGGACTGAGTTTGTATGAGCAGAAGAATGGCCTCCGTGTCTGGGGCGTATCTGAGCTGTAACTGTGTTTGAAGTGTAGAACGAATATCAGAATGACTGCCGTGTCTGGAGTGTATCTGTATTATATTTGGGTAACAGAGAAACATCTGTATGGAGCACCTGCGTGCTGGGGACAAATTCTGAATGAGTGACAGAATGGCAACCAGGTTTGGAGCGTATCCGGGCTGTATCTGAAGTTGAGAGTCGTATGAGTAGCAGAATAACCGTCGTGTCTGAAGTGTATCTGAAACTGTAACTAGGATTGAGATCCGTATGAATAATATAATGACTTCCGTGGCGAACGCGCTGGAGAGAATCAAGCTGCTGTTGTAAGGGTCAGAATGGTATCCGTGTTTGGAATGCATTGAACCTTGAGGTGGATAAATGAATCTGAATGAGAGATAGAATGGCTTCCGTGTCTGGAGTGTATCTAGTCTGTATCTGATTGCTGTAGTCCGAATGAGTAGTAGAATAACCGTCGTGTCTGAGGTGTATCCATACTGTATCTGACTTGAGATTCTGAATGAGTAATAGAATGACCGCCGTGTCTGGGGTGTATCCATACTGTATCTGAATAATTGTTAATGATAGCCTTTTAATTTTAACCTGAAAAGGGTGAAATGTTAGCTAAAACACAAAGTTATGTTGCATGATATGTATGATGCAAAATATGTTATATCAATGTTTATGATATGAATGTAGATGAATGCGTATGTAAGCCGAAGATTTATCTTGCTGAGGATAGATGAATCCTGGAGATAAAGAATCTTGACTGCTGCCAGGGAAAGTGAATCCTTGATTTCTGCAGGGGGAGACAAAAATTTTGATTACTGAGGATGAGACATCCCTGCCGACTACTGCTGGAGAAACGGGGGCTTGGGTTGTATACCAATCTTCTGGGGATTCTTGTCTTGAGGAGATCTTCACTAGAGAACCATCTGATTATCCTGTGAGGCACTGAGAATGAACCTTCATTCTTCTTGGGGAATACAAGATCTTCAATCGTTGAGGGATCTTAGGGCCACTGCTGGAGAACTGAGATTCCTTGGTGACTTGGGGGGAATGAGAATTCCTGAAGATCTCTACCGGGGAAGCTCAGAATCGGATAGACTCATGCTGGAGAGGTATGATTGAGAATTTTCAGTTTGGTGGCAGGTATCTCTGTGGGGAGAAATTTCACTAGCCTGGTTCCGCTGGGGATTGATGGCCGGAAATCTTAGCTCCGCTGGGGATTGGATTTTCAGATTTTTAAGGCTCCACTGGGGATTCTGAAACTTAACTCTGAGGGGAATCGAGTTCTGGAAGGCCCTCTGGCTGGGGAATTTGGAGTATAACTCTGCTGAGGATTCCTTTTGAAAGGGCATCAAGATATGTATTTGTACCTTTAACCTATCAGTAATCATCTTTCTTGATTCATAAGGAAATGATTATGTTCAAATGCATATGCCTATTTAACAAAACATTGGACGTTTCTCAGATAAAACATAAGTGCATAAGAAAAGAGAAAAGGAAGACAACGCAAATTTCTGTATTCAGAAAAGTATTTGTATTAACTTTCTATAAGTATATTTGTACAGAGAAGACAGTAATCCTAGTAAGAGGATGTCGTCGTAAAAATTTGCAAAAATTTATACAAAAGAATGATGGCTATGTGAAACAATTCCATGGGATTCCATTCTGCTATAGCCTCCACAACTCTGAATATTTGTCCATTCAATGCTTCGTCTGCCGATGACTGGGTTGATTAGAAGCTTGAAGCTGGTTGATGAAGAGATTGTCCTTAAAGTGATCCGACAAGACATAGTCATACGCTTTAATTCCCTAACTTTTGCCTGAATCTCCCTTTCGGGTTTTTGATCCACCGGGAAACCCCTTTTTGCCCAAGCCGCCCTTTCGGGTTTTCAACTTGCCGGGTGTACAGATTTTTTTGTTTTATCCATAATTTTTGCCTGAACCGCCCTTTCGGGTTTTCGGTCCACCAGGATGCCCATTTTTTCCCAAGTTGCCCTTTCGGGTTTTCGACTTGTCGGGTTATTTTATGCGTAGTATCTTTTGACTATGTCTGCGTTCACAGGGTGTGGCAAATCGTCACCATCCATGGTGGTCAGAATCATTGCACCACCAGAAAATATGCTCTTGATCACAAACGGTCCTTCGTATGTAGGAGTCCATTTGCCCCTGGGATCACTTTGTGGCAGGATGATCCGCTTGATTACGAGATCTCTGACTTGATATACCTGACGTCTGACTTTCTTGTTGAAGGCCTTGATCATCCGCTTTTGATACGTCTGACCATGGCACACAGCAGCGAGTTTCTTCTCGTCGATCAAATTGAGTTGATCAAGTCGGGTCTGAATCCAATCATCTTCGCTTAAACCCGAGTCCTTCATAATCCTTAAAGAGGGAATCTGAACTTCCATGGGCCGGACAGCCTCCATGCCATATACCAAAGAAAATGGGGTTGCCCCGGTTGAAGTACGTGCCGTCGTACGGTATCCATGCAGAGCAAACGGTAACATCTCATGCCAGTCTGTGTAAGTGACTGTCATTTTCTAAATGATCTTCTTAATGTTTTTGTTCGCAGCTTCAACAGCACCGTTCATCTTCGGCCGATAGGGAGATGAATTGTGATGATAAATCTTGAACTATTCGCACAATGCGGTGATCATAGTATTATTCAGATTTGTGCCGTTGTCCGTGATGATCCTGTCTGGAACACCATACCGGCATATGAGGTTTTGCTTGATGAAGCGGGCAACCACATTTTTAGTGACAGAGGCGAAAGAAGCTGCTTCGACCCATTTGGTGAAGTAGTCAATGGCAACCAGGATGAAGCGATGTCCGTTGGAAGCCGTGGGCTTGATCTCTCCAATCATGTCAATGCCCCACATTGCGAATGGCCAAAGAGCGGTCAGCACGTTGAGAGGAACCAGAGGAATATGAATCTTGTCAGCATAGACTTGACACTTGTGGCAAATACGGGAGTGCTGATGGCAATCTGCTTCCATGGTAGACCAGTAATAGCCTGCCCTTAGGATCTTTTTAGCCATAGTATGCCCGCTCAAATGGGTGCCAAATGTACCGCTGTGCATCTCTGTCATGATTAACTCTGCTTCAGCCTTGTCAACACATCGGAGTAAAACACAATCATGGTTGCGCTTATAGAGGATGCCATTGCTTAGGAAGAACTTGGCAGCAAATTTCCTTAGGAACTTCTTGTTATTTACGGAAGCTTCTTCGGGATATTCTCTAGTCTGGAGATACTTTTTGATTTCGTGAAACCAGGGTTGTTCCACTACTTCTTCAGTATTAATCTCATGACAATGCGCAGGTTCATCCATTCGCTCGATGGTGATTTGGGGAGCCTCGTTATCCTAGTTGAGTTTAAACATAGAAGACATTGTGGCCAGAGCATCCGCTAGCTGATTCTCTTCTCGCGGGAAATGCTCGAAGGTAATTTGCTCGAAATGAGGCAACAATGTCAGGACATGTTCTCTGTATGGGATAAGATTAGGATGTTTGGTATCCCACTCTCCTTTGATTTGACTGATAACCAAAGCCGAGTCCCCAAATACAATCAAAGATTTGATCCCCAAGTCTATAGCAGCCTTGAGACCAAAGATGCAAGCTTCATATTCCGCCATGTTGTTTGTGCAGCTGAAACAGAGTCGAGCCGTGAAAGGAGTGTGACAACCTTCCGGGGAAATTAGTACCGCACCGATGCCGTTTCCAAGTGCATTTGAAGCACCATCAAAGTACAGGATCCATCGGGATCCCTCTTCGGGTCCGTCATACGGTCCGTTACTTTCAATGTTGTCCAAATTCATTGTGTCCTCGTCCGGGAAGTCAAATATCATGGTTTGATAATCTTCAATAGCTTGATGAGCTAGATGATCAGCTAGTACACTCCCTTTTATAGCTTTTTGAGTGGTGTACTGGATGTCATACTCTGTTAGGATCATTTTCCATCTAGCTATTCTTCCAGATAAAGCAGGCTTTTCGAAGATATACTTGATATGATCCATTTTGGAAATCAACAAGGTGGTATGAGTCAACATATACTGCCTTAGTCGGCGAGCAGCCCATACCAAAGCGCATCAAGTTTTCTCGAGCAGTGAGTAGCGAGTCTCACAGTCGGTAAACTTTTTGCTAACGTAATAAATAGCATGCTCTTTTCGACCAGACTCGTCATGCTGGCCCAAAACACACCCCATTGAGTTATCCAAGACGGTCAGATACATGATCAACGGTCTTCCTTCGACGGGAGGCATCAGAATAGGAGGTTCTAACAAATACTCCTTGATCTTATCAAAAGCAGCTTGGCAATCGTCGTTCCATTCGACTACCTGATCCTTCTTTAATAATTTGAAAATTGGCTCACAGGTAGAAGTCAGATGAGAGATGAATCTGGAAATATAGTTCAAGCGCCCCAGGAACCCTCTAACCTCCTTTTCAGTATGGAGAGCCGGCATCTCTTGTATTGCTTTCACTTTTGCTGGATCGACCTCAATGCCTTTGTTGCTGACAATAAACCCTAGAAGTTTACCAGACCTAACTCCAAAAGCACACTTACTTGGGTTCAGCCTGAGTTTGTACTCTTTCAACCGGGCAAACAGTTTTCCCAGGTGTTCAAGGTGTTCCTCCTCTGTTTGTGACCGAGCTATCATATCGTCTACGTAAACTTCGATCTCATAATGTATCATATCATGAAATAAAGCTACCATGGCGCGTTGATAAGTTACCCCTGCGTTCTTCAGTCCGAACGGCATCACCTTGTAACAGAAAGTACCCCATTGTGTAACAAAGGTTGTTTTCTCCATGTCCTCGGGGGCCATTTTAATTTGATTGTAGCCCGAGAATCCATCCATGAAGGAAAACACTTTGTGCTGAGTCGTGTTGTCAATCAGAATGTCAATGTGCGGTAGCGGGAAATCATCTTTGGGGCTGGCCCTATTCAAATCCCGGTAGTCTACACACATCCTGACCTTGCCATCTTTTTTAGGAACTGGCACGATGTTAGCAACCCATTGTGGATAGGATGTAACAGCCAGAAATCCAGCGTTGAATTGTTTCATCACTTCTGCTTTAATCTTCTCAGAAATGTCAGGCCTCATTCGGCGAACTTTTTGCTTGATCGATGGACAATCCTCTCTTGTAGGGAGACGGTGAACCACGATGTCTGTGTCTAAACCCGGCATGTCTTTGTAAGACCAGGCAAAGATTTCAACGTACTCATTTAACAGCTGTATCAGGCGCTCCTTGATACTTTGTTCCAGATTGGCACCCACTTGCACTTCCTTCCGGTCTTCCTCTGTTCCCAAGTTGACAGTTTCCAACGACTCTTCGTGAGGTAAGATGGCCCTTTCCTCTTGCTGTAAAAGTCTGGCTAGCTCTCCTGGTACTTCATAACCTTCATCATCTTCATACTCAGCTTGATTGACCAGATCTTCAGAGTTATTGAAGGACATAGCAGAATAGTCACCCGTAGAATCCAGAGTGGATGGGTACCTGCATTTGTGAGTGTGTGTGTGTAAGGGATAGCCATCCTTAAACAAAAAATGCAAAAGGAAGGAAAATGAACACAGCAGTTTATCGATGAAAAACGTCCAATGAATCATTAAACATGGCATATGGATATGAAGATAATCAAAACCCTTACAAATGGACCTACATGCCCCAGGCAAGGCATGAGGTGAAAAAGTAGTGTACGGATTGTTCAAAGGTAAATATTACAGACCACAGGAAATGTTTGACAGATAATTACTGATTAATAAAAGTAATGGGGACAAAGTCCTTTGCCTCCCAGTTGCGTAGTCCCCCTTCGATGGTCGGGTAGATCCAATCTTCAATGTTGGCATCTTCGTCTTCACCTTCCAAAGCATTGATCCCATAAGGAGAGATCTTGATGGGTGCTCTTTCAATCTTTGAATGGCGCATAGCTTTCTTCCCTGCCGCAGTGAATCCTAAACCAAACTTGTCTATTTTATGAGGAATATCCGGCAACTGCCCCCATGTTGAGCTCTTCCCTTCCCTCATTGCGGCCTTCGCGTCTTTTAGAGATGCCATCCTGGCCATCTGCTTTGGTACCTCCGCTACCACTTTTGCTACTTCCACCTCAGGAGAGACTTCCTCGAAGTGCTGGAACGGCGTCTCAATGAATTCACCCTCTACCTCTACATATCGAAAAGAGTTCAGGTGGCTGATCATATACTCCTCTTCACCGTGGACGGTTATGATCTTTCCTTTGATAGGGTACTTCAGCATTTGATGTAGGGAAGAGGTGACTGCCCTAGCATTGTGTATCCATGGTCTCCCCAATAAGCAAGAGTATGACGGACGGATGTCCATCACATAGAAAGTTGTGGGGAAAACCTCTGTACCAACCTTAATGGGAATCTCTACCTCCCCATGTACCATTCTCTTTGAACCGTCAAATGCCCTTACAATGATATTACTTGGCCTTAACTCCAAGCCTTCACAGTCTAATCGGTCGAGGGCCTTCTTAGGCAGTACGTTCAGAGAAGAACCAGTATCGACTAGAACATGGGCCAGAGTAGTCCCTTGGCATTCTACTGACACATGTAACGCGTCGTTGTGTTTTCTTCCTTTTGAGGTTAGGTTAGCATCAGAGAAACCTAAACCGTTGTCTGCTGTAAGACTGGCTACACAGTTTTGGAATTGGTCGGCAGAGGTTTCCTGGGGTACATGGGCTGTCTTCAGGAATTTTATCAATGCTTTGGCGTGTGCCTCTGAACAAAGTAGCAATGCTAACATGGAGATTTTCGAGGGGGTTTGCCCCAGTTGTTCTACCACGTCATAATCACTCTTTTTAATTATCTTCAAGATCTCCTCCATCTCTTTCTTAGAGGTTTCCGGGATGACCAAAGGTTGAGCCCTCGTTCTGACGCGCTCATTTTGGATCCCTTTACCCTTATCAGCAGAAGTAGGAGGGACAACAACAGGAACAGCAGCATCTTCAATCAATGGGGTTCTAGCGGAAAGTTTTATTGGTGCAGGAATAACTTCGGTGGCAGATGAGGGTCCAAAGATTGCCTTTGGGGGGGCAATCTCTGGAGAAAATATTCTCCCACTTTGGGTGATCTTGCTTGTGCCGGCAATGTTTCCAATGCTGGCATCCTCTTCATCGGAGCTTCCTTCGGTTATTTCAACTTATTTAATACCATGGTAGTAGATTTCTCCACCGTAATTCCATGGTATTGACTTTTCAGAACTGTAGGGGACAGGCCCTGGCATAGTTATCTTCAGAGGAACAGACTTTGTAGCAGATGTAATCTTAACAGGCTTTCTGACGGCCTTGGAAAGATTGGCGTGAATGGTGATAATTGAGACATCTTCAGTAGGGGTTGGAATAGCAGGAACTTTTTCAAACAGAATTTGTTGACTGTCCATCAGGCTTTGGATGCCTTTCTTCAGTAACGGGCAATCAATCGGAAGAGAGTAACAACAATAGCAGTCCTCTTTGCATCTCGGGAAAATCCCGACCTTTAACAGATTTAACTTGATGGTTAACAGCGGAGTTATTAGGTCATTGACATCAGAAACATACAAATCTTCCTCAATAGCATGGACATTTCGACCGTGCTTTGGCATCGGAGCAGATATCACGTTTGGTTTCTCTGGAGCATCGAACTCCACTTCCTTTGCATCTATTAAGTCTTGAATTTTATTTTTCAACGCCTAACAATTATTCGTGTCATGTCCGACGCTATCGGAATGGTAGGCGCATTTGGCATTGGCATTGTAGGCTGGTGAGGTTGTATTCACATTTTTCGGCGCTTCTTTGATATTTGTAAGATTCAGCTTTAACAAGTGTGGAAGAACTTGCGCGTGCGTCATATTAATGCGGGTGAACTGCCGTGGTGGCCGTTCTCCCCATTGCTGTTTAGGTCTGGACGGGTTATTGCGAGGCTGATCATTTGGTGGATTTTGGATCATTACGGCCCCCACAGTCGGCCTGCGCTCACTTCTTCCTGCTCCCCTTTGAGAATACACAACAGCTGTCTCTTTCTTCGCTGGAAATGGTTTCTTAGCAATTGTAGATACATAGGCATCCTTCTGAATCTTCCCATTCTTAATACCGGCTTCTACCCGCTCGCCAGTAAGAATTAATTCAGTAAACCCCGAGGAAGAGCTACCGATCAGATGATTAAAGAATGGACCAGACAGGGTCCCAAGGAACATATCAACAAGTTATCTATCAGAAAGAGGTGGCTGCACCCTTCCAGCCAGATCGCGCCACTTTTGAGCGTATTCCTTAAATCCCTCACCTGAGGCCATTCCCATACTCTGCAGCTGAGTGCGGGTTGGTGCCAGGTCCGAGTTATACTGATATTGGCGATAAAAAGCAGCTTCCAGATCCTCCCAACTATGTATCTCCGATCTTTCCAGCTTATAAAACCAGTCTAGCTGAGTGCCAGATAGGCTATCTTGAAAGAAATGTACCCAAAGGTTTCTGTCAGATGTGTGAGGTTGGATTCTTCGGACATATGACCTTAGGTGCATTTTTGGACAGGACAGCCCGTCATATCTTGCAAAAATTGGTACTTTGAACTTCGGGGGGATCACAATTCCAGCAATTAATCCTAAATCTTCGAAATCCAAACCAGGGACTCTCTGCAGCTCCATAGCTGCCAACCTGTCTTCCAAGTTTTTGTACTTATCATCGGCGGGCGGGTATTGTTGTTCTGAGTAGTCTTCGTCTTCTTCAGCCTCTTCTTCTTCAGCTTCGGATTCGGAAGGTACCGCAACCCCTTTTCCTTTACTGTTTTCTTCTTCGGATGCGGAAGGAAATTCAAGAACCCTTCTGGCTTCGCCCTCAAACCTTCTCCCCAAGGTAGCCACCCCGACTCTCTTCTTCTTCTTCTTTACTTGGTCTTTGTTCCCAAGCAGTGTCTTCAGATCCTCCTGACCCTTAGCCAAGGTCATCAAGAGTTGTTGAAACTGTGCGTTCTGAGACTGCAAGTCCTTGACCGTCTGTTCGAGATCCATCTTACTGAAATAAACAGCAGAAAGATAAGGAAACCTGGTGTGGAGACCTGCTTATGCACATGATGAATGGTATGCTTATGTATGCAATGCATTCAAGGATTTAGAAAGTTCAAAATTGTTGCAAACAAAAAGAACGCACGTCATATTAATAAGAAGAAATTTGTTAGTACATAAATGCCTCATGGGCCAAATATTTCAAAAACTTCTCAGGATAAAAAGACGTTACGCATCCTCTTTGGTGCGATGTAGGTATTGAGGGTCTCTTCCTCATGGAGTCGGCGGGTGAGCTCTAAAACCTTCTTCTCACTGGCGTAGAAGCTGGCTTCAAAAGTGTTCCGTTCCTCCTTGAGTTGGATCCATCTCTTCTGCATCTCCTCCCACGATGTAGGCATGTCAGGATATAGGATGGTATATGGAACCTCTCCTTCCGTAACGGGCTCTTTAATCACAGGGAGAACATGAGGATAAGGCATCATTAGACTTTGGGCCCGGGTTCGTACCCACTTGAGATAAGGCTCAAGAGGGATGGAGTTCTTGTGCCCCAGTGTCTTGTTGTCAACCTTGTTAGGCATTCTCCAAGCTCTGATGAATCTTTGGCGAAGTCCTTGCGTATCATTGTCGAAGTCAAAAACTAGGTCAGGAATCAACATGTCATGAGGGCCATCCCTCCGTGCATATCCAAATTGTCTTAAAGCTAGACAAGGGTTGTAAGTAATGCCTCCCCGAATGCCAAGTAAAGGAACATTAGGGAACTCTCCACAATGATCGACGATGATGACATTTTCTCTGGACCGAGAACACCAATGTACATCAGAGTGAGTAAGGGTCATCAACCGTTGTGACCACCTTAGGCCTTGGTCATTCTTCAAGACAGATTGTGGAAGGTGCGAAATAAACCACCTTGCAAGGAGAGGAGTACATCACATGAGAACACCCCTCTTTCTCATTGTTCGAGTGTAAAATGAGTGAAGAATGTCCCCAAGCAATGTTGGTATTGGATTTCTGGATAAGAAGATTTTGACGGCGTTGACATCTACAAGCTGGTCAGGATTTGGGAACAAGACCAACCCATAGATAACAAGGGCCACAATTTCTTCAAAGGCTTGTAGGTCCAATGAATTCCAACATTCTTGTGCCTTCTCAAACAAGAATTTTGCTAAGAAACCTTTGACACCGCTTCTAGTTTCCCAATGCCCCTTGATGTCAGATGGTTGTAGATGTAGTGCTCGAGCAACATCTTCAGGCTTTGGTTCCTTTTCGGAACCGTTGAAAGGTAGTTGATTAAGGATAGGAATTCTCAGGAGTTGAGAAAATTCCTCCAAAGTGGGTACCAACTGGTAGTCGGGGAAAGTGAAACAGTGGTGAAGGGGGTCAAAGAACTGAAACAACACCTTTACCATGTCCTCTTCAATGTTGGTGCTGACTAGGCTGAGCAGTCTACCATGTCTTTCACTGAAGGGAGAGCTTTCCAGAATCCTGGATGTGAGCTCCTTGAGTTGAGGAGGGATTCTCACAAGGTTGACTTGGATAGTTTTCCTGCGAGGAATTTCCATGACCTACAAAACAAGAACAAAGATGAAGATCTAAACCCTTGAAATGGTTAGTGTATGCATATGATGCTTTATGATGTTCATGATGTATGCACAAACACATGTACAAGCAATTCACACCAAACCCTAGTTCAGGCTTGCATGAGGTTTCATAGGTAAGTACCCTCTTGAGTGTAGTTGGCTTAAAAACCTGTCCTATAAATAGTAACCGGGTTCTAAAGAGCTCAATATCACGGGATTGTTTTCATTGTTCATTGTTTTGGTTTAGCCACTTAACTAGCGACCAAAATATCCCAAGAAAACAACCCTCAATGAGTGTAGTATCGAGTATCTACCAACTTCGGACTACACCAAAGCCGCTCATCTCACTACCCCTAATGAAAGGCCAAGATGGTCAAGTAAGGTTCTAGGTCATTAGTGCTTAGTGACATCACTCAGCGGCCCCGTACTCTCCTTGATTGAACTCAAGGGTTACCGGTACTCACAAATATGTCGCACTAATATAGCTATTGCTTCAACCGTGTCGGTATACCCCGCACAGTTTCCACAACGTATTGCTATATATGAATGTTTCCCCAAATCCGGGTGTAGGATTGCAAACCCAAACAAGAGAGCCAAGATGTAAAGCAATCAAAACAAACAATTAGTCATGCAAGAGGGTGATCTAAGCCCTAAAGTTACTCCACTTTAAAATTATCCCCAGCAGAGTCGCCAGTTCTGTGATACGGTGGGAGAACTGACTTGAGGTTTTGCGTTTGTTTTCGCAAATGTTTCGGTTGAGCAAGAGTCGCCACCGACTTTTTATTTTATCCTAAGGAAAGGTTAAAAAGCATAGCAAAAACCTTTGAGATTTTTTCTTGGGTTCGGGGAGTAGATTATAGAAAGGGAAGGTATTAGCATCCTTTCTATCCATGGTTATCCATGGGCTCTTAGTCACTTGCTTAGATCACTTGCCTTGCATTTTCAATTGTTTGAAATGGTGCTTTCAATTGTTTGAAATGGTGCTTTGTGTGTGTGTTTGAAAATATTTTTGAAAAGAGGCCATTTGTTGTGGCAAACTTTGTAATGATCCATGTTTGAATGTATACAAAGGCGTACTTATCTTTTGAAAAGTTTTCAATGTTTTTGAAAGTTATTTTGAAAATGTGTTTGTGAGGTGTGGTTTTGAAAATAGGCAAGTGTTTTTGCTAGCTTGATTCAAGTAACTAAGAGTTTGTCTACTCCTAAATTTCTCAAAGATTTCTCCTATGTTTTTAACCCTTTTAACAATTTTGTTCCACCATCGTATTTGGTGGACAATCTCGTGTTAGGATGTGAACGGGACGGGCGCGGGTTATCGTTTAGACCATGATCGCAATGGTGCCGAGTATCTTTGGGCAATTTTTCCTTTAGGGACTTGATCATTTTTTAGGCAACTTTCGAAAGCGTCATCGAGGGACTATGATCATTTGATTGTTTTGTTTTTGCCAAAGACACCTAACATACAATATGGCCCATTTTTTGAAGGCAACAAGTGGAGTACCCTAGGGGTGCAAGTGTGATTGTGTATTGATTTCATGCATTTGTCTTGTATTAGGTTAAACTATTTTTGGTTAATTTTGCATACAAAACCCTAATTCTAACATGGCATAATTAGAAAGCTTTTAAATGCGAAAAATAAAAGGTCCTAAGTTATTACAACATAATATAGGGGATGGGGGGTACAAATGTTCAAATGGGGATATTTTAGCAAGAAATTAAACCTAAACTATTACATCCAAATTGAATTATACAAATTATTTAATATACAATAATTAAATAAAAATGCAAATATAATAAATGTGCAAGATGCAAAAAATGGTTTTTGATATGTATGGAAAAAAAGTATTTTTATGGGTTAAATAAACAAAAATAAAATTAATTAATTTTTGATATTTTTATGCATTTAGGGAAAAACCCTAATTTTTATGAATAAAAGGTATTTATTTATGATATATGTAATATTTATTAATTATGTATATATAATAAAAAAAATAAAAGAAGGTATATTGTAAAAAAGTATTTTTGAGGTCAAAATATTAATAAAAACAAAATATATTAATTCTTTGTATTTTCCCTAAATATATTAATAAATATACATGTATTTACATTATTTATTAAATATATATTATATGTACAAAAATAAAATGTTTAATATTATTAAAAAAAAGTATATTTTATGTAAGATGTTTTCAAGAGATAATATAAAATAAAAATCAGAAATAAAACATGTTTGTATTGTTTTTTAGTATTTTAAAATAATAGTATATTTAGGTTTATTTATATACAAAGCTAAATAAAGCCAAATAAATATCAAAATAAATGCAAAAAATATGAAAAAAATAATTTTAATATTTTTTATGTTTTGTCAAAAATAAATAAGTCAGAAACAAAAATCAAAAGTAAAAAATAATGAAAATAAAATGCAATGGGCCAAGGAGGTGCAAATGTGAAATAGTGGTGTGAAAAGAAAAAACAAATCTCAGGCCCAGCCCAAGACTCTGTCTTCTTCAACCTTCAGCTTCTTTGAACAAAAACGCGTGCCTCTGCTATCTCAAGATCCTTGGACTTTTAGCACAAACTCAGAACATGAAAAATGTTAAGCATCAAGCCACGATTCCAGACATATAAAAAACTTAACCTAACTCTCAGAAATGAGAGAGAATTTCTCCATCCCTAATTCTTACCCTAAGTTTTTGTCAATGTTCAGGTTCAAAATACTCTCAGCATATGCAAAATAAATGGAAAGTAAAGATATGTATGGCTTCAGGGACATGAGTAGAACATTTTTCATTCACAAACTTAAAGCTAATTCTTCCTATATTGAGAGATAGAAGTTCATGAACTTACCTGTTCAGCTTGGATCGTGTCTGACAATGGAGGCACCTTCAAGGCAAAATGAGGATTGGTACAACTTGCTTGAAGTTCAGAGATGCTATTCCAACCTTTAGTTTGCTTTGAAACCAAGTGAATCAAGCTATAGCAATCCACCTGCAAAACAAAAAATGTGAAAATGGTGAAGTTGGTTAGAGGTGTTACAGTCTGCTTCTAAGGCTTGCGACAGTTTGTATGGATGGTAGGGAATGTGTTTGAACTGGTTTGGATGAAAATGCACGAGTGGATTGAGCTATGGGATTCAAACTGCAGCTTATGCCCTGTTTTTGAAGTTTTATGGTGTTTTTGTGAATGGAGAGATGTGGAAGGTGATAGGCTCGTGTTTCAACTCAGTTATGTTATTTGGAAGGTGTACAACAACTTTGCTTAAGCTTGTCCTTGCAGAAATGAGAGTTGGTTTGTAATATGCAAGTTTCTTCACACTTAAGCAAGAAAATGTCAACTTGGTTTCTAGGCCAGTACAATGCCTCTATCTATGCTGCACATTTGAGTCTTGATCAGTGGGATATGCCTATGCCTTTGTGCCTCAAAGATCTGCATTGTACCTCATAGATTGCAAAGTTGACATAAAGTAACACTTTACAAAAATGGATAATAGGCTTTTTCTTATTAAGGCTTAATCTTGTATGCAATGCTTAAACACACAAGATAAGACTTAAACATGAAGGATTGGCATTAAATTTATGAGTGTGGATGGGATAAAAGACCTGTAATATAGCTTAGAGCATGCTGAGTTCAAGAATGCAAAGTTATGGACATGTAAATTGGTCATGAACAAAGTGAGTTTTCCCCAACTTGCCAAATTTGATTCTCCCTAACCACAAGGTTGTTTGATGAGTTCTTGGACATTTTGGAAATCTTAGAATGTGTACTACAATCCATCTTTGTAACGCAAATTGAAATTCCAAGTGGAAGCATGTGAAAAGTGGCCATGAAGTTAGGCAAAAATCCTGCCTAAAATAGGTCAAAATTTCTCTAAGTTAAGAATGTTTTGCACCCTTGTTCCAAAAATCATAACTTGAGCTGAAAGCTTCTTTGGAGGAAACTTTGTGAATCAAAGTTGTAGATTTTGCCATGGAATAAAACTTTCATGTTTTGACTTTTGATTGAATCCAAATGCATCTTGGTGAAAAAATGGGACAAAGTTAGGAAAAAATTAGGGATTTTCATAACTTAGAAAAATTCTAAGTTATGAAAATTCTTCATTTCAAACCCTAATTTGTGATTTTTGATTTCTTGATGAACAAGTTTCATAATTTGGTATGTTTTGATGAAAAATGAATCTTGACACTTGATTTTGACCAAAAAGTCAAAGTTTGACTTTTCAGTATACAGTCAAAAATTGATCAATTGACTGGAAAATTCATGTGTCAATCTTGTGCATTTGGGATCTTTTGAATTTGTTGAACATGTCAAGACAATTCCATGGGGTCCTTGAGTCCATATATGAGCTTGGTTTGCCATTGGCTAGGTCAAACAGTCAAAAATTGCCTTTGTGCAGTCAAAACCCTAAAAATGACCATTTTGCCCTTTTGGTGATCTGATCAAATTTCTTGTGGAATTGTGATCCAAACTTGACCAAATGGTTCAAATGAGTTCATAATGTTGATGTGTGTCAAAAATCATGAGGTTTGACTGTCAATTAACCACAGTTGACTTTTCCCCAATACAGTTGATTTCTAGGTCCACTGTCCAGTTGACTGGGCAAAGATTGGAATCAAGGCTTGAAACTTGGAATGGATAAACTTGTGAGTCCAAAATGAAGCATGAAAGTCATATTAGGCATTCTAGGTCAAAACATCTTTGTGCAAACACAAACCCTAATTTGGGTCAACAGTGCAAGGAGGAGTCTTGAGCAGAGGAAACCCTAACTGGATCTTGAGCTCTAAGGGTATTGTAATGAGAAAATGTTGAGGAAATGGGAGGGAAAATTTTGGGGTACAACAACAAGAGTATCAAGTTTGGGATATGGTGATCAAGCGCATTATCTTACCTCAAGGTGATCCCAGGGGCAAATGGACCCTTACTTACGAAGGGCCATTTATGGTTAAGAACATTTTCTCAGAAGGAGCTATAATTCTAACCACCATGGATGGTGATGAACTTTCTCATCCCGTCAATGCAGACATAGTGAAAAGATACTACGCATAATCAAAGACCTGCTAGGTTGACTGGCCTAGGCAAAAATAAGGGCTTCCCGGCGAACCAAAAGGGTCCGGGCAAAAATAAGGGATGAAAATGAAAAAAAACTGTACACCCGGCAAGTCGAAAACCTGAAAAGGCGGCTTGGGCAAAAAAGGGTATCCCGGTGGACTGAAAACCCGAAAGGGTGGTCCAGGAAAAAATTAGGGATTGAAGCGTAATACTATGTCTCATTGGATCACCTTACAACCAGACTTCGGTATCCACTATCAAGCTCGGACGACACTAATCAATCTGATCTACCTTCAACCAAGTAGCAAAGTGATGAGATGCTCAAGGACATAAGGGCAATAGCATAGTTGGAACCCAGTGGGATTATTCACATAACTGTTTTTCTTGGTTTATTACAAATTGTATAAATTCTATTTGTTCGGCGGCGTTCTCTTACTAGGACGTCAGCTTCTTGTACAAAAACGCCTATTTACAGGCCAAACTTCAAAATCAATACAATTCATTTTCAAAGAAATTTCAACTGTTTTTCCTTTTTTTGTTTTGTTTTGCAAAGAACGTCCAATGTTCATTTTTGATATATGCGTTTGACATTAATTGTTGCTCATGAATATCTATATGCGAAACAAAAGACGATTACTCATAATATCAGAAACAAGGGCAATAAGAATTGTCCGAGCTTTATAGTTACTCTTTCCACCAGGTACAAGGATAAATTCAGTTGAAAAATATGGCTGAAATACTTTCACTCCCCGTAGAGTAAGAAAAGGCAACAATGGTAGCTCTCCCCAGCTGAGACTCACAACCGCGAATGAATCGGTAATATTCTCCCCAAGCAGAGTTTATCTATCATCAGCACTGAAAAGTCTTATCATCCCCGGCGGAGTATAAAATATCCCCAGTGGAGTTTGGAAAGTTTCCCCAGCGCAGTCTGAAAAAGTTTCCCTAGTGAAGTTTGGAGAATCATCCCCAGTAGACTCTGGAAGATTGTCCCCAGTAGAGCCTAAAAGGTTATCCCCAGTAAGGTCGCTATTGGAAAAATCATCCCCAGTGGAGTTCATTCCTTTCACAAGCAGAAACATGAATCCACAACAGGATTTAGTATCACCAGCAACGGTAATTTTAGCCCCAACTGAATTTATCAGCGGAATCCTCTACAGAGCATCTCTTCCCCACAGAGTAATATCCTCATCAGTTTATTCCCCAGCGAAGTTATCCTCTCCTGCGGGTTTATTCTCACAAACATCTGAAGATGTGAAAAACACAAGAAGGGGGGGGGGGGGGGGTGAATTGTAAAACTTAAAACAAATAGCTTGACAACACGGTATTTTTATCCTGGTTCGTTTGATCTCAAACTACTCCAGTCCACCCGTCAAGGTGATTTCGCCTCTCTCCAACGAGGTCTTAATTCACTATTCTCAAAGAATTACAACAGCTACTTTAACAATTGTTAAAGTCTTCTTGAGTACAACCATAATCCGGTTAATCTCAAGGAACTTCTTTTACAAATGAATTGAACAAGTGTATCTTTGTTTTCTTACAAAACTGTATATCACAACTGTGATAATTTCACTAAAATGAGCTTGGAATAAAATGACTTTGCTTAAGCTTTGAATATGCGTGGTTTGGATAGCTTAGCAAAATTTTAGTGCGTACGTACGTGCTTCTTTGCACAAGCAGTCCTGTTTATATAGGCAAGCAAAGATACATTGTCCATAAAGCAGGTTTAATGATAATAATGCACTTTCCTTTTGTAGAAGATCTTTGTCTGAAGAAAGCCGCTAGCATTTAATTAAGTCTTGAATAACCAGTAACGCTTCAGAGTCTTCTTTGCTGTATCTGCTGATAACGCTTCAGAGTGTTGCTGACTTGGTAAAGATGTCTTTGATCTGAGTCAAAGTGTATTTGTTTAGGCGCAGATTCTGGTCATCAAACTTCAGTGTTTCAGCGTGTACCATAGGTTGCTGATCTTCTGATGCTGATTCCATTCTGATGCTGATTCCATCAGAACTTCAGCATATACAAAGCATAATTTTAAGGAGAATAATTGTTCTTTGTATATACCTTAGAAATAATATTTTTCTTTGTATTTTGTTATCATCAAAACTTTAATCAAGGGTTGTAGAATCAAACTATGTTCTAACAATCTACCCCTTTTTGATGATGACAAAAACCAGATTTTTTCAATAAAGAATAAATAACAAAAGGTATAGAGTTAAGTAGAAGAACTCCCCCTGAGTTGATTACTTCCCTTTAATTCCATGAGTCTTTGAGCATCAGAATCTTACTGTATCTTTCAGCAGAGTTTTGTACCTGTTCAAGCTTTTTAGAAGAGAGAATTTAAGTAGATTAGAATGTTTGAGACTTATGTCTCAGTAATCCGTTATTGAAAATATCTTTTTCTTTCTCCCCCTTTTTGTCAGTTATCAAAAAGAACACATAATCAGAGCCAAAATGAGTTGATTTAAAAACAGAATCAATGATAAGTTCAGAGCTATGTAGAGAATAATACAGATAAACAAATTTTTAAACAGAGGAAAATCTAAGAGGGAGGAGGAAGACGCGTGAACAAAGCTTCCAACAAGCCCTTGATCTGGATGTTGGTTTCCTCCTGCTTGGTTAACATGCTCTTGATTTCCAAAATTTTGTCATCCTATTTATCCATTCTTTCCTGCATCAAAATATCAGATCTCTTCAGGTCTTCTAAAGTCTTCCTTTCATAGGAGGAAGCTTGAGGATCTTCAGCAACTGGATGCTTCTCAGAGCATTCTGCAATGTCCTCTTTTTGAACCAGTCTTTCAGCAGGAATCATCTGCTCTGGAGTATCAGTCAGATTGAAATCTTCTGACTCTGGTTGAACTTTGTCTGCTGGACGATGTTCAGACCAGGGAGCATTGTCTAAAGGGAGAACTTCTTCCTTGAGTAGCTGGCTCAGAACTTGATCTTCAAAAACTTTCAGCAGGTTACTGAAGTTCCGTTGAACTTGTTTGTAGCTCTATTCTTGCATTTTATGAGTTTCAGAACATACCCATTTTCTGAAACTTGTCCAAAGATAATCTGATGCAGCAGGATCAATCAGCTCAAGACTAGCTTGCTTCAGTGAAGTTATCCACTTCTGCATTTCTGTTTTAAATATCAATAAAATGGTACCAACATCTGATGTAGGTTCAGATGGTTTGGGTTTTGGAATGGCTGTTTTGTTGGTTATGGTAGCCAGGCGTTCGAAGACAGTTAAGTCAATGACAGTTTTGGCATTGTCATTTAGATTGATCTTTGGTGAGAAAGTGGGAGAGTCTGGAATGATTATTGGACTAGTTGGGGTGTTTGGTGGAGTTGATTATAGTGAAGAGGGAATTTGGGGGATATCCAGAACGGTCAGGGGTATACTGATGTTCAGAGGTTCAGTGATTCCAGGAATGGGAATGGGATCAGAATCAACAGTTTGGTTGGATTGATGGTGATGAAGTTCTGGTTCGCAGGATTCAGGGGGTTGGACCTCAGAAGTTTGTACTTCTGGTTGTAATGGTTCAGGTTATGGAGAAGGTGGATGAGTTTCTGGTAGAGGAGAGAGTGGAATTTCTGGTTGAGGTGCTTCTGAAATGGTTTTAGAGTTTGGATTTACTGGTATGGGAGCATATATATGCTGGTCAAAGGTTTCAATATCTGATAGAATTTTGCAAGTTCTTGTTGAGTTACTTCATTATTTGGATTTATAGGTAGGGACTGAGATCCTCTAAGAGTTAAAGTTTCTGAGGGGTCAAATTCAATGTCAAAATCATCAAGTGTTTGTTGAGTAGGGTTTTCTGATTGAGTGGGGATTGGTACAAATGTTGATACAGATACTGAATCTAAAATAGTTACAGAAGAAGGATTACCTCTATTTTTAGCTGCTTTGGGAGTCCGCTGGGATGATCCTTCTATTGCAGCCTTCCTTTTCTTGTTTTTCTTCAGCACAAATTCTGGAGCCTTCTGCTGCAGATCCTGAATGTTTAAATCTGGTGCTGTACCATCTGCCTTGCATGCATCCAAATATCTGACTATCATCTCAGATTTAGAATCAATTTCTGAGAACATGGGAAAGTTATCCAGAGGGATTCTTCTGCTGGAGATTGTTGCAAAATAAGTGACACTGGGTTCCTTCTTGATGTTCTCAATGATCTTCATCTTCTTCAGATTCTTTGCATTCAACTGTTTGCCAACAATAGCTTCTAAAGTGCTGATTTCCTGAGCTTCTGTTAGATGATCAATCAGCTTATTCTCTGTTAGAATATCTAATATGAGGCTTCCTAGGGGTATCCAGTCCCTTTTTGTGTGCTCCTCTTCTCTGGTCTCCTAAACACTAGTCCTTAGATGGTTGAACAGTAGATGATCCAAATTCATCTTAATCTTCTGGGAGATGAAGTAGATCAGAAACTGCTGATCAATATTGATGTAGTCAGAAGAGCTGGTTGGCTTCCTGTGGTTTATGCATCCCAGAATAATCTTAGCCCATATTCTGTGATGGTATTTCAGATCCCTTATCTTGCTGGAGGGAAGACCCAGAGTGAAGATTTCTCTAGAAATTAGGGCGACATCAGCACATCTTTCAGCCATGTCTATGCATCTTACACCACCACCACTGTAGCCTATCAACCTTACAATAAGGTCTTCAGTTATGACTATCTTATTCCCTATTATGTACGAAGTAACTTGATGGTTGGAAGATGAAGCATGAATCCAAAATTCCTTCACAAGGATTGGGAACGTTGGACCTACCAGACGGTAAAAATACCTATTCCATCCTTGAGCCTTTACCTCTTCAGAGAGATTGAACCCGTTCTCTTGAAGACTGTTAAAGTCCACAATCAATTCTGAGAGTACTTCTATATTTTTGATGGGCGTGAGAAGAGTTCTGAAGGGTTCTTCATATTGTTCTGAGGAATCTGTTCTCGGAGTACTGGTAGTTGGGTTGCTTGAGGAAGCCATGTTCACACAGAAAGTTGAGAAGAAATTGAAAGGGTTTTGAGAAAGATGCAAACTGAAATCAATTAGATTGTAGAGAAAGTGAAAGTGAAAGAGTGTAAAGAATAAGAAATGTGTTTAAATAGATTTTGAAAAAAGATTTTGAAAACGTAAACGGCAAGAGAGAGAAATAAATTATGATGATTATGAGCATTAATGATAGCTGATTTTTGGGGATTCAGAAAGATATTGGAACGGTTACCCATGACATGTGTCCCAATGCATCAAATCAGCGCTTTTGACCTTTCAGAAAAGTGAACGCGTGTCCAGCCTCAGAAAGTAGCTGATGAATGGATGACAACTGTTTGCTTGAGTGAACAACACATTTCTATCCTTGAAATGAAGCGCTCAGATCTTCATGGATAAATTCTGATACAGTCTGTACTTCTAAAGATCTAAAGGCAGATTGATCAGTAGCTCACAGAAAATAACTAAAATTCTGAAAGTTAAGATATGGAAATAAAACTGTTTTATTCTGGGCAAAGCTTCATGCTGAGATGTTTCAGAATGAAGTTAAACCTATCTTCAGAAAGAAGTTTTGTAAAGACATCAGCCCATTGATGGTCTGTGTTAATAAATTTTAAATTGAGAATCCCTTTCTGAATATAGTCCCTAATAAAATGATGTTTTATTTCTATATGCTTAGCCCTAGAATGCAAGATAGGATTTTTACTGAGACAAATAGCAGAAGTGTTGTCAAAGAGGATAGGGATGTTACTCTCAAATATATTGAAGTCCTCAAGTTGAATTTTCATCCAGAGCATTTGCGTGCTACATCCAGTTGCTGCTATGTATTCAGCTTCTGTTGTTGGTAGAGCTATTGTGGATTGTCTTTTACTGGACCATGAGATCAGATTTTCTCCCAGAAACTGGCAGCTTCCAGAAGTGCTTTTACTTTCTATTCTGTCTCTAGCAAAATCAGCATCACATTATCCTACTAAGCTGTAATCACTTGATTTTCTATAAAACAAACCCAGATTAGTAGTACCTTTCAGATACTTGAAAATTCGCTTAACTGCTGTTAAGTGAGATTCTCTAGGATCTGATTGGAATCTAGCACAAATGCAAACACTGAATAGAATGTCAGGCCTTGAAGCCGTCAGATAGAGAAGAGAACCAATCATACCTCTGTAGACCTTCTGTTCTACCTTGTTACTTACCTCTTCTTTTTCCAGAATGCACGTGGGATGCATTGGAATCCTTGAGGGCTTACATTCTGAGAGATCAAATTTCTTCAGAAGTTCTCTGACATATTTGCTCTGATGAATGTAGGTTCCTTCTGAAGTTTGATTAATCTGAATGCCCAGAAAGAACTTTAGTTCCCCCATTAGGCTCACCTCAAATTCTTCCTGCATACATTTAGCAAACTCTCTTCCCAGAGAGGGTTTAGTGGATCCAAATATAATGTCATCAACATAAATCTGACATACTAAGATGTCATTCTTAACTGTCGTACTGAACAGGGTTGTGTCCACTTTCCCTCTGGTGAATTCCTTTTCTAACAGGAAGTTACTTAGTCTTTCATACCAAGCCCTGGGAGCTTGTTTCAGACCATAGAGTGACTTCTTTAGTTTGAAAACATATTCTGTATTTTTGGAACTTTCAAAACCAGGGGGTTGGTGCACATAAACCTCTTCTTCTATATAGCCATTTAAGAATGCACTCTTGACATCCATCTGATACAGAGTGATGCCTTTATTAACAGCAAATGAAATTAAAAGTCTGATAGATTCTAACCTGGCGACTGGAGCAAAGGTTTCTGTATAGTCTATCCCTTCTTGTTGACTATAACCTTGTGCTACCAGCCGTGCTTTGTTTCTAATGACTTCACCTTGTTCGTTCAGTTTGTTTCTGAACACCCATTTTGTGCCTATGACGTTGAATCCTTTTGGTTTGGGAACCAGATCCCATACGTCATTTCTTGTGAATTGATTTAGCTCCCCCTGCATTGCCAGAATCCAGTCATTGTCCATAAGTGATTCATCAATTGTTGTTGGTTCAATCAGAGAAACAAGTCCCATGAGGGATTCTTCAGAGTTTCTAAAGGTGGATCTTGTTCTGATTGGATCTTCCTTCCTTCCTAAGATTGTTTCTTCTGGATGATCAATTCTGCTTCTGGATGGTCTTTTATGGAGTTGATCAACAGAAGGTGTTGGGTTGTTTGTAATGACTCTTTATGATGTTGAGGGAGTGTCTCTGTTGAGAGCCTCTGAGTTGTCTGCAGTACCTGTGAGTTCAACTTCCATACCTGCAAGGAATTCATTCTGCTTTGACTTTTGAGAGTCAAGCTTATCATCAAACTGAACACTGATTGACTCTTCAACAATCTGTGTTTCTATATTGTATACTCTGTACCCTCTTGAGCGTTCATAGTATCCTAACATAATACACTTTTGTGCTTTAGAGTCAAACTTGTTCAAATAATTTTTTGTATTCAAAATAAAACATGTACATCCAAATGGGTGAAAATAGGAAATGTTGGGTTTTCTGTTCTTCCACAATTCATATGGAGTCTTTTCCAGAATAGGTCTGATGGAGATTCTATTCTGAATGTAACACGCTGTGTTTATTGCTTCTACCCAAAAGATCTTAGCAACATTAGTCTCGTTGATCATGGTTCTGGCCATTTCTTGCAATGTTCTGTTCTTTCGTTCTACAGCTCCATTTTGCTGGGGAGTTCTAGGACAAGAGAAGTCATGCAGAATGCTTTTTTCATTAAGAATAATTCAAAGTCTTTATTTTCAAATTCTCCACCATGATCACTTCTGACTTTGATGATTCTAAGATCTTTTTCATTCTGAACTTGGTTACAGAAGGTAACAAACACAGAGTGTGACTCGTCCTTGTGCCTTAAGAACTTTACCCATGTCCATCGGCTATAGTCATCTACGATTACTAACCCATAATTCTTGCCACTGACTGAGGCAGTTTTTACTGGACCAAATAAGTCAATGTGCAGAAGTTCTAATGGCTTAGAGGTGGAAACAACGTTTTTGGATTTGAAAGTAGGTTTTGCAAACTTGCCTTTCCGACATGCTTCACACAGAGCATCTGAATTGAACTTCAAGTTAGGAAGTCCTTTGACCAGATTGACTTTGTTAATCTGAGATATTCTTCTCATACTAACATGTCCCAATCTTCTGTGCCATATCCATTGCTCGTTGTTAACAGACAAAAGACATTTTACATTCTGACTTTTCAGTTCAGAAAGTTTGATTTTATAAATGTTGTTTTTCCTCTTTCCATTAAATAGGATAGTCCCATCTTTCTGACTAACAGCTTTGCATGAATTTTGATTAAAGATTATATCATAACCGTTATCACTTAATTGACTTATGGATAACAGGTTATGCATTAATCCATCAACTAATAAAACATTGCTAATAGAGGAAATATTTCCATTACCAACTGTTCCAGAGCCAATAATCTTTCCCCTCTGATTGTCTCCAAAACCTACGTGGCCTCCAGGCTTAAGTTCCAGGCTTTGGAACATATGCCTTCTTCCCGTCATGTGTCGTGAGCAGCCAGAGTCCAGGTACCATGACTGGTGTCTTTGCTTTGCTGCTAAAGATATCTGCCACATGTGTTATTTTATCCTTAGGTACCCACATTTTCTTGGGTCTAGATTTGTTAGTTCTACCAAAACTCTGGTTGAATTTTGGTTTGACAGAGTAATCACTACTTGTATATTTTATGTCATGTGTGTGCCCATATATAAAGTGTGAATCAAGTGGAGTACACTTTATAACTAAATCCATGGCATTTTTTGGTGTAGGAACCTTACCTTGATATCCTATCCCTTTTCTGCCATTTCTGCTAACCCCATAGATCATTGAAGCCATTTTGCTTCTGTTTATGTTTTTAGCTAGAAACTTCTGAAAGCTGAGATCATACTCTTTGATGATCTCATCAGCATTGCTGGGAGTTTCAGGGATTGTTTCCTTCTGAGAGTTTTGCAATTGATTTTCTTATTTTGAAATTTTATCTTTTAACTCAGAATTCTACAATTTGAGACTCTCAGTCTTATAAGAGTCATAAGCAAGATTCCTTTTCAGGTTTCTGAATTTGACTCTGATCTGCTGATACCTTTCCAGAATTTCATTAAGGCTTTCAGCTAATTCAGCCTTAGTAAAATTTATAGTAAAGTCAAGGAATACCTCTTCCGTATCTGATTCTGAATTTGAACCAGAAGCTTCACTGTCTTCACAGACGTTTGCCATGAGAGCTATGTTTGCTCTTTCATCATCTGATTCTGAGTCAACTTCAAATGTATCAGAATCATCCCATGTAGCCATGAGACTTTTCTTCTTTTCTTTTCCAAACTTCTTTTTGGGCTTCTCCTTCTGAAGCTTTGGGAAATAACTTTTGTAGTGCCCTTGCTCATTACACTCATAGCAGATGATGTCTTTGTAGTTTGGCTTTTTGTATCCTGAAGAGCCTTCAGATCTTTTGTTTCCAGAGAAGGATTCTGACCTTCTGTATCTGGAGGAAGATTCATTCTGATTTTCTGATCTTCTAGGATTCCTGAACTTCCTTTGCCTCTGCGTCCACAGTTGGTTCACCCTTCTGGAGAGAAGAGACAATTCATATTCTTTTGATGAGGATCCATCAGAGGTTTCTTCCACAGTCTGCAAAACTTTAGATTCAAATTTTCTATTAGATTTTAATGCTAATGACTTACCTTGCTTTTGAGGTTCATCTGCTTCTAGCTCTATCTCGTGACTTCTGAGGGAGCTGATAAGTTCCTCCAGAGAGATTTTATTGAGATCCTTGGCTAGCTTAAGCGCTGTGACCATTGGCCTCCACTATTTTGGCAAGCTTCTGATGATCTTCTTGACATGATCAGCAGTGGAATATCCTTTGTCAAGAACTTTTAGACCAGCAAAAAGAATTTGAAATCTTGAAAACATAGCTTCTATTGATTCATTGTCTTCCATCTTGAATGCCTCATACTTCTGAATGAGCGCAAGGGCTTTTGTTTCTTTGACTTGAATGTTGCCTTCATGCGTCATTCTCAGAGAGTCAAACATATTCTTAGCAATTTCTCTGTTTGATATTTTCTCATATTCTGAATATGAGATGGCGCTGAGAAGAATTGTTCTGGCCTTGTGATGATTTCTGAACTCACGCTTTTACTGATCAGACATCATTTTCCTGTCAATCTTCTGACCACGTCCATCCACTGGGTGAGTGTATCCATCTGTTACCATGTCCCACAGATCAACATCATGGGCCAGAAAGAAACTCTCAATTCTGTCTTTCCAGTAGTCAAAGTTTTCTCCATCAAAGACTGAAGGTTTGCCACTGAATCTGTCCCTTTCTTCATTGTTGTCATTGCTGATGTTTTCACTTGGTCCTGCCATTGTGTTTTTCTGACGCTGGATCTTGTACTGACACGGTTAAGTGTTAAAGCTCAGAACCAGGCGCTCTGAGGCAAATTGAAGATGTGAAAAACACAAGAAGGGGGGGGGGGGGGGTGAATTGTAAAACTTAAAACAAATAGCTTGACAACACGGTATTTTTATCCTGGTTCGTTTGATCTCAAACTACTCTAGTCCACCCGTTAAGGTGATTTCGCCTCTCTCCAACGAGGTCTTAATTCACTATTCTCAAAGAATTACAACATCTACTTTAACAACTGTTAAAGTCTTCTTGAGTACAACCACAATCTGGTTAATCTCAAGGAACTTCTTTTACAAATGAATTGAACAAGTGTATATTTGTTTTCTTACAAAACTGTATATCACAACTGTGATAATTTCACTAAAATGAGCTTGGAATAAAATGACTTTGCTTAAGCTTTGAATATGCATGGTTTGGATAGCTTAGCAAAATTTGAGTGCGTACGTATGTGCTTCTTTTCACAAGCAGTCCTGTTTATATAGGCAAGCAAAGATACGTTGTCCATAAAGCAGGTTTAATGATAATAATGCACTAGAGTCTTCTTTGCTGTATCTGCTGATAATAATGCACTAGGTTTAATGAAGAAAGCCGTTAGCATTTAATTCAGTCTTGAATAACCAGTAACGCTTCAGAGTCTTCTTTGCTGTATCTGCTGATAACGCTTCAGAGTGTTGATGACTTGGTAAAGATTTCTTTGATCAGAGTCAAAGTGTATTTGTTTAGGCGCAGATTCTGGTCATCAAACTTCAGTGTTTCAGCGTGTACCATAGGTTGCTGATCTTCTGATGTTGATTCCATTATGATGCTGATTCCATCAGAACTTCTGCATATACAAAGCATAATTTTAAGGAGCATAATTGTTCTTTGTATATTACTTAGAAATAATATTTTTCTTTGTATTTTGTTATCATCAAAAATTTAATCAAGGGTTGTAGAATCAAACTATGTTCTAACAACATCTTCATCCGCTATCACCAGCGGAAACGAAGAATTTAACTCTTTTCTCCAGCGGCTATCTAGGATTTATTTTCCCCAGCTAAAAACATTACATTTCCATACATCATGACGTACACATGCATCATAGGACACAATCTCATTTATTTTGAGAACATCATTTGCTTGATACATATAATGCATTACATATAACTAACCTTTATCTTTCAGGAAGGATGCGGTTAAATTCTCACAAAATTCAAAGCTATGAAGCTTTTTCCTCCGTTTAAGTACAGACAAGTTCCTAAATCTCAGCAGAGAAGTTTTCTCAGTTGAATTACGGGCGATTTCTTAAATCTCGACGAAGATGTTTCCCTCCAGTTGAATTACGGACGAGTTCTTAAAACTCAGCAGAGATCTTTTCTCAGTTGAAGTACAGACGAGTTCCTAAATCTCGACAAAAGTGTTCCTCCATTGAATTACAGACAAGTTCCTAAATCTCAGCAGAGAAGTTTTCTCAGTTGAATTACGGGCGAGTTCTTAAATCTCGACGAAGATGTTTCCCCAGTTGAATTACGGACAAGTTCTTAAAACTCAACAAAGATGTTTTCTCAGTTGAAGTACAGACGAGTTCCTAAATCTCGACAAAAGTGTTCCTCCGTTGAATTATAGACAAGTTCCTAAATCTCAGCAAAGAAGTTTTCTCAGTTGAATTAAGGGCGAGTTCTTAAATCTCGACGAAGATGTTTCCCCAGTTGAATTATGGATAAGTTCTTAAAACTCAACAGAGATGTTTTCTCAGTTGAAGTACAGACGAGTTCCTAAATCTCAAAAAAGTGTTCCTCTGTTGAATTAGACAGGTTCCTAAATCTCAGCAGAGAAGTTTTCTCAGTTGAATTACGGACGAGTTCTTAAAACTCAGTAGAGATGTTTTCTCAGTTGAAGTACAGACGAGTTCCTAAATCTCGACAAAAGTGTTCCTCCGTTGAATTATAGACAAGTTCCTAAATCTCAGCAGAGAAGTTTTCTCATTTGAATTACGGACGAGTTCTTAAATCTCGACGAAGATGTTTCCCCTTAGTTGAATTACGGACAAGTTCCTAAATCTCGACACCTCAGTTGAATTACGGGCAAGTTCCTAAATATTGACACAGTTGAATTACAGACAAGTTCCTAAATCTCGACACCTCAGTTGAATTACGGGCAAGTTCCTAAATCTCGACACCTCAGTTGAATTACGGGCAAGCTCCTTTCCCTCAACAAAGATCAGACTTCCCCAACCGAATCTTCCTCAACAGCAGGTATGCAAGCTCTCGCTAAGGAATCTCTTATGTGATCTACACTTCTCCAAACGACATCTGTAAGCCCATTCCCGAAATCACAAAGCAACTACCACTTCATGCGAGTGCAGATTTCTGGGCACTCTAGTGTTCAATCCTCTTCCACCTTCGAATCTCGAAAGGCACGAAAGCCAATCTACATCCTCAGGTTTAAGAAGATTGAACAGGGGCAGCTGTTGTACCCCAAAATTTTCCCTCCCATATTTCTCAAAACATTGCAAGAAAAATCTCCAAGTTGCTCAAAGTAGTCCAAGAGTTGGTCAGACAAGCTCTCTCCTAAGGTAATCTACCCCAAATTAGGGTTTCATGTTGCATCAAGATCCTCGATTGCAAGTGACCCCAAGTGCTCACCAATGTCCTAATATGTTCTCAAGATCATCCATGTCAAGTTTCAAGCCTTGTAGAGGAATTTTTCTCAGTCAATTGCTTAAAGGTCCAAAAGTCGACTGTGCTAGGGCAAAAGTCAACTGTGACCCACATATAATCAAACTTCAAGATTTTTTGTCAACATTATCATTTTGAAGTATATTTCATCATTTGATCAAGGGTTGATCATTATTCATCAAGGATTGCTCAAGATTCATCAAGATTCAAAAGTTGCTAAATTAGGGTCTTGTAGGAAAAGTTAACTCAAATTTGACCAAGCATAACTTTCTCATACTTTATGATAAATGACCCATCCAAAGCTCATTTTGAAAAGGATGCAATTCCCTACAATCCATCTTCATATCCCAAGATCAAAATATGCACTCACAAGAATTTATGAACTTGGACATTATAGGTCATTTTGAAAAGTCAACAAAAACACCTTTTTTGTCGAAGGTTCTAAGTTGAGCATGGAATATCAAATGAGATGAGACCAAAAGGGTTGATTATAGGACATATCAATCTTTCAAAAAAGTCCAATAACACCTCCAAAGAGTCAAAATTGAGGAAGTTATGCATTGTTGAAGTTGGACATTTTTGCAAAATTGCCAAAAGTCAACTATCCCCAAAATTTCAAATTTTGCCAAATGAACCCATTCTTTTTCACTTGTTTTGAGTTGGAATTATTGTCAACGTGCTCTAGCCTTGCCCATGTGTCCATATCATATTTTTATTAATTATTATGATTTTTATTTGAATTAATTCATTTTAAACCAAATTAAATCAAATAAAATCAAAAATATTGATAACCAAAGATCTTTTGATGATTTCAGGTTTCAATGGACAGCTTGCACCACATCAAACTCGTACCAAGGCATAAGTGTACAAAAAGATGAGATTTGGATCAAATTTGGAAGGTGGTTAAAGAAGGATAAAATCAAATATTCAATCATCAATGGAGGAAGATTTGGACAAAACTTGCAACCCTAATACATTGTACATTACATAAGGGTCGTGTGCAGACCAAAAGGGAGGTTGGAGATCAATTGGAGGGCAAGAACAAAGTTTGCAAAAACACCAAAAAAGTGTGAGATCGAAATCAAGTCTAGAGGCAGTTTCAAGGCTTGGTGTTGGTCTCAATCTCTTCCTGTCCATCTCCACAAGAGAAAGCAACCAAGACCACACGTTTTTAGACCTCCCAGTGCGCTGTAAGTCATCCACGGATTCACTATGTTCTTGAAATCGAAAATATTTATTCTTGCATATTTGTGATCACCATGCCATTTGCAAGCTTTTGGTATTACTTGATTTCATTTATCTGACACGTAACGAGATCCACCATAGTTAGGGTTTCTTGGAGTTTTTTGGGGTTTTTCGTTTCAGGTACAATTGGTCTTCATGATGGACATGGTTGTGATCAGAAGAAGATGACGAATCAAACCATTGTCCTAGAACTCATTTATATTGCATGGGGAAGATTTTAGAATGAAGCTACGATTTTAGCTGCGGATAAAAATCCACAGGTAAAAGTTGCAGGATTTATAGGACAGGGATGCTGAGTTGTCGTCCATCCATTTGCCCATTCAAATAACACACGTGCTTTTTTTCTTTTTCTGACCATTGAATTTTTTTTTATTTTATATTATTATTAATTTGTATTGTATTAACAATTGAAACAACATGGCCTGGTGGTAACCATGTTAGTGCTCAAAGATCCAAAGGCTGGAGGTCAGGGGTTCGATTCCTGCCTCCAGCAACTTGCCATTTTCTTATTTATTTTCAAGGAATCCAGTGCACATGCCAGCTTGATGACCATCATACTCCCTCACCAATCAACATGCCAGATGGCCAGATCTGGTGGCCAGGGTTGAAGGAGCACCAAAGGGCCAGGTCAACGCGCATGCAGCGAATCAGGAAAGTCAATTGGATCAGCTTCAAATGGGCCAGCGAAATTGCTTTCTACACACCCAAAATCAAACCCACTTTCTATACTATTCTTTTATTTTGTTTAATTTATTTATTTATTTTATTTATTTATTTCAATTACTAACCAATATCATATTTTCTCTTTTATCAAAAAAATCACCAAAACTATTTTTTGCCCAACTAAAATTCAGACTTTTATTTTCTTTTATTAATATATATTAATTAATTAATTAGGATATTAATTAGGAAACCTTAATTTATTTTGTAAATAAATAAAATCAATTAGAATTAATTAGGTTTTAACTACTAATTTTAATTATTTTATTTCTTTCTTAAATTAACAAAAAAAATCCAAAAATATGTCAACTTTTTTTTAATTAATTTATTTTATAATTAATTTAGTATTTAATTTAGGACTTAATTTCTTTTCTTAGAATAAAAACAACAAAAAAAAAGCATTTTCTTTTAAAAAAGGGTCAAAACCCTAATTTCGCATCCGATTTAATTTCGCGTCGCGCTTTATTTTTCTTTATCCAATTAATGTATCTGCTCCTGGTTTGTAATAAATAATTATGACATTTTATTTATTTTTCTGCTTTTTATTTTCAAAGGGTTGTCTTGGCGATGTAAATACCCGACGCCTTGTAATAATTAGTTTAATTTCCGCACCTTTAATTTCTGTAAATTATAAACTGTTAGATGTTTGATAATAGGGCTTGCATGACAAGAATGAATGCCTAATTTAAAAAACAGTTAGATCACCCTTAACATGTGCAAAGATAAAAATATCTTAAATCAACACACTCGCACATGCGCACTCTTAGGGTATACCCCACTTGGTTGCCTTCGTACACGGTCATTGAGTATAGGTCGTTTTATAGGTCGTCCTCTTGTATAAAAGATCATAGTTGCCTCGAAACCATTGCCTCAGATATTGTTGCCTCAAACAAATGATCTAAGATATTAGGGTTACCGCTAAGGTGTCCTAACATTGCTTTAGTGACTGTATGTCCCTCTTTCGAATTGACCCTCAAACTCCAACGACGGTGCTACCTACTCACTAATAGTGGGATAACATTGTCTAAAGGAAACTAGCATAGAACAATTCCTTTTTAGAGTAGGTAGATAGTTCTTAGATACTTGCTCATCCAAAACAAAACTTTTTCACACTTACACTTTTACAAACAAGTTTTCAAAAACAATTCATTACACTCTTAAGCAAGAGTTAAATCAAAGTTGAAACAAAAAATTTTCAAAACCCACAAACACAAAGAAAACATTTTGAAAATGATGAGAAAGTACCTAAGAGCCCGTAGATAACTACGGATAGAAAGGGTGCTAATACCTCCCCTTTCTATAATCTAACCCCCGTACTCAGAAATATCTCGAAAAAGGAATTTTTCTGTGCTTTTTTCCTTTCCTTGTTGGATAAAATAAAAGTCGGTGGCGACTCTTGCTTACCGCGACATTTTGCAAATATAAATGCAAAACGCAAACAAGCATTCCAAAAACAGTCAGTTCTTCCCACCGTATCACACATAGCCAAAAACCCGGGGAAAAAGAGATAAGTAAAAGCCCTAAATTAAACTATTACAAACCAGTGAACAGTTACAAAAATATTATAAAATAAATAATAAGCGCGCAATGAATCAAATACGAAACTACTAGGGTTTTAACCCTTGACTAAACCTAATTGTGATTGATTAAAAAAATGTTTTGTTGTTTAAGGAAACAAAGAAATAATTAAATTAAAAAGAAGATCCTAATTCTAATTAATTTTAAATCAAGAAAAATAAACTAATTTATTCTAAAAACCTATTTTTGTGTTTTTTTATTTATTTGTGAAAAAGAGAAAATAAAATTAAATCAAGAGTTTTAACCTAATTTGCTATTTGATTTTATTTGTGAAAATAAATTACAATTTCTCTAAGCTAACACTAAATTAAATTAAATTAACAAAATTAATTTTGATTAAAAAGTCTAATTCTAATTTTTTTGTGAATTTTTGATTTTATGATTTTTATGAAAAAATATTAGTTTTTTAATAAAAATCATTGAAATAAAAATTAAAAGAATTAAAGAAAATAAAAAAAAAGAATAAAAAATAATAGTAAATGGGCCTGGTTGCTATGCTGGAAAAGGGGGTATATTGCTGAAATTCTGAGCCCAAATGGTCCGAGCCCGTTTGACTTCACTGGATCTGATGCACATGTTGACCTGAGGTGCATGATGGGACTTCAAGGGAAAGAAATTGGATCTGGAGTGCTGATGAATTTGATGGCCAGATCTTGAGTTGAATTATGGATGCTTGGACGTGTGGTGTACCTGATTACCTATTGAAAAATAACATGAAACGAATATGGGACCTGGGGATCGAACCCAAGCCCTGATGCATGTCTCTAATACACGCTTGCCAACTGAGCCACGCGTTTTTGTTGTACACATAATGGAAGTAAAATAATATAATCAAAAAACCAGTAATGTATTCAAAACGCGCTAAAATTCAAATCACCCAACCAGTGAGTGCCACGCATTGTCTTCTTCCTCCCAACCGTCGTTTTAGGTGATAAGACTTTTACCTACAGTTGCCTCACTGTAGCTACAGACCTGTTCATATAAAAAATATCCACAAGAAAGATAAATGACCATGGCTGGTACCAATCAACTTGTCTCATCCTCACGAGCATCATGGTACCAGAATCAATGCCCAATTTTCCTGTTTTGGAAAACCCTAAAGAAGAACACGAAACCCTAACTATGGCATCTCTTGATTCCTGTACTAAAAACGCAATTAAACAATACCAAAAGCTTGAAAACTCAATGATAAACAAGAATATATAAGTCAAACGTGCTAATGATGAGTAAATCAACAAAATCGAAATTGAGTTTGGAGGCAAACCGTGGTACCTGTAACTTACAATTCCGGATGTGAAAATGCTTGCAATGGATTGGAATACGTTCCTGGGATGCCTTGCAATCTGTTGGCAATGTGAGAATGGCTTGAATTGGCCTCTAGGATGGAAATTGGATCACCACTTTTTCTTGAATTTTTTGAAGTTTTGTTCTTGGCTCTGCACGATTGTTAACCCTTATTCTTGCTTTGGATATGTTCAATATATATTATAGAATGCATTAGGGTTATAAAAATTGATCACATCTTTGGAAGTTTCCAAGATTTGATTTGATCTTCATGGCATATGTAAACTTGCTATATTGAGCCAAATTATGCATTTCTTGTCCCAATCAGCCTTGATTCTAATTCATCATGCAAGCTCATCAAATCTTAGTTGCTAACCTGTCAAAAAACCCAATCAAATCAAATCTTCGATAATTTTCACCATTTATTTGATTTAATTTGCCTTTTAATTAATGAAAAATCAAAATAAATTGAAAAATGAAGCAAACAAATGGTGGATGAGTATTTGAGTCGTGGACCACATTATGATTGAGGTAGAAGCATAAAAAGTTGGGCCTATTTAGCAAAAAATGAAAATTTGAGCACATTTGACTTTTGGCAATTTTGCAAAAAGGGTCAACTTGGCCAATGCATAACTCTCTCAATTTTGACCCTAGAGAGGTGTTCTTGGACTTTTTAGAAATATTATGATGTCCTCTAAGCAACCCATTTGGTATCATCTCAATATAGTCTTCCATGTTCATGTATGAAGCTTTGACCCAAAAGGTGTTTTTGTTGACTTTCCAAAATGACCTATAATGTCAAAATTCATATCTTTTTGTGAGTGCATATTTTGAACTTGGGAGATGAAGATGAATTGTATGGAATTTCTTCCTCTTAAAAATGAGATTTGGATGGGTCATTTTTGATAAAGTATGAGAAAGTTATGCTTGGTCAAAGTTGAGTTGACTTTTCGTACAAAACCCTAATTTAGCAACTTTTTGGGTTTTGATGAATTGTGAGCAATCCTTGAGGAATCCTGATCAACCCTTGATAAAATGATGGATAATACTTCAAAATGAGGATGTAGACCAAAAATCTTGAAGTTTGACTGTATGTGGGCCACAATTGACTTTTGACCTAGCACAGTTGATTTTCAAGCATTTGAGCAATTGACTGAGCAAACTTCTTCTGCAAGGCTTGAAACTTGACATGGATGATCTTGGGAAGATATTAGGACAATGGTGAGCATTTGAGTCCTTTGTGGTTCATATATCCTGATGAAAAGTGAAACCCTAATTTGAGGTAGACTGTCTTATGAGAGAGTTTGTCTGGTCAAACTCTTGAACTTCCTTGAGCAATATGGGGACCTCACTTGCCATGTGTTGAAAAAAATGGGAGGGAAAATTTTGGGGTACAACAGTTGCCCCTGTTCAATCTTCTTAAACCTGAGGATATAGATTGGCTGTTCTACCTTTCATGATCTGAAGGTTGAAGATGATTGAACACTAGAGTGCCTAGAAATTTGCACTCGCATGAAGTGGCACTTGATTTGCGATATCGGGAATGGTCTTCCAGATTCCATTTGGAGTTTGAGGATTGTAGATTGTCAGGGATGGGCTTAAAGATGCCATCCGAAGAGGTGTCGATCGCATAAGAGATTCCTTTGCGATATCCTGTATACCTGTTGTTGAGGAGGACTTCGTTGGGGAATACTGGTTATGTCTTGAGAGAAAAAGAGTTTTAGAAGCTCCAGTTGTCCGTTACTCTACTGGGGAATAATTATGGTTTGGGAAGCATAAGTGAACTTGTGTGTTTGGTCGGGGTATATTCTGCACCGCGACTTACTGGGGAAATGTGAAATCAATCGTGTTTGATTGGGTCCCGGTCTTATAGTGTTGTGGACTGCTGTCTGGGGATAAGAGAGGAAGAACCCGGGTAGTAAGGTTATGAGAAAGAACCTGGATAGTAGGGTTACTTCGATACGAAAGCCGAGATAATAGGGTTGTGAGAAGGAACCTGGATAGTAGGGTTACTTCGATATGAAAGCCAGGATAGTAGGGCTGTGATAAGGAACCTGGATAGTAGGGTTACTTCGATATGAAAGCCTGGATGGTAGGGCAATGAGAAGGAACCTGGATAGTAGGGTTACTTTGACATGAAAGCCTGGATGGTAGGGATGTGAGAAGGAACCTGGATAGTAGGGTTACTTCAATATGAAAGCCTTGATGGTAGAGTTGTGAGAAGGAACCTGGATAGTAGGGTTACTTCGATATGAAAGCCTGGATGGTAGGTGTGATACGGTGGCCAGAACCAGACTGTTTTAGGAAAATACTGGTTTGTGTTTTGCGTTTGTGTTCACAAAATGTCGCGGTAAGCAAGAGTTGCCACCGACTTTTATTTTATCCAACTGGAAAGGAAAAAAGCACAGAAAAATTCCTTTTTTAGAGATTTTGAGTATGGGGGGTAGATTATAGAAAGGGAAGATATTAGCACCTTTTATATCCGTAGTTATCTACGGGCTCTTAGGTACTTGCTCATCATTTTCAAAATTGCTTGTGTGTGTTTGAATTGAAAAAAGTTTTTTGTTTGACTTTGATTAAACACTTGCTTCTGTCTTCAAGAGTGTTACGAAGTTGTTTTGAAAAACTTTGTTTGAAAGTAGTGTGTGATGCGGTGGGAGAACTAACTTGAGGTTTTGCGTTTGTGTTCGCAAATGTTTTGGTTTAGCAAGAGTCGCCACCTACTTTTTATTTATCCAAAGGAAAGGTCAAAAAGCATAGGAAAGACCTTTGAGATGTTTTCTTGGGTTCAGGGGGTAGATTAGGAAAAGGGAATGTGCTAGCACCCTTTTCATCCATGGTTTTCTATGGGCTCTTAGTTACTTGTTTTAGATCACTTGCTTTTGCTTTCCAATTGTTTAAAATGGTGCTTTTGTGTGTGGTTTTGAAAGTATTTTGAAAAGAGGCCATCGTTGTGGCAACCTTTGTAATGATTCTTGTTTGAATGTATATAAAGGTGTTTGTCCTTTGAAAAATGTTTCAATATTTGAAAGTTTGTTTTGGGAAATGTTTTTGAAATTGTGTTGTGATGTGTTTTTGAAAATAGCAAGGATGTTTGCAAGTTTGATCAAGTAACTAGGAGCATCTACCTATCTACTCAAAAGTATTTCCTACACATTTTTAACCCTTTGACATTGTTGTTTTACCTTTGCATTTGGTAAACAAACTTGTGTTTGGATGTTAAACGGGACAGACGCGGGTCATCATATTGACCATGATAGCAATTGTGTCAAGTATCTTAGCAAGTTTTTAAGGGACTAGATCATTTTTGTATAGGCAACCAACATAGCGTCTTCGAGGGACTATGATCTTTTTGTTTTGATTTTGTTTTGCCAAGATACCTAGCATGCATACCATGGCCATTTTAAAGGTAACAAGTGGATGAAACCCTAGGGGTGCTTGTGTGCATTGTGTTGTCATTTTCATGCATTTTTTTCTTGTTTTAGTCAAGCTATTTGTTTGATTTTGGATATTTGCATACAAACCCTAATCTTTCTATCATGCATATTTGAAAGCGATAAAAGCGTAAAAGTAAATCTAATACTATTACAACATGATAATGGGGAGGGGGATACAAATTTGAATGGGGGATATTTGCAAGAAATAAAAGCCCTAATTCAATTATTACAACCAAATTGAATTAATTGTGCAAAATAAATAAATAGACAATATTTAAATATGCAAATGAATATGAATATGCAAAAGTGTTTTTGTATTATTCTATGTATGTAAAAATAAAATATTTTATGTCCTAAAAATGAGAAAATAAAAAGATTATTTTTGAAAAGGGTAAGAACCATACTTTTTGGTTTAAGAAAAAAAAAATATATATATATATATATATATATATATATATATATATATATATATATATATATATATATATATATATATATATATATATATATATATATATATATATATATATATATATATATATATATATATATATATATATATATATATATATATATATATATATATATATATATATATATATATATATATATATGTACAAGAAAATAAAATAAAATATATACAAATGTTTAGAAAATAAAGATATATGAGAAAATATTATTTAAGTGTATAAATAATAAAAATAAAAATATATAATATTTACAAGTTTTTATTTTAAGAAAATAAAAGTATATTATTTAATAATTATTTCTATGTCAACAAAAATAATAAAAATAATAAAATAAAATGTGAAAATTTAAGAAAATATTTTTGATAATTTTTAATGTTTAGAAAAATAAAATAAAGTCAGAAATGTAAATATAAATAGAAAAATATACAAAAATAATTTAAATGGGCCAAGGGGGTGTAAACAGCAAGCCAAGGGGTGCAAATAGCATGCCAAACCAAGCTCAGCCTAAATTCCTCTTCATCTCTGTCCTTGAGACAGAACCAAGCGCGTGTTATGTACAAATTCGTATCTCCTGTTTCAGTGCTTAAAAACAAAAACTTGTAACATGAAAGTTATAGAGCATGATCATACGATTCTAACCATATAAAAAACTTGATCTAACTCTCAAAGACCAGAGAGAATTTCTCTGACCCTAATTTCTAACCTAGTTTTTTCAGAAAGTTCATCATTCAAATTCTCCCAGCTCAGTTAACTTAAATGAAATCTATGCATATGTACAGCTCAAGGGCAATGAGTACTACATTTTTTATTCACAAACCTAAGCCTAATGATTCCTAAATAGAGAGATAGAAGTTTGAACTTTATCTGTTTCAGTCAAGCTCGAGTATGGAAATGTAGGGGTTTTCAATGAGGCCTGAGATGCTTGTGAGCTTGCTTGAAGTTCCTTTGAGCTTTCCTAATGCCTAACTAGCTTTGAACTTGCCTGGATAAGCTTGTAGAAGTCAACCTGCACAATCAGAATTCAAAAATGGTGAAGTGTGTAAGTGGAGTTACAATGACTTGGGGATGGCTGGGATAGTTTAGGTAGGTTGTATGGAGTGTGTTGGAAGAGGTTTGGGGAAAAACGCACGAGGAAATTGGAAGATGGAAGTGAAACTGCAGAACTTGCCCTGTTTTGCAAGAAAATGTGATTTTTGTGTACAAGTGTGTTTGAGAGGTTGCTAGCTCGTGTTTTAGGCTTAGTGTTATATGCAAAACTTGGTTCAAATGTTCACAAACTTTGTCCTTATCATATTTCCAAGATGTTGACCTTTTGCAAGGTTTCTTGGTTTTGAAGCAAAAGTGAGAATTGATAATGCAAAGGCTTGTACTATCTAGCTTAGGGTCTGCTGAGATTTGGTATACTTTTCCCTAAGTTTATGGATGTTGTTTGCTGCAAAAGACTTGGTGAAATGCTCAAGAGAAACAAAATTGCAAAAGTAGTGCTTTATGTAAATGGCATTGTTGCCTTTTTGCCAAAAATGGATTAATCCTTTGTGTAATCTTCTAAAGCTCAGAATAATGCCTCTAACCAATGTGTTTGAATTTAATTTATGAGTGTGGAAGTGTTTAAGGATCTGTAAACAAGTACAAGCAAGGATGGACAGAAATTGCAACTTGTGTCAACATGAAAAATGCCATGGATCAAAGTGATAATTTCCCAAATTCAAACCTTCGATTCTCCCTAACCATAAATGATCTTGGAGAGTTCTGGGACATTTTGAAAAGCTTGTAACATGATATACAATCCATCTTTGAAATGCATTTTTATATTCCAATTGGAACTATGTGAAAATATCCATGAAGATAGGTCAAAATCTTGCCTAAACTAGGGCAAAATTTCACTAAGTTAAAAGTTTCATGGACCCTTATTCACAAAATCATAACTTGATATCCAAGCATCTTTTGGAAAAACTTTGTGGATCAAAGTTGTATATTTTGTGGAGGACTACAACTTTCAAGTTGGAAGTTTTCTTTGAATCCAATTGCATCATGGTGAAAATGTTGGGCAAAGTTGGGAAAAAATAAGAAATTTTCATAACTTAGAAAATTTCAAAGTTATGAAAATTTTCCATTTTAAACCCTAAATTGCAAAATTAGGTTTCTTGGTGAACAAGTTTAATGTTTTAACACATCTTGATGAAAAATGACCCTTGGCACTTGATTTTGGTCAAAAAGTCAAAGTTTGACTTTTGAGTGTACAGTTGATTTTTTGATCAGTTGATTGGAAAATTCATATGTCAATCCAATGCAATTGAGATCTTTTGAACCTTGTGAATAGGTCAAGATAATGCCATTGAGTCCTTTAATCCATGCTTGAACCCAATTTGCCATTGGCTAGGTGAAAAATCAGAAATTGCCCTTCTGCAGTCAAAACCCAAAAAATGACCATTTTGCCCTTTTGATGATCTGATCAAATTTCTTGAGGAGTTGTGGTCCAAACTTGATCAAATGGTTCATATGAGTCTATGATGTTGATGTGGATCAAAAATTATGAGGGTTGACTGTAAATTGGCCACAGTTGACTTTTTCCCCAATACAATTGATTTTTAGGTCAACTGTCCAATTGACTGGGCAAAAATTTGATTCAAGGCTTGAAACTTGGTATGGGCAATCTTACAAGTCCAACAAGAAGTATGAAAGTCACTTTAGGCATTGGAAGTCCAAAAATCCTTGTGCAAACTCAAACCCTAATTTCAGATCATCAATGCAAGGAGATGTCTTGAGTAGAGCAAACCCTAATCTGGTTTTGAGTCCAAAGAGTCTTGTGAGGGGAAATATTGATAAAATGAGAGGGAAAATTTTGGGGTACAACATCTGCCCCTGTTCAATCTTCTTGAACCTGAAGAGTTAGATTGGCGAGTTTTGCCTTTCGTGACTCGAAGGTAAAAGATGATTGGACACTAGAGTGCCCGTAAATTTGCACTCGTCAGAATATGGTTGAGGGAATGGGCTTAAAGATTCCATTTGGAGATGGTAGAGTCTTGCTGGAGATGGGCTTAAAGATTCCATCCAACCATGTTTGTTGAAAATCAGGAGAATGAACATCAGAATGGTATTCGTATCTGGAACGTATCTGAGTTGTATCTTGAGATTGGATCTGTATGAGAAAGGGAATGGCGTCCGCGTCTGGAGCGTGTCCGAGCTGTAACTGGATTTGATTATTGAATGAATAATAGAATCACTGCCGTGTCTAGAGTGTATCTGTATTGTATCTGAATCTGAAATCTGAATAAGCGACAGAATGACATCCGTGTCTGGAGCATCTCTGAGCTGGGGAATAGGCTTGAATGAGTGACTGAATAGCTACCATGTATGGAGCGTATCTGGACTGTATCTGAGGTTGAGATTTGTATGAGTAGCAGAATTACTTCCGTGTCTGGAGTGTATCTGGACTTGAAACTGATAGTTGAATCTGAATGAGGAATAGAATGGCTTCTGTGTCCGGAGTGTATCTAATCTGTATCTTATTGCCGAAGTCTGAATGAGTGACAGAATGGCTACCGTATTTGGTGCGTATCCGTACTGTATCTTGACTTTGAATTCTGAATGAGTAATAGAATGACCTCCGTGTCTGGGGTGTATCCATACTGTATCTGAATAAGAGATATGAATGAGTAACAAAATGACTTCCGTGTCTGGAGTGTATCTGTACTGTATCTGAAATCTTTGAATATTTGTTAAAAATAGCTTTTTATCTTATCCTGAAAAGGGTAAAATGTTAGCTGAAACACAAAGTTATGTTGCATGAAATGTATGATGCGATAACATATGTTTTATCAATGTTCATGATATATGAATGTGATGTATGCGCATGTAAGCTGATTAGTTGTCTTGCTGAGGAAAATAAATCCTTGATAGCTGGAGATAATAAAATCCTTGACTGCTGTCGGGGAAAATAAATCCATGACCGCTGCTGGGGATTCCAAAATCTTTGATTGTTAAAGATGAGAAATCCTTGGACCACTGTTGGGGATAGAAAATCCTTGGCAACTTGTGGGGATTAAAATCCTTCATGACTTTTCTGGGGATATAGAGATCCTTCAAGTCTGATGAGAAACCTGCCTGGGGAATCCCGAGAACCTTGATGACTATGGTTGAAGATTACACAATGGGAATCCTTGATCGGCTGGGGAATAAGGAAACTCTGATGATCTCTACTGGGGATTTAGACAAAAGAAAACCTTGATCTGCTGGAGAATAAGGAAAACTTTGATGGCTTCTGCGGAGAACCAAAAATGAGAAACTTTGACCTTCTGAGGAAATTGAAACCTTGGGGGCTTCACTGGAGAAGTGAGAATGAGAATCTTCGATCTGCAGGGAATTAAAAATTTGACAAACTCACGCTGGGGAGTCATGAATACTCAGGTAACTTCGATGGGGAATCCAGATTGAGAATCTTCAATATGCTAGGGGAAAATAAATCCATGGGGACTTCAAGCTGGAGAGTTAAGAATGAGAATCTTCCTTCTGTTGGAGATTTAGAACTCTGTGGGGAATATTTATACTGCTGGAGAGTAGCTACTCTGGGGAGATCAGGACTCTGGGGGGAAAAGGCTTATTCTCGTTTTGAAAAAGTTCAGGAGATTGGGTTGTATGCCAATCTACTGGGGAATTATCTGGAGGTTGGGGACAAAAGTTAACTGTCATCTGGTTGATTCTCAGACTTTAAGACAACTTGCTGGGGAATCTGGGGAAAACTGAATGGTTCCCGCTGTGGATTGATAGTTGGATATTTGACTCCGTTGGGGAAGAAGGTTTCATCTTCGTTGGGGATTCATGACCCAACGTTTTTGCTCCGCCGGGGATTGGGAGTTTGTAGATTGGACTCTGGCGAGGATTTTGTAATTTTAATTCCTTTGGGGATATGCATTTCAAGGTTTTAGCTCTGTTGGGGATCCAGATGATGTACTGCATGGGATTTCTCTTGGAATAGCCCGAAGACGTTTCCCTATACTTTCAACTTGTCAGTAATTATTCTTTCACATTTCGTTTATTTGTAAACAGTGATTATATTCAAATGCATATGCTCATTTAATAAACCATTGGACGCTTTCAAATAAAACACAAGTGTAAAGAAGAGAAAAGGCAAATAGTTTTCTGCACTTTGAAGTATCTTTGTATTAACTTTGTGTAAGTATTTTGTACAAAGGAGACAGAAATCCTAGTAGGAGAATGTTGTCATAAAAAATGAGAAACATTTATACAAAGAAAGGTGGCTATGTGTAAAAATTCTATGGGGTTCCCATTCTACTATAGCCTTCGTAACTCTGAATATCTTGTCCATTCGTTGCTTCGTCCGAAGATGACTGAGTTGATCAGAAGCCTGGAGCTTTTCTGGTGAAAAGATTGTCCTTAAAGTGATCCGACGAGACATAGTCATACGCTTTCCTGGACCGACCTTTCAGGTTTTCGATCCACCGGGAAACCCTTTTTTACCCAAGTTGCCCTTTCGGGTTTTCAACTTGCCGGGTGTACATATTTTTTTATTTATCCCTAATTTTTGCCTGAACCGCCCTTTCGGGTTTTCGATTCATCGGGATGCCCATTTTTTCCCAAGTCGCCCTTTCGGGTTTTCAACTTGTCGGGTCGTTTATGCGTAGTATCTTTTGACCATGTCTGTGTTCGCAGGGTGCGGCAGGTCGTCGCCGTCCATGGTGGTCAGGATCATTGCCTCACCAGAAAAGATGTTTTTGATCACAAATGGTCCTTCGTAAGTAGGAGTCCATTTGCCCCTGGGATCACTTTGTAGCAAGATGATCCGCTTGATTACAAGATCCCCGACTTGATATACCTGGCGCCTGACTTTCTTATTGAAAGCCTTGATCATACGTTTTTGATACGCCTAACCATGGCAAACAGTAGTAAGTCTCTTTTCATCAATCAAGTTAAGTTGATCAATCCGGGTCTGAATCCAATCGTCTTCACTCAAACCAGCATCTTTCATGATTCTCAAGGAGGGAATCTGAACCTCGATAGGTAGAACAACTTCCATGCCGTATACCAAAGAATAGGGTGTTGCCCCAGTTGATGTTCGTGCCGTGGTACGGTACCCGTGCAGAGCAAACGGTAACATCTCATGCCAGTCCTTGTAGGTGACTATCATCTTTTGTATGATCTTCTTGATTGTAGGTGTTTAGGTATTGGCTTGCATTTTTGGTAAATTCCAAGTGTATGTGTGAATGTCATGACTGATGTCATAACATTCTAGTTCAGGTTGTACTAACTCTTTAGGTACATGTGCAGAAAAATATTGTAACTCAAATACTGATGTTTATAAGTGTGTATCTGAGCATGTTTGCAAAATGATCACATTTTGCTAATCAGTAGACAGGTTTTCTCAGATGTCATAACAGATGTTATGACATCCTGTTCTGAACTAGCAGGATTACAGGATTGGATAAGTCTGAGTTTTTTCAGGAAATAACTCAGTCCTTCCTAAACAGAATCCTGCGCTTTCTGAGGAGTAACCTAGCTCAATCCTAACCTGATCAACAAAGTACTGTGACCTGGGCTTTAGGTCAAACGGAATCAACCCTAGGTTTTTGGAAACCCTAACTGAAGTTGCAGCTGCTATATATTCAACAGAGCTGCAGTTTTTGAAGTCATCCCTGCTGATTGATTAGAAGATCAATTTTGTAATCTGTATAGATTTGTTTATTGTACTCCAAGCAATTATCATTGTGATAAGTGCCTTGGAATAGGTTTCAGTTGTAAGGGTTGTGTAGCACTCAAAGCTTTGAAGCAAGAGTGTTTGAATGTTACTTGACTAAAGCTGTGAAGCAGAGTCAAGTTAGGTGTGTACATCACTCAAAGCTGTGAAGCACGAGTGATTGTGTTACTTGATTAAAAAGCTGTGAAGCTTAATCAAGTGTGTGTTTTGAAGAGTGTCTTCATCAATTCTCAAGTCAAATTGGTTTATGTATCACTGCTGTGATTGAGGGGGAGTGAGTAGGAACTCAGGTTTAAGTTGTACTTAGATTAGAATTGCATTGGGTAGGTCTTAAGTGAAGGAGATAAACTGGTTGGTTTATTCCTGAATTAACATCTCTTATAGTGGATTCTCTCCCTGGCTTGGTAGCCCCCAGAGTAGGTGTTGTTGCACTGAACTGGGTAAACAATTGACTGTGTTATTTACTGCTTTTGTATTTACTGTCATATAGTAAGTCAGATACGGTGTCATAACATTGGACGTGACATTGAGTATCTGCAGCCAGAATTACAATTGGCATCAGAGCAGGCACCCTGCCTGTATTACTGGGTGAGATCTAGGGATATCACTTTCTGGCACTATGGACAAAGAAGGAGTTTTTGGAAATAGACCACCCATTCTGGATGGAACTAATTATGACTGCTGGAAACCTCGTATGATTGCCTTCCTAAAATCTCTGGACAAAAAGGCTTGGAGAGCTGCTGACAAAGGATGGATTCATCTCACCATAACTGAGGAACATGGGACAATCAGTCTGAAGCCTGAGGAAGATTGGAGTAAAGAAGAAGATGAACTAGCCCTGGGAAATTCCAAAGCTCTAAATGCCTTGTTCAATGGAGTTGATAGAAATATTTTCAGATTAGTTCATCAATATGAACTGGCCAAGGAAGTTTGGGACACTCTCAAAACTACTCATGAGGGAACTTCCAAAGTAAAAATGTCAAGGCTTCAGATGTTGACCACTAAGTTTGAGAATCTAAAAATGATGGAAGATGAAACCACTCATGAGTTTCACATGAACATCTTGGAGATTGCCAACACCTCAGGAGCACTGGGAGAAAAAATGTCAGAAGAAAAACTGGTGAGGAAGATTCTCAGATCCTTGCCTAAAAGATTTGCAATGAAGGTGACTGCCATAGAGGAAGCCCAGGACATTAGCAAGTTGAAAGTGGATGAACTTATTGGGTCTCTTCAGACTTTTGAGATGGGAATCACTAATGATGATGTCAAAAAGAACAAGAGCATAGCACTTATGTCCAACACTGATGTTGAAGAAAACATTTCAGAAGCTATAGCCATGCTAGGAAGACAGTTCAACAAACTCATCAAAAGAATAGATCCAAAGTCAAGGTCTAATGTTCATAACATTTCCTCTGACATTGACAGTTCCAGCAGAAGACCAAGGTCAGATGAGAAGGGAGTTCAAGGCAGAGGAATTCAATGCCATGGTTGTGAAGGATATGGGCATATTCGAGCTGAATGTCCTACCTTTCTTAAGAAACAAAAAGGAATGACAGTTACTTGGTCTGACTGTGATTCAGAAAGTAATTCTGAAGAAGAGACTGCCAAACGAGTTACTGCTTTAACTGGTGTTTGTACCTCTGAAAGTGATGAAGAGGTGACTTTTGAAGAACTGGCTGAAACGTACAAGGAATTGTGTATCAGAAGTACTGAAGTCTGTGTGCAGAATAAGAAACAATCAAAACTCATCATTAAGATGGAGGCTGAAAAACGGGCAAACCTTGAAACTATAAGTCTTCTAGAAGGAGAAGTTCAATTGCTGAACTCACAACTGAATCAAATGACAAAATCTGTCAAGATGTTGACAAATGGAACTGACAAATTGGAAGAGATCCTACAGATTGGACAAAATGTGGGAAATAAATCTGGTCTAGGATTTATGAAAGAAACGAAATCTGGTTCTGGTAGGAAAATGTCAAAACAGATGTCTCAACACAACTCTCGACATCAGGAACAGAAACATATGAGGAAAAGGTACCAAAGATGGAAATGTCATCATTGTGGTAGATATGGCCACATAAAGCGTTTCTGCTTCAAATTACATGGATACCCTAATCAGAATTCAGGTGTCAAACCTAAAAAGGTACCACATGCTCCTCAATGGAAGAAAAAGGCTACTGCACTGATAGCTCACACTTCCCTGAGGGTCTCTGCAAAGGAAGACTGGTACTTTGACAGTGGATGTTCCAGACATATGACTGGAATCAAGAACCTCCTCAATAATGTTAAGCCTCACACCACGAGTTTTGTGACCTTTGGAGATGGGGCTAAAGGTGAAATCAAATGAGTTGGTGATTTGAACTGCCCTGGAGTTCCAAGTCTAAATGAAGTACTGCTGGTGAAAGGACTGACCGCTAATCTCATTAGTATCAGTCAACTGTGTGATCTAGGATTCAAGGTCAATTTCTCAAAATCTGAATGCCTTGTAATCAATGACAAACAAGAGATAGTAATGAAAGGAGTCAGATCCAAAGACAACTGTTACTTATGGGAGGCTGAGAACACTAATTTCTCATATGTGTGTTGCATTGCAAAAGAAGAAAAAGAGGTGAAACTGTGGCACCAAAAACTTGGCCATCTTCACCTAAGGGGTATGAAGAGGATCATCTCCTTGGAGGCAGTCAGAGGGATTCCAAAACTGCTAATTGATGAAGGAAGAGTTTGTGGTGAATGTCAGGTGGGTAAGCAGACGAGGATGTCACATCCAAAGTCAAGACATCTGACAACCACTAAGGTTCTAGAACTCCTCCATATGGATCTGATGGGACCAATGCAAGTAGAAAGCCTTGGTGGTAAAAGATATGCCTATGTGGTTGTGGATGATTTTTCCAGATTCACCTGGATTAATTTCATTAGAGAAAAATCAGATGCATTTGAAGTCTTTAGAGAACTGTGCAAAAGAATTCAAAGAGAGAAGGAAGGGTGTATTGTCAGAATCAGAAGTGATCATGGCAAGGAATTTGAAAACAGCAAGTTTGATGACTTCTGTGCTTCAGAAGGAATCAGTCATGAGTTTTCTTCTCCCATAACACCTCAGCAAAATGGAGTTGTGGAAAGAAAAAACAGGACCATACAAGAATCTGCCAGAGCAATGTTACATGCCAAAAAACTTCCTATGTATTTTTGGGCTGAGGCTATGAATACAGCTTGTTATGTTCATAACAGGGTCACCTTGAGAAAGGGAACCTCATCCACCATATATGAACTCTGGAAAGGAAGAAAACCAACTGTGAAGTACTTCCATGTGTTTGGCAGCAAATGCTATATCCTGTCTGATCGGGAACAGAGAAGAAAACTGGACTCCAAAAGTGATGAAGGCATATTTCTAGGATACTCCTCAAACAGCAGAGCTTATAGAGTATTCAACTCCAGAACCAAAACCATGATGGAATCAATAAATGTCATAATTGATGACTATCATGAAGAAACAGATGTTCCTTGTACTGTTGAGACATTCTTTGAGACTTCAACCCAACAGGATGATCTACCCAACTCCACCACAACAGAATCAGAATCAAAGGAAGCTAGCAAGACTCCTTCCATCAGAATTCAGAAGGATCATCCAAAAGAGCTCATCATAGGAGATCCTAATAGTGGAGTCATCACAAGATCTAGAGAAATCATCTCAAATTCTTGTTTTGTGTCCAAAATAGAACCAAGAAATGTCAAGGAAGCCTTAACTGATGAATATTGGATTGGTGCAATGCAAGATGAACTGAACCAATTCAAGCAACATGAAGTTTGGGAACTGGTTCCTAGACCTGAAGGAACTAACGTCATTGGGACAAAATGGATATTCAAGAACAAGTCAGATGCTGAAGGAGTTGTCACCAGAAATAAGGCGAGACTTGTTTCTCAAGGATACACCCAAGTTGAAGGGGTTGACTTTGATGAAACCTTTGCACCTGTAGCCAGGTTGGAATCAATCAGACTCTTGTTGTCAATTGCTTGTCTTCTGAAGTTCAAGTTATTTCAGATGGATGTGAAAAGTGCCTTTCTAAATGGGTACTTAAATGAGGAAGCTTATGTGGAACAACCTAAAGGTTTTGTGGATCCAACCCATCCTGATCATGTCTACAAATTGAGAAAAGCTCTATATGGGCTGAAACAAGCTCCTAGAGCATGGTATGACAGGTTAACAAAGTTTCTCTCAGACAAAGGCTACAGAAAAGGAGGCTTGGACAAAACTCTATTTGTCAAAACTGAAGGAGGGAAGTTGATGGTTTCCCAAATATATGTTGATGACATAGTGTTTGGCGGAATGTCAGAACATATGGTTAAACACTTTGCTGACCAGATGCAGGCTGAATTTGAAATGAGTCTCATGGGAGAACTAACTTATTTTCTTGGACTACAAGTCTCACAGATGGAGGACTCAATCTTCTTATCTCAAAGCAAGTATGCTAAGAATATTGTAAAGAAGTTTGGTATGGAGAATGCAAGTCACAAAAGGACTCCTGCTCCTACTCATCTAAAGCTCTCCAAAGATTCAAGTGGGGTTAAGGTGGATCAAAGTCTGTACAGAAGCATGATAGGAAGCTTGTTGTACTTAACTGCCAGCAGACCTGATATTGCCTTTGCAGTTGGAGTTTGTGCTAGATACCAAGCTGATCCCAAAGTCAGTCATATCAATCAAGTGAAGAGAATTTTGAAGTATGTAAGTGGTACTTACAACTATGGATTGTTGTATACTCATGGCTGTGAACCGACTCTGACTGGTTACTGTGATGCTGATTGGGCTGGTAGTGCTGATGATAGAAAAAGCACCTCTGGAGGATGTTTCTTTTTGGGAAGTAATCTGGTTTCCTGGTTCAGCAAGAAACAGAATTGTGTGTCTCTTTCCACCGCTGAAGCTGAATATATTGCAGCTGGCAGTAGCTGCTCTCAAATGTTATGGATGAAACAGATGCTCACTGAGTATAATGTCACACAAGATGTTATGACATTGTACTGTGACAATCTGAGTACAATCAACATATCCAAGAATCCCATTCAGCATAGTAGGACCAAACATATTGACATACGACATCACTTTATTAGAGACCTTGTAGAAGAGAAGACCATCAAATTGGAACATGTTGCCACTGAGCTACAGCTGGCAGACATTTTTACCAAGGCTTTGGATGCAAATCAATTTGAAAACTTAAGGGGTAAGCTGGGTATTTGCCAACATGAGGAATTGTAGCAATTAATTTTGCTTAAAACAAAGACCAAAGGACTTATGCCTGTTCTGATTGGTTTAAAATTGTATTTTCTCATTTCCTACAACTGTTTTAAGAAGTTGAATAGGCACTCCTTTGCTTCGTTCCTCTCTCGTCTTCTCATCAATCAGGAATTTCTTCTCATTTGATGTTGGTCCTTCAAAGCTGACAAAATGTCTCAAACGCCATCATCATCCAATACGACCATCTCAACCTCTTCATCTGATCAAGATTCTGGGACAATCTCTTCCTGTCTGGACTCTGATGTTCTGGAGATCTGTTCTCATAGAATTAACTCCACCAAGGCCAAAGAGTTGAGAACAAGACATACAGGTAATCCATCTCATCCTTCCTCTTCAGTTCCCCCTGAAATTGCAAATAGGGAAGGGACAACCTATGTTAATCAAGCAATAGCAAAAATTGTTTCCCGAATTCTGAACGAGAACCACTCAGTTCCTGGCATTTCTGTTCCTCTGAACCAAGAAAACTCAAATGCTGAAACAAATCCAAATGTCTCTAAGAATGCTGAGACATCAAACAAAGAGAGAAATGCTGACATTGCTCACAAGAAAAGAAAGAAGGCTGAATTCTCTGGATCTGATGACAGTGCTTGAAGGATGATTGCTGCTTGGTGGTGTTGCTGGTGGAGTTTGGAAGTATGTTCTGCTGCTGTCTGCTGCTGATCTCATTATTTTGTCTTGGATAACTGTATAACTTTATAAACATGTAATCTTTGGCCCATTTGTGGCTAAAGTGGGGGAGAATATTTTTGGTACTGCTTAAATAGTACTTAACACTATATTTTTCTGTTGTCACTTATTTCTGCTGCTATCTATCTATCTCTGATTGTTTAGGGACTTTAGCCAAAAATCTGCCAAAGGGGGAGTTTGTAGGTGTTTAGGTATTGGCTTGCATTTTTGGTAAATTCCAAGTGTATGTGTGAATGTCATGACTGATGTCATAACATTCTAGTTCAGGTTGTACTAACTCTTTAGGTACATGTGCAGAAAAATATTGTAACTCAAATACTGATGTTTATAAGTGTGTATCTGAGCATGTTTGCAAAATGATCACATTTTGCTAATCAGTAGACAGGTTTTCTCAGATGTCATAACAGATGTTATGACATCCTGTTCTGAACTAGCAGGATTACAAGATTGGATAAGTCTGAGTTTTTTCAGGAAATAACTCAGTCCTTCCTAAACAGAATCCTGCGCTTTCTGAGGAGTAACCTAGCTCAATCCTAACCTGATCAACAAAGTACTGTGACCTGGTCTTTAGGTCAAACGGAATCAACCCTAGGTTTTTGGAAACCCTAACTGAAGTTGCAGCTGCTATATATTCAACAGAGTTGCGGTTTTTGAAGTCATCCCTGCTGATTGATTAGAAGATCAATTTTGTAATCTGTATAGATTTGTTTATTGTACTCCAAGCAATTATCATTGTGATAAGTGCCTTGGAATAGGTTTCAGTTGTAAGGGTTGTGTAGCACTCAAAGCTTTGAAGCAAGAGTGTTTGAATGTTACTTGACTAAAGCTGTGAAGCAGAGTCAAGTTAGGTGTGTACATCACTCAAAGCTGTGAAGCACGAGTGATTGTGTTACTTGATTAAAAAGCTGTGAAGCTTAATCAAGTGTGTGTTTTGAAGAGTGCCTTCATCAATTCTCAAGTCAAATTGGTTTATGTATCACTGCTGTGATTGAGGGGGAGTGAGTAAGAACTCAGGTTTAAGTTGTACTTAGATTAGAATTGCATTGGGTAGGTCTTAAGTGAAGGAGATAAACTGGTTGGTTTATTCCTGAATTAACATCTCTTATAGTGGATTCTCTCCCTGGCTTGGTAGCCCCCAGAGTAGGTGTTGTTGCACTGAACTGGGTAAACAATTGACTGTGTTATTTACTGCTTTTGTATTTACTGTCATATAGTAAGTCAGATACGGTGTCATAACATTGGACGTGACATTGAGTATCTGCAGCCAGAATTACATTGATATTTTTGTTAGCAGCTTCGACAACACCGTTCATCTTTGGCCGATAGGGAGATGAATTGTGATGTTGAATCTGGAACTGCTCGCACAGAGCGGTGATTATAATGTTGTTTAGGCTTGTACCGTTGTCGGTGATAATCCTGTCAGGAATGCCGTACCGGCAAATAAGGTTCTGCTTGATGAAGCGGGCAACCACATTCTTTGTAACAGAGGCGAAGGAAGCTGCTTCGACCCACTTGGTAAAGTAATCAATGGCCACCAGGATGAAGCGGTGTCCATTGGATGATGTAGGCTTGACCTCTCCAATCATGTCGATTCCCCACATAGCGAATGGCCAAGGAGCTGTTAAGACATTGAGAGGAACTGGAGGTATATGTATCTTATCCGCATAGATTTGGCATTTGTGGCATGTTCTGGAATGTTGATGGCAGTCAGCTTCCATGGTAGACCAGTAGTATCCTGCCCTTAGAATCTTCTCAGCCATCGTATACCCGCTAGAATGGGTGCCAAAGGTACCATTGTGAAGCTCAGCCATGATTTGTTCAGGTTTAACCTTGTCCACACAACGGAGTAGAATGCAATCATGATTGCGCTTGTATAGGATACCATTGCTCAAGAAGAACTTAGCTGAGAACCTCCTTAAGAACTTTTTGTCATTGACTGAAGCTCCTTCAGGGTATTCTTGTGTTTCGAGATACCTTTTGACATCATGAAACTACGGTCGGTCCACTACTTCTTCGGTATTAATCTCGTGACAATGTGCAGGTTCGTCCATCCGTTCAATGGTGATTTTGGGAGCCTCATTATCCCAGTTAAGTTTAAACATGGAAGACATTGTTGCTAGAGCATCTGCTAGCTGATTTTCTTCTCGCGGAAAGTGCTCGAAGGTGATCTGCTCGAAATGTGGTAACAATGTCAAGACATGTTCTTTATAAGGGATGAGGTTTGGATGTTTAGTATCCCACTCTCCTTTGATTTGACTGATAACCAAAGTTGAGTCCCCAAATACAATCAAAGATTTGATTCCCAAGTCAATAGCGGCCTTGAGACCAAAGATACAAGCTTCATACTCGGCCATGTTGTTGGTACAGCTGAAACAAAAGTCTGGCGGTGAAAGGTGTATGGTAACCTTCTGGAGAAATAAGTACAGCGCCAATACCGTTTCCAAGTGCGTTGGAGGCACCATCAAAGTACAGGGTCCATCGGGATCCTTGTTCAGGTCCGTCATACGGTCTGTTCTCTCCAATGTTATCCAAAGTCATAATGTCCTTGTCGGGGAAGTTGAACCTCATGGATTGGTAATCTTCGATAGCTTGATGGGCCAGATGATCGGCTAGCACACTCCCCTTTATAGCTTTTTGGGCCGTGTACTGTATATCATACTCTGTGAGGATCATCTGCCATCTAGCGATTCTTCTGGATAGGGCAGGCTTTTCAAAGATGTACTTGATCAGATCGATCTTGGAGATCAGTAGAGTGGTATGAGTCAACATATACTGCCTTAGCCGGCGAGCAACCCATACCAAAGCGCAGCAAGTTTTCTCAAGCAGTGAGTATCGGGTCTCACAGTCAGTAAACTTTTTGCTAAGGTAATAAATGGCATGCTCTTTTCAGCCAGACTCGTCATGTTGGCCCAATATGCACCCTATTGAATTCTCCAGGACGGTCAGATACATGATTAACGGCCTTCCTTCGATGGGTGGCATCAAGATAGGAGGTTCTAGCAAATACTCCTTGATTTTATCGAAAGCAACTTGACAGTCATCATTCCATTTAACCACCTGATCTTTCTTCAAGAGCTTGAAGATTGGTTCACAGGTAGATGTTAGGTGAGAAATGAACCTTGCAATGTAGTTTAGGCGTCCCAAGAAACCTCTGACCTCCTTCTCAGTGCGAGGGGCAGGAATTTCTTGTATAGCTTTGACTTTGGAAGGATCGACCTCGATGCCTTTGTTACTGACGATGAAACCCAAGAGTTTACCGGACCTGACTCTGAAAGTGCACTTGTTAGGGTTCAGTCTGAGCTTGTACTCCTTCAACCTGACAAACAGCTTTTGCAGATGGTCGAGGTGTTCTTCTTCAGTTTGTGAACGGGCTATCATATCTTCTACGTAGACCTCTATCTCATGATGTATCATGTCATGAAACAAAGCTACCATGGCACGCTGATAGGTTGCCCCGGTATTCTTCAATCCGAATGGCATCACTTTATAGCAGAACGTACCCCACTGTGTAACAAAAGTAGTTTTCTCCATGTCTTCAGGGGCCATTTTGATCTTGTTATACCCTGAAAATCCGTCCATGAAAGAAAATACCTTGTGCTGAGCTGTATTGTCAACCAAGATGTCAATGTGTGGCAGTGGAAAGTCATCTTTAGGGCTAGCCCTGTTTAAGTTTCTGTAATCCACGCACATTCTAACTTTGCTGTCCTTCTTAGGCACGAGCATAATGTTAGCAACCCATTGTGGATAGGAAGTAACAACAAGAAAGCCAACATTGAACTGCTTCATCACTTCAGCTTTGATCTTTTTAGATATATCGGGCCTCATGCGGCGAACTTTCTGTTTGATTGGTGGACAGTCTTATCTTGTGGGGAGACGGTGAACCACAATATCTGTATCAAGCCCCGACATGTCTTCATAGGACCAGGCGAAGATCTCAACATATTCATTCAACAGCTGAACTAAGCGCTCCTTGACACTTGGCTCTAGGCTGGCACCCACTTTAACTTCTTTTATGTCTTCCTCAGTTCCCAAGTTGATGGTCTCTAAGAACTCCTCGTGAGGTAGAATAGCCCTTTCTTCCTGTTGTAGCAGTCTAGCCCATTCTCCAGGCACTTCACATTCTTCATCACCTTCGTATTCGGCATGATTGACCAGATCTTCAGAGTCACTGAAGGCCATAGCAGAATTGTTACCCATGGAATCCAGAGTGGAAGGGTACCTGCATGGGTGAGTGTGGGTGTGTGTAAGGGATAGCCACCTTTAAACAAATAAAATGTAAAAAGAAAGAAAATGAACACAAAAGTTTATATGTGAAAATGTCCATGATTCATTAAAATGGCATATGAAGATGAAAAATCAAACCCTTACAAATGGACCTATGTACCTCGGGTAAGGCACAAAGTTAAAAGTGTACGAATTATTTAAGAATTATTACAAACCAACAGAAATGTTTGAAAGATAAATTACTGATTGATGAAAGTAATGGGAACAAAATCCTTTGCCTCCCAATTGCATAGTCCTCCTTCAACGGTAGGGAAAATCCAGTCTTCCAGATTTCTCTCCTCTTCACCATCCTCCAAAGCACTGACTCCATGATGAGTGATCTTCACTGGTGGCCCTCCAGCCCGGGAGAGACGCACAACCTTTTGACTAGCAACAATGAAACCTAAGCCGAATTATCAGATTTGAACGGAAAATCGGGAAGTTGCCCCCAAATTGTGCTTCCTCCTTCTTCAATCACAACCTTTGCATCTTTCAAAGAAGACATCTGAGGTGGAGTCCTAGTAATCATGGGTACAGAAGGCACTGTCTTGGTTGCCTCAATCTCTTCAGAAACTTGCTCGAAGTGTTGAAAGGGGGTTTCGATGAATTCACCATCCAATTCCACATAGCGGAAAGAATTAAGATTGCTTATCATGTATTCCTCTTCACCGTGAACTGTTACAATTTTCCCCTGAACAGGGTACTTGAGCTTTTGATGCAAAGTTGAAGTAACGGCTCCAGCATGATGAATCTAGGGTCTTCCCAACAAGCAATAATAGGAGGGACGAATGTCCATGACATAGAATGTGGAGTTGAAGGTTTCAGTACCCACTTTAATCGGGATGTCCACCTCCCCGTGGACCATCTGTTTAGAACCGTCAAAGGCTCTGACAATGATGTTGCTGGGCTTCAAGGTTAAACCTTCACAATCTAGCCTATCCAATGCCTTCTTTGGTAAGACGTTCAACGATGAACCAGTGTCTACCAGAACGTGTGCCAGAGTAATCCCTCTGCATTCCACCGAAACATGCAAAGCATCATTATGTTTTCTCCCTTTGATTGTTAGATCAGCATCGGAGAATCCTAAACCGTTGTCTGCTGTTAGGCTAGCTACACATTCCTGGAACTGGTCCGCGGAGGTTTCCTGGGGCACATGGGCCGTCTTCAAGAATTTGATCAAAGCTTTGGCATGAGCTTCTGAACAAAGCAGTAAGGCCAGCATAAAGATTTTTGAGGGGGTTTTCCCCAGTTGATCAACAACATTATAATTGCTTTTCTTGATTATTTTCAAAATCTCTTCCATTTCTTTTTGAGAGGTTTCAGGGATGCTCAACGGATGAGCCCTCGTCATGACAGGCTCTCCTTGGATCCCTTTCCCTCTATCATCCGCAATAGCAGAGGGGACAACCACAAGAGTCACAACTTCTTCAATAACTGGAGTTCTTGCATATATGTTGATTGGCGCAGGAGTAACCTTAGGAGCGGCGGAGGATCCGAAGATTGCCTTTGGTGGCGCAATCTCCGGAGAGAAAATTCTTCCACTGCGGGTGATTTTACTTGTTCTGACAATGTTTCCAATGTCGGAAGTCTCTTCATCAGAACTCTCTGCAGTTGATTCAATTTGTTTGATACCGTGGTAAAATATCTCCCCCCATAGTTCCACGGTATTTATTTGTTGGACTTGTACGGGATAGGCCCCGACATAGTTATCTTCAAAGGTACAATCTTTGGATCGGATGTAATCTTAACAGGTCTTTTGGAGACCTTGGAAAGATTGGCGGATATGGTAATTATCGAAACATCATTGATAGGAGTCAGTGTAACAGGAGTCTTTTCAAAAAGGATCTTTTGGTTATCCATTAGGCGCTGGATGCCTAACTTCAACAATGGACAGTCGGTTGGTAAGGATGAACAAAGGTAGAAATCTTCTTCACATCCTGGGAAAATCCCAGCCTTCAGTAAATTCAACTTGATTATCGGTAGCGGAGTCATCAAATCATCAACAGTAGCAACAAAAAGATCTTCTTCAACAACATGGACATTGTGACCATGTTTTGGCATTGGAGCAGAAATCACATTAGGATTTTCAGGGGCGTCGAATTCAACTTCTTTAGCATCTATTAAATCCTGAATCTTATTCCTGAGGGCCCAAAAATTGTTGGTGTCGTGCCCCAGGCTGTCTGAATGATAAGCACACTTGGCATTGGGATGGTAGTGCGGTGACGAAGTGTTAGGGTTTTTAGGGGCCTCCCTCAAACTAACAAGGTTTAACTTCAAGAGATGGGGTGAAACCTGAGCATGTGTCATGTTGATCCGGGTGTATTGCCGTGCAGGCCTTTCCACTCTGGCTTGGTTGGTTCTGGGTTGATTGTTTTGAAGTTGATAAACTGCAGACTTCTAAATCATTACAGCCCCCACCGTTGGCTGGCGCTCAACTCTTCCATGACTTCTCTGAGAGTAGACAATTGAGACCTCTTTCTTTGCTGGAAAAGTCTTTTTGATGGCAGCGGAAGCAGATGCATCCTTTTGAATTTTCCCGCTCTTTATGCCGACTTCAACTCTCTCACCAGTCAGAATCAACTCGGTGAACCCCGCAGACTAACTTCCAATCAGGTGATTGAAAAAGGGGCTTGACAGTGTACCCAAGAACATATCAACAAGCTCCCTCTCGGATAGTGGTGGCTGCACCCTTCCAGCCAAGTCCCTCCATTTCTGAGCATACTCTTTGAAACTTTCATTTGATACCATGCCCATACTCTGTAATTGAGTACGGTTTGGTGCTAAATCCGCATTATATTGATATTGTCTGTAGAAGGCGGCCGCCAAATCCTCCCAATTGTGCACATCAGATCTCTCTAGCTGGTAGAACAAGTCTAACTGCGTCCCCGAAAGAATGTCTTGGAAGAAATGAACCCACAGATCCTTATCAGAAGAATGTGGTTGGATTTTTCTGACGTAAGGCCGTAGATGCATCTTTGGACAAGACAAACCATCGTACTTAGAAAATATAGGCACCTTAAACTTGGGGGGAATCACAATCCCAGAAACCAACCCTAGATATTTAAAGTCCATCCCAGACACCCTATGTACCTCCATTGCTGCCAGACGCTCTTCCAGATTCTTGTATTTGTCATCTGCAGGTGGGTACTGCTGCTCAGAATAGTCTTCATCCTCTTCATCTTCTTCTTCCTCAGACTCAGATTACACGGCAGTTCCTTTAACTTTACCTACCCCTTCATCAGATGTTGAGGGGAAATCCAGTACCCTTCTAGCTTGACCTTCAAATCTTCTACCCAAGGTAGCCACTCCAACTCTCTTCTTTTTCTTTTTCTCCTTTTCCTTTTCCAACAAGGTTTTGAGATCCTCTTGACCCTTAGCCAAGGTCATGAGTAGTTGCTGGAACTGTGAATTCTGCGCTTGTAAGTCTTTGACCGTCTGCTCTATATCCATCTTGTTGAAATAAACAACAGAGAGATAAGGAAACCTGGTGTGAAGACCTGCTTATGCATATAATGAATGAGATGTATTCATGTAATGCATTCAAGGATTCAGAAATTCAAAGTTGTTTTAAACAAAAAGAACACACGTCATATTAATAAGAAGAATTTGTTAGTACATCAACTGCCCCATGGGCAAAATAATACAAAATTCTAATGTAAAAAGATGTTGCGCATCCTTTTTGGTGCAATGTAGGTGTTAAGAGTCTGCTCTTCGTGAAGTTGGCGAGTAAGTTCCAAAACCTTATTCTCACTTGCGTAGAATTGGGCTTCAAAAGTATCACGCTCTCCCTTGAGATGTATCCAGCTGTTGTACCCCAAAATTTGCCCTCCCATGTTTCTCAAAACATTGCAAGAAAGATCTCCAAGTGGCTCAAGGTTGCTCAAGAGTTGGTCAGATAAGCTATCTCCTAAGGCAGTCTACCCCAAATTAGGGTTTTGTGTTGCATCAGGATATTTGATTCCAAATGACCTCAAGTGCTCCCCAATGTCCTAATATATTCCCAAGATCATCCATGTAAAATTTCAAGCCTTGCAAAGAAAGTTTGCTCAGTCAATTGCTCAAAGGTCCAAAAATCGACTATGTTAGGGCAAAAGTCAACTGTGACCAACAAATAGTCAAACTTCAATATTTTTTGCCAACATTCTCATTTTTAATGATATTTCATCATTTTATCAAGGGTTGATCATGATTCATCAAGGATTTCTCAAAATTCATCAAGACTCAAAAGTTGCTAAATCAGGGTTTTATAGGAAAAGTTAACTCAACTTTGACCAAGCATAACTTTCTCATACATTATGAGAAATGACCCATCCAAAGATAATTTTGAAAAGGATGAAATTTACTACAATCCATATTCATACCCCAAGATCAGAAAATGCACTCACAAGAAGTTATAAATTTGGACATTATAGGTCATTTTTGAAAGTCAACAAAAACACCTTTTTTCCAAAGATTATAACTTGATCATGGAATATCAAAATGAGATTAGACCAAAAGGGTTGATTATAGGACACCTTAAGCTTTCTAAAAAGTCCAATAACACTTCCAAAAGTTCAAAATTGAAGAAGTTATGCATTGTTGAAGTTGAACTTTTTTTGCAAAATTGCCAAAAGTCAACTATCCCCAAAACATCAAATTTTGCCAAATGGGCCCATTCTTTTTCACTTGATTTAAGTTTGTATTATAGCCCATGTTCCCTATCCTCAGCCATGTGCCCATATCTCATTTTTATTATCCAATTTGATTTTTAATTGAATTTATTCATTTTAAATCAAATAAAATCATATAAAATCCAAGGAATTAATAACTCATGATTTTCTGATTGTTTTAGGCTTTGTTCACAGCTAGCATCACAATCAAATTAGAGTCAAGGCTTGTATGCACAAAAATATCCAAATCAAATCAAATTTGGAAGGTTTTAATGGTGGAATCAAATCCAATTCATGTGCATTGATATGGAGAGATTTTGACCATGTTTCTTAACCCAATGCACTGAGTGATACATAAGGAAGCAAAAGCACACAAAATAGGGGTTGGAAATCGTGGGAAGAAGCAGAACTGACTTTGAAAAATTCACAAAAAAGTGAGAAATCAAAATCCAGATTAGAGGCATTTTCAAGGATCAAGACTTGTTCCAATCGCTTCCTGGGTATTCACACAAGCCATCCCAACTAAAACCAAGCATTTTCAGACTCCCTAATGCACTGTAACTCACACACTATTCACCCTTATTCTTGATTTCGATTTGAATCATTCTGGCATCCATTGAACAAACTAATAGCATATTTTGAATCTACAAACAATTTGCAAGTGTTTGGTATCATTCAATTGCATTTATCTGGTTTATACAAAGAACCACCATTGTCAGGGTTCGGTTCGTGTTTTTGGGCGTTTTTGTTTCAGGTGCAATTGGTTCACATAATGGATATGGTTGTGACCGGGAGGGTGAGACGAACACAACCATGCCCTTGAAATTCATTTTTGTGGCCTGTAGTAGATTTTGGAGATGAACAAAGTTGTAGTGACGGAGCTTGATCCGTTGGTATAGGTCTTCTGCGTTTTAACCACGGACGAGAGGTTGGGGATGATGCGTGGCATCCCCCTATTGGACCATTCAAACATCACGCGCCCTTTTTTTATTTTTTCTGGCATTAGAATTGATTTGTTATATTATTATTGATGTTTATTATTCTAACAAATAAAACAGCATGGCGTAGTGGAAAGCAAGCGTTTGATGTACCTTCAGGACCTGGGTTCGAATCCCAGGTCCCCCACTTTCTCAATAATTTTGGTTTTCAGGTATTCCAGTGTACGCACCCACCTGCAACCCTCCATACACCCTGATCCATCCAAGTGCCAGATGGCCAAGAGCCAGATCTGGTGGTCAAAAAGCTGGAGGTCCACCATGAGCCAAGTCAATATGCGTATACTATATCAGAAAAAGTCCAAATGGGCCAGCAAAGAATTGCTATTAACACCTCAAAACAGGCCCAATCCCTCTACTCTTTTTATTTATTTATTTATTGTTATTCACTTTAATTGTTTTATTTAAATTTCTAACCAATCACAAAATTCCTTTTTTTTATCAAATAAAACCACAAAAAATATTCTTTTTATCCAATCAAATTTTAAAATTTTTATTTTATTAATAATTACTAATTAATTAATTAGGTTTTTAATTCTAGAAAACTCTAACTTATTTTTGTAAATAATTAAAATTGATTAGATTTAATTAGGTTTTAACCACTAATTCAAAAATTTTATTTTCTTTCTTAAAATAACAAAAATCCAAAAATATATCATTAATTTATTTATTTTTCATTAATTAATTAATTTAATTTAATTTAGTAATTAATTTAGGATTAATTTCTTTCTTAAAATAAAAAACAATAAAAATATGGCATTTTCTTTCAAAAGGGTCAAAACCCTAAACTCGCACTCGATCTAATTTCCCGCGCGCTTTATTTATTTTTATCATATTTATGTATCTGCTTACGGATTGTAATAGTTAAATAGGACATTTATTTATTTTATCGCATTATTTTATTTTTGAAGAGTTGCTTTTGGCGATGTAAATACCCGACGCCTTGTAATTTAATTTCTGCATTTTTATTCTGCAAATTATAACTGTTAGATGTTTGACAATAGGGTTTGCATGACAAGACTGAATGTTTAAATATTAAAATAAAATTAGATCACCCTTAACATGTGCAAAGATAAAAATAAACTGAAAACGAGACACTCCCATATGCGCACTCTTAGGGTACACCCCGCTTGGTTGCCTTCGTACACGGTCATTGAGTATAGGTCATTTTAGAGGTCGCCCTCTTGTCTAGAAGATCATAGTTGCCTCGGATATTATTGCCTCAAACAAATGATCTAAGACATTAGGGTTACCGCTAAGGCATCCTAACATTGCTTTAGTAACCATACATCCCACTTTCGAATTGACCCTAAAACTCCAACGACGGTGCTACCTACTCATCAATAGTAGGATAACATTGTCTAAAGGAAACAAACATAGAACTATTCCTTTTTCGAGTAGGTAGATTAGTTCTTAGATACTTGCTCATCCAAAACCAAACTTTTTCACACTTACACTCCTTTTCAAACAAGTTTTCAAAAACACTTCATTACACTCTTGAAGACAGAAGCAAGAGTTAAATCGAAGTTAAAACAAACTTTTCAAAACCCACAAGCACAAAGAAAACATTTTGAAAATGATGAGCAAGTACCTAAGAGCCCGTAGATAACTACGGATAGAAAGGGTGCTAATACCTTCCCTTTCTATAATCTACCCCCCGTACTCAGAGATAATCTCGAAAAAGGAATTTTTTCTGTGCTTTTTTCCTTTCCTTGTTGGATAAAATAAAAGTCGGTGGCGAATCTTGCTTACCGCGACATTTTGCAAAAACAAACGCAAACCAGCATTCCAAAAACAGTAAGTTCTTCCATCGTATCACAGAACTGGCGACTCTGCTAGGGAATGAATAAGTGGGGTGTACCTTAGGAATAGTTCATCATAATGTTTTCAATTTCTTGATTTGTATGCTTTATCTTTGTGGTCTTGAATCGGAGTTACTATAGATCCTAATCATATCTGAGGATACCTTTTAGGTAAGTAGCAATAGACTGTGAGGGAACTGTATGGCGTAGACCGATACGGTTGAAGCAGTAGCTACGTTGGTGTGGCACTTTAGTTTGTACCGATATCCCTTATGGTGGAACAAGGAGAATATGGGTCTTCTAAGGGATCATCAAGCACCAACTGACCTTCGAACCTATAATTGACCAACTTGGCCATAGAACAGTAGCAGTATGCTACACTCATTGAGAACAAACTCTCGCGATGATTCCGGCCCCAAGAAAAGGTTGCCAAACTGGAATTATGACCGATCGAGGGTGGTCAGTGATATTGAGATCCTCTAGAACCCGGTTACTATTTTTAGGACAGGTTTGAACCAACTGAACTGAAAGAGAGTAATACCTAAGCTCCTTGCCAGCCTGAAATCTAAGGGCTATCAGTGTGACTTGTGTGCCCTTACCATGTTTGCTATTTGTGGATACTTATGGTGTGCTTTCTATCATGACATCATGCATCATGACATTGCATGCATCTTGCATTGGACTAACCCATTTCAAAGACAGAGGGGATTCATCTTTGTTGTGTTTTGTAGGTCATGGCACCCATGCGTAGAAACACTATTCGGATCAACTTTGTCCAGATTCCCACTCAGCTTAAGGAGTTGGCTGCAAAGATTTCAGATACTTCCTCCTTTATCAGAAGACATGGGCACCTCTTGGTTTGGTCACCTCCAAGATGGATGAACAGATGATGAGTGTCGTAGTCCAGTTCTTTGATCCACTGTATCACTGCTTTACTTTTCCGGACTACCAGTTGGTCCCTACCTTGGAGGAGTTCTCTGATCTACTTGGTATCTCTATTCTGGAGCAGACCCCGTTCACAGGTTGGGAGAAAGTCCTTAGGCCGGAAGAGATTTCTTCATCCCTCCATCTGACAAAGGCTGAGGTAATGTCTAATTGGGAAACTCGTAGTGGGACAAAAGGCTTCTTGACTAAGTTTTTGGTTGGTAAGGCTAATCAGTTCTGGGACAGTTTAGACTTTCAGGCATTTGAGGACATCCTGGCTCTTCTTATTTATGGTATGGTTCTGTTTCCAAACTCAGATGCTTTCGTCGACGTGAATGCAGTGAAGACTTTCATGTCCGGTAATCCTGTGCCCACTCTCTTGGGTGACATCCTGCACTCTCTTTATGCTTGTACTGCTCGGAAACGGGGAACCCTTATGTGTTGTACGCCATTGCTGGCGAGGTGGTTTATTTCTCACCTCCCCAAATCAGTTTTGAAGAACAAGGAAGGCATGGGTTGGGCCTACAGGATTATGTCCCTCTCTCACATGGACATCATTTGTACTATTAAGGGTATGGAAGATGTGGCTATTATTGATCGCTATGGGAAATACCCCGATGTCCCACGTCTAGGAATCAATGGAGGGATCACTTATAATCCATGCTTGGCCTTACGTCAGTTTGGGCGAGCTAGGAGGGAAGGACCTCATGAGTTGCTAATGACGAACATTGTCTTTGACTTCCAAGGGGATAGTGATGAGCAACGCCGCAGATTCATAAGAGCTTGGGATATAGTGCACAGGTCTGATCCGCACGAGCTAGGTGCAAAGAATTCTCTTCCGATGGAGCCATATCTCCGATGGGTTCAAATCCATGCCCAAAAGCTGGGAATTTCGTACGAAGCCGTCTTGCCTATAATTGTTGAGGTTGCTGATGAAGAAGGGGTTCCTCCTACCATCCTCCATCCATACATGCCTACTGACATTGGGGAATTAAAGAGGTCATGGATGCAGCTAAGGGAAGAACGGGGTACTTACAGAGAAAAGTATCACGAGCAAGAGTGGAAGATCCAAAAGTTGACAAGGCAGTTGGAGAATGAGCAGATCCTCAACGACTATGTCAGCACCAAAGGCAAACGACCATGGGAACGCTGATTGTCTTTTTTATTTCTAGTTTCGATTTACTTTTCAGTTTTTCTTTCTTGTAACGCCTTAAAGGCATTTGTTGAACAATTGAATTCAAAGTTTATCTAATAAAAGTGTGTTTCATTTTGGCTTATGAATTTGAATCCCTAAAGTCTTTGAAATCATATCATGCGCATATCAATCCCATACACCTCATAACAGGTACCCTTACAGGTTTCTCATCTTCTTCGCTGTTTATTTCAGCATCATGTCTTCTGAAACATCAACTGAACAAGCAATCAAGGCTCTGCAAGCTCAAAACGCCCAGTTCTAGGAATTGTTCATGAGTTTGGCTAAGGGTCAGCAAGAACTGAAGACCCTTATCTTGAAAAAGAAGAAGAAGAAGAAGAAGAAGAAGAAGAAGAAGAAGAAGACGGTCCTACTGAATATGGGTCGCAGATTTGGAAACAGTTTGCGAGAAGAGGTCGATTTGACCCACTCATCTGGAGGGGGAGAAAATCAGGAAGAAAGGAGGGCTCCTAGCCCTGTGGTTTCAGACAACGAGACCGACTTTGACGAAGACCAGTATCCTCCGGATGAGGATAGGTATAAACAACTAGAAGACCGGTTAAGTGCAATGGAGATCCAGAAAGTCCCTGGTTTGGACTTTGGTGATTTGGGTCTGTCATCTGGGGTGGTGATTCCCCACAAATTTAAAGCGACCATCTTTGCTAAATACGACTGGGTCTCTTGCCCAAAGCTGCACCTCCGTTCGTATGTTAGAAAGATTCAGCCATACACCGCTGACAAGAATCTCTGGATCCACTTATTTCAAGCTAGTCTTTCAGGGACTCAACTTGAATGGTTTTACCAGGTAGAAGGAGCTAGTATCCGTAATTGGGAGGATTTGGCTGCTGCTTTCTACAAGCAGTACCAATATAATGCCGACCTTGCTCCCACGCGTACCCAACTCCAGGGTATGTCTATGGGTGCAGGTGAAGGTTTCAAAGATTATGCTCAGAAGTGGAGGGACCTTTCTGGAAGAGTGCAACCACCCTTGGCTGACAGGGAGTTAGTAGATATGTTTCTGGGGACCTTGTCGGGTCCGTATTTCAACCATCTGATTAGAAGTTCTTCGTCCGGGTTTACAGAGCTGATTATGACCGGGGAAAGAGTTAAGTCCGATATTAAGAGCGGTAAAATACAGAAGGGTGCTTCGTCAGGCACCGAGAATAAGCCTTTTAAGAAGGAGTCCAGTGCTGTTTACAGTTCAAAAAGCCATAATAGACCTGAACGCCGCCAAGCTGTTAATGTGGTCGTTATTTCAAGACCAACTGTTGCCACACAACGCAACAATCAGCCAAGGGCCAAGAGGCCACGAAGACAATTCACTCATCTCAACATGACTTTGTCTCAGATTCTGCCACAGTTATTGAAGACCAACTTCGTGATTCCGAAGGAGGCCCCGAAGAATCCCAATACAACATCACCGATGTACAATCCAAACGCCCGCTGTGCTTTTCATTCTGATAGGCCGGGGCATGATACAAATGATTGCTAGGTCCTGAAGAATAAACTACAAGACTTGATTGATGCTAAAGAGATTAAGTTCGAAGCGCCAGAAAGGCCTAATGTTGTGACTGCTCCTATTCCCAAGCATGGAGTGAATGCTGTAGAGGAAGACTCGTTTGTGGTTTCTGTGGAAGACATTGTTACTCCATTGATGACTGTGAAGAAGAACCTTCTGTAAGCCGGTTTATTTCCAGGCTGTGGAGAAGGTTGCCATCTGTCTGCCGTCCTACCTGCTGGTTGCCATCTTTTGAAGTCAGGTGTCCAATGCATGATGGATAATAAAGAAATTCTGTTTGAAAAGACTTTTGTTCCCTTGGTTCCTACTGAAGAAGTTGCTATAATCACCATCTTCGACAATTCTTCCAAGGCTTCCTCGAGAAATCCTGTTAGAATTACATATGTTCCAAGAATCGCACCCTTGATCATCACTGTTCTTAGGCCTATCCCCTATACATAATATAAAGTTGTCCATGGAACTATGGGGATGACGTGTATTATCACGGAGTTAAACAATATTTGAATGCTGATACTGACGTCAGCAATATCGTTGGATCTAGTAAAGTCACCCGTAGCAGAAGACTTTTCTCCCCTGAGATCTCTCCACCAACTATCCAGAAGCCTGTTGTTATTACACCTGCCAGTGTACCTGCTATTGTTCCTGTTCAAGTTCCAATCCTTACCCCTGTCGCCGAGTCATCTGACACTCGGGGCAAAGGGACCACTGGTGAGCCTTCCCAGACAGAGGCACCGAAGACGATTACTGTTGAAGCCTCTAGACAAGAGATGGAGGAAATTTTGAAGATTATCAAAAAGAGTGACTACAATGTAGTCGAACAGCTGGGGAAAACCCCGTCTAAAATCTCTATGTTGTCTCTGTTGCTATGCTCAGAAGCCCATGCCAAGGCTCTGATTGCCTTCCTAAAAACTGCACACGTGCCACATGAGACGTCAGCTGATCAGTTTAAAGATTGTGTGGCTAGTATGACAGCGGATAATGGGTTGGGTTTCTCCAACGTAGACTTGCATGCTAAGGGGAGGAATCACAATGATGCCCTGCATGTCTCCATTGAATGCAGGGGCACTACTCTAGCTCATGTATTGGTGGATACGGGGTCTTCATTGAACGTTTTGCCTAAGAAAGCTTTGGACCGGTTAGACTGTGAGGGGTTGGAGCTGAAGCCAAGTAACATTGTTGTTAGGGCCTTTGACGGCTCCAAGATAATGGTACATGGAGAAGTGGATATTCCAGTGAAGGTTGGTTCTTAGATTTTCGCGTCTACTTTTTATGTGATGGACATTCGGCCATCTTATTCTTATTTGCTGGGTCGCCCGTGGATCCACAAAGCTGGGGCAGTCACCTCTACGCTTCACCAGATGCTGGAATACCCAGTGAAGGGGAAAATTGTTAAGGTACGAGGAGAAGAAGAGTACATGGTGAGCCACCTCAACTCTTTCCGATATGTAGAGATGGACGGGGAGTTCATTGAGACCCCGTTCCAGCACTTTGAAGAGGTTCCACAGACATTAGCGTCAGCTGAAACTATTACTGAAGATCCTCCAATAAAGATGGCTTCCTTCAAGGACGCCCGGGCTGTTGTCTAGAAAGGTGGGTGTGCAAATTGGGGCTAACTCCCTGATTTTACACATAAGACTAACAAATTTGGTTTGGGTTTCACTGCAGAAGCTCAAAGGGCCATTCGAAATACACGGATCGGAAGACCTCCCCTGTTTATCAGCAATTCAGGAATAAATGCCATTGAAGACGATGTTGAAGAATCTGAGTTCGACAGTTGGATCTATCCTACTACTAATGGTGGACTGAACAATTGGACAGCAAAGGACTTCGTCCCAATTTCTTTTATTACCCAGTAATGAGACTTTTTGTTTTTAATTTGTAACAGATAATGTTTTAAACTTTACGGCCCGGTGTCTTACCCGGGACACTGTGGCTTTGTTTGTGAGGGCTTTATGTGTGTTATCTACATATATCATTAATAAAAGCTTTGGACGTTTTCTTGCATTTCAAATTTTGCGCTCCTTGTTTTTCTTTTTATATATTGCAAAACAGCTATTTTGCACACACTCACATATACAGGTCTACATCCACTCTGGATCCCACTGATAACGACTCTGCTATTGTCGGTTATGACTTCAAAAGTTCGATCAACTTAGCCGAAGACGAAGCTGAAGATGATTGCGAAGTGCCTGGTGAACTTGCTAGATTGCTACTTTAGGAAGAGAGGGCCATACAGCCACATGAAGAGCCGGTAGAATCAGTAAATCTGGGTACAGAGGTAGACAAGAAAGAGGTCAAGATTGGTGCAAATCTGGAAGCTAGTGTTAAGCAACGGTTGATTCAGATGATGCGTGACTATGTTGAGATCTTTGCCTGGTCTTATGAAGATATGCCTGGGTTGGATACCGATATTGTGGTTCACCGTTTGCCTACCAAGGAAGACTGTCCTCCAGTAAAACAGAAAGTACGCCGAATGCGCCCGGATATGTCTGAGAAAATCAAGGTTGAAGTTATGAAACAGTTTGACGCCGATTTTCTAGCAGTTACTTCTTACCCTCAGTGGGTGGCTAACGTGGTTCCTGTGCCGAAGAAGGATGGTAAGGTTCGAATGTGTGTCGACTATAGGGATCTGAACAGGGCAAGCCCTAAGTATGACTTCCCTCTACCTTATATCGACGTTCTGGTTGACAACACTGCACATCATAAGGTCTTCTCCTTTATGGATGGTTTCTCTGGTTATAATCAGATTAAAATGGCTCCCGAAGACATGGAGAAGACAACCTTTGTTACTCAATGGGGTACCTTTCGCTACAAAGTCATGCCTTTTGGATTGAAGAATGCTGGGGCAACGTATCAGTGTGCAATGGTCGCCTTGTTCCACGACATGATCCATCATGAGATTGAGGTATACGTCGATGATATGATTGCAAGATCCCAGACTGAAGAAGAACATCTTGACCACCTTCAGAAGTTATTTGACAGGTTGAAGTTGTACAAGCTGAGGTTAAACCCGAACAAGTGCACCTTCGGGGTGAGATCTGGTAAACTGTTGGGTTTCGTCGTAAGTGATAAAGGTATTCAAGTGGATCCTGCAAAGGTGAAGGCTATCCAGGAAATGCCAGCTCCCCAAACAGAGAAAGAAGTCAGAGGCTTTCTGGGACGTCTGAACTACATCGCCCGATTAATCTCACACCTGTCTGCTACTTGTGAGCCAATCTTCAAGTTACTGAAGAAAGATCAAGTGGTAGGATGGAACGATGAATGACAGGCCGCTTTCGAAATGATTAAAGAGTATCTCCAAGAGCCACCTATTCTGATGCCTCCAGTTGAAGAGAGACCTTTAATCTTATACTTGACAGTACTCGACAACTCAATGGGGTGTGTGCTGGGTCAGCATGACGAGTCTGGCCGAAAAGAGCATGCTATTTATTACCTTAGCAAAAAGTTTACCGACTGCGAGACCCGATACTCGTTGCTTGAGAAAACTTGCTGCGCTTTTGCATGGGCTGCTCGCCGGCTGAGACAGTATATGCTGACTCACACTACTCTATTGATATCAAAGATGGATCCAATCAAGTATATCTTCGAGAAGCCTTCCTTGTCCGGAAAAATAGCAAGATGGCAGATGACCTTGACTGAGTATGACATCCAGTACACGACCCAAAAGGAAATTAAGGGAAGTGTGTTGGAAGATCATTTGGCACACCAGGCAGTGGATGATTACCATTCTATGAACTTTGAGTTCCCGGATGAGAATATCATGATAGTGACTGACTGTGAAACACCTGGACCGGATGAAGGACCTAAGGAGGGATCTCGATAGTCTATGTACTTTGATGGAGCTTCAAACGCTTCGGGTAATGGCATTGGCGCCGTGATCATATCTCCTGAAGGCTCTCATACTCCATTCACCGCCCGACTATGTTTCAACTGTACCAATAACATGGCGGAGTATGAAGCGTGCATTATGGGTCTTCGAGCATCTATTGACCTAAGGATAAAGTTATTAAGTGTATTCAGAGATTCCGCTATCGTGATCAGTCAGATCAAAGGCGAGTGGGATACAAAACACCCTAATCCTATTCCTTATAAAGAGTATGTATTGACGTTGCTTCCGCACTTCGAGGAGATAACCTTTGAACACTTCCCTAGAGAGGAGAATCAGTTGGCGGACGCGCTAGCTACGATGTCTTCTATGTTCAAGGTCAGATGGGACAATGAAGCTCCCCAGATTACCATTGAAAGGTTAGACAAACCTGCACATTGCTGCGACATTGAGACTGAAGAGGCAACGGATAAACCATGGTTTCATGAGGTTAAGAGGTATCTTGAAGCTCAGGAGTACCCCGAGGGTGCATCTGTTAATGATAAGAAGTTTTTGAGGAGGTTCGCGGCAAAGTACTTCATCAGCAATGGCATTCTTTACAAGCGCAACCACGATTCAACCTTACTGCGATGTGTGGATAAGAACGAAGCAGAAAGGATTATGGCAGAGTTACATGAAGGTACTTTCGGAACTCATTCCAGTGGACACACCATGGCAAATAAAATCCTTCGGGCAGGATATTTTTGGTCCACAATGGAAGCCGACTGTTATCAAAATTCTCGGACCTGTCATAAGTGCCAAGTCTATGCTGATAAGGTGCACATACCTCCAGTACCTCTGAACGTCTTGACAGCTCTGTGGCCTTTTGCAATGTGGGGCATCGATATGATCGGCGAGATCAGACCTACGACATCTAACGAGCATTGTTTCATCTTGGTAGCAATGGATTACTTTACAAAGTGGGTTGAAGCAGCTTCCTTTGATACCGTAACCAATAACGTCGTGGCACGGTTTATTCGGCACAATCTAATTTGTCGATACGGTGTACCAGAGAGGATCATTACGGATAATGGTACAAATCTCAACAATAAGATGGTCACTGAACTCTGCAATCAGTTCAAGATACAGAATCACAACTCTTCTCCCTACCGACCGAATATGAATGGGGCTGTTGAAGCGGATAATAAGAACATTAAAAAGATTGTGCAGAAGATGACGGTGACATACAAAGACTAGCACGAGATGTTACCATCTTCTCTTCATGGGTACCGTACCTCAGCGCGGACGTCAATAGGGGCAACACCCTATTCCTTGGTATATGGCATGGAGGCAGTCTTGCCCATTGAAGTTCAGATACCCTCTCTTCGGATTATGAAGGATGCAGGTTTAAGCGAAGATGACTGGATTCATACCCGGCTTGATCAGCTGAACTTAATCAATGAAAAGAGACTTACTTCTATTTGTCATGGTCAGACGTATCAAAAATGGATGATCAAGGCATTTAAAAAGAAAGTTAGATGACAAGAGTATCAAGTTGGGGATCTGGTGATCAAGCGCATTATCTTACCTCAAGGTGATCCCAGGGGCAAATGAACCCCTACTTACGAAGGGCCATTTGTGGTTAAGAACATTTTCTCAAGAGGAGCTATGATTCTAACCACCATGGATGGTGACGACCTTCCTCACCCCGTCAATGCATACATAGTGAAAAAATACTATGCATAATCAAAGACCCGCTAGGGTGACCGGCCTAGGCAAAAATAAGGGCTTCCCGGCGAATCAAAAGGGTTTGGGCAAAAATAAGGGATGAAAATGAAAAAAACTGTACACCCGGCAAGTCGAAAACCTGAAAAGGCAGCTTGGGCAAAAAAGGGTATCCCGGTGGACTGAAAACCCGAAAGGGAGGTCCAGGAAAAAATTAGGGATCAAAGCGTAACACTATGTCTCATTGGATCACCTTGCAACCAGACTTCGGTATCGACTACCAAGCTCGGACGACACTAATCAATCTGATCTACCTTCAACCAAGTAGCAAAGTTATGAGATGTTCGAGGACATAAAGGCAATAGCAGAGTTGGAACCCAGTGGGATTATTCACACAGCTGTTTTATTTAGTTTTTCACAAATTGTGTAAATTTTGTTATTCGGCGGCATTCTCTTACTAGGACGTCAGCCTCTTGTACAAAATTTCCTATTTACAGGCCAAACTTCAAAATCAATACAATTCATTTTCAGAGAAATTTCAAACTGTTTTTCCTTTTTGTTTTGCAAAGAACGTCCAATGTTCATTTTTGATATATGCATTTGATATTAATTGCTGCTCATAAATATTTACAAATGAAACAAAAGCGATTACTGGTAATATCAGAAACAGGGGAAAATAAGATTTGTCCAAGCAACACAGTTGCTCTATCCACCAGGTACAAAAGTAGATTCAGCTGAAGAATATCGCCAAGGTAATTTCACTCCCCGCAGGGTAAGACAATAATGATAACTCTCCCCAGCTGAGACTTGCCACTGTGAATGAATCGGTAATATTCTACCCAAGCAGAGTTTATTTACCATCAGCACTGAAAGGTCTTAATATTCCCCAGCGGAGTATAAGAATATTCCCCGGCATAATACAAAATATCCCCAGTGGAGTTTAAAATTTTTCCCAGCGCAGTCTGAAAAAGCTTCCCCAATGGAGTTTGGAGAATCATCCCCGGTAGACTTTGGAAGATTGTCCCCAGCAAAGCTCAAAGGATTATCCCCATTAGAGTCTAAAAGGTTATCCCCAGTGAAGTCACAACTGAAGATCATCCCCAGCGGAGTTCTTTCGTTCCACAAACAGGAATTCAATCCCCAACAGGATTCAGTATCACCAGCAACGGTAACTCATCCCCAGTGGAATTTATCGGTGGAATCCTCAGCAGAGCATCTCTTCCCCACAGAGTTAGTCTCCTCATCAGTTTATCCCCCGACAGAGTTATCCTCTCCTGCAGGTTTATTCTCGCAATCATCTTCGTTCGCCATCCCCAGCGGAAACGAAGAATCCAACTCTTTTCTCCAGCAGCTATCCGGGATTTATTTTCCCCAGCTAAAAGCATTACATTTCCATACATCATGACACATGCATATACGCATCATACAACACAATCTCATTTATTTTGAGAACATAATTGTTTGATACATATCATACATTTCAAAGGTATGAAGCTTTTATCTCAGTCGAATTACTGACCAGTTCTTAAATCTCAATAGAATTATCCTCAGTTAAATTACAGATAAGGTTCTAAATCTCGACAAAGTTCCTCCGTCGAATTACTGGTAGTTCTTAAATCTCAACAGAATTATCCTCGGTTGAATTACAGACAAGTCCTAAATCTCGATGAAGATGTTTCCCTCAGTCGAAGTACTGACCGGTTCTTAAATCTCAACAGAATTATCCTCAGTTGAATTACAGATAAGGTTCTAAATCTCGACAAAGTTCCTCCGTCGAATTACTGACAGTTCTTAAATCTCAACAGAATTATCCTCGGTTGAATTATAGACGAGTCCTAAATCTCGATGAAGATGTTTCCCTCAGTCGAAGTACTGACCGGTTCTTAAATCTCAACAGAATTATCCTCAGTTGAATTACAGATAAGGTTCTAAATCTCAACAAAGTTCCTCCGTCGAATTACTGACAATTGTTAAATCTGAACAGAGTTATCCTCGGTTGAATTACAGACAAGTCCTAAATCTCGATGAAGATGTTTCTCTCAGTCGAAGTACTGACCGGTTCTTAAATCTCAACCAAATTATCCTTAGTTGAATTACAAATAAGGTTCTAAATCTCGACAAAGTTCCTCCGTCGAAGTACTGACCGGTACTTAAATCTCAACCGAATTATCCTCAGTTGAATTACAGATAAGGTTCTAAATCTCGACAAAGTTCCTTCGTCGAATTACAGACGAGTTCCTAAATCTCAGCAGAGAAGTTTTCTCAGTTGGATTACGGGCGAGTTCTTAAATCTCTATGAAGATTTTTTCCCCAAGTTGAATTACTGACAAGTTCTTAAATCTCAACAGAGTTATCCTCGGTTGAATTACAGACAAGGTCCTAAATATCGACGAAGTTCCTCCATTGAATTACAGGCAGTTCCTAAATCTCGGCAAAGAAGTTTTCTCAGTCGAATTACGGGCAAGTTCTTAAATCTCGGTGAAGATGTTTCCCCCTCAATTGAATTACTGACAAGTTCCTAAATCTCAACAAAGATCAGATTTCCTCAGCGGAATCTTCTACAACAACAGGTATACAAGCTCTCGCTAAGGAATCTCTTATGCGATCGACACTCCTTCAGATGGAATCTTTAAGCCCATCCTCCCAGCAGCAGTCTCAAAATGGCATCTGTAAGCCCATTCCCGACATCACAAGGCTGATACTACTTCATGCGAGTGCAAGTTTCTGGGCACTCTAGTGTTTAATCATCTTCCACCTTCGGATCACGAAAGGCATGAAAGCCAATCTACATCCTCAGGTTTAAGAAGATTGAACAGGGGCAGCTGTTGTACCCCAAAATTTTCCCTCCCATATTTCTCAAAACATTGCAAGAAAGATCTCCAAGTGGCTCAAGGTTGCTCAAGAGTTGGTTAGATAAGCTATCTCCTAAGGCAGTCTACCCCAAATTAGGGTTTTGTGTTGCATCAAGATCTTTGAGTCCAAATTACCTCAAGTGCTCCCCAATGTCCTAATATATTCTCAGGATCATCCATGTCAAATTTCAAGCCCTGCAGAGAAAGTTTGCTCAATCAATTGCTCAAAGGTCCAAAAATCGACTGTGTTAGGGCAAAAGTCAACTGTGACCTACAAACAGTCAAACTTCAAGATTTTTTTACCAACATTCTCATTTTTAAGGATATTTCATCATTTGATCAAGGGTTGATCATGATTCATCAAGGATTGCTCAAAATTCATCAAGACTCAAAAGTTGCTAAATTAGGGTTTTACAAGAAGAGTCAACTCAACTTTGAACAAGCATAACTTTCTCATACTTTATGATAAATGACCCATCAAAAGCTAATTTTTAAGAGGATTAAATTTCCTACAATCCATATTCATACCCCAAGATCAAAAAATGCACTCACAAGAAGTTATGAATTTGGACATTATAGGTCATTTTTGAAAGTCAACAAAAACACCTTTTTGACAAAGCTTATAACTTGAGCATGGAATATCAAAATGAGATGAGACCAAAAGGGTTGGTTAGAGGACACCACAGGCTTTCTAAAAAGTCCAAGTACACTTCCAAAAGTACAAAATTGAAGAAGTTATGCATTGTTGAAGTTGGACTTTTTTGCAAAATTACCAAAAGTCAACTATCCCCAAAACTTCACATTTTGCCAAATGGGCCCATTCTTTTTCACTTGATTTAAGTTTTTATTATAGCCAACGTGCCCTATCCTCATCCATGTGCCCATATCACATTTTTATTATTTAATTTGATTTTTAATTGAATTTATTCATTTTAAATCAAATAAAATCATATAAAATCCAAGGAATTAATAACTCATGATTTTCTGATTGTTTTAGGCTTTGTTCACAACTAGCATCACAATCAAATTAGAATCAAGGCTTGTATGCACAAAAAGATCCAAATCAAATCAAATTTGGAAGGTTTTAATGGTGGAATCAAATCCAATTCATGTGCATTGATATGGAGAGATTTGGACCATGTTTCTTAACCTAATGCACTGGGTGATACATAAGGAAGCAAAAGCACACGAAATAGGGGTTGAAAATCGTGGGAAGAGGAAGAACTGACTTTGCAAAATTCACAAAAAAGTGAGAAATCAAAATCCAAATTAGAGGCATTTTCAAGGATCAAGACTTGTTCAATCGCTTCCTGGGCATTCACACAAGCCATCCCAACCAAAACCAAGCATTTTCAGACTCCTTAACGCACTGTAAGTCGCACACTATTCACCCCTATTCTTGATTTCGATTTGAATCATTATAGCATCTATTGAACAAACTAATAGCATATTTTGAATCTACAAAGCATTTGCAATCGTCTGGTATCATTCAATTGCATTTATCTGGTTTATACAAAGAACCACCATTGTTAGGGTTCGGTTCGTGTTTTTGGGCGTTTTTGTTTCAAGTGCAATTGGTTCACATAATGGATATGGTTGTGATTGGGAGGGTGAGACGAACACAACCATTCCCTTGAAATTCATTTTTGTGGCCTATAGCAGATTTTGGAGATGAACAAAGTTGTAGTGACAGAGCTTGATCCATTGGTATAGGTCTTCTGCATTTTAGCCACGGACGAGAGGTTGGGGATGATGCGTGGCATCCCCCTATTGGACCATTCAAACATCACGCGCCCTTTTTTTGTTTCTTTTGGCATTAGAATTTATTTGTTATATTATTATTGATGTTTATTATTCTAACAACTAAAATAGCCTGGCGTAGTGGCAAGCAAGCGTTTGATGAACCTTCAGGACCTGGGTTCGAATCCCAGGTCCCCCACTTTCTCAATAATTTTGGTTTTCAGGTATTCCAGTGTATGCACCCACCTGCAACCCTCCATACACCCTCATTCATCCAAGCGCCAGATGGCCAAGAGCCAGATCTGGTGGTCAAAAAGCTGGAGGTCCACCATGAGCCAAGTCAACATGCGTATACTGGATCAGAAAAAGTCCAAATGGGCCAACAAAGAATTGCTATTAACACCTCAAAACAGGCCCAATCCCTCTACTCTTTTTATTTATTTACTTTTTGTTATTCACTTTAATTATTTTATTTAAATTTCTAACCAATCACAAAATTCCTTTTTTTTATCAAATAAAACCACAAAAAATATTCTTTTTATCCAATCAAATTTTAAAATTTTTATTTTATTAATAATTACTAATTAATTAATTAGGTTTTTAATTCTAGAAAACTCTAACTTATTTTTGTAAATAATTAAAATTGATTAGATTTAATTAGGTTTTAACCACTAATTCAATAATTTTATTTTCTTTCTTAAAATAACAAAAATCCAAACATATATCATTAATTTATTATTATTTTTTTCATTAATTAATTAATTTAATTTAATTTAGTAATTAATTTAGGATTAATTTCTTTCTTAAAATAAAAGACAATAAAAAGATGGCATTTTCTTTCAAAAGGGTCAAAACCCTAAACTCGCACTCGATCTAATTTCCCGTGCGCTTTATTTATTTTTATCATATTTATGTATCTGCTTACAGATTGTAATAGTTAAATAGGACATTTATTTATTTTATCGCATTATTTTATTTTCGAATGGTTGCTTTTGGCGATGTAAATACCCGACGCCTTGTAATTTAATTTCCGCATTTTTATTCCGCAAATTATAACTGCTAGATGTTTGACAATAGGGTTTGCATGACAAGACTGAATGTTTAAATCTTAAAATCAAATTAGATCACCCTTAACATGTGCAAAGATAAAAATAAACTGAAAACGACACACTCGCACATGCACACTCTTAGGGTACACCTCGCTTGGTTTCCTTCGTACACGGTCATTGAGTATAGGTCGTTTTAGAGGTCGCCCTCTTGTCTAAAAGATCATAGTTGCCTCGAAACGGTTTCCTCAGATATTGTTGCCTCAAACAAATGATCTAAGACATTAGGGTTACCGCTAAGGCGTCCTAACATTGCTTTAGTGACCGTACATCCCTCTTTCGAATTGACCCTAAAACTCCAACGACGGTGCTACCTACTCATCAATAGTAGGATAGCATTGTCTAAAGGAAACAAACATAGAACGATTCCTTTTTAGAGTAGGTAGATTACTTCTTAGATACTTGCTCATCCAAAACCAAACTTTTTTACACTTACACTCCTTTTCAAACAAGTTTTCAAAAACACTTCATTACACTCTTGAAGACAGAAGCAAGAGTTAAATCGAAGTTAAAACAAACTTTTCAAAACCCACAAGCACAAAGAAAACATTTTGAAAATGATGAGCAAGTACCTAAGAGCCCGTAGATAACTACATATAGAAAGGGTGCTAATACCTTCCCTTTCTATAATCTACCCCCCGTACTCAGAGATAATCTCGAAAATGGAATTTTTTCTGTGCTTTTTTCCTTTGCTTGTTGGATAAAATAAAATTCGTTGGCGACTCTTGCTTACCGCGACATTTTGCGAAAACAAACGCAAACCAGCATTCCAAAAACAGTCAGTTCTTCCACCGTATCACACCAACTCCTTTGCAAATCTTCAAGTGATGTTGGCATGTCAGGATGTAAGAGGGTGTATGGAACCTCTCCTTCCAAAACAGGCTCTTTGATCACAGGAAGGATGTGGGGGTAAGGCATCATAAGACTTTGGGCGCGGGTTCGTACCCACTTGAGGTAAGGCTCAAGAGGGATGGAATTCTTGTGTCCCAATGTCTTACTGTCAACCTTGTTAGGCATCATCCAAGCTTGGATAAACCTTTGTCGAAGTCCTTGATCGTCGTTGTAGAAGTCAAAAACCAAATCTGGAATCAGCATGTCATGTGGGCCATCCCTCCGGGCATACCCAAACTGTCTCAGAGCCAAGCCAAGGTTGTAGGTAATGCCTCTCCTAATTCCAAGTAGTAGGACATTAGGGAATTCCCCATAACGATCAATGATGATAACATTTTCTCTGGATCAAGAACACCAATGAACATCTGAATGTGTAAGAGACATCAATCGTTGTGACCACCTCAAACCCTGCTCATTCTTCAAAACTGATTGGGGAAGGTGAGAAATAAACCACCTTGCTAGAAGAGGAGTACAGCACATGAGAACATCTCTTTTCCTCATTGTTCAAGTGTGAAATTAGTGGAGGATATCCCCAAGAAATGTAGGCACCAGGTTGCGAGCCATGAAAATTTTGACAGCACTGACATCTATAAGCTGGTCAGGGTTTGGGAACAAGACCAACCCATAGATGAGAAGATCCACAATCTCCTCAAAAGCTTGTAATTCTAATGAATTCCAGCATTCTTGAGCTTTCTCAAATAGAAACTTTTCCAAGAAACCCTTGACACCACTTCTGGTTTCCCAATGACCTTTGACATCAGATGGTTGCAAGTGTAGGGCTTGAGCAACATATTCAGGCTTTGGATCTATTTCCATACTGTTGTAGGGTAGTTGATGGAGAATAGGAATCCTCAGGAGTTGAGAAAATTCTTCCAAAGTAGGCACAAGCTGGTAATCAGTAAATGTGAAGCAGTGGTGTAGGGGGTCAAAGAACTGGAAGAGAACTTTCACCATGTCTTCCTCAGTGTTGGTGTTGACTAAGTTGAGAAGACGACCATGCCTCTCGGTGAATGGAGAATACTCTGGAATCTTGGAAGCAAGCTCCTTGAGTTAAAGAGGAATTCTCACAAGGTTGACTTGGATTGTTTTCATGCGAAGTGAATCCATTACCTACAAAACTGGAACAAAGATGAAGATCCAAATCCTTGAAATGGTTAGTGGATGCATATGATGCTTCATGATGTTATGATGTTATGCACAAGTATATATGTACAAACAAATTACACAAGGTCCTAGTTTCAGGCTTGCATGGGGTTTCATAGGTAAGTACCCTCTTGAAGTCTAGTCGGCTCAACCTGTCCTATAAATAGTAACCGGGTTCTAAGGAGCTCAATATCATTAGACAATTTTTTGTGTTCATTGTTTCAGTTTAGCCACTTTACTGGCGACCAAAATATTCCAAGAAAACAACCCTCAATGAGTGTAGTACCGAGTATCTACCAACTCCGGACTGCATCAAAGTCGGTCATCTCACTACCCCTAAAATGGCCAAGATGGTCAAGTAAAGGTTCTAAAAGTCCATTAGTGCTTCATGACATCACTCAGCGGCCCCGTATTCTCTTTGATTAACTCAAAGGCTACCGGTACCCATAGATATGTCGCACTAATATAACTATTGCTTCAACCATGTCGGTATACCCCGCACAATTTCCACAATGTATTGCTATTTACCTATGAATGTTTCCCCAAATTCGGGTAGAGGATTCAAACCCAAACAATAGAACCAAATGTAAAGCAATCAATTCAATCAATATAAGCATGTAAAGGTGATCTAAAACCCTAAGGTAACCCCACTTTTTAGTTTATCCCCAGCAGAGTCTCCAGTTCTGTGATGCGGTGGGAGAACTGACCTGAGGTTTTACGTTTGTGTTCGCAAATGTTTCGGTTTAGCAAGAGTCGCCACCAACTTTTTATTTATCCAAAGGAAAGGTCAAAAAGCACAGGAAAGACCTTTGAGATGTTTTCTTGGGTTCGGGGGGTAGGTTATGAAAAGGGAAGGTGCTAGCACCCTTTTCATCCATGGTTTTCCATGGGCTCTTAGTTACTTGTTTTAGATCACTTGCTTTTGCTTTTCAATTGTTTGAAATGGTGCTTTTGTGTGTGGTTTTGAAAGTATTTTGAAAAGAGGCCATCGTTGTGGCAACCTTTGTAATGATTCTTGTTTGAATGTATACAAAGGTGTTTGTCTTTTGAAAAATGTTTCAATGTTTGAAAGTTTGTTTTGGGAAATGTTTTTGAAATTGTGTTGTGATGTGTTTTTGAAAATAGCAAGGATGTTTGCAAGTTTGATCAAGTAACTAGGAGCATCTACCTACCTACTCAAAAGTATTTCCTACACATTTTTAACCCTTTGACATTTTTGTTTTACCAATGCATTTGGTAAACAAACTTGTGTTTGGATATTAAATGGGACAGGCGCGGGTCATCGTATTGACCATGATAGCAATTGTGCCAAGTATCTTAGCAAGTTTTTAAGGGACTAGATCATTTTTGTATAGGCAACCAAGAAAGCATCATCGAGGGACTATGATCTTTTTGTTTTGATTTTGTTTTGCCAAGACACCTAGCATGCATACCATGGTCATTTTAAAGGTAACAAGTGGATGAAACCCTAGGGGTTCTTGTTTGCATTGTGTTGTCATTTTCATGCATTTTTGTCTTGTTTTAGTCAAGCTATTTGTTTGATTTTGGATATTTGCATACAAACCCTAATCTTTCTATCATGCATATTTGAAATTGATAAAAGCGTAAAAGTAAATCTAATACTATTACAACATGATAATGGGGAGGGGGATACAAATTTGAATAGGGGTAGTTGCAAGAAATAAAAGCCCTAATTCAACTATTACAACCAAATTGAATTAATTGTGAAAAATAAATAAATAGACAATATTTAAATATGCAAATGAATATGAATATGCAAAAGTGTTTTTGTATTATTCTATGTTTGTAAAAATAAAATATTTTATGTCCTAAAAATGAGAAAATTAAAAGATTATTTTTGAAAAGGGTAAGAACCCTAATTTTTGGTTTAAGAAAATATATATATATATATTATATTATTTATTTATGTACAAGAAAATAAAATAAAATATATACAAATGTTTAGAAAATAAAAATATATGAGAAAATATTATTTAAGTGTATAAATAATAAAAATAAAAATATATAATATTTTTATAATATTTACAAGTTTTTATTTTAAGAAAATAAAAGTATATTATTTAATAATTATTTCTATGTCAAAAAAATAATAAAAATAATAAAAGAAAATGTGAAAATTTAAGAAAATATTTTTGGTAATTTTTTATGTTTAGAAAAATAAAATAAAGTCAGAAATGTAAATAGAAATAGAAAAATATACAAAAATAATTTAAATGGGCCAAGGGGGTGTAAACAGCAAGCCAAGGGGTGCAAATAGCATGCCAAACCAAGCCCATCCCAAATTCCTCTTCATCATTGTACTTGAGACAGAACCAAGCGCGCGCTATGTACAAATTCGTATATCCTGTTTCAGTGCTTAAAAACAAAAACTTGTAACATGAAAGTTATAGAGCATGATCATACAATTCTAACCATATAAAAAACTTAATCTAACTCTCAAAGACCAGAGAGAATTTCTCTGGCCCTAATTTCTAACCTAGTTTTTTCAGAAAGTTCATCATTCAAATTCTCCCAGCTCAGTTAACTTAAATGAAATCTATGCATATGTACAGCTCAAGGGCAATGAGTACTACATTTTTTATTCACAAACCTAAGCCTAATGATTCCTAAATAGAGAGATAGAAGTTTGAACTTTACCTGTTTCAGTCAAGCTCGAGTATGGAAATGTAGGGGTTTTCAGTGAGGCCTGAGATGCTTGTGAGCTTGCTTGAAGTTCCTTTGAGCTTTCCCAATGCCTAGCTAGCTTTGAACTTGCCTGAATAAGCTTGTAGAAGTCAACCTGCACAGTCAGAATTAAAAAATGGTGAAGTGTTTAAATGGAATTACAGTGACTTGGGGATGGCTGGGATAATTTAGGTAGGTTGTATGGAGTGTGTTGGAAGAGGTTTGGGGCAAAACGCACGAGGCAATTGGAAGATGGAAGTGAAACTGCAGAACTTGCCCTGTTTTGCAAGAAAATGTGATTTTTGTGTACAAGGGTGTTTGAGAGTTTGCTAGATCGTGTTTTAGGCTTAGTGTGATATGTAAAACTTGGTTCAAATATTCATAAACTTTGTTCTTATCAGATTGCCAAGATGTTGACCTTTTGCAAGGTTTCTTGGTTTTGAAGCAAAAGTGAGAATTGACAATGCAAAGGCTTGTACCATCTAGCTTAGGGTCTGCTAAGAGTTGGTATACTTTTCCTAAGTTTATGGATGTTGTTTTCTGCAAAAGACTTGGTGCAATGCTCAAGAGAAACAAAATTGCAAAAGTTGTGCTTTATGTAAATGACATTGTTGCCTTTTTGCCAAAAATGGATTAATCCTTTGTGTAATCTTCTAAAGCTCAGAACAATGCCTCTAACCAATCTGTTTGCATTCAATTTATGAGTGTGGAAGGTTTTAAGGACCTGTAAACAAGTACAAGAAAGGCTGGACAGAAATTGCAACTTGTGTCAACATGAAAAATGCCATGGATCAAAGTGATAATTTCCCAAATTCAAACCTTCGATTCTCCCTAACCATAAATGATCTTGGAGAGTTCTTGGACATTTTGTAAACCTTGTAACATGATCTACAATCCATATTTGAAATGCATTTTTATATTCCAATTGGAAATATGTGAAAAACTTCCATGAAGATAGGTCAAAATCCTTCCTAAACTAGGGCAAAATTTCACTAAGTTAAAAGTTTCATGGACCCTTGTTCACAAAATCATAACTTGAGATCCAAGCATCTTTTGGGAAAACTTTGTGAATCAAATTTGTAGATTTTGTGGAGGACTACAACTTTCATGTTGGAAGTTTTCTTTTAATCCAATTGCATCATGGTGAAAATGTTGAGCAAAGTTGGGAAAAAATAAGAAATTTTCATAACTTAGAAAATTTCTAAGTTATGAAAATTTTCCACTTTAAACCCTAATTTGCAAAATTAGGTTTCTTGGTGAACAAGTTTCATGTTTTGACACATCTTGATGAAAAATGACCCTCGGCACTTGATTTTGATCAAAAAGTCAAAGTTTGACTTTTCAGTGTAAAGTTGATTTTTTGATCAGTTGATTGGAAAATTCATATGTCAATCCAATGCAATTGAGATCTTTTGAACCTTGTGAATAGGTCAAGATGATTCCATTGAGTCCTTGAATCCATGATTGAACCCAATTTGCCATTGGCTAGGTGAAAAATCAGAAATTACCCTTCTGCAGTCAAAACCCTAAAAATGACCATTTTGCCCTTTTGATGATCTGATCAAATTTCTTAAGGAGTTGTGGTCCAAACTTGATCAAATGGTTTATATGAGTCTATGATGTTGATTTGGATAAAAAATTATGAGGTTTGACTATAAATTGGCCACAGTTGAGTTTTTCCCCAATACAACTGATTTATAGGTCAACGGTCCAATTGATTGGGCAAAAATTTGATTCAAGGCTTGAAACTTGGTATGGGCAATCTTACAAGTCCAAAATGAAGTATGAAAGTCACTTTAGGCATTGGAAGTCCAAAAATCCTTGTGCAAACTCAAACCCTAATTTTAGATCATCAGTGCAAGGAGATGTCTTGAGCAGAGCAAACCCTAATCTGGTTTTGAGTCCAAAGAGTCTTGTGAGGGGAAATATTGATAAAATGAGAGGGAAAATTTTGGGGTACAACAGAGTGTAAGTGTGAAAAAGTTTGTTTGGTTTGAGCAAGTACTTAAGAGCTAATCTACCTACTCGAAAAAAGAATTATTCTATGTTCGTTTCCTTTAGACGGCGCTATCCTACTATTAGTGAGTGGGTAGCACCGTCGTTGGAGTTTTAAAGGGTCAATTCGAAAAGGGACGTACGATCACTAAAGCAATGTTAGGACGTCTTAGTAGTAACTCTATTGTCTTAAGATCGTATTCGAGGCAACAATATCTGAGGCAACCTTTCCGAGGCAACTTTGATCTTTGAGACAAAAGAGCGACCACTAAAATACCCTATACTCAATGATCATTTATCGAAGGCAACCGAAGTGAGAGTATAACCTAGGAGTGCGCATGTGCGTGTGATTCAATTTCAAGTTTATTATCTTTGCACATTTAGGGTTTGCTAATTGTTTTAAAGTTAATTATACATTCTTGTCATGCAACCCTAATATTCATACATCTAACAGTTAATATTTTGTGCGGAAATTAAAGACGCGGAAAGTAAAGCTATGCTATTACAAGGCTTCGGGTATTTACATTGCCAAAAACAAACTCGTCAAAACGATAAATGAAATAGAGAAAAGTCCTAATTAATCTATTACAACTTGTGAGAAATTACATTAATATGGAAAAATAAGATAATAAAGTGCGCGCGATGAAATTAAGAACGATAAGAAATTAGGGTTTTGACCTCGTCTAACCTAAACGAAAAAGAAATTATTTTTGTTGTTTTTAATCATTTTCAAGAAAAAAGGAACAAGGTTTTTAAATTAAATACAAAATTAATTAGTAATTAAATTAATTAAAGAAAATAAATTACATGACCTATTTTTGTGTTTTATGTTATTTTTAAGAAAAAGAAAATAGAATTTAAGTTAGAAACAAAAACCCTAATTATTCTAATCGTTTTTAATTTATTTACAAAATAATTAAAGTTACCTAAAATTAAACCTAATTCAGTTAATTTTTGTATAAAAAATAAATATCCTAAATCTAATTGGATGAAAATATTTTTTATGAATAAAAAGAATTATTTTTTATGTTAGTAAAAATAAATTAAATTAATTAAATGAAAGAAAAAAAATATAAAAAGAGAAAGTAGAAGAATTGGGCCCGAAAAAGTAATTTGGAGGGGGTGCATTGCTAGCAATCTGGGCCAGAGAGAAGGTCCACGTTGACTTCCCCTGACTCCATGCTGTGCGTTGACTGGGTGTACCATGAACACCACATCATGGCCATCAGATCTGGCTTCCTGGACATCTGGTTGGTTGTGCCTTGAGGTCATATGGTAGTCCTCATGCTTGGTGGAACATGGAATCTGTAAGGAAAATTCAAGAAAAATGCAAATGTTGGAGGCAGGGGTCGAAACCCTGACCTCATGCCCTCAAATGCCTTAGCGCTTCCCTGGCCACCACTGGGCCATTTGGTCCAATTGATTGTTAAATGAAACAAAAATAATAAAATGAATAAAATGACACGAGCTGTAAAACACGCGCCAGATTTCAAATGAGCGAATGAGATAGAGCCACGTATGTCATCTTCTTCCTCTCTCCGTTGGTAAAAGTTACATACTTTTACCTACGGACATATGTCCATAGCTACAGATCCTGCAATTCTCAAAATCCAACACAAGCATAATAAATAAAATCTAAGGCCATGGATTGATTTGTCTTGGCCTGCTGAGCACGATGGTGCCCTTCTTGTGGCCCAATTTTGCCTGCATAGAAAGATCCTAAAACAAGAACACAAACCCTAGCAATTGTGGATTTTGATACAACTTCCAGAAATGCAATTAAATGATATAGACAACTTGTAAATGTGTTAAGGAACAAGAATATATGATTACTTCATGCTATAAGTGCCAGAATCATGCAAATCGATTTCAAAAAAAAGTGCAAGGTTGTGACTGACTTACAGTGGTTTTTTGCGATGAAAAAGGCTTGTTCTTGATTGGTACAGCCTCTTTGCAATCCCAGGAATCGAATGAGATGGCTAGGGGACCTTGAAAACGTCTAGAAATATGAAATCAACTCAACACTTTTTGTGATTTTTTTCAATTTTGTTCTGCTCTCTCACGCCTCCAAAACCTTCTGATTTTTGTCTGCAAATGTTCCCAATATACTGAGGAATGAATTAGAGTTGAAAACATGATCTCAATCTTTCTCCATTATAGCTTTTGATTTGGATTTGATTCACTTGAAAATCCTTCTAAAAATAGGTCAAACTCAATCTTTTTGTGCACACAAAGGCCTTGCACGAATTCAATCACTTGCCAACTGGATATAGGACCTGAAACATGCACAATATCTTGAGGTTTCAATGTTTTAGATTTTTTTCATTATTTGTTGTGATTTAAATTGATTTAATTCAAATCAAAATCAAAATAAATAGTAAAAATAAGATAAAGACAAGTGGGAAGGGCTAGGGCTCGTGGACCATGCTACCAACTCAAAACAAGTGCAAAAAGTTAGGCCCATTTAGCAAAAATTGCAATTTGAGGCATAGTTGACTTTTGATAATTTTGCAAAAAGGGTCAACTTCACCAATGCATAACTTCCTCAATTTTGACTCTTTGAAGGTGTTCTTGGACTTTTTAGAAAGCTTGAGATGTCTTATAATGAACCCTTTTGGTATCATCTCAATTTGGTATTTGTTGTACCGCAAAATTTGCCCTCTCATTTCTCAATAATTTCTCATCACTAAGCCCTTGAAGCTCAAGATCCAGTTAGGGTTTCATCTGCTCAAGACTTCTCCTTGCACTGTTGACCCAAATTAGGGTTTGTGTTTGCACAAAGATGTTTTAACCTAAATTGCCTAAGATGACTTTCATGCTTCATATTGGACTCCCAAGTTTATCCATACCAAGTTTCAAGTCTTGATTCCAAGTTTTGCCCAGTCAATTGGACAGTTGACCTAGAAACCAGCTGTATTGAGGAAAAAGTCAATTGTGGCCAATTGACAGTCAATTCTCATGAAAATTGACCCACATCAACATTATGAACTCACATGGACCATTTGATCAAGTTTGGATCACAATTCCACAAGAAATTTGATCAGATCATTAAAAGGGCAAAATGGTCATTTTTAGGGTTTTGACTGTACAAAGGCAATTTTTGACTGTTTGACCTAGCCAATGGCAAACTAAGCTCACATATGGACTCAAGGACCCCATGGAATTGTCTTGACATGCTCAACAAGTTCAAAAGATCCCAAATGCACAAGATTGACAGTTGAATTTCCTAGTCAATTGATCAATTTTGACTGTGTACTGAAAAGTCAAACTTTGACTTTTTGGTCAAAATCAAGAGTCAAGATTCATTTTTCATCAAAACATGCCAAATCATGAAACTTGTTCATCAAGAAATCAAGAATTGCAAATTAGGATTTGAAATGAAGATTTTTCATAACTTAGAATTTTTCTAAGTTATGAAAAACCCTAATTTTTTCCTAACTTTTCCCCACTTTCTCACCAAGATTCATTTGGATTCAAGCAAAAGTCAAAACATAAAAGTTGTAGCCTATTTCATAATATACAAATTTGATTCACAAAGTTTTCCCAAAAGAGGCTTGTATCTCAAGTTACAATTTTTGGAACAAGGGTACTAAACCATTCTTAACTTAGAGAAAATTTGACCTATTTTAGGCAGGATTTTTGCCTAACTTCAAGACCATTTCTCACATACTTCCACTTGTAATTTAAATTTACATTTCAAAGATGGATTGTATTACACATTCCAAGCTTTCCAAAATGTCCAAGAACTCATCAAACAACCTCATGGTTAGGGAGAATCGAATTTGGCAAGTTGGGAAAAACTCACTTTTGATTTGGCCAATTTCCATGTTCATACACTTAGGCAATTTTCAAATCAGCATGCATTCCTTGATTACAGGCCCTAAATCTCTTTTACACTCATAAATTTAATGCAAACTCTTTGTGCCAAGACCATATTCTATGTGTTCAAGCATTGCATAAAGGTTTAATCCATTTTTAGAAAAAGCAATATATCCATTTTGATAAAGTTGCACTTTATGTCAAATTGCAAATCCAAGCATGTACATTTGAAATCTCTTTGGCACAAGTTTATGGACTAAACACACTGATCAAGGGGAAGGTTAGCAGCATAGCTTGGGGGCCTGTACAGGATAGAAACACCAACTTGCTATCTCTTGCTTAAGTGTGAAGAAATGTTGCATAACATAACACAACTCTCATATCAGTGAACACATGCTTAGAAAAACTTGTCAAACACATTCAAGACATTCATCCTAAGCTGAAACACGAGCCTAGGATCCCCAATACCTCCCCATTCCCAGAATCACCCTCAAACTGTCCAAACAGAGCACCTGCTGCAGTTTGAATCCCACAACTCATTTCCATCGTGCATTCTTGCCCAAACTAGTTCAAACATCTTCCCTACCATCAATGCAAACTATCCAAAGCATTAGAAGTGGACTGTAACTCCTCTAATCAGTTTGGCCATTTTCATTTTCTTTTTTTGCAGGTGGAGTGCTACAACTCGATTCAGCTAGTTTCAAAGCAAAGTAAAACTTGGAATAGCATCCCTGGACATCAAGGAAGCTGTACCAATCATCACCTTGCTCTGAAAGTACCTCCATCATCAGATACGACTTCAACTGAACAGGTAAGTTCATGAACACGTATCTCTCTATCCAGGCATTGTTAGCTTTAGGTTTGTGAAGAAAACATGTCACATTCATAGCCCTGAACATGCCCATGTAGTTAGTTTTCATTTATGTTACGTGTGTCATGAGAATTTGATGTCTGAACATTGATAAAAAATTAGGTTAAGATTTGGGAATGGAGAAATTCTCTCTCATTTTTGAGAGTTAGATCAAGTTTTTGGTATGTATGGATTCGTTGTTTGATGCTGAACATTTTTAATGTTGTGAGTTTTCATTAAAAAGCCAGGAATCAGGATACAGAGCACGCGTTTTTGAACAATTTCTGGCTGGAGGTTGAAGAAGGACTTGGTGGACTGGGCTTGTTTTGTCATTTCTGTTTACACACTATTTTTACTTTGACACCCCCTAGGCCCATTTGGTTTATTTTTATGATTTTTTTACTTTTGTTTTTTATTCCTGACTTATTTATTTTTTCTTATAATATTAAAAACATAAAAAAACTTTTTTACACCATTTTTATATTTTTTAGGTATTTATTTGTTTATATTGATATTTGTATGTAAATAAGTACATAATATTATTATTTAGAATAAATAGAAAAAATAATGTAAAACACATTCATTTTTTGATTTTTATTTTATTTTATCTTCTGAAAATATTTTATATAAAATATACTTTTTTTATAAATATTAAATATTATTATTTTGTACATATAATATATATATAGTAAATAATAATAATACATATATATTTATTAGAATATTTAGGGCAAAAATACAAAATATATACATTTTATTCTTTATCAATATTTGACATTAAAAATACCTTTTTTATAAATATACTTCATTTTTATTTTATTTTTGTATATAATTATTAAACATTGTATATCTTAAATAAATAATACCTTTTACTTAATAAAATTAGGGTTTTACCCTAAACATGAAAAACTCCAAAAAATAATACTTTTCATTTTATTTTATTTTGACATAAAAAATACTTTTTTTCCATACATATAAAAACCCTTTTTTGCATCTTGCATATTTATTTTATTTCTATTTAATTTGTGCAATTAAATATCTTGTAAATAATTCCAAATTGATGTAATAGCTAGGTTTAAATTCCTTGTCAAATACCCCCCCATTTGAACATTTGTACCCCCTTCCCATATTGTGTTGTAATAGCTTAGGAATTTTAATTTTTGCACTTTAACGCTTTCTAAATATACCATGTTAGAATTAGGGTTTGTATGCAAATAAAAACAACGAATACTTTGACCTAATTTCAAGATAATCAAAGCATGAAAATGGACAACACATACCACACTTGCACCCCTAGGGTATTCCACTTGTTGCCTTCAATAAATGGGCCATATTGCATGTTAGGTCTCTTTGGGCAAAACAAACACAATTCAAATGATCATAGTCCCTCGATGACGCTTTCGAAAGTTGCCTAAAAAATGATCAAGTCCCTTAAAGGAAAATTGCCCAAAGATACTTGGCACCATTGCAATCATGGTCTAAACGGTGACCCGCGCCCGTCCCTTTCACATCCTAACACAAGATTGTCCACCAAATGCAATGGTGGAACAAAATTGTTAAAAGGGTTAAAACATAGCAAAAACCTTTGAGATCTTTAGGGTAGATAGCTCTTAAGTACTTGTCAAACTTGCAAAACAAAAACACTTGCCTATTTTTCAAACCACACTTTCAAAACAAACTTTCAAAAACCTTGAAACATCTTTTTCAAAAAGACAAACACCTTTTGTAAAACATTCGAGTAAAGAATTGTTACAAGGGTAGCCTAGACAAGGCATCTTTTTCAAAACATTTTCAAAACCACACACAAAGCACCATTTCAAACAATTCAAAACCAAGGCAAGTTGATCTAAGCAAGTACCTAAGAGCCCATGGATAACCATGGATAGAAAGGGTGCTAATACCTTCCCTTTCTATAATCTACTCCCCGAACCCAAGAAAATATCTCAAAGGTTTTTGCTGTGCTTTTTAAACCTTTCCTTAGGATAAAATAAAAAGTCGGTGGCGACTCTTGCTCAACCGAAACATTTGCGAATACAAACACAAAACCATAGTCAGTTCTCCCACCGTATCACAGAACTGGCGACTCTGCTGGGGAAAATTTTAAAAGTGGAGTAACCTTAGGGCTTAGATCACCCTCTTGCATGATTAATTGTTTGTCTTGATTGCTTTATATCTTGGCTCTTTTGTTTGGGTTTGCAATCCTACACCCGGATTTTGGGAAACATTCATAGATAGCAATACGTTGTGGAAACTGTGCGGGGTATACCGACACGGTTGAAGCAATAGCTATATTAGTGTGACATATTTGTGAGTACCGGTAACCCTTGAGTTCAATCAAGGAGAGTACGGGGCCGCTGAGTGATGTCACTAAGCACTAATGACCTAGAACCTTACTTGACCATCTTGGCCTTTTATTAGGGGTAGTGAGATGACCGGCTTTGGTGCAGTCCGAAGTTGGTAGATACTCGATACTACACTCATTGAGGGTTGTTTTCTTGGAATATTTTGGTCGCTAGTTAAGTGGCTAAACCAAAACAATGAACAATGAAAACAATCCAATGATATTGAGCTCCTTAGAACCCGATTACTATTTATAGGACAGGTTTTTAAGCCAACTACACTCAAGAGGGTACTTACCTATGAAACCCCATGCAAGCCTGAAACTAGGGTTTGGTGTGATTTGCTTGTACATACGTTTGTGCATACATCATAAACATCATAAAGCATCATATGCATTCACTAACCATTTCAAGGGTTTGGATCTTCATCTTTGTAGGTCATGGAAATTCCTCGCAGAAAAACCATCCAAGTCAACCTTGTGAGAGTCTCTCCTCAACTCAAGGAGCTCACCTCAAGAATTCCGAAAGCTCATCCTTCAGTGAAAGACATGGTAGACTGCTCAGCTTAGTCAACACCAACATTGAAGAAGACATGATGAAAGTGCTATTCCAGTTCTGTGACCCTCTTCACCACTGTTTCACTTTCCCCGATTACCAGTTGGTGCCCACTTTGGAGGAGTTTTCTCAACTCCTGAGAATTCCTATCCTTAATCAACTACCCTTCAACGGTACGGAAAAGGAACCAAAGCCGGAAGATGTTGCTCGAGTATTACATCTACAACCATCCGACATCAAGGGGCATTGGGAAACCAGAAGCGGCGTCAAAGGATTCTTAGCAAAATTCTTGTTTGAGAAGGCACAAGAATGTTGGAATTCATTGGACCTACAAGCCTTTGAAGAAACTGTGGCACTCCTTATCTATGGGTTGGTCTTATTCCCAAATTTTGACCAATTGGTAGATGTCAACGCCGTCAAAATCTTCTTGTCCAGAAATCCAATACCAACATTGCTTGGGGACATTCTTCACTCATTTTACACATGAACAATGAGAAAGAGGGGTGTTCTCATGTGCTGTACTCCTCTCCTTGCAAGGTGGTTTATTTCGCACCTTCCACAATCTGTCTTGAAGAATGACCAAGGCTCAAGGTGGTCCCAACGGTTGATGACTCTTACTCACTCTGATGTACATTGGTGTTCTCGGTCCAGAGAAAATGTCATCATCGTCGATCGTTGTGGAGAGTTTCCTAATGTTCCTTTACTTGGAATCAGAGGAGGTATCACCTACAACCCTTGCCTGGCTTTGAGGCAATTTGGATATGCACGGAGGGATGGCCCTCATGACATGTTGATTCCTGACCTAGTTTTTGACTTCGACAATGATGCGCAAGGACTTCGCCAAAGATTCATCAGAGCTTGGGGAAGGCCCAACAAGGTTGATAGCAAGACACTGGGACACAAGAACTCCATCCCTCTTGAACCTTATCTCAAGTGGGTACGAGCCCGAGCCCAGGGTCTAATGATGCCTTATCCTCATGTACTCCCTGTGATTAAAGAGCCTGTTAAGGAAGGAGAGGTTCCCTACACCATCCTACATACTGACATGCCTACATCGTAGGAGGAAATGCAGAAGAGCTGGATTCAGCTCAAGGAGGAACGAAACACTTTTGAAGCCAGCTTCTACGCTAGTGAGAAGAAGGTTCTAGAGCTTACCCGCTGACTCCATGAGCAAGAGGCCCTCAACACCTACATCGCACCAAAGAGGATGCGCAATGTCTTTTTACCTTGAGAAGTTGTTTTTGTAATATTTGGCCCATGGGGCATTTATGTACTAACAAATTTCTTCTTATTAATATGACGTGCGTTCTTCTTTGTCTGCAACAATTTTGAATGTTCTAAATCCTTGAATGCATTGCATACATAAGCATATCATTCATCATGTGCATAAGCAGGTCTCACTCCAGGTTTCCTTATCTGTCTGCTGTTTATTTCAGTAGGATGGATCTCGAGCAAACAGTCAAAGACCTGCAAGCTCAAAATGCACAGTTCCAGCAACTCCTGACGACCTTGGCTAAGGGTCAGGAGGATCTCAAGACCTTGCTGGGGAATAAAGACCCAGTGAAAAAGAAGAAAAAGAGACTCGGGGTGGCTACTTTAGGGAGAAGATTTGAAGGAGAGGCCAGGAGAGTGCTTGAATTTCCTCCTACTTCTGATGAAGGGACCAGTAAAGGAGGTGGGGCTGCGGTACCTTCCGAGTCCGATGGGGAAGAAGAGGAGGTCGAAGAGGATGAAGACTACTCTGATCAACAATACCCTCCAGCTGATGATAAATACAAAGGTTTAGAAGACAGGTTGGCCGCCATGGAGTTACAAAGAGTACCAGGTTTGGATTTTGAAGACTTGGGTTTGGTTGCCGGGATTGTGATTCCCCCAAAGTTCAAAGTGCCAGTTTTTGTGAGGTATGATGGGCTGTCCTGTCCAAAAATGCATCTCAGGTCCTACGTAAGAAAGATCCAACCCTATACGGCAGATAAAAACCTTTGGATCCATTTCTTTCAAGACAGCCTTTCTGGGGCTCAACTGGAGTGGTTTTATCAGCTAGAGGGAACCAGCGTCCGAAACTGGGAAGACTTAGCCACCGCCTTTTACAAATAATATCAGTATAATTCTGACCTTGCTCCTACTCGTACCCAACTTCAGGGTATGTCACTGGGAACAGGCGAAGGATTCAAAGAATATGCACAAAAATGGAGGGATTTGGCCGGCAGGGTGCAGCCTCCTTTAACCGACCGTGAACTTGTTGATATGTTTCTAGGGACCCTATCTGGGCCATTTTTCAATCATCTGATTGGTAACTCTTCCGCGGGGTTTACCGATTTGATCTTAACAAGCGAAAGAATAGAAGCTGGCATCAAGTCAGGAAAGATTCAGAAGGGTGTTGCTGCAAGTGTTGAGAAGAAGCCTTTCAAGAAGGAAACGACTGTTGTATACTCCCAAAGAAGAGCAGGGAAGACTGAGCGCCGACCGACCGTGGGGGCCGTAATGATTCAAAACCCTTCAAGTGAGCAGCCTCGCTATAACCAGTCCAGACCAAATCAACAACGGGTGGAACGACCACAACGGCAATTCACCCGCATTAATATGACTCCAGCGCAAGTGCTTCCCCATCTGTTAAAGTTGAATCTCGCCATTATCAAAGAGGCACCAAAAAATGTGAATACGTCCTCTCCGCATTATCATCCTAATGCTAAATGCGCCTACCATTCTGACAGTGTCGGGCACGACACCAATGATTGTTGGGCACTCAAGCATAAAATCCAAGACCTGATAGAGGCGAAGGAAGTGGAATTCGACGCTCCAGAGAAGCCTAATGTGATATCTGCTCCCATGCCAAAGCACGACCGAAATGTCAATGCCATTGAAGAGGATTTGTATGTTGCTGATGTCAATGATCTGATAACTCCATTGTTAACCATCAAGTTGAATCTGTTAAGGGTCGGGATCTTCCCGGGATGTAAAGAAGATTGCTATTGTTGTTACTCTCTCCCGTTCGATTGTCCGTTACTGAAGAAAGGCATCCAAGGCCTAATGGATAGTCGACAAATTTTGTTTGAAAAATTTTCTGCTATTCCAACCCATACTGAAGATGTCTCAATCATAACCATTCACGCCAATCTTTCCAAGGCCGTCAGAAAGCCTGTTAAGATTACACCAGCTACGAAATCTGTTCCTTTGAAGATAACAATGCCAGGGCCTATCCCCTATGTTTCTGAGAAGTCGATACCATGGAACTATGGCGGTGACGTCTACTACCATGGTATTAAACAAATCGAAATAACTGAAGAAAGTTCGGATGATGAAGAAGCCAACATTGGAAACATTGCAGGCACGAGCAAGATCACCCGGAGCGGGAGAATATTTTCTCCAGAGATTGCCCCTCCAAGAGCAATCTTTGGACCCTCATCTACTGACAAGGTTATCCCTGCACCAATAAAACTCTCCGCTAGAACCCCATTGATTGAAGATGTTGTTGTTCCTAGTATTGTCCCTCCTACCGCTGTTGATAAAGGTAAGGGAATCCAAGATGAGCTCGTCAGGACGAGGGCTCAACCCTTGGTCATCCCGGAAACCTCCAAGAAAGAAATGGATGAGATCTTGAAGATAATCAAAAGGAGTGATTACGATGTGGTAGAACAGCTGGGGTAAACCCCCTCAAAGATCTCCATGTTGGCACTACTACTTTGCTCGGAGGCGCACGCTAAAGCTCTGATAAAATTCCTAAAGGCAGCCCATGTGCCCCAGGAAACCTCTGCAAATCAATTTCAAAATTGCATGGCCAGCCTTACTGCGGACAATGGATTAGGTTTCTCTGATGCCGACCTAACTCCTAAAGGTAGAAACCACAATGATGCTCTGCACATTTCAGTCGAATGCCGAGGAACTACTCTCGCACATGTCTTGGTCGAAACTGGTTCGTCGCTGAATGTACTGCCTAAGAAGGCCTTGGACCGACTAGATTGTGAAGGGCTAGAGTTGAATCCAAGTGATATTGTTGTCAGAGCTTTCGATGGTTCGAAGAGAATGGTCCATGGGGAGGTTGAAATTCCCATCAAGATAGGCACTGAGGTGTTTAAATCTACTTTCTATGTGATGGACATCCGTCCGTCATACTCTTGCTTGTTGGGTAGGCCTTGGATACACCATGCTGGGGCAGTCACCTCCTCCTTACATCAGATGTTGAAGTATCCTGTCAAGGGAAAGATCATTACCGTCTATGGTGAAGAGGAGTACATGATCAATCACTTGAACTCCTTCCGGTACGTGGAGGTAGAAGGTGAATTCATCGAGACACCTTTCCAGCATTTCGAAGAAGTCCTTCCTGAAATAACAGTAGCAAAGTTGGCAGCTGAAGTACCGAGGCAGATGACCAGGATGGCATCTCTGGAGGATGCAAGGGCCGCAATAAAGGAAGGGAAGAATTCAGCATGGGGGCGGTTGCCCGATATTCCACATAAAACAGACAAATTTGGATTAGGGTTCACTACCGCGGGCCAGAAAGCTATGCGCCGTTCGAAGATTGAAAGAGCGCCAGTCAAAATTTCTCCCTACGGAATCAACGCTTTGGAGGATGAAGACAAAGAGAGCAACATCGAAGAGTGGATTTACCCGACTGTCAAAGGAGGATTGTGCAACTGGGAGGAAAAAGACTTTGTCCCCATCACTTTTATTCATCAGTAATTTATCTATCAAACATTTCCTATTGGTCTGTAACATTTATTTTCAAACAATCCGTACACTATCTTTTCACCTCATGCCTTGCCCGGGGCATGTAGGTCCATTTGTAAGGGTTTTGATTATTTTTCATATCCATATGCCATGTTTAATGATTCATTGGACGTTTTTCATTTGATAAACTGCTTGTGTTCATTTTCTTTCCTTTTACATTTTTGTTTAAGGATGGCTATCCCTTACACACACCCACACTCACAAATGCAGGTACCCATCCATTCCGGATTCCATGGGTGACTATTATGCTATATCCTTCAATAACTCTGAAGATCTGGTCAATCAAGCCGAGTATGAAGATGACGAAGGTTATGAAGTACCATGGGAACTAGCCAGACTTCTACAGCAAGAGGAAAGGGTCATCTTACCGCACGAAGAGTCATTGGAAACTGTCAACTTAGGGACCGAGGAAGACCGGAAGGAGGTGCAAGTGGGTGCCAATCTGGAACCAAGTGTCAAGGAGCGCCTGATACAATTGTTGAATGAGTATGTTGAAATATTCGCTTGGTCTTATGAAGACATGCCGGGTTTAGACACAGACATCGTGGTTCACCGTCTCCCCACAAGAGAGGATTGTCCACCGATCAAGCAAAAAGTCCGCCGAATGAGGCCTGACATGTCTGAAAAGATCAAAGCAGAAGTGATGAAGCAATTCGACGCTGGCTTTCTGGCTGTTACGTCCTATCCTCAATGGGTCGCTAACATCGTGCCAGTACCTAAGAAAGATGGCAAAGTCAGAATGTGTGTGGACTACCGGGATTTGAATAGGGCCATCCCCAAAGATGATTTTCCACTTCCACACATTGACATTTTGATCGACAATACAGCTCAGCACAAAGTGTTTTCCTTCATGGATGGATTCTCGGGCTACAATCAAATCAAAATGGCCCCCGAGGATATGGAGAAAACAACTATTGTCACACAATGGGGCACTTTCTGTTACAAGGTGATGTCGTTCGGACTGAAGAACGCTGGGGCAACTTACCAACGCGCCATGGTAGCATTGTTTCATGATATGATACATCATGAGATTGAAGTTTACGTAGACGATATGATAGCTCGGTCACAAACAGAGGAGGAGCACCTTGAACATCTAGAAAAGCTGTTTGCCAGGTTGAAAGAATACAAACTCAGGCTGAATCCAAGTAAGTGCACTTTTGGAGTTAGGTCTGGTAAACTTCTAGGATTCATTGTAAGCAACAAAGGCATTGAAGTCGATCCAGCAAAAGTGAAAGCAATACAAGAGATGCCTGCTCCCCGTACTGAAAAGGAGGTTAGAGGGTTCTTGGGGCGCTTGAACTATATTGCCAGATTCATCTCTCATCTGACTTCTACCTGTGAGCCAATTTTCAAACTCTTGAAGAAAGATCAGGTAGTCGAATGGAATGACGATTGCCAAGCTGCTTTTGATAAAATCAAGGAGTATTTGCTAGAACCTCCTATTCTGATGCCACCCGTCGAAGGAAGACCATTGATCATGTATCTGACCGTCTTGGATAACTCAATGGGGTGTGTTTTGGGCCAGCATGACGAGTCTGGTCGAAAAGAGCATGCTATTTATTACCTTAGCAAAAAGTTTACCGACTGTGAGACTCGCTACTCACTGCTCGAGAAAACTTGATGCGCTTTGGTATGGGCTGCTCTCCGACTAAGACAGTATATGTTGACTCATACTACCTTGTTGATTTCCAATCCTATCAAGTATATCTTCGAAAAGCCCGCTTTATCTGGAAGAATAGCTAGATGGCAAATGATCCTAACTGAGTATGACATCCAGTACACCACCCAAAAAGATATAAAAGGGAGTGTACTAGCTGACCATCGGGCTCATCAAGCTATCGAAGATTATCAACCCATGAGATTTGACTTCCCAGACGAGGACATCATGAATTTGGACAACATTGAAAGTAACGGACCGTATGACGGACCCGAAAAGGGATCCCGATGGACCCTGTACTTTGATGGTGCTTCAAATGCACTCGGAAACGGTATCGGCGCAGTACTCATTTCTCCGGAAGGCTGTCACACACCTTTCACGTCCCGACTTTGCTTTAGCTGCACAAACAACATGGCTGAGTATGAAGCTTGCATCTTTGGTCTCAAGGCTGCTATAGACTTGGGGATCAAATCTTTGATAGTATTTGGGCACTCGGCTTTGGTTATCAGCCAAATCAAAGGAGAGTGGGATACCAAACATGCTAATCGTATCCCATACAAAGAACATGTCCTGACATTGTTGCCTCATTTCGAGCAAATTACCTTCGAGCATTTCCCGCGAGAAGAGAATCAGCTAGCAGATGCTCTAGCTACAATGTCCTCCATGTTTAAACTCAACTGGGATAACGAGGCTCCCCAAATCACAATCGAGCGAATGGATGAACCGACACATTGTCACGAGATTAATACCGAAGAAGTAGTGGAACAACCCTGGTTCCATGAGATCAAAAGGTATCTCCAGACTAGAGATTATCCCGAAGGAGCTTCCATAAATGACAAGAAGTTCTTAAGGAAATTTGCTGCCAAATTCCTCCTGAGCAACGACATCCTTTACAAACGAAGCCATGATTGTGTATTACTCCGATGCGTAGACAAAGCTGAAGCAGAGTTGATCATGACTGAGATACACAGCGGAACATTTGGCACTCACTTGAGCGGGCATACAATGGCTAAGAAGATCCTAAGGGCAGGCTATTACTGGTCTACCATGGAAGCTGACTGCCATCAACATTCCCGTACTTGCCACAAATGTCAGGTCTACGCTGACAAAGTTCATATCCCTCCGGTTCCTCTCAACGTTCTGACTGCTCCGTAGCCATTTGCAATGTGGGGCATTGACATGATTGGAGAGATCAAGCCCACGGCTTCCAACGGACATCGCTTCATCCTAGTTGCCATTGACTATTTCACCAAATGGGTCGAAGCAGCTTCCTTCGCCTCTGTTACTAAAAATGTGGTTGCCCGCTTCATCAAACAAAATCTCATATGTCGGTATGGTGTTCCAGACAGGATTATCACGGACAACGGTACAAATCTGAATAACACGATGATCACCGCATTATGCGAACAGTTCAAGATTTATCATCACAATTCATCTCCCTATCGGCCGAAGATGAACGGTGCTGTTGAAGCTGCGAACAAAAACATTAAGAAGATCATTCAGAAAATGACAGTCACTTACAAAGACTGGCATGAGATGTTACCGTTTGCCCTACATGGATACCGTACGACGACACGTACTTCAACCGCGGCAACCCCATTTTCGTTGGTATATGGCATGGAAGCTGTCCTGCCTATGGAAGTTCAGATTCCTTCTCTAAGGATTATGAAGGACACGGGTTTGAATGAAGATGATTGGATTCATACCCGACTTGATCAACTCAATCTGATCGATGAGAAGCGACTCGCTGCTATATGCCATGGTCAGACGCATCAAAAGCGGATGATCAAGGCCTTAAATAAGAAAGTCAGACGTCAGGTGTATCAAGTCGGAGATCTCGTAATCAAGCGGATTATCTTACCGCAAAGTGATCCCAGGGGCAAATGGACTCCTACATATGAAGGACCATTTGTGATCAAGAGCATATTTTCTGGTGGTGCGATGATTCTAACCACCATGGACGGCGATGATTTGCCGCACCCTGCGAACACAGACATAGTTAAAAGATACTACGCATAAAAATAACCCGACAAGTCGAAAACCCGAAAGGGCGGCTTGGGCAAAAATGGGCATCCCGGTGAACCGAAAACCCGAAAGGGCGGTTCAGGCAAAAATTAGGGATAAAAACAAAAAAATCTGTACACCTGGCAAGTTGAAAACCCGAAAGGGCGGCTTGGGCAAAAAGGGGTTTCCCGGTGGATCGAAAACCCGAAAGGGCGATTCAGGAAAAAGTTAGGGAATTAAAGCGTATGACTATGTCTCGATGGATCACTTCAAAGACAATCTCTTCATCAACCAGTTCCAGGTTTCTGATCAATCCAGTCATCGGCAGACGAAGCATTGAATGGACAGATATTCAAAGTTGTGAAGGCTATAGCGAAATGGAATCCCATGGAATTATTTCACATAGCCATCTTTATTTTGTATAAATCTTTCAATATTTACGACAAAATCCTCTTACTAGGATGATTGTCTCCTTTGTACAAATATACTCAAAGAAAGTTAATACAAATACTTTTCTCAGAAATTTGTGTCGTTTCCTTTTTCTTTTTCTCTTGCACTAATTGTTTTATTTTGAGAAACGTCCAATGTTTTGTTAAATAGGCATATGCATTTGAACGTAATCATTTCCTTATGAATCAAGAAAGAGGATTACTGATAGGTTGAAGGTGCAGCTGGATATCTTGATACCCTTTTAAAGGAAATCCCCAGGAGATTTGGAATCCATATCCCCAGCAAGTCTTGAAGCTTATCCCCAGTAGATTCTGGAAGCTTATCCCCTGCAGAGTACGAACGTCTCTCCCGAGCTTTATTCAAAGTTACTCCCCACAAAGGCTTATAACTGGGTTATCCTCAGCTTATTGCCACGGAAGATCGCACTCGGCAAATTTTCTTCCTATCCCCCAGCAGAGTTCATCAGAGTTCCCCAACATAACTTATCAATACAATCCCCCCAGAGGAGTTTATCTTTGTCATCTCCAGCCAGAGAATCCTCCAGAACTCAATTCCCCTCAGGGTTTAAGTTTCAGTATCCCCAGCAGAACTAAAACTTCAAACTATCAATCCCCAGCGGAGCCAGACTAGTGAACCTTTTCCCCACAGAAATGCTTCTCACTAGACTAGAGATTCTCAGTCTTACCTCCCCAGCTTAAGTCTACCAGGTTCTAAAATCCTCAGTAGACATCATCAGAAATTCTCTTACCCTGAAAGTCACCAAGGAAATTCCAAGCCCCCGCAAGTGGTTCTAAGGCCCCTCAACGGTTGAAGGTCTGGTATTCCCCAAGCAAATCTGAAGACTTTCAGTGTTCAGTTCCTCATTGTATATTCGAAGATTCTGCAGTGAAGGTCTCCTCAAGACAGGAATTCCTCAGAAGATTGGTATACAACCCAAGCTCCTTATTCTCCAGCAACAACCAGGAATTATTCTTCCCGGCAGCAGTCAAGATGCTTTTATCTTCAGCCATCTCGGATTCATCTATCCTTTGCAAGAAAACTCTCCAGCTTACATGCACATCCATTTACATTCATATCATATAACATACATTGTATCATGCATCACGACATTGCATATAACTAACTCTTTGCCTTTGCGGGGAAGATCAGTCGACAGACAAAAATCATTATCTTTTGAGATTCTTTCCAGGAATAGTTCGGATATGATCCAGACATGGCAACATTCTGATGCTTATTCCAGATTCATCCAGATGCAGTTTTACACGAGCTCATCATCAGGAAACCCTACACCGGTTCCTCCTCAAACTTCAAGATTTCTGAAAACAGTTCACGGGTTCTCCAGTAACGGATGTTAACCTATCGCTTGTTCAGATTCTTCTCAAGATTTCTGAAAACAGTTCACGGGTTCTCCAAGTAATGGATGTTAACCTATCGCTTGTTCAGATTCTTCTCAAGACTTCTGAAAACAGTTTATGGATTCTTCCCAACAACAGATGTTAATCTATCACTTGTTCAGATGCAACCTTTTGAAAACAGTTTACGAATGCTTCCCAACAACGGATGCTGCTCTATTGCTTATTCAACTTCAAGATTTCTGAAAACAGTTCACGGGTTCTCCAAGTAACGGATGTTAACCCATCACTTGTTCAGTTTCTTCTCAAGACTTCTGAAAACAGTTTATGGATTCTTCCCAACAACGGATGTTAATCTATCGCTTGTTCAGATGCAACTTTTGAAAACAGTTTACGGACGCTTCCCAACAACGGATGCTGCTCTATTGCTTATTCAACTTCAAGATTTCTGAAAACAGTTCACGGGTTCTCCAAGTAACGAATGTTAACCTATCACTTGTTCAGTTTCTTCTCAAGACTTCTGAAAACAGTTTATGGATTCTTCCCAACAACGGATGTTAATCTATCGCTTGTTCAGATGCAACTTTTGAAAACAGTTTACGGACGCTTCCCAACAACGAATGCTGCTCTATTGCTTATTCAACTTCAAGATTTCTGAAAACAGTTTATGGATTCTTCCCCACAACGGATGTTAACCTATCGCTTGTTCAGACTCTTCTCAAACTTCTGAAAACAGTTTACGGATGCCTCCAGATACGGATGTCAATCTATTGCTTATTCAGACCCCAGTTCGGAGACGGTCCAAAGCATGGACACCTCTCTGATACTCATTCCAGATGGCATCTTTAAGCCCATCCCCGACAAGTTTCTGTCACTCTTCCAGATGGCATTGTTAAGCCCATCTCCAAATGGCATCTCTAAGCCCATTCCCGCATCCATTGCTTTGACGAGTGAAAATTTAAGGGCACTCTAGTGTCCAATCTCCTTTTACCCTCGAGTCGCGAAAGGCAAAATTGCCAATCTAACTCTTCAGGTTCAAGAAGATTGAACAGGGGCAACTGTTGTACCCCAAAATTTGCCCTCTCATTTATCAATAATTTCTCATCACTAAGCCCTTGAAGCTCAAGATCCAGTTAGGGTTTCATCTGCTCAAGACTTCTCCTTGCACTGTTGACCCAAATTAGGGTTTGTGTTTGAACAAAGATGTTTTGACCTAAATTGCCTAAAATGACTTTCATTCTTCATATTGGACTCCCAAGTTTATCCATACCAAGTTTCAAGTCTTGATTCCAAGTTTTTCCCAGTCAATTGGACGGTTGACCTAGAAATCAGCTGTATTGAGGAAAAAGTCAACTGTGGCCAATTGACAGTCAAATCTCATGAAAATTGACCCACATCAACATTATGAACTCACATGGACCATTTTATCAAGTTTGGATCACAATTCCACAAGAAATTTGATCAGATCATCAAAAGGGCAAAATGGTCATTTTTAGGGTTTTGACTGCACAAAGGAAATTTTTGACTGTTTGACCTATCCAATGGAAAACTAAGCTCACATATGGACTCAAGGACCCCATGGAATTGTCTTGACATGCTCAACAAGTTCAAAAGATCCCAAATGCACAAGATTGACAGTTGAATTTCCCAGTCAATTGATCAATTTTGACTGTGTACTGAAAAGTCAAACTTTGACTTTTTGGTCAAAATCAAGAGTCAAGATTCATTTTTCATCAAAACATGCCAAATCATGAAACTTGTTCATCAAGAAATCAAGAATTGCAAATTAGGGTTTGAAATGAAGATTTTTCATAACTTCGAATTTTTCTAAGTTATGAAAAACCCTAATTTTTTCCTAACTTTGCCCCACTTTCTCACCAAGATTCATTTGGATTCAAGCAAAAGTAAAAACATGAAAGTTGTAGCATATTTCATAATATACAACTTTGATTCACAAAGTTTTCCCAAAATAGGCTTGTATCTCAAGTTACAATTTTTGGAACAAGGGTACCAAACCATTCTTAACTTAGAGAAAATTTGACCTATTTTAGGCAGGATTTTTGCCTAACTTCAAGACCATTTTTCACATACTTCCACTTGGAATTTCAATTTGCATTTTAAAGATGGATTGTAGTACACATTCCAAGCTTTCCAAAATGTCAAAGAACTCATCAAACAACCTCATGGTTAGGGAGAATCGAATTTGGCAAGTTGGGAAAAACTCACTTTTGATTTGGCCAATTTCCATGTTCATACACTTAGGCAATTTTCAAATCAGCATGCATTCCTTGATTACGGGACCTAAATCTCTTTTACACTCATAAATTTAATGCAAACTCTTTGTGCCAAGACCATATTCTATGTGTTCAAGCATTGCATAAAGGTTTAATCCATTTTTAGAAAAAGCAATATATCCATTTTGATAAAGTTGCACTTTATGTCAAATTGCAAATCCAAGCAAGTACATTTGAAATCTCTTTGGCACAAGTTTATGGACTAAACACACTGATCAAGGGGAAGGTTAGAAGCATAGCTTGGGGGCCTGTACAGGCTAGAAACACCAAGTTGCTATCTCTTGCTTAAGTGTGAAGAAATGTTGCATAACATAACACAACTCTCATATCAGTGAACACATGCTTAGAAAAACTTGTCAAACACATTCAAGACATTAATCCTAAGCTGAAACACGAGCCTAGCATCCCCAATACCTCGCCATTCCCAGAATCACCCTCAAACTGTCCAAACAGAGCACCTGCTGCAGTTTGAATCCCATAACTCATTTCCATCGTGCATTCTTGCCCAAACCAGTTCAAACATCTTCCCTACCATCAATGCAAACTATCCAAAGCATTAGAAGTGGACTGTAACTCCTCTAATCAGTTTGGCCATTTTCATTTTCTTGTTTTGCAGGTGGAGTGCTACAACTCGATTCAGCTAGTTTCAAAGCAAAGTAAAACTTGGAATAGCATCCCTGGACATCAAGGAAGCTGTACCAATCATCGCCTTGCTCTGAAAGTACCTCCATCATCAGATACGACTTTAACTGAACAGGTAAGTTCATGAACACGTATCTCTCTATCCAGGCATTGTTAGCTTTAGGTTTGTGAAGAAAACATGTCACATTCATAGCCCTGAACATGCCCATGTAGTTAGTTTTCATTTATGTTACGTGTGTCATGAGAATTTGATGTCTGAACATTGATAAAAAATTAGGTTAAGATTTGGGAATGGAGAAATTCTCTCTCATTTTTTAGAGTTAGATCAAGTTTTTGGTATGTATGGATTCGTTGTTTGATGCTGAACATTTTTGATGTTGTGAGTTTTCATTAAAAAGCCAGGAATCAGGATGTTTGAATCAGGATACAGAGCGCGCGTTTTTGAACAATTTCTGGCTGGAGGTTGAAGAAGGACTTGGTGGGCTGGGCTTGTTTTGTCATTTCTGTTTACACACTATTTTTACTTTGACACCCCCTAGGCCCATTTGGTTTATTTTTATGATTTTTTGACTTTTGTTTTTTATTCCTGACTTATTTATTTTTTCTTATAATATTAAAAACATAAAAAAACTTTTTTACACCATTTTTATATTTTTTAGGTATTTATTTGTTTATATTGATATTTGTATGTAAATAAGTACATAATATTATTATTTAGAATAAATAGAAAAAATAATGTAAAACACATTCATTTTTTTATTTTTATTTTATTTTATCTTCTGAAAATATTTTATATAAAATATACTTTTTTTATAAATATTAAATATTATTATTTTGTACATATAATATATATATAGTAAATAATAATAATACATATATATTTATTAGAATATTTAGGGTAAAAATACAAAATATATACATTTTATTCTTTATCAATATTTGACATTAAAAATACCTTTTTTATAAATATACTTCATTTTTATTTTATTTTTGTATATAATTATTAAACATTGTATATCTTAAATAAATAATACCTTTTACTTAATAAAATTAGGGTTTTACCCTAAACATGAAAAACTCCAAAAAATAATACTTTTCATTTTATTTTATTTTGACATAAAAAATACTTTTTTTCCATACATATAAAAACCTTTTTTTGCATCTTGCATATTTATTTTATTTCTATTTAATTTGTGCAATTAAATATCTTGTAAATAATTCCAAATTGATGTAATAGCTAGGTTTAAATTCCTTGTCAAATACCCCCCATTTGAACATTTGTACCCCCCTTCCCATATTGTGTTGTAATAGCTTAGGAATTTTAATTTTCGCACTTTAACGCTTTCTAAATATACCATGTTAGAATTAGGGTTTGTATGCAAATAAAAACAACGGATAGTTTGACCTAATTTCAAGATAATCAAAGCATGAAAATGGACAACACATACCACACTTGCACCCCTAGGGTATTCCACTTGTTGCCTTCAATAAATGGGCCATATTGCATGTTAGGTCTCTTTGGGCAAAACAAACACAATTCAAATGATCATAGTCCCTCGATGACGCTTTCGAAAGTTGCCTAAAAAATGATCAAGTCCCTTAAAGGAAAATTGCCCAAAGATACTTGGCACCATTGCAATCATGGTCTAAACGATGACCCGCGCCCGTCCCTTTCACATCCTAACACAAGATTGTCCACCAAATGCAATGGTGGAACAAAATTGTTAAAAGGGTTAAAACATAGCAAAAACCTTTGAGATCTTTAGGGTAGATAGCTCTTAAGTACTTGTCAAACTTGCAAAACAAAAACACTTGCCTATTTTTCAAACCACACTTTCAAAACAAACTTTCAAAAACCTTGAAACATCTTTTTCAAAAAGACAAACACCTTTTGTAAAACATTCGAGTAAAGAATTGTTACAAGGGTAGCCTAGACAAGGCATCTTTTTCAAAACATTTTCAAAACCACACACAAAGCACCATTTCAAACAATTGAAAACCAAGGCAAGTTGATCTAAGCAAGTACCTAAGAGCCCATGGATAACCATGGATAGAAAGAGTGCTAATACCTTCCCTTTCTATAATCTACTCCCCGAACCCAAGAAAATATCTCAAAGGTTTTTGCTGTGCTTTTTAAACCTTTCCTTAGGATAAAATAAAAAGTCGGTGGCGACTCTTGCTCAACCGAAACATTTGCAAATACAAACGCAAAACCATAGTCAGTTCTCCCACCGTATCACAGTATTCCATGTTTATGTATGAAGCTTTGACAAAAAAGGTGTTTTTGTTGACTTTTCAAAGTGACCTATAATGTCCAAATTCACAACTTCTTGTGAGTGCATATTTTGAACTTGGGAGCTGAATATGGATTGTAGATCATTGCATCCTTTTCAAAATGAGCTTTGTATGGGTCATTTCTAATAAAGTATGAGAAATTTATTCTTGGTCAAAGTTGAGTTGACTTTTCCTACAAAACCCTAATTTAGCAACTTTTGGTTCTTGATGGATTATGAGCAATCCTTGATGAATCATGATCAACCCTTGATAAAATGATGAATGATACTTCAAAATGAGGATGTTGACCAAAAATCTTGAAGTTTGACTGTATGTGGGCCACAATTGACTTTTCCCCTAGCATAGTCGATTTTCAGGCCTTTGAGTAATTGACTGAGCAAACTTCCTCTGCAAGGCTTGAAACTTGACATGGATGATCTTGAGAACATATAAGGACAATGGTGAGCATTTGGGATCCCTTGGACTCAAGTATCTTGATGCAACATGAAACCCTAATTTGAGGTAGACTGCCTTAGGTTAGAGTTTGTCTGGTCAACCCTTAGACTTCCTTGAGCAACTTGAGGATCTTTCTTGAAATGTTTTGAGAAATATGGGAGGGAAAATTTTTGGGGTACAACAGTAGGGCTGCGAGAAGGAACCTGGATAGTAGGGTTACTTCGATATGAAAGCCTGGATGGTAGGGCTGCAAGAAGGAACCTGGATAGTATGGTTACTTCGTTATGAAAGCCTGGATGGTAGGGATGTGAGAAGGAACCTGGATAGTAGGGTTACTTCGATATGAAAGTCGGGATAGTAGGGCTGTGAGAAGGAACCTGGATAGTAGGGTTACTTCGATATGAAATTCTGGATAGTAGGCCTGCTTCTGAATGAGTTTGGGTAAAACTGCAGAGGGAACCTGGGTAAAGTTGTTCTTGTCGCACCGATGATTACTCTGTTTAGCTTCGAGTGTTGATCATGGATCTGCTAGAAATCGTTGATAATAATTGTCTTTCCTGAGAGGAATATAGGGTTAGTTATGTGCGATGCATGAGATGCATTGTGATGAGGTTCTCAAAATAATTGAGATTATGTTATATGTAATGTATGCACATGTCATGATGTATGACCATGAAATGTTGATGTAATAAACTGAGTCCAGGAAAATAAATCCCAGACTGCTGTTTAGAGAGTATGAGAAATGGTACTCTTGACTGCTGTAAAAAAACATAGTTCCACCGCTTCTGTTGGGGATGGTGAACAAAGATGACTATGCTGGGGATTTGCATCCATTCTGCTTGAGAACAAATCTGCGGGAGAATAACCCCATTGGAGAGGAGATACTTTGTTGATAGATCTGCTGATTTGGAGAAATAAACTCCACCGGGGATGAATTTCCGTTTCTGGTGATAATGAATTCTGTTGGAGATTGAATTGCTGCTTGTGAGAGAAATAAACTCTGCATGTGGAAAAATTTACCAACTCACTCGCGATTGTGAACCTCAGATGGGGAGAGTTATGTCCTGTTCGGGAAAGCTACCTGTGATACGGTGACAGAACCATCTATTTAATACTGGTTTGCGTTTTGCGTTTTTTGTTTGCAAAATGTCGCGGTAAGAAAGAGTCGCCACCGACTTTATTTTATCCAACTGGAAAGGAAAAAAGCACAGAAAAATTCCTTTTTCGAGATTTTAAGTACGGGGGGTAGATTATAGAAAGGGAAGGTATTAGCACCCTTTCTATCCGTGGTTATCTACGGGCTCTTAGGTACTTGCTCATCATTTTCAAGACTTCTTGTGTGTGTTTGATTTAAAAAAAGTTTTTTGTTTGACTTCGATTTAACCCTTGCTTATGTCTTCAAGAGTGTTACGGAGTTGTTTTGAAAAACTTTGTTTGAAAGGAGTGTAAGTGTGAAAAAGTTTGTTTGGTTTGAGCAAGTACTTAAGAGCTAATCTACCTACTCAAAAAAAGAATTGTTCTATGTTCGTTTCCTTTAGACAGCGCTATCCTACTATTAGTGAGTGGGTAGCACCGTCGTTGGAGTTTTAAAGGGTCAATTAGAAAAGGGACGTACGATCACTAAAGAAATGTTAGGACGTCTTAGTAGTAACTCTAATGTCTTAAGATCGTATTCGAGGCAACAATATCTGAGGCAACCTTTTCGAGGCAACTTTGATCTTTGAGACAAAAGAGCAACCACTAAAATACCATATACTCAATGATCGTTTATCGAAGGCAACCGAAGTGAGAGTATACCCTAGGAATGCGCATGTGCGTGTGATTCAATTTCAAGTTTATTATCTTTGCACATTTAGGGTTTTCTAACTGTTTTAAAGTTAATTATACATTCTTGTCATGCAACCCTAATATTCATACATCTAACAGTTAATATTTTTTGCGGAAATTAAAGATGCGGAAAGTAAAGCTACACTATTACAAGTATTCGGGTATTTACATAGCCAAAAACAAACCCGTCAAAATGATAAATGAAATAGAGAAAAGTCCTAATTAATCTATTACAACTTGTGAGCAATTACATTAATATGGAAAAATAAGATAATAAAGCGTGCGCGATGAAATTAAGAACAATAAGAAATTAGGGTTTTGACCCCGTCTAACCTAAACGAAAAAGAAATTATTTTTGTTGTTTTTAATTATTTTCAAGAAAAAAGGAACAAGGTTTTTAAATTAAATACAAAATTAATTAGTTATTAAATTAATTAAAGAAAATAAATTACATGACCTATTTTTGTGTTTTTTTGTTAATTTTAAGAAAAAGAAAATAGAATTTAAGTTAGAAACAAAAACCCTAATTATTCTAATCGTTTTTAATTTATTTACAAAATAATTAAAGTTACCTAAAATTAAACCTAATTCAATTAATTTTTGTATAAAAAATAAATATCCTAAATCTAATTGGATGAAAATATTTTTTTGTGATTTTTTGATAAAAAGAATTATTTTTTATGTTAGTAAAAATAAATTAAATAAATTAAATGAAAGAAAAAAATATAAAAAGAGAAAGAAGAAGAATTGGGCCTGAGAAAGTAATTTGGAGGGGGTGCATTGCTAGCAATCTGGGCCCAAGAGAAGGTCCACGTTGACTTCCCCTGACTCCATGTTGTGTGTTGACTGGGGTGTACCATGGACACCACATCATGGCCATCAGATCTGGCTTCCTGGACATCTGGTTGGTTGTGCCTTGAGGTCATATGGTAGTCCTCATGCTTGGTGGAACATGGAATCTGTAGAGAAAATTCAAGAAAAATGCAAATGTTGGAGGCAGGGGTCGAACCTCTGACCTCATGCCCTCCAATGCCTTAGCGCTTCCCTGGCCACCACTGGGCCATTTGGTTCAATTGCTTGTTAAATGAAACAAAAATAATAAAATGAATAAAATGACACTAGTTGTAAAACACGCGCCAGATTTCAAATGAGCGAATGAGATGGAGCCACGTATGTCATCTTCTTCCTCTCTCCGTTGGTAAAAGTCACAGACTTTTACCTACGGACATATATCCATAGCTACAGATCCTGCAACTCTCAAAATCCAACATAAGCATGATAAATAAAATCTAAGGCCATGGATTGATTCGTCTTGGCCTGCTGAGCACGATGGTGCCCTTCTTGTGGCCCAATTTTGCATGCATAGAAAGATCCTAAAACAAGAACACGAACCCTAGCAATGGTGGATTTTGATGCAGCTTCAAAAAATGAAATTAAATGATATAGACAGCTTGCAAATGTGTTAAGGAACAAGAATATATGATTATTTCATGCTATAAGTGCCAGAATCATGCAATTCGATTTCAAAAAAAAGTCCAAGGTCGTGACTAACTTACAGTGGTTTTTTGCGCTGAAAAAGGCTTGTTCTTGATTGGTACATCCTCTTTGCAATCGCAGGAATCGAATGAAATGGCTAGGGGACCTTGAAAACGTCTAGAAATATGAAATTAACTCAGCACTTTTTGTGATTTTTTTCAAGTTTGTTCTGCTCTCTCACGCCTCCAAAACCTTCTGATTTTTGTCTGCAAATGTTCCCTATATACTGAGGAATGAATTATGGTTGAAAACATGATCTCAATCTTTCTCCATTATAGATTTTGATTTGGATTTGATTCACTTGAAAATCCTTATAAAAATAGGTCAAACTCAATCTTTTTGTGCACACAAAGGCATTGCACGAATTCAATCACTTTCCAACTGGATATATGACCTGAAACATGCACAATATCTTGAGGTTTCAATGTTTTAGATTTTTTTTTCATGATTTGTTTTGATTTAAATTGATTTAATTCAAATAAAAATCAAAATAAATAGTAAAAATAAGATAAAGACAAGTGGTAAGGGCTATGGCTCGTAGACCATGCTACCAACTCAAAACAATTGCAAAAAGTTAGGCCCATTTAGCAAATATTGCAATTTGAGGCATAGTTGACTTTTGGCAATTTTGCAAAAAGGGTCAACTTCACCAATGCATAACTTCCTCAATTTTGACTCTTTGAAGGTGTTCTTTGACTTTTTATAAATCTTGAGATGTCCTCTAAGCAACCATTTTGGTCTCATCTCAATTTGGTATTCCATGTTCATGTATGAAGCTTTGACAAAAAAGGTGTTTTTGTTGACTTTTCAAAGTGACCTATAACGTCCAAATTCATAACTTCTTGTGAGTGCATATTTTGAATTTTGGAGCTGAATATGGATTGTAGAGCATTGAATCCTATTCAAAATTAGCTTTTGATAGGTCATCTCTCATAAAGTATAAGAAAGTTATGCTTGGTCAAAGTTGAGTTGACTTTTCCTGCAAAACCCTAATTTAGCAACTTTTGGTTCTTGATGAATTATGAGCAATCCTTAATGAATCATGATCAACCCTTGATCAAATGATGAATGATACTTCAAAATGAGGATGTTTACCAAAAATCTTGAAGTTTGACTGTATGTGGGCCACATTTTACTTTTGCCCTAACACAGTCGATTTTCAGGCCTTTGAGCAATTGACTGAGCAAACATCCTCTGCAAGGCTTGAAAATTGACATGGATGATCTTGAGGACATATAAGGACAATGGTGAGAATTTGGGATCCCTTGGACTCAAGTATCTTGATGCAATATGAAACCCTAATTTGAGGTAGACTGCCTTAGGATAGAGTTTGTCTGGTCAACCCTTGGACTTCCTTGAGCAACTTGAGGATCTTTCTTGAAATGTTTTGAGATTTATGGGAGGGAAATTTTTTGGGTACAACATCTGCCCCTGTTCAATCTTCTTAAACTTGAGGATGTAGATTGGCTTTTCTGCCTTTCGTGATTCGAAGGTGGAAGATGATTGAACACTAGAGTGCCTAGAAATTTGCACTCGCATGAAGTGGTAATCGTTTTGTGATGTCGGGAATGGGCTTACAGATGTCATTTGTAAATGACTGATAAGAGATGGGTTTAAAGATTCCATCCGAAGGAGTGTCGATCGCAGAAGAAATTCCTTAGTGAGAGCTTGTATACCTATTATGGAGGAGGATTCCGCTGGGGAATGTTGTTCTCTGTCTTGAGAGAAATAGAATTTTGGGAGCTTCGGTCATCCGTTATTCTACTGAGAAATTGTCTCTTGGATGAAGAGGTGAACATGAACTACTATCTGGTTGTGATCCAGGCTTCATAGTGATAAGACCGACTGCTATCTGGTCGTAATCCAGGCTTTACAGTGACTTACTGGGGAGATGAGATTACACTTGCTATCCGGTCGTAATCCAGGCTTCGAATTTCTAAATTCTTATCTGGTCGTAATCCAGGCTTCAGAAGTAATTAAGTTGTTATTCGGTCGCCTCCGGGCTTCAACTTGAATTTAGGGCCCACTAATATCCGGTCGACTCCGGGCTTCTTAGTATTTGTCCAAGTAAACTGCTATTTGGTCGAAATCCAAGCTTCGCAGTGTCTTGTACTGTTATTTGGTTGTAATCCAGACTTCAGTCCTTTTATCGTTATCTGGTCGTAATCCAGGCTTCACGATGCTTTATACCATTATCTAGTCGAATCCAGGCTTCATGGTGTCTTGTACTACTATCTGGTCGTAATCCAGGCTTCACAATACCTTACTTCTTATTAGGTTATAATCCAGGCTTTAGAAGAAATCAAGTGGTTATTCGGTCGCCTCCGGGCTTCCCTTTGACTGTTGGGCCTACTAATATCCGGTCAAATCCGGGCTTCATAGTAATTGGCCGGGTGAACTGCTATTTGGTCGTAATCCTAGCTTCACAGTGTCCCTCACTTTTATCTGGTCATAATCCAGGCTTCAGTGTCTTTTACTGCTATCTGGTTGTGATCCAGGCTTTGCGATGTCTCATACCATTATCTGGTCGAATCCAGGCTTCATGGTGTTCGGAGAAATACAGATATTATCCAGTTGAATCCGGGCTTCATAACTCGTATTAAAGATATACCACTATCTGGTCGATTCCAGGCTTCGCGGTGTCTTTGGTTGCTATCTGGTCGTAATCCAGGCTTCATAGAAACTTGCATTGCTATCTGGTCATAATCCAGGCTTCACAATAACTTGTTGAGCTATTATACGGTCGTAATCCGGGCTTCACGGCTTGTGTTTATGGTATACCACTATCTGGTCGAATCCAGGCTTCATGGTACTTGTTGAGCTTTTATCCAGTTGTAATCCGAGCTTCACAGCTTGCTGGGGATTAAACAATTATCCGGTTAAATCCGGGCTTCATATCTTGCTTTTAAGAGATTCCACTATTTGGTCGAATCCAGGCTTTGCAGTGTTTGATATTGTTATTCGGCCGTTTTCTGGGCTTCACAATATGATGTAGAAATCAAGATACTATCCGGTCTGATCCGGGCTTCATAGCTTGAACTTGGTGAGAATTTGATTGTATCTTTCCTGAAAGGTAAAGGTTAGCTGTATGTAATGCATGATATGTATCAGGCAATGATGTTCTCAAAATAAATGAGATTGTGTTGTATGATGCGTATGCGCATGTCATGATGTATGGACATGAAATGTTTTTATGATATTCTCTAGTTGGGAAAATAAATCCCAGATGGCTGCTAGAGAATGAAAGATTTTCGCTCGCTGGGGATAACGACCGAAGGTGATTGAGATGATGATCCTGCTGGAGAATAAACCGACTCTGTGGGGAAGAGATAATTTGCTAGAAGATTTGATGATTTAGAGAAATAACCTCGGCTATGGATGAATTACCATTGCTGGCGGTGATGAACTCTATCGCGGATAAAGTTTCTGTTTTTGGAAGAAATAAACTCCAATGGGGATGGTCTTCCATCGTTGGTGATGGATGAACTCTCCTTGGGGAGAGTCTTACCGATTCATTTGCGAATGCGAATCTCAACTGGGGAGAACTAACACCACTGTCTTTTTCTTACTCTGCGGGGAGTGTACATATTTTTAGTCATTTTCTTCATCTGGGTCTATCCCTGTACCTGGTGAATAGAGAAACTGTAAGGTCTGGACTTTTCTTGTTTGCCCCTGTTTCTGATATTATGAGTAATTGTCTTTTGTTTCGCATGTAAATATTTATGAGCAACAATTATTGTCAAATGTATATATAAAAAATGAATCATTGGACGTTCTTGCAAAACAAAACAGAAAAAGAAAAACAATTTGAAATTTCTTTGTGAAAATGAATTGTATTGATTTTGAAGTTGGCCTGTAAATAGGCATTTTTGTACAAGAGGCTGACGTCCTAGTAAGAGAACGCCACCGAATGATAGAATTTACACAATTTGTGAAAAACAAAGAAAAACAACTATGTGAACAATCCTACTGGGTTCCAACTCTGCTATTACCCCTATGTCTTTGAGCGTCTCATCAGTTTGCTACTTGGTTGAAGGTAGATCAGATTGATCGGTGCCGTCCGAGCTTGATAGTCGATACTGAAGTCTGGTTGCAAGATGATCCAATGAGACATAGTGTTACGCTTTGATCCCTAATTTTTGCCTGGACCGCCTTTTCGGGTTTTCTGTCCATCGGGATACCCTTTTTTTCCCAAGCCGCCTTTTCAGGTTTTCGACTTGCCGGGTGTACATATTTTTTCATTTTTATCCCTTATTTTTTCCTAGGCCAGTCAACCTAGCGAGTCTTTGATTATGTGTAGTATTTTTTCACTATGTCTGCATTGACGGGGTGAGGAAGGTCGTCACCATCCATGGTGGTTAGAATCATAGCTCCTCCTGAGAAAATGTTCTTAACCACAAATGGCCCTTCGTACGTAGGGGTCCATTTTCCCCTGGGATCACATTGTGGAAGTATGATGCGCTTGATCACCAGATCCCCAACTTGATACTCTTGTCGTCTGACTTTCTTGTTAAATGCCTTGATCATTCGTTTTTGATACGTCTGACCATGACAAATAACAGTAAGTCTCTTTTCATCGATTAAGTTCAGCTGATCAAGCCGGGTCTGGATCCAATTGTCCTTGCTCAAACCTGCATCCTTCATAATCCAAAGAGAGGGTATCTGGACTTCAATAGGTAAGACTGCTTCCATTCCATACACCAAAGAGTAGGGTGTTTCCCCTGTTGAAGTCCGTGGTGAGGTGCGGTATCCATGAAGAGCAAATGGTAACATCTCGTGCCAGTATTTGTATGTCACTGTCATCTTCTGCACAATCTTCTTAATGTTCTTATTAGCGGCTTCAACAGGCCCATTCTTCTTCGACCGATAGGGAGAAGAGTTGTGATGTTGTATCTTGAACTGCTTGCAGAGCTCGGTGATCATTGTATTGTTGAGATTTGTACCATTTTCCGTAATGATCCTCTCTGGTACACCATATCAATAGATTAGATTGTGCCGAATAAACCGTGCCACGACGTTCTTGGTTACTGTAGCAAAGGAAGCTTCCTCAACCCACTTCGTAAAGTAGTCAATTGCTACCAGGATGAAACGATGCTCGTTGGGTGCAGTAGGTCTGATCTCGCCAATCATATCGATACCCCACATTGCAAAAGGCCAAGGAGCTGTCAAGATGTTCAAAGGAACCAAAGGTATATGCACCTTATCAACATAGACTTGGCACTTATGATAGGTTCGAGAATGTTGATAACAGTCGGCTTCCGTAGTGGACCAATAATATCCTGCCCGAAGGATTTTCTTTGCCATGGTATGTCCACTGGAATGAGTTCTGAAAGTACCTTTATGTAACTCTGCCATGATCCTTTCTGCCTCGTTCTTGTCCACACATCACAGTAAGGTTGAATCATGGTTACGCTTGTAAAGGATACCATTACTGATGAAGAACTTTACCGTGAACCTCTTCAGAAACTTCTTATCATTAACGGATGCACCCTCGGGGTACTCTTGAGCCTCAAGATACCTCTTTACCTCGTGAAACCAGGGTTTATCTATTACCTCTTCAATCTCAATGTCGCAGCAGCGTGCAAGTTTGTCCAACCTCTCAATGGTAATCTGGGGAGCCTCATTGTCCCACCTGACCTTGAACATAGAAGACATAGTAGCTAGCGCATCCGCTAACTGATTCTCCTCCCTGGGGAAATGTTCAAAGGTTATCTCCTTGAAGTGTGGGAGCAATGTCAGTACATACTCCTTGTAAGGAATAAGATTTGGGTGCTTCGTATCCCACTCGCCTTTGATCTGACTGGTCACTAGAGAAGAATCTCCGAATACACTCAAGAACTTTATCCTTACGTCAATAGCTGCTCGAAGGCCCATGATGCATGCTTCATACTCCGCCATGTTGTTGGTGTAGTTAAAACATAATCGGGCGGTGAACGGAGTATGACAACCTTTAGGAGATATGATCACGACGCCAATGCCATTACCCAACGCGTTTGAAGCTCCGTCAAAATACATAGACCATCGGGATCCCTCCTTAGTTCCTTCATCCGGTCCAGGTTTTTCACAGTCGGTTACCAACATGATGCTCTCATCCAGAAACTCGAAATTCATAGACTGGTAATCATCCACTGCCTGATGTGCCAAATGATCTGCCAACACACTCCCCTTGATTTCCTTTTGGGTCGTGTATTGGATGTCATACTCAGTTAAGATCATTTCCCTTTGGGTCCATCTTTGATATCAATAAAGTAGTGTGAGTCATCATATTCTGTCTCAGCCGGCGAGCATTCTATGCCAAAGCGCAACAAGTTTTCTCAAGCAGTGAGTATCGGGTCTCGCAGTCGGTAAACTTTTTGCTAAGGTAGTAAATAGCATGCTCTTTTCGGCCAGACTCGTCATGCTGCCCCAGCACGCACCCTATTGAATTGTCGAGTACTGTCAAGTATAAGATCAAAGGTCTTCCTTCAACTGGAGGCATCAGAATAGGTGGCTCTTGGAGATATTCTTTGATCCTTTCGAAAGTGGCTTGACACTCATCATTCCATCTTACCACTTGATCTTTCTTCAGCAGCTTGAAGATTGGCTCACAAGTAGCAGTCAGGTGTAAAATGAATCGGGCAATGTAGTTCAGACGTCCCAAAAAGCCTCTGACTTCCTTTTACGTTCGGGGAACTGGAATTTCCTGTATAGCCTTCACTTTTTCAGAATCCACTTGAATACCTTTATCACTAACGATGAAACCCAACAGCTTACCAGATCTTACCCCGAAGGTGCACTTGTTCGGGTTTAACCTCAGCCTGTACATCTTCAACCTGTCAAATAGCTTCTGGAGATGGTCAAGATGTTCTTCTTCAGTTTGGGACCTTGAAATCATGTCGTCAACGTAAACCTCAATCTCATGGTGAATCATGTCGTGGAACAAAGCAACCATGGCACGCTGATAAGTTGCCCCAGCATTCTTCAATCCGAACGACATGACTTTGTAGCAAAAGGTACCCCACTGTGCAATGAAGGTTGTTTTCTCCATGTCTTCGGGAGCCATCTGAATCTGATTGTAACCAGAAAAACCATCCATGAAGGAGAAGATCTTATGATGCATGGTGTTGTCGACCAGAACATCGATGTGGGGAAGTGGGAAATCATCCTTAGGGCTCGCCCTGTTCAGATCCCTATAGTCCACACACATTCGAATCTTACCATCTTTCTTGGGCACCAAAACCACATTGGCAACCCACTGTGGGTAAGAAGTAACTGCTAGAAAACCGGCATCAAACTGTTTCATGACCTCAGCTTTGATTTTCTCAGACATCTCTGGGCGCATGCGGCGAACTTTCTGTTTCACTGGAGGACAGTCTTCTTTAGTTGGCAAGCGATGAACCACGATATCGGTATCTAACCCAGTCATATCTTCATAAGACCAAGCAAAGATCTCGACATATTCACGTAGAATCTGAATCAACCGTTGCTTGACACTAGGCTCTAGATTTGCACCGATCTTAACCTCTTTCTTGTCCTCTTCCGTACCCAGATTCACTGATTCCACCGGCTCTTCATGAAGTTGTATGGCCCTCTCTTCTTGTAGTAACCGTCTAGCACGTTCCCCAGGCACTTCACAATCATCATCACCTTCATCCTCGGCTTGGTTGATCGGACTTTCGAAGTCATAACTGGCAGTAGCAGAGTCGTTATCAGTGGGATCAAGAGTGGATGTGGACCTGTATTATGATATGTGAGTGTGTGTAAGACAAATAGCCGTTTTGATAAAGTACAAGATAGAAAGGAAAAACAAGGAGCGCAAGATTTGTAAAGCAAGAAAACGTCCGATGTTTTATTGATGATATATGAAAATGAAAAATAATAAACCCTCACAAACAAAGCCAAGGTGCCTCGGGCAAGGCACCGGGTCGTAAAGTTTCAAATTATCGGTTACAAATTTCAAAACAAAAGTCTATTACTGTGTAATAAAAGAAACGGGCAGGAAGTCCTTTGCCGTCCAATTGTTAAAGCCACCATCGGTAGTCGGGTAAATCCAGCTGTCAAACTCTGACTCTTCTTCATCATCTTCAATTGCATTCACTTCCGGATTACTGATACGCAGGGGAGGTTTTCCAATCCGCGCACGTCGAACAACCCTTTGAGCTTCTACAGTAAAACCCAAACCAAACTTGTCAGTCTTGTGTGCAAAGTCAGGGAGTTGACCCCAATTTGCACACCCACCTTTTTCAATAACAACCCTGCCATCCTTGAGGGAAGCCATCTTCATCGGAGATTCTTCAGCAACAGTTTCAGTCGACGCCAGAGTCTGGGGGACCTCTTCAAAGTTCTGGCACGGGGTTTCGATGAACTCCCCATCCATTTCCACATACCGGAAGGAGTTAAGATGACTCACTATGTACTCCTCTTCCCCTCGTACTGTAACAATCTTCCCCTTCACTGGATATTTCAAAATCCGATGGAGCGTAGAAGTCACTGCCCCAGCCTTATGAATCCACGGGCGACCCAGCAAACAGGAATAAGATGGTCGGGTATCCATCACATAGAACGTAGATTCAAAAGTATGGGAACCAACCTTAACAGGGACGTCTACCTCCCCGTGCACCATCCTTTTGGACTCGTCAAAGGCCCTAACCACAATATTACCCGGCTTCAGAACCAACCCTTCACAATCCAACCAGTTTAATGCTTTCTTGGGTAAAACATTCAATGAGGACCCAATATCCACCAGTACATGGGCCAGAGTAGTGCCCCTTCACTCGATCGAAACATGCAGAGCGTCATTGTAATTTCTTCCTTTAGCAGTCAGATTTACGTCGGAGAAACCCAACCCGTTGTCAGCGGTCAAACTAGCCACACAGTCTTTGAATTGATCAGTAGATGTTTCCTGCGGCACATGCGCAGTTTTAAGGAAAGCAATTAAAGCCTTTGCATGGTGTTCCGAGCACAACAATAAGGATAACATGGAGATCTTCAACGGGATCTACCCCAGCTGCTCGACTACATTGTAGTCGCTCTTCTTGATAATCTTCATAATTTCCTCTATCTCCTGTCTAGAGGTTTCTACAACAATCTTCTTAGGCGCCTCCGTCCGGGAAGGCTCACCTGTGATCTCTTTGCCCAGAGCGTCAGATGACTCGGTGACAGGGGTGATAATTGGAATATGAACTGGGACAATAGCTGATGTACTGGCAGATGGAATAGCAACAGGCTTTCGAACAGTTGGAGGGGAAATCTCAGGAGAGAAGAGTCTTCCGCTTCGGGTGACCTTGCTAGACCCGACAATATTGCTGACATTAGTATAAGCCTCTTCAACCTTCAAGTCTTGTTTGATCCCATGATAATACACATCAGCCCCATAGTGCCACGGGACAGCCTTATCTGAAGTGTAAGGGATAGGACCAAGAATAGTAATGATTAATGGAGCAACTCTCGGAACAGATGTAATCCTAACAGGCTTTCTCGAGGATGCCTTGGAAGGATTGGCGGAAATGGTTATTATGGAAACATCTTCAACGGGAATCAACATAATCAAAGTCTTCTCGAACAGGATCTCTTTGTTATCCATCAGGCGTTGAACACCTGACTTCAATAAATGGGAACCAGCAGGCAGGATTGAACATAGGTGGAAACCTTCTCCACAACCCAGAAGTAAACCGGCCGATGATAGATTCTTCTTTACTGTCATTAACGGAGTAGAAATGTCTTCCACAGAGGTCACAAATGAATCATCGTCCATAACATTTACTCCATGCTTGGGCATAGGAGCAGTCATGACATTAGGCTTTTCTAGTGCGTCAAACTCAATTTCTTTAGCTTCAATCAAATATTGCACCTTATTCCTCAAGGCCCAGCAGTTGTTGGTATCATGCCCTGGGCTATCAGAGTGATAGGCACAACGGGCATTCGAATTATACAGCAGAGAGGTGGTACTGGGATTCTTCGGAGCTTCCCTCAGAGTTACCAGGTTGGTCTTCAATAACTGCGGTAAAATTTGAGATAAAGTCATACTGAGCCGAGTGTACTGTCTCTACGGTCTCTCTACTTTTTGCTGATTGTTGCATTGTGGGGCAACAATGGGTCTTGATATTACTACCGCATTCACTGCTTGGCGGCGTTCAGGTCGGTTTTGGCTCCTTGAGCTGTAAACTGCACTAGCTTCTTTCTTGAAAGGCTTCTTTTCTGTACTTGATGAAGCACTTTTCTGTATCTTGCCACTTTTGATACCAGCCTCTACTATCTCCCCAGTCATAATCAATTCAGTGAACCCAGCCGATCAACTACCAATCAAATAATTGAAATATGGACCAGACAAAGTCCCAAGGAACATATCCTCCAACCCCCTATCAGACAGAGGGGGTTGGACTCTTCCGGCCAGATCTCTCCACTTCTGAGCATAGTCCTTAAAGCCTTCGCTTGCACCCATTGACATACCCTGAAGCTGAGTACGCGTGGGAGCAAGGTCGGCGTTATACTGGTATTGCTTGTAAAAAGCAGCAACAAGGTCTTCCCAGTTGCGGACGTTAGCTCCTTCCAATTGATACAACCATTCAAGCTGAGTCCCCGACAGACTATCTTGAAAGAAATGGACCCACAGGTTTCTATCAGCAGTGTAGGGTTGAATTTTTCTAACGTGCAAGCGGAGGTGGAGCTTTGGACAGGATTCTCCATCGTACTTAGAAAAAACCAGAGCTTTAAACTTGTGAGGAATCACCACCCTAGATGCTAGTCCCAAATCTCCGAAGTCCAAACCGGGAACCTTCTGAATCTCCATAGCACTTAGTCGGTCTTCAAGTTGTTTGTACCTATCCTTAGTAGGAGGGTACTGTTCATCATCAACATCAGTATCATTATCAGAGACCACGGGACTAGGACCCTTTCTTTCCTCTTGATTCTCTCCTCCTCCAGATGAATGAGACAAATCAACTTCCTGTCGCAACCTATTCCCAAATCTGTGACCCATATTCAGCAGAACCACCTTCTTCTTCTTCTTCTTCTTCTTCTTCTTCTTCTTCTTCTCCTTCAGGATGAGAGTCTTCAAATCCTGTTGTCCTTTGGCCAAGTTCAAGAACATCTCCTGGAATTTAGCATTCTGAGCTTGAAGAGCTTTGATGGCTTGATCAGTAGGTGTTTCAGAAGACATTTTGTGCTGAAATAAACAGCGAAGAAGATGAGAAACCTGTAATGGTACCTGTGATGAGGTGCATGTTAATGGAATGCGTATGAAATGATTTCAAAGACTTTGGGAGATTCAAATTTGTAAAACAAGAAATAAACAAACTTTATTAGATTCAAACTTGTAAAATGTTTAACAATGCCTTTAAGGAATTACAAAAGAAATAAACAGAAAAGAAAATCTAACTAGAAACAATAAAAGACATCAGAAATCCCATGGTCATTTTCCCTTCATGCTGACATAATCATTGATTGTCCTTTCATTCTCAAGCTTCCTTGTAAGCTTCAAGATCTTCCTCTCTTGTTCATGATACTTCTCCCGGTAGGTATCCCTTTCTTCCTTTAACTGGATCCAAGATCTCTTCAATGCCCCAAGATCAATAGGCATATAGGGATGGAGGACTGTATGAGGAACACCTTCTTCATTAGTATGCTCTATAATCACCGACAAAACAGCTTCATAAGGTATCCCCAGCTTTTGAGCACGGGCTCGAACCCACTGGAGATAAGGTTGCATAGGGAGAGAAGTCTTTAATCCTAGCTCTTGAGGGTCAGACCTATTCACCATGCCCCAGGCTCGTATAAACCTTCGGCGATGCTCTTTAACATCCTCCTTATAGTCAAAGACGATATCTGTAAGAAGCAGCTCACGGGGACCGTCTCTCCGAGCGCATCCAAACTATCGTAAAGCCAAACAAGGATTATAGATTATTCCCCCTCTAATTCCAAGCAATGGGACATTAGGGTATTCCCCACATCGATCAATGACAGCTACTCTTTCCATATCCTTAGAACTCCAAAGGATGTCCGTATGAGCAAGGGACATGATTCTGTAAGCCAAACCTACACCTTCCTCATTCTTCAATATAGACTTGGGGAGGTGTGAAATAAACCACCTCGCCAGCAGCGTTGTGCAACACATGAGGGTCTCCCTTCTTCTCACAGTACGAGTATAAAGGGCATGCAGAATGTCACCCAGAAGAGTAGGCACTGGATTATGAGACAAGAAGATCTTGACCGCATTCACATCTATGAAGGAATCTGGATTCGGGAAAAGAACCAAGTCGTAGATGAGGAGAACCAAGATTTCTTCAAATGCTTGAAAGTCCAAACTATCCCAGAACTATTGAGCTGGATCCATTAGAAACTTATCCAAGAAACCTTTAACCCCGCTCCGTGTCTCCTAGTTGGATACTACATCAACCCTTTTTTAGATGTAAGGCTACAGAAATGTCCTCAGGTCTAGGAGTCTCTTCCAAACCTGTAAAGGGTGTCTTCTCTAGAATGGATATGCCCAGCAAGTCAGAAAACTCCTCCAAAGCAGGAACTAGCTGATAATCCAGGAAGGTGAAACAATGATGCAAGAGATCAAAGAACTGGAACAGCACACTCATCATTTGCTCATCCAACTTTGAAGTGACCAGGATAAGGAGATGACCATGCCTTCTAACAAATGAAGAAGTATCATGAACTTTTGAGACTAACTCTCTGAGCTGAACATGTATCTGCACGAAGTTAACTCGAATGGTGTTTCTGCGTACTGAAGCCATAATCTGCAAAACAGAACAAAGATAAATCCCCTCGGTCTTTAAAATGGCCAGTCTAATGAAGTATGCATGCTATGTCATGATGCATGATGTCATGATAAAACACACAACATGCATAGCAGGTAATAAACATGGTAAAGGAAAACAATTCACACAAGAGCCCTTAAGTCTCAGGCTTGCATGGGGTCTAAGTACTACCCTCTTGAAGTTCAATTGGCTTCAAACTGTCCTAATAATAGTAACCGGGTTCTAGAGTTTCTCAATATCACTGACCATCCTCCATCGGTCATGGTTTCAGCTCACACAATCTTTTCTTGCAGCCAAAACTATCTAGAGAGTATGGTCTCAATGAGTGCAGTATCGAGTATCAACCAGTTCCCAGCTCTACACTGAGACCGGCTATCTCACTACTTCCTATGGCCAAGTTGGTCAGTTATAGGTTCTAAGGTCAGTTGATGCTTAACGACCCATATAACAGCCCCATACTCTCCTTGTTCCTCCATAAGGGATACTGGTACCAACTAATGTGCCACATCAACGTAGCTACTGCTTCAACCGTATCGGTCTATGCCGTACAGTTCCCTCACAGTTTATTGCTACTTACCTAACAGGTTTTCCCCAGATCCGGGTTAGGATCTATAGTAACTCCAATACAAAGCCCACAAAGATAATGCACTCAAATCAAACAATAGAAGCAATATGATGAACTAATCCTAAGGTATACCCCACTTATTAATCCCCAGTAGAGTCGCCAGTTCTGTGATACGGTGGCTAGAACCAGACTGTTTTAGCAAAATGCTGGTTTGCATTTTGTGTTTGTGTTTGCAAAATGTCGCGGTAAGCAAGAGTCGCCACCAACTTTTATTTTATCCAACTAGAAAGGAAAAAAGCACAGAAAAATTCCTTTTTCGAGATTTTGAGTACGGGGGGTAGATTATAGAAAGGGAAGGTATTAGCACTCTTTCTATCCGTAGTTATCTACGGGCTCTTAGGTACCTGCTCATCATTTTCAAAATTGCTTGTGTGTGTTTGATTTGAAAAAAGTTTTTTGTTTGACTTCGATTTAACCCTTGCTTCTGTCTTCAAGAGTGTTACGAAGTTATTTTGAAAAACATTGTTTGAAAGGAGTGTAAGTGTGAAAAAGTTTTAGTTGGTTTGAGCAAGTACTTAAGAGCTAATCTACCTACTCGAAAAAAGAATTATTTTATGTTCGTTTCCTTTAGACAGCGCTATCCTACTAGTAGTGAGTGGGTAGCACCGTCATTGGAGTTTTAAAGGGTCAATTTGAAAAGGGATGTACGATCACTAAAGCAATGTTAGGATGTCTTAGTAGTAACTCTAATGTCTTAAGATCGTATTCGAGGCAACAATATCCGAGGCAACCTTTCCGAGGCAACTTTGATCTTTGAGACAAAAGAGTGACCACTAAAATACCCTATACTCAATGATCGTTTATCGAAGGCAACCGAAGTGAGAGTATACCCTAGGAGTGCGCATGTGCGTGTGATTCAATTTCAAGTTTATTATCTTTGCACATTTAGGGTTTGCTAACTGTTTTAAAGTTAATTATACATTCTTGTCATGCAACCCTAATATTCATACATCTAACAGTTAATATTTTGTGCGGAAATTAAAGATGCGGAAAGTAAAGCTACTCTATTACAAGGCTTCGTGTATTTACATAGCCAAAAACAAACCCGTCAAAACGATAAATGAAATAGAGAAAAGTCCTAATTAATCTATTACAACTTGTGAGCAATTACATTAATATGGCAAAATAAGATAATAAAGTGCGCGCGATGAAATTAAGAACGATAAGAAATTAGGGTTTTGACCCCGTCTAACCTAAACGAAAAAGAAATTATTTTTCTTGTTTTTAATTATTTTCAAGAAAAAAGGAACAAGGTTTTTAAATTAAATACAAAATTAATTAGTAATTAAATTAATTAAAGAAAATGAATTACATGACCTATTTTTGTGTTTTTTGTTATTTTTAAGAAAAAGAAAATAGAATTTAAGTTAGAAACAAAAACCCTAATTATTCTAATCGTTTTTAATTTATTTACAAAATAATTAAAGTTACCTAAAATTAAACCTAATTCAATTAATTTTTGTATAAAAAATAAATATCCTAAATCTAATTGGATGAAAATATATTTTTGTGATTTTTTGATAAAAAGAATTATTTTTTATGTTAGTAAAAATAAATTAAATTAATTAAATGAAAGAAAAAAATATAAAAAGAGAAAGAAGAAGAATTGGGTCTGAGAAAGTAATTTGGAGGGGGTGCATTGCTAGCAATCTGGGCCCAAGAGAAGGTCCACGTTGACTTCCCCTGACTCCATGTTGTGCATTGACTGGTGTGTACCATGGACACCATATCATGGCCATCAGATCTGGCTTCCTGGACATCTGGTTGGTTGTGCCTTGAGGTCATATGGTAGTCCTCGTGCTTGGTGGAACATGCAATCTGTAGAGAAAATTCAAGAAAAATGCAAATGTTGGAGGCAGGGGTCGAACCCCTGACCTCATGCCCTCCAATGCCTTAGCGCTTCCCTGGCCACCACTGGGCCATTTGGTTCAATTGATTGTTAAATGAAACAAAAATAATAAAATGAATAAAATGACACTAGCTGTAAAACATGCGCCAGATTTCAAATGAGCGGATGAGATGGAGCCACGTATGTCATCTTCTTCCTCTCTCCGTTGGTAAAAGTCACAGACTTTTACCTACGGTCATATGTCCATAGCTACAGATCCTGCAATTCTCAAAATCCAACGCAAGCATGATAAATAAAATCTAAGGCCATGTATTGATTCGTCTTGGCCTACTGAGCACGATGGTGCCCTTCTTGTGGCCCAATTTTGCATGCATAGAAAGATCCTAAAACAAGAACATGAACCCTAGCAATGGTGGATTTTGATACAACTTCCAAAAATGCAATTAAATGATATAGACAGCTTGGAAATGTGTAAGGAACAAGAATATATGATTATTTCATGCTATAAGTGCCATAATCATGCAATTCGATTTCAAAAAAAAGTCCAAAGTCGTGACTGACTTAGAGTTGTTTTTTGCGCTGAAAAAGGCTTGTTCTTGATTGGTACAACCTCTTTGCAATCCCAGGAATCGAATGAGATGGCTAGGGGACCTTGAAAACGTCTAGAAATATGAAATCAACTCATCACTTTTTGTGATTTTTTTCAAGTTTGTTCGGCTCTCTCACGCCTCCAAAACCTTCTAATATTTGTCTGCAAATGTTCTCTATATACTGAGGAATGAATTAGGGTTGAAAACATGATCTCAATCTTTCTCCATTATAGCTTTTGATTTGGATTTGATTCACTTGAAAATCCTTATAAAAATAGGTCAAACTCAATCTATTTATGCATACAAAGGCCTTGCACGAATTCAATCACTTTCCAAATGGATATAGGACCTGAAGCATGCACAATATCTTGAGGTTCCAATGTTTTAGATTTTTTTTCATGATTTGTTTTGATTTAAATTGATTTAATTCAAATAAAAATCAAAATAAATAGTAAAAATAATATAAAGACAATTGGTTAGGGCTAGGGCTCGTGTACCATGCTAACAACTCAAAACAAGTTCAAAAAGTTAAGCTCATTTAGCAAAAGTTGCAATTTGAGGAATAGTTGACTTTTGAAAATTTTGCAAAAAGGGTCAACTCCACCAATGCATAACTTCCTCAATTTTGACTCTTTGAAGGTATTCTTGGACTTTTTAGAAATCTTGAGATGTCATATAAGCAAGCCTTTTGGTATCATCTCAATTTGGTATTCCATATTCATGTATGAAGCTTTGACAAAAAAGGTGTTTTTGTTGACTTTTCAAAGTGACCTATAATGTCCAAATTCATAACTTCTTGTGAGTGCATATTTTGAACTTGGGAGCTGAAGATGGATTATAGATAATTGCATCCTCTTCAAAATTAGCTTTGGATGGGTAATTTCTCATAAAGTATGAGAAAATTATGCTTGGTCAAAGTTGAGTTGACTTTTCCTACAAAACCCTAATTTAGCAAATTTTGGTTCTTGATGAATTATGAGCAATCCTTGATGAATCATGATAAATCCTTGATCAAATGATGAATGATACTTCAAAATGAGTATGTTGACCAAAAATCTTGAAGTTTGACTGTATGTGGGCCACATATGACTTTTGCCCTAGCACAGTCGATTTTCAAGCCTTTGAGCAATTGACTGAGCAAACTTCCTCTGCAAGGCTTGAAACTGGACATGGATGATCTTGAGAACATATAAGGACAATGGTGAGAATTTTGGATCCCTTGGACTCAAGTATCTTGATGCAACATTAAACCCTAATTTGAGGTAGACTGCCTTAGGATAGAGTTTGTCTGGTCAACCCTTGGACTTCCTCGAGCAACTTGAGGATATTTCTTGAAATGTTTTGAGAAATATGGGAGGGAAAATTTTGGGGTAAAACAGTAGGGCTGCGAGAAGGAACCTGGATAGTAGGGTTACTTCGATATGAAAGCTTGAATGGTAGGGATGCGAGAAGGAACCTGGATAGTAGGGTTACTTCGTTATGAAATCCTGTATGGTAGGGATGCGAGAAGGAACCTGGATAGTAGGGTTACTTCGATACGAAAGCCGGGATAGTAGGGTTGTGAGAAGGAACCTGGATAGTAGGGTTACTTCAATATGAAAGACTGGATAGTAGGGCTGCTTCGGAATGAGTTTGGGTAAAACTACAGAGGGAACCTGGGTAAAGTTGTTCTTGTTCCACCGATGATTACTCTGTTTAGATTTGAGTGTTGATCATGGATCTTATGGAAATTGTTGATAATAACTGTCTTTCCTGAGAGGAATATAGGGTTAGTTATGTGCGATGCATGAGATGCATTGTGATGAGGTTCTCAAAATAACTGAGATTATGTTATATGTAATGTATGCAAATGTCATGATGAATGACCATGAAATGCTAACGTAATAAACTGAGTCTGGGAAAATAAATCCCTGACTGCTGTTTGGAGAGTATGAGAAATGGTACTCTTGACTGCTGTAAAAAAAACATAGTTCCACCACTTCTGTTGGGGATGGTGAACAAAGATGACTATGCTGGGGATTTGCATCCATTCTGCTTGAGAACAACTCTACGGGAGAATAACTCTGTTGGAGAGGAGATACTTTCTTGACAGATCTGCTGATTTGGATAAATAAACTCCACCAGGGATGAATTTGCGTTGCTGGTGATAATGAATTCTGTTGTAGATTGAATTGCTGCTTGTGAGAGAAATAAACTCTGCTTGGGGAAAAATTTACCAACTCACTCGCGATTGTGAACCTCAGTTGGGGAGAGTTATGTCCTGTTCGGGAAAGCTACCTATGATACGGTGGCAGAACCGACTGTTTAATACTGGTTTGCATTTTGTGTTTTTTGTTCGCAAAATGTCGCGGTAAGCAAGAGTCTCCACCGACTTTTATTTTATCCAACTGGAAAGGAAAAAAGCATAGAAAAATTCCTTTTTCGAGATTTTGAGTACGGGGGGTAGATTATAGAAAGGGAAGGTATTAGCATCCTTTCTATCAGTGGTTTTCCACGGGCTCTTAGGTACTTTCTCATCATTTTAAAATTGCTTCCGTGTTTGTGTGTTTTTGAAAAGTTTTTGTTTTACTTTGATTTAACCCTTGCTTCTATCTTCAAGAGTGTTACGAAGTGTTTTTTGAAAACTTTGTTTGAAAAGTGTGTAAGTGTGGAAAAATATTTGTTTATTGAGCAAGTACCTACTAGCATCTACCTACTCGAAAGAAGAATGTTTTTGTTCTTGTTTCCTTTAGACAACGCTATCCCACTATTAGTGAGTAGGTAGCACCGTCGTTGGAGTTGTAAGGGTCAATTCGAAAGGTACGTACGATCACTAAAGCAATGTTAGGACGTCTTAGTAATAACCCTAATGTCTTAAGATCATATTCGAGGCAACATTTCTGAGGCAACCTTTGCGAGGTAACATTTCCGAATGGGAATTTTGATCTTTGTTTAGACAAGAGAGCGACCATTATAATACCCTATAGTTAATGATTGTTTATTGAAGGCAACCGAAGTGAGAGTATACCCTAGGAGTGCACATGTGCGAGTGATTTAATTTCAGTTATTATCTTTGCACATTTAGGGTTTGCTAACCATTTTAAAATTATCATACATTCTTGTCATGCAATCCTATTATCATACATCTAACAGTTAATATTTGCGAAAATTAAAATGCGGAAAATAAAGCTATGCTATTACAAGGCTTCAGATAGGGGGATTAATTAGATAGCCAAAAACTCGTAAAACAATAAATAAACGAAAAATCCTAATTAAACTATTACATTCCGTGAGCAGTTACATCAATATTGTAAAATAAGTAAACGTGCGCGATGAAACGAGAACGAAAGAAAATTATGGTTTTGACCCCGTCTAAACCTAATTAAAAGAAAAATCATTTTTTGTTGTTTTTGATTATTTTAAGAAAAGAATAAGGTTTTGATGAATAAATACAAACCTAATTACTAATTAAATTAAATTGAGAAAATAATTAACTTTGGCCTATTTTTGTATTTTTGTTCTGTTGAGAAAAAGAAAATAAATGTTAAATTAAACAAAACCCTAATTTTCTAATTCGTTTTAATTTATTTACAAAAGAATTAAAGTTACCTTATAATTAAATTAACTAATTAAATTAATTTTTGATAAAAAATAAAACCTAAACCTAATTTGATGAAAATTGATTTTATGAATTTTTGTAAAAAAAGAATTAATTTTGTGTGTTAGAAAATAATCAAAATAATTAAATAAAAGAAAAATATAAAAGAAGAAAAGAAAAAGAGAATTGGGCCTGTTTGCTAGCAATTGAGGGGGTCTCCATAGCAATTCTGGGGCCCAAAGACAAAGGTCCACGTTGACCCTCCTGATTTCCATGCTGCAAGTTGACTAGGTCCACGTTGCCACCGACTTTTATTTTATCCAACAGGAAAGGAAAAAAGCACAGAAAAATTCCTTTTTTGAGATTTTGAGTACGGGGGGTAGATTATAGAAAGGGAAGGTATTAGCACCCTTTCTATCCGTTGTTTTCCACGGGCTCTTAGGTACTTGCTCATCATTTTAAAATTGCTTTCGTGTTTGTGTGTTTTTGAAAAGTTTTTGTTTTACTTCGATTTAACCCTTGCTTCTGTCTTCAAGTGTGTTACGAAGTGGTTTTTGAAAACTTTGTTTGAAAAGTGTGTAAGTGTGGAAATTTTTTTGTTTATTGAGCAAGTACCTACTAGCATCTACCTACTCTAAAGAAGAATGTTTCTGTTCTTGTTTCCTTTAGACAACACTATCCCACTATTAGTGAGTAGGTAGCACCGTCGTTGGAGTTGTAAGGGTCAATTTGAAAGGGACGTACGATCACTAAAGCAATGTTAGGACGTCTTAGTAATAACCCTAATGTCTTAAGATCATATTCAAGGCAACATTTCAGAGGCAACCATTCCGAGGCAACATTTCCGAACGACACTTTTGGTCTTTGTTTAGACAAGAGAGCGACCACTAAAATACCATATTGTAGCGGTGAAAATCGGAGATCAAGCTATTAATTAACTTGACTCACAAAATCAAGAGTCGCCGCCGCGCTTTATTATTTCCAAGGGGAAAGGGAAAAGAGCGAAATAAAACCCTAAAACATGCAATGTAAAATAATACTTAAAAGTGATGAAAATACAATGCGTTTTTGAAAGAGATCAAGAGTTCGGGGGTTGGTTATACAATGGGAAGGTATTAGCACCCAATGCATCTGCGGTACTCCGCATGAACCTTTTGGAATATCTGTTTTTGGTTAAAATTGTTTGTTATATACAAGGGTGTATTTATCTATAACTATGTTTGTTTAAGGGGAAAGAAATGAGTTTTTATTATTGCGTTCGTGAGGGTTTCGCGACCCTTTGCCTACGTATCCAATGAAGGAATCAAAACACTGTAGTTCCTCTAGAAAAAGTTGATTTGTTTGTGTTTTTTAGTGGGCGACATTAACGCACGCATTCTAGAAATAGGCACGGCCGGTATCGCGGTAGAATGGAGATAACATGCCCTTGGGGGGAGTTTTGATTTGTTGAGTGTTTTGCGAGTTTTAAGATATATTCAAGTAATGATTAAAGAGTGTTTTTGGATTTTTTTTTGGTTTGTTTACTTGTTGATTTTATCTTTCCATACGCCTAATTACTAACATTTGTACAAAGTAAATAAAAATGCAGAAAGATAAAAACCTATGCTATTACAACCATATCAAAAGGCATAAAAATATGAAGGAAAAAATAAGATAAAAGTAAGAAAAGTGAGTGTCTTTCGATTGAGGGGAAGCAACCTTCGATTTGCACTCTGTTGGCCTCCTTTGATTGGGGCTGGCAACAGCAAAGTCACGTCTTTCGATTAGGCTTTGGCACCAGTCAGGTCATGGCCTTCGATCAGGGGCTGGCACCAGTGAGGTTCTGTCTTTCGATTGGCCTGGAAGTCAGTGTATGGTGAAGCCTTCTGGTTCTGCCTTTTTGTCTTCTTCGACCGGAGGTTGAAAGCAGTGAGGGAATGCCTTTCGACTGGACATGGTTTGCCTCCTGGTTGTCTCTCTCGTTTGACCTGGAGAAAAAGGGTAGAAGCCATAAGCTTCGTTTCCTATTTCCTATTTCCTGTTTCTTTCATTTAAAGCATTAAATGGCAACATGGCCCGAGGCCATGCTAGTATTTGTCTTTCAAAAAGTTTAATAGCTAAATCTAGTTCAGGTAAACAGAAAGCAAAACGAAAGAGGTAGCTCTGAAAGATATGTTAAAAATGTGGAAACGAAAGGAACAATGGTATGTACAATGTTTCAAACGAAAAGGAATTGTATTTACATGTTACGAAACGAAAAGTTCAAAGGTAAGAGTGACTTACCTTGCTTCAGACCTTGAATGGATGTGGGATTCAAACTTGAAATGCTACCTGGACGTTTCTGGAATTCGAAGAGTAGTCACAGGGGGTTTGCTTTTGGTTCGAAGGGTTGTCACAGAAGGTTGTCTTTGAGTTTTAACAAACTTCTATGTGTGGGGTGTTCTTCAGAATCAAAAGAGATGAGTGTTTGGGATTCTGGGTTTTGATTTCTCAAGTGTTGATGAACTTGAGAGTTTTGTTGTGTTTGAGAGAATTTGGAGGATTCGTTCCTCTGGTCCAAAGATCCTCTCTTAAACATGTGTTGGAGCCTCTTATTTATAGGCAAAGTTGGCTGAAGTTTTTGGAGGGAAAACAAAATAATTTGAACAATTTGGGTAAACTGCTCTTTGTAGCCTTCGAGGGACAGTGGTTGTATGCTGTTTTGGTGCAAGAAATTGGGCAGTGCAGGACTGCTGTGCAGCAGTTTTGGAGTTTTATGGCCAGTGTACCATGTCTGAACTTGGCAGCAAGCATCTTTGAATATTTTATCCTTTCATTTTGACCCTCCTTCGACCAGATTCTTCTTCCAACACATTGTTTGACTTTCCTCCAACAAGTGTCCTTCGAACGAATCATCTTTGTGCATCATTTGAAGGGGCCAAATATGTGCTGAAGTTTGTCAAGGATGGAAATGCAGCATACTAAAGAGAAATGTTGTCCAGTCGAAGCTAGTACAAACATAGTCAATGTCTTGCCGAAGCCTGCATGGAGGAGGTCTAAACTTTGTGACTCCAAGCAAGCACACAAAAGGTCAATGCTCAAATAAAGACTTGCACGAAGGGAGCCACATGCCCAAACGAATCTTGGATCGAAACAAGTATATTGCCCAATCGAAAACCCGTGTTCGAAGGAAGCAATGTTGCCCAATCCAAGCATGTGGATCGAAACAAACATATTGCCCAATCGAAAGCCCATGTTCGAAGGAAGCAATGTTACCCAATCGAAGCATGCATGCAGGCAGCAAACTTGTCCAGTCGAAGCAGGCTTGCAGGCAGTAAACTTGTCCAATCAAAGCAGGCTTGCAGGCAGTAAACTTGTCCAATCGAAAGGCTGAATCGAAGGAGACCTGTCAGCACATGAAATCAAAGAAACAAAAAACACACATTTCGTGCTTGATTAGAAGTTAGTGATACATAGGCTAAGAATGTTCAAAACACTTGACAATTTCTGCATAATCAATGCTCGAAGGTGAGAGGTTAAAATTGACTGTATTTAGTGACCTTGACTTTTGTATAAAAATGCAAAAATAAAAATGGGATCTTAGGTAAAAAATTAGGGTATGACAGATGCCCCTATTTAAGTTTATTCTATCTGGAGATATGAAGATTGGGATCTTCAATTCGGCGAGATTGAAGGGGCTTAAATATAGAATACACAATTTTTGGCCTTAAGATACCGCAATTATGTTTATGATCTGATATGAATGTAATATTTTGAATTTAATGAGGAATGATGCCGTATGAGACAAACTACTGCTGGAAAAACCAAACATATCATACAGTAATCCCACAGGGGAACAAATTATAACTCCACTGGGGAAACAGAGTCATAGACTTAAAATGAGAGACTCTTATTAGAGAATAACTTTGAGGGAAGAAATGAATGATTTACATCAGTATTGAGACTGGAAAATAAATGATTTACATCAGTACTGAGACTGGAAAAGAAATGATTTACATCAGTACTGAGACTGGAGAAGGAAATGATTTACATCAGTACTGAGACTGGAGAAGGGAAATGATTGACATCAGCACTGAGACTGGCAAATGAACATCTCTGACTTCTAAATTACACCAAGAACGGTAACACATTTCTTCTTTAACCAAGGTATCACTTCAAAAGGATAAAATACAAGCTTCCCCATGGAACTCTTCCAAAGAGGTTTCGTTTGCTGAGTAAACTTTATTGTTGGGGATACACAAGCTGCTCAAGTAAAGAGGCCGCCTCTTGCTATCTTTCAAAGGTGTCAATAACATACAAGTTGCTCATGAAGAGACCGTCGCTTGCTGTTTTTCAAAGATAACAATAACACAAGTTTCTCATGAAGAGACCGCCGCTTGTTGTTTTTTCAAAGGTAACAATAACATACAAGTTTCTCATGAAGAGACTGCCGCTTGCTGTTTTTTCAAAGGTAACGATAACATACAAGTTGCTCATGAAGAGACTGCCGCTTGCTGTTTTTTCAAAGGTAACAATAACATACAAGTTGCTCATGAAGAGACCGCCGCTTGCTGTTTTTTCAAAGATATCAATAACATACAAGTTGCTCATGAAGAGACCGCCGCTTGCTGTTTTTTCAAAGGTATCAATAACATACAAGTTGCTCATGAAGAGACTGCCGCTTGATGTTTTTTCCAAGGTATCAATAACATACAAGTTGCTCATGAATAGACCGCCACTTGGTGTTTTCAAAGGTGACAATAACACACAAGTTGCTCATGAAGAGACCGCCGCTTGATGTTTTTTTCAAAGGTAACAATAACATACAAGTTGCTCATGAAGAGACCGCCGCTTGATGTTTTCAAAGGTGACAATAACATACAAGTTGCTCATGAAGAGACCGCCGCTTGATGTTTTTTCCAAGGTATCAATAACATACAAGTTGCTCATGAAGAGACCGCCGCTTGATGTTTTTTCCAAGGTACCGATAACATACAAGTTGCTCATGAAGAGACCGCCGCTTGCTATTTTTCAAAGGTATCAATAACACACAAGTTGCTCATGAAGAGACCGCTGCTTGCTGTTTTCTCAAAGGTGTCAATAACATACAAGTTGCTCATGAAGAGACCGCCGCTTGCTGTTTTCTCAAAGGTATCAATAACATACAAGTTGCTCATGAAGAGACCGCCGCTTGCTGTTTTCTCAAAGGTATCAATAACATACAAGTTACTCATGAAGAGACCGCCGCTTGCTGTTTTCTCAAAGGTGTCAATAACATACAAGTTGCTCATGAAGAGACCGCCGCTTGCTGTTTTTCAAAAGAACAATAACATACAAGTTGCTCATGAAGAGACCGCCGCTTGCTGTTTTGTTAAGATTCCCAAAAGAGTGTCGCAACAACACCACCTAGAAATAAAGTTCATCTTCAATGGGAAACCATGAATAGATTCTTCCTGAGATGACCAAGTATTTAAATTGCAAAATAAATTCACTCTCCATCTAGGTTTCACAGCCTAGAGAGATCCACGGGGTACCGTTCACAAGAGACAAAGCTCAATCCAGGAATAAACTGGAGAGAAAACAGTCAAACAAGACTCCGCCCAATGAGGAAACAACTCAAATGGGGATTTATCCCATCCAGAGATGGAAAAGGAAAGCTAAAGCAAGATTCTTCCACGAGAATTAACTTAGTGGGGAATTAGAAAGGAGGCACACTTTCTGCTTAAGTTGACACTCTATTTGGAAAGATCAAATACGCTCTTTGAATAGACATAACCAAGGTATATGAACTCAATGACATCAACAAATACAAATGTGCGTGCATGATGCAAGTGTGAATGAATAAATGAATGTCATGTATATGATTGACAAAACAGATAGAAAAGATAAACTGGAGATGATAAGACATCATAGTACAACTCGACACTCGGCTAATCTCAACAGGATGTGAACATTACTGGAGATAGAACAAAAGTCATCATTGGAGTAAGGTCTTTTTACAAGGGTTAAATATCTTTGGAGAGGAAGATATTTTTTGGTAGAAACCCCAAAGTCCAGTCTTCTATCGTCAACAATCCATTGAAAGGATAACAACACGAACAATGCTTCAGTTGGAAAAAGTCTTTCTTAGCTGAAGATACTAGGAACACCACCCTCTGATAATGTGTGTAAAACATATCACATATCTTAACAAATCTGGATTGCCCTTGGGACTAATTTTGGATGCCCCAAGTTTACTGCTGATAAGCTGCATGTTGCACGACAATTCTTGCGAATAACTTCACTTCTAAAATGCCCCAAGCTATATGGTTGATGAGGAGAAATCGTCTCAAGAGGATTTTACAAAAGACCTGGCATCCACCATGCTCTAGTGTCTTCAAACTCTTAGAGAGATTCGTCAAATCTCGATGTGATTTCCCCGGATTGACTGTACTTGTCACAACAAAGTCTTCAAATTTTGCCCCAAAAGGGTAAACAAGTTGGGAAAGCATTAACTGGGAGAAGTAACATGTTCGTGCTTAAGGTCTTCAGCTGACATGCCCCTAGATATGATTTTTTCTTGAAATGATTCGCCAATTTCTCAACATAGTTTCAGGCCTTAAAAGAATAAACTCATCACTAGTGCTTATATGTGAGCTTCCTTGAAATCAAACAAATGTTTTGCAGTTATAAAAAGTTTATTATGAGAATGAAAATTCTAATGCAACAATTATGTAAGTCTTGAAGATTTTGAAAAGATATCGCACAAACTTTGCGAGTTAGAGCAACATTTATTTTTGTATAGCAAAAACATATGATACCAACATAACTATTTAGAAAACATTCATGGGAGTCAGGAACACTATCTCATTGTAATATGCTTTCAAAATAACCTTTCTTCAATTAGGACTTTTGAAGGTTGTAACGTGGCCTGGTTCGTGGTTTTTAGAAAAAAGATTTTTAAGGCTCAAAATTTATAGGTGCCCACCCATTCTTCGTGATGTTCTCCAACCCTATGTTCAGTTAATTCAATATGAGTGTTCATCTCTCAAAAGGATTTTGTGACGGTTAAGGAAACGACGATGCTTTCGGAGTAGAAACCACCCTTATGTCTTCGTGTTTGTAGTCACCAATTTGTTCTTTGCTGAGGACTTTTCTTTGTAGTCCTTTCTTTGCAATTTTTATTTTCCCTAACTTTTGCCTGAACTAATTCTTTTGAATTGATAGTCCAACGGGATGCCCTAATTTTTTGCCTAAGCCGCACATTTTCAAGTTTTCGACTTAGCATGCTTTTTCTTTTTTACTTGATTTTTGATTTTTTTGAACAAAACTGTGACATTAGCTTGTCTTTACTTGTTGAGAGGATTGTGACTTCCTCGTTTCTTGATGAATGAGGGGTAACATTTTGGTTCCACATCTTCTAGATTCATTATACATGAAGGATATCCCTCGTAGTTTCTCTTCAAAAATATCTTCCTTATGAATTTTGAACACTCAATCAGATTAACTGAAAACTACCCTGCCCCAGGTTAAATTTTGAGGGTTTTTTGTATAGAAAAGAAACTTCTACTTCAAGGCTCAAAAGGGGTTAGCAAGGGATTATCTTCCTTATATCTCCAGTGTTTAGGGATTTGAAACAATGCCTGTACATCGTCAGCAAGATTTTATTCAAAAAGCATACAACCAGAGACTTTGTGTTCTTTAGATCATCATCCTTCCTTCAATCTCTGCCTAGGCAAGAGAATGAGCAACAAGTTGGTATCATAATGCAAAAAGAAATTTAAAATTTGAAAACAAATATGAGTGAAACAAATGAATTTCTTCAAGGCACACATACTCATTGTATTAATATAATCATTCAGATGCAAATAAGTTCTTACATGCAAACAATGTTTTGATAAACAAGAAAAATTACAAAAAGCAGAAATAAGTTAATAATCTGGGAAGGCTTTCCATCTGGATTTGTGCTGAAGGAAACCTCTCCTTAACTTCAAGGCCAAAATCAACAGAGATTCACTTATGCTTTAGCAAAGGGGTTGACTTGAATGTTAAGACTGTTGTCTTTAAATGATAAAATACCACCTCTGACCATCTTCTGAACCTTAATATTCGAAGCAAAGCAACCAAATTTTCAACCAAACCAGTTAAGTGCTCCACACTAGCTTTCAAAATATTCATCTCTCTACGGAGTTCAGAAACCTCTTGCTTGATATTCTCCACTATTATCTTAGCGCGAGTGTTGTACTGGTGAGACCAAAGGAAAAATAAGACTTGGAAAAAGACCTTTGAAAGTGAAACAAAGAATGATGCATGATATGTGAATGTAAAAGAGAGTTTTTATTTGATTTTCAAGAAACTCAAGATATTAATTTGTAAACATCAAAATATGAAGATAGAAGATGAATTTTAAATTGGATCAAAGTGTTGATCAAGTTATCATCAAGATCAATCATCCATTTTGGTGGATTAGGGTTTTCACCCTATCAACACCCAAGATCCATTGAGCTTGATGAAACTTGTGATGTTTACAAAGAAAGGCTTCCAAATTTCTTGAAAATCAAGTGAAAAAGAGTTTCATGGATGCATGAAGGCATGGCTATGCAACAACCACAAGCAAGGTCACAAACAAAGTCGAAAGGTTCAACATCACAAGCATGGAGTCAAAGGTAAAGACCAACCCCAAGGTATGTACTAAGGGTTTAATCACACTTGTAAAACAAGGTTCTAAAAGTTCCCAGAGTCTACATTCCTCCTTCGGATATTACCAACGTCCCGATTACTCAGTAATTAGCAATATTCTCAAGAGAAACTCGTCTGAGTGCAGCATCGCGTGACAACTACTTCCGGATTACTCCGTTATAATCTCCGCACTACACTTAAGAGGTCAAGATGGGTTAAGGGTTCTACGGTTTTCAGCTCCTCTGGCTCCCAGGTCGAAAGCAATAACGTCTTCCCGATTACTCGGTAAACAAATACTACGTTCAAAGGGGCTTCCACTGAGTGGGGGATTTCATGCCTCCTTCTCCGGGATTACTCCCTCAAAGTTAACATGACTATACCGCCCGTCCTATTCCTAAGTGTAACTTAGTCCGGGTATAGGACTTATCCTTTGTAATCAACACCCAAATAACCACAATATATCACAATTAATCAAACAAACAAGTAATAATAACAAAAAACAAATATGAAAAATTAGGCTTAACCCACTTAGGGATGGACCAGCAAGAGGTCAATCTCTCCCCAGCAGAGTCGCCAATTCTGTAGCGGTGAAAATCGGAGATCAAGCTATTAATTAACTTTACTCACAAAAGCAAGAGTCGCCACCGCGCTTTATTATTTCCAAGGGGAAAGGGAAAAGAGCGAAATAAAACCCTAAAACATGCAATGTAAAATAATACTTAAAAGTAATGAAAATACAATGCGTTTTTGAAAGAGATCAAGAGTTCGGGGGTTGGTTATACAATGGGAAGGTATTAGCACCCAATGCATCTGCGGTACTCCGCAGGAACCTTTTGGAATATCTGTTTTTGGTTAAAATTGTTTGTTATATACAAGGGTGTATTTATCTACAACTATGTTTGTTTAAGAGGAAAGAAATGAGTTTTTATTATTGCGTTCGTGAGGGTTTCGCGACCCATTGCCTACGTATCCAATGAAGGAATCAAAACACCGTAGGTCCTCTAGAAAAAGTTGATTTGTTTGTGTTTTTTAGTGGGTGACATTAACGCACGCATTCTACTAATAGGCACGGCCGGTATCGCGGTAGAACGGAGATAACATGCCCTTGGGGGAAGTTTTGATTTGTTGAGTGTTTTGCGAGTTTTAAGATATATTCAAGTAATGATTAAATAGTGTTTTTGGATTTTTTTTTTTGGTTTGTTTACTTGTTGATTTTATCTTGCCATACGCCTAATTACTAGCATTTGTACAGAGTAAATAAAAATGCAGAAAGATAAAAACCTACGCTATTACAACCATATCAAAAGACATAAAAAATATGAAGGAAAAAATAAGATAAAAGTAAGAAAAGTGAGTGTCTTTTAATTGGGGCGAAGCAGCCTTCGATTTGCATTCTGTTGGCCTCCTTCGATTGGGGCTGGCAACAACAAAGTCACGTCTTTCGATTAGGCTTTGGCACCAGTCAGGTCATGGCCTTCGATCAGGGGCTGGCTACAGTGAGGTTCTGTCTTTCGATTGGCCTGGAAGTCAGTGTATGGCGAAGCCTTCTGGTTCTGCCTTGTTGTCTTCTTCGACTGGAGGTTGAAAGCAGTGAGGGAATGCCTTTCGACTGGACATGGTTTGCCTCCTGGTTGTCTCTTTCGTTTGACCTGGAGACAAAGGGTAGAAGCCAGAAGCTTCATTTCCTATTTCCTGTTTCCTGTTTCTTTCATTTAAAGCATTAAATGGCAACATGGCCTGAGGCCATGCTAGTATTTGTCTTTCAAACTGTTTAATAGCTAAATCTAGTTCAGGTAAACAGAAATCAAAACGAAAGAGGTAGCTCTGAAAGATGTGTTAAAAATGTGGAAACGAAAGGAACAATGGTATGTACAATGTTTAAAACAAAAAGGAATTATATTTACATGTTATGAAACGAAAAGTTCAAAGGTAAGAGTGACTTACCTTGCTTCAGTCCTTGAATGGATGTGGGATTCGAACTTGAAATGCTACCTGGACGTTTCTGGAATTCGAAGAGTAGTCACAAGGGGTTTGCTTTTGGTTCGAAGGGTTGTCACAGAAGGTTGTCTTTGAGTTTGAACAAACTTCTATGTGTGGGGTGTTCTTCAGAATCGAAAGAGATGAGTGTTTGGGATTCTGGGTTTTGATTTCTCAAGTGTTTATGAACTTGAGAGTTTTATTGTGTTTGAGAAAATTTGGAGGATTCGTTCCTCTGGTCCAAAGATCCTCTCTTAAACATGTGTTGGAGCCTCTTATTTATAGGCAAAGTTGGCTGAAGTTTTTGGAGGGAAAACAAAATAATTTGAACAATTTGGGTAAACTGCTCTTTGCAGCCTTCGAGGGACAGTAGTTGTATGCTGTTTTGGTGCAAGAAATTGGGCAGTGCAGGACTGCTGTGCAACATTTTTGGAGTTTTATGGCCAGTGTACCATGTCTGAACTTGGCAGCAAGCATCTTTGAATATTTTATCCTTTCATTTTGACTCTCCTTCGACCAGATTCTTCTTCCAACACATTGTTTGACTTTCCTCCAACAAGTGTCCTTCGAACGAATCATTTTTGTGCATCATTTGAAGGGGCCAAATATGTTGTGAAGTTTGTCAAGGATGGAAATGCAGCATACTAAATAGAAATGTTGTCCAATCGAAGCTAGTACAAACATAGTCAATGTCTTATCGAAGCCTGCATGGAGGAGGTCTAAACTTTGTGACTCCAAGCAAGCACACAAAAGGTCAATGCTCAAATAAAGATTTGCACGAATGGAGCCACATGCCCAAACGAATCTTGGATCGAAGCAAGTATATTGCCCAATCGAAAACCCGTGTTCGAAGGAAGCAATGTTGCCCAATCGAAGCATGTGGATCGAAACAAACATATTGCCCAATTGAAAGCCCGTGTTCGAAGGAAACAATGTTGCCCAATCGAAGCATGCATGCAGGCAGCAAACTTGTCCAGTCGAAGCAGGCTTGCAGGCAGTAAACTTGTCCAATCGAAGCAGGCTTGCAGGAAGTAAACTTGTCCAATAGAAAGGCTAAATCGAATGAGACCCGTCAGCACGTGAAATCCAAGAAACAAAAAACACACATTTCGTGCTTGATTAGAAGTTAGTGATACATAGGCTAATAATGTTCAAAACACTTGACAATTTCTACATAATCAATGCTCGAAGGTGAGAGGTTAAAACCGACTGTATTTAGTGACCTTGACTTTTGTATAAAAATGCAAAAATAAAAATGGGATCTTAGGTCAAAAATTGGGGTATGACACCTATACTTAATGATTGTTTACCGAAGGCAACCGAAGTGAGAGTATACCCTAGGAGTGCACATGTGCGAGTGATTCAATTTCAGTTATTATCTTTGCACATTTAGGGTTTGCTAACCGTTTTAAAATTATCATACATTCTTGTCATGCAATCCTATTATCATACATCTAACAATTAATATTTGTGAAAATTAAAATGCGGAAAATAAAGCTACGCTATTACAAGGCTTCGGGTAGGGGGATTAATTACATAGCCAAAAACCCGTAAAACAATAAATAAACGAAAAATCCTAATTAAACTATTACATTCCATGAGCAGTTACATCAATATTGTAAAATAAGTAAATGCGCGCGATGAAACGAGAACAAAAGAAAATTAGGGTTTTGACCCCGTCTAAACCTAATTAAAAGAAAAATCATTTTTTGTTGTTTTTGATTATTTTAAGAAAAGAATAAGGTTTTGATGAATAAATGCAAACCTAATTACTAATTAAATTAAATTGAGAAAATAATTAACTTTGGCCTATTTTTGTATTTTTGTTATTTTAAGAAAAAGAAAATAAATGTTAAATTAAACAAAACCCTAATTTTCTAATTCGTTTTAATTTATTTACAAAAGAATTAAAGTTACCTTAGAATTAAATTAACTAATTAAATTAATTTTTGATAAAAAATAAAACCTAAATCTAATTTGATGAAAATTGATTTTATGAATTCTTGTAAAAAAAGAATTAATTTTGTGTGTTAGAAAATAATCAAAATAATTAAATAAAATAAAAGTATAAAAGAAGAAAAGAAAAAGAGAATTTGGCCTGTTTGCTAGCAATTGAGGGGGTCTCCATAGCAATTCTGGGGCCCAAAGACAAGGGTCCATGTTGACCCTCCTGATTTCCATGCTGCAAGTTGACTAGGGCCTTTGGTAGACCCCCAGATAATGACCTTTGGATCCAACTCATGGACATCTTGCTGGCTAAGCATTGAAGGTGTATGGTGGATGCTTGGACTAAGGGTGCACTGAATCTGTAACAAGAAAACAAGAAAATAGCATTTTTGCTGGGACCTGGGGTCGAACCCAGATCCTCAAGCTTCAAACCATCACCTTGTTGCCAACTGTGCCACGCTGCTTATTTGTCTATGAAATAATAACAATTAATAATATGTAATAACATGAGTTAATGGAGGACAAAAGCAAAAGCGCGCGCCAGAATTCAAACGGGAAAATGGGGTGGTGCCACGAAGGCCTTCTTCTTCCTCTCTCTGTTGGTAAAAGTCATGGACTTTTACCTACAGACAAAAGTCCGTAGCTATAACCCCTGCAGTTTTCAAAATCTCACACAGGCACGATAAATCAAATCTAATGCTACAGACCAACTTGTCTTGGCCTTGTGAACATCATGGCACCTTTCTTTTGGGCCAATTTTACCTGTACAAGAAAATCCCAAAACGAAGCAAAAAACCCTAACAATCGTGGATCTTTGTACAATTAGCGAAAATGCAATTAATTGTTACCATTAGCTTGAAAATGCTTCAAGGATTCAGAATATATAAATGATTCATGCTACAAATGCCAAACTAACCATATTGGATTTCAAAAAGGGAGGGAGGTCGTGAAGCACTTACCTCGCGTTTCTGGGCACAAAAACGCTTGCTTTTGATTGGTATAGACTCCCTGTACTCCCAGGAAGCGAATGAGATGGCTTGGGAGTCTTGAAAATGCTTGGAATTATAGAATCAAATCACCATTTTTCTTGAGTTTTTCCAAGTTTGTTCTTCACTCTACACGCCTCTAAAACCTTGTTCTTTTGGTCTGCATTTGTTCAACATATATCAATGAGTGAATTAGGTTTGCAAATGTGCATCCAATCTTTTTCAATTATGGTCTTTGATCATGATTTGATTCCCATGAAGATCTTTCCAAAATAAGCCAAAAACTAATATTTTTGTGTACAAACATGCCTTGCACGATTTGATTTCATTGCTAGCTGTATGAGAGACCTAAAATATGCACAAAATCTCAAGGTTTAAATGATTTTGATATTTCCATGATTTTATTTTGATTTAATTTGATTTAATTGAAATAAAAATCAAAATAAATGGCAAAAATAAAATAAAGGAAAATGAGAAGGATCATGGGTCGTGAACCATATTACAAACTCAAAACAAGCACAAAAAGTTTGGCCCATTTGACAAAAATTGCAATTTGAGGCACTTTTGACTTTTGACAATTTTGCAAAAAAGGTCAACTTCACCAATGAATAACTTCTTCAATTTTGACTCTATGAAGGTGTTCTTGGACTTTTTAGAAATATCAAGATTTCCTATAATCAACCCTTTTGGTCTCATCTCAATTGGGTCTTCCATGTTCATGTATGAAGCTTTGACAAAAAAGGTGTTTTTGTTGACTTTTCAAAATGACCTATAATGTCCAAATTCATAACTTCTTGGAGTGCATATTTTGAACTTAGGAGTTGAAGATGAATTGTAGGGAATTGCATCCTCTTTATAATGAACTTTGGATGGGTAATTTCTAATGAAGTATGAGAAAGTTATGCTTGGTCAAAGTTGAGTTGACTTTTCATGCAAAACCAAAATTTAGCAACTTTTGGGTTTTGATGAATTGTTATCAATCCTTGAGGAATCATGATCAACCCTTGATCAAATGATGAATAATTCTTCAAAATGATAATGTTTACCAAAAATATTGAAGTTTGACTGTCTGTGGGACACAATTGACTTTTTCCCTAGCATAGTCGATTTTCAGCCCTTTGAGCAATTGACTGAGCAAACTTCCTCTGCAAGGCTTGAAAATTGACATGGATGATCTTGAGGACATATTAGGACAATGGTGATAATTTTTGGATCCCTTGGACTCAAATACCTTGATGCAAACTAAAACCCTAATTTGAGGCAGACTGTCTTAGGAGAGAGTTTTGTCTGGTCAACCCTTGGACTTCTTTGAGCAATTTAAGGATCTTACTTGAAATGTTTTGAGAAATATGGGAGGTCAAATTTTGGGGTACAACATTACCATTACTGTCTTTGGATACCTTTTACTCTGTGGGGAGTGTACGTATCACTACTCATGTTCTCGAGTTGGCTCTATCCCGGTACTTGATGGGCAGAATAACTGTAAGGTTTGGGCATTTCTTGTTTGTCCCTATTTCTGAAATTACGAGTAATCATCTTTTGTTTCTTATGTAAATATTTATGAGCAACAATTATTTTCAAATTCATATATAAAAAATGAATCATTGGACGTTCTTGCAAAATAAAACAGAAAAAGAAAAACAAGTTGAAATTTCTTGTGAAAATGAATTGTATTGATTTTTGAAGTTGGCCTGTAATAGGCGTTTTGTACAAGAGGCTGACGTCCTAGTAAGAGAATGTCTCCGAAAGATAGAAATTACAATTTGTGTTAAAGAAAGAAAAAGAGCTATGTGAAACAATCCCATTGGGTTCCAATTCTGCTATTGCCTTTATATCTTAAAGCGTCTCATCACTGCGGTGCTTGGTCGAAGGTGGATCAGATTGATTGGGGTTGTCCGAGCTTGATAGTTGATACCGGAGTCTGGTTGCAAGATGATCAAATGAGACATAGTGTTACACTTTATTCCCTAATTTTTTCCTGGACCGCCCTTTCGGGTTTTCAGTCCACCGGGATACCCTTTTTTGCCAAAGTTGCCAGTTCAGGTTTTTGAATTGCCGAGTGTACAATTTTTTTCATTTTCATCCCTAACTTTTGCCTGAACCCTTTTGGTTCACCGGGAAGCCCTTATTTTTTCCTAGGCCAGTCAACCTAGCGGGTCTTTGATTATGCGTATTATCTTTTCACTATGTCTGCATTGACGGGGTGAAGAAGGTCGTCACTGAAGATGTGAAAAACATAAGAAGGGGGGTTGAATTGTAAAACTTAAACGAAATTCTTAGACAACACTGTATTTTTATCCTGGTTCGTTTGATCTCAAACTACTCCAGTCCACCCGTCAAGGTGATTTCACCTCTCTCCAACGAGGTCTTAATCCACTATAATCAAAGGATTACACAACTACTTTAACAACTGTTAAAGCCTTCTTGAGTATAACCACAACCCGGTTTATCTCAAGGAATTCTCTTACAAATAATAGAACAAGAATGTGTTTAACGTTTTCTAATAAAACAGTATATCACAACTGTGATAATTACACAATTTAAGCTTAGAATAAAATTGAAATGCTAAAGCGTTAGAGTGAGCGTGGTGTTGAAGGCTTTTTAAATTATGAGTGCATGCGTGCGTATTTTCTCAGGCAGTACTGTTTATATAGGCAAGGTAGAGACGTTGTCCATAAATCCATTTAAATGATAATAACGCACTTTCCTTTTTGAGAAGATCTTGTCTAAAGAGAGCCGTTAGCATTAATTCTGTCTTGAATACTTAGTAACGCTTCAGAGTCTTCTTTGCTTATAATAACGCTTCTGAGTGCTGATGACTTGGTAAGGATCTTTGATCAGAGTCAGAGTGTATATGTATGCGCAGATTCTGGTCATCAAGCTTCAGCGTATATTTTGGTTATCAAGCTACAGTGTGTAGCACATGTTACTGATCTTCTGATGCTTCTGATGTATTGCTGATCTTCTGATGCTGATTCCATCAGATCTTCTGCATATATAAGACATAATTTTAAGAAGCATATTTGTTCTATATATATAACTTTGAATTTATTTATTCTTTGTATTTTGTTATCATCAAAACTCTAATCAAGGGTTGTAGAATCAAACTATGTTCTAACAATCTCCCCCTTTTTGATGATGACAAAAACCAGATTTTTCAATTTAAAAATAAAGAATAAAAAGTATAGAATTAAGAAGAGAAAACTCCCCCTGAGTTGATTACTTCCCTTTAATTTCATGAGTCCTTGATCATCAGAACTTTACTGTCTCTTTTATCAGAGTTTTGTACCTGTAAGCTTTTTAGAAGATAAAAATTTAAATAGATCAGAATGTTTGAGACTTATGTCTCAGTAATCCGTTATTGAAAAATATCATTCTTTCTCCCCCTTTTTGTCAATTATCAAAAAGAACATAAGATCAGAGCTAAAGTGTATTTATATTAAAAAACCAGAAGCAATGATAAGTTCAGAATAGCAGTAATGTACGAATATTACAGATAAACAAGTTTTAAAGACAATGAAAATCTAAGAGGGAGGAGGTAGATACGTGAACAAGGTTTCCAACAAGCTCTTAATCTGGATGTTGGTTTCCTGTTGCTGGGTTAACATGATCTTGATTTCCTCAATTTTGTTGTCCTGTTTATCTATTCTTTCATTCATCAGCATATCAGATCTTTTCAAGTCCTCTAGAGTCTGCCTGTCAAGGGAGGAAGCTTGAGGATCTTCAGAAACAAGATGCTTCTTAGAGCTTTCTGCAATATCCTTTTCTTGACCCAGTTCTTCAGCAGGAATCATCTGCTCTTCAGCAGGTTGAACTTTGGATGCTGGACGATATTCAGACCAGGGAGCAATGTCCAGAGGGAGAATTTCTTCCTTAAGCAGCTGGCTTAGAACTGGACCTTCAATTTCTTTCAGCAGATTGCTGAAGTTCTATTGAACTTATCCGTAGCTCTGGTCTTGCATCTTAAAAGTTTCAGAACATACCCATCTTCTGAACCTTGTCCAAAGGTTGTCTGATGCACCAGGATCAACCAGCTCAAGACTAGCTTGTTTCAGAGAAGTGATCCACTTCTGTACTTCTATTTCAAATGTCAATAAGCTTGTACCAACATCTGGAGAGGGTTCAGATGGTTTTGGTTTTGGGATAACAGTTTTGTGGGTTATGGCAGCAAGACGTTTAAAAACCGTTAAATCAATGACAGTCTTGCTGTGGTCATCTGGACTGTTCTTAGGTGAGGGAGTGGGAGAGTCAGGAATTATTATTGGACTTGATGGGGAGTTAGGTGGAGTTGATTCTGGTGAGAAGGGAAGTTGGGGAAAGTTCACAATGGTACCAAGGGACATATGAATGGCCAGAGGTTCTGTGATTCCAGGTATGGGAATGGTATCAGAATCAACAATTTGGTTTGGTTCTGGTTTGCAGGATTCAGAGGGTTGAGCCTCAGAAGTATGAACTTCTGGGTGAGATGGTTCAGGTTGAGGAGAAGGTGGATGAATTTCTGGTTGAGGAGATGGAGGTAGTGGGATTTCTGGTTCTGGAGAGAGGGGAATTTCTGGTATTGGTGAGAGGGGAATTTCTGGTTATGGTTCTGTGGTGGTTTTAGGGTTTGGATTTTCTGGCATGGGAGCAAAAGTTTGTTGGTCAAAGGTATCTATATCAGATAGAACTTTTGCAAGTTCTTTATGGGTTGCTTCAGTATTTGGATTTTGAAGTTGGGAGCGAGATCTTCTAAGAGTTAATGATTCAGAGGGGTCAAAATCAATGTCAAAGTCATCAAAAGTTTGTGGTGTTGGGTTTGATGTTGATACAGGAATTGAATCTAAAACAGTTACAGAAGAAGGATTACCTTTCTTTTTAGGAGTCTACTGAGATGATCCTTCTGCTACAGATTTCCTTTTCTTGGTTTTCTTCAGCACAACTTCTGGAGCCTTCTGCTGGAGATCCTGAATGTTCAAGGCTGGTGTTGTCCCATCCGCCTTGCATGCATCCATATATCTTAGTATTATATCTGGTTTAGAATCAATCTCTGAGAACAGAGGAAAGTTATCCAGAGGGACTCTTCTGCTGGAGATTGCAGCAAAAGGAGTGACGCTGGGTTCCTTCTTGATGTTCTCAATCAACTTCATCTTCTTCAGATTCTTTGCATTCAGCTGTTTGCCAACAGTAGCTTCCAAAGAGTTGATTTCTTGAGCCTCTGTAAGATGATCAATCAGCTTATTCTCTGTTAGAATATCTGATATCAGTCTTCCTAGGGGTATCCAGTCCCTTTTGTGCGCTCCTCTTCTCTGGTTTCCTTGACACTGGTCCTAAGATGGTTAAATAGAAGATGAGCCAGATTTACCTTGATCTTCTTAGAGATGAAGTAGATTAGAAATTGCTGATCAATATTGATGTAGTCAGGAGAGCTGGTAGGCTTCCTGTGGTTTATACATCCCAAAATGATCTTGGCCCATATTCTCTGCTGGTCTTTTAAATCCCTTATCTTGCTGGAGGGAAGCCCCAGAGTGAAGATTTCTCTAGCAATTAGGGCAGCATCAGCGCATCTTTCAGCCATGTTAATGCAACGAACACCACCACCACTGTAGCATATTAGACATGCAATGAGGTCCTCAGTAATAACTATCTTCTTCCCCATAATGTATGACGTAACCTGATGATTGGAAGATGAGGCGTGAATCCAAAATTCCTTTACCAGAATAGGGAATGTTGGACCCACCAGTCTGTCAAAATACCTTTCCCAGCCTTGAGCTTTAACTTCTTCAGAGAGATCAAACCCATTCTCCTGAAGACTGTTGAAATCCACGATTAATTCTGACAAAACTTCTAGATTTTTGATTGGTGTGACAAGTGTTCTGTGGGGTTCTTCGTATTGTTCAATGGAATCTGATTTCTGAGAACTTGAAGTGGGGATGCTTGAGGAAGCCATGTTCACACGAATGTTTTGAGAAGAAAAATTGAAAGGGTTTTGAGAAAGTATGCAAACTGAAATCAGTAAGATTGAGAGAAAATGAAAGTGAAGGTAAAAGAGTGTAAGTGGTGAGAGATGTGTTTAAATAGATTTCTAAAAAGTTTTGAAAACATAAATGGCAAGAGAGAGAAATTAATTGTAATGATTATGTGCATTTAATGATAGCTGATTTAGGGGGATTCAGAAAGATATTTGGAACGGTTACCCATGACATGTGTCTCAATGCATCCAATCAGCGCTTTTGACCTTTCAGAAACTTGACGCGTGTTCAGTCTCAGAAGGTAACTGATGATTGGATGACACTTGTTTGCTTAAGTGAACAACATATTTCTATCCTTGATTGTGATAGATTTTGATACAATCTGTGCTTCTAAAGATCTGAAGAAAGATTGATCTGTAGTTCATGAAAAAAATAAACAAAGTTCTGAAGGTTAAGATATGGAATCAAAACAGTTTTATTCTGGGCAGAGCTTCATGCTGAGATGTTTCAGAATGAAGTTGAACCTATCTTCAGAAAGAGGTTTTGTAAAGATATTATCCCATTGATGGTCTGTGTTAATAAATTTTAAATTTAGAATCCCTTTCTGAATATAGTCCCTAATAAGATGATGTTTTATTTCTATATGCTTAGCCCTAGAATGCAAAATAGGATTCTTACTAAGGCAAATAGCAAAAGTATTGTCACAGAGGATAGGAATGTTACTCTCAAATATATGGAAGTCCTCAAGTTGACTTTTCATCCAGAGCATTTGTGTGCTGCATCCAGCTGCTGCTATGTATTCAGCTTCTGCTGTTGATAGAGCTATTGTGGATTGTCTTTTGCTGGACCATGAGATTAGATTTTATCCCAGAAACTGGCAGCTTCCAGAAGTGCTTTTACGTTATACTCTGTCTCCAGCGAAATCAGCATCACAGTATCCTATCAAACTGTAATCACTTGATTTTCTATAAAACAAACCCAGATTAGTAGTACCTTTCAGATACTTGAAAATTTGCTTAACTGCTATTAAGTGAGATTCTCTAGGATCTGATTGGAATCTAGCACAAATGCAAACACTGAATAGAATGCCAGGCCTTGAAGCCGTCAGATAGAGAAGAGAACCAGTCATACCTCTGTAGACCTTCTGTTCTACCTTTTTACTTACCTCTTCTCTTTCCATAATGCACGTGGGATGCATTGGAATCTTTGATGGCTTACATTCTGAGAGATCAAATTTCTTCAGAAGTTATCTGACATATTTGCTCTGATGAATGTAAGTTCCTTCTGGGGTTTGATTAATTTGAATGCCCAGAAAGAATTTTAGTTCCCCCATTAGGCTCATCTCAAATTCTGCCTGCATACATTTAGCAAACTTTCTTCCTAGAGAGGGTTTAGTAGATCCAAATAAGATGTCATCAACATAAATCTGACATACTAAAATGTCATTCTTAACTGTCTTACAGAACAAGGTTGTGTCCACTTTCCCTCTGGTGAATTCCTTTTCTAACAGGAAGTTACTTAGTCTTTCATACCAAGCTCTGGGAGCTTGTTTCAGACCATAGAGTGACTTATTTAGTTTGAAAACATATTCTGGATTTTTGGAACTTTCAAAACCAGGGGGTTGGTGCACGTATACCTCTTCTTCTATATAGCCATTTAAGAATGCACTCTTAACATCCATCTGATACAGCGTGATGCCTTTATTAACCACAAATGAGATTAAGAGTCTGATAGATTCTAACCTGGCGACTGGAGCAAAGGTTTCTGTATAGTCTATCCCCTGTTGCTGACTATAACCTTGTGCTACCAGTCGTGCTTTGTTTCTGATGACTTCACCTTGTTCGTTCAGTTTGTTTCTGAACACCCATTTTGTTCCAATGACGTTGAATCCTTTTGGTTTGGGAACTAGATCCCATACGTCATTTCTTGTGAATTGATTTAGCTCTTCTTGCATTGCTAGAATCCAGTCATTGTCCAGAAGTGCCTCATCAATTGTTGTTGGTTCAATTAGAGAAACCAGTCCCATGAGGGATTCTTCAGAGTTTCTGAAGCTAGATCTTGTTCTGATTGAATCTTCCTTTCTTCCTAGGATTGTTTCTTCTGGGTGATCCATGCTGCTTCTGGATAGTCTTTTCTGGAGTTGATCAACAGAAGGTGCTGGATTGCTTGCAATGCCTCTTTCTGATGTTGAGGGAGTGTCTCTGTTGAGAGCTTCTGATGACTTGTCTTCAGTGCCTGTGAGTTCAACTTCCATACCTGCAAGGAATTCATTCTGCTTTGACTTTTGAGATTCAAGCTTATCATCAAAATGAACACTGGTTGACTCTTCCATAATATGTGTTTCTGTATTGTATACTCTGTACCCTCTTGAGCATTCAGAATATCCTAACATAATACACTTTTGTGCTTTAGAGTCAAATTTGTTCAAATAATTTTTTGTATTCAGAATAAAACATGTACATCCAAATGGGTGAAAATAGGGAATGTTGGGCTTTCTGTTCTTCCACAATTCATATGGAGTCTTTTCCAGAATATGTCTTATGGAGATTCTATTCTGAATGTAACACGCTGTGTTTATTGCCTCTGCCCATAAGATCTTAGCAACGTTAGTCTCGTTGATCATGGTTCTGGCCATTTCTTGCAATGTTCTGTTCTTTCGTTCTACAACTCCATTTTGCTGGGGAGTTCTAGGACAAGAGAAATCATGCATAATGCCTTTGTCATTAAATAATAACTCAAAATCTTTGTTTTCAAATTCTCCACCATGATCACTTCTGACTTTGACGATTCTAAGATCCTTTTCATTCTGAACTTGGTTGCAGAAGGTAACAAACACAGAGTGTGACTCGTCCTTGTGCCTTAAGAACTTTACCCATGTCCATCTGCTATAGTCATTTACGATTACTAACCCATACTTCTTGCCACTGATTGAAGCAGTTTTAACTGGTCCAAACAAGTCAATGTGCAGAAGTTCTAATGACTTGGAGGTGGAAACAACATTTTTGGATTTGAAAGCTGGTTTTGAAAACTTGTCTTTCTGACATGATTCACACAGAGCATCTGAATTGAACTTCAGGTTATGAAATCCTCTGACCAGATTGAGTTTGTTAATCTGAGATATTCTTCTCATACTAACATGTCCCAATCTTTTGTGCCAGATCCATTGCTCGTTGTTAACAGACAGAAGACACTTTACATTCTGACTTTTTAGTTCAGAAAGTTTTATTTTATAAATGTTGTTTTTCCTTTTTCCATTAAATAGGATAGTCCCATCTTTCTGACTAACAACTTTGCATGAATTTTGATTGAAGATTAAATCATAATCGTTATCACTTAATTGACTTATGGATAACAGATTATGCATTAATCCATCTACTAATAAAACATTACTTATAGAGGGAAGATTTCCATTACCTACTGTTCCAGAGCCAATGATCTTTCCTCTTTGATTGCCTCCAAAACCTACGTGGCCTCCAGGCTTAAGTTCCAGGCTTTGGAACATATGCCTTCTTCCTGTCATGTGTCGTGAGCATCCAGAGTCCAGGTACCATGATTGGTGTTTTTGCTTTGCTGCTAAAGATATCTGCCACATGTATTATTTTATCCTTAGGTACCCATATTTTCTTGGGTCCTGATTTGTTAGTTTTACCAAAACTCTGGTTGAATTTTGGTTTGACAGAGTAATCACTACTTGTATATTTTATGTCATGTGTGTGCCCATATATAAAGTGTGAATCAATTGGAGTACGTTTTATAACTAAATCCATGGCATTTTTTGGTGTAGGAACCTTACCTTGATATCCTATTCCTTTTCTGCCATTTCTGCTAACTCCATAGATCATTGAAGCCATTTTGCTTCTGTCTATGTTTTTAGCTAGAAACTTCTGAAAGCTGGGATCATACTCCTTGATGATCTCATCAGCATTGCTGGGAGTTTCAGGGATTGTTTCCTTCTGAGAGTTTTGCAATTGGTTTTCTAATTTTGAAATTTTATCTTTTAACTCGGAATTATCCAATTTTAGACTCTCAGTCTTATCAGAGTCAGAAGCAAGATCCCTTTTTAGGTTTCTGAATTTGACTCTGATCTGCTGATATATTTCCATAATTTCATTAAGGCTTTCAGCTAGTTCAACCTTAGTAAAGTTTATAGTAAAGTCAGGGAATACCTCTTCTGTATCTGATTCAGATTCTGACTCAGAAGCTTCACTGTCTTCTGTTATATTTGCCATGAGAGCTATGTTTGCTCTTTCATCATCTGATTCTGAGTCAGCTTCAGATGTGTCAGAATCATCCCATGTAGCCATGAGACTTTTCTTCTTTTCCTTGCCAAACTTCTTTTTGGGCTTTTCCTTCTGAAGCTTTGGGCAATCACTTTTGTAGTGCCCTTGCTCGTTACATTCATAGCAGATGATGTCTTTGTTGTTTGGCTTTCTGTTTCCTGAAGAACCTTCAGATCTTCTGTGTCTAGAGGAGGATTTTGACCTTCTGTATCTGGAGAAAGATTCATTCTGATTTTCTAATCTTCTGGGATTCCTGAACTTTCTTTGCCTCTGCTTCCACAATTGGTTTTCCCTTTTGGAGAGGAGAGATAGTTCATCTTCTTCTGATGAGGACACATCAGAGGTTTCTTCCACAGCCTGCAAAACTTTGGAGTCAGATTTTCTGTTAGATTTTAAAGTTAATGGCTTACCTTGCTTTTGAGGTTCATCTGCTTCAAGCTCTATCTCGTGACTTCTGAGGGAGCTGACAAGTTCCTCCAGAGAGATTTTGTTGAGATCCTTGGCTAGCTTAAGCGCTGTGACCATTGGCCTCCATTGTTTTGGAAAGCTTCTGATAATCTTCTTAACGTGATCAGTTGTAGAATACCCTTTGTCAAGAACTTTAAGACCAGCAACAAGAATTTGAAATCTTGAAAACATATCTTCTATCGATTCACTCTCTTCCATCTTGAATGCCTCATACTTCTGAATGAGTGCAAGGTCTTTGGTTTCTTTGACTTGGATGTTGCCTTCATGCTTCATTCTCAGAGAGTCAAACATATTCTTTGCAGTGTCTCTATTTGATATCTTCTCATATTCTGAATAGGAGATGGCGCTGAGAAGAATTATTCTGGCCTTGTGATGATTTCTGAAATCACGCTTTTGCTTATCAGACATTGTTTTCCTGTCAATCTTCTGACCACTTCCATCCACTGGGTGCGTGTATCCATCAGTCACCATGTCCCACATATCAGCATCATGGGCCAGAAAGAAACTCTCAATTTTGTCTTTCCAGTAGTCAAAGTTCTCTCCATCAAAGACTGGAGGTTTGCCACCGAATCTGTCTATTTCTTCATTGTTGTCATTGTTGATGTTTTGATTTGGTCCTGCCATTGTGTTTTTCTGACGCTGGATCTTGTACTGACACAATTAAGTGTTATAAGCTCAGAACCAAGCGCTCTGATGCCAATTGAAGATGTGAAAAACACAAGAAGGGGGGTTGAATTGTAAAACTTAAACGAAATTCTTAGACAACACTATTTTTATCCTGGTTCGTTTGATCTCAAACTACTCCAGTCCACCCGTCAAGGTGATTTCGCCTCTCTCCAACGAGGTCTTAATCCACTATAATCAAAGGATTACACAGCTACTTTAACAATTGTTAAAGCCTTCTTGAGTATAACCATAACCCGGTTTATCTCAAGGAATTCTCTTACAAGTAATAGAACAAGAATGTGCTTAACGTTTTCTAATAAAATAGTATATCACAACTGTGATAATTAAACAATTTAAGCTTAGAATAAAATTGAATTGCTAAAGCGTTTGAGTGAGCGTGGTGTTGAAGGATTTATAAATTATGAGTGCATGCGTGCGTATTTTCTCAGGCAGTATTGTTTATATAGGCAAGGCAGAGACGTTGTCCATAAAGCCATTTAAATGATAACAACGCACTTTCCTTTTTGAGAAGATCTTGTCTAAAGAGATCCGTTAGCATTAATTTTGTCTTGAATACTTAGTAATGCTTCAGAGTCTTCTTTGCTTATAATAACGCTTCTGAGTGTTGATGACTTGGTAAGGATCTTTGATCAGAGTCAGAGTGTATATGTATGCGCAGATTCTGGTCATCAAGCTTCAGCATATATTCTGGTCATCAAGCTACAGCGTGTAGCACATGTTACTGATCTTCTGATGCTTCTGATGTATTACTGATCTTCTGATGCTGATTCCATCAGATCTTCTGTATATATAAGACATAATTTTAAGAAGCATATTTATTCTATATATATAACTTTGAATTTATTTATTCTTTGTATTTTGTTATCATCAAAACTCTAATCAAGGGTTGTAGAATCAAACTATGTTCTAACAGTCACCATCCATGGTGGTTAGAATCATAGATCTTCCCGAGAAAATGTTCTTAACCACAAATTTCCCTTTGTACGTGGGGGTCCATTTGCCCCTGGGATTACCTTGCGGTAGTATGATGCGTTTTATCACTAGATCCCCGACTTAATATTCTTGACGTCTGACTTTCTTGTTAAAGGCCTTGATCATTCTCTTTTGATACGTTTGACCATGACAAATAGAAGTAAGTCTCTTTTCATCGATTAGATTCAGCTGATCAAGTCGGGTTTGGATCCAGTCGTCTTCGTTCAAACCCGCATTCTTCATAATTCTGAGAGAGGGTATCTGGACCTCGATGGGTAGGATTGCCTCCATGCCATATACTAAGGAGTAGGGTGTTTCCCCTGTCAACGTATGTGCTGAGGTACGGTACCCATGAAGAGCGAATGGTAACATCTCGATCCAGTTTTTGTATGTCATCTTCTGCACAATCTTCTTGATATTCTTATTAGCCGCTTCAACAGCCCCATTCATCTTCGTCCGATAGGGAGAAGAGTTATGGTGTTGTATCTTGAACTGTTTGTAGAGCTCGGTGATCATTGTGTTATTGAGATTTGTACCATTGTCAGTAATGATCCTCTCTGGTACACCATATCGACAGATCAGATTGTGTCAGATGAACCGCGCCATGACATTCTTGGTTACTGTAGCAAAGGAAGATGCCTCAACCAACTTCATAAAATAATCAATGGCTACCAGAATGAATCGATTCCCGTTAGATGCAGTAGATCTGATCTCGCCAATCATATCAATGCCCCACATTGCAAAAGGCCAAGGAGCGGTCAAAACATTCAGGGGAACCAGAGGCACATGCACCTTATCAGCATAGACTTGGCACTTATGACAAGTTTAAGAGTGCTGATAACAATCGGCTTCCATAGTGGACCAGTAATATCCTGCCCGTAGGATTTTCTTTGCCATGGTATGTCCACTGGAATGAGTTCCGAAGGTACCTTCATGTAACTCCTTCATGATCCTTTCCGCTTCGCTCCTGTCTACACACCGTAGTAAGGTTGAATCATGGTTACAATTATAAAGGATTCCATTATTAATGAAGAACTTCATAGTGAACCTTCTCAGAAACTTCTTATCATTAACAGATTCCCCCTCGGGGTATTCTTGAGCCTCAAGATACCTTTTTACCTCGTGAAACCAAGGTTTATCTGCTACCTCTTCAGTCTCAATGTCGCAGCAATGTGCAGGTTCGTCCAACCTCACAATGGTAATCTGGGGAGCTTCATTGTCCCACCTAACTTTGATCATAGAAGACATCATAGCTAACGCGTCCGCCAACTGATTCTCCTCTCTTGGGAAATGTTTAAAGGTTATCTCCTCAAAGTGTGGGAGCAATGTCAGTACATACTCTTTGTAAGGAATAAGATTCGGGTGCTTCATATCCCACTCGCCTTTGGTATGACTTATCACTAGAGCGGAATCTCCGAATACACTTAAGAACTTAATCCTTAGGTCAATAGCAGCTCGAATACCCATGATACACGCTTCATACTTCGCCATGTTGTTGGTGCAGTTAAAACATAATCGGGCGGTGAACGGAGTATGACAACCCTCCGGAGATATAATTACAGCGCCAATTCCATTACCCAATGAGTTCGAGGCTCCATCAAAATACATATACCATCAGGATCCCTCCTCGGATCCTTCATCCGGTCTAGGTTTTACGCAGTCAGTTACCAACATGATATTCTCATCCGGGAACTCGAAATTCATGGACTGGTAGTCATCCACGGCCTGATGCGCCAAATGATCCGCCAATACACTCCCCTTGATTGCTTTTTGGGTTGTGTATTGGATGTCGTACTCGATTAAGACCATCTTCCATCTTTCTATCCTTCCGGAGAGAGTTGGCTTCTCGAAAATATACTTGATTGGATCCATCTTTGATATCAATAAGGTAGTGCGAGTCAGCATATTTTGTCTCAGTCGGTGAGCATCCCATGCCAAAGCGCAACAAGTTTTCTCGAGCAATGAGTATCGGATCTCACAGTCGGTAAACCTTTTGCTAAGGTAATAAATGGCGTGCTCTTTTTGACTAGACTCGTCATGCTGCCCCAGCATACACCCCATTAAATTGTCTAGCACTGTCAAGTATAATATCAAAGATCTTCCTTCAACTGGAGGCATCAGAATTGGTGGTTCTTGAAGGTATTCCTTGATTCTTTCGAAAGCGGTCTGGAATTCATCATTCCACTTTACCACTTGATATTTCTTCAACAGCTTGAAGATTGGCTCACAAGTAGCAGTCAGATGTGAAATGAATCTGGCAATGTAATTCAGACGTCCTAAGAAACCTCTAACTTCTTTTTCTATGCTGGGAGACGGCATCTCTTGTATGGCTTTTACCTTTGTAGGGTCCACCAGAATACCCTTATCACTGACAACAAAACCCAGAAGCTTACCAGACCTTACCCCGAAGGTACACTTGTTCGGATTCAACCTCATCTTGTACGTCTTAAACCTGTCAAACAGTTTCTGGAGATGATCAAGGTGCTCTTCCTCAGTCTGGGACCTGGCTATCATGTTATCAACATAAACCTCAATCTCGTGGTGAATCATGTCGTGGAACAAAGTGACCATGGCACGCTGATAAGTTGCCCCCGCATTCTTCAAACCAAAAGGCATTACCTTGTAACAGAAAGTTACCCACTTTGTAACGAAGGTTGTCTTCTCCATGTCCTCGGGACCCAGCTTGATCTGGTTGTAGCCAGAAAAACTATCCATGAAGGAGAAAATCTTATGCTGCACGGTGTTGTCGACTAAAATATCAATGTGAGTGTGATCGGTGGATTTAGAACTGACTGTTTAATGCTGGTTCGCGAAATGTCTCGGAAGCAAGAGTCGCCACCGTCTTTTATTTTCTCCAACATGGACAGGACAAAAGCACAACAAAATTCCTTATGAGATAGTTTCTCGGTTCGGGAGGTAGATTTATAGAAAGGGAAGGTGTTAGCACCCTTTCTATCCATGGTTATCCATGGGCTCTTAGATACTTTCTCATTTGTGTTTTCAAAGTGTTTGTTTGCTTTTCAAATGTGAGTGGGTTTGAAAAAGTTTCGTTTAAAGATTTCAGATCGACTCTTGTATCAGTCCTCAAGAGTGTTTGAAAAATTGTTTTGAAAGCTTTTTTGAAAGTGTCGGTGTGAAAAGAGTTTTTGATTTGTTTTTTAGAGCAAGTATCTATGATTCATCTACCTACCCTAAGGAATTAGGCTGTGTAAATGTCCTTAAGGTAGTGCCATCCCACCATTGAGAGGTAGGTAGCACCACCGTTGGAGGTGTTCGGGTCAATTTGTTTTTTAGGGACAGTGTGGTCACCAGAGCAACAGTAGGACACCTTAGAAGCTACCCCTATGCCATAGATCATGGACATAATGACTTATTAAAACGTCCTATACTCGACGACCACGTTTCGAAGGCAAGGCAACAGTGAGGCGTACCCTAAGAGTGGTGTGTGAATTTGTGTGTTATTTTCAGTTATGTTTTATCTTGTACATGTATCATGGTGATCTACGCTTGTTTTTAATTTAGGCCATACATTCTTTCATGCAAAGTTTAGCAGATTAAAAGTGCGGAAATTAAAGTGCGGAAAGATAAATCCTACGCTATTACAAGGCGCGGGTCTATACATCGCCAAATTAACAAAGACCTGTTTTGAATAAAAAATGCGAAAAGTAAATAAATTCCTAATTACTATTACAAGGCTTGAGAAATTACATAATATTCACAAAGGAAAATAAGAATAAATGCGCGAAAGAATTAAAGTTGAACGTTCGAGGGCGTTGGACCCTTTTGAAATTAAATTGAAATAAGAAAGTTAATTATTTATTTTATTAAAGAAAAGAAATGTTTTTTAGGTTTTTTGTATTTTTGAAAATAAAGAAAAGAATTTAAAATTAGAAGGAAACCCTAGTTCTAAATATTTTTAATTATTTAAAAAAAAGTTAAAGTTTAAAACCTAATTTACATAATATTTAATGTACATGTTTATTTACAAAATTAATGATAATTAATAATAATGATAAATAATGATGATTAATAATTTATTTAAGAAAAATATGAAAATGTCAAAAAAAACATAATTCTAGATACTCTTTACTTATTAAGAAAAAGATTAAAGTTTAAAAACCTAAATTAAACTAAGTTAATTGTTAGAGCTTATTTAAAAAAAATAGGTTAGTGATGAAATTAATAATAATTAAATATATTTGTATTTTTGATTTTTCTATTTTTATTATAGAAAATTATTTTATGGTGAAAAAAACAATTAAAACAATTAAAAAAGAATTAGAAAAGAAAAGAAAATAAAATTAAAAAGGATGCAAACCAAGGGGGGTTTCAGGCCCAAGGGGAGGTTTTTTTGAAGTATTCTGGCCCATTAGACAAAAAGCCTTGTTTGACTTTCTGGCATCACGTGCGTGTTCATTGACTCCTGAGTACCGTGATCTGCATTCTTTGGCCATTGGATTGGGTTTCATGGCCATTTGTGTTCTGGCCTCAACGTTCCTTAATCTTCTCAGGATGTCTGTCTCGCCATGTATTGGTGTCATGCATAAGTTGTTCTTTTGGCCATTTGGCTTTTGGCTTTTGGCTTTTGGCTTTTGGTCATTTGGCTTTTGGCCTCAACGTTCCTTAATGAACCTGCATGGGATCCTGTCTAAATCTGCAGTGTTGAATCTCATGAACACATTAAATAAAAATCATAAAATGCAAATAAAGGCAATATATGAAGAAATTTAATGTTTAGGCACAATATGGCATGTATGAATGATTATACCCTTTTGATCATGGAGATCAAACCAACCTTACCCTTACTAAAGAAGTAGTGAGGTGTTGGTTTGTAACTGTGATGGCTTGTTTGTAGTGAGAGATGGATTTGTAATAAGGATTTCAAGGTTTTAGGGTTCTTGAAAGAATTTGATATTCTAACAGTGTTGTGGCAAGGGTTTTTTTTCTCTCTTTTTCTCCTCCGTGGTTTGTGTGAAAAGAAGGTGATTATATAATGGAAATTAGGGTAAAGAAAATGGGCTTTGAATGTGCAATTGGGCCTCCAATGTTCACTTGAGTTCGTCACTTTCCAGGCTAAATCGCAGGGACTTAAGTGCAATTTTTGAAGTTGAAATGTGAAAACAAAATGTAGCTGACATCGATAACTAACTTCTGTCCGAAAATCGGCTCAATCGGATAAACGGTGAATTAGTTATGAATTTTTGAAGTTTCAGCTCAAACAAACTTATTTTGGGCTCCAGTGTCGACTCTGACACGTTCTTCAATAAAAAACTGGTATTGATCGGAGCATAATTCGGTCTCGACTTTTGAAGCAAAGTTGTAGATCTATGAGTCAGTGACCTTGTGTAAAATATGAGCCCAATCCGATAAAAATTGACCGAGTTATAAATTTTCGAAGTTTCGGCCCAGATGAAATATTATTCAGCATTCAGGATTTTTGGTGTGTCATGCACTCTGAGCAAAAAACGAAGGCCTTTTAAATACAGTTTGAACTCAATACCTTCTGTGAAAATGTAGCCAACTCAATTTGTGAAATTTTGGCGCCGGAACCAACTCGATACGATGAAAATCGACCAAGTTATGATTTTCTGAACATGACGCAAGTAAACTTCTGTCACAAATTTTCTGTATGAAAATACTTGATAAATCCACATTTTTGAAGACCTTCTGATCGAAATTGGCTTCCATCCGTGAGAGATGAAAACGTAGATAATTTCAAGACGGAATTTTGGCCACCGGAACGGGTTCAAAACGAGCCACGATCTTCAAGTTATGAATTTTTTAGCGCGTAAAAACTGCACTTTCAGCACACTTTTTCACCACATTTCTTCGAGAAAACTCACACATTCGGATACCTTCTTTAAATAATTGACTCTTGAGCCGAACTTGAATTTGAGAATACGTTATCAGAGATATCTTGGCGAAAGAATACCTGAATATGACGCGCCGGGTTGGACTTGTGAATTTTTCTTGAAATATTTTGAGAAATATGGGCGGGCAAATTTTGGGGTACAACAGTGAGGAAGTGGGAAGTCATCCTTGGGGCTTGCCCTGTTCAAATCCCTATAGTCCACACACATTCATACCTTACCGTCCTTCTTAGGTACCAGAACGACATTGGCGACCCACTGTGGATAAGAAGTGACAGCTAAGAATCCTGCGTCGAACTATTTCATGACCTCTGCCTTGATTTTCTCTGACATTTCAGGGCGCATACGGTGGACCTTCTGCTTTACCGGAGGGAAGTCTTCTTTAGTCGGCAGGCGATGTACCACAATATCAGTTTCCAAACCAGGCATGTCTTCATAGGACCAGGAGAAGATCTCAACATAGTCGTGTAGCATCTGTATTAACCGTTGTTTGACACTAGGCTCCAGATTCGCACCTATCTTAACTTATTTCCTGTCTTCCTCTGTACCCAAATTCACCGACTCCACTGGCTCTTCATGAGTTTGTAAGGCCCTTTCTTTCTGCTGTAACAGTCTAGCAAGTTCTCCAGGCACCTCACAATCGTCCTCACCTTCATCCTCGGCTTGGTTGATCGGATTTTTGAAGTCATAACTGGCAGTAGCTGAGTTTTTATCAATGGGATCCAAAGTGGATATGGACCTGTAGTATGATACGTGAGTGTGTGTAAGAAAATAGCTGTTTTGATAAAGTGGGAGACAAACAAGAAAAACAAAGAGCTCAAAATTTGTAATGCAAGAAACGTCTAATGCTTTATTAATGATATATGAAATGACAAATAATAGCCCTCACAAGCAAAGCCAAGGTGCCTCGGGCAAGGCACCGGACCGTAAAGTTTCAAACTATTTATTACAAATCTTAAAACAAAAGTCAATTACTGCGGAATAAAAGAAACAAGTATGAAGTCCATTGTCGTCCAGTTATTCAGTCCATCGTTGGTTGTTGGTAAGATCTAGTTGTCGATGTCTGAATCTTCTTCACTGTCCTCAATTGCATTAACTCCCCAATTGCTGATGTGTAGAGGAGGTCTTCCAATCTGTGCGTGCCTAACAGCCCTTTGAGCCCCTGTAGTAAAGCCCAAACCAAATTTGTGAGTTTTGTGAGTGAAATTAGGGAGTTGACCACAATTGGTACACCCACCTTCTTCAACCACAGCCCTGGCGTCTTTGAGAGAAGCCATCTTCAATGGAGGTTTGCTGGTAGTAACTTCAGTTGATGCCGAGAACTGAGGGACCTCTTCGAAATTCTGACATGGAGTTTCTATGAATTCCCCGTCCATCTCCACGTAGCGGAAGGAATTGAGATGACTCACCATATACTCTTCTTCACCTTGCACTGTGACAATCTTCCCCTTCACCGGATATTTCAACATTTGATGGAGTGTGGAAGTAACTGCCCCAGCCTTATGAATCCAAGGACGACCCAACAAGCAAGAATATGATGGCCTGATATCCATTACGTAGAAGGTGGATCCGAAGGTCTGAGAACCCACTTTGACAGGGATGTCCACCTCCCCGTGCACCATTCTCTTTGATCCGTCAAAAGCCCTTACCACAATGTAGCTAGGCTTTAGAGTCAAACCCTCACAATCTAAACGGTCTAATGCTTTATTCGGCATAACATTCAGTGAGGACCCGATATCTACCAGCACATGGGCCATAGTGGTGCCCCTGCACTCGATCGAGACATGCAGAGCATCATTATGATTCCTTCCTTTCGGTGTCAGATCCGCATCTGAGAAACCCAACCCATTGTCAGCAGTCAGGCTGGCCATGCAATCTTTGAACTGATCGACTGAAGTTTCCTGCGGCACATGCACAGTCTTGAGAAATGCAATCAAAGCCTTCACATAGGCTTCAGAACATAATAGCAGAGACAAAATGAAGATCTTTGACGGGATCTGCCCCAGCTGCCCGACCATATTGTAGTCGCTCTTCTTAATGATTTTCAGTATTTCCTCTATTTCTTGTTTAGAGGCTTCCACAACGATTTTCTTAGGTGCCTCCGTCCGGGAAGGCTCACCTATGATTTCTTTGCCCTGAGTCCCAGATGGCTCAGTAGCATGGGTGATAACTGGAGTAAGAATAGGAATAGTAGCAAGTGTAATAACGGGAGTAGGAACAAGAGAAATGTCAGGAGTGCTGGTTGGAGCAGCAGTTGGAATAATAGTAGGCTTGATGATAGTCTTCGGGGAAATATCAGGAGAGAAGACCCTTCCACTTCGGGTAACTTTACTAGTCCCGACAATATTACTGACATCAGTATCAGCTTCTTCATTCTTCAGATCTTGCTTAATACCATGATAGTACACATCAACACCGTAATGCCATGGGACAACCTTATCTAAGGTATATGGGATGGGACCAGGAACAATGATTATTAGCGGACCAATTCTTGGAACAGGTGTAACCCTAACAGGTCTTCTTGAGGAAACCTTGGAAGGATTGGCGGAAATGGTTATGATGGCAACGTCTTCAATGGGAACAACGGGAATCATAGTCTTCTCAAACAAAATTTCTTTATTATCCATCAGGCGCTGAACACCTGACTTCAACAAACGGAAACCAGAAGGTATAATCGAACACATGTGGCAACCTTCACCAAAACCCAGAAATAAACCGGCCAACAACAAATTCTTCTTAACAGTCATCAGAGGAGTAGAAATTTCTTCAACAGAGGTCACAAACAAATCGGTGTCAACAACATTAACTCCATGACCATGTTTGGGAATGGGAGCAGTTATAACATTCGGATTTTCTGGAGCATCAAACTCTATCTCCTTGGCTTCAAGAAAGTCTTGCACTTTGTTTCTCAGAGCCCAACAATCATTTGTATCGTGGCCAGGACTCTCAGAATGGTAGGTGCACTGTGCGTTGGGATCGTATCTGGGAGAAGTAGTGTTTGGATTCTTGGGCACCTCTCTCAAGGTCGCCAAGTTGGATTTTAATAAATGAGGTAAAATTTCAGCCAAAATCATGCTGATGCGGGTAAACTGCCGCTGTGGTCTTTCCACCCTTTGTTGATTGTTGCATTGTGGAGAAACTGCGGGTCTTGGTATAACTACAGCATTTACCGTTTGACGGTGTTTAGATTTGCTTTGGCCCCTCGGGATATAGACTGCACTGGTTTCCTTCTTACCAGCGAAAGGCTTCTTTACCGAACTCGAAGAGGCATCCTTCTATATTTTACCACTTCGAATGCCAGCTTCCACTCTTTCTCCAGTCAAAATCAACTCAGTGAAACCAGATGACGAGCTGCCGATTAAGTGATTGAAAAATGGACCAGATAGTGTTCCTAGAAACATGTCAACCAACTCCCTATCAGACAACGGGGGTTGGACTCTCCCAGCCAAGTCTCTCCATTTTTGAGCATAGTCCTTAAAACCTTCACCTGCACCCATGGACATACCTTGGAGCTGAGTACGAGTGGGAGCAAGGTCGGCATTATACTGATACTGCTTGTAGAAAGCAACATCAAGATCTTCCTAATTTCGAACACTGGCTCCCTCCTACTGATAGAACCATTCAAGATGAGTCCCTGACAGACTATCTTGAAAGAAGTGCACCCATAAATTTCTATCAACAATGTGGGGTTGGATCTTCCTGACATACGAGCGGAGATGGAGTTTTGGACAAGATACTCCATCGTACTTGGCAAAAACCGGAGCTTTGAACTTATGAGGGATGACCACTCCCAATACCAGTCCCAATTCTCCGAAATCCAAACCAGGTATCTTTTGGACTTCTATAGCACTCAACCGGTCTTCTAGCTGCTTGTACCTATCCTCAGCAGGAGGATATTGTTCATCATCGTAATCAGTATCGTTGTCAGAAACTGCAGGACTAGGGTCCTTTTTCCCTTTCTTGGTTCTCCCCATCCTTAGATGAAGAGGTCAGATCAGTTTGATGCTTCGACCTTTCTCTGAATCTTCTACCCATGTTCAGAATACCTATTGTAATACGATGGGAAGAACTGACTATTTTTGGAAATGCTGGTTTGCGTTTTGCGTTTTGTTTTCGCAAAATGTCGCGGTAAGCAAGAGTCACCACCGACTTTTATTTTATCCAACAAGGAAAGGAAAAAAGCATAGAAAAATTCCTTTTTTCGAGATTTTCTAGGTACGGGGGGTAGATTATAGAAAGGGAAGGTATTAGCACCCTTTCTATTCGTGGTTATCCACGGGCTCTTAGGTACTTGCTCAATTGTTTTCAAAATTGTTTTCTTTGTGCTTGTGGGTTTGAAAAAGTTTTTGTTTGAAACTTCGATTTAACTCTTGCTTCTGTCCTCAAGAGTGTAATGAAGTGTTTTGAAAACTTTGTTCGAAAAGTGTAAGTGTGAAGAGTTATGTTTTGAAAGAGCAAGTATCTAAGAACTATCTACCTACTCGAAAAATGAATCGTTCTATGCTAATTTCCTTTATACAATGCTATCCCACTATTAGTGAGTAGGTAGCACCGTCGTTGGAGTTTGAGGGTCAATTCGAAAGAGGGACATACGGTCACCAAAGCAATGTTAGGACGCCTTAGCGGTAACCCTAATGTCTTAGATCATTTGTTTGAGGCAACAATATCCGAGGCAACCATTTCGAGGAAACTATGATCTTTTAGACAAGAGGGCGACCTCTAAAGCGACCTATACTCAATGACTGTGTACGAAGGCAACCAAGTGGGGTGTACCCTAAGAGTGTGCATGTGCGAGTGTGTCGTTTTCAGTTATTTTTATCTTTGCACATGTTAAGGGTGATCTAATTTGATTTTAGAATTAAGCATTTAGTCTTGTCATGCAAACCCTATTATCAAACATCTAGCAGTTATAATTTGTGGAATTAAAATGCAGAAATTAAATTACAAGGCGTCGGGTATTTACATCGCCAAAAGCAACCCTTTGAAAATAAAATAAAATAAAGCGGTAAATAAATAAATAAAATGTCCTAATTATCTATTAAATACCGGAAACAGATACATCAATATGGGTAAAAATAAATAAAGCGCGACGTGAAATTAAATCAGATGCGGATTAGGTTTTTGACTCTTTAAAATAAAATGCTTTTTGTTGTTTTTATTTAAGAAAAGAAATTAATCCTAAGTTAAATAACTAAATTAAATTGATAAATTAATTAATGAAAAATAATTTATGACACATTTTTTGAGTTTTTGGTATTTTAAGAAAGAAAATAAAAATAATTAAATTAGTAGTTAAAACCTAATTAAGTCTAATTAATTTTATTTATCTATAAAATAGGTTAAAGTTATTCTAGAATTAAAAAACCTAAATTAATTAATTAGTATTTATTAAAAAAAGAATTTTGAAATTTTATTGGATAAAAAATATTTTTGATGAGTTTTTTAATAAAAAGAAAAAATTATGGTTGGTTAGTAATTAATTGAAATTAAATCAAATAACTAAATTAAAAAGAGAAAATATAAAGACAAGGAGAGAATTGGGCCTGATTAGGGGGTGTAAGTAGTAACTTTCTTGGCCCATTAGCAATTGGTCCATTTGACCTTTGGAATCTGGTACACACGCGTTGACTAGCATTATCATGTACCCTCAAGGCCTGGCCACCAGATTTGGCCATCTGGCCACCTGGCGTGTGGATTGATGAGGGAGTATGGTGTGGATCTGGCCCCTGCGCGCATGTGATAACCTGAAAAACATGAAGAAAATACAATTTGCTGGAGGCAGGGATCGAACCCCTGACCTCCAACCACTAATGCCTTGAACACTGATGTGTTGACCAACTGGGCTATGATGTTTTGTTGTTAACAAAATACAACATGATAATAATATAAAACAAACAAATGCGTTAATGGGATTTGGCGCGAATTTTCAAACAAACCAACAGGAGGGTGACAACGCATCATCCTCTTCCTCAAAAACCTGTAATTATTACCTGCGGATTTTTATCCGCAGCTAAATGCACAGCTTCTTCCTAAAATCGTCCTCAGGCCATATAAACACAATCCAGGAACATGGTTGAACTTGTCATGACCTCCTAATCACAACCATGTCCTTTATATGGACCAATTTTTCCTGAAACAAAAAACCCCAAAAAGATCAAAGAAACCCTAACTATGGTAGTTTGCAATACAGGTTAGATAAATGAAATTAAATAATGCCAAAGGTTTGCAAATGTTCTTGTGATCACAAATATGCTATTAGTTTACTCAAATGATGCCAGAATAACTCAAATCGAATTCAAGAACAGGGGTAACTTGCGTGAGACTTACAGTGCGTATGAGGGCTGAAAAGCACCTGGTTGTGATTGGTTTAGCTTGTGAGAATGTCCATGAAGCGATTGGGATACGTCTCAGGCCTTGAAAATTCCTCCAAACTGGATTTTGATCTCAAGCTTTTTTGTGATTTTTTCCACTTTTGTTCTACCTCTACCAATGCTCTCTAACCCTGATTTTCGTGCCTCTAGCTTGCTTATGTATTACTCAGTGCATTAGGTCTCAATTGGCTGTCCAAATCTTCCTCTATTAAGGATTGGATATTTGATTTGATCTCCATTTACAACCTTTCCAAATTTGATTGATTTCAATTATTTTTTGCACATGATTCACTTGATACGAATTTGATGATGGCCAGTTGCATAATGGAACATGAAATCAACATAAAATCTTTGTTATCAATGCCTTTTGATTTTTGTTTGATTTATTTTGATTTAAATCAAATTATTTCAAATAAAATCAAAATAATTAATAAAAAATGATATAGACAAATGGCCAAGGCTGGAACACGTGGGCTACGGTGCAAACTCAAAATAAGTGAAAAAGAATGGGCCCATTTGGCAAAATTTGAAGTTTTGGGGATAGTTGACTTTTGGCAATTTTGCAAAAAAGTCCAACTTTAACAATGCATAACTTATTCAATTTTGAACTTTTGGAGGTGTTCTTGGATTTTTAGAAAGCTTGAGATGTCCTCTAACCAACCCTTTTGGTCTCATCTCATTTTGATATTCCATGCTCAAGTTATAAGCTTTGGCAAAAAAGGTGTTTTTGTTGACTTTTCAAAATGACCTATAATGTCCAAATTCACAACTTCTTGTGAGTGAATTTTTTCAACTTGGGGTATGAAGATGGATTGTAGGGAATTGCATCCTCTTCAAAATGAGATTTTTATGGGTCATTTCTCATAAAGTCTGATAAAGTTATACTTGTTCAAAGTTGAGTTGACTTTTCTTGCAAAACCCTAATTTAGCAACTTTTGAGTCTTGATGAATTTTAAGCAATCCTTGACGAATCATGATCAAACCTTGATAAAATGATGAAATATCCTTCAAAATGAGAATGTTGACAAAAAATCTTGAAGTTTGACTGTTTGTAGGTCACAGTTGACTTTTGCCCTAGCACAGTCGACTTTTGGGCCTTTGAGCAATTGACTGAGCAAACTTCCTCTGCAAGGCTTGAAACTTGAAATGGATGATCTTGAGACCATATTTGTACATTAGTGATAACTTGGGGTCACTTGTACTCGAGGATCTTGATGCAACACAAAACCCTATTTTGGGGTAGACTGCCTTAGGAGAGAGCTTGTCTGACAAACCCTTGAGCAACCTTGAGCAACTTGGAGATTTTTCTTGCAATGTTTTGAGAAATATGGGAGGGAAAATTTTGGCTTACAACACCCATCTTCTTCTTCTTTTTCTTCTCTTTCAGAATAAGGGTCTTCAGATCCTGTTGTTCTTTAGCCAGACTTATGAACATCTGTTGGAACTGGGCGTTCTGCTCCTGAAGATCTTTGATGGCTTGATCGGAAGACATTTATGCTGAAATAAACAACGAAGAAGATGAGAAACCTATAGTGGTACCTGTAATGGTGTGCATGATAATGGGATGCATATGTAATGATTTCAAAGACTTTGGGAAATTTAAATTTGCAAACCAAAATAAATGAAAACTTTATTAGTTTAAACTTGAAGGGTTCAACAATGCCTTTAAGGCGTTACAAAGAAATAAATAAAACAAATCTAAAACTAGAAAAATCAAAATCAAAAGTCCCATGAACGCTTCCTCTTTTTGTTGATATAGTCATTGATCACTCTTTCTTCCTCGAGCTGCCTGGTGAGCTTCAAAATCTTCCTTTCTTGCTCATGGTACTGTTCCTGGTAAGTATCCCTCTCATTCCTCAGCTGAATCCAAGACCTCTTCAACTCCCCAGGATCAGTGGGCATGTAAGGATAGAGAATCGTGTAAGGAATTCCTTCTTCATTAGTGGCCTCCACAATCACTAGTAATACGGCCTCATAAGGAATCATGAGCTTCTGGGCTCGAGCTCGGACCCATTGGAGGTAAGGCTGCATAGGAAGGGAAGCCTTCGGTCCCAACTCTTCAGGGTCAGATCTGTTTACCATTCCCCAAGCTCGTATAAACCTTCAGCGATGCTCCTTAACGTCCTCCTTATAGTCAAATACAATGTCCTTAAGAAGTAACTTATGGGGACCATCTCTTCGAGCACGACCAAATTTTCGCAAAGCTAGACAAGGATTGTAAGTTATACCTCCTCTGATTCCAAGCAATGGAACATTAGGGTATCCCCCACAACAGTCAATAACATCAGTGTCTTCCATAGCCCGGGAACACCAAAGAATATATGTATGAGCAAGTGACATTATTTGTAGGACCAACCCAAGCCTTCTTTGTTCTTCAGCACAGACTTAGGGAGGTGAGAAATAAACCACCTCGACAGCAACGGCATGCAACACATAAGAGTCCCTCTTCTCATCATATTACGAGTATAGAGAGCATGCAAGATATCTCCAAGCAAGGTAGGAACTGGGTTGCAAGAAAGGAAAATCTTGACAACATTCACGTCTAAAAAGGAGTCTGGATTAGGGAAGAGAACCAAACCATAGATAAGAAGAGCCAAGACATCTTCAAAAGCCTAAAAATCCAAATCATCCCAAAATAGTTGAGCCTGGTCCATCAGAAATTTGTCTAGAAAACCTTCGACCCTGCTTCGTGTTTCCCAATTGGATACTACATCAACCCGTTTCAAATGCAGAGCTGAGGCAATGTCTTCTGGTCTAGGAACTTCTTATATACCTATGAAGGGTACCTGTTCAAGAATGAATATGCCCAATAGATGAGAGAAATATTCTAAGGTGGGTACCAGCTGGTAATATGGAAAGGTGAAGCAATGATGCTCGAGATCAAAGAACTGAAATAGTACGCTCATCATCTGTTCATCAAGATTTGAAGTAACCAGGCTGAGAAGTTGACTGTGTCTCTTAATGAACATATAAGTCTCAAAAACTCTTGAGGCTAGCTCTTTAAGTTAGGTAGGTATCTTCACAAAGTTGACTCAGATGGTATTTCTACGCACGGAAGCCATGATCTGCAAAACATAACAAAGATAAATTCCCTTGGTCTTTGAAATGGTTAGTGTAATGAAACATGAATGCCATGTTATGATGCATGATGTCATGATAAACCACAGGTATAGCAAACACAAATATTGCAAACACAGTCAAATCACACAAAACCCTTAGGTTTAAGGCTTACATGAGGTCAAAGGTAATGCCCTCTTGAAGTTAAGTTGGTTTCAAACTTGTCCTAGCAAAGTAATCAGGTTCTAGAGGATCTCAATATCACTGACCATCCTCCATCGGTCATGGTTTCAGCTCACGGAATCTTTTCTTACGGCCGAAATTATTCCAAGAGTATGGTTTCAATGAGTGTAGCATTGAGTATCAACCAGTTCCCAGCTCTACACCGAGGCCGGCTATCTCACTACTTTCTAATGGCCAAGTTGGGCGATTAAAGGTTCTAAGGTCAGTTGATGCTTAACGACACCATGCAGTGACCCCATATTCTCCTCGTTTCTCCATAAGGGATACCAGTACCAACCAATGTGCCACACCAACGTAGCTACTGCTTCAACCTTATTGGTCTACGCCATACAGTTCCCTTACAGTCTATTGCTACTTACCTAAAAGGTATCCCTAGACCCGGGTTAGGATCTATAGTAACCCCAAACAAAAACCCTTAAAAGTAAAGCAAACAAAGCAATCAAGAGAAGCAATTATGATGAACTAGATCCTAAGGTATACCCCACTTATAAGTCCCTAGAAGAGTCTCCAGTTCTGTGATACGGTGGCAGAACTGACTATTTGAAATGCTGGTTTGCGTTTTACGTTTTGTGTTCGCAAAATGTCGCGGTAAGCAAGAGTCGCCACCGACTTTTATTTCATCCAATTGGAAAGGAAAAAAGTATAGAAAAAATCCTTTTCCGAGATATTCTGAGTACGGGGGGTAGATTATAGAAAGGGAAGGTGTTAGCACCCTTTCTATCCATGGTTTTCCATGGGCTCTTAGGTACTTGCTCATCTTTTTAAATTGCTTGTGTATGTGCTTTGTTTTTGAAAATGTTTTACTTCGTGATAACCCTTGTATCAATCCTCAAAGGTGTGACGAAGTTGTTTTGAAAATTGTTTTGAAATGTGTAAGTGTGGAAAGTTTTGATTTGAGCAAGTACCTACTAGCATCTACCTACTCGAAAAAAGATTTTTTCTATTCTTGTTCCTTTAGACAGCGCTATCCCACTATTGAGAAATAGGTAGCACCGTCGTTGGAGTTATAAGGGTCAATTCGAAAGGGACGTACGATCACTAAAGCAATGTTAGGACACCTTAGTAGCAAACCTAGAGTCTTAAGATCATATTTGAGGCAACATTTGAACGGGACATTTGATCTTTTTAGACAGGAGGGCAACCACTAAGACACCCTATGCTTAATAATCGTTTACCGTAGGCAACCGAAGTGAGAGTATACCCTAAGAGTGATATATGCGAGTGATCTGTTTTCAGTTATTTAATCTTTGCACATTAGGGTTTTCTAACCGTATTAATTTGTCATGCATTCTTGTCATACAATCCTATTAGCATACATCTAAACAGTTAAATATTTGCGAGAATTAAAAATGCGAGAAAGTAAATCAACGCTATTACAAGGCTTCAAGGAGGGGGATTAATTACATAGCCAAAAACCCGGGGAAAAAGCGATAAGTAAAAGCCCTAAATTAAACTATTACAAACCAGTGAACAATTACAAAAATATTGTAAAATAAATAATAAGTGCGCAATGAATCAAATACGAAACTACTAGGATTTTAACCCTTGACTACACCTAATTGTGATTGATTAAAAAAATGTTTTGTTGTTTAAGGAAACTAAGAAATAATTAAATTAAAAAGAAGATCCTAATTCTAATTAATTTTAAATCAAGAAAAATAAACTAATTTATTCTAAAAACCTATTTTTGTGTTTTTTTATTTATTTGTGAAAAAGAGAAAATAAAATTAAATCAAGAGTTTTAACCTAATTTGCTATTTGATTTTATTTGTGAAAATAAATTACAATTTCCCTAAGTTAACACTAAATTAAATTAAATTAACAAAATTAATTTTGATTAAAAAGTCTAATTCTAATTTTTTTGTGAATTTTTGATTTTATGATTTTTATGAAAAAATATTAGTTTGTTAATAAAAGTCATTGAAATAAAAATTAAAATAATTAAAGAAAATAAAAAAAGAATAAAAAAGAATAGTAAATGGGCCTGGTTGCTATGCTGGAAAAGGGGGTATATTGCTGAAATTCTGAGCCCAAATGGTCCAAGCCCGTTTGACTTCACTGGATCTGATGCACATGTTGACCAGAGGTGCATGATGGACCTTCAAGGGAAAGGCATTGGATCTGGAGTGATGATGAATTTGATGGCCAGATCTTGAGTTGCATGGTGGATGCTTGGACGTGTGGTGTACCTGATTACCTATTGAAAAATAACATGAAACGAATATGAGACCTGGGGATCGAACCCAGGCCCTGATGCATGTCTCTAATAAACGCTTGTCAACTGAGCCACGCGTTTTTGTTGTATACATAATGGAAGTAAAATAATATAATAAAAAAACAATAATGTATTCAAAACGCGCTAAAATTCAAATCACCCAACCAGTGAGTGCCACACATTGTCTTCTTCCTCCCAACCGTTGTTTTAGGTGACATGACTTTTACCTACGGTTGCCTCGCTGTAGCTACAGACCTGTTCATCTCAAAAATTATCCACAAGCAAGATAAATGACCATGGCTGGTACCAATCAACTCGTCTCATCCTCACGAGCATCATGGTACCAGAATCAACGCCCAATTTTTCCTGTATTGGAAAACCCTAAACAAGAACACGAAACCCTAACTATGGCATCTCTTGATTCCTATACTAAAAACATAATTAAACAATACCAAAAGCTTCCAAAATCAATGATAAACAAGAATATATGAGTCAAACTTGCTAATGATGAGTAAATCAACGGAATCGAAATTGAGTTTGGAGGCAAACCGTGGTACCTGTAACTTATAATTCTGGACGTGAAAATGCTTACAATGGATTGGAATACGTTCTTGGGATGCCCTGCAATCTGTTGGCAATGTGAGAATGGCTTGAATTGGCCTCTAGGATGGAAATTGGATCACCACTTTTTCTTGAATTTTTTGAAGTTTTGTTCTTGGCTCTGCACGACTGTTAACCCTTATTCTTCCTTTGGATACGTTCAATATATATTATAGAATGCATTAGGGTCGTAAAAATTGATCACATCTTTGGAAGTTTCCAAGATTTGATTTGATCTTCATGGCATGTGTAAACTTGCTATATTGAGCCAAATTATGCCTTTCTTGTCCCAATCAGCCTTGATTCGAATTGATCATGCAAGCTCATCAAATCTTGGTTGCTAACCTATCAAAAAACCCAATCAAATCAAATCTTTGATAATTTTCACCATTTATTTGATTTAATTCTCCTTTTAATTAATGAAAAATCAAAATAAATTGAAAAATAAAGAAAACAAATGGTGGATGAGTATTTGAGTCGTGGACCACATTATGATTGAGGTACAAGCATAAAAAGTTTGGCCAATTTAGCAAAAAATGCAAATTTGAGCACATTTGACTTTTGGCAATTTTGCAAAAATGGTCAACTTGGCCAATGCACAACTCTCTCAATTTTGATCCTAGAGAGGTGTTCTTGGACTTTTTAGAATCTTAGTATGTCCTCTAAGAAACCCTTTTGGTCTCATCTCAATTTAGTCTTCCATGTTCATTTATGAAGCTTTGATCCAAAAGGTGTTTTTGTTGACTTTCCAAAATGACCTATAATGTCAAAATTCATATCTTTTTGTGAGTGCATATTTTGAACTTGGGATCTGAAGATGAATTTTATGGAATTGCATCCTCTTAAAAATGAGCTTTGGATGGGTCATTTCTGATAAAGTATGAGAAAGTTATGCTCGGTCAAAGTTGAGTTGACTTTTTCTACAAAACCCTAATTTAGCAACTTTTTGGGTTTTGATGAATTATGAGAAATCCTTGAGGAATCCTGATCAACCCTTGATCAAATGATGGATAATACTTCAAAATAAGTATGTAGACCAAAAATCTTGAAGTTTGACTGTATGTGGGCCATAGTTGACTTTTGACCTAGCATAGTTGATTTTCAGGCATTTGAGCAATTGACTGAGCAAACTTCTTCTGCAAGGCTTGAAACTTGACATGGATGATCTTGGGAACATATTATGACAATGGTGAGCATTTGAGTCCTTTGTGGTTCATATATCCTGATTAAAAGTGAAACCCTAATTTGAGGTAGACTGCCTTAGGAGAGAGTTTGTCCGGTCATACTCTTGAACTTCCTTGAGCAATTTGGGGACCTCACTTGCCATGTGTTGAGAAATATGGGAGGGCAAATTTTGGGGTACAACAATTATCCTCTTCATAAATTCTTCAATTATCAACCAAATCAGCAAAGACACAGATCTCCTGGTACCCAATTTCCTTCTTGATCTCTGGGCGCAACTCATTCTCAAACTTGATACACTTTGAAAACTCAGCATTCGCCTCGCTATAGTGTGGATAAAACTTAGCCAATTCGGCAAACTTTAAAGCATACTTTACAACCGACATACTCCCTTGCTTCAGCTCAAGAAACTCAATTTCCTTCTTACCACGAACATCTTCATGGAAATACTTCCTCAAAAATTCTCTATGAAACACAGCCCAAGTGACATTTTCACCTGCAGCTTCCAATCTCTGACACATCTCTAGCCACCAGTCATCAGCTTCGACTGCTAGCATATGAGTACCATACGGAATCTTCTGCGCTGGAGTGCATTCCATCACAAAGAAGATCCTTTCAATCTCCTTCAACCAATCCAATGCTCTGTTAAGATCATACTTACCTTTGAAGGTAGGCGGATTTTCCCTCTGGAAAGTTGCCAAACTACGAGATCCAGCATTCCCGTCAGCATTTGGATGATTCTCCATAGCATGTGCCATTGCTTTTAAAGCAGCAAAAAGTGCAGCGTCATTCCTTCCAGCCATCTCAACTTATCACTACAACATAAACAACGGTTAAAAATCTAGGTAACAATACTCGATTGTTAAACAAAGTTACGACTCAACAACTTGGTCAGACTGACCGACTTTGCTCTGATACCAACTTTGTAACACCCCAATTCTACCCCGACAATATAAATGTAAATCAGAGTTATAAAAAATTATACGACTGAATCAGGATGCCACAAATTCAACTTAAAAACCATTGCATTCAACATGGGAATTTTTTTTATTAATAACCATGTATTAAAAAAATATTTCACAAATAACCGGGTTTCGGAAAAAATTACGCAAATAACCATGTTTCAGATGGCTCCATAAAGGAGGAGCCATCTCAATTGGCGCATGCACCTAGGGTTTTGCCCTAGGCGCCATCTCACTTGGTGCCTCCCTTGTCTTTTAGCCAAGTGAGATGGCGCATGCTCCTTAAAAATGAGAGGAGGCGCCATCTCACATGGCGCCTAGGGCAAAACTAGGGTAAAATGTTGTTTTATAAATAATTCGTCAGTTTCTTTGAAATTTCTCACACTTTCTCGCACTGTATTTTTATTTTGTACTCCGTTATTTGCGTAATGACGTCGCCTATTATTTTTAGCAGAGATGGTTACGTTATATTCTCCGCCACGAAACCTGCGATGAAAATGAAATTCTGGCACATTCACTCCATGGAGCGTCTGAAGCGGGAGTTGATGCGGTGGCTAGATGGAGACATCGCGGAGGGGGAAAAAATTCGAAGGATCCAGCGAAAACGAACAACAACCTCGCATGCGACAGGAAGACCTAATGTGTGGTTGGAGGAAGTCAAAACAGACAGTGATGTAATGCTGATGATGCATGGGTCAGATGAAATTGTGTTAACAGTTGTAATTTCCTAGATTGAATATCGTTAATCATTGTTGTACGCGAAAACCCTAATGTAATTTCCTATATTGAATTTCTTAAATTGTGTTAACAGTTTTATTAACGGAAAACCCTAATGTTTACAACACAAATATTGAAAAGATTTATTGTATTACAATATTTATGTGGTCGAGCCAGACGCCCGATTCAGACAGTTTTTGCGATTGTGTCCTACCTGACGGCATAAACCACACTTTCTTTCCAACCTGTCAAGATCGTCCATTTCTGTTGTGATACGCCTGCTTTTTGGACGACCCTTCTTGTTCCTTCGCATTTGGTCATTGTGCCAAAGTATATCGCCGTTGTATTCAGGCCAATAGTCCGGTTTTGCCACCAAAGGAAAGTTGTTGTTGTAAACAGTGAGCAATGTTTCAGATTTATAAACGTTTGAGAGCAGTTGAAGCGCGTCTTGATGGGTATGAGCACAAGCGGCAATGACATGAGAGCAAGGCATACGAAATGCTTGAAACCTGCCACAATCGCACCATTGAGAAGGTAAAATGACCCTGTATTCTTGTCTTGCCAGGCCTTCATTGTGGTCGATTGTCTCTTTCACAATGAAGTTGTGGCTGTGTCGGTAAAAGCGTGTAACCATGTGAGTGTTGGCTTTAGCACTTTCAGCCTTAATGTATTTCATACAGCTTTCACTCCATAGTTGTCCTGATTGCAAGACCGCATACCACATTTCACCTCTTTTGGAAAATAATGCAGCCATCCTAAAATACGTGGATTTTACCAAGGCAGTGATTGGGAGGTTTCGTATGCCCTTGAATACCCCATTAATTGATTCAATAAGATTTGTTGTCATATGCCCCCATCTTTGGCCATTGTCGTATGACCTAGTCCACTTTTCGACCGGTATATTGTCGATCCACGTACCGGCTTCTGGATTAGACAAACGGATCTCGTTGCGGTAATATTTGAATGTGGGTTGTGTCAATGCGTATCCCGCATTCATCACCGCTTTCCTCAATGTTTTGTCCTTGACCTCCCTCGATAAATTCTGGACGATATGCCTGACGCAATAGACATGCGTAGAAGGAGGGTCATGCCAACCATTTGCTGGATTATTATAGGCACTTTCAATTGAGGCATGTCTGTCCGAGATCAAACAGAGATCTGGTTGAGGAGCCACGTGTGTACGAAGATTTTTCAGGAAAAAGCTCCAAGCACCACCGGTCTCCCCCTCGACAAGGGCAAACGCAACGGGGAAAATGTTATTGTTGCCATCTTGTGCAACTGCCATCAATAGCGTGCCTTTGTACTTCCCATACAACCAAGTCCCGTCAATTTGTAGAATTGGTTTGCATGATGCAAACCCTGTGATGCATGGTTGAAATGCCCAAAACACGCGACTGAATATTCCGTTGCCATGCAGTAGACTACCATCTTGGGCGTATGCTGGCAATGTTTCCAGAACATAAACACTACCTGGAGAATATGTCTTGAGTGCATTTAGGTAGCGGGGAAGTTCTCGGTATGACTCCTCCCAGTTTCCGTACACCCTTTCAATCGCCTTAGTCTTTGCTAACCACGCCTTACGGTAAGACGGAGTGTAGTTAAAAACCGTGGTGATGTGGGAGATGATTGTTTTCACCTTCAAAGAAGGGTCATTGCTAACCAGGGGTAGGATTTCTTGACAGATTAGATCATGGTTGAGTTTTCGGTGATCTTGTGATTGAGTGGAACTTACACAAGTATGGGTAGTCATGGAACCTATGACCCAGCAGTCACCCCTTAATCTGTATGATGCGGTCAGCTTGAACATACAGTCAGGGTGGACACACTTGATCTTGTACCTTTCCGGGTTTACACGATCCACCTTAAAATCAACCGAGTTGAGCATGTGAAATTTTTTGATGGCCCTGATGCATTCCTCTCTGTTACGAAACTTGTCCTTCTCTTTTAAATTTTCATCCGACTGCATATACGGTTGGAAAAACAAGTCAGTAGAAGGTTCATCTCCGCCCATGTTGAAGTTTGTCATGTGCGTAGGTGGTGTGTAGATTTTGTCAGTAGGAATACTTGGGATGCCATCATCGTCAGAATCATCGTTCACCATTTCATCAAACTCTAACTCGTTATCTTCTTCTTCATCATCAACTGCATCTACCTCATCTTGTTCATTCTCCAAAGGATCAACCTCCTGTGTCACCGGAGGCTCTACCTCCTGTGTCACCGGAGGCTCTTGAAGCAAAACGTACAACTCAATAGAGTCGTTTCCAGAATAGACATGGCTGGAAATCATGTTCTGGAGATCCTCGTCATCTTGAACTTCAACCTTATAAAAAATTACTTGGTTGTTTCCAAAAAAAACTGGACTCTGATAAAATATCTGGGATACCAGGCCTCGTTCAAGTTTGGCCTCCAATCTTTTCTTGAAGTACGAGAAATTTGCTTTCCCGTTTAAGAGAAATCGAACGTTGTCGGTGTTTCTAAACAAAAACCCAACTGTGGGACAAATGTATGTCTCACCGTTGAAATGTGCATTGACAACAAATTATGGTGAAGAGGCCATTGTGTAGAATTGTTTTAAGGTTTGAAGGTTGGAATGTTTGAGGTTTATTGATTGTATGAAGGTATGAATGCTGGAATGTTTGAAGGTTTGATGACTGATTCGAAGGTTGGAAGATTTTACAGATTATGTGAATCAATGTTATGTTCAACCTAAGGCAAAAAATTTCAATTAAGTAAGGGATGCAACCCCCCAAGGCTGCCAATAATATTACAAGCAATAATGAAACCCCATAGCCTGCCACCTATCCGGGCCCTATTCTGCACACATAAATGTTTTGTGTAAGACTCCACCCATCAACTCCAATGGCCTTGCATGCAACAAAGAAAGGAATCCCAAAGGCTGTCACGTAGCCTGAGCCTATGCTGTAAGAAGTGACACCTCTTATTCGCCAAATGGGGTGGCGACACAATTCATTTTTGTACTCTTTCGCCAAGTGAGATGGCGCCTCCCTTAATGTCCAATCGTGATACATGCATGGGCTTATGAAACCCCATAGCCTGCCACCTATCCTGGCCCTATTCTGCACACATAAATGTTTTGTGTAAGACTCCACCCATCAACTCCAATGGCCTTGCATGCAACAAAGAAAGGAATCCCAAAGGCTGTCACATAGCCTGAGCCTATGCTGTAAGAAGTGACACCTCTTATTCTCCAAATGGGGTGGCGACACCATTCATTTTTGTACTCTTTCGCCAAGTGAGATGGCGCCTCCCTTACTGTCCAATCGTGATACATGCATGGGCTTATGAAACCCCATAGCCTGCCACCTATCCTGGCCCTATTCTGCACACATAAATGTTTTGTGTAAGACTCCACCCATCAACTCCAATGGCCTTGCATGCAACAAAGAAGAATCCCAAAGGCTGTCACGTAGCCTGAGCCTATGCTGTAAGAAGTGACACCTCTTATTCGCCAAATGGGGTGGCGACACCATTCATTTTTGTACTCTTTCGCCAAGTGAGATGGCGCCTCCCTTACTGTCCAATCATGATACATGCATGGGCTTATGAAACCCCATAGCCTGCCACCTATCCTGGCCCTATTCTGCACACATAAATGTTTTGTGTAAGACTCCACCCATCAACTCCAATGACCTTGCATGCAACAAAGAAAGGAATCCCAAAGGCTGTCACGTAGCCTGAGCCTATGCTGTAAGAAGTGACACCTCTTATTCTCCAAATGGGGTGGCGACACCATTCATTTTTGTACTCTTTCGCCAAGTGAGATGGCGCCTCCCTTACTGTCCAATCGTGATACATGCATGGGCTTATGAAACCCCATAGCCTGCCACCTATCCTGGCCCTATTCTGCACACATAAATGTTTTGTGTAAGACTCCACCCATCAACTCCAATGGCCTTGCATGCAACAAAGAAGAATCCCAAAGGCTGTCACGTAGCCTGAGCCTATGCTGTAAGAAGTGACACCTCTTATTCGCCAAATGGGGTGGCGACACCATTCATTTTTGTACTCTTTCGCCAAGTGAGATGGCGCCTCCCTTACTGTCCAATCGTGATACATGCATGGGCTTATGAAACCCCATAGCCTGCCACCTATCCTGGCCCTATTCTGCACACATAAATGTTTTGTGTAAGACTCCACCCATCAACTCTAATGACCTTGCATGCAACAAAGAAAGGAATCCCAAAGGCTGTCACGTAGCCTGAGCCTATGCTGTAAGAAGTGACACCTCTTATTCTCCAAATGGGGTGGCGACACCATTCATTTTTGTACTCTTTCGCCAAGTGAGATGGCGCCTCCCTTACTGTCCAATCGTGATACATGCATGGGCTTATGAAACCCCATAGCCTGCCACCTATCCTGGCCCTATTCTGCACACATAAATGTTGTGTAAGACTCCACCCATCAACTCCAATGGCCTTGCATGCAACAAAGAAAGGAATCCCAAAGGCTGTCACGTAGCCTGAGCCTATGCTGTAAGAAGTGACACCTCTTATTCGCCAAATGGGGTGGCGACACCATTCATTTTTGTACTCTTTCGCTAAGTGAGATGGAGCCTCCCTTACTGTCCAATCGTGATACATGCATGGGCTTATGAAACCCCATAGCCTGCCACCTATCCTGGCCCTATTCTGCACACATAAATGTTTTGTGTAAGACTCCACCCATCAACTCCAATGGCCTTGCATGCAACAAAGAAAGGAATCCCAAAGGCTGTCACGTAGCCTGAGCCTATGCTGTAACAAATGACACCTCTTATTCGCCAAATGGGGTGGCGACACCATTCATTTTTGTACTCTTTCGCCAAGTGAGATGGCGCCTCCCTTACTGTCCAATCGTGATACATGCATGGGCTTATGAAACCCCATAGCCTGCCACCTATCCTGGCCCTATTCTGCACACATAAATGTTTTGTGTAAGACTCCACCCATCAACTCCAATGGCCTTGCATGCAACAAAGAAAGGAATCCCAAAGGCTGTCACGTAGCCTGAGCCTATGCTGTAACAAATGACACCTCTTATTCGCCAAATGGGGTGGCGACACCATTCATTTTTGTACTCTTTCGCCAAGTGAGATGGCGCCTCCCTTACTGTCCAATCGTGATACATGCATGGGCTTATGAAACCCCATAGCCTGCCACCTATCCTGGCCCTATTCTGCACACATAAATGTTTTGTGTAAGACTCCACCCATCAACTCCAATGGCCTTCCATGCAACAAAGAAAGGAATCCCAAAGGCTGTCACGTAGCCTGAGCCTATGCTGTAACAAATGACACCTCTTATTCGCCAAATGGGGTGGCGACACCATTCATTTTTGTACTCTTTCGCCAAGTGAGATGGCGCCTCCCTTACTTTCCAATCGTGATACATGCATGGGCTGCCACCTAGCCTGCAAGAGTGACACCTTACAGTTTTTGTAAATGCATGCATGCATATGTGTAACACCCTAAGCATGCAAATGTGACACTTCGCAGGCATGCAAGCACAAGCAACCACTACATCAAACTTATTTGCCTATAAATACATACCTTATGAAACATCTCTCACACCCACACAACTCTCACTCTCTGCTACGAAATATTTCTTAAGTCTATCATACTCTCTATTTCTTCCTAAGTCTTTCATACTCTCAAGCATTCTGAACAATGGCTCTTCGAACAATGGGCGATACTCACAGAGGCACAAGGGAAAACATTGTTGCATTTGTAAGTCTCTTCTTTGGTTATACATTTTTCATACTTCAAATAACGTGCTGTTCATCTTAATTAATCTTACACTTGTTTAATTATGATCTCAGGATACAAAAAGATTCAGAATCCGTTCGCACAACTACCTGGCTCCCGACCCATTTATCGTCCCTTATCTGGAATATGCAGGTTTTGGACATGTGATAAAGATCTCCAACTGCACCATTGACTCAAAATTCATTCTTGCAATGTTGGAGAGGTGGAGACCGGAGACCCATACATTTCACCTACCAATAGGTGAATGTACCATCACTCTCGAGGATGTGTACATGCTACTGGGCCTCCCTATCAACGGTAAGGCGGTGAACGGGTCGGTTCAACAACCCAACTCACAGTGTGAAGAACTGTTGGGTAGGGATATGGTAGAAGATGGTGGAGCAAGAGGGCAGGGAATACTACTCACTGACCTGAAACGTCATTATGCAAGTATGGAATTAAATGAAAATTCCTCAGAGAATGACCGAGTAGTAAAAGCCAGAACGTATCTTATGATACTTTTTGGTACATTTTTATTTCCCGAAAGTACGGGAAATAGTGTAAATTTCATGTACTTACATTTACTAACAAATTTTGAAAAAACTAGAAAATATAGTTGGGGTTCTGCAGTATTAGCCCACCTGTACAGTTCCTTGTGCAAAAACGCAGTCAAGGAAAAATGTACATTTTATGGGTGCGCATTTTTACTAGAAGCCCGGGGTTGGTGGAGGATGGAGTCCTTAAACCCCATCAACAACAACACTTTTGGTTTCCCGTACGCAACAAAGTAAGTCATTAAGTTATAGCATTTATAACTATTCTGCTCTTTCCAAAATATATGCTAAAAATAACATGTTTCTCATTTCCTTTAGGTACTGCGTGAGGGGTATGGATTACGGCAAGAATCCAAGATTCAATGTCGCACTCTACCGGAATCTGTTGGATCACTTAGGCCCAGATGACGTACGTCATAGCTTTTAACTTTTGTTCATTTTAATTATTTATACATTACTTTTGCGCTAACCTGATTTAAATTTTATCGCAGTTCGTCTGGAGACCATATTTGGGTTTGGGCCATGCTCCAAACCCAGAGGATGCAGCAACTTGGACTGCAAAGACTGCACTCATTCGGTTCAACATTATGGAGATGCACCACAGCGACCGTGTGAAGATGAAGTTCGGAATGCATCAAGAGATACCAAGTGATCCAACAGATTTGTCCCCCTGGCATCTAAAAAGGGTCGACGCCCAGTGGGGTCTTACCAACTGGAAAGACTTTGCTCCGGAATGGTGTAAAATGTGGCAAAGGCGTCACTGCTACATCTTGCAATCCCCGGTTTTCCTTACTCAAGGTAAAATGCGACACACTGATCAATATATGTCGTGGTACAGGTCGGTTAGTAACCCAGAAATGCACGTGTCTTGTAAGTACCCTGGCTGGAGAATTGGCTTCATTTGTAAAACAAATAAGAAAGCAAGTTTACCCATATTTCCTCTGTTGTTTTAATATGTTGGGTTGAAGAAGTTCAACATCTGGACCAACATGTTATGTAAGATGTCACAACATCAGCATATGACATCGCGCCTGAAATTAAGTTAATATTAGTTAACTATGTTATATGTTAAATGTTTGTAACAGCTGTGACTTGTAACCTAACTATGTTAAGTGATCTAAACTATGAAAGAGGTTATTTGTTGTGTTGAAGAAGTTCAACATCTAGGACAACATGTTAGATGTAATGTCATGACACCTGACTTGACATCACGCCAACGGAATTGGTAATTCAGTTACAGTTCTGGTACTTAAATATTCTGAGAATATATGTGGCGTTTCTTATGGAGAATCTGAAGATCAATCAAGAATAAATCAGAATAGTTGAAGAAAATATTGTTTCTAAATATGGAGATATTTTAGGAACTAGAAGGCTGAAGACCTTGATTATAGCAGAAGTTTGTTGCTGAGTTGTAACAGCAAGGAGAAAAGCTTGCTGAGATTTTGAAGGCCCAAATCCAGTTGGGTAATAGGTTATAAATAGCAGATTGTAACCTAGGGTTTGGGACGCTCATACAATGTAACATTGGGGGTGTTCTGTTAGGTAAACATGTCGGTTTGTGGCAAGGTTACCATGTGTGTAACTCGATACCTGTAGGTAAGAGTTTGAGTGTTCTTGGACGAAGCTATGAAGCAAGTCTAAGTATTTCTGCATTACTTCATATTCATTGTAATGTAGGAAACCAAGTGGGAGGGCACTACTTCTTGAGTAGGAGTAAGACTTCTGTTGTTGTGGCAATAGGAATGGAAACTGGTAGGATTCTATCTAGGAGTTCCTAGGTATAGGTTGCACTGGGTAAATGATTAAGTGAGGGATGGGAACTTGTGAAGTTTAGTCCTGAATTAGTATTGCTGATAGTGGATCTTCTTCCTGGCTTGGTATGCCCCCAGAGTAGGTGTGTTTCACCGAACTGGGTCAACAACTGATTTGTGTTTTTACCTTCAGCACTTTACAATTCTGTCTGTTATATATCAAGGTAAAACTGTAATGTTGTAACAGATGATGTCTCAGAACATGTTAAGACATCATGCTGATATCTGTGCAGAAGAAACAGAACTGTGAAGGTTGTTTGCTCTCTGCTGATCATGTGCAACAGATGAACAGAACTAGGTACATCGTTGTTCTATCCTCTGCACCTTCAAAGTATATCCGGCACAGCTTGGATAAACTGTGCTTCTGTTATTCTTTAGTACTGAATCACGAAAATTTGGGTATCTACCTTGCAGTGTATTTATTGTGTCATATCAGATGTTTAGACATTGAGTATAACATCTGAAGACTGGCATACACCAGAATTTCAATTGGTATCAGAGCAGGCATCCTGTTCTATTTCTGGATGAGATCCATGGGTGATACTTTCTGGTATCTGCAAGGTCAATCTTAGTACTGGAGATTGTAACCTGGAAAGGTTTATTATTTCCCTGAATGGTCCCTTAAAGTGGGAGGATGGACTATTCATGACATGAACTGTGTGATTGGCATTTGGCCTGGTTGTGTGGTAGCTGTTCTAGGTTTGATTTATTTTCAAACCTAGGATTTGTGTACGCCTAAAGTGTGTGTGCAAAGATTGAGTTGTATTATGTTCTTCCGCTGTGTAATACTTGGCAAAACTCAAGCTCTGATGTGTTTCCCCTCTTGTGGATTGAAGGCTACTGTATTCAAGAATTCAACATAAGCTATTGAAGATGTCACCGATACTTGAGTCCTCTCAAGTCCACTCATGAAGACGTTCTTCATTCAGAATGCATGCAGCTACTAGTTGAAGAGCATATGTTTTGGGTGTCAAACAAAGGGATACTTTTGTTTGGGACCTACTCCTGACCTGGAAGAGGAGACATCTGTGTGTGCAAAGTTGACAATGGTAGAGTCAACTATGTCTGTGTGCTCCCGAAGGTTACTTTTAGGAGTCAGAACTCTAGAAGTGAAGCTGGTTGAGATGTGACATTTATCAAGGGCTGAGCAGTTGTTCCCTGGAGTATTGTGGTGTGAAGAAAGACAAGCTCATTGGTTAATAAAAGTCAATAATGGTGCAGCATTATCGCTCCTTCATAGAAGTAGATTGGGATCATGAATCTTGTCATTTAAACATCATGATTAGAAGTGGAAGATCTTTCAAGATGTGAGAATGTGAAGACTCAGAATTTGGTTAAGGTAGTATGTTCTGGCAATACATATCTGCTGATGATTGGTGTTGTTGTCTTCTCTGAAGTACTTAAGGTCAGTTGAAGTCTGATTGGAGTGATTGGAGTATGAACAGGTATAACTCTTGGAGTTACTTGAATCTGGTAGGGATGTCATATGTCATGTCGAGACATTTGTGTACAGTGCATGGATATTTTGTGTGGAGCTTCCATGATTGGTAGTTTGAGGGGGAGATTTGGTTAACCTCCTCACATTAGTTCAGCCTGGTGTTTAGCTGGCTGTTGACCTATGTCACATGGGTTCTGTGTGTTGTGTGACATATTTGCAAGGAAGGATTCATCTCTCTCATTCCTAAGGATGAATCTTATCTGGTAGGAGCTTCAAATCTGTTAAGGTGAGTAGAGTTTGTTCAGAGAACCTAGATATCTCAACTCTTTGGTCTCTCAAAGAAAGTGCTTGCAAGAAGAAGATATTAACACACGAAGAGTATGTCAAAGTATTCAAATGGTGAAAGTATCTTACAGGATAATGGGAAGGATTTATGATCAATTGCTATTCGTGACAAGTACAAGTATTTAATTTATTATCCTTGGAGTTCAAGATAACTGATGTTCTTAAAGATGTGGGAACATTCCTTCTTCTAGACCCTGTGAAGAATCACAGGAAGAGTGATGCTTTAGAGCTATCTCTTTGGTGACAGCAAAATCATTTGATCCTTGAAAAGGTTTCCTGGAAACGTGTTCAGACTCGAGGCTACAAGAAGAAGAAGACATCATAATCTTGATGATGGTTACTTGAATCAGTCTGGCTCTGATCTAGGTAAGGAAGTAAGTTAGAGAAGGAGCTGAATTCAACAACTAGATGTTATAACATAATGTTGTGACATGTGGTTCAACATCAGATTCTTGGTTGGTGAAGTGGCACATCAACTTAAGATAGGATGATCTACGAAGTTGAAGGTTGGATACTTCAAAAAGATCGTCTCTTTGCAGCTCTTTGGAGTTGTTGGGTGGAGAAGATGTTACATGTTCCTGTCTTAGTGTATCTAAGCCTTTTGTGATAACTTGTAGCTTGAAGTTCAAATTGCAATTGGAAGATCAGAATATCTTTGGGAGAAGTCTGACAAACATGGAGAAGTCAAAAGGTGGCATTTGATTTTTGTCATATGAGGATTCATGAAGGAGATAATCAAACAGTGGCATTTGGTCTATCTCAACAGTGGATTCAGAGAATCAAGATAATCAAACATGTGGCAGCTGATTATTATCAAGAAAGTTTGATTCAGAGTATGAATGCGTTCAACCAATATTGTTGAACAGAGGGTGCGCTCTTGAAGACATGAAGATGCGTCTTATGTTTTCCATTCATCAAGGGGTCTTATTTACTTTGAATCAGAAGTTGTCTTGAAGGTCCAACTGAGTAGTGAATGTGACCTACTTGTTTCCATGAGGAGAAGTGATTGTCCCTAACAGGGGGAGTATTGGTTTGTACGAAAGGTCTTCATCAAACTCGTAGGATATAAAGTGTGGAACCTTATTAACTATTGGGATGATGTGTTCAAGACTGAAGAGGACTATGTCTGACCTAATGTCATCACATTGGTAATGACATTGTTCCTAATTTCCTCTAAAACTACAGACAGGAGGAAAATTGGATGAAGTGTGGATTATTATTAATAAACCCATGTGTGTACAGCTATATGACTCAGAGGGAGTAACCATCCTCTTTGTGAAAATGGAATGGTTTCAAACTGCTAATATGAAAATAGCAGAATGTATGACGACATAGGATTTGAGCGTGTTTTCATCTGCTAAGAAAACAGGGCGGTTGTGTCTCATTATGAAGCAGTTTAGTGAGCTGGAATGTTTAGGTGATAACTTGTCATCTAATAAAGGTATTATATAACTAAGGCAGAGTGTAATATGCCAACGATGGATAGGGGATCTGAAGACAAGTACATAAAGGGAGTAGTCGGTTCTAAAAGACAAATGTCTGTTTTTAAAAGGGGCAAGACATACTTCATCCTGACAATGGTCAAAGGGTCAAACCCAAGGGTAGGTACCTGCATTAAAACCAGTCCTAGGGTACTGAAACTGTCAGAGTAAAGTACCAAGATCGTTACTATCTATGCCAAAGTTGCATTATTTATGAAGACTCTCTCTATTCTTTCTCTTCATCAGAGGGTTTCAGCAATATGAAGTTTGTTAGCATCTGGGAAAATTGTGCATGGGTATGGATCTGTATGGGCAGTCTTTGTCAAATTCTGGCCAAAAAGGGGGAGAAAGATAGGGACCCAGACTCAGGCGAGACTCAGGTGAAAGCAACAGACTGTAATGTCCAACATGCTGAATGGAACACTCTAACTAAGTGACTTTGTAAGTGACTTTGTTTGTGTCTTGTGTTCTGAGTTAAGAGGATAGTTGTGACTTGTGATCTGAGTTACATGATCACAAGTAATCAGTATCAAGATTATCAACAATAATCTTGAGAAAAGAAATCCTCTTGGGCCATCGATGGCTTGGAGTGGCTCACAGATGAGGGATAGAGGTTTGTTGTTTGCTCAAAGGACATCAGCCTCTGCAAAGAAGATGTTGGACAAGATGTTGTAACATCTCAACTGTGTTGTGGCCTGGTCCCAAAATGTAACTTGCACTTATTTGTTTTAGCCAAAATTTGCCAAAGGGGGAGATTGTAAGTACCCTGGCTGGAGAATTGGCTTCATTTGTAAAACAAATAAGAAAGCAAGTTTACCCATATTTCCTATGTTGTTTTAATATGTTGGGTTGAAGAAGTTCAACATCTGGACCAACATGTTATGTAAGATGTCACAACATCAGCATATGACATCGCGCCTGAAATTAAGTTAATATTAGTTAACTATGTTATATGTTGAATGTTTGTAACAGCTGTGACTTGTAACCTAACTATGTTAAGTGATCTAAACTATGAAAGAGGTTATTTGTTGTGTTGAAGAAGTTCAACATCTAGGACAACATGTTAGATGTAATGTCATGACACCTGACTTGAAATCACGCCAACGGAATTGGTAATTCAGTTACAGTTCTGGTACTTAAATATTCTGAGAATATATGTGGCGTTTCTTATGGAGAATCTGAAGATCAATCAAGAATAAATCAGAATATTTGAAGAAAATATTGTTTCTAAATATGGAGATATTTTAGGAACTAGAAGACTGAAGACCTTGATTATAGCAGAAGTTTGTTGCTGAGTTGTAACAACAAGGAGAAAAGCTTGCTGAGATTTTGAAGGCCCAAATCCAGTTGGGTAATAGGTTATAAATAGCAAATTGTAACCTAGGGTTTGGGACGCTCATACAATGTAACATTGGGGGTGTTCTGTTAGGTAAACCTGTCGGTCTGTGGCAAGGTTACCATGTGTGTAACTCGATACCTGTAGGTAAGAGTTTGAGTGTTCTTGGACGAAGCTATGAAGCAAGTCTAAGTATTTCTGCATTACTTCATATTCATTGTAATGTAGGAAACCAAGTGGGAGGGCACTACTTCTTGAGTAGGAGTAAGACTTCTGTTGTTGTGGCAATAGGAATGGAAACTGGTAGGTTTCTATCTAGGAGTTCCTAGGTATAGGTTGCACTGGGTAAATGATTAAGTGAGGGATGGGAACTTGTGAATTTTAGTCCTGAATTAGTATTGCTGATAGTGGATCTTCTTCCTGGCTTGGTATGCCCCCAGAGTAGGTGTGTTTCACCGAACTGGGTCAACAACTGATTTGTGTTTTTACCTTCAGCACTTTACAATTCTGTCTGTTATATATCAAGGTAAAACTGTAATGTTGTAACAGATGATGTCTCAGAACATGTTAAGACATCATGCTGATATCTGTGCAGGAGAAACAGAACTGTGAAGGTTGTTTGCTCTCTGCTGATCATGTGCAACAGATGAACAGAACTAGGTACATCGTTGTTCTATCCTCTGCACCTTCAAAGTATATCCGGCACAGCTTGGATAAACTGTGCTTCTGTTATTCTTTAGTACTGAATCACGAAAATTTGGGTATCTACCTTGCAGTGTATTTATTGTGTCATATCAGATGTTTAGACATTGAGTATAACATCTGAAGACTGGCATACACCAGAATTTCATGTCTCATCCGAGGTACTTGGTTGACCCACGCACACAATGGGCACAACCCTCGATTCCCCATCAACAAACCCAAAATCCATCAACCTCAAACCAACCCCCAAGAAGAAACAGACCAACAAACACACAACCATATTCCCCACCACAACACAACTACAATCAAATGCCGTACTACCAACCACAATCACCACCAAACTACCAATACCCGGATATGCCTCAAACCCAACCACAATACCAACCCCAATACCAGCACACCCACATACCCCAGACACAATTTCAGTCTTCCACATATCCCAATATGGCGCCCTCAACATCCAGCCTTAGCCCTGATATGGGAATGTCAGAAGATTATGACCAAGCCGACCAAACCTACCATCAACCACCATATCACCAAAAAACCCAACATCCACAATACCAAACACCCCAAGATCCATTTCCTTTCTACCCCCCATACTCAGACGACCAATGCTACCGACCAACCATGGAACCCCACCCACCGCCAACACGACCAAACTTTGAGGGTATGGGTAACCGACTGTACCAGAGCGGATCTTCGAGATATGGAGATCTTACTGATTTTATGGATTCGGATCGCATTGACTTCGCTGGGCCATCGACCTTGCCGCAGCAGGAAACGCGACGGCATCCAGCAAGAGAAAGGCGAGGACGGGGATGCGGAACCGGGGGTCATTACCGGGTTCCGGGGGATCACTGATGTATCTTTTTTTTTCCCAGTATTTTTTTATCCATTTTTTTACTGTTCTTTTAATGTAAAACAGTTGAATGTAATTATTTTTTTTTAAATAAAAAATCCATTTTGTTGATCTCTGTCTAATAGGCAACGCACAGGAAAGAAAATTAAAAAAAAAAAATTTTGCCCTAAATTTGTACATAGGCGCCATCTCACTTGGCTTAGGGCATGCCCTAAGCACTTAGGCGCCAAGTGAGATGGCGCCTCCCTTAAAAAAGGAGGTGCATGCGCCAATTGAGATGGCTCCTCCTTTGTGGAGCCATCTCAAACATGGTTATTTGCGTAATTTTTTCCGAAACCCGGTTATTTACGAAATATTTTTTTAATACATGGTTATTAATAAAAAAAATTCTCAACATGGATACATAACACTTTAAAACTTCGGATGAACCAACAACAAAATAAATTAATCTTTTAAACCAACAACTTGAACAATTACGCAACGGAGTCATAAACATTTCTTCATCCAACATTAAAGAAACTTCTCAATAACAAATACTTAACAACAATCAACTTAAAGTTCAACAACTGAAATAAAAAATACTAAAGCAACTGGTGTTTATCCCCCCGTGTATTACGTATCAGAGCAATGACACCGACTCGAACTACCGAAGGTAAACCGCCTTCACTCTGGATTACCTACACGTTACCAACATAAGGGTAACATTCAATCAGAAGGGGTGAGATATCGAACACTATAATAGAACATATGATAAGTATTATATTAGAACCAGTTTATGCAAAATCACCACTTCACGACTTATAAACAACAATAATCAAAATAGGATATCAATAAAATACAACCATTAATTTATCAACGCAACATCTTAATTATACAACTTGGAATGCGACTCAATACTATGCGAATGCATGTGGTACCATTGGAGCAGAAATCCCATCTTAAAATCTGCCAGTAAATAGAGGCATCAACAAGGCATAAGCCTTCTTCGCAGTTTTCCAATCCAGGCCATCACAAAGTATGCAAATGTATATGAATGCACTATCACATACTCACAACAATCATCATCCATCGTAAGGCATAGGCCCACATCACCATTATTACTAGTAAATAGAGGTAATTCATAATCATTTAAAACTCCCTACAACTTTGCATTATCAACAAGAATTCACAACAACAATCACAAAACACAATATCTTAACATAAATCGACATTGGCCATAAGCTTATCACATCAATCAACGATTCAATCATTAGCATAACTAAACAATAACTTAACATAATTCACACAACATGGTTAACGACAAAAAACGCAACACGTACGGGAAAAAGGGACAGGGAACTACGTGCCCCTCTATATGCACAACAACTAGGACAACATAAAAACTAATTTATACTCCTCGACACGCACTGAGAAAAACAGGGTAACGACCTACCTATGTTCCTCAACATGTCCTGCAACCTAATTCTGCTCGAAAATCCAACAAATACCCCCCGACACGCCTCGCAGCCTAATATACCACTCGGTACCTAACACCATCAACATCCTCCTCGAGCACTAGTTCGGCCAATAATACAGACACAATATTACGTCTTAACGGTCACATTACTACGATTCATAATTCCCAAAAAACTGCTCGAAATAACACAGCAATGGGAAACTATATTTCCTATAACATGTTCATCAAACATACAAGATCGTCACACTAAAATCTCCCTAAAACGACCACTTCAACAACTTACTACTTTTCCGGCCAACCGCTTGGGACACCACAACATCATACCGACCTCAACAACATAACGACGACGACCACCGACAACAATCTACACTAACCTACTCATCGACTCTACTGGGCAGTCATACCACTCAAAACGTCCATGACATAACAGAACGTGCATCTTCACTTAACATGTTCATCAACATCACATGAAACAATCACAATTATGACAAATTCTCTATAACAAACATCATAAATCCCATTATAAGGTCAGAACGCCACCCTTACCTGGATTGAAGGTCGTTCAACCAAAAACTCCAGCCGACGACTTTTCTTTGTTCTGCTCGTCACCGGGCATCTTGCTTCTCTCTCTGTGCAACTCTTCCGGGCGACATACAAGGCTTCTTATTCTCCAACTAAAACAATTCCTTGTGTCAGCTCAGCCTTATATATCAATCCTATTGGGCCTAACCTACACACCCCCACTTTACTACTTGCAACCAATAGCTCAAGTCCAACATTATATAAATATTCCCTTAATTCCAACATTATAATTATTATTAATCAACTAATTAATTAATTAGTAATGATCCAACAACTCATACCAATAATTCTTAACATCTCGCAACTTCACAAATAATCCATAAATAATTTAATAAAAATAAATAAATAATTAAATTACGGGCGTTACATCAATTGATTTTTTGTTTCATCAAGGGTTCAGGGTTGCAAGTGTTTCAAAAGTGAATCATATTTTCTCCTATCTTTTAGTTCCTGTGCTAGGGTGTTGATTATTGAAGTGTGTGACGTCTTTCACGACTGAATTCTTAAAATCATTGTTATCACGAGCATTATTTTAGTACACTTTTGATCATCAACTGAGGATCATTACTATGGTTTTCTTCTTTAATTCCATTCTTATATTTTCAAAGATTCTTCAAAGGCAAGACATCATTTTTTGGGCTCAGTGATTAAGGAGAGGTTTTATGTGGTTTTCCATTAGAAGGGTTTTATTTAGTTTCTAAAAGTCAAGTGGATTTTGGGCTTCTGGTTAGTTCAAATTTTTAAGTCCCCAAATAAAGAGGATTATCATGCAAAATCTAATATTGTTTTTAGGCCTACAAGTGCAATGTCAAAATAAGCAATTGAGTGAATTCATGGTGCCATTTATTTGAAATGTTTTAGTTTGCTAAGTTTGGAGGGAATTTGGTCTTCTTAGTACTAAGAATGTTTTGTATTTTTCTGGTTAAGATTAGAAGTAAAGAGATAATTTGAAGATTATGGTGTTCTTAATTTAAGATCCACATCATCATCAATTTCACTTATAAATTCTACAAAATTCATACAAGACTTGCAATAAATTCATTTTTGACACTTCAAAGTAGAAGTCATTTTCAAGTACAAGATCAAAGGTTAAAGAAGTTCAATTATTTCATTGATTGTTCATGATTCAATATATTTTACAAAGACTTTGGCACAAAGATTTGAAGTGATAGTTCCCATTTTGATTGTCATTGCATAAATGTACAAGTTATTATTAGGAATGTTTTTCTAAGTCTTCTAATTTCCTAAATCCTAAGTTTTACAAAGCCCAAAGTCAATGGATCCTAATCTAGTATTAATATTGCTAATGAGATCTTCATCTTCTTCTTTTAAAGACCTCCAAACTTCATGTTTAAGCCACGGCCTCTTCATCTTTCGACCTTGCCTAATCATCATTGCCCATGAAACAAGAAAAGAAGAAATGGTTAGCAAACCATCAATATTTGAATAAAAATTCCAAACATGAACACATTTTAAAGAAAAGTTTTCTTCTAATCTCATCATTAGGGTTGTGAAAGGAATCAGAATTCTAGGGATTTTCAATCATGTTTAAGCCCAACAACAATAAAGCTTCATATTGTTTTGTTTCACAAACAACAAAATCAGAGTTACAATTCTAATCATGGGCTTATTTTCTTTACTACAAATCTCAAACAAACACACAAAAAGGGGGATTCATTTAGTTCACAGTAAAACATAGCAAAAAATTCACCTCAACCAATTAGAAAGGACAAACAAGACAAGCAAATCAGAACGGACAAAAGAAAGTTACTACAGTAAAAGACCAGATTCACCAAGAACCAAAAAATAAGATATCAGAATCATGTTCAGCCTAAAACAATTCAGTTGCTCAGAATGTCATCACAGTAACTCAGAAAAATCACAGTTTCACAAGAGAGTCAACAATAACAATAATCAAAATCTCAAGTTTCAATCATTGGCCCACAATTCCAATTGCAAATCTCAAAATCACAATAAAAGGGCTATTGTTTTTTTTTGGTTCACAAAAGGGTGTTCAAAGCAGCAAGTACAGAATGACAGTCAAGCCCAAATGCAGGCCTCATAAACATTCTATTTCAAACAAAATCAGAAATGTACAAAGTTCAATCATGGGCCAAAAATTCCATTTTTACTGCAAATAAAAAAAGTACAATTTGGTTCACAGTACAAAATACAAGCAGCAAAATATCATAGCTCATTAAATTCAAGCCCGATAACAGATGACATAATTACTACAGTGGAAGTTTTGTACATGTAGAAAATAGAAAAGTCAGAAACAAGACTCAGCCCAACAAAATGCACATATCAGAATAGGAACAAAAACATAAAGTCAGAAGCCCAATACGGAATATAAATTCCTCACAGGCATGTTATCAATCATTGAACCAACAGAGCCAAAAACCCTAAATCCATCTCACTATAAGGACAATGAATGCACAAATTAAAAAGGAGGAGAATATTGTTCATATAAGAGAAACACAGAAGCTGTGCAACAAACCCTAACATCATCATCTTCCATTTCTATTCAAAACCCTTCAGAAATAATAAAAAGCCGCAAACAGAATACACAAAACCCTAAGCTATCATCATCATTTTCGCAACATCAAACCCTTCAGAATTTGAAAGGAGAAAAAAAAAGTTCTCAATCGGATAGAAAACAAAGAGAAAGATCAGAACTATTGTACCCCAAAATTTTCCCTCCCATTTTCTTCAAAGAATTCTTTCAAGGCTCCTCAAATACTCAAGAATCTCAAGGGATGACCAGTCAAATGCTCCTCCTAAGCCAAAGGTCTACCACTAGGGTTTTGAGTTTCTCAAGGAAATTTAGGTGGAAAAGATCTCAAATGATTTCAATGCTTCATAATAGGTCCTCAACAATGTGCATGTCAAGTTTCAAGTCCTACATCACAAGTTCGTTTAATCAATGACTCTGATAATTAAAAATCAACTATATGGGGTAAAAACATAACTATGGTTAACATACAGTCAAACTTCAAGATTTTTTGTCAACATCAACATTTTGAAGTGATAATAATCATTTGGTCAAGGGTTGATCATGATTCCTCTAGGAAAGCCCTCAAATCATCAAAAGTCAAGAATTGTCAAATTAGGGTTTCCTTAGGAGAAGTCAACTGAACTTTGACCAAGCATAACTTTCACATGCTTTGTCAACTTTTCCCCAAACAAAGCCCATTTTGAGGAAAATTCAATTCTCTACAGCTTTGTTTTTATGCTCAAGTCCAAAAAATGATTCATTTCAAAGATATGAGCTAATACATTATAGGTCATTTTAAAAGTCAACAAATGACACTTTTTGTCAAGGCAACTTACATCAAGATAATATCTCCAAATGCAAAAATATTCAAAAGAGAAATTGTAGAGGACATCTTGAGATTTTCAAAAAATCCAAGATCATCTTCAAAAGATGAAAATTTAGCAAGTTATGAGTTGCACAAGTTGGGAAATTTTGAGGAAATTCATGAAATGTAAAATGAACAAGCTTGAGATTTTGAACTTATGGCCTAAGTTTTTGAGTTTCATACAGGCTTATGACCTTAAGAGAGACTCCTAAATTCACTCATACTTTACCATATACCTTCTTATTATTTTATTTATATTTTATTTTATTTTTATTTAAATAAATTCAAAATAAATTGAATAAAATTATAAAATTTTGGGTTAGTGAATATGGGCCTGGCTTTTGGTCAGCATTGAGGCCCAAATACAAGCCAGCAACATACCAAACTTGTGCAAGCTCAAGATGGCAGGGAATCATGCAAAATTGTAAAATTTTAAATTGTTTTATTTTGGCTTCATGGCTTTGATCTCTCGCCATATTTGCTGGATCATTCATTCCTCTATATAAAGAAAACAAGAGCAGATCAAAGGACACGGAAATCACTGCATAAGAGCTCTTTAAAATTCTCCAAAAATTCAAAATATTAGGGCAAGCATGAAAACCTTGTTGCAGTGTTTCTCACTCAAAACTAGGGATCTAAACATTCTTCTGAGACCTCTAGGAGTCTATTCAGACCCTTTGCTAAGCCAAAGTGCAACCAATACAAGCTACTCAAATCCCACCGGTTTGGTAAAATACTCACGACCGAATCTTTCAAATTATGCATTATTAACTCATTCCATGTATTCATATATGTTTGTATGCATCATTAGAATAAATCTAACACATAACATGTGAGTTGTAGCGCATGAACATGTTTTTGACATTTCTAGGGAAACACGAACTGAGATCCTCGAATCTCTATGTAGAGACGTTTTCAGACCAAAAGGACCTCACTAACAAATTCATAATGTTTGATTAAGTAGGATAAGATACTTTTGGTTGTTTAAAACTGACGTTTTGTAGATTTGGCATTTGGGACGGCCGAAGAAGATGACTGGAGGTTGACTCCGGTGTCCCTGAGTTTTGGTCAACTCTAGCCAAACTAGCATGGAATGATGAAGCCTTATGATTGGTTCGTTAAACAACCAGGGCCCACTACAAGCACGCTTGTTTGCTGATATGGAACTAGCTTGCATTTTCTAATATATTGTTTTTGTCTGATTAATGTAATGAATGAACAACACAACCCAGTGGTAGAATGTGTGCTCTTAAGACACACCCTTGATAGGTCCTGGTTTCGACCCAGGCAATGAGCAATTTTCATTTTTCTAACTTTTGTTTTACAGATCCAGTGTATACCAGGCCAGCGCGCATGATGCAACCAACGTGTGGGCCATATAATCTTAAAAATTACAGACCCCACACCTCAAAACAGCCATCCCCATGGTGCACCTCAAGAAGCTTCCTCCACTGGATTTCCAGGCGCCTGGGCCCTCTTGCTATTGGGCCTGGATTTGTTTGTTTTTTCTCACACTTAACTACTTTTTGCAGCGCAGACCCATTACATTTTTTTTATTATTTGTTTTGTTTAATTAATAATTTCTTTTTTAATCATCTTTTTTTAATCATAAAAATCATAAAATCACAAAAAATATTAGAATTAAGTTTTTTATCAATTAATTTAATTTTTGTTAAATTTAATTAGTTTAATTTAAATCACCTTGATTTTATTTCATTAATTTAAAATTAATTAGAATTAGGTTTCATAATTTAATTATTTTTCTAAACAATAAAAACACCAAAAAGATTTCTCTTATACTTAGAATTTTTTAGGGTTCTCTTAGATATCCTTTCCCTATTCAATCTTCGCGCGTTTATTTACTTTTTCGTAATTTTTCAATATTGTAATTGTCCAAAGTTTGTAATAGCTAATTAGGACCCTTTTACATTTTAATCCCCAATTTTTTGGTTTGTACTCCCCATCCCCGAAGCACTGTAATAATGTAGTTTACTCTCCCGCATTTTCACTTCCCGCACTACTATATGAATGCTTGTATATATTTAACTGCTAGCTTAATAGGATTGCATGATAAGACATAAAAGCAAATGTCAGAAAACCTAACATCCAAGATAAATATAACTGAAACACAACACAATTCGCATACGCGCACCTCTAAGGTACCCCCACTTGTTGCCTTCGGAAAACAACAATCACGTCTCTCGAACGTGAGAAGTTTTAGCAAAGACCCTTTGGTTAAAAGATCATAGTCCCTCGATGACCCTTCGATGTTGCCTCGATAAATGATCTTAGTACCTTAGGGTAATTGCTAAAGCGTCTTTCAAGTTGCCTTCATGGTTGTACGATGACCCACGTCTGTCCCTTAAAACATCCAATGATAGGGCTACCTACTAACTAATGGTAGGATAGCACTATCTAAAAGAAAAGAGGAAAAGGACAAAGACCTTTTGAGTAGGTAGATAGCTTATAGTTGCTTGCTCACAAAACAAATCAATTTCTCACACCTACACTCTCTTTTTCTAAATATGTTCAAAGACAAAACACTTTGTATGCATTCTCAACGATACGAGAATCATTACAAAGTTTGTCGCACTAAGGCATCTTTTCAAAAATATTTTCAAAATACACTTACACAAAAAATCATTTTCAAAGTGAGCTAGAAACTAAGAGCCAGTAGATAATTACGGATGAAAAGGGTGCTAACACCTCCCCTTTTCATAACCTACCTCCTTTACCCAAAAAAATTCTCGAAAGATATTTCCTGTTCTTTTCACCCTTTCCTTTATTGGATAAAAGAAAAGTCGGTGGCGACTCTTGCTAACTGCAACATTTGCAATAAAATGCAAAACCAGTAAAGTCAGTTCTCCCACCGTATTACAGAACTAGAGACTCTGCTGGGGAAAACTAAAAGTGGGGTCACTTTAGAGATAGTTCATATTTAAATGCTTTCATTGTTTGACTTTCCTGATTTATATTTAAAAGGTGTTTGGGTTATTCTTGTATAGATCAAATACACGTATCTGGGGCATTTTTAGGTAAGTAGCAATAGATCGTGAAAACTATATGGTGTACACCGATACGGTTGAAGAGATGGCTACATTAGTGTAACACATTGGTTGGTGCCGGTGTACCTTGAGTTAAGTCAAGGAGAATGTTGGGTTTCCGCATGGTGTCATAAAGCACTAACTTACCTTAGAACCTTAGTTGACACAACTTAGCCATTAGAAGGTAGTGAGATAGCCGGCTTTAGTGCAGACTGAAGTTGGTTGATACTCGATACTACACTCATTGAGGTTGGACTCTTGGGATATTTGGTTGCAAATTAGATGCTTGAGCTAAAACAATGCCCGAGAGAAAGATCGGTGATATTGAGACTCCTAGAACCCAGTTACTTTCTTTTAGGACAAGTTCAGCCAACTAAAAATTCAAGAGGGTACTTACCTACAACTCCGTGCAAGCTTTAACCTAAGGCCTTGTGTGTTTTGCTTGTGTATGATTAAATTGTTCGAACATAACATCATGCATCATAACATTCATACCATTTCATTTCTACCAACCATTTCAAGGACCATGGAATTTATATTTGTTCTGTTTTGTAGACTATGGCCTCCACTTGTAGAAACACTATCCAGGTTAACTATGTAAGGATGACTCCTTAGATTAAAGAGTTAATCTCAAGTGTTCCCTAAAGTTCTTCATTTATTAAGAGGCCTGGTCGGATGCTCAGTTTGGTTACTCCAAGTTTTGACAAAGACATGATGAGTATCCTCTTCCAGTTCTTTGACCCTGCACATCACTGCTTCACATTTCCCGATTATCAGTTGGTACCCACTATAGAGAAGTTCTCTCAATTATAAGGAGTACCTGTTCTTGATCATATGCCCTTCACCTGTTTAGAGGAAGCTCCAAAGCCAGAAGTTATTGCAGCAGCCATACATCTGAAATGATCCGAGATTATATCCAACTGGGAAATGAGAAGTGGAGTCAAAGGTTTTTTGGCTAAATTCATATTGGAGAAGGCTCAACTATTTCTAGATGCTATGAGTTTCCAGGATTTTGAGGATATCTTGGCCCTTCTAATATATGGTTTGGTACTATTCCCTAATCTAGACCAACTCATAGATGTGAACATAGTCAAGATTTTTCTCGCTCGTAATCCTGTGCCTACCTTGCTCGGAGACATTCTGCATCCGCTTCACACTCGTACCATGAAAAGATGAGGAACCCTCATGTGTTGTATACCTCTTCTATCCATGTGCTTTATTTCGCACCTTCCCCGCTCGGTAATGAAGAATGAACAAGGTTTGAGGTGGTCGCAAAGAATAATGTCACTTTCTTATAAAAATCTTTACTGGTGTTCCCGATCTCATGAGGATATCAATATCATTGATCACTATGGGGAATTACCTAATGTTCCACTCCTTGGCATTAGGGGAGGTATTAGTTACAACCCTTCCTTGGCTCTATGTTAGTTTGGTTACGCTTAAAGAGATGGTCCTCATGACGCACTTGTCCAGGGTATTATGTTCGATTATGAAAGTGATCTTCAAGGTTAATGTCATAGGTTTATAGGTGCTTGGGGGCATGGTAAGCAATATTGATAGTAAGGCTTTAGGGCATAAGAATTCCATCCCTCTGGATCCTTATCTCAAATGGGTACGAGCTCGCGCTCAAAATCTCATGATGCCATATCCGACTGTTTTACCAGCGATCATGGAGCCTGTTGTCGAAGGAGACGTATCTAACACCATCCTTCATCCGAACATGCCTACTGGCCTTGAAGAATTACATAAGTCTTAGATTCAGCTCAAAGAAGAACGGGACACCTTTGAGACTCAATTCTATGCAAGTGAGAAGAAAGTGTTGGAGCTCACTAGGAAAATTCATTAGGAGCAGAGTCTTAATGCATACATCAACACAAAGAGGAAGCATCCATGGGAGACTTGATTCTTAGATTTTAGGAGTTCATTTTATTGTCTCTTTGAGAGCTTTTGTTATTATTGTAAGCCTAAAAGGCAATTGTAGTTTGAACTTTGCTAATAAAATATTTGTTTTTGTTTCCTTCTGTTTAAGCAAATTTAAATCTCCTAAGGTCCTTGAAATCATTGCATTTGCATATCATGCATCATCTCATAACAGGTTTTTCGTACATGTTTATCATTTTCTCGCTGTTTATTTTAGCAGAAAAATGGCCCTTGAACAAACTGTTAAGGATCTCCAGGCTCAACATGCACAATTCCAAGAAACTCTCATAAATCAGGCACATGGATAGAAAGAGCTATTGGCACTCATCGCCAAGAAAAAGAAGACCAAGAATTCGGCTGCTGTCCTTAATATGGGGAGAAGGTTTAAAGGTCATGCTCAACCCATCCAAGTTGAAGATATCTCCTCTGAAGAAGATGACAACCATGATAAAGATAGAAGAAGCATCAAGAATGAAGGCAGGAACAATCAGGGTTATGAAAATGCTCGTGAAGATGAAGACTTTTCTGACGAACAATATCCTCATGCGAATGACAAATATAAGCAGTTAGAGGACATAATCAAGGCTATGGAAGTCCAGAAGGTACCTGGATTAGATTTTGGTGAATTAGGTCTGGTTTCAGGGGTGGTCATCCCACCTAAGTTCAAGGTCAATGCCTTTTCTAAGTATGATGTGGTCTCTTGTCCTAAACTCTATTTAAGGCTGTATGTTCAGAAGATACAACCTCACACTGCTGACTGGAAGTTATGAGTCCATTTGTTCAAAGAAAGTTTGGCTGACACTCAACTGGAATGGTTCTATCAGCTGGAGGGAACCAACATTCATACTTGGGAAGACTTGGTTGCTGCTTTCTATAAGCAATATCAATATAATGCTGACCTGGCACCAACTCGAGTGCAACTGCAGAATATGTCTATGGGCTCTAATGAAGGATTCAAGTAATATGCACAAAATGGAGAGATTTGGGTGGAACGGTGCAACCTCCCTTGAGTAATCGGGAAATGATGGATATGTTCATGGGCACTCTGACAGGCCCGTTCTTTAATCTGTTGATCGGGAGCTCTTCATCTGGTTTTATGGAGATGATTTTGACTGGGGAAAGAATTGAAAGTTGAATTAAGAGCGGGAAGATCCCGATGGCTACATCTTTGAATGCTGTGAAGAAGCCATTTGGAGGAAAAAAGGAAGTCAATGTTTTCTATATCCACAAGAGCCATAGTAAAAGTAACCGCCATCAATCAGTGGGAGCGGTGTTGATTTCCAATCCAGCGACTGTTCAACAACAACAATAACAACAACAGGGTAATCGGCGAAGGCCAGACGCTCCACCGAGGCAGTTTACCAAAATTAGAATGCTTTTATCTCAGGCATTATAACATTTGTTGAAGGCTAAATTCATTTCACTGCGGGATCCTCCTCAGAATCCCAACACCTCCTCTCCAAAGTATAATCCAAATGGGAGGTGTGCTTATCATTCAAACAGTCTTGGTCATGAAACCAAGAATTGATGGGCTTCGAAGAGAAATATTTAAGACATGATCGATAATAAGAAAATTAAGTTCAATCCTCTGGAGACTCCAAACGTGATTACCACACTTATGCACAAACATGACAAGGGCATAAGTTCTGTTGAAGATGTGATGTATATTACCTCTGTCAATGATATGGTTACTCCCCTCTCTACAATCAAGAATAATCTGTTATAGGCAGGTTTATTTCCGGGCTTTGTTGAAGGATGTTATTGTTGTGTGGTCCAACCCAATGGCTGCGGGTTGTTGAAGGAAGGTGTTCAACATCTGATGGATGAACACGTGATTTTGATTGAGAAAATTCAGAATTTGTGCCAAGATTTGTCTGTTATCCCCGGTACTCCTTTTAGGATCCCTTCCAAAGATCCTATAAGGATTACCGCCAATAAGAAAGCTTCTCCTTTGGTTCTTACAACGCCCGGGCCTATCCCATATTCCTCGGAGAAGGCTATTCCATGAAATTATGGATCTGACGTCTATTACCATGGCATTAAACAAGAATTGTCCGATGAAGAAAATGAAGAAGCTAATCCCAGTATTGTCAACATTGCAAGGACTAGTAAAATTACCAAAAGCGGAAGGATTTTCTCCCCAAAAATCTCTCCTCCTGCTCAAGTTACGGTTACCAAGACAATTGCTGGGGCTCGGGGTAAAGAGCCAGTGATAGAGCCTTCCCGAAAGGAGGCGCCAAAGGAAGCTTCGATCAAGGATACCTCTGGACAGGACTTAGAGGAGGTTTTGAAGATCATTCGAAGGAGCGATTATAAGATTGTGGAACAGATAGGGCAAACCCCATCTAAAATCTCTATGTTGTCTTTACTGTTGTGTTCTGAAGCCCATGTGAAGGCTTTAGTAAAGTTCTTGAAGACTGGCCATGTGCCGTTATAAATTTTGGTCGATCAATTCGAAAGCTACGTGGCTAGTCTGACCAATGATAATGGTTTGGGTTTCTCCGATGCTGACTTGACTCCGGAAGAGAGAAATCACAATAGGGCCTTGTATGTCTCCATTGAATGCAGGGGCACTATGTTGGCCCGTGTATTAATTGATACTGGTTCTTCTCTAAATGTTCTGCCCAAAGGCACTCTTGACTGATTAGATTGTGAAGGGGTTATACTGAAGCCCAACAATATCATAGTTCAAGCCTTTGACGGATCGAAAAGAATGGTGCACGGAGAGGTAGAAATCCCGATCAAGATGGGTTCACAGATATTTGAGTCTATTTTCTATGTTATAGACATCCGGCCAACTTACTCTTGTTTATCGGGACGCCCTTGGATTCATGGGGCAGGTGTTATCACCTCCACCTTGCACCAAAAGCTAAAGTATCTGGTAAAAGGGAAGGTTATTACTGTCTGTGGAGAGGAGGAGTACATGGTCAACCACCTCAATTTGTTTCGATACATGGAGATGGACGGAGAATTTATTGAAACACCCTGTCAAACTTTTGAAGTGATTTCTCCTACTATTGTTGAATACATTTCTGCCATTTCGAAGATCACCAAAACTCTGCATAAGATGGCCTCCTTGAAAGATGCTAAGGTTGCTATTGAAGAAGGTGGTAATACTATTTTGGGTCAGCTTCCTAATATCCCTTATAAATCTAACAAGTTTGGTCTATGCTTTACTACAGAAGGTCAGAGGGCTGCTCGTCACGCTCATGCTGGGAGACCTCCATTCCATGTCAGCAATAACGGGGTCAATGCCATAGAGGATGCAAACAGTGATTGTGACTTCAACAGTTGGATATTCCCTACCGTTGGTGATGGACTGGATAATTGGAAGGCAGAAAACATCTTTCATATCTCCTTTAGTCAGAAGTAATAGCTATATTCCTGTCATTTTGTTTTCAAAAGTTTTTGTCTATGTAATAAATAATGACTTAAAACCTTGTGCCTTACCTGGAGCACGATGGTTCATCTGTTAAAGGGTCGATAATTCATAAACATTTGTTTATTCAATAAAAACATTGGACGTTTTGCATGCAAATTTTGTGACCTATGTTTTTCTTTTATCTTATTACATTTACAGCTATGTGTTCTAACACACACTCACAAACTACATTTGTAGATCCTCATCCACTTTGGATCTCGCCGATAACGATTCTACTATTACCGCATATGACTTCGAAAATCTGATCTACCATGCTGAGGACGAAGGTGAAAAAGATTGTGAAATAGCTGGAGAACTTGCCAGACTCTTAATACAAGAAGAAAATGCTATCCAACCACACGAAGAGTCAGTCGAAGTCGTAAACTTGGGTACCGAGGCAGAAAGAAAAGAGGTCAAGATTGGCGCCGACTTAGAAAGCAGTGTCAAGAGCAGCTTAATCCAAATTCTACATGAATATGTTGAAATCTTTGCTTGGTCATACAAAGACATACCAGGGCTCGATACCGGTATTATGGTTAACCGTCTGCCAGCGAAAGAGGGTTGTCCTATGATAAAACAGAAGGTTCGTCGCATGCGTCCTGAAATGTCAGAAGAGATAAAAGCCAAGGTTATGAAGCAATTCAACCCGGGGTTCTTAGAAGTGACGTCATATCCTTAATGATTTGCTAATGTTGTTCTGGTGCCAAAGAAAGACGGCAAGGTGCATATGTGCGTAGATTACAGGGATCTGAACAGGGCAAACCCCAAAGATGACTTCCCACTACCACATATTGACGTTTTGGTCGATAACACCGCTCATCACAAGCTATTCTCTTTTATGGATGGCTTCTTTGGTTACAATCAGATCAAGATGGTGCCTGAAGACATGGAGAAAACTACGTCTGTAACACAGTGGGGAACTTTCTGCTACAAAGTTATGCCTTTTGGGTTGAAAAACTCCGCGACAACTTATCAATGTGCCATGGTAGCCTTATTTCATGATATGATTCACCATGAGATAGAGGTCTATGTTGGCAACATGATAGCAAGGTCACAAACTGAAGAATAAAACCTTGATCACCTGCATAAATTATTTGAAAGATTAAGGAAGTATAAGCTAAGGCTAAACCCGAACAAGTGCACCTTTGGGGTGAGATCTGGTAAACTCCTGGGTTTTATCATCAATGGTAAAAGTATTAAGGTTGATCCAGTAAAAGTTAAAGCCATTCAAGAAATGATGGCTCCCCATATCGAGAAGGAAGTAAGAGGTTTCTTAGGACGACTGAACTACATTGCCCATTTCATTTCTCATCTGACTGCTACTTGTGAGCCAATCTTCAAGCTGCTGAAGAAAGATCAAGTAGTTAAATGGAATGACGACTGTCAATTAGCCTTTGATAAAATTAAGGAGTACCTACAAGAACCTTCCATTCTGATGCCACTAGTTGAAGGAAGACTTCTAATCATGTACCTAACAGTGCTAGAGAACTCAATGGGGTGTGTACTAGGGAAGCATGACGAGTCTGGTTGAAAAGAGAATGCAATATACTACCTTAGCAAAAAGTTTATCGACTGTGAAATAAGATATTCATTGATCGAGAAAACTTGCTGCACTTTGGCATGGGCTACTCGCCTACTAAGACAGTATATGTTAACCCGTACTACCTTATTGATTTCTAAAATGGATCCCATCAAGTACATATTCGAGAAGCCAGCTCTCTCCGGAAGAATAACACAATGGCAGATGGTCTTAACAGAATATGACATCCAGTACACCACTTTAAAAGCAATCAGAGGAAGTTTACTGGCCGACCATTTGGTGCATCAGGCTGTAGAAGGCTATTAGTCTATGAACTTCGAATTTCCGGAGAAGAACATTATGCTAGTAATAGATGGTGAAGAACTTGGACCGAATGAAGGACCTGAGCCAGGATCCCGATGGACTATGGTTTTCGATGGGGCTTCTAATACACTTGGAAATGGAAATTGTGTTGTGATCATCTCCCCCACCGGTTTCCATACGCCCGTCACTGCAAGACTATGCTTTGACTGCACCAACAATATGGCGGAATACGAAGCATTAATCATGGGTCTTAGGGCTGCTATTGACCTAAGAATCAAGTTCTTAAACGTATATGAAGACTCAACCTTAGTGATCAGTCAGGTTAAGGGAGATTTGGATATGAAACACCCAAATCTCATTCCTTATAAAAAGCACGTGTTAACCTTGATCCCATATTTCTAAGAGATTACTTTTGAGCACATACCAAGAGAATAGAATCAGATGGCGCACGCATTGGCTACCATGTCATCCATGTTCAAGGTTAGATGGGACAACGAGGCTCCCAAGATTACCATTGAAAGATTCGACGGACCGATACACTGCTATGAAATTGACACTGATGGAGTAGAAGAAAAACCTTGGTTTCATGAGGTGAAAAGGTACCTTGAGGCTCAAGAATACCCTTAAGGGGAATCCATCAATGACTAGAAGTTCCTACGGAGGTTCTCAGTTAAGTACTTCTTGAGCAATGGAATTCTATACAAGCACAATCATGATTCAACTCTGCTTCATTATGAGGACAAGAAAGAAGCATAAGAAATTATGCAAGATATGCATGAAGGTGTCTTCGATACTCACTCCAGAGGACATACTATGGATACAAGATTTTGAGAGATGGTTATTGGTCGACTATAAAAATTGACTGTTACTATCTCTCAAGAACTTGTCATAAGTGCCAAATTTATGCTGATAAAGTTCATGTGCCTCTAGTACCTTTGAATTTCATGACTGCTCCTTGGACATTCACAATGTGGGGCATTGATATGATCGGAGAAATCAAGTCTACTGCCTCTAACGGGCATCGCTTCATCTCGTCGCCATTGATTACTTTACAAAATGGGTTGAAGCAGCTTCATTCGCCCCCGTTACTAAAAATGCAGTAGCCTTATTCATAAAGCATAACCTCATAATTCGGTATGGCATCCCCGAGAGAATCATCATAAACAACGGTACTAATCTCAACTATACCATGATCACTAAACTCTACACGCAGTTCAAGATCAAGCATCACAGTTCTTCTATGTATCGACCTAAGATGAATGGCATAATGGAAGCCGACAATAAGAGCATAAAGAAGATCATACAGAATATGCTTGTGACATATAGAGATTGGAACGAGATGTTATTGTTTGCTCTTCATGGCTACCGCACTTCGGCTAGAACATCAATTGGGGCAACCCCATTCTCTCTGGTATATGTTATAGAAGCTGTCCTACCTGTTGAAGTTCAGATTCCTTCGCTAAGAATTATGAAAGATGTAGACTTAGGTGGAGATGAGTGGATTCAGACCAAGTTTGATCAGTTAAATCTAATTGACGAGAAAAGGCTTGTGGATGCCTGTTACGGTCAGATGTATCAAAAATGCATGATCAAGGCATTCAACAAAAAGATCAAGCATCGGGTATATCAGGATGGTGACTTGGTAATAAAGCATATTATTCTACCACAGGGTGATCCCAAGGGCAAATGGACTCCCACTTATGAAGGGCCATTTGTAATCAAGAAAATATTTTCTGGCGGAGCTAATACTGACCACCATGGATGGTGAAGATTTCCCGCACCCTGTGAATGTGGACATAGTCAAAAGATACTACGCATAAAAAGGACACACTAGGTTTATTGACCTAGGAAAAAATAAGGGCATCCCAGCGAACCAAAAAGGTTCAAGCAAAAATCAGGGATATAAATGAAAAGACTGTACATCCGGTAAGTCGAAAACCTGAAAAGGCAGCTTGGGTAAAAAAGGGTATCCCGGTGGACTAAAAACCCGAAAGGGAGGTCCAGGTAAAAATTAGGGATTAAAGAGTACGACTATGTCCCCATTGGATCACTTGCAGCAAGCGTTATTACCAAATTCAAAGTTCAAATGATACAGATCAATTCACTCACTATCTTCCGACAACAAGGGATGAGATGCTTGAAGACATCCGAGCAATAACATAATTGAAATCTGACGAGATTATTTCCACATAGCTATTATTTTGTTTACACTTTGTACTCTTTCCATTTCACGGCAATTTCCCCTTATTGGGATTTACGTATCTTTGTACAAAAATCACCTGTTCATAGGCAAATTATTAATATAAATACAATTTTAAAGCCACATTCTATTTTACTTTTTCTGTTTTGTTTGAAAAATATCCAATGACTAAAATTGAATGAGCATATGCATATGAATAAAGTTGACTATTGACAAATATATGTATAAAAACAGGAATATGCAGTTACTCAAGACTCTAGGAGTTGGGATAACGTCCAAGACATCCATAAATCTCCACAGAGCCACTTCCATGAGATTATCCCTGCACAATAATCTTTGCAAGTTCATACTGTAGCAACTAGTTTTTAAATCAGAGTCGCCACTATTAGTTTTTATCCTAGGGAAGGGAATCTAACAGAGAACCCTAATTCGCAGACAAAGATTCTAGGTTTCAGACTTCTTTAGACGAAAGGAAGATGTTAGGCACCTTTCATCTACCTTGTTCACAAGGATACTAGGTTTTAGGTTTGATTTGGGGAAACAGGATTTAAATTTTATTAGGGAAAGGGTTTAAATTTTTTATAGGGGAAAGGGTTTAAGTTTTTTATAAGGGAACTCGCTATGATTTTTGATCGTATGCCTACGTATCCTCTTATGAGGAATCAGAGTCCCAATTCGTAGTTCGTATAAGATTGGTGTTTTTTAGGGTTTGCAAACATATTTTGAATCACCTCGCACTTTGGTCGGGAATAGTGATTGCGGAGATTTTGAATAAATGAGCGGTGAGTCAAAATCAGTTTGAATCCCTTTTGCAAAAACAGTTGATTAGCTTAGTTTATTGCGAAAAATAGTTTGTTGTTTGTTGCGTATTTTTTAATCGTATTAATTGCAAAAAATCTTGTTAATGCATGATAAAAAATATTTAATGCAAATAATGTATAAAATAATATATGCAATTTTGATATAAAATAATTTATTTGTTAGTATATAAATAATAATGTATACATATAATAACTAAAATTAATAATAATAATAATAATTATTATTATAAAGAAAAAGAAATAAATAATTATAATAAAAAAAATATAATATTTAAAAATAGATAAAGAAAATATAATATATAAAAAATAATAAAAATTATTTAATTAAATCAGGGGGGGTGTAATTTATGTTGGTAAGTAAAAATAGGGGGTGTTGGGTTTAGTAACCTGACTGGGCCCATTAACAGCTCCGAACAAGGGGGTGTGAATTGGTTTGAGATTTAGTAATACGCAGCTAGGGGGTGTGCGAATAACATTTGGGCTCGGCCCAATACAAATTTTTTTCAGGGCCTGAGCGTTCGCGTATGTGAGGGCGTATCGTGCTTACGGTGGACTTGGCCTCACGACCGTCCACTTATGATCACACATATGAGATTGAAGGAGCATGATAGTTACTATGTACACGCGTGTATCGGAAGGAAACATAATACTAATTGTTTTAATTCATTTTTTCCATTTCTCTGGTTTCACTTACAGCAAACCTATCTTCTTCTTTCTCTATCGTTTCAATAACCCTCTATTCTTCTTCCCCAAACCCTAAGGCTCCAACAGTCTCCGCGGCGACGCTATTCTACACTCCCCCTTTTAAGAACCTAACCAATACAAACAATAAAAGAAAATATAGCTAAGTGATTTACCGCCCTTTGTGTTTCTAGTTTCGAGTTCTCTGATCGACTCATTTTTTAATCCTCCCATTCTCTCTTTCGCAGGTTACAGTAGCGATAGTGGAGGCTTCAGATTGACAGCGGCGCGATAACAACGCCGGTTAGGGTTTCAAATGTTGAAACCCTAACCGTCTTCCATCTTCTTCAATCGATTATGAGGCGATGTTCTTCACAGTTCTGTATTATATTACTTGGTTCGTCTTTGTATTTTTCTCCTTCTTCCTTCTCTGATTCAAGCTTTTGTCCCCCTGTTTTCGTTCCCCCTCGCGGTTCTGTCCTCTTCTATAACCCAACCCCTGTTTCTGTTCTTGATTCCCCCCTTTCTTTTACTGTATTTCTTAGTATACATAGGTTTTATATTTTAGGGCTTTAGAATTTGTCGTTACAGTTTAGGGGTTTAGGATAACTAGGAATTTTGATTGTAATTGATTAGATTTTTGACGTTTTTAGATTTTAATGGATTCGTAATTGATTTGGGGTTTTTATTGATTTGATTTTGGATTAATTCTGTTTCAAAATTTCTACTGTAATGGAGATTTTTTTTGTAATAAGAGATCTTAGATTTTGCTGTAAAAAGATTTGATTCACAGAAAAGTATATTTGATTTGGTTCTCAATCTATACAGTGCTTGTTAGTCCCATAAAATGCCGGTAATCTTCGTTGGATCTCTACAGTGGTTGTTCGCCCTCTTTTGCGTTATATATATATATATATATATATATATATATATATATATATATATATATATATATATATATATATATATATATATATATATATATATATATATATATATATATATATATATATATATATATATATATATATATATATATATATATATATATATATATATATATATATATATATATATATATATATATATATATATATATATATATATATATATATATATCATATATATATATATATATATATATATATATATATATATATATATATATATATATATATATATATATATATATATATATATATATATATATATATATATATATATATATATATATATATATATATATATATATATATATATATATATATATATATATATATATATATATATATATATATATATATATATATATATATATATATATATATATATATATATATATTTTATTTACTGCCCAACATTATTTTTGGTACACACTGAACCTACTAGGCTTTGTACAACAAAGTCTGATAAAATAAAACTCTTTAATAAATTACAAAAGAGTCTGATAAAATATTTTAACAATCCTCATTGAAATATTTACTGAAATAAACATTTTTTAATAATAGGCCTAATAGACTCTTAATAACCGATAAAATATTTACTAGAATATTTTAATAATAATTTTCCCCTAAAATCATACAGTAGTAAAAACGTAGATGGGCTAATTGCTTAATGGGCCTTTAATTTGTACTCGCACCTCCTCCATTTTAAAACAACAAATTCCATTTAAAAATCAGTAAAACTAATATTTTTCTTAAAAATGATACAACAGATAACAAAAAGGACAAATGGGCTGACTTTAATGGGTTTAGTTAATTTGATAAGCAAACCCCTCTCTTAAAAACAACAAAAAACCATTGTTGGGCCTTATATTGATAAACACAACCCCTTTTGTTATTTGGATAACAAAAATAGAAATGGGCCAACTAAGTAAATTACCCCCACCCTTTTTACTAATAACAAAGTAACACCTAAGTTTCTTTAATAAATTCAATTATTATTTAATAGCAATTTTAATTTCAATAATAACAACTATTTAGTAGTTATTATTCTGAAATAACTTTACATTTTTGAATCGCATTGACCAACATGCCACGCGAATGGGTTCACGGATATACAAGTCCTTCTGATTTAGAAAGTCCCGCTTTCCTGAATTTAAAATACACCCCATAGTCTTGGATAAAGATGGGCCATCAGATACCGCTGTACCATCTTTAATTAAATATTTCTTCTATTTTAATCTCGAAAAATAAAAATCATCGAGGTAGGACAAATTTAGGGTACGACAGCTGCCCCTATTCAATTATCTTCCAATCGAATAGCGTGAGAAAACGCAAGTCTTACGCATTCTGATTGGGAGTTTATTGAATACTTGGAATACCACAATTTTTTTTCGATAAACATAAGGCTACACTAATATAGCATACCGTTACGAGTCTCAAGGAAGTAGACAAAGCTGATGATGTATCGCTTACCAGGGTTTGATAATGAGGCAGATAGTCTTTGATCTTAAAAGCACAATTTTGTATGTTTTGGTTTGGTTTTTGATCATTCATCCATTTGGAGGATGAATACAACAATAATTGATAATGCATGGCTGCTTGAAGTTCGAGGCCATGGGTTATGTTCGCGAATCGCTGCATGACGTATGAGGCGATAGGCTAGAGTTTTATTTTCTTTCGAGCATCTCTGCATGAATTCTGGGGCGATGATCGGTGTTATGGAATAAAGAAACGCATTGCTTCCTGACGTCTTAGGCAATGAGCTTAAATTTTTAAATCGATGTGTGAAGTCTGAGGCGATAAGCTAAATTTTGTATTTTGTGAGCATCACTGCATTAAGTCTGAGGCGATGGTCTGTGTCGCAGAATGAATAAACACATTGTTGTATGAAGTATGAGGAAATGAGTTATTGTTCACAAATCATTGCATGAACTCTGAGACGATAGGATGGGTTTTGTTTACGAGCATCGCCGCATGAAGTCTAAGGCAATGATCTGTGTTGTGGAATAAAGAAACACATTGCTGCATGAAGACTAAGGTAATGGGTTAGGATCGCAAATCGTTGCGTGAAGTCTGAGACAATAAGCTAAGTTTTGTTTTCGAGCATCGCTGCATGAGTCTGAGGCGATGATCTAGAGCTTGGAATAAAGAAACACATTGCTGCATGAAGTCTGAGGCAACATGTTAGGTTTGCAAATCGTTGCGTGAAGTCTGAGGCGACGAGCTAAATTTTGTTTTCGAGCATCACTGCATGAAGTATGAGACGATGATCTGTAGCGTGGGATAAAGAAATACATTGCTGCATAAAGTCTAAGGCATTGGGTTAGGATTGAAAATTGTTGCATGAAGTCTGAGGCGATAAGCTAGGTTTTGTTTTTGAACATCGTTGCATGAAGTCTGAGGCGATGGTCTGAAGCTTGGTATAAAGAAACACATTGCTGCATGAAGTCTGAGGTAATGAGCTAAATTTTGTTTTTCGAACATCGCTGCATGAAGTCTGAGGCGGTGGTCGGGGTTTTGTGAATATATTGCAGCTTAGAGGAAATGTAATGAGTTTTGCGAATATATTGCGGCTTAGAGGCAATGTAATGAGTTTTGCGAATACATTGTGGCTTAGAGGCAATATAATGAGTTTTGAAAATACATTGCGGCTTAGAGGCGATGTACTGAGTTTTGAGGATACATTGCGACTTAGAGGCAATGTACTGAGTTGTGAGAATACATTGCGGCTTAGAGGCAATGTGCTGAGTTTTGAGGATACATTGCGGCTTAGAGGCAATGTATTGAGTTGTGAGAATGCGGCTTAGAGGCAATGTGTTGAGTTTGGCAAATACATTGCGGCTTAGAGGAAATGTGTCGAACTTAGTTCATTACTGCATGGAGACTTAGGTAATGGACTACTTTATTAGGAACTCATCACTGCATTGAGACTTAGGTGATGGGCTAGATGCGTCACGACATAGAGACTTAGATGACGGGTTGGATCGCAAGAGAAGTGCTTTGTTGATTGACCCTTAGATGATTGACTCGAGGGTAAGATTGTTTGTTTGTTGTATGATACATGCATACGATGTCTGATATTGAGATGTTTGGATGTAAGCAAAATGTATGATGTTTGATGTGTGGTACCCAGAGTATATGTATATTGAATGTTGAAATATATAATGTATGTATGATGTTTGAAATTGATATGGAGCCCTGAATATATGCATATTATATGCACAAATGTATGTATGCTTTGGATATGCAATATGTATGCATGAAATGTGTGTAGAATGCGTGTATTACTTGAAATGTTATGAAGACTATTTCTGGAATTCTCTCCTTTAAACCATTGGCTTAGAGCTGCCAATTCCCTAGCGTCGTACATTGTGTTGTCGCAGCTTTGTTAAATTCCATTTGAATGCGGTGAAAAAGCGTTAGCAAAATTATGAATATTGATTTTGTATTGTGAGCGCAGGTGTAGACGTAGACGTAGACGTAGGTAATGGCATATGCGTAGATTTGTGTTGTAAGCGCAGACGTAAGCGTAGACGTATGTATTGGCATTTGTGTAGGCTTTTATGTGTTGTGAGCATAGACATAGGCGTAGACATGTGTATAGACCTTTGTGTCGCAATACGTAGGAGTATCCATGTGCGTGGACGTGTGGATAGCCCTCGTATTGTGAGTGCAGACCTGGGCATAACCATGTACGTAGACGTAAACATGGATTTTCTTTCAATATTTTTCTAACCAAAATGTTTTTTGATGTTTTATCAAATGCTTTTATTTTGTTAATCCCCCGAAATGATTTCAAGACAATATTCACAAGTAATAATCGTAGTATTTTGTAAACAAGTCTGAGAAAAGAAAAAAATGCAATTTGATAGATGCAAAGAAAGTAAATGTTTTATTGATATGCTTCTGAATATGCGAGAATACAAGATGTAATTCCTAGAAAGAGGTAATTACATAAAGTTTTTAACTGTAAATGGCAATAAAAATGATAATTACTGATGTTGTTCCCCAATATCCTTTTAATGATGTTATCTCCTTTGCTTATGAGTTGTATGATTCAGATCTATCTCTCTCTTCGTGGTTTATAGTCGCAGTTCTTAAATCACAGTCTTTTTGTTCTTTATTTCTTTATATGAAATCCCTAACTTTTTCCCGGATTGCCCTTTCGGGTTTTCAATCCACCGGGATAATTTTTTGTTTATATGCCCTTAATTTTTGTTTTGTGGCATAATTATTTGGTTCCTTAATATAATATTTGTTTATCAATATGTTTACAAACGTGCATCATGGTTTAGATGGTTGGAGACGTGGCTGGCAAACACTGGGACCTGGGTTCGATTCCCAGGTCCCCCATATAATTCTTCATATTTTTCACAACATGTTCCAATGCAGTGCTTATACCAAGTTCCACCATACGTCATCACGCCTAAGCTTGCCAAGTGCCCCTGATGCCCAATCCAGTGGCCAGGAGATGAAGTCCATGATACTCCCTAGTCTGCCAACAAGCGCATGATTATGAAAGTCAAATGGGGCTTGGTCTTCTTGGGCCAGAACTTCTCAATTTTACCTCCACTTTGGGCCATCACACCCCCTTGGGTTTGCTTTGTCTTATTTTATTTTATTTTCTTTTAAATTCTTTTAATTGTTTTAATTATTATTAATAATTCACAATAAATTAATTTTCCTAATAAAATCAGAAATAAAAATTGTAAATATATTTTAATTATTTATTAATTTCACCATTAACTTATTTTTGTAAATAAATATTAACAATTAACTTAGTTTAATTTAGGTTTAAATTTTAATCCTTTTTCTCAATAAATAAAAATTCTATAGAATTAGGTTTTGACATTTTTAATCATTTTCTTATTATCATCATTATTAATTATTATTATTTTTGCACATATAAATGTAAATTAATTAATTAGCTTAAATTATGTTAACTTTAACATTTTCTTAATAATTAAAATAAACTTAGAACTAGGGTTTTCTTTTGATTTTAATTTCTTTAATTTCATTAAATACAAAAACATAAAAAAATATCTTTCTTGTGAATAATTAATTAAATTAGTATTAGGTTTAATTTTAATTTAATTTCAAGCAAAGGACAAAAACTCTTAATTTCTCAAAAGGGTCAAAAACCCTAGGACGTCTTGATTTTAATTCTTTTCGCGCGTTATTTTTTTGATTATTATGTAACTGCTTCCAAGGATGTAATAGTAATTAGGTTTATTGCTTTTTTTACTTTCCGCACTTTATCAAAAACGGGTCTTAGTTTTTTGGTGATGTATAGACCCGCGCCTTGTAATAGCGTAGCTTTACCTTTCCGTATTTTATTTTCCGCACTCCTAACTGTTAAATTGCATGAAAGAATGTATGATAATTAAAAACAACTCGTAGCTCACAATGGCATGATCAAAGATAAATGTTAACATGAAAACAACACACAATGCACACGCCACTTCTAGGGTACGCCTCACTCGTTGCCTCGAAAGTGGTCGTCAAGTATAGGGTGTTTTAGCGGTCGCCCTTATGTCTAAGATCCAGTTGCCTCGAAACGGTTGCCTCGGATTAAAAAGGATCTAGGACATTAGGGTTACTTCTAAGGTGTCCTACTATTGCTTCGGTGACCACACTGTCCCTCAATCGAATTGACCCGAACACCTCCAACGGTGGTGCTACCTACCTCTCAATGGTGGGATAGCACTACCTTAAGGACTCTTACACAGCCTAATTCCTTAGGGTAGGTAGATGACTCATGGGTACTTGCTCTCTTCAAAAACAAACCAAACATCTTTTCACACTGACACTTTCAAAAGTTTTGAAAACAAATTTTTCAAACACTCTTGAGGACAAATACAAGAGTCACTTAGAAATCTTTCAAAACGAAACTTTTTTCAAACCCACTCACATTTGAAAAGCAAACCATTTTGAAAACATAAGAGAAAGTACCTAAGAGCCCATGGATAACCATGGATAGAAATGGTGCTAACACCTTCCCTTTCTATAAATCTACCTCTCGAACCGAGAGACATCTCGAAAAAGGAATTTTGCCGTGCTTTTGTCCTTTCCATGTTGGAGAACATAAAAGACGGTGGCGACTCTTGCTTACCGCGACATTTCATGAACCAGCTTTAAATATTTAGTTCTATTTCCACCGATCACAGAACTGGCGACTCTACTGGGGACATTAAAGTGAGGTGTACCTTAGGATTAGACCACTCTTATATTTTCAATTGTATGTCTTGTTTGCTTTATTATTGTGGGCATTGTCTTGGAGTTTCATAGATCCTAACCCGGATCTGGGGATACCCTTTTAGGTAGCATAAGCTATGAGGGACCTGTCCGGCGTAGACCGACACGGGTGAAGCAGTGGCTACGTTGGTGTGGCACCTTGGTCTGTACCGATATCCCTTGTGTTGCAACGAGGAGAATATGGGTCTTCTGAGGAGTCATTAAGCACCAACCGACCTTAGAACCCTAATTTGACCCAACTTGGCCATAGAACAGTAGCAGTATGCTACACCCATTGAGGCTAAACTCTCGCGATGGTTCTGGCCGCAAGAAAAGATTGCGATGCTGGAGTTATGACCGATTGAGGGTAGTCAGTGATATTGGGATCCTCTAGAACCCGGTTACTTTTGATAGGACAGGTCTTAACCAACAAACTGAAAGAGGGTAGTACCTGAACTTCATGCTGGCCTAAACCCTAAGGGCTATCTTGTGTGACTTGTGTGCCTTATCGTGTTTTCTTTTGTGAATACTTATGGTTTGATTTATCATGACATCATACCATCATAGACATTGCATGCATCCTGCATAAGGACTGACCTATTTCAAAGACAAGAGGGTTTCACCTTTGCTCTGTTTTGTAGGACATCATGATGCATGTGCGAAGGAACACTATCCGGCTTAATTTTGTTCACCCACCTGAGTTGCTTGAAGAATTGGTTAGCAGAATTCCAAATACTACTTCCTTCATCCAAAGGCATGGTTCTCTTCTCGGTTTAGTCACTGCAAAGTGGGACCAACAACTGATGAGTGTCTTGACCCAGTTTTATGATCCCTTGTATAATTGCTTCACCTTTCAAGACTTCCAGCTGGTCCCTACCCTGGAAGAATTCTCTGATTTTCTTGGTATCCCTATCTTGGATCAGACTCCCTTCACTGGTTGGGAAAAGACTCTTAGGCTTGAGGAGATTGCTGCAGCCCTTCCCTTGACCAACAAGGAGGTAATGGACAACTGGGTGACTAGAAGCAGAGTTAAGGGCTTCTTGGCCAAGTTTCTGATTGGTAATGCTAATAGTTTCTGGAATGACTTAGACTTCAGGGCGTACGAAGACATTCTGGCTCTCTTAATCTATGGTCTAGTTTTGTTTCCTAATCCTGATGACTTCATTAACGTCATTTCCATAAGGATCTTCATGTCTCGGAACCCTGTGCCCACTCTCTTGGGTGATATCCTGCAACAACTCTATGCTCGTACTGCCCGAAGACGAGGAACTTTGTGGTGTTGTACTCCTTTATTAGTGAGGTGGTTTATTTCTCACCTCCCTAAGTTCGTGCTGAAGAACAAAGAAGGAAGAGGCTGGGCTCATAGGTTAATGTAACTCACTGATAATGACATCATTTGGACTCTCAGGGGTTTGGATGAGGTAGTTGTTATTGATCGTTGCGGAGAATATCCTAATGTTACTTTGATTGGTACCCAAGGAGGAATCTCTTATAATCCATGTCTAGCTCTCCGTCAGTTTGGAAGAGCCAAAAGAGCAGGGCCTCATGAGATGTTGGTGCCTCACATCAGTTTTGAGTTTCAGGTAGATAGTGACGAGCTGCGTCGTAGATTCATCAAGGCTTGGGACAAAATTCACAAAGTTGACCCACATGAGTTGGGACCGAAGACTTCTCTACCTATGGAATCCTACTACAGATGGGTCAGCATCCGTGCTCAGAAGTTAGGCATGCCATACGAAGCTGTCAGACCCATCATCCTTGAGTTTCCTGATAGAGACGGGGCTCCTCCAACTGTTCTCCCTCCTCAGATACCTACTGATGTTGATACACTAAAGAGGTCTTGGGTGCAACTACAGGAAGAACGGGATTCTTATCGGGAAAAGTTCAACGAGAAGGAATTGAAAATCCAGAAGCTGACAAAGCAGTTGGAGAACGAGCGGACCTTGAATGATTACATCCGTACTGAGAAGAAGAGACCCTGGGATCACTGATGAGCTTTGGATGTTCTTTTACAGTTTTTATTTCCCTTTTCAGTATTTCCATTTTTATGTAACGCCTAAGGGCAATCTGTTGAACAATTTAAATTTCAAAGTTGAATCTAATAAAGTGCGCTTCCTTTTTGTTTACAAAGTTGAATCCCGATTGTCTTTGAAAACATAAATCATACGCATTCCATTCATCATGTGCATCACATGTACTCTTCTTTTCAGGTTTCTTAATGTTCTTCGCTGTTTATTTCAGCAGTCATCATGAATCCTGAATCATCTACTGAGCAATCCATTAAGGCCCTCCAGGACCAGAACGCCCAGTTCCAAGAGTTGATCATGAGTTTAGCCCAAGGTCAAGAGGAATTGAAGGCTCTGCTGGTAAAGAAGAAGAAGAAGAGAACTGTACTATTCAACACTGGACGGAGGTTTGGCAATACACTGCAAAATGAGGCTGACCAAGCTGCTTCCTCTGTAGGCAAAGGCAGTCCCCAGGGGGGAAGGGTTCCTAGTCCTGTGGTTTCTGACAACGAGACTGATTTCAATGAAGAGCAGTACCCTCCCGCTGAAGACAGGTACAAGTAGTTGGAGGATCGTCTGAACGCCATGGAAATTCAACAGGTGCCTGGGTTGGATTTTGGAGATTTGGGTTTATCTTCTGGGGTGGTGATCCCGCACAAGTTCAAGGCACCATCTTTTGCGAAGTATGACGGGGATTCCTGCCCTAAGCTACATCTCAGGTCTTATGTGCGGAAGATCCAACCGTATACTGTAGACAAGAACTTATGGATCCATTTCTTCCAGGATAGCCTTTCAGGGGCTCAACTCGAGTGGTTCTATCAGCTGGATGGAGCCAGTATTTGAAACTGGGAGGACTTGGCTACTGCTTTTTATAAGCAGTATCAGTACAATGCCGACCTCGCTCCTACACGTACCCAACTCCAGGGTATGTCGCTAGGATCGAGAGAAGGTTTTAAAGAGTACGCAAAAAAGTGGAGGGACCTGGTTGGCAGGGTGCAGCCACCATTGACCGACCGTGAACTCGTGGACATGTTCTTGGGGACCCTGTCTGGGCCATTCTTCAACCACCTGATTGGTAATTCTTCTGCAGGGTTTACAGACCTCATTCTGACTGGGGAGAGGATAGAAGCTGGTATGAAATCGGGGAAGATACAGAAAGGTGCGTCCTCAAGTTCTGAGAAGAAGCCTTTCAAGAAGGAAGCTAGTGCTGTGTATGGTCCCAGAAGACAAAATAAACCGGAACGCTGCCAAGCTGTCAACGTGGTGGTGATTTCAAAGCCTGCTGCCATCAAATCTTGCCACAACTGCTATCAACCAACTTGGTAACTGTCAGAGAAGCTCCGAAGGTGGTAAACACAACCTCTCCGAAGTACAATCCCAACGCCCGCTGTGCTTATCACTCTGATAGCCCGGGGCATTCTACTGACGATTGTTGGGCTCTAAGGAATAAGGTTCAGGACCTTATCGACGCTAAGGAAATACAGTTTGAGGCGCCCGAAAGGCCCAATGTTGTGACTGCTCCCATGCCCCAACATGGAGTAAATGTTGTTGAGGAAGACCCGTATGTAACCTTTGTGGATGATGTTGTTACTCCATTGTTGACCGTCAAGAGGAACCTGTTGCTAGCCGGTTTATTTCCGGGATGTAGCAAGGGTTGCCTTCTATGTGCTGTTTCACCTGCCGGTTGTCTGTTGCTGAAGTCAGGCGTCCAAAACCTGATGGGTAGTAAAGAGATCTTGTTCAAGAAGATCGTTGTTCCTATTGTTCCTATTGTCCCTACTGAAGAAGTGTCGGTTGTCACCATTTTCAACAATCCTACCAAGGCTCCCCCGAGGAAGCCCGTCAAAATCATGTTTGTTGCACCTATCATCATTACTGTTCCGGGGCCCCTCCCCTATAAATCTGACAAGGCTGTCCCGTGGCACTATGGGGCAGATGTGTATGTGCTCGGGGTAAAACAAGAGTTCAATACTAGTACCGGCATCAGTAACATCACCGGTCCTGCTAAAGTTACTCGCAGTGGCAGGCTCTTCTCGCCTGATATTGCACCTCCTGCTATTCAGAGGCCTCTTGTTATCACACCTGCCAGTGTGCCTGTTTCCCCTCCTGATCAAGTTTCTACCCCTGCTGCCGAGTCATCTGACACTCGGGGCAAAGGGATTGCTAATGTGCCTGCCCAGATGGAGGCACCGAAGGCTGTTAATGTTGAAGCTTCACAGCAAGAGATGGAAGAAATTCTTAAGATTATCAAGAAGAGTGATTTCAACGTCGTTGAATAGCTGGGGCATACCCCCTCTAAGATCTCTATGCTATCACTGCTGTTATGTTCAGAGGACCATGCCAAGGCCCTGATTTCCTTCCTGAAGACGGCCCATGTGCCACAAGAAACGTCTGCTGATCAATTTACTGATTGTGTGGCCAACTTAACCGCTGATAATGGTATGGGTTTCTCTGACGCTGATCTGACCGCCAAGGGGAAGAACCACAACGATGCCCTGCATGTCTCCATTGAATGCAGGGGCACTACTCTTGCCCATGTGTTGGTAGACAGCGGCTCGTCACTGAACGTATTGCCCAAGAAGGCCTTAGACAGGTTGGATTATGAGGGTTTGGAGTTGAAGCCTAGTAACATTATTGTTCGGGCCTTTGACGGGTCGAAGAGGATGGTACATGGTGAAGTGGACATTCCAATCCGGGTTGGTTCTCAAGTCTTTGATTCTACTTTCTATGTGATGGACATCCGACCATCCTATTCTTGTTTGCTGGGTCGTCCATGGATCCACAAGGCTGGAGCTGTGACTTCCACTCTACATCAAAAACCCAAGTACCCGGTCAGAGGGAAAATTGTTACAGTGCAGGGGGAGGAAGAATACATGGTTAGCCATCTCAACTCATTCTGGTATATAGAGATGGACGGGGAGTTCATTGAGACCCCCTTTCAACACTTTGAAGAGGTTCCTCCAACATTGGCAGCAACAGAGACTATGACCGAAGGTAGTTCTCCTTTGAAGATGGCTTCCTTGAAGGATTCCCGGGCTGTGATTGAGAAGGGTGAATGTGCAAACTGGGGCATACTTCCTAATTTTACTCCGAAGACTGACAAGTTTGGGCTGGGATTCACTGCAGAGGCTCAGAGGGTTGTACGTAAAGAAAGGATTGGAAGACCTCCCGTATTCATCACCAACCCGGGAGTGAATGCTATTGAAGGCGATGCGGAGGAATCTGAATTTGACAGCTGGATCTACCCAACGGCCGACGGTGGACTGAACAATTGGACTGCCAATGATTTCATACCTGTTACTTTTGTTACTCAGTAATGAATGCCTTTGTTTAAATTTGTAACGAACAATAATTTGAAACTTTTTGGCCCGGTGTCTTACCCGGGGCACCGTGGCTTCATTTGTGAGGGCTTATTACTTGTCATTTCCATATATCATGAATAAAAACATTGGACGTTTTTCGCATTTCGAATCTTGTGCTCCCTTTCTTTCTTTATATATTGCAAAACAACTATATTTACACACACTCACCTATACAGGTTTCAATCCACTCTGGATCTCACTGGTAATGACTCTGCTACTGCCAGTTATGACTTCGAAAATCCGATCAACTTAGCCGAAGACGAAGGTGAAGATGATTGCGACGTGCCTGGTGAGCTTGCAAGACTGTTACTCCAGGAAGAGAGGGCCATTCAGCCACATGAAGAGCCAGTGGAAACGGTAAATCTGGGTACTGAGATAGACAGAGAAAGAAGTCAGAGGCTTTCTAGGACGACTAAATTACATTTCCCGATTCATCTCGCATCTAACTGCTACCTGTGAACCAATCTTCAAGCTACTGAAGAAAGATCAAGTAGTACGTTGGAATGATGAATGCCAGGCCGCTTTCGACAGAATCAAAGAGTATCTCCAAGAACCACCCATTCTTATGCCACCGGTTGAAGGGAGACCTCTAATATTATACTTGACAGTACTTGACAACTCAATAGGGTGTGTGCTGGGGCAGCATGACGAGTCTGGCCGAAAAGAGCATGCCATTTATTACCTTAGCAAAAAGTTTACCGACTATGAGACCCGATACTCACTACTCGAGAAAACTTGCTGCGCTTTGGTATGAGCTACTCGCCGGCTGAGACAGTATATGTTGACTCACACTACTCTGTTGATTTCAAAAATGGATCCAATCAAGTACATATTCGAAAAGCCTGCCTTGTCCGGAAGAATAGCAAGATGGCAAATGATCTTGACAGAATATGACATCCAGTATACGACTCAGAAAGCAATCAAAGGAAGTGTATTGGCAGACCATTTGGCACACCAGGCAGTAGACGACTACCAGTCAATGAACTTTGAATTTCCTGACGAGAACATCATGGTAGTGACTGATTGTGAAGTACCTGGACCGGATGAAGGACCTGAGGAAGGATCCTGATGGTCTATGAACTTTGACGGAGCCTCTAACGCTTTGGGTAACGGTATCGGCGTTGTGATCATATCCCCAAAAGGCACTCATACTCCACTTACCGCCCGGCTATGTTTCAACTGCACCAACAACATGGCGGAGTATGAGGCGTGTATCATGGGTCTCCAAGCTGCAATTGACTTAAGGATCAAGTTTCTGAGTGTCTACGGAGATTCCGCTCTCGTGATCAATCAGATCAAAGGAGAGTGGGATACGAAACACCCAAACCTTATTCCTTACAAAGAATGTGTGTTGACATTGATCCCCCACTTCACGGAGATAACTTTTGAACACTTCCCAAGAGAGGAGAATCAGTTGGCGGACGCGCTGGCTACGATGTCTTCTATGTTCAAAGTCAAATGGGATAATGAAGCTCCCCGGATCATTATCTTGAAACTGGATGAACCTGCATATTGTTGTGATCTTGAGGCTAAAGAGGTAACTGAAAAACCCTGGTATCATGAGGTGAAGAGGTATCTGGAAGCTCAAGAATACCCCGAGGGTGCATCTGTCAATGACAAGAAGTTTCTGAGAAGGTTCGTAGCAAAGTTCTTCCTCAGCAACGACATTCTCTACAAGCGAAACCATGATTCAACCTTACTGCGTTGTGTGGATAAGACTGAAGCAGAAAAGATCATGGCAGAACTACATGAAGGTACCTTCGGAACGCATTCCATTGGACACACCATGGAAAAGAAAATCCTTCGGGCAGGATATTTCTGGTCCACAATGGAAGCCGACTGTTACCAACATTCTCGGACATGTCATAAGTGCCAAATTTATGCAGACAAGGTGCACGTTCCTCCAGTTCCTCTTAACGTCTTGACTTCACCTTGGCCTTTTGCAATGTGGGACATCGATATGATCGGCGAGATCAAACCTACGACATCCAACGGGCATCGCTTCATCCTGGTGGCGATCGATTACTTTACAAAGTGGGTTGAAGCAGCTTCCTACACTACGGTAAGCAAGAACGTCGTGGCACGGTTCATTCGGCATAACCTGATCTATCGATACGGTGTCCCGGAAAGGATCATTATGGACAATGGTACCAATCTCAATAATAAGATGATCACTGAGCTCTGCGAGCAATTCAAGATACAGCACCACAACTCTTCCCCCTACCGGCCGAGGATGAATGAGGTTGTAGAAGCAGCTAATAAGAATATCAAAAAGATTGTGCAGAAGATGATAGTGACCTATAAAGATTGGCACGAGATGTTACCGTTTGCTCTTCATGGGTATCGTACCTCAGCAAGAACGTCAACCAGGGCAACCCCCTTTTCCTTGGTCTATGGCATGGAGGCAGTCTTGCCGATTGAAGTCCAGATACCCTCTCTCCGGATAATGAAGGATGCAGGCTTGAGCGAAGATGACTGGATTCAGACTCGACTTGATCAGTTGAACCTAATTGACGAAAAGAGACTCACTACTATTTGTCATGGTCAAACGTATCAAAAATAGATGATCAGGGCATTTAACAAGAAAGTCAGGCCACAAGAGTATCAAGTTGGGGACCTGGTAATCAAGCGCATCATTCTTCCTCAAAGTTATCCCAGGGGAAAATGGACCCCTACATACGAAGGGCCATTTGTGGTTAAACATATCTTCTCAGGAAGAGCTATGATTCTAACCAACATGGATGGTGACGACCTTCCTCACCCTGCCAATGCACACATAGTAAAAAGATACTACGCATGAATAAAAGACCCGCTAGGTTGACACACCTAGGCAAAAGTAAGGGCTTCCCGGTGAACCAAAAGGGTTCGGGCAAAATAAGGGATGAAAAATGAAAAACAATCTGTACACCCGGCAAGTCGAAAACCTGAAAAGGAGGCTTGGGCAAAAATGGGTATCCCGGTGGACTGAAAACCCGAAAGGGCGGTCCAGGCAAAAGTTAGGGATAAGCGTAATACTATGTCTCATTGGGTCACCCTGCATCCAGAATTCGGTATCAACTATCAGGGTCAGACGACATCGATCAATCAGCTTCATCTTCAACTAAGCAGCAAATTGATGAGACGCTTGAAGACATAAAGGCGATAGCAGAGTTGGAACCCAGTGGGATTATTCCTTTCACATAGTTGTTTTGTTTTCCCTTTCACAAAATTGTAAACTCTATGTTGGTCGGCGGCGTTCTCTTACTAGGACGTCAGCCCCTTGTACATAAACGCCTATTTACAGGCAAATTCCAAAATCAATACAAATTCACTATTCAGATAAATTGCCAATTATTTTCCTTTTTCTGTTTTGTTTTGCAAAGAACGTCTAATGTTCATTTTTGATATATGAATTTGACATTAATTGCTAACTCATAAATATTTGCATGCGAAACAAAGGACTAATTACAGGTGACATTAGAAACAGGGGCAATAATGAGTTGTCTAAGCGATCTAGTTGCTCTGTCCACCAAAGTGCTAAGGTAAGTTCGGCTGAAGAATGTAACCCAGATACCTTCACTCCCCGCCGAGTAAGACAAGAATCAACAATTCTTCCCAAGCAGTTGGTCTCCAATCAACCCTAACAAGGCACAGTATCCCTAGCAAGTCAGCAACACTCTCCCCGAGCAGAGTTAGTCTACTGTCAGCCTTAAGGAAGTTGGGTATCCCCAGAAGATCTCAATATTCCCCAGCAGAGTATACAGACATTCCTAACAAGCATCCCCGGCAATCTTGATCTAAGATTGTTCCCCAGCGGTATACCGGACATCCAGTGGAGCCATTCCCCAGTGCAGTCCTAGGCCTCCCAAGGAAAGTTGAATCAATCTCCCCAATAGGAAGCTTATCCCCAGTAGATTCTAGAAGCTTATCACCTGTAGAGTACATACGTCTCTCCCCGACCATATGCAAAGGTTATTCCTCACCAGAGCTTATAATTGGGTTATCCTCAGCTAATTACAACGGAAAGATCGTCCTCGGCGAAGTTCTTCCTATCACCAGCAGAGTTCGTCAATTCCAACAGAGCTTATCAACGGAATCCCCAGCGGACTTATCATTAAAATCTCAGCGAAATATCTCTTCCCACAGAGTAATTACCCGCAGAGTAATCCCCCCAACAAGTTTATTCCCCAACGGAGCCATCTTCTCCTACCGGTTTATTCTTGCAACCATCAGCCCAGGATTCAACAAACTCCCGGCATTCGTCAAGGATTTATTTTCCTAGACAAAAATACATTCATAAACATCACATCTTCATACATTATAGCATGCACATACACATCATGAACATACAATCTCATTTATTTTGAGAACATCACGCAGTTCATACATCATGACATTGCATACAGCTAATGTTTCGCCTTTTCAGGAAAAAGGTCAATACAAAGATGATTACTATCAACTGTCGCAATTCTAGATTCGATTCCTGTATCCAGCCAGGGCATATCTGTTGACGACTAATTCCGGACTTGATTCCTGTATCCATCCAGGACACGTCTGAAGAGTTTAAAGATTCGATTCCTGTATCTAGCCAGGGCATATCTGTTGACTACTAATTCAGGACTTGATTCCTGTATCCAGCCAGGGCACGTCTGAAGAGTTTGAAGATTCGATTCCTGTAACCAGCCAGGGCATATCTGTTGATGACTAATTCCGGACTCGATTCCTGTATCCAGCCAGGGCACGTCTGAAGAGTTTGAAGATTCGATTCCTGTATCTAGCCAGGGCATATCTGTTGACGACTAATTCCGGACTCGATTCCTGTATCCAGCCAGGGCACGTCTAAAGAGTTTGAAGATTCGATTCCTGTATCCATCCAGGGCATATCTATTGACGACTAATTCCGGACTCGATTCATGTATCCAGCCAGGGCACGTCTGAAGAGTTTGAAGATTCGATTCCTGTATCCAGCCAGGACATATCTGTTGACGACTAATTCCGGAATCGATTCCTGTATCCAGCCAGGGCACGTCTGAAGAGTTTGAAGATTCGATTCCTATAACCAGCCAGGGCATATCTGTTGATGACTAATTCCGGACTCGATTCCTGTATCCAGCCAGGGCACGTCTGAAGAGTTTTAAGATTCGATTCCTGTAACCAGCCAGGGTATATCTGTTGACGACTAATTCCGGACTCGATTCCTGTATCCAGCCAGGGCACGTCTGAAGAGTTTGAAGATTCGATTCCTGTAACCAGCCAGGGTATATCTGTTGACGACTAATTCCGGACTCGATTCCTGTATCCATCTAGGGCACGTCTGAAGAGTTTGAAGATTCGATTCCTGTAACCAGCCAGGGTATATCTGTTGACGACTAATTCTGGACTCGATTCTTGTATCCAGCCAGGGCACGTATGAAGAGTTTGAAGATTCGATTCCTGTATCCAGCCAGGGCATATCTGTTGACGACTAATTCCGGATTCAATTCTTGTATCTAGCCAGGGCACATCTGTGAGTAATTGATTGTAGACTCGACACCTGTATCTAACCAGGGCATATCTACATGAAGAGTTTAGAGATTCGATACCTGTATCCAGCCAGGGCATATCTACATAAAGAGTTTGAAGATCAACCCCTGTAACAGGCCAGGTATTTATTTTTTCTTTCTCAGGTACGCAAGTTCTCGCTAAGGAATCTCTTACGCGATCGACACCTAGATGACATCTATAAGCCCATCCACATACCAACAGTCTCCAGATGGCATCTATAAGCCCATCCTCCTATCCACCATCTCTCCAAATGGCATCTGTAAGCCCATTCCCACCATCATGCTGCTGATACTCTACTATGTGAGTGCAAATTTCTGGGTACTTTAGTGTTCAATCATCTTCCACCTTCGGATCACGAAAGGCACGCAAGCCAATCTATATCCTCAGGTCTAAGAAGATTGAACAGGGGCGACTGTTGTACCCAAAAATTTGCCCTCCCATATTCTTCAAGATTTGGCAAGATCAATCTCCAGATGGTTCAAAATCTCTCAAGGGTTGCACAGTCCAATTGCCTCCTAACACAGTCAAAACTGGGGTTTTGGTTCTTACAAGGAAGTTGAGGTTTCCAAGGGTCCAATCAAGTCCCATATGCCTATATAAATTGTCAAGCATCCATATGTCAAGTTTCAAGACTCATAGCATCAAGTTGCACAGTTAAAAACCCTAATTGCTTCACAGTCAACTGCAGGGGCAAAATGGTCATTTGACAGTCAAAAGTCAAAATTTTTGGTCAACATCTTATTTTGAAGCCACAATCATCATTTGATCAATTCTTGATCATGATTCTTCAAGAATGGCTCAGAAATCACCAAGATGCAAAAAGTTTCTATTTTTGGATAGCTGAAAAGTCAACTGCAATTTGACCAGGGCACAACTTTTTCATGGTTCATCAGAAAAATCCCATCCAATGCTCATTTTGAAGGGGATGACATTTCCTACAACTCAACTTCACATTCTAAGTCCAAGAAATTCTCTCACAAAAAGTTATCAATTTCAACATTATAGGTCATTTTCAAAAGTCAACAAAAAGGCACTTTAAGTCAAAGACCATAACTTGAGATTGGTAAAGCAAAATGACATGGGACCAAAGGCATTGGTTAGAGGACTTCAAGACCTTTCCAAAATGTCCGAAAACATGTTCATAGCTTCAAAATTGAGCAAGATATGCATTGGAGAAGTTGGGAAATTTTTGGGAATTTTCAAAAGTCAACTTTGCCTAAAACATTTCATTTTTGCTAATGGGCCTCAAATTCCTTCTTGAATCTTTACCCAAAGCCTATGCACGACCCATTGAACTTAATTTGATTTATTTTCTTATTTTTAATTAATTAATTGAATTTATATTAATATTAATTCATTTAATTGGTTTTAATTGTAGGAAAATTCAAAAGATATGCTTTTTAAATCTTTTTGTGAAGAATATAAGGCTAGGGCAAGCTGGCAATTCGTGTGCATCTCAAGGACCTCAAAATATCCATGATTGGCAAGGTTTTATGAAAGAAAAGATTGAAAAAGATTTGATTGGCAATCACACATTCAAACATGAAAACAATGGATTGTTGGGCTTAAAATTGACCTAATTCTCTTCACATAAAGAGGCTGAAGCAAACCCTATTCAAAACACGTGAAATTGCTGCTAAAACTCCATAACCAAATTGCAAAAATTCAAGAAATACTTAAAAACTGAAATCAATATTGCATGTGAATTCAAAGCCTAAAAGTGGTTCCAACATGTTGCTGACATTTCCAGGAATCCATTGCCATCAAGAACAAGTCCAAATATGCAAAGAATCAAAGAACACAAGTCACTCGGTTTGCATTATTTTCCAAATCTGCATATCATAATTCATGTGTTTTTAATCCATTTTCTTGATTGGTTTGTGTTGTTAAGAACATTCTGAAGCTAGTGGGATAGTTTAATTGGGTTGAAACTTCCTGAATCGAAATCCACCATGGGAGATATCTAGGGTTTCGAAGCTTAAAAATTAGGGCTTTACGCATAAGGAAAAATTGGACCTTGGAAGAAGCATGGTTGAATTCGTCAAGGCCATATGAATTCAACCAGACCCTCGCGCTCAATTTATATCAACCCTAACTCTAATATCTATTATTGACACTTTTGTTTTGTGGGGGTTTAAAACCCCCGCTATCTGTTCTTTATTTTTGCAGGAAAAGCTGAAGAAGACAATACGTGTATGAACGTGACTGGGTGATTCAAATGAGTGGCGCGCGTTTTTGTTTTGTGGCATAATTATTTGGTTCCTTAATATAATATTTGTTTATCAATATGTTTACAAACGCGCATCTTGGTTCAGATGGTTGGAGACGTGGCTGGCAAACACTGGGACCTGGGTTCGATTCCCAGGTCCCCCATATAATTCTTCATATTTTTCACAACATGTTCCAATGCAGTGCTTATACCAAGTTCCACCATACGTCATCACGCCTAAGCTTGCCAAGTTCCCCTGATGCCCAATCCAGTGGCCAGGAGATGAAGTCCATGATACTCCCTAGTCAGCCAACAAGCGCATGATTGTGAAAGTCAAACGGGGCTTGATCTTCTTGGGCCAGAACTTCTCAATTTTACCTCCACTTTGGGCCATCACACCCCCTTTGGTTTACTTTGTCTTATTTTATTTTCTTTTCTTTTAAATTCTTTTAATTGTTTTAATTATTATTACTAATTCACAATAAACTAATTTTCCTAATAAAATCAGAAATAAAAATTGTAAATATATTTTAATTATTTATTAATTTCACCATTAACTTATTTTTGTAAATAAATATTAACAATTAACTTAGTTTAATTTAGGTTTAAATTTTAATCCTTTTTCTCAATAAATAAAAATTCTATAGAATTAGGTTTTGACATTTTTAATCATTATCTTATTATCATCATTATTAATTATTATTATTTTTGCACATATAAATGTAAATTAATTAATTAGCTTAAATTAGGTTAACTTTAACATTTTCTTAATAATTAAAATAAACTTAGAACTAGGGTTTTCTTTTGATTTTAATTTCTTTACTTTCATTAAATACAAAAACATAAAAAAAATATCTTTCTTGTGAATAATTAATTAAATTAGTATTAGGTTTAATTTTAATTTAATTTCAAGCAAAGGACAAAAACTCTTAATTTCTCAAAAGGGTCAAAATCCCTAGGACGTCTTGATTTTAATTCTTTTCGCACGTTATTTTTTTGATTATTATGTAACTGCTTCCAAGGATGTAATAGTAATTAGGTTTATTGCTTTTTTTACTTTCCGCACTTTATCAAAAACGGGTCTTAGTTTTTTGGTGATGTATAGACCCGCGCCTTGTAATAGCGTAGCTTTACCTTTCCGTATTTTATTTTCCGCACTCCTAACTGTTAAATTGCATGAAAGAATGTATGATAATTAAAAACAACTCGTAGCTCACAATGGCATGATCAAAGATAAATGTTAACATGAAAACAACACATAATGCACACGCCACTTCTAGGGTACGCCTCACTCGTTGCCTCGAAAGTGGTCGTCAAGTATAGGGTGTTTTAGCGGTCGCCCTTATGTCTAAGATCCAGTTGCCTCGAAACGGTTGCCTCAGATTAAAAAGGATCTAGGACATTAGGGTTACTTCTAAGGTGTCCTACTATTGCTTCGGTGACCACACTGTCCCTCAATCGAATTGACCCGAACACCTCCAACGGTGGTGCTACCTACCTCTCAATGGTGGGATAACACTACCTTAAGGACTCTTACACAGCCTAATTCCTTAGGGTAGGTAGATGACTCATGGGTACTTGCTCTCTTCAAAAACAAACCAAACATCTTTTCACACTGACACTTTCAAAAGTTTTCAAAACAAATTTTTCAAACACTCTTGAGGACATATACAAGAGTCACTTAGAAATCTTTCAAAACGAAACTTCTTTCAAACCCACTCACATTTGAAAAGCAAACCATTTTGAAAACATAAGAGCAAGTACCTAAGAGCCCATGGATAACCATGGATAGAAAGGGTTCTAACACCTTCCCTTTCTATAAATCTACCTCCCGAACCGAGAGACATCTCGAAAAAGGAATTTTGCTGTGCTTTTGTCCTTTCCATGTTGGAGAACATAAAAGACGGTGGTGACTCTTGCTTACCGCGACATTTCGTGAACCAACTTTAAACAGTCAGTTCTATTTCCACCGATCACACCTATACCTTATTATTATTTTATTTATATTTTATTTTGTTTTTATTTAAATAAATTCAAAATAAATTGAATAGAATTATAAAATTATGGGTTAGTGCACATGGGCCTGGCTTTTGGTCAGCATTGAGGCCCAAATACAAGCCAGCAACATACCAAACTCGTGCAAGCTCATGATGGCAGGGACTCATGCAAAATGAAAAGTTTTCAAATTGTTTGATTTTAGCTTTATTATGGCTTCATGGCTTTGATATCTTGCCATATTTGCTGGCTCATTCATTCCTGTATATAAAGAAAACAAGAGAAAATCAAAGGACACAAAAATCACTGCATAAGAGCTCTCTAAAATTCTCCAAAAAATTAAAAATATTAGGGCAAGAACAAAACCCTTGTTGCAGTGTTTCTCACTCAAAACCAGTGATCTAAACATTCTTCTGAGACCTCCAAGAGTCTATTCAGACCCTTTGCTAAGCCAAAGTGAAACCAATATAAGCTACTCAAATCCCACTGGTTTGGTAAAATACTCGCGATCGAATATTTCAAATTCTGCATTATTAACTTATTTCATGTATTCATATATGTTTGTATGTATCATTAGAATAAATCTAACACATAACATGTGAGTTGTAGCGCATGAACAGGTTTTTTCCATTTCTAGGGCAACATGAACTGAGATCTTTGAATCTTTGTGAGACATTTTCAAACCAAAAGGACCTCACTAATAGATTCGTAATGCTTAATTTAGTAGGATAGGATATTTTTGGTTATTTAAAAATGACGATTTTGCAGATTTTGCATTTGGGATGGCCGAAGGAGATGATAGGAGGTTGACTTTGGCCTTGCTAGCATGGCATGATAAAGCCTTCTGATTGGTTCGTTCAAAAAACCAGGGCCCACTACAAGTGCACGTGTTTGCTGATCCGGAACTAGCTTGCATTTTATATTATATTTTTTTGTTTGATTAATGTAACGAATGAACAACACAGCCCAGTGGTAGCATGCGTGCTCTTAAGACACACCCTTTCCAGATCCTGGGTTCGACCCAGGCAAGGAGCAATTTTCATTTTTATAACTTTTGTTTTACAGATCCAGTGTATACCAGGCCAACGCGCGCATGATGCAACCCACATCCAGGCCATCTAATCTCAAAAACTACAGATCCCACGCCTCGAAACAGCCAGCCCCATGGTGCACCTCAAGAAGCTACCCCCATTGGATTTCTAGGCGCCTGGGCACTCTTGCTATTGGGCCTGGATTAGTTTGCTTTTTCTCACCCCTAACTACTTTTTGCAGCGCAGGCCCATTACATTTTTTATCATTTGTTTTGTTTAATTAATAATTTCTTTTTTTAATCAGCTTTTTTTTAATCATAAAAATCAGAAAATCAGAAAATATTAGATTTAAGTTTTTTATCAATTAATTTAATTTTTGTTAAATTTAATTAGTTTACTTTAAACCACCTTGATTTTATTTCATTAATTCAAAATTAATTAGATTTAGGTTTCATAATTCAATCATTTTTCTATACAATAAAAACACCAAAAAGATTTTTCTTATACTTAGAATTTTTTAGGGTTCTCTTAGATATCCTTTCCCTCTTCAATCTCCGTGCGTTTATTTACTTTTTCGTAATTTGTTCAATATTGTAATTGTCTAATGTTTGTAATAGCTAATTAGAACCCTTTTACATTTTTATCCCTAATTTTTGGTTTGTACTCCCCATCCCCAAAGCACTGTAATAGCGTAGTTTACTTTCTCGCATTTTTACTTCCCGCACTACTATATGAATGATTGTATATATTTAACTTCTAGCTTAATAGGATTGCATGATAAGATATAGAAGTAAACATCGGAAAACCTAACATCCAAGATAAATATAACTGAAACACAACACACTTTGCACACGCGCACCTCTAAGGTACCCCCACTTGTTGCCTTCTGAAAACAATAGTTATGTCTCTCGAACATGAGAAGTTTTAGCAAAGACCCTTTGGTTAAAAGATTATAGTCCCTCGATGACCCTTCAATACTGCCTCGGTAAATGATCTTAGTACATTAGGGTAATTACTAAAGCGTCTCACGAGTTGCCTTCGTGGCTGTATGATGACTTGCACTTGTCCCTCATAACATTCAATGATAGGGCTACCTACTAACTAATGGTAGGATAGCACTATCTAAAGGAAAAGAGGAAAAGAACAAAGACTTTTTGAGTAGGTAGATAACTTATAGTTGCTTCCTCATAAAAAAAATCAATTTCTCACACCTACTCTCTCCTTTTCTAAATATTTTCGAAGACAAACCACTTTGTATGCATTCTCAACGATAAGAAAATCATTACAAAGTTTTCCGCACTAAGGCATCTTTTCAAAATATTTTCAAAATACACTTACACAAAAAAGCACTTTCAAAGTGAGCTAGCAACTAAGAGCCTGTAGATAATTATGGATGAAAAGGGTGCTAACACCTTCCATTTTCATAACCTACCCCGCTTACTCAGAAAAATTCTTGAAAGGTCTTTCCTATTCTTTTCACCCTTTCCTTTATTGGATAAAATAAAAGTCGGTGGCGACTCTTGCTAACCGCAACATTTGCGATAAAACGCAAAACCAATAAAGTCAGTTCTCCCACCGTATTACAATAACAATCTCACCAAGTGGTAAAAACGCGTCACGAAAGCGCTTCTCTCCTCTCCTTTACCTCCTCCTTCGTTTTTTCCTTCATAATTTCTCTGTTCATCGCTTAATTTCGCATACAGGGTTTCAAAATCCCCTTCTAGATCTAGAGCTAACCATTTGTTTTCTGTAAAAAATAATCACAAATTAGTAATTACAAGAAGAAGAGGAATCAGATTATGTAAGAAAATTTGAGAAAGAAGCTATGCCTCCGTTGTCACCGCCGTGAGGAGATTTTCAGTGCGACATGTTCTTCGTCTCCGGTGGAGACCTTTCAGAGAGTGAAAGAGTGTGGAACGAGTTAGAGATAGGATGGTTTATAAAAATGATTAGGGTTTTTTAAGTTTTGTTTATTTTGTTAAGTAAGTTTGTTTAAGGCCTAATCCGGTGGTGACATTTGTCACCACCCCTAATCCTCCTTCGCGTGATCTGGCACAATGCGTCCCTACCATGCACTATCGCTCCTCAGCCTTTTGATCACTGCCATTCAGCATCAATGCTCAGACTAGCACTGTCCACCATAGACCCTTCCTGGAGAAACACACTGGATCACATGAACTCTTGAGCCTTCCCTTTATTTGGGCTTGGATAGTTTTCTTTCTATACCCCTCAGATTTGTTTTAAACATGCCCATTTTCTAAACTTTTCTCTTATATTTTATTATTTTTATTTATTTATTTTTATTTTATATAATATAACATGCAAAAAAGAGATTAATATTGTTTTAAATAATTATTAATTTTAAAATCATTTTCTTTGGCATTATTAATTAAATTGTTAATTAATTTTATCAAATGAAAAGAGTTTTAACTTAAATAATTATTTAATAGTTTGGACTTGTATTATGTGATATAATTATTGCTTGGGTGTTTATTTCCTATGTCGTCCCCATTCATAAATTTGTACCCCCATTCCCGAAGCGTTGTAATAGCGTAGAATTTTATTTTCCGCACTTTACCGCTTTTACTTATCACTGTATAGTAATTAGGCGTGTATGGAAAGATTTAAAACAAAGCGCTAGATAACCCTAACCAAGACAAATTAACTGAAATCAAAACACTATTGACACACACACCTCTAGGGTGACCTTGCTTGTTGCCTTCGGATAAGACAATCATGTCCCTCGAACGTGGGACGCTTTAGCAAAGAACCCTGATTAAAAAAGATCGTAGCCCCTCGATGACCCTTCGATGCTGCCTTTGATAAATGATCTTAGTCCCTTATGAAAATTGCTAAAGCATCCTACAAGTTACCTTCTATGACTGTACGATGACCCCGTCTGTCCCTCACATCCAACGACAGGGCTTCCTACTAACTAATAGTAGGGTAGAACTATTTAAAGGAGGAGGAAAAGAGCAAAGACTTTTTGAGTAGGTAGATCGCTCGTAATCGCTTGCTCACAAACTAAAGCAATTTTCACACCTCACACTCTAAAAACAAACACTTCCTTTCAATAAATATTTTCAAAACAAACATTTTGTATACATTCTCAAAGATAGGAAAATCATTACAAAATTTCCGTACTTAGGCATTTTCAAAATATTTTCAAATATACACAAACACAAAGCATTTCAATAAAGTGAGCTAGCGATTAAGAGCCCGTAGATAACTACAAATGAAAATGGTGCTAACACCTTCCTTTTTCATAAACTACCCCCTTACTCAGAAAATTCTCAAAAGGTCTTTCCTGTTCTTTTCACCCTTTCCTTTATTGGATAGAAGAAAAGTCGGTGGTGACTCTTTCTATCCATAACATTTGTGATAAAATGCAAAACCAAAAGTTAGTTCTCCCACCGTATTGCTGAACAGGCGACTCTGCTGGGGAACTTATTAAAAGTGGGGTTACCTTAGAGATAATTCACATTTAAATGCTTTCATTAATTGACTTGCCTGCTTTACTTTTAAATGGTTGTTTGGGTTTATTTACTGTATGGATCCTATATCTGGATCTGGGGCATTTTAGGTAAGTAGCTATAGATTATGGAACCTGTATGGTGTAGACCGATATGGTTGAAGCGATGACTATGTTAGTGCAACACATTGGTTAGTGTCGGTGTCCCTTGAGTCAGTCAAGGAGAATGCCAGGCTGCCGCGTGATGTCATAAGCACTAACTGACCTTAGAACCTTAGTTTACACAACTCAGCCATTAGAAAGTAGTGAGAGGGTCGGCTTTGGTGCATACTGAAGTTGGTTGATACTCAATACTACACTAATTGAAATTGGACTCTCGGGATATTTCGTCCGCAAATCAGATGCTTGAGCTGAAACAATGCCTGAAAGAAAGATCGATGATATTGAGATTCATAGAACCCGATTACTTCTTTTAGGACAGGTTGAGCCAACTAAACTCAAGAGGGTACTTTCCTATAAACCCCATGCAAGCCTGAACCTAAGACCTTGTATGTCTTATTTGTGTTTGATTAAAATTGTTCGAACATGACATCATAACATCATGACATCATTATACATATCATTTACTCGCAGAAATACTATCCGGATCAGTTTTGTGAGGATACCTTCTCAACTTAAGGAGTTGGTCTCAAAAGTTCCTGAAATCTCTCAATTCACCAAGAGGCATAGTCATCTACTCAGTTTGGTTACCTCAGGTTTGAAGAAGACATGATGAGTGTTTTATTCCAATCCTTTGATCCCGCACATTACTGTTTCCCCTTTCCAAATTACCAACTGATACCCATAATGGAAGAGTTCTATAAGCTACTGGGAATACCTGTTCTTGATCATACACCTTTCATCGGTTTAGAGAAAGATCCACAACCTGGAGAGATTGCAACAACCTTACATCTGAAGTTGTCTGACATTGTAGCTAATTGGGAAACAAGAAGTGGAGTCAAGGATTTTCTTGCTAAATTTCTGTTAGAGAGGGCCCAAGTGTTTCTGGATGCTATGAGTTTTCAGGCTTTTGAGGAAATCTTGGCTTTGTTGATTTATGATTTAGTGCTATTCCCTAATCCAGACCAACTCATAGATGTGAATACTGTCAAAATCTTCCTCCCTTGTAACCCCATGCCTACTTTTCTTGGAGATGTTTTGCATTCTCTTAACACTCATACTACGAGGAAGCGATGGACTCTTTTGTGTTTCATACCTTTGCTGTCCAGGTGGTTTATTTCACACCTTCCTCGATCAGTATTGAAGAATGAACAAGGTTTGAGGTGGTCTCAAAGGATGATGTTGCTCTCTCATTTATATATTTGTTGGTGTTCCCGATCTCAGGAGGATATTTCTATCATTGACCATTATGGAGAATTCCCTAACGTTCCACTCTTGGGCATTAGGGGAGGTATCACCTATAACCCTTCTCTAACTTTACATCAATTTGGTTATGCTTGAAGAGACGTTCCTCATGACATGCTTATCCAGGGTATTGTATTCGATTGCAAAAATGATCCTCAAGGTTATCGTCAAAGATTTATACATGCTTGGGGCATGGTAAAAATATTGATAGCAAGACTTTAGGAAAAAAGAATTCCATCCCTTTGAAGTCCTACATCAGATGGTTACGATCTCGTGCTCAAAACCTTATGATGTCATATCCCGCTATCTTACCAGTAATTATGGAGCCTATTGCTGAGGGGGATATTCCTTATGCCATTCTTCATTTAGATATACCTACCGACCTTGAAGAGCTACAAAGGTCTTGGATTCAATTGAAAGAAGAAAGGACACCTTTGAGACTCAGTTCTATGCTAGCGAGAAGAAAGTGTTGGAGCTGACAAAGCAACTTCACGAGGAGCAAAGCCTCAATGCATACATCAACACAAAGATAAAGCGTATGTGGGAGAATTGAGTTTTAGGTTTTAGAAGTTCATATTGTTTTCATTATAAGCCTAAGAAGCAATTGTAATTTTGAACTTACTAATGAAGTCTTTGTTTCTGTTTCCTTTTGATTAATAAATTTAAATCCCATAAGGTCCTTGAAAAAGTTGCATTTACATATCATGCATCATTACATAACCGGTTTTTCATATAGGTTTTCTCATCTACTTACTGTTTATTTCAGTATAAGATGGCCCTCGAAAAAACCGTTAAGGAACTCCAAGCTCGGCATACACAATTTCAAGAGACTCTTCTGAGTTTGGCACAGGGACAAAAAGATCTGATGGCGCTTCTCGCTAAGAAGAAGAAGACTACAAATCTAGTTGCTATCCTCAATATGGGGAGAAGATTCAAAGGTCCTTCTCAACCGGTTCAAGTGAAATGATATCTCCTCTGATGAAGACAACAACCAAGAGGGAGATGGTAGAAGTGTCAAGGCTGAAGGAAGGAATAACCAGGATTCTGAGATTATTCATGAAGATGAAGACTAGTTCAATGAACAATACCCTCATGCAGATAACAAGTACAAGCAGTTGGAAGATATACTCAAGGCTATGGAAATCCAGAAGGTGCCTGGATTGGCTTTTGGAGAACTAGGTTTGGTCTCAGGGGTGGTTATCCCACATAAGTTCAAGGTCCCCATCTTTGCTAAATACGACGTGGTATCTTGTCCCAAACTTTATCTGAGGTTGTATGTTCGAAAAATCCAACCTCATACTATTGATAGAAAATTATGCGTCCATTTATTTCAAGAAAGTTTGTCCGACACTCAACTTGAATGGTTCTATCAGTTGGAAGGAACCAACATTCACACATGGGAGGACTTGGCTACTGCTTTTTATAAGAAGTATCAATATAATGCCGACCTTGCACCGACTCATGTACAATTGCAAAACATGTCCATGGGCTCGAATGAAGGGTTCAAGGAGTATGCCCAAAAGTGGAGAGATTTAGCTGGAAGGGTCCAACCTCCCTTGTCTGACCGGGAATTGGTGGATATGTTCATGGGCACTCTGACATGCCCATTCTTTAATCATCTGATTAAGATTCCAATGGTTGCGTCTTCTAGTGCTGTGAAGAAGACATTCAATAATAAGAAAGAGAACAATGTTGTTTATGGCCAGAAGGGCTGTGGTAAAAGTGACTGCAATCAGTCTGTGGGAGCGGTATTCATCTCTAATCCAACACCTGTTCAACAACAACAACAACAAGGAAACCGACAGAGGTCAGACGCTCCATTAAGACAGTTTACCAAAATTGGCATGCCTTTATCTCAAGCATTATAACATCTGCTAAAGGTTGAACTCATTTCATTGCGGGATTCTCCTCAGAATCCCAGCACATCCTCGCCAAAGTACAATCCAATGCGAGGTGTGCCTATCATTCGAACAATCCTACTCACGACACCAACAATTGTTGGGCCCTGAAAAACAAAGTTCAAGATATGATTAATAACAAGGAAAATGAGTTCAATCCTCCAGAGACGCCAAACGTGATTACTGCACCTATATCGAAGCATGACAAATGCATAAGTGTTGTTGAAGATGTTTCATATGTTACCTCTGTAAGTGACGTGGTTACTCCCCTCTTGACAATAAAAAATAATTTGTTACAAGCCGGTTTATTTCCGGGTTGTGTTAAAGAAAGTTATTGCTGTGTAGTCCAACGTAATGGTTGCGGTTTACTGAAGGAAGGCATTCAACGGCTGATGGATGAATATGTTATTTTGATCGAAAAAGTTCCGTCTACTGAAAATTTGTGCCAAGATTTGTCGGTAGTATCTGGTACTCATTTCAGGATCACTTCTAAGGGTCCTGTAAGGATTATCACTAATCCAAAAGTTGCTCCTTTTATTATCACCACACTTGGGCCCATCTCATATTCCTCGGAAAAGCCCATTCCATGGAATTGTGGGTCTAACGTCTATTACCACAGTATTAAATAAGAGTTGTCTGATGAAGATGATGAAGAGGTTGATCCCAGTGTTGAAAATATTGCAGGGACCAACAAAATTACTAGGAGCGGAAGGATTTTCTTCCCGGAAATCTCTCCACCTATTCAAGTCACAGTTACCAAGACAATTGCCGAGGCTTGAGGTAAAGAGCCAATGATAGAGCCTGCCCGGACGGAGGCACCAAAAGAAACCAAAATCAAGGACACCTATGAAAAATAGTTGGAAGAGGTTTTGAAGATCATTCATAGAAGAGATTATATAATTATTGAACACCTGAGGCAGACCCCATCTAAAACTTTCATGCTATCTTTGTTTCTGTTTTCTGAAGCCCATGCACGGGCTTTAGTAAAATTCTTGAAGACTGCTCATGTGCCGCAAGATATTTAGGCTGATCAATTTGGAAGTTACGTGGCGAGTTTAACAACTCATAATGGATTAGGCTTCTCCGATGCTGACCTGACCCTAGAGGGGAGAAATCATAATAGGGCCATGTATGTCTCCATTGAATGCAGGGGCACTATGTTGGCTCATGTGTTAATTGATACTGGACCTTCACTGAATGTTCTACCAAAAGGTGCTCTTGACCGACTGGATTGTGAAGGGGTTGTGCTGAAGCCCAATAATATCATAGTACAATCCTTTGGTGGGTCCAGAAGAATAGTGCATGGAGAAGTAGACCTCCCAATCAAAGTGGGGTCACAGATATTTGAGTCCACATTCTATGTAATGGATATCCGGACAACTTATTCTTGTCTATTGGGATACCCCTGGATCCATGGTGCAGGTGCCGTTACCTCCACTCTGCACCTGAAATTAAAGTATCATGTGAAAGGAAAGGTTGTTATTGTCCATGGAGAAGAGGAATACATGGTCAACCATCTGAATTCATTCTGGTACATGGAGATGGACAGGGAATTCATCGAGAATCCTTGTCAGACCTTTGAAGTGATTTCCCCCGCTTCTATTAAAGATGTTTCTTCCATTCCAAAGACCACCAGGACTCCGCACAAGATGGCTTCTTTGAAAGATGCCAAAGCAACTATAGAAGAAGGTGATTATACTATTTAGGGTCAACTTCCTGATATCCCCTATAAATCTGATAAATTTGGTTTGGGCTTTACTTCAGAGGGTCAAAGGACTGTTCGTCATGCTCGAGTTGGAAGACCTCATTTCTTTATCAGCAATAATGGAATCAATGTTATATAAGACGCTGACAGTGGTTGTAATCTCGACAGCTGTATATTCCCTACCATTGGTGATGAACTCGACAATTGGAAAGCATAAGACATTTTTCCTATCTCCTTTAGTCAGGACTAATGGATATTTCTGTTTTATTGCTTTAAGAAGTTTTGTTATGTAATTTCTTTTAAAACAATGAATTTAAACCTTGTGTCTTACGCAGGGCACAATGATTCATTTGTTAAGGGTTGATAATTCATAAACATAGTTCATCCAATAAAAACATTGGACTTTTTGCATACAAATTTTGTGATCTCTATTTTTCTTTTATCTTATTGCATTTTCAAATAGCTATGCTCTCTTACACACACCCATACACTACATTTATGATCCACATACACTTTGGATCTAGTTGATAATGATCCTGCTATTGTTGCTAATGCCTTTGAAAATCTGATCTACCAAGTTGAGGACGAATGTGGGGAAGATTGTGAAATACCTGGAGAACTTTCCAGACTCTTAATACAAGAATAAAAGGCTACCCAACCGCATGAAGAGCCGATCAAAGTGGTAAATTTGGGTACCGAGACAGACAAAAAGGAAGTCAAGATAGGAACCAACTTAGAGAGCAATGTCAAGAACAAACTAATCCAGATGTTGTATGAGTATGTGGGAATCTTTGCTTAGTCATATGAATACATTCCAGGACTCGATACTCATATTGTGGTTCATCGTCTACCAATGAAAGAGGGTTGTTCTCCGATTAAGCAGAAGGTTCGTCGCATGCGTCTTGAAATTTCGGAATAGATCAAAGCCGAAGTTATGAAACAATTCAACACAGGGTTATTAGCAGTGACATCGTATCCCCAATGGGTTGCTAATGTTGTTCCGGTTCCAAAGAAAGATGGAAAGGTGCATATGTGTGTAGGTTACAGGGATCTGAACTGGGCGAGCCCCATAGATGACTTCCCGCTTCCACATATTGATGTATTGGTCGACAACACCGCTCAATGTTGGAACGGTGTAGCGGCAAGCAACAAAAGTTTTGGAAATATTTATCCGGGAATTTACCGTGTCCATAGAGATTGGTTATTGAATTGTTGTTCGAAAAATCATTTGTTAATGAGTTTGGGGATTAAATGAGTTTTTTTGTAAGGAAAGGGTAAAAACTATTGACAAGAAAATAAATACATTAAATAGAAAGGAGAAACCTAACAGGCAGGAAATTACACTACTCATCACAAACTTAAAGCTATTGATCAGTTGCACTCAACCTACTGTACTCGTCAAAATCATCACAGGCACCACAAGATGTACCCATAATGAAGGTTATGTCTAACGCTAAGTCGCGAGACCAACCATATTACTCTATCGGCAATGTCTTGCACGCTACAACAACACAGAGGCATTAAACTTTAGCATTCAAAGTGAATATTGGATCTAAATCTATCTCTAGAATATAGAAACTAATAGATATCCATACTTAATCAAGATTTGTAAGGTATATGTCTATAAAAACCCAAATCCAAACATAAAGCAAAAAGATCAAAGAAGACATCAAGATTGATTTGTAAAGCAAGCTTTATACAACATCATGATCAACAGATATACATATGTTCAAAGTAAATATACAAACATACCCAAAAAATAGAGAAATACATAGAGAAGAAATGGAGAAAAACCAAACATCTCACAGATTGTCAGCGCCGATTGATGAGAAATCCGACTCTGGATCATCAAGATGCAAGCTCCAATGTTGTTTTATAGCTTCTCAAGACCAAAAATGGAGGTTTGATGAATTGGGACCAAAAATACCTAAAACATAACCTAAAAAAATGTGTTTTTGGCCCTAAATATTCATTTCTGAATGTCCAGGATTGCTCGACGACCAAAAAGTATTGCCCGACGAAAGATGACAGCAAGATGAAAAACCAGCACAACATTCTGCACTATTTCAGCCATAACTTTTGAACCGTAACTCTGATTTGCACCCAGTTCGAAGCGTTGGAAAGCTTATTCAATGCTCCTTCTAAAAATGAAAAAATATAAACCAAATTGATGATTTATTATTCTTTGATTTTGAGCCTTATTCGTTGACGAGTTGCTCAAAATCCCACGTTTGAAGCCTGTCTTCGACACTTTATTGCTCATGCTCCAAATATGCATCAATACCTATAAAATGAATAGAAAAACGTCAAATGGTACACTATGTACACAAAAACACAATTAAATACAAACTAAACGAATTTACATAAAAATCGGGATTATTCAACAATATTAACAAACAAAAAGTCGATAAGTGCAACAAAAAGTATATACAAAAATAGCTACAATTTGTACTTATCAAACTCTCCCTAACTTAAACTTTCTTGTCCTCAAACAAAGCCAAATAACTCAAAGAATCAAAAGTAATCAACCAAAATGTCATGAATTAACAAGTTTTGAAAACGAATACAAATGCAATGGTTCAAATGAAAAATGGTACACACGAAGAAACATACTTACCACTAAACTACGACGATAACATAAACATGAAACAAATGCTAAATACAAAGAATATTCCAATCATTCTAAAACAATACTTGGTCACAAATGAATCACACCTAGAAAACATAATCATCGGTAGATGAAAAACACACAAAAATGGGGTATTTTCACTCATCCAACAATCTTACAAATAATAGACTAAATTATGCATTCATCCAAAAATTTATATTTAAAATGTAAAACCAAGAATCTCAAGGGATTTTCAAGGTTGTAATGTGGCTTGATTAAAAAACAAGTGATAAGTCCTAAAGCTAATCGAAACAAAAACTTGCCTAAACCTAAGGGAGTAATTACTTCCACAAAATTTCAAACAATAGAATTTCAATCAAAATTCTTCTTCATCACAAGTTTCAAACAAACATATATCACTTATTAGCACAATATTATTCCATACTCTTTTTTGTTTTTCTTTTTTCAAAGCTTTTCTATTTTTCCTTTCTTTTTCTATCACTTTTTTTCCATATGTTTTCTTTCTTTTCTTTTCTTTTTCTATTCAACCTCATAACAATCAACCAATAAATACACAATCATTTTTCTCTCCAACTTGAATTCAACCGTATCATTATGTGAATACTCCCTACTTTCTAAGGCAAGGTAAAAATTCAAAGCAAAACAATGGTTGAGGGTTCAAGAAAACAACGAATTAACATCCATGCAAAAAGGGAAACTAAACACTTATAGACAAGCATTTAGAAAATACAACATGGATATCGACAAAGAGCTCAAAGGGGTTACTAATGATCACACACTCACAAGGTGAATTGACTTATTTGCCAAGGTAGTTATGCTCAAAATGTTACAAAGAAATGTCTTGATCATGTTCAAGCTTTCATACAATCAACACAAACAAAAGATTAAGCATAACAAAATCCAGTTAAAACAAGAATTGTGGTCTCCAGCATATGTGAATAATGGAAAGCTACCTCACAAAAAGGGTAGGAACTAAAGTGATTCACAAATGAACAAGTATACAAAATAATAAATGACATAAAAATTGTAAAAAAGTCTAAGTATCATGAATATGCTTAAGTATATAAAGCGATAAACACATACCTCGAACGTGTACAAAACTTTAACAAAATCATTACCACGCATTCGTAAGTTGAAATGATCAAACTTGACAAATCACCTCAATATTCTACAAGTTATCAGACCAAAACTTAAGTGCAAACAACAACAAAAGAATTAGAAAAATAATACTCCTACAAAATTTCAATGTACAAAATTTACAATATATACAACAAACAAAACTCCTCAAGCTAAACACGACAAGCTTTCAGAAAACACAAATGGACATAATAAAACAAATACAAATAACGATATGAAAACCAGGTGAAAATGAATTAACAAGTTGAAAAGTGAAGATTTGAAATTCAGAACATTTCCTTGTTTCAACTTGTTAAAGCACAAATCACCACGCACATAAAAAAATACAAACAAACATGCTTGTTTTATGTCGTAAGCTCGACGCCTTTATTGTGCAAGCTAGTAACCTCCTCTCATCATGCCATGGTATTATCACACCGCGTAAACCAAAAGAACGTGTCCTAACAATCACACAACAAACGTTACAAAAATGAGACAATTCACAATAATACGTGAAAACACATATATGAAAAAATATCATATACAAGTTAATGTACAATTTCTATACAATATATACATTAATTACAAAACTAAAAAAAAAGAAATTATCGCAATGTGAAATCAATAGAACCAATCACCGACAACGACACCATTTTGTTAGAGCATTATAACGGCAAGCAACAAAAGTTTTGGAAATATTTATCCGGGAATTTATCGTGTCCACAAAGATTGGTTATTGAATTTCCGTTCGACAAATAATTTGTTAATGAGTTTGGGGATTAAATGGGTTTATTTGTAAGTAAAGGGTAAAAACTATTGACAAGAAAATAAATACGTTAAATAGAAAGGAGAAACCTAACAGGAAGGAATTTACACTACTCATCACAAAATTAAACCTATTGATCAGTTGCACTCAACCTACTGTACTCGTCAAAATCACCACGAACACCATGAGATGTACCCACAACAAAGGTTATGTCTAACACCAAGTCGCAAGACCAACTGTATTACTCTATCGGCAATGTCTTGCACGCTACAACAACACAGAGACATTAAGCTTTAGCACCCAAAGTGAATATTAGCTCTAAATCTATCTATAGAATTTAGAAACTAATAGATATTCATCCTTAATCAAGATTTGTGAGGTATATGTCTATAACAACCCAAATCCAAACATAAAGCAAAAAGATCAAAGAAGACATCAAGATTGATTTGTAAAGCAAGCTTTATACAACACCATGATAAACAAATATACATATGTTCAAAGTAAATATCAAAATATACCCAAAAAATAGAGAAATACATAGAGAATAAATGGAGAAAAACCAAACATCTCACGGATTTTCAGTGCCGATTGATGAGAAATCCGACTCCGGATCATCAAGATGCAAGGTCCAATGTTGTTTTTATAGCTTCTCAAGACCAAAAATGGAGGTTTGATGAATTGGAACCAAAAATACCCAAAACATAACCTAAAAAAAATGTGTTTTTGGCCCTAAATACGCATTTTTGACTGTCCAAGATCGCTCGACGACCAAAAAGCATCGCCCGGCGAAAGATGACAGCAAGATGAAAAACCAGCACAACATTCTGCACTATTTTAGCCATAACTTTTAAACTGTAACTCCGATTTGTACCCGGTTTGAAGCGTTGGAAAGCTTATTCAATGATCCTTATAAAAATGAGAAAATATAAACCAAATTGATGATTTATTATTCTTTTGTTTTGAGCCTTATTCATTGACGAGATGCTCAAAATCCCGCGTTTGAAGCCGTGCCTTCGACACTTTATTGCTCATGCTCCAAATATGCATCAATACCTATAAAATTATTTGAAAACATAAAAAGTTACACTATATACACAAAAACAAAATTAAACATAAACTAAATGAATTTACATAAAATTTGGGATTATTCAACAATATTAATAAATAAAAAGTCGATAAGTGCAACAAAAAGTATATACAAAAATAGTTACAATTTGCACTTATCACTCAACACAAGGTATTCTCTTTCATGGATGGTTTCTCGGGTTATAATCAGATCAAGATGGCGCCTGAAGACATGGAGAAAACTACATTCGTCACACAGTGGGGCGCTTTCTGTTACAAGGTCATGCCTTTTAGGTTGAAGAATGCCAGGGCAACTTATCAGCGTGCCATGGTAGCTTTATTTCATGACATGATTCATAACGAGATAGAGGTCTATGTCGATGACATGATAGCAAGGTCACATACCAAAGAAGAACATCTCGATCATCTGCATAAATTGTTTGAAATACTGAGGAATTATAAGCTAAGGCTAAACCCGAACAAGTGCACCTTTGGGGTGAGATCCAGTAAACTCTTGTGTTTCATCGTCAACGATAAAGGTATCGAAGTCGAACCTACAAAGGTAAAATCTATCTAAGAAATGCCGGCTCCCCGTACCGAGAAGGAAGTTAGAGGTTTCGTAAGACGACTGAATTACATTTCCCGATTCATTTCCCATTTGACTGCTACTTGTGAGCCAATCTTCAAGCTGTTGAAGAAAGATCAAGTAGTAAAGTGGAACGACGACTGTCAAATAGCCTTTGATAAAATTAAGGAGTACCTACAAGAACCTCGGTTTTGATGCCACCAGTTGAAGGAAAACCTCTAATCATGTACCTAACAGTGTTAGAGAATTCAATGGGTTATGTATTGGGGCAACATAACGAGTCTGGTCGAGAAGAGGATGCAATATACTATCTTAGCAAAAAACTTATCGATTGTGAAACAAGATACTCACTGTTGGAGAAAACTTGTTACGCTTTGGCATGGGCTTCTCGCCAACTAAGACAGTATATGTTGACCCATACTACCTTGTTGATCTCTAAAATGGATCCCATCAAGTACATATTCAAGAAGCCAACTCTCTCCGGAAGAATAGCCCGATGGAAAATGGTCTTAAAAGAATACAATATTCAGTACACCACTCAAAAAGCTATCAAAGGAAGTGTACTGGCATATCATTTGGCACATCAAGCTATAGATGACTATCATTTTATGAATTTCGAATTCCCGAACGAGAACTTTATGCTAGTTACAGATTGTGAAGAGCCTGGGCCGTATGAAGGACCTGAGCGAGGATACCGATGGACTATGATTTTCGATGGAGCTTCCAACTCACTTGTTAACGAATTCGGTGCTGCAATTATCTCTCCCTAGGGTTGTCACATGCCCTTCACGGCCAGACTTTGCTTTGACTGCACCATTAATATGGATGAATATGAAGCATGCATCATGGGTCTTAAAGCTGATATTGAATTAATAATCGAGTTCTTAAGCATATATGGAGACTTAGACTTGGTGATCAGTCAGGTCAAGGGAGAATGGGATACGAAGCATCTGAATCTTATCCTGTACCAAGATCATGTGCAGACCTTGATTCCACATTTCTAAGAGATTACTTTTGAGCATATCCCAAGAGAAGAGAATCAGTTAGCGGATGCATTGGCTACCATGTCATCCATGTTCAAGGTCAGATGGAAAATGAGGTTCCCAAAATTACCATTGAAAGATTTGACGAACCGACACACTACTATAAAATTGACACTGATGGAGTAGAGGAAAAACCTTGGTTTCATGAAGTGAAAAGGTATCTTGAAGCTCAAGAATAACCCTAAGGGGCATCGATAAATGAGATGAAATTCCTACGGAGGTTCTTGTCTAAGTTCTTCTTGAGAAATGAAATTTTATACAAGTGTAATCATGATTCATCTCTGCTTCGTTGTATGGACAAGAAGGAAGCCGAGGAAATTATGCAAGATATGCACGAAGGTATCTTTGGTACTCACTCCAGTGGGTATACTATGGCAAAAAATATTTTGAGAGCTGGTTACTATTTGTCGACTATGGAAACTGACTGTCACCACCACTCAAGAACTTGTCATAAGTGCCAGATCTATGCTGATAATGTTCATGTGCCTCTGGTACCTTTGAAAATCATGACTGCTCCTTGGCCATTCGCAATGTGGGGCATCGATATGATCGGAGAAATCAAGCATACTAATTCTAACAGACATTGCTTCATTCTCGTCGCCATTGATTACTTTACAAAGTGGGTGAAAGTAGCTTCATTTGGCTTTGTTACTAAGAATATGGTCGCCTGATTCATAAAGCATAACCTTATCTGTCGATATGGCATCCCTGAAAGGATTATCATGGACAACGATACCAATCTCAATAACACTATGATCACCGAACTATGCACGCAGTTCAAGATCAAGCACCGCAACTCTTCTCCTTATCGACCAAAGATGAATGATGCAGTGGAAGCCGCCAATAAGAACATAAATAATATCGTGCAAAAGATGGTTGTGACCTACAAAGACTGACACGAGATGCTACTATTTGCTCTCCATGGTTATCGCACCTCAGCTCGAACATCAACTGGGGCAACCCCATTCTCTCTGGTCTATGGTATGGAAGCTGTCCTACCTGTCGAAATTCAAATTCCCTCTTTGAGAATTATGAAAGATGTAGATTTGGACGAAGACGAGTGGATTCAAAATAGGCTTGATCAGCTGAATTTGATTGACGAAAAGAGGCTTGCGACTGTCTGTCACGGTTAGATGTATAGAAGCGTATGATCAAGGCATTCAATAAGAAGATCAAGCATCGAGTATATCAGGCTAGTGACTTGGTAATAAAGCGCATCATTCTACCGCAAGGTGATCCTAGGGGAAAATGGACTCCCACCTACGAAGGGCCATTATAGTCAAGAAGATATTTTCTGGCGGTGCTACGATACCTACCACCATGGACGGTGAAGATTTCCTGCGCCTTGTAAATGCAGACATAGTCAAAAGATACTACGCATGAAAATGACCCGCTAGGTTGACTGGCCTAGGCAAAAATAAGGGCATCCCAGCGAACCAAAAGTGTTCGAGCAAAAATTAGGGATATATATGAAAGATTGTACACCCGACAAGTCAAAAACCTGAAAAGGCAGCTTGGGTAAAAAAGGGTATCCCAGTGGACTTAAAACCCGAAAGGGTGGTCTAGGAAAAAGTTAGGGATTAAAGCGTATGACTATGTTCCGTTGGATCACTTACAATAAGCTTTACTACCAACGTCAAGTTCAAACAGTACAGATCAATTCAATCAATTTCTTCCGATAGAAAGGGATGAGATTCTTAAAGACATAGGGGCAATAGCAGAGTTGGAACCCGAAGAGATTATCCTCACATAGATATTATTTTGTTTTCACTTTGTACTCTTTTCATTTCACGACAATTTCCTCTTACTAGGATTTCTGTCTCTTTGTACAAAAACTACATGTTTATAGGCAAACTGTCAATACAAATATAATTTCAAAATTCAAATTTTGTTTTACTATTTCTGTTTTGTTCGCAAAAACATCCAATGACTAAATTGAATGAACATATGCATATGAATATTATTAACTATCAAACAAATGTGTGCATAAAAATAGGAATAAGCAATTATTCGAAACTCTAGGAGTTGGGATAACGTTCGAGTTGTCCACAAATCCCCACAGAGCCACTTCCATGGGATTATCCCCTTAAGAGTAGTATTATAATACTTACCATTAAATTCCCCCCAGCGGGTAAAAGAATGTGATCTTTTTCCCAGCGATATCACTCACCTATGGAATCTCACTCAGTGCAGCTTATGGAAATTCTCCTCCCCAACCGAGTTTATTCTTCCAAAAAACTGTAAAACTCCCTGCAAATTTCTTCTCTCCAGCAGAGCTTATTTCCTCAGCAAAGGTGTTTCCTCAACAGAGTACTTCTCCGTCAATAGGGTTTATTTCCCCAACAAGGTTTACTTCCCCAACTAAGTTCAATCTCCCCAGTTTGAGTCTATTTCCACCACAAATCACCGGCAGGATTCGCACCTTTAGAAAAGGATAGTCTGAGTTGCTATCCCTAGAGTTTTCTACTAAATGTTAAACCAGATTAGGTATCATTCAACCTTATTCTCTCAGACTAGTTGGCATCCAGCCCATCTCTTTTATCCCCAGTCAGGATATATAAGAATTAAATTCCCCAATAGAGAGACGAACGGCCAATGATTTTGAACTCTTCTCCCCAAGCATAAATCAACGTTCCCCAATGGAGTATCCTCAAACAGAAAGCAGGAATCCTTAGCAGAAACATTCCAGACGAGATTGAAGATAACACATATTCTTCATCCCCAACACCATTTTGGGATTTATTTTCCCCAGCAAGATGTTATAATGAGCTACACTTCAACGACATTTCACATTCATCCATTATTTACAAACGTTATAGCATGTGCATACGAAACACATATAGCATAGTCTCATTTATTTTGAGAAAATCATTACACAATGCATTTCATACATCATGACATTGCATACAACTAAATCTTTACCTTTTCAGGAAAGATCAATCAACGAACAAACATCATCAACTACTTATATGACTCGACAGCCTTCTCAAAGGCTACATATGACAACGGGTTGTTCAAGCAATTTCCTCATAGAGTCATTCTCAAAGAGACCTCTTCTGGCTCATATTAAATTAAGCGTAAATTTATCCTGATACTTCTTCTAGTTGAAGATGGTCGTAGACATCCTCTAGCTAAGATTAAATCAAGCGTAGATTTATTTTGATGCTTCTTCCAGTAGACCTCTTCTGGCTCAGATTAAATCGAGAGTAGATTTATTATGATACTTCTTCTAGTTGAAGATGGTCATAGACAACTTCTGGATCAGATTAAATCAAGCGTATATTTATTCTGATACTTCATCCAGTTAAAGACAAGCACAAACATCTTATGGATCAGATTAAATCGAGCGTAGATTTATTATGATACTTCTTCCAGTTAAAGACGAACATAGACCTCTTCTGGCTCAAATTAAATTGAGCATAAATTTATTCTGATACTTCTTCCAGTTGAAGAAGGTCGAAGACAGCTTCTGGCTCAGATTAAATCGAGCATAGATTTATTCTGATACTTCTTCCAGTTGAAGACAAGCACAAACATCTTTTGGCTCAGATTAAATCGAGCGTAGATTTATTTTGATACTTCTTCCAATTAAAGACGAGCATAGACCTCTTTTGGCTCAGATTAAATCGAGCGTAGATTTATTCTGATACTTCTTCCAGTTGAAGATAGACGTAGACAACTTCTGGCTTAGATTAAATCGAGCGTAAATTATTCTGATACTTCTTTCAGTTGTTGACAAGCACAAACATCTTCTAGCTCAGATTAAATCGAGCATAGATTTATTCTGATACTTTTTCCAGTTAAAAACGAGCATAGACCTCTTCTGGCCCAGATTAAATCGAGTGTAGATTTATTCTGATACTTCTTCCAGTTGAAGACGGTCGTAGATAGCTTTTGGCTCAGATTAAATCGAGCGCGGATTTATTCTGATACTTATTCCAGTTGTAGACAATCATAAACATCTTCTGGCTCATATTAAATCAATCGTAGATTTATTCTGATACATCTTCTGGCTCAGATTAAATCAATCATAGATTTATTCTGATACATCTTCTAAAGAGAAAGTCAAGCGTATACTTAGTCTGATTCTCTTATCAATAGTTATCCTGGATGGCATTTATAAGCCCATCTCCAATGGCTCTCCACAACCTCTGGATGGCATCTATAAACTCATCTCCAACAATATTCGATTGCTCTCTAAATTGCATCTTTAAGCCTATTCCCGGTATAATCAACCAACATTGTTACTTCTTGCACAGGCAAGTGCAAATTTCTGGGCGCTTAAGTGTTCAATCATCTTCTACCTTAAAGTCAGGAATGGCGGACATGCCAATCTAACTCTTCAGATTTAAGAAGATTGAACAGGGGCAGCTGTTGTACCCCAAAATTTTCCCTCCATTTTCTTCAAGACATCCTCTTAGGGTTTTCAACTACTCAAGGCTACCAAGGCTTCTCAGGCCTCAAGACATGTCAACTAATTTTTTGTTTCATCAAGGGTGCAGGGTCACAAGTGTTTCAAAAGTGAATCATATTTTCTCCTATTTATTAGTTCCTGTGCTAGGGTGTTGATTATTGAAGTGTGTGACGTCTTTAACTAAATTCTTGAAATCATTATTATCACGAGCATTATTTCAGTACACTTTTGATCATCAACTGAGGATCATTATTGAGGTTTTCTTCTTTAATTCCATTCATATCTTTTCAAAGATTCTTCAAAGGCAAGACATCATTTTTGTGCTCAGTGATTAAGGAGAGGTTCTATGTGGTTTTCCATTAGAAGGGTTTTATTTAGTTTCTAAAAGTCAAGTGGATTTTGGGCCTCTGGTTAGTTCAAATTTTTAAGTCCCCAAATAAAGCAGATTATCATGCAAAATCTAATATTGTTTTTGGGCCTACAAGTGCAATGTCAAAATAATTAATTGAGTGAATTCATGGTGCCATTTATTTGAAATGTTTTGGTTTGCCATGATTGGAGGGAATTTGGTCTTCTTATTACTTAGAATGTTTTGCATTTTTATGGTTAAGATTAGAAGTAAAGAGATAATTTGAAGATTATGGTGTTCTTAATTCAAGATCCATATCATCATCAATTTCACTTACATATTCTACAAATTTCACACAAGACTTACGAAGTCATTTTTGACACTTCAAAGTAGAAGTCATTTTCAAGTACAAGATCAAAGGTTGAAGAAGTTCAATTATTTCATTGATTGTTCAAGATTCAATTTATTTTACAAAGACTTTGGCAAAAAGGTTTGAAGTGATAGTTCCCATTTGGATTGTCATTGCATGAATGTACAAGTTGCTACTAGGAATGTTTTTCTAAGTCTTCTAATTTCCTAAAGCCTAAGTTTTACAAAGCCCAAAGTCAATGGATCCTAATCTAGTCTTAATATTGCTAATGAGATCTTCATATTCTTCTTTTAAAGACCTCCAAACTTCATGTTTAAGCCACGACCTCTTCATCTTTCAGCCTTGCCTAATCATCATTGCCCATGAAACAAGAAAAGAAGAAATGGTTAGCAAACCATCAATATTTGAATAAAAATTCCAAACATGAACAAACTTTTAAAGAAAAGTTTTCTTCTAATCTCATCATTAGGGTTGTGAAAGGAATCCAGATTCTAGGAATTTTCAATCATGTTTAAGCCCAACAACAATAAAGCTTCATATTGTTTTGTTTCACAAACAACAAAATCAGAGTTACAATGCTAATCATGGGCTTATTTTCTTTACTACGAATCTCAAACAAACACACAAAAAGGGGAGCTCATTTGGTTCACAGTAAAACATAGTAGAAAATTCACCTCAGCCAATTAGAAAGGACAAACAAGACAAGCAAATCAGAACAGACAAAAGCAAGTTATTGCAGTAAAAGTCCAGATTCACCAAGAACCAACAAATAAGATATCAGAATCATGTTCAGCCTAAACCAATTTAGTTACTCAGAATGTCATCACAGTAACTAAGAAAAATCACAGTTTCACAAGAGAGTCAACAATAACAATAATTAAAATCTCAAGTTTCAATCATTGGCCCATAATTTCAATTGCAAATTTCAAAATCACAAAAAGGGCTATTTTTTTTTTGTTCACAAAAGGGTGTTCAAAGCAACAAGTACAAAATGACAGTTAAGCCCAAATGCGGCCTCATAAACATCTGTTTCAAACAAAATTAGAAAGGTACAAAGTTCAATCATGGGCCAAAAATTCCATTTTTAATGCAAATAAAAAAGTACAATTTGGTTCACAGTATGAAATACAAGCAGTAAAATATCACAGCTCATCAAATTCAAGCCCGATAACAGATGACATAATTACTGCAGTGGAAGTTTTGTACATGCAGAAAATAGCGAAGTCATAAACAAGACTCAGCCCAACAAAATGCACATATCAGAAAAGGAACAAAAACAGAAATCCAGAAGCCCAATTCGGAATGGAAATTCCCTACAGGCCTGTTATCAATCATTGAACCAACAGAGCCAAAAACCCTAAATCCATCTCACTATAAAGACAATGAATGTACAAATTCCAAAGGAGGAGAACATTGTTCATATCAGAGAAACACAGAAGCTGCGCAAAAAACCTTAACATCATCATCTTCCTTTTCTATTCAAAACCCTTCAGAAAATAATAAAAATCCGCAAACATAATACACAAAACCCTAAGCTATCATCATCATTTTCGCAATATCAAACCCTTCAGAATTTGAAAGGAGAAGAACAAAAGTTATCAATCAGACAGAAAACAAAGAGAAAGATCAGAACTGTTGTACCCCAAAATTTTCCCACCCATTTTCTTCAAAGCATTCTTTCAAGGATCCTCAAATACTCAAGAATCTCAAGGGATGACCAGTCAAATGCTCCTCCTAAGCCAAAGGTGTACAACTAGGGTTTTGAGTTTCTCAAGGAAATTTAGGTGGAAAAGATCTCAAATGATTTCCATGGTTCATAATAGGTTCTCAACAATGTGAATGTCAAGATTCAAGTCATACATCACAAGTTTGCCCAGTCAATGACTCAGATAATTAAAAATCAAAAGTCAACTATGATCAACATACAATCAAACTTCAAGATTTTTTGTCAACATCAACATTTTGTAGTGATAATCATCATTTGGTCAAGGGTTGATAATGATTCCTCTAGGAAAGCCCTCAAATCATCAAAAGTCAAGAATTGTCAAATTAGGGTTTCCTTAGGAGAAGTCAACTAAACTTTCACCAAGCATAACTTTCATACGCTTCATCAACTTTTCCCTAACCAAAGAAAATTTTGAAGAAAATTCAATTCTCTACAACTTTGTTTTTATGCTCAAGTACAAAAAATTCTTCATTTGAAAGATATGAGCTAATACATTATAGGTCATTTTTAAAAGTCAACAAAAGACACTTTTTGTCAAGGCAGCTTACATCAAGATGATGTCTCCAAATGCAAAAATGATCAAAAGATAAATTGTAGAGGACATCTTAAGCGTTTCAAAAAATCCAAGATCATATTCAAAAGATTAAAATTGAACAAGTTATAATTTTCCTTCGTGGTTGTATGATGACCCGCGCTTGTCCCTCAAAACATCCAATGATAGGGCTACCTACTAACTAATGGTAGGATAGCACCATCTAAAGGAAAATAGGAAAAGAAAAAAATACTTTTTGAGCAGGTAGATATCTTATAGTTGCTTGCTCACAAAAAAAATTAATTTCTCACACCTACACTCTCTTTTTCTAAATATTTTCGAAGACAAAACACTTTGTATGCATTCTCAATGATACAAGAATCATTACAGAGTTTGCTGCACTAAGGCATCTTTTCAAAATATTTTTAAAATACACGTACACAAAAAAGCATTTTCAAAGTGAGCTATCAACTAAGAGCCCGTAGATAACTATAGATGAAAAGGGTGCTAACACCTTCCATTTTCATAACCTACCCCCCTTACTCAGAAAAGTTATCGAAAGGTCTTTCCTGTTCTTTTCACCATTTCCTTTATTGGATAAAAGAAAAGTCGGTGGCGACTCTTTCTAACCATAACATTTGTGATAAAATGCAAAACCGGTAAAGTAAGTTATCCCACCGTATTACAAGAACCATCTTACCAAGTGGTAAAATCGCGTCACGAAAGCACTTCTCTCCTCTCCTTTCCCTTCTCATTCGTTTTTTCCTTCATAATTTCTCTATTCATCGCACAGTTTCGCATCTAGGGTTTCGAAATCCCCTTCCAGATCTAGAGCTAACTATTTATTTTCTGTAAAAAATAATCACAAATTAGTAATTAGAAAAAGAAGAGGAATATGATTATGTAAGAAAATATGAGAAAGGAGCTACGCCGTTGTCGTCACCGCCGTGAGGCGATTTCCAGTGCGACATGTTCTTTGTCTCTAGCAGAGACCTTTCAAAGAGTGAGAGAGAGAGTGGAATGAGTTAGAGAGAGGATGTTTTATAAAAATGATTAGGGTTTCTTAATTTTTGTTTATTTTGTTAAATAATTTTGTTTAAATCCTAATCCTGTGGTGACATTTGTCACCACCCATAATCCTCCTCCTCGTGATCTGGTACAACGCGTCCCTACCATGCACAATCGCTCCCCAGTATTTTAATCACTTCCATTCAGTATCAATGCTCATACTAGCACTATCCACCATAGACCATTCCTGGAGCAACACACTGGATCACATGGACTCTTGGGCCTTCCCTTTATTTGGGCTTGGCTGGTTTTCTTTCTACACCCCCCATATTTGTTTCAAACAGGCCCATTTTCTAACCTTTTCTCTTATATTTTACTATTTATATTTATTTTATATAATATAACATGCAAAAAAGAGATTAATATTGTTTTAAATAATTATTAATTTTAAAATAATTTTTGTTTGATATTATTAATTAAAATTGTTAGTTAATTTTATCAAATGAAAAGAGTTTTAACTTAAAAAATTATTTAATAGTTTGAACTTGTATTGTGTGATATAATTATTGCTTGGGTGTTTATTTCCTATGTCATCCACATTCATAAATTTGTATCCCCATTCCCAAAGCGTTGTAATAGCGTATAATTTTATTTTCCGCACTTTACCGCTTTTACTTATCACTGTATAGTAATTAGGCGTGTATGGTAAGATTTAAAACAAAGCGCTAGATAACCCTAATCAAGACAAATTAACTGAAATCAAAACATTATTCACACATGCACCTCTAGGGTAACCTTGCTTGTTTCCTTCGGATAAAATAGTCATGTCCCTCGAACGTGGGACGCTTTAGCAAATACCCTCAATTAAAAAAGATTGGAGTCCCTCGATGACCCTTTGATGCTGCCTTCGGTAAAAGATCTTAGTCCCTTACGAAAATTGCTAAAGCGTCCTACAAGTTGCCTTTTATGACTGTACGATGAGCCGCGTCTGTCCCTCACATCCAACGATAGGGATTCCTACTAACTAATAGTAGGGTAGCACTATCTAAAGGAGGAGGAAAATAACAAAGACTTTTGGAGTAGGTAGATCACTCGTAATCGCTTGCTCACAAACTAAAGCAATTTTCACACCTCACAATGTCAAAAACAACACTTCCTTTCAATAAATATTTTCAAAATAAACATTTTGTATACATTCTCAACGATACGAGAATTATTACAAAATTTCCGTACTTAGGCATTTTCAAAATATTTTCAAACATACACAAACACAAAGCATTTCAAAAAAGTGAGCTAGCGATTAAGATCCCGTAGATAACTACGGATGAAAAGGTTGCTAACACCTTCCTTTTTCATAACCTACCCCCCTTACTCAGAAAATTCTCAAAAGGTATTTCTTGTTATTTTCACCCTTTCCTTTATTGGATAAAATAAAAGTCAGTGGCGACTCTTGCTATCTGCAACGTTTGTGATAAAACGCAAAACCAAAAGTCAGTTCTCCCATCGTATAATAGGGTCCCTTTTTATCAGACTTCACTGAACACCAAAGACGACTTCCATACATCTCCACCATACAAGAAGAGACCAACGAAGACTTATGGATCTCTTCGAAGAAAATCAAAATTCTATCCGCCGAGATATGGATACCATGGGTACCCGAATGGATCAACTTATGAAAACCCTTCATGCTGTCATCAAGGGTTAAGAAGACCTACATCAAAGTGTTTCCAAGCTTGCCACTGCTGCTCCCTCCACTTCTGTAAATGGAGGGAATAATAATGCGAATGTTGAGACCCCTACAGGAATTCCTCGGAATGATGTTGATGATCGTCACGACGTTATTGATCTTGATGAGCCCCAAGTGAATCTCACCGCCAGAGTTGCTGAAACTGCAAAAATGTACCATGCTCTTAAAGAGTGTCTCATAGCTATGGAAGGTATCAAGACTTCGGGATTTAGTACTGCTGCAATGTGCCTCGTGCCAAGGGTAGTTACTTCTCCCAAATTCAAGGTTCCTGATTTTGAAAAATATAAAGGAACCTCCTGCCCAGAGACCCATTTTCATTCTTACTGTCGCAAGATGACAGCTTATGTTGACAATGAATCATTACTCATGCATTTCTTCCAAGACAGAACTCATGTCAGTACTTGAGGAGAGTTTGCTAATGCCTTTTTAAGACATTACCATTATAATAATGCCATGGCTCCTATCCGCACTCAGCTTCAAAGGATGACACAGAAATCCAGAGAGTCTGTGATACGGTGGTCAGAACCGGGACGTGGTTTCCCTATTTCGTTAAGGAAATTTTGCTGGTTTGCGTTTTGCGTTTGTTTTTGCAAAATTTCGCGGTAAGCAAGAGTCGCCATCGACTTTTATTTTATCCAACAAGGAAAGGAAAAAAGCACAGAAAAATTCCTTTTTCGAGATATTTCTGAGTACGGGGGGTAGATTATAGAAAGGGAAGGTATTATCACCCTTTCTATTCGTAGTTATCTACGGGCTCTTAGGTACTTGCTCATCATTTTCAAAATGTTTTCTTTGTGCTTGTGGGTTTTGAAAAGTTTTTATTTTAACTTCGATTTAACTCTTGCTTCTGTCTTCAAGAGTGTAATGAAGTGTTTCTGAAAACTTGTTTGTAAAGGAGTGTAAGTGTGAGAAAAGTTCTGTTTTGGATGAGCAAGTATCTAAGAACTAATCTACCTACTCGAAAAAAGAATCGTTTTATGCTAATTTCCTTTAGACAATGTTATCCCAATATTAGTGAGTAGGTAGCACCGTCGTTGGAGTTTGAGGGTCAATTCGAAAGAGGGACATACGGTCACTAAAGCAACGTTAGGACGTCTTAGTGGTAACCCTAAAGTCTTAGATCATTTGTTCGAGGCAACAATATCTGAGGCAACCATTTCGAGGCAACTATGATCTTTTAGACTAGAGGGCGACCTCTATAACAACCTATACTTAATGACCGTGTACGAAGGCAACCAAGTGGGGTGTACCCTAGGAGTGCACATGCGTGAGTGTGTTGTTTTCAGTTATTTTTATCTTTGCACATGTTTAGGGTGATCTAACTGATTTTAGATTAAACATCCATTCTTGTCATGCAAGCCCTATTACCAAACATCTAGAAGTTGAATATTTGCAAAAATTAAAGGTGCGGAAATTAAATTAAATTATTACAAGGCGTCAGGTATTTACATCGCCAAAAGAAATCCTTTGAAATTTAAAAGCGGAAAAATAAATGTCCTAATTAATTATTACAATCTGGGAGCATATACAATATTGGGATAAATAAAAAATAAAGCGCGCGGTGCGAAATTAATTCGGATGCGAAATTAAGGTTTTGACCCTTTTAAAAGAAAATGTTTTTGGTTGTTTTTATTTTTAAGAAAAGAAATTGAATCCTAAAATTAAATGCTAAATTAATTATTAAGTTAATTAATTAATGAAAAATATTAAATGACGTATTTTTGGAGTTTTTTTTTATTAATTTAGGAAAGAAAATAGAGTGATTAAATTAGGGTTAAAACCTATTGGATAAAAAATATTTTTTGTGATTTTTGATAAAAAAGGAAAAATTAATTTTGGTTAGTAATTAAATAAATAAACAATTAAATGAAAATAAACAAAATATAAAAAAGTAGAGAATGGGCCTGATTTTTAAGGGTGTGAATAGCAATAATGTTGGCCCAATGATGTTGGTCTAATCTGAGTTTTCTGATCCAATACGCTGGCGTTGACTTGGTCTTTTGGTACACCTTCAATGGTGGCCACCAGATCTGGCCACCTGGCCATCTGGCACGCTGATGATGAATGTCCATGGTGGATAGTAGGCTTGAGTGCGCACTAGATTTCCTGCAAGAAAATATTATGGAGAAAATAGGGGGACCTGAGATTCGAACCCAGGTCATGAAGGGAATTCCATGATATGCTTGCCACTACGCTGCTTGACTTGTTTTGTTAATACAATATAAACTAAATATAATATAAGAAAATAAGCGTTATTGGAAAATAAAAATAAAAACGCGCGCTCGTTTAAACAAGCCAATGGGTGGGTGATAATTCATCGTCCCCTTCCTCCCTCCGTGGCTAAAAGTCTGCAACACTTATACCTACGGACGCTGGCCGTCACTATAGGTCATGTCCATTCCAAAATATCGTACAGGCCATGTAAATGGATTCTAAGACCATGGTTGAGGTCGTCTCATCCTCCTGATTGCAACCATGCCCATTATGAAGGCTAATTATTCCTGAAACAAAAAGCCCTAAAACCAAATACAAAACCCTAGCAATGGTGATTCATGATATAGGTCATATAAATGAAATTGGTTATTGTAAAAAGCTTGCAAATGATATGGTGATCAATAATATGCAATTATTTTACGTTATAGATGCAAGAATAGTGTTAATCGATTTCAAGAACATAGGTGTTACGTGAACGACTTACAGTGCGTGAGAGGGCTCGAAAATGCCTGGTTTTGATTGCTTTAGGTTGTGGAGACTGCCAGGAAATTATTGGGATCGTTAAAGAGCCTTGAAACTGCCTCTAAGAGTGATTTTGAACTCACACTTTTTGCTTGTTTTTGCGAATTCTGTTTTGGCCCTATGCTTGATCTCCAACCCTCTTTTTGATATGCCTCGCCTCCTTATGTATTGTACAATGCATTAGGGTTGCAAATTGTGTCAAAATCTCTCTCCATCAATGATTTTGATATTGATTTGATTCTTCTTTAACAACCTTCCAAATTTGGTCCAAATCCAATCTCCTGGTACACAATTGCCTTGATACGATTTTGATTGCCTTGCTAGCTGTAATTAGAGCCCGAAACAATCACAAAATCCTTGTTATAAATGCTTTTGGATTTTATTTGATTTAAATCAAATTAATTCAAATAAAAATCAAAATAAATAATAAAAATATGACATGGACACATTTCCAAGGCTAGATCACGTGGGCAATAATGCCAACTCAAAACAAGTGAAAAAGAATGGGCCCATTTGGCAAAATTTTGAAGTTTTAGGGATAGTTGACTTTTGGCAATTTTGCAAAAAAGGTCAACTTCATCTATGTATAACTTCCTCAATTTTGATTCTTTAGAGGTGTTCTTGGACTTTTTAGAAAGCTTGATATGTCCTATAAACAAACCTTTTGGTCTCATATCAATTTGATATTCCATGCTCAATTATGAAGCTTTGACAAAAAAGGTGTTTTTGTTGACTTTTCAAAATGACCTATAATGTCCAAATTCATAACTTCTTGTGAGTGCATATTTTTATCTTGGGAGATGAAGATGGATTGTAGGAAATTTCAGCCTCTTCAAAATTAGCTTTGGATGGGTCATTTCTCATAAAGTATGAGAAAGTTATGCTTGGTCAAAGTTGAGTTGACTTTTCCTACCAAACACTAATTTAGCAACTTTTGAATCTTGATGAATTGTGAGCAATCCTTGATGAATCATGATCTAACCTTGATAAAATGATGAAATACACTTAAAAATTAGGAATTTGACCAAAAATCTTGAATTTTGACTGTATGGGGGTCACAGTTGACTTTTGCCCTAGCCCAGTCGATTTTTTGGACCTTTGAGCAATTGACTGAGCAAAACTCCTCTGCAAGGCTTGAAACTTAACATGGATGATCTTGAGAACATATTAGGACAATGTTGAGCATTTGGGACCACTTGGACTCAAGGATCTTGATGCAACATGAAACCCTAATTTGGGGTAGACTGCCTTAGGAGAGAGCTTGTCTGGCCAACCCTTGGACTACCTTGAGCAATTTGGAGATCATTCTTGAAATGTTTTGAGAAATATGGGAGGGAAAATTTTGGGGTACAACAGAGTCCTTCAAAGAGTACGCCCAAAGGTGGCATGGATTAGCTGCAAGGGTTCAACCTCCTCTCTTGGATCGTGAATTGACTTATTTGTTCGTGGGCACCTTGCAAGACCCATATCTCCAACACATACTTGGTAGTATTTCGAATTCCTTTTCTGACTTAGTTACCATTGGGGAATGTATTGAAGATGACCTCAAGTCAGGAGAAATTTAAGGTATATCCAGTGCTATCAGTGGAAGTAACAAGAAACCTTACTTTGGCCTTCTCAAGAAGAAATAAGGGGAGACTAGTGCTACTATCAACAAAGGGAAGACCCCGGTCTATCATCAAGATCAAGCTCTACACTGTCAAGCATCGGTTGTTCATCCTAATCGACATGTTCCTCGAGCATATGCTACAGTTCTGGCTCAATAACCTAGGGTGGCTAGGCATAATTCAATCCCTCATCAACATAAGTGCATACAAAGACAGCCGTATGTTTAGCAAACACGATATGCGCCTTTTCAGCTAAATCAACAACCCCAGGGGCAACGAGGACAAATGAGGAAGAAAGGTCCTGAAAGAAGGGTGGATCCAATACTTATGCCTTATGCTCAACTCCTCCATCACTTGTTAAAAGGCCAGTTAGTCCAGTTGAGAGAGCTTGGTCCTCCTTCAAACCCTCTCCCTCGGGGTTATGATGCCAGTGCTTGTTGCGAATTCCATTCGGGGGCTCTGGGCCACACAATTAAGAATTGCAGGGCATTGAAAAACAGTGTTCAAGACCTTCTTGATGTAAAAGCTATCATATTCACTCCAAAGGGCCTGATAATGGATTGAACCCTCTATCCGAGATAGGTGTCAAGACTACAAGAGCGTCTCCTCAAATAAGTCAAGCTTGAAGAAGCCTCATAAACATGGAAATTTCTAGTTTCATTTGCATTATCATTTGTAATATTTCTTGTTTTGTTCAGTACTTTCTTGTATGCAAAACTGTTTGATTTTTTAATATTAAATCACAATGCATTAAATATTTTTGTCTTGAACTAATCCATTCGTATTTCACTCATTTACGTTTTTATTATTTTAGTTGATTTTGATACTTAACTCTTGTTAATACGGCAAAAAACTCTAGGGAGGATGACGAACATATGACACATAGATTCTCAAACGGTATGCTTTTGAATAAAACCCTGCTGACAATGTACAAGCATTGTTTCAAATCCCGAAACACCAGAGATATAAGGGAGATAGACCCTCGTCAACCCTTTCGATCCTTGAAGTAGGAGTTTCTTTTATGCAAAAAACCCTCAATTTTAACCCTGGGGTGTGTAGATTTCAGTTAATCCGATCGAGCGTTCAGAACTCATCAAGAGTGTGCCTCTAGGGATACACCAATGTTTATCTATCAAAAGGCTGAGGAAAGTCAAAACCGTAATGGATAACCTTTATCTATTAGTTGTGTGCATCAAAGAGAATGATATCCCCATGGGTATCTCTCGTACATCAGGAGGTCAACAGATGATTATACCACAATAGTTATCCCTCATCTATCAAGGACTCCGGCAATCACAACCACTTCCAACAAATCGAAGACGACACAAATATCAATGACTTGTAAAAAAAAAGAGACAAAAATCCCCGCTAAGTCAAAACTTGAAAAGCAAGTGACTTAGGAAAAAGTTAGGGCATCCCGCTGGACTGCAACTTTAAAATCGAAAATTGTCTAGAAAAAGATTAGGGAAAAAGAAACGATTGCAAAATACAGATCCTCAGCAGAGTAAAAAGTCAAGTGATCAGACACCAAGAACAAAAAGTTAGTGACTGTCGTGTCCAAGAAACTTCTGTGGTTCCTCAATCATCGCAAACTCTCTTCTCGAGAGATGAGTGCTCGTATCGAGTTAACTGAACGTAAGAATGTAGAACATCATGGAAAATGGGTGGGAACCAAATAATTTTGAGCCTTAAATCTTTTTTTTTCTAAAACCGTGAACCAGGCCATGTTACAACCCTTAAAAGTCCCAACTGAAGCATGGGTTGATTCGAAGCAATACTGTAACGAGAATACGGTAACCTTACTCGTGAGAGATGTGCTCAAAATTTGAGTTGGTAACACACCACCTTTTCATAAAAAACAAAAAAAATTTATGCTTTGACATCTTTTCAATAAAAGTTTTTTAACTTCAAGACAAGCATATGATTTGCATTAGAATTATCATTCTTAAACAAAAATTCTTTGCATTTGAGTAAGTGCTTGAACATCAAGTAAGCTTGCATGATGAGCATCAAATGAAAACTTGATTATCCCAAAGGACAAATTGCTGCAAAAATCTGTCAAAAAGCAAATCATCTTAAAGAAGGATCTTATTGTGGGGCATTCCCTCAAAGTTGTCAGTCAAAGGCAATCATGTCAATAAATATCTTTAAACTTCAATCTGGGGCAGTCAGGCCGAGTAACCTCTTCAGAATTCATTCAACCTGGGGTAGTTACGTCGAGATTAGACAAATCTCTTTGAGAACCCATGATCAGAGTCAGTCTATTTCATGGCCTAAGATATTGGGGCATTCCACCTTATGTCATATTATGAAATGAACCTTCCAGCTCTATACTCAAAGAGATCATTGCAGATAGGGGCATTCCTCATCCTTACTTATGAATCGGCTCAAGCGAATTTTTGTCATCTGTACAAATGCGATCAGGCTAACAACATCATGGCGGTCACTTTGACTCAATTAACATCCCCAGGATCATCCTTATTCCCTACAAATGTTTAAGCACGCAACTCCCTAGCAATGAAGTAAACTCGGGGCATCTGAAGATAATCATGTCCATTTCCTAGTCCCCAAGTGGTTCAAGGAGTAAGGAAAGTCAGACCAAGCCATTTCCTCCCCAATAATAAAGAAAACTTGGGGCATTTAAAGAGATCCATGTCTCTACCCATCCATCCACAAGAAGTACAGGATGTAGGGATAATCATATTAACCTACTCCTCCTCAATAAGACTACAAATCAATCCCCAACAAGGTTATAACTCAATTATCTAGTTTTCAAGCACCAATCTGTAGTGGTATCTCAAGACAACGGGCAGCGGACCCCAATAAGCCTAAATAGTTGGCACTTTGTATAGTAATCATCACTGCATATTACATTACATCCTCAAATGCATAGCATATCCATTGAAATGGATCATTATGCCACACACTTCAAAATGCATACGAAGCATAAGCCAGATTTGATACCCTACACGAAAGCCCAAATCAATCCTCAAAACAATAATACATCCCCACAGAGAATACCATCCTCATAATTACCAGTTGACACCCGTTATTACACTACAAACCAAAATAAGCCATGGCGCCAGTATATTGTACTCCTAACTCTCAGTACACTTCGTCAATCTTTTCTTGGGTCGTAGGTCGTCAATACAAAGAAATAACTTCAAACAACTTCACAACACATAAAAATCGCAAGCAATCACACACACAAAATCTGCAACAACAATCAACAATCGCATGAATCTTCTCAAGAAAGGCAGCAGAAACTGAAGCGCAAAGAGTCAAGGTGTACCTGTTTATCCGGTGAAATCCTCCTCTATATAGGTAACTCATTTATCCATTTACAATTCTGATATATCCAAGTTGTTGTTGTCGTATATCCATGAGTATGAGATAATCAGAAAAGTTTGAGAATGTTGTTTGTTACTAGTGCTACCATGACTGGGAGACCGTGAACCGCGAGAGACAAGAGTTTTCAAAAAGAGATGTTTTTGTGGATTTAAGGAAGCAAAAGGGAAGATTTGAGAAGATTTGGTTGTTTTAGTTTTCGGAGATGAAAGAGAGAACAAAGGCCGTAAGAGACAGGAGAACTGCAGAGGCCATAAGGTTTATTTGTTTGTTGTTACTTCAAGTTGTTGTTGCATTTTCATATACAGAGGATAGCGAAAGAGATTGAGGTAGAGACGTTTGGGAAGGTTGAGGGAAGAGGATAACTTTTTTTCCTGATTTAACTAAGTCGTTGAAAAAAATAAAAAGATAAAGTTAAAATTTGACATTTCCTCCTCCCAACACACATACATCGGCACATCCCTTTCTAATTAGGGTTCCCAAAAACCCTTCATATTCTCCTCCCAAACCGGGTCGATGTTGGGCCCTCTTTTTATCCCAATTTTGTATTTTTTATTTACCTCTTATATTAATTGAAGCGTGAAAATAACGAATGAAAAGCATGGCGTAATGGTTGAAGTGTTAGTCTGTAGGCGTGAGGTACTGGGTTCGAGACCCCTTGGGGGCATTTTTACCACTTTTCTGCATTTTTTGTGTGTCCATTTAAGCCCATTGATTGTTTTTGTTACTTCAATAATGTGAATGGTTATATTCATGATTGAACAACTTGGTGCAATGGCTAGCGTGTGCGTTTGTATCCGTGAGGTCCTGGGTTCGAGGTCCCCTGTGACACTTTTACCATTATTCTTCTTTTTTGTTCCCTTTTAACCCAAACTCTTTTATTTTATTTTTAATTAAAGGTGTATATATAAGAGAAAAACAAATATGGTTTAGTGGTAAGGCTGATTGGTTGCAACCCAAAGGAATTGAGTTCGATCCCTGGCCCTTATCCTTTTAGGCTTTAAGTTTATTTATTCTTATTTCACCCAAAAATTCACAAGAAAAATACCAAAAATATTAGATTAGAATTTTAATTTTCTTTTGATTATTTCTTGACAAAAAAATAAAAATAAAAATTAGAATAGAGTAGTATTAGAATTTTAATTTCCCTTTTTTAGAATTCCTGTATTTCATAATTCATAATAATTTAGAATTAGGTTTTAATATTTATTTTTCACTGAAATATCATAAAAACATTATAGTATTATTATTTTTATTTACTTGATAAAATTCATAAAAACTGTTAAGAACTTAATTTCTTTATCTTTGTTTTATTACTTGGTTACATGTTCCCTTAGGTGATTCCTCGAATCGATTAAATTCATGTTGATCGTTTCATGTTGAACTAGACATTAGGATCAAATTTTGTATGATAACTTTAGGATAGAATTTCCCTTTTATACTCAACATTAGGTCCATCTTTGTACATGACAACATTAGGGTAGAATTTCCCCTTAGAATTTTCTTTTGCATTGCATATTCCCTAATTAAAACTAAAACTTTCTCTCTTTAATCAAAAAATCCAAAAACACTTAATCATTATTCAAACTCATTTCACACTTAACAAAACATTCAATAAATCAAAGATCTCCTCAAAAGGGCTTATTATCTCCATTCTACAGTGATATCGACCGTTCCTATTGCTAGAATGTGTGCACTAGCGTCACCCACTAAAAAACACCAATAAACCAACATTTTCTAGAAGAACTACAATGTTCTGATTCCTTCATGGGATACGTAGTCAAAGGGTTGCGAGACCCTCACGAACGCACTAATAAAAAACCATGTCATTCCCCTTATCAAGTATAGTTTTATATAGACACACCTAAAAGTAAATAATCAAAAGGGATCCCGTTGAGTACAATGAATGTGAGGGGTGCTAATACCTTCCCCTCGCATAATCGACTTCCGTACCCTCGCGGAACACCGTCCAAACACCATGATGCATGACTTCATAAATGACATACAATGACATCACACATAGAATGGTATTCACATTAACCAATGTACCATACCATAACAACCACTAATCATATATACATGTGTTGTACCCCAAAATTTTCCCTCCGTTTTATCTTATGTTTTTAAGGTGAGGTCAAAGTATCTCTGGCTCTCATAGTTTTATTCAAGCTGTGGGAAATGGTTGTATTGTCAATTAATCTAAGAAGGATCTCATATCTTCTCTCTTTTAATCATTCAAGCTACCAAGGCTCCTCAGGCCTCATGACATCTCAAGTTGGTTCTTTGTTTCATTAGAGAATTAAAAAATGGCAAGGTTTTCAAAGTAAATCTCATTCTTCTCTTATCCACTGACCCTTGTGCATGGTTTCTGATTGCTGAAACATGTGGCACCTTTATTGATAAAGTTTTGGGAATCATTATCATTATGAGTTTTATTTCAATACAATGATAGGGTTTCGATCCTAGATTTATCTTCTCACCAAACTACAAGGCTATTCGTCAACCAAGGTTTTGAATCTAATTTTATTTCCTTGTATTTCGTAGAAGATTATTGTTTCAATCCTTTATGTTTAGGCATGGTAAAGAACTTGTGAAGTTTGAATTTTTGACCAAAAGTTATACCAAATCTTATAGATTCCACATCTTAGTTTTGGTACCATAAGTGTAACATTGCATTTTTGGCAATTTACTAGGAGCTTTTGAGTTGGATATTTTAGGAGAAGAGGAGAAACTTTTGAATGTTGGTGGTTCATTTTTATTCAACTTAAATACTTGTATTGGGCGCAAAAATTCAAATAAATCTTAAGGAAGTTCAACTTCTAATTCAAAGTTTGTAGGTGCTGCACGGTATCCTAGATCCAAGATCTATCAGGATTTCAATGGATAATACAAGTTACAATATTCTAAATCGTTTCTTTTCATTCATTCTCAAGAATTCAAAGCTACACAAAGTTTCATTGCTATTCAAATTTACAAGCATAAAATTGAATATACTTGTTTCTAGTTTCACTACCAATTATAAGTCCTCAAGTCTCAAAGTTCAAATTACAAGTTGAAATCATAATGTTACAAAATTTCCTAATGAATACAAGTTTGTTCTAAAGGCTAAAAAATGTCTTCTTTATCTTCAAAGCTTCCCACTTCATATTTTTCTCCAAACTCCTCCAAGCCATGCCACAGTTTCCCTTTCCATTTCCATCTTTCTCCCATCAATCCATTGTTGATCACATGAAACAAGTAGAGGAGATGGTTAGCAAAAAATCAAATGTGAATATAAACAACAAGCTTTCAAAGTGTGTTTCATCATTAGTTTTTTTTTTGAAGAATCATATTCAACATACATTAAATCCTCATACAATTTTGTTTCACACAAATCAGATTCTATCATTGGCCAAAATTCTCTACTACAAATCATAAAAGTTTATTTTTGGTTCATAAAAGAAGGGAAAAGTCGCTGCAGTAAAAATAGAATGCAAACAAAATTCCATCACATTCCATTCTAATAGAAAAATAAAATTGCAAAGCCAAACACGCAACAAAAGCCTCACACAATTTTGTTCTATCATTGGCCTAAGAAAATTCTCTACTGCAAATCACAAAAGTTTGTTTTTGGTTCACCCTCTTTAAGATCTACTTGAAATCGTTAAACATATGCAAAATCAAGCACTGGAATCAGGATCAGAAGAAGAAGACGAACAAAATGATGTAAAAAATGAAGATCCGATCTAGGCCGCTGTGAGAGCCGTTGTCTACCGCCGCCTGCCGCTACTGGGGGTGATTTATGGTGAGCCTTAAAGATAGAGAGAGGCGAGAGAACTCAGGGAAGAAAAGAGATAACATTTTCTCTGTTTTTTAATTAAAACACAGTTTTAGTTATATTTTATTACATTTGTTTTTTTAACAAATTTAATCAGGCGGTGACACTTGTCACAGCCCTTGCGGTTGCAGGCTATCCAATTCGATGCAGTGGCTCCATCATAGATATCATGTGCTCTCACTCAGCATCATCTGATTGCAATCCGACAAGCCAAAATGTGCATTCCACCATGCACCCTCAGATACTACAAGCGCTAAATCATGTACATGAAGTTAGGCCTTGGACGAACTGGATTTTCCCACCCATCATTTTACTAATAATGCAGGCCCATTTATACTTTTATTTTTATTTATTTTTCTGATTTAAAAAAAAATCTTTGGGCCCTGTTTTCTATTTCTAACACCCACTTTCATTTTTTAACCCTTAGTCCAACTATTTTCATTTCTTTTATATTTTATTTATTTTCATTTATATATTTATTTTACCTAAACCAAAAACCACCAAAAATATAGTTTCTTCATTGAATTAAAAATATTTTAATTTAGGCATTTTATTTTGTTTTGTTAAATTAAATATTATCATTTCTTCTACAATATAGAACATTTTCTTTATTAACTTTAACTAAAAATCATTTCTAAACAAAGTTAAATTAGACTTAGGATTTTATTTTAATGAACTTAGAGTCAGGTTTTTGTTAATGATTAATTGACTTTTCTTGTAATTAAATTAATGAGCTTAATTAGGTTAACTACAAAACCTTCTCCATCAAAAAACATCAAAAGCAAATTCTTTTTCTTCTCTATATTTTACATTTGTATGCATTTTATCATTTCGCACTATTATTCATGTACATGGTCTGTAATAGTAATTAGGACTTTTATTGTGTTCCCCCACCTCACAAACTTGTCCCCCGTTCCCAAAGCGATGTAATAGCGTAGGATATTTAAATTCTGCAATTTGTCGTTTTCCTTATTAAAGATAGTAATTAGGGTTTGTATGGCAAGACATAAAATAAAGCATTAGAAAACCCTAATCAAAATAAATAATTGAATCAAACACACTTTTCACATGCGCACCTCTAGGGTAACCTCGCTTATTGCCTTAAGAGTGACCTCGCTTGTCGCTTTCCTTAAGCTTGGGCTCATTACTTGTAAAAATCCTATACCCAAATTTGGGGCATATTAGGTGAGTAGCAATAGATCGTGGGAACTATGTGGCATAATACCGACACGGTTGAAGGGATGGCTACGTTTGTGTGACATATTTGTTGGTATCGGTGTCCCTTGTATTGAATCAAAGAGAATACGGGGCTGTTGCATGGTGTTATGAAGCACTAACTGACCGTAGAACCTTAGTTAAACAACTTGGCCATTAGAAAGTATGGAGGTAGCCGAATTTGGTGTAAAGCTAGAGATTAGTTGATACTCTATACTACACTCATTGAGATTGTACTTTCATGATATTTTGGTCGCTAATAAAGAAGCTTGTGATGAAAAAATGCCCGACGAAGAAAGATAAGTGATATTGAGATTCCTTAGAACCCGGTTACTTTTGTTAGGACAAGTTGAACAAACTAAACTTCAAGAGGGTACTTACCTACAAAATCCATGCAAGCCTTTGAACTTAAGGCTACTTGTGTAACTTGTTTGCATTATCTAACCAAAATTGAATTCCTTGCAGGATTTTGTTTTTAGTCATTATCCAATAACCTGGACTTCTTGTAAGACTTACTTGTCTTCACCACCTTACACTTTTGCTTGGTTCATAGCATACACATCATGACATCATACCATATCATTTCAACTGACCATTTCAAGGATCTCAAAGGGCCTATAATGCAGGGTCATGATGAACCAGACGTCTATCAAAGGGCAAGGGGATTTATTTTCCTCTAATCCATGATGTCAAAGACCAAAGCACATTATCTTGAGTTGAAGGCTATGACCCACTCGACATGGTGAGCTTGATTCTCATAGAAGGACATTCAACAATAGGAAGTTCTTCAATCAAAACTACTGTCAGATTCGACTTCCAACATTTTCTTTTGTTTACCCCTGCGAGATCCTTGAAAATATTGCATCTATATATCATGCATCATGTCATAACAGGTTTTCCACATACAGGTTTTCTCATCTTCTTACTGTTTATTTCAGTAAAAGGTGGATCTCGAGCAAACCTTCATAAATCTCCAAGCTCAAGACGCTCAGTTCAAAGAAATGTTCCTGAACTTATCCAAGGGGGAAGAAGAATTTAAAGCACTCCTCACTGAGCTCATGACCAAGAAGAATCTTGAAGACAACAAGGATGACAAGTTGGAACAATTGCAAGCTGAGATGGCAACGATGAGAATCCAGATGATGGGGTAGATGGCTCTTATCCAAAACATAGCTCAGGGATAAGAAGAGTTGAGAACTCTCATTAGCGAGCTTCATCGAGATGAATGCAACTGTATGGGACGAACGACTAGAATTGAGGATCAAATTGTTAATCAGCCTCCGATAAGACAAGAAGTTATCTTGGTCGAGAGTAGATCTTTCTGGATTGCTACTAAATCACGAGCCCAACAACGACCTCGCCAAAAACGACATGGTAGTCAGCATACATAGGATACGCCCAAAAGACAATTTACCAAGATCAACATGTCATATGCTCAAGAATTGCAACATATGTTGAAGGCCAAGCTGGTTATATTGAAGAATTCTCCTCAAAAGCCCAATACTTCTTCTACCTGTTACCATCATAAAGAAAGGTCGGCATACCACTCCAACAGTCCTGTTCATGACACTGACAACTGTTGGGCGTTGAAAAACAAGATTCAAGACCTGATTGACGAAGGAGCGTTGGAATTTACACAAGATGGTCAACTTGAGTTTTTGTCATCCCTCAAAGGCACACCATCTGAAGTGATAAATTTAAAGCGGAGAAGCTTTTCATTCATTTGAATCTTTGTTTCTAATTTCTTTAGTTTGTTCAAAAAATTATCTTTATTCCAAAATTTGGTTATTCTCATTAATATATCACATATGTTTGTCTTGAGTTAATCCATTAGTTTTCACTATACTGAAGTTATGCTTTTACCCTTTTTATGATATTCAACTCTTGATTAAAAGATACAAGCCTTTAGATGGAGGATGTGATGCGGTGGGAGAACTGACTTGAGGTTTTGCATTTTATCGCAAATATCGCAGTTAGCAAGAGTCGCCACCAACTTTTCTTTTATCCAAAAGGAAAGGTGGAAAAGCATAGGAAATACCTTTGAGATGTTTTCTTGTGTTCGGGGGTAGATTATGAAAAGGGAAGGTGCTAGCATCCTTTTCATCCATGGTTTTCCATGGGCTCTTAGTTACTTGCTTAGATCACTTGCTTTGGTTTGTTTGAAATGGTGTTTGGTGTGATTTTGAAAGTATTTTGTAAAAGAGGCCATTAGTTTAGGCAATATTTATAATGATTCTCGTTCGTAAGAATGTATACAAAGATGTTTGTCTTTTGAAAATGTTTTCAATGTTTGTAAGATGTTTTTTTGAAATGTGTATGTGTTTGAAATTAGCAAGGATTTTGTTTGAAATGGAGCAAGTAACTAGAAGCTATCTACCTACTCAAATGTCTTTCCTATGAATTTTCTATTCCTTTGACATTGTTGGCTTACCATTGATTTGGTAAGCAACCCTATCTTTGGATATAAACGGGATGGGCGTGGGTCATCGTATAACCATGATAGCAATGTTGCAAAGTATCTTAGCATTTTTTAGGGACTAAGATCATTTTGTTTAGGCAACTTTTGAATAGTGTCATCGAGGGGCTATGATCTTATATTTGTTTTGTTTTGCCAAGATACTTCGCATGCGTAACATGGACATTTTATTTTAGGCAACCAAGTGGAAGAAACCCTAAGGGTGCTTGTGTGCAAAGTGTATCATTTTTCATACTTTTGATTTTGTCTTGTATTTAGGGTTTTATATTTTTGCTTTGTTTTGTTCTTGTCATACAAACCCTAATTACTAATCATGGCATATGAAAACAATAAATTGCGTAATGTAAATATACTAAGCTATTACAACAATCTTATGGGAGGGGGGAATACAAGTTTGAATGGGGATTTGCACAAATATAAAGCTAAATATATTATTACAACCAAATCGAATTTGCGCGAATTAAAATACATATAATACAATATTTAAAATGTAATGCAATGTAATGTAAACAAAGATGTTTTATGTCTTGCTTTTGTATAAAAGAATATTGAATTTAAACCTAAAAAATATAAGGAAAATTATTTAATTCTTTTGAAAGGGATTAAACCCTAATTTTCATTTAAAAGAAAATAATGTTTCTATATTATAATTTTGTGCATTTTTTTGTATAAAAAATAAATAATATAGTATATAAATATTAAAAATAAATATATGCAAAAAAATAGGTATTTGTAAGTATGAAATGTAAAATTAAAATATTAAGTTTATTTTATTATATTTATAAGTTTATTAAGAAAATAAATTAAATCCTATAAAAATAAATTAATTTTTTATGTGAGAAATAATAAATAAAATAAAATAAAAGTTTAAAATAATTAAATTATTTTTTAGGATTTTTATCATTAAAGAAAATAATTAAATATAAAAATGAAAAAAATAAAATATGAAAAGAGTTAGCAGGGGGTGAGAAAGCAAAATAGTGGTAGTGCTAGCAAAAACAAAAAGCCCAGGAAGCAAAAAGCTCAAACAACTTCATCCATGTCTTGTCTTCCTCTTCCTCACGCCTTGGCCAGTTCAACTTGTAACTTCCTCATGCTTGCATAAAAATGAAAACTTATAACATGAAAAATGTAGCATTTGAACTCATGATTCCAACCATATAAATTATGTAATCTAACTATCAAAGATCAGAGAGAATTTTAAAATCCCTAATTTCTAACCTAAAATTTTCAGAGATTTCAACTTCCAAATTCTCTTAGCACAAGTAATATAAATGCAAGATAATGATATGTATAGCTTCGTTAGGATGAGAACTACATTTTTCATTCACAGATCGTGGCCTGAGGTTGCCTGTACAAGGAGATAGAGTTTGAAAAATTACCTCCTTCAGTTGGAATCGTGTATGGCAATGCATGGACTTTAATGGAAGCCTGATGATTGTTTGAGCTTCCTTGAGCTTCCCTAAATCTATTCCAACCTTTACCTTGCTCTTAAAGTGGCTAGAACTCCATGACCAAGTCCAACTGCAAGCTTCAAAGTTAACAATGGCAGATGGTGAAACTGAGGTTACAGAATAGGGATGAAGGTTTGGATTGACTAGGTATGAAGTATGTAAGATGTTTGGATGATCTAAACACAAAACGCACGAGCCAAATGGATGCTGGATATGCTTGTGCAAAAACTGTGTGTTTTGGATAGTTTTTGGTGCTTTGCTTGCTCTAAGTGTTTAAGGCCTTTGCTTGGTGTTCTATGTGTTATATATCCTTTGCATATTAGTATATAAATGGTTTTAAGTTATCTCTCTATCAGTTGTACAAGCCCTAGCCTTTTTGCAACTTTTCTTGTACTTGAAGCAAAGTGACAAGACAAAACTCTCATGCTTGTACCAGCTTGCTTAGGGTTGGTATTTCTTCCCTACAAGTTGCCTTTGGTATGTGGTACTTGCTTATATCAAGGGGACAGGTCCAATGCTCAACATCATAAAGTTTGCAAAAGTTGCCCTTTATGAAAATGGCAATGGAACATTTTTGCCATAAGTGGAATTATCAATTGGATAAAGGTTCAAAAGCATGGATATAAGCTTTTTCAACTGAGTAAGCATTTAATTAAGGAGTGTGTATCAATTTTAGGACCTGTAAAGCATGAAATAGCCAGCATAGGATTGATTTGCAACTTGGTTCTTCATGAAAATGGCTTGAACAAAAGTGAGAAAATGCCAAATTCCTCTCTTCGATTCTCTTTACTCAAAAATGATCTTGGAGAGTTCTGGGACATTTTGGAAAGATTGCAATGTGCTATATAATCCATATTTTAAATGAATTTTTAGATACCTCTTGGAACTAGGTGAAAAATTTCCATGAAGTTGGGTCCAAAACCTGCCTAAATTAGGGCAAAATTTCACTAACTTAAGAAGTTCATGACCATGTATTCACAAATTCATAACTTGAGATCCAAGCATCTTTAGGGAAATTTTTTTGAAAAAAGTTTTAGATTTCATGGAGATCTACAACTCTCATGTTGGGAAGTTTTCTTGAATCATTAGGAATCATGGTGTAAAAGTGGTGTAAAGTTGAGAAAAAATAAGAAAATTTTTATACTTAGAAAATTTCTAAGTTATGAAAATTTTAAAATTCAAACCCTAATTTTCAAATTTGGTTTTCTTGATGAACAAGTTTCACATTTTGATATATCTTTATGAATTTTGAGTCTTGGTACTTGATTTTGACCAAAAAGTCAAAGTTTGACTTTTCGGTGTATAGTTGACTTTTGATCAGTTGACTGCAAATTTCATCTGTCAATTCAATGAACTTGAGATGTTTTGAACCATGTAATTAAGTCAAGATGATGCCATTGAATCCTTGAAATAGTTCTTGAACTCAATTGGTCATTGGCTAGGTTAAAAAATCAGAAATTGCCCTTTCTTAGTCAAAACCCTAATTTTGACCATTTTGCCCTTTTGATGATTTGATCAAATTTCTTGAGGAGTTGTAATCCAAACTTGATAAAATGGTACATATGAGTCTAAAATGTTGATGTGGATAAAAAATTATGAAGTTTGACTGTAAATTAACCATGGTTGACTTTTTCCCCAATACAACTGATTTTTAGGTCAACTGTCCAATTGACTGATCAAAAATATGGTTCAAGGCTTGAAACTTATCATGAGAAATCTTAGGGGTCCAAAATGATGGATGAAATTCATATGAAGCATTGGTGGTCCAAAAATCCTTGTGCAAACTCAAACCCTAATTTTGGGTTATCAGTGCAAGATGAGATGTCTTGAGTTGACCAAACCCTAATCTTGTCTTGAGTCAAAGAAGCCTTGTGAGAAAAGTCTTGACAAATGAGAGGGAAAATTTTGGGGTACAACAACTGCCCTTGTTCAATCTTCTTGAACCTGAAGAGTTAGATTGGCAAGCTTTTCCGTTCGTGACTCGAAGGTAAAAGATGATTGGACACTAGAGTGCCCGTAAATTTGCACTTGACAAAGTGTAGTTGAGGGAATGGGCTTAAAAGATGCCATTTGGAGAGGTGATAGAATATTTTTGGAGATGGGCTTGTAGATTCCATCCAATAATGTTTGTTGAATTGTAAGTTGTAAGTCAAAAGAATAAGTATCAGAATGGTGTCCGTATCTGGAACGTATCTGAACTGTATCTGAGCTTAAATATGAATGAGCAACATAATAGCATCCGTGTCTGAAGCGTATATGGACTGCATCTGAACTTGAAATCTGAATAAGTAACAGAATGGCAACCGTGTCTGGAACGCATCTGGACTGTATCTGAACTTGAAATCTGAATAAGCGTCAGAATGGCATCCGTGTTTGGAGCGTATCTGAACTGTATCTGAATGTTGAAGTATGAATAAGTAACATAATGGCAACTGTGTCTGGAGCGTATCTGTACTGTATCTGAAAGATGGATCTGAATGAGTAACATAATGGAAACCGTGTCTGGAGCGTATCTGGACTGTATCTGAAAGATAGATCTGAATGAGTGTCAGAATGGCATCCGTGTTTGGAGCGTATCTGGACTGTATCTGAAAGATGGATCTGAATGAGTGTCAGAATGGAATCCGTGTCTAGAGCGTATCTGAACTGTATAATGATTGCATATTGTTAGCGGTAGCTTATTAATCTTATTCTGAAAAGGGTAAAATGTTAGTTGAAACACAAAGTTATGTTGCATGAAATGTATGATGCAATATATGTGTTTTATTAATGTTTATGATATGTGGATGTAATGTATGCGCATGTAAGCTAATTTGCTGAGGAAAATAAATCCTTGTTTGCTGCTAAGGATATGTGGATTCTTCATGTCTTTAAGTTGGAGTAATTGACAAAAATTCTGTTGCGAGCAATGCCATATACTGCTTGAGTAATCTACTTGGGGAATCTAGAGAATTTTGATGACTTCTACTGGGGATTTAACAATGGGAATCTTCGTTCTGTTGGGGAGCAACGAAAACTCTGTGGGGGAAAAGCTTATTCCTGTTTGGGAAAAAGTTCAGGAGTTTCTTTCGTCTGCCACTCTACTGGGGAATTATCCTAGGTTAGGGAGAAACAGAAGTTAGCCGTTATCCGATTGATTTTCAGGCTTCAAGTCAACTTGCTGGGGAATTTGGAGAAACTGGATGGTTTCCACTGGGGATTAATAGTTTGAAGTTTCAGCTCTGTTGGGGATCTTAATGACGTACTGTAGGGATTGCTCATGGAATAGCCTAAAGACGTTTTTCCTATTCTTTCAACCTGTCAGTAATTGTTCTTTTCCATTTTGTTTATTTGTAAACAATAATTATGTTCAAATGCATATGTTCATTAATGAATCATTGGACGTTTTTTGCAAATAAAACACAAGTGTAAAAGAAAAGGACAAATATTTTTCTGTACTTTAAAGAGGTATCTTTGTATTCACTTTGAATAAGTATTTTGTACAAAGGAGACAGACATCCTAGTAAGAGGATGGTGTCATAAAAGTAAGAAAAAATATTTATACAAAGAAAGATAGCTATGTGTGATAATCCCATGGGGTTCCCATTCTGCTATAGCCTCCGTATCTCCGAATATCTTATCTATTTGTTGCTTCGTCCGAAGGTGATTGAATTGATCAGAAACTCTGAGTTTGTCAGTGAAGAGATTGTCATCAAAGTGATCCGACGAGACATAGTCATACGCTTCAATTCCCTAACTTTTGCCTGGACCGCCCTTTCGGGTTTTCAGTCCACCGGGAAACCCTTTTTTTCCCAAGTCGCCCTTTCGGGTTTTAACTTGCCGGGTGTACAGATTTTTTATATTTTATCCCTAATTTTTGCCTGAACCTTTTGGTTCGCCAGGATGCCCTTTTTTGCCTAGGTGTGTCCACCTAGCGGGTCTCTTATGCGTAGTATCTTTTGACTATGTCTACATTCGTAGGGTGTGGCAGGTCATCGCCGTCCATAGTGGTTAAGATTAGGGCTGTTCGCGGTGCAGTTTGGGCGGTTTTGAAGCAAAAAATCACCCGATCCGCAAGAGAGAAAAACATGCGGTTTGGTTTGGTTCAGTTGGATTTTAAAAATAAATCCGAACCAAACCAAACCAAGTTAATGCGGTTTAGATTGGTTTAGTTGGTTCGGTTTTTTACAAAAAAAATTTATTAAGCCATACATATAAATATAGAGGAAAATATAATTTTGTGTTTAATTATTCATACATTACCATAAAAAATTTTATAATTGTCAAAATAAGTTTATAATTTGATACATAAAATTACGTATTATAATTTTATCTAAATCTAAAGAGTAATATAGACAAGATTGCATTCTTAAATAAATATTATACGAAGAATACGATAAAATATTTTTTGTGAAAATAGTATTTATAAATGAATAATATTTTTTTTTTTATGATTTGTAAATTAAAATAAATATAATACAAAGTATGATAAAATATAAACATAATACATGTTGATTTCTATAAAGAATTAAAGAAATATATATTGGTTAGTAAGATTTTATAACATAATGCGGTTTTGTTTGGTTTGGTTCGGTTTGTAAAATACAAACCGCAAACCGAACCGAACCGCGCAGTTCCGTGAGAAAATGACCCAAACGCATCCGAACCAAATGCGGTTTTTTGCGGTTTCGGTTTGGTTGGGTTCGGTTTTGTGGTTTTCTATTGGGCCGGTTTGGTTTTGAACACCCCTAGTTAAGATCATTTCCCCACCAGAGAAGATGTTCTTGATTACAAATGGTCCCTCATAGGTAGGAGTCCATTTTCCCCTGGGATCACTTTACGGCAAGATAATGCGCTTGATCACTAGATCTCCAACTTGATATACTTGGTGTCTTACTTTCTTGTTGAAAGCCTTGATCATCCGTTTTTGATACATCTGACCATGGCAAACAGCAGTAAGCCTCTTTTCATCAATTAAGTTCAGTTGATCAAGTCGGGTTTGGATCCAATCGTCCTTACTCAAACCTGCATCTTTCATAATTCTCAAGGAGGGGATTTGAACCTCGATAAGCAAGACAACCTCCATGCCATAAACCAAAGAATAGGGTGTTGCCCCAGTTGATGTGCGAGCCGTGGTACAGTACCCGTGGAGAGAAAACGGTAGCATCTCATGCCAGTACTTGTAGGTGACTATCATTTTCTGTATGATCTTTTTAATGTTTTTATTTGCAGCTTCGACGGTGCCATTCATATTTGGCCGATAGGGGGATGAATTGTGATGTTGAATCTTGACCTGCTCGTAAAAGGCGGTGATCATAGTATTGTTAAGATTGGTACCATTATCAGTGATGATCCTTTCTGGGATACCGTACATGCAAATGAGATTATGCTTGATGAAGCGGGCAACAACATTTTTAGTAACAGATGCGAAGGAAGCTACTTTGACCCATTTTATAAAATACTCAATGGCCACTAGAATGAAGCGGTGTCCATTGGAGGCTGTAGGCTTGATCTCTCCAATCATGTCGATTCCCCACATAGAAAAGGGCCAAGGAGCCGTCAAGACGTTTAGAGGAACCGGAGGTACGTGCACCTTGTCCGTATAAATTTGACACTTATGACAGATCCGAGAGTGTTGATAGCTGTTTGCTTCCATGGTAGACCAATAATAGCCTTCCCGTAGGATTTTCTTCGCCATTGTATGCCCACTGGAGTGAGTACCAAAATTACCTTCATGTAATTCACCCATGATCTTTTCAGCCTCAATCTTATCCACACACCGGAGCAAAATGGAGTCATGATTACGTTTGTACAGGATGCCATTACTCAGGAAGAACTTAGTAGAGAATCTCCTTAAGAACTTTTTGTCATTGATTGAAGCTCCTTCTGGATATTCTTGAGCCTCGAGATACCTCTTGACTTTATGAAACCAAGGCTGGTCCACTACTTCTTCAGTATTAATCTCGTGACAGTGTGTTGGTTCATCCATTCGTTCGATGGTGACCTGGGGAGCCTCGTTATCCCAATTAAGTTTAAACATAGATGACATTGTGGCTAGAGCGTCTGCTAGCTGATTTTCTTCTCGCGGGAAATGCTCGAAGGTAATTTGTTCAAAATATGGTAGCAATGTCAAAACATGTTCTTTGTAAGGGATAAGGTTTGGATGTTTAGTGTCCCATTCTCCTTTGATCCGACTGACGACTAGAGCTGAATCTCCAAACACATCTAGGGATTTGATTCCCAAGTCTATGGCAGCCTTGAGACCAAAGATGCATGCTTCATATTCTGCCATGTTGTTCGTACAGTTGAAGCAAAGTCCGGCAGTAAAAGGAGTATGACACCCTTCCGGAGATATGAGTACAGCGCTGATACCATTACCAAGTGCATTGGATGCCCCATCAAAGAACAGGGTCCATTGGGATCCTTGTTCAGGTCCGTCATATGGCCTGATTTCTTCATAGTTGTCTAATGTCATGATGTCTTCATCTGGGAATTCAAATTTCATGGACTGGTAATCTTCTACAGCTTGATGAGCAAGATGATCAGCTAGCAAGCTGCCCTTTATAGCTTTTTGGGTCATGTACTGTATGTTATATTCTATTAGGATCATCTGCCATCTAGCTATCCTCCCAGACAGAGCAGGCTTCTCAAAGATGTATTTTATCAGATCCATCTTAGATATCAGCAAAGTGGTATGAGTCAACATATACTGTCTTAGCCGGTGAGCAGCCCATACTAGAGCGCAACAAGTTTTTTCGAGCAGTGAATATCTGGTTTCACAGTCGGTAAACTTTTTGCTCAGGTAGTAAATAGCGTGCTATTTTCGTCCAGACTCGTCATGATGCCCCAATACACACCCCATTGAGTTCTCTAAAACGGTCAGATACATGATCAGTGGTCTTCCCTCGACTGGTGGCATCAAAATAGAAGGCTCTTGTAAGTACTCTTTAATCTTGTCAAAAGCAGCCTGGCATTCGTCGTTCCATCTGACTACTTGATCTTTCTTTAATAGTTTGAAGATTGGCTCACAAGTAGCTGTTAGGTGAGAAATGAGTCTGGAAATATAGTTCAGGCATCCCAAGAATCCTCTGACTTCCTTCTCAGTACGAGGAGCAGGCATTTATTGTATCACTTTAACCTTGGCAGGATCAACCTCGATGCCTTTGTTGCTGACAACGAAACCTAAGAGTTTACCGGACCGGACTCCGAATGTACACTTGTTTGGATTCAATCTTAACTTGTACTCCTTCAATCTCACAAACAACTTTTGCAAGTGATCAAGGTGCTCCTTTTCAGTTTGTGATCGGGCTATCATGTCATCTACATAGACCTCTATCTCATGATGTATCATATCATGAAATAAAGCTACCATGGCGCATTGATAGGTTGCCCCGACATTCTTCAGTCCGAATGGCATCACTTTGTAGCAGAACGTTCCCCACTGTGACAAATGTAGTTTTCTCCATGTCCTCAGGTGCCATTTTGATATGGTTATAGCCTGAGAATCCGTCCATGAAGGAAAACACTTTGTGCTGGGTTGTATTGTCGACCAGGATGTCAATGTGGGGAAGTGGAAAATCATCTTTAGGGCTGAACCTGTTTAAATCTCTATAATCCATGCACATTCATACTTTGTCGTCCTTTTTAGGCACGGGAACAATGTTGGCGACCCATTGAGGATAAGAAGTGACGGCTAAGAATCCAGCATTGAACTGCTTCATGACTTCCGCTTTGATCTTCTCTGACATGTCAGGTCTCATGCGGCGGAATTTTTGCTTCACTGGTGGACAATCTTCTCTTGTGGGTAGACGATGTACCACAATGTCTGTATCAAGTCCTGGCATGTCCTCGTATGACCAGGAAAAGATCTCAACATAATCATGCAATAATTGAATTAGGAGCTCCTTGACACTCAGCTCGAGATTGGCACCCACTTTGATTTCTTTTTTATCTTCCTCGGTACCCACGTTGATCGTATCCAACAGTTCCTCATGAGGTTGAATAGCTCTTTCCTCTTGTTGTAGTAGTCTGGCCAATTCTCCTGGCACTTCACAATCTTCCTCACCTTCGTAGTCGGCTTGATAGATTGGATCTTCATAGTCACTGAAGGCTATAGCAGTATTGTTACCCATGGGATCCAGAATGGAGGGGTACCTGCATTTGTGAGTGTGGGTGTGTGTAAGGGTATATCCATCTTTAAATAATAAAAATGTAAAAGAAAGACAAGGATCACAAAAGGTTTATATGTGAAAAAGCGTCCATGATTCATTGAATGTCATATGAAGATGAAATAAAAACCCTTACAAATGGACCATTGTGCCTCGGGTAAGACACAAGGTTTTTAAAGTGAGAATTGTTCGTGAATATTACAAGTCCAACAGAAATGTAAAAGATAAATTACTGAGAGATGAAAGTTATTGGGACAAAGTCTTTAGCTTCCCAGTTGCGAAGTCCTCCGTTGACAATAAGAAATATCCAATCTTCCAAGCTTCCATCCTCTTCATTGTCTTCTACTGCATTGACCCCTTGGTTGCTAATTTCAAAGGTGGCCCTCCAGCACGGGCACGACGCACAACCTTCTGAGCAGTTGAAGTAAACCCCAAGCCAAACTTGTCTGATTTATACGGAATATCCGGAAGCTGCCCCCAGACGGTGCATCCACCCTCCTCTATTACTACCTTTCTGTCCTTTAGAGATGACATCCAAAGTGGAGGTCTTGTGATCTTGGGAATCGAGGATACTGCCTTGGTTGCCGCTGCTTCTTGAGAGACCTCTTCAAAATGTTGAAAAGGAGTTTCAATGAACTCGCCATCCAACTCCGCATATCGGAAAGAATTCAGATGACTAATCATGTACTCCTCCTCCCCGTGGACAATTATGATCTTTCCTTGGACCGGGTACTTCGGCATCTGGTGTAGCGTACAGGTGACATCACCAGCATTATGGATCCAAGGCCGTCCTAACAGACAAAAGTAAGAGGGATGGATATCCATCACATAGAAGGTTTAATTGAAAGTCTGAGTTCCCACCTTTATTGGGATGTCCACCTCCCCGTGGACCATCCTCTTCGAGCCATCAAATGTTCTCACAATTATGTTACTGGGTTTCAACGTCATCCCTTCGCAATCCAATCTGTCAAGATCTTTCTTTGGTAGGACGTTCAAAGATGAACCAGTGTCTACCAAGACATGGGCTAGGGTTGTTCCTCTACACTCCACAGAGACATGCAATGCCTCATTGTGCTTTCTCCCTTTGGGTGTCAAGTCGGCATCAGAGAAGCCTAGACCATTATTAGCTGTCAAACTGGCCACACAATCTTGGAACTGGTCAGCAGACGTCTCTTGCGGCACATGAGGTGTCTTCAGAAATTTTACCAGAGCTTTCGCATGTGCCTCAGAGCAAAGCAGTAATGCTAGCATAGAGATCTTGGAGAGGGTTTGCCCCAACTGTTCAACCACATCATAGTCACTCTTTTTTATTATCCTCAGGATTTCTTCCATTTCCTTATTGGATGTTTTGGGGATAGCTAGTGATTGAGCCTTCGTCTGGACAGGCTCCTCTTGAATGCTTTTTCCTCTATTCTCAGCAGTAGAAGTATAGGTACAGACATGAATTGTGTCGTCTTTGTCGGTGGGTACGCTTGTAGGTATAATCACTGGTGCAGAGGTAATCTTCGGAATGGCCACGGGTCCAAAGACTGCCTTTGGATGGGAAATATCTGGAGAGAAGATTCTACCACTATGGGTAATCTTGCTAGTTCTGACAATATTACTGATGTCGGAATTTTCTTCTTCGGAGCTCTCTTCTTCGGCAGTCGGTTCATCTTATTTGATACCATGGTAGTAGATTTCTCCACCATAATTCCATGGTACTGTTTTATCTGATTTGTATGGGACCAGCCCGGGCATTGTGATCTTAAGTGGAGTAGTTTTTTGAGCAGGTGTAATCCTAACGGGTCTTTTGGGGACCCTGGAAGGATTGGCGGAGATGGTTATGATTGAAACTTCTTTAACATGAATAGGTAACACCGGAGCATTCTCAAATAGAATTTCTTGGTTATCAATCAGGTTTTGGATACTTGTCTTCAACAGAGGGCAGTCGGCGGGTGAGGATAAGCAATGATGGAAGTCTTTATCACAACCTGGGAACATACCAGCTTTAAAAAAATTCAACTTAATGATCGGGAGCGGAGTCAACAGTTCATCCACTGTGGCAACAAATAAATCTTCCTCGATAACATTGGCATTGTGACCATGCCTAGGCATCGGAGCGGAAATAACATTTGGTTTCTCAGGTGCATCAAACTCAACATCCTTTGCATCAATAAGGTCTTGAATTTTGTTCTTCAGAGCCCAATAGTTGTTAGTGTCGTGCCATGGACTTTCATAATGGTATGCGCATCTGGAATTTGGATGATAATGAGGGGACACAGTATTGGGATTCTTTGGGGCCTCTTTTAAAGTTTCCAGATTCAATTTCAGAAGATGTGGTAGAACCTGGGCTAGAGTCATGTTAATCCTGGTGAATTGTCGGACTAGCCTTTCCACCCTTGGCTGGTTATTTCTTGGTTGGTCTGATGCGGGCTTTGGGATCATAACGGCCCCCACCACTTGTCAGCGTTCTGTTCTTCCTTGATTCCTGTGTGAATAAACATCAGATACTTCCTTCCTCCCAGTGAAGGGTTTTTTCACAGCTGTAGAGGCAGACGAATCTTTTTGAATCTTCCCACTTCTTATACCAGCTTCCACCCTCTCGCCGGTTAATATCAATTCAGTAAACCCTGTAGAGGAGCTCCCAATTAGATGATTAAAGAAAGGACCTGATAGAGTTCCCAAGAAAATTTCCACCAACTCCCTTTCAGACAGAGGGGGTTGCACTCTTCCGGCTAGATCTCTCCACTTTTGCACGTAATCTTTGAAGCCCTCATTTGAAACCATAGCCATACTCTAAAGTTGAGTACGGGTAGGCGCCAAATCGACGTTGTACTGGTATTTTTTATAGAAAGTTGCGGCCAGGTCTTCCCAATTGTAGACGTCGGCCCTTTCTAATTGGTAAAACCAATCAAGTTGAGTTCCTGATAAACTGTCTTGGAAAAAGTGGACCCACAAGTCTTTGTCGGCAGAGTGCGGCTGAATCTTTCTGACATATGATCGGAGATGTATTTTAGGACACGACACTCCATCATACTTGGCAAATAATGGCACTTTAAACTTTGGTGGGATCACAATTCCTGACACTAACCCCAACTCTTCAAAATCTAGACCCGGTACTCTCTGGATTTTCATAGCGCTTAAACGCTCTTCAAGGTGTTTGTACTTATCATCAGCCAGAGGGTATTACTCTTCAGAATAGTCCTCCTCTTCCTCCTCTTCTTCAAAGTCTGACGAAACTTCGGTTTCTTTTCCTTTTCTTTCCCCTTCATCAGATGTTGCTGGAAAATCTAAGGTCCTTCTGGCTTTTCCTGAAACATTTTGCCCATGATTGCCACACCAGCTGGTTTCTTATCTTTCTTCCTTTTCTCTTTTGCTAGCAGAGTCTTCAGCTCCTCTTGCCCCTTGGATAAGGTCATGAGTAACTGTTGAAATTATGTGTTTTGAGCTTGAAGGTCTTTGACCGTCTGTTTGAGATCCATCTTACTGAAATAAACAGTAGAGAGATGAGGAAACTTGTTGCAAAGACCTGTTTATGTTTATGATGAATGATATGTATTCATGCAATGTTTTCAAGGATTTAAAAAAATTCAAATTTGTTTCAAACATAAAGAAACACACGTTATATTGATAAGATAGAATTTGAGTACATCAATGCCCCTTGGGCAAAATAATACAAAATTCTAAGATAAAAAGACATTGCGCATCCTCTTTGGTGCAATGTAGGTATTTAGAGTCTGCTCTTCATGAAGTAGCCTAGTGAGTTCCAAAACCTTCTTCTCGCTTGCGTAGAATTGGGCTTCGAAAGTATCGTGCTCTCCTTTGAGTTGTATCCAATCCCTTTGTAGGTCTTCGAGTGATGTAGGCATGTCAGGATGTAGGATAGTGTATGGAACTTCTCCCTCCTTAACAGGCTAAATAATCACTGGGAGAATGGAAGGATAAGGCATCATAAGACTTTGAGCGCGGGTTCGTACCCACTTGAGGTAAGGCTCAAGAGGGATGTAATTATTTTGTCGCAAAGTCTTGCTATCTACCTTGTTTAGCATCCTCCAAGCTCGGATGAATCTCTGGAGAAGACCTTGATCGTCGTTGTCGTAGTCGAAAACCAAACCTTGAATCAGCATATCATGTGGGCCATCCCTTCGGGTATAACCAAACTGTCTTAGAGCTAAGCAAGAGTTGTAGGTGATGCCTCCCCTAATGCCAAGTAGAGGGAGATTAGGGAATTCCCCACAACGGTTAACAATGATAACATTCTCTTTTGATCGAGAGCACCAATAAATATCTGAATGTTTAAGCGTTATTAACCTTTGTGACCACCTCAAACCTTGCTCATTCTTTAAGAATAATTGGGGAAGATGAGAAATAAACCATCTTGCCAGGAGAGGAGTGCAACACATAAGAACACCTCTTTCCTCATTGTACGAGTGTGAAAAGAGTGTAAGATATCCCCAAGCAATGTAGGCACCGAGTTGCGAGACATGAAGATTTTGATAGTGCTCACATCTATGAGTTGGTCAGGATTGGGGAACAGGACCATCCCATAGATAAGAAGAGCCAAAACCTCCTCAAATGCTTGAAAGTCTAGGGAATTCCAATAGCTTTGGGCTTTCTCAAACAAAAACTTTGCCAAGAAGCCTTTGACACCACTTCTAGTTTCCCAATGAGTTGTGACATAAGATGAGTGCAAGTGCAGGGCTTGAGCAATATCTTCTAGCTTTGGGTCTCTTTCTGTACCGTTGAAAGGTAGTTGATTGAGAATAGGAATCCTCAAAAGCTGAGAGAATTCTTCCAAAGTAGGCACAAGTTGATAGTCAGGAAATGTGAAGCAATGATGCAAAGGGTCAAAGAACTGGAAGAGAACCTTCATCATATCCTCCTCTGTGTTGGAGGTGACCAAGTTGAGTAGACGACCATGTCTCTCGGTGAATGGAGAGTTCTTAGGGATCCTTGAAGCTAGCTCCTTGAGTTGTGGAGGAATTCTTACAAGGTTGATTTGGATAGTTTTCCTACGAAGTGAATCCATATCCTACAAAACAAGAACAAAGATGAATCTCCAAAATCCTTGAAATGGTTAGTGGATGCATATGATGTCCATGATGTCCATGATGTTATATACAAGCATGCATATAAAACAAATCAAGCAAGTTCTTAGTTTAGGATTGCATGGGGTTTCATAGGTGAGTACCCTCTTGAAGTTTAGTTGGCTCAACCTATCCTAAAAATAGTAACCGGGTTCTAAGGAGCTCAATATCACTGGATTATTTCCTTGGTCATTGTTTCAGCTCAAGCCTCTTTAATGGCGACCGAAATATCCCAAGAAACCAACCCTCAATGAGTGTAGTATCGAGTATCTACCAACTTCGGACTGCACCAAAGTTAGTCAAGTAAAAGGTTCTAGAAGTTCATTAGTGCTTCATGACATCACTCAGTGGCCTCGTATTCTCTTTGACTGACTCAAAGGCTACCGGTACCCACAAATATGTCACACTAACATAGCTATTGCTTAGACCATGTCGGTATACCCCGCACAGTTTCCACAACGTATTGCTATTTACCTATAATGTTTCCCAAATCCGGGTGGAGGATTTAAACCCAAACAAAGAACCATAATTGTAAAGCAAACAAGTCAAACAAGGTAAGAAAATCAATGTGATCTAAACCCTAAGGTAACCCTACTTTTATAATTTTTCCCCAGCAGAGTCTCCAGTTCTGTCATGCGGTGGGAGAACTGACTTGAGGTTTTGCGTTTTATCGCAAATGTTGCAGTTAGCAAGAGTCGCCACCGACTTTTCTTTTATCCAAAAGGAAAGGTGAAAAAGCACATGAAAGACCTTTGAGATGTTTTCTTGAGTTCGGGGGGTAGATTATGAAAAGGGAAGGTGCTAGCATCCTTTTCATCCATGGTTTTCCATGGGCTCTTAGTTACTTGCTTAGATCACTTGCTTTTGTTTGTTTGAAATGGTGTTTGGTGTGATTTTGAAAGTATTTTGTAAAAGAGGTCATTCGTTTAGGCAATCTTTGTAATGATTCTCGTTCGTAAGAATGTATACAAAGATGTTTGTCTTTTGAAAATGTTTTCAATGTTTGTAAGATGTTTTTTTGAAATGTGTATGTGTTTGAAAATAGCAAGGATTTTGTTTGAAATGGATCAAGTAACTAGAAGCTATCTACCTACTCAAATGTCTTTCCTATGCATTTTCTATTCCTTTGACATTGTTGGATTACCATTGATTTGGTAAGCAACCCTCTATTTGGATGTAAACGGGACGGGCGTGGGTCATCGTATAACCATGATAGCAATGTTGCAAAGTATCTTAGCATTTTTGAGGGACCAAGATCATTTTGTTTAGGCAACTTTTGGATAGCGTCATCGAGGGGCTATGGTCTTATATTTGTTTTGTTTTGCCAAGATACTTCGCATGCATAACATGGCCATTTTATTTTAGGAAACCAAGTGGAAGAAACCCTAAGGGTGCTTGTGTGCAAAGTGTATCATTTTTCATACTTTTAATTTTGTCTTGTATTTAGGGTTTTCTATTTTTGCTTTGTTTTGTTCTTGTCATACAAACCCTAATTACTAATCATGGCATATGAAAGCAATAAATTGCGTAATGTAAATATCTAAGCTATTACAACAATCTTATGGGATGGGGGAATACAAGTTTGAATGGGGATCTGCACAAATATAAAGCTAAATATATTATTACAACCAAATCGAATTTGCGCGAATTAAAATAAATATAATACAATATTTAAAATGTAATGCAATGTAATGTAAAAAAAGATGTTTTATGTCTTCCTTTTGTATAAAAGAATATTGAATTTAAACCTAAAGAATATAAGGAAAATTATTTAATTCTTTTGAAAGGGATTAAACCCTAATTTTCATTTAAAAGAAAATAATGTTTCTATATTATTATTTTGTGCATTTTTTTTTGTATAGAAAATAAATAATATTGCATATAAATATTAAAAATAAATATATGCAAAAAAATAGGTATTTGTAAGTATGAAATGTAAAATAAAAATATTAAGTTTATTTTATTATATTTATAAGTTTATTAAGAAAATAAATTAAATCCTATCAAAATAAATTAATTTTTTATGTGATAAATAATTAAAAAAAAGTGTAAAAATAATTAAATTATTTTTTAGGATTTTTATCATTAAAGAAAATGATTAAATAAATTAAATATAAAAATGAAAAAAATAAAATATGAAAAGAGTTAGTAGGGGGTGAGAAAGCAAAATAGTGGTAGTGCTAGCAAAAACAAAAAGCCCAGGAAGCAAAAAGCCCAAACAGCTTCGTCCCTGTCCTATCTTCCTCTTCCTCACGCCTTGGCCAGTTCAACCTGTAACTTCCTCATGCTTGCATAAAAATGAAAACTTATAACATGAAAAATGTAGCATTTGAACTCACGATTCCAACCATATAAATTATGTAATCTAACTATCAAAGATCAGAGAGAATTTTAAAATCCCTAATTCCTAACCTAAAATTTTCAGAGATTTCAACTTTCAAATTCTCTTAGCACAAGTAATATAAATGCAAGATAATGATATGTATAACTTCGTTAGGATGAGAACTACATTTTTCATTCACAGATCGTGGCCTGAGGTTGCCTGTACAAGGAGATAGAGTTTGAAAAATTACCTCTTTCAGCTGGATTCGTGTATGGCAATGCATGGACTTTAATGGAAGCCTGATGATTGTTTGAGCTTCCCTGAATCTATTCCAACCTTTACCTTTCTCTGGAAGTGGCTAAAACTCCCTCACCAAGTCCAACTGCAAGTTTCAAAGTTAACAATGGCAGATGGTGAAACAGAGGTTACAGAACATGGATGATGGGTTGGATTGACTAGGTATCAAGTATGTAAGATGTTTGGATGATCTAAACACAAAATGCACGAGCCAAATGGATGCTGGATATGCTTGTGCAGAAACTGTGTGTTTTGGACAGTTTTTGGTGCTTTACTTGCTCTAAGTGTTTCAAGCCTTTTCTTGGTGTTCTATGTGTTGTATATCCTTTGCATATTAGTACAGAAATGGTTTTAAGTCAGCTCTCTATCAACTGTACAAGCCCTAGCCTTTTTGCAACTTTTCTTGTACTTGAAGCAAAGTGACAAGACAAAACTCTCATGCTTGTACCAGCTTGCTTAGGGTTGGTATTTCTTCCCTATAAGTTGCCTTTGGTCTGTGGTACTTTCTTGTATCAAGGGGACAGGTCCAATGCTCAAGATCACAAAGTTTGAAAAAGTTGCCCTTTTTGAAAATGGCAATGGAACCTTTTTGCCATAAGTGGAATTATCAATTGGATAAAGGTTCAAAAGCATGAATAAAGGCTTTTTCAACTGAGTAAGAATTTAATTAAGGAGTGTGTAGCAAGTTTAGGACCTGTAAAGCATGAAATATCCAGCATAGGATTGGTTTGCAACATGGTTCTTCATGAAAATGGCTTGAACAAAAAGTGAGAAAATGCTAACTTCCTCTCTTCGATTCTCTTTACTCAAAAATGATCTTGGAGAGTTCTCTGATATTTTGGAAAGCTTGAAATGTTCTCTAAAATCCATCTTCGAAATGCATTTTTAGATACCTCTTGGAACTAGGTGAAAAATTGCCATGAAGTTGGGTCCAAAACCTGCCTAAATTAGGGCAAAATTTCACTAAGTTAAGAAGTTCATGACCATGTATTCACAAATTCATAACTTCAGATCCAATCATCTGTATGGAAAAGTTTGTGAAGAAAAGTTGTATATTTCATGTAGATCTACAACTTTCATGTTGGGAAGTTTTCTTGAATCATTAGGCATCATGGTGTAAAAGTTGTGTAAAGTTGAGAAAAAATAAGAAAATTTTTATACTTAGAAAATTTCTAAGTTATGAAAATTTTCAAATTCAAACCCTAATTTTCAAATTTGGTTTTCTTGATGAACAAGTTTCACATTTTGACATATATTGATGAATTATGACTCTTGGTACTTGATTTTGACCAAAAAGTCAAAGTTTGACTTTTCAATGTACAGTTGACTTTTGATCAGTTGTCTGCAAATTTCATCTGTCAATCCAATGAACTTGAGATGTTTTGAACCATGTAATTAAGTCAAGATGATGCCCTTGAATCCTTGAAATAATGGTTAAACTCAATTGGTCATTGGCTAGGTTAAAATCAGAAATTTCCCTTTCTTAGTCAAAACCCTAATTTTGACCATTTTGCCCTTTTGATGATTTGATCAAATTTCTTGAGGAGTTGTAATCCAAACGTGATCAAATGGTACATATGAGTCTAAAATGTTTATGTGGATAAAAAATTATGAAGTTTGACTGTAAATTAGCCATGGTTGACTTTTTCCCCAATACAATTGATTTTTAGGTCAATTGTCCAATTGACTGATCAAAAATGTGGTTCAAGGCTTGAAACTCATCATGAGCAATCTTAGGGGTCCAAAATGATGTATGAAAGTTATATGAAGCATTGGTGGTCCAAAAATCCTTGTGCAAACTCAAACCCTAATTTTGGGTTATCAGTGCAAGATGAGATGTCTTGAGCTGACCAAACCCTAATCTTGTCTTAAGTCAAAGAAGCCTTGTGAGAAAAGTCTTGAAAAATGAGAGGGAAAATTTTGGGGTACAACAGAGGGTGTCGAAAATAATACCATGATCTCTACAATATGCTTTTGAACAGACCTTGCTGACGATGTACATGCGTTATTTCAAATCCTAAATAGAGCAGTTATAAGGAAGTTAATCCCTCATCAACCCCCTTTGAGCCTAAGAAGTAGGAGTTTTATTTTTCGCACAAAATGGAACCCTTAATCATAACCTGGGGCAGGATAGTTTCTTAGTTAATTCAAATGCATGTTCACTCGAAAAACTCTCACTTCATACAAAGCAAGCGATACCAAATATATCCTTCCAAATCAAAAAACGGTGTTGGTTCCCCATAAAGTAGGAAGTCATTATCTCTCAAGAGAAAAACCCGCTAAGTCGAAACCTGTGAGGGAGACTTAAGAAAAAATTGGGGCATCCCACTGACTATAATCTCAAAACAAAAAAAGTCAGACAAAAGATAAGGATAATAAAATCAAAAAGAGGTTGCTATAAATCCTCAACAAAATGTTACAAAAAATGTTTGCCTTCTCAAATAAACTTAACTCATCTGAACCATCACCAAAACATCATTCCAGACTCAATTCGAATTCAAGCACACAATTAACTGAGTATAGGGCTTAAGGACATCATGGAGAACAGGTTGGGTACAAATAAAGTTCGAGCTTTTATCCTTTGTTTCTTAAACCGTGAACCAGACCATGTTACAACCCTTAAAAGTCCTACTTAAAGCATAGGTTATGTTGAAAGCATAATTGTTACAAACGGTATCCCGACTCCTATAAGGCTTACTATAAATCCTGAGTTGAATTCAGATCCTTAAAAAATTCAGTTGTTTGTCAAAAATGTATTTTTTTAAAAAAAACTTCAAGACAAATATAAGCTTTGCATTTTGAATACCACTGTTTGCATATAACTAATTATTTGACAACATAGACATTTGCACGACCCCCATTTGAATCACTTGGGGCATGTTACATTGATCAGGGGTTCCAGCAAAAAACCACCTTGAAATGTGAATCTTCAGTATCATCAAGTTGCTTATCTGTGCTAGTAGTATCAGATGGTGTCAGTATCATGTCTTCGGATCCGTCCATGACAGGTTTTAGAAAAATACTGAGGAAGGTCAAGACTATCACAAATTTGATCAAAAAACTTCAAACACCAGGCGACACTAGGGGAAAACGGGCTCCTACATATGAAAAGTCACGTGCAATCAAGTAAACATTTCCTGACATTACTATAACACTTACTACCATAGATATTACGCACAAAAGAGACCCGCTAGTTTGACATGCCTAGGAAAAAGTAAGGGCACCCCCGTGGACCAAAAGAGTTTGGGAAAAAATTAGGGATATATATACATAAAGATGATACATCCGGCAATTCGAAAACCTGAAAAGGAGGCTTAGGAAAAAAGGGTATCCCGGTGGACTAAAAATCTAAAAAGACAGTCCAAGCAAAAGTTAGAGATTAAAGTGTACGACTATGTCCCATTATCTCATCACTCGTCTATTAGTAAAAGAATTATCACCTTGATAAAACATTTACCAAGGGCTCTAGGAGATATGACAATGTTCAAGTCATCTCCACATAGTCATTTTCATCCGTTCATCTTCAACAAAGATACATTCCCCGCCAGGTCTAAAGTGCCTTCAAACAGAAAGTGGGGAATCTTCCAACTGATAACATAATCATACTCACTAGCAGATCCCCCTAACGGATAAAGGTGCACGATCTTCTCCCCGACAATATAACCGACCCACAAAGTTCCAAATAAGTACATATCATGGAAATACTCTTCCCTAGCTGAGTTCGGTCCTCCAAAATTATAAAAAAAAACCTTGAAAGAATTCTTCTCTCTAGCAAAATTCAATTCCCCCAAGGGAGTTGGTTTCCTCAGCATAGCACTTCTCCATCAAACAAGGGTTTATTTCCCCAACAAACCTACAAATTCCCCAGCTAACCACTGACAAAATTCTTCTCCCCAGTAAAGTTGCCATTATCCCCAGAGACTTGCTGCAAAACCTGGAATTGAACCTGATGTCAGTTAAGAATTATCTTCCCCAGACGAATCAGAAGGTTATCCATCTCTTTTATCCCCAGTCAAGGTAAATAAGAATTATCCTCTCTAGACAAGTAAGAAGTTTTACCATCTCTTCTATCCCCAGCTAGGGTATATAAGAAATAAATTCCCCCAGTAGAGCAACAGACGAGAAATGTTCCCAAGCTCTACTTCCCAAGCAGAAATCAATACATTCCTTGCAGAATTTCCTCAAACAAGTAAGCAGGAATCCCCAACGGAAACATTCCAGACAAAATTGAAGACACACATTCTCTTTATCCCCAAAAATTGTCAGGGATTTATTTTCCCAGACAAAGATACTGTATGAGTTTACAAATACACTTCAACAACATTTCACATTCATACAACATATCCATACGAAACACATATAGCACAATCTCATTTATTTTGAGAACATCATTATGCAATGCATTTCACACATCATGACATTACATACAACTAACTCTTTACCTTTTCAGGAAATACCGATCAACAGACGAAATTCATCAACAATTTTCAACCAGGTCAGAGATTAATTCCTGAAACAAGACAGGGAAACTATCTCAACGGCCAAAAAAAAGAAGGTTCTAGATTAATTCTTTAAACAAGACAGGGCAGCTATCTGAAGGACCAGCCACAGATTAATTTCTGAAATAAGACATGGTAATTATCTGTAAAACAAAACTGATTGTAGATCAATTCCCGAAAAAAGACGGGGCGACTATCTACATGAACAAATTGAAGATTAATTCCCAAAATAGGACATGGAAACTATCTTTCTTTCTCTTTGGTCAGATAAAGATCAAATCCCGAAACAGGACGGGGTGACTATCTTTATCACCAATGGTATAAACTCCCAAAACGGGACGGGTTTACCAATAACACTTATTGTAGATCAATTCCTGAAGCAGGACGAGGAGACTATCTACATGACAAACATCTCTTTCAGACTTCAGCTGGTTCAGTTTAAATCGACCAAAGATGTTTTCTGATTATTTTCCAGTAGACACTTTTTCTGGTTCAGTTTAAATTGACTAAAGATTTATTCTGATTCTTATCCAGTTAAAGACAAATACAGACTTCTGTTGGTTTAATTTAAATCGACCAAATATTTATTATAATTATTTTCCAGTAGACACTTTTTCTGGTTCAGTTTAAATCGACTAAAGATTTATTCTTATTCTTATCCAGTTAAAGACAATTACAGACTTCTGTTGGTTCAGTTTAAATCGACCAAAGATTTATTCTGATTCTTTTCCAGTAGACACTTTTTCTGGTTCAGTTTAAATTAACTAACAATTTATTCAGATTCTTATCTAATTAAAGACAAATACAAACTTCTGTTGTTTCCGTTTAAATTGACCAAAGATTTATTCTGATTCTTTTCCAATAGACACTTTTTCTGGTTCAGTTTAAATCGAATAAATATTTATTTAGATTCTTATCCAATTAAAGAGAAATACAGACTTCAGCTGGTTCAGTTTAAATCGACCAAAGATTTATTCTGATTCTTTTCTGGTAGACACTTTTTCTGATCCAGTTTAAATAGACTAAAGATTTATTCTGATTCTTATCCAGTTAAAATCAAATAAAGACTTCTGCTGGTTCATTTTGAACGCCAAAACTTGCCCTCTCATTTCACTCAAAACATGCTCATTGAGGTACTCAATTGCTCAAGGTTGGCCAAGAACTAACCAGACAAATTCTCCTCCTAAGCAATGCACTTCCAACTAGGGTTTCACTTCTCACAAATAATTTTGGGTTGAAAAGGATTCAAGTGATTTCCATGGTCCCTAATATGTCCTCAAGAGCTTCCATGCCAAGTTTCATGCCTTCCACTACAAGCTTGCTCAGTCAATTTCTCAAATGCTTGGAAATCAGTTATACTAGGTCAAAAGTCAACTGAAACTAATATACAATCAAACTTCAAGATTTTGGGTCAACATCAACATTTTGAAGTGATATCCATCATTTGATCAAGGGCTGATCATGATTCCCCAAGTTTAAGAATCTAAAAGTGCAAAATTAGGGTTTCCTAGAGAAAGTCAACTGAACTTTGACCAGACATAACTTTCACATGCTTCATCCATTTTGCCCCAACCAAAGCTTATTTTGAAGAAGATTCAATTCCCTACAACTTTTATTTTTCCCTCAAGTTCAAGAAATGCATCATTGGGAAGATATAAGCTCATACATTACAGGTCATTTTCAGAAAGTCAACAAAAGACACCTTTTCCAAGACCATTTACATGAAGATAATATCTCCAAATGCAAAAATGGTCAACATAGAGATTGTAGGGCACATCTTGAGATTCCTAAAAATTCCAAGATCATCTCCCAAAGATAAACTTTGAGCAAGTTATAACTAGTACAAATTGGGAAAATTGGTGAAAATGAAAAAAAGTCAACTTTGATCAAAAATGCATTTTTAAGTTCATAGACCTATTTTGTGGGACTCAAATATGTTCATGACTTACTAAAGGACTCCTAAATTCACTTTCACCTTACTTTGCATTTTTCTATATTTTATTCATGTTTATTTTTGTTTTTATTCAAATAAATACAAAATAAAATGCATAAAATAATAGTTCAATGGTTTGGACATATGGGCTAGTGCGTTGGGTCAGCCTTGGGCCCATAATTTCATGTAAAAAATGTCTAGTTTCATGCCTCAAACAAAATGGGCAAGAATATTCATTTTTGGAAATATTTCAAAATTGATATCTTGTGATTTAAGCCATGCCATTACACTTTGATTTCCTCCCATCTTTGCCTCTCTCCTTCCTCTATAAATACAAAGCCAAAGTGCAAGCAAAACATACGCTACCACTGCCTGAAGAAGCTCTTTCAAAATCATCAATTTTCTCAAAGAATTACAAAATTTGAAACTCTCATCCCAGCCCATATTCATCAGATCTAAGCCTTGTGTCATGATCCTGAGACTCCCAAGAGTCTATTCAAATTCATATCCACGACTAAAGCTTCTTGAAATGGGTTAACCGAACTACTTCCATTGGGTAAATTTTTTGCATTTTGATCTTTTAATACACGTGTTTTAAACAGGTCTAAAGCACATAATCATGTTTATTTGATCATTTTGAAACATTCTAAGGTGTTACATGAAAAGCTAGAGGCTTAGAATCCAGGTTTCCATTTTTAGAGTATTAAAACAGCCAAGCTTCGAGCAGGACGTTATAGGCTATTTCAGGCCAAACGACCACCACCATTGAACTCGTAGTTTGCGAAATAGGGGGTAGCCTGAGTTTGGGACTAGTATTCCATGTTTTTTGTAGGTTTTGTTTTTTGGATGACCAGAGAAGACGACCGAAGATCTTCTCTGGCGTCTTTGATCGGTGTTGACTCCGTTGGGGTCTGCATGGCAGAATCGTGCATTTTTATTGGTCCATTTAAATTGTTTTAGGCGCGCGTGTGACAACTAAGATTAGATTTGATTTATCATTATATTATTATTATTATTATTATATTATACTAACAGTTGAAGCAAATGGCCTGGTGGTGAGAATCGCATGTGTATGCCTAGAGGGCCTGGGTTTGACCCCAGGTTCAGCGTTTTGTTTTTCAACATTTTTCTTTTTTGCAGGTTTTTTAGAGCGTTCGGCCTTCACGCTGATGGGTCTAGGGGCTTCCAATTCACATCCCTCTATTTCCTGATTGCCACGCTTGGGCTCATCATTTTGGGCCTTACAAAATTCTGGCTCACCCCCCCCCCCCCCCCATTTATTTTAACACCAGGCCCATCCTTCTTAATTTTTATTATTTATTTTATTTTAAATCATTTTCAAAAATCATCTTATTTTAATCATAAAATCAGAGAAAAAATATAAAAAACTTAGATTTAGGTTTTATTTTATTTTTAATTTTCACAAATTAATTTAGTTAATTATTTTGACTTCATTTCATAAATTAAAACCGATTTAGAATTAGGTTACTTTTTTAAATATTTGCTAAACAAAAATGCCAAAAATATTAGGTTTGTTTTAGAATTAATATTAATCAATAATTTTCTTTTCTTTCTCATTTTAATTAATTATATTTAATTTAATTTAATATTTTTCTCAAATAAACAAAAATAACAAAAAGAGTTTCTTTTACTTAGACTTTTTTATGGTGTTAGACGTCCTTTCCAATTTGCGCGTGTTTAAATACTTTCGCATTATTATTACCTTTCTTATTATTGTACCTGCTTCCCAGTTTGTAATAGTTAAAAACTAGGGCATTTACTACTTTTATCTCCCCAAATTTTGGACTTGTAATTTTCCCCCTCCCTGAAGCCATGTAATAGTTAGGTTTTAAATTCCGCACTTTAAATTCATGTACATATATCAACTATTTAGATGTATGGTAATAGGATTGTATGGTAAGAAATTAAAAAAAAACAAAACGTTAGCAAACTTAACGCAAAGATAAATAACTGAAACACAATGCATTTGCACATGCGCACCTCTAGGGTACCCTCACTTCGTTTGCCTTCGGAATAAAACAGTCACAACTCCCAAAATGTGAGAAATTTTAGTGGCTACCCTCCGGTTTAAAGATCTAAAAAATGACCCTCTCGATGTTGCCTTGGTATGATCTTAAAACCTTAGAGTGGTTACTAAAGTATCTTGCGCAGTTGCCTTTGTGATAGTAACGATGACCCTTCGAATGTCCCTTAAACATCTGACGATAGGGCTACCTACTCACTAATAATAGGATAGCACTGTCTAAAGGAAATGAGGAAAAGAATGAACCCTTTCGAGTAAAGTAGATAGTTCTTAGATGATGGCTCAAAAACAATTTTTCACGTACACAAAACTCTTTCCAAAAACATTTTCAAAACACTTTGTATACGTTCTCAACAATACGAGAAACATTACAAAGTTCACCGCACTAAGGCGTCTTTTCAAAAACTTTTTAAAACACACAAAACACAAGGCATTTTCAAATGAGCTAGCATCTAAGATCCCATAGATAACTACAGATGGAAAGGGTGCTAACACCTTCCCTTTCCATAATCTACCCCCCTTACTCAGAAATAATATCGAAAGGTCTTTTTCTGTTCTTTTCACCCTTTCCTTTATTGGATAAAAGAAAAGTTGGTGGCGACTCTTGCTTACCGCAAATTTTTCAAATACAAATGCAAAACCAGTATAACAGTCGATTCTGCCATCGTATTACAGAACTGGGGACTCGGCTGGGGTTATATAAAAAGTGGGGTTAGCTTATAGTTAGATCATTTTAAATTTTCTTTCCTTGTGTGTTTTATATGCTTTATTTTTAAGGGTTTGCTGGGGTTACTGTTAAAGATCCTATACTCGGATCTGGGGCACCTTTTAGGTAAGCAGCAATAGATCATGGAGATTGTACGACGTAGACCAATATGGTTGAATGGATGGTTGTGTTAGTGTGACACATTTGTTAGTACCAGTATCCCTTTTGTTAAATCGAGGAGAATACGGGGCCGCTGTGTGGTGTCATAAAGCACTAATTGACCTTAGAACCTTAGTTGAACAAACTTAGCCATTAGAAAAGTAGTGAGATAGACGGATTTAGTATAAAGATGAAGATTGGTTGATACTCGATATTGCACTCATTGAGATCGGACTTTTGGGATATTTTGGCCGCGAGAAATGATCGTCTGAGCTGAAATAATGTCTGATAAAGAAAGATCAGTGATATTGAGACTCCTTAGAACCCGATTATTTTTCTAGGATAGGTTTAACCAACTAAACTTGAAGATGGTATTTACCTATAAACCCCATGCAAGCCTAAATCTAAGGTCTTGTGTGTTTTTCTTGTGTGTGATTAGTTTGTTCAAACATAACACCGTGCATCATAACATCCATTTAAATTTCACTAACCATTTCAAGGACCAAGGGAATTTATCTTTGTTCTGTTTTACAGATCATGTCTTCTGTTTGTAGAAACACCATCTGAATTAGCTTTGTGAGAATACCTCTCTAACTTAAAGAGCTGGTATCAAGGGTTCCTGAGACTTCCTCGTTGAGCTGGTATCAAGGGTTCCTGAGACTTCCTCGTTCACCAAGAAATATGGTCGACTTCTCAACCTAGTTACCTCAAGCTATGATGAGAAGATGATGGGTGTACTCTTTCAGTTCTTTGACCCTAAACACCATTGCTTCACGTTTCCTGATTAACATTTGGTACACACCATATAAGAGTTATCTTAATTATTGGGTGTACCTATTATTGATCAGGTGCATTTCACCGGTTATGAGAAAGCTCCAAAGCCAGAGGCCATTGCAGTAGCCTTGGATATGAAATGATCTGATGTTATATCCAACTGGGAAACAAGAAGCAGAGTCAAGTGTTTCCTATTTAATTTCCTATTAGAAAAGGCTCAATTGTTTTGGGATGATTTGGATTTCCAAGCTTTCGAAGAAGTCATGGCTCTTCTAATCTATGGGTTAGTACTATTCCCTAATCCGGACTTACTCATAGATATGAATGCTGTCAAGATTTTCCTCTCTCGTAATCCTATGCCTACTTTGCTTGGATATATCTTGCATTCCCTTCACACTCGTACCATGAAGAGAAGAGGGGCTCTGATGTGTTATGTACCATTTTTGTCTAGGTAGTTTATTTTGCACCTCCCTCAATCAAGATTGAAGAACGAAGAAAGTTTGGGTTGGTCGCAAAGGATAATGTCACTTTCTCACTCGGATACTCTTTGGTAATCCCGGTCTATGGGAGATATTTCTATCATCGAGCGCTGTGAGGAATTCCCTAATGTCCCACTCCTTGGAATTAGGGGAGGTATCACTTATAATCCTTCTCTGGCACTACGACAGTTTGGTTATGCTCGAAGGGATGGTCTCCATGATATGCTTATCCAAGGCATTATGTTCAACTACGAGGATGATGTTCAAAGGTATCGTCAAAGGTGCATACGAGCTTAGGGTATTGTAAACAAGGTTGATAGCAAGACTTTGGGGCATAATAATTCCATTCCTATGGAGCCTTATCTCAAATGGGTATGAGCTCGCGCCCAAAACCTTTTGATGCCATATACAGTCATCTTGCCAGTGATTGTGGAGCCTATCACCGAAAGATATGTTCCTTATGCAGTTCTCTATCCTAACATGCCCACTGATCTTGAAGAGTTGTAGAGGTCCTAGATTCAGATGAAAGAAGAACGGGATACCTTTAGAGCTCAATTCTATACCAGTGAGAAGAAAGTGTTGGAGCTTACGAAGCAACTTCACGAAGAAAAATTCTTAATGTCTATCTCGGCACGAAGAGGAAGCTCCCATGGGAGACTTGATTCTTAGGTTTTAGGAGTTTTTAATTTCAATTGTAAGCCTAAAAGGAAGTTGTAATTTGAATTGTACTAATAAAATCTTTGTTTCATTTTGGTTCGAAAATTTAAATTTCTCGAAGTCCTTGAAAACATCGCATAAACATGTCATACACATCATTACATAAGAAAGTATTTCAAGACAGGTTTCTTATCTTTTCGCTGTTTATTTCAGAAAAAATAAATGGCTCTCGCACAAACAGTTAAAGATCTTCAAGCACAGAACGCTCAATTCCAACAGATGTTCCTAGCTCTGGCTAAGGGGCAAGAAGATCTGAAAGCTCTCATCATCGAGGAGAAGACAAAGAAGGCAAAGAAACCAGCTGGCGTCTTGAATATGGGAAGAAGATTTAGAGGACCAGCCAAGCGAGCTTTAGAATTGACAACTTCATCAATTGAGGGGGGATAATCAGGAAGAAGAGAATAAGAAGACAAAAGAAGAAGACAATAACCCAACGACTGATGAAGAGGAAGCAAACTATGATGAAGAATAATATCCTCATGCTAATGACAAGTATAAACAACTGGAGGATCTTCTCAATGCTTTATAGATTCAGAGGGTACCTGGTATGAATTTTGAAGAGTTAGGACTAGTCTCAGGGGTGGTCATCCCACAGAAATTCAAAGTTCCCGCATTTGCAAAGTATGACGGTGTTTCCTATCCCAAGTTGCATTTAAGATCTTATGTCAAGAAGATCCAACCCCACACGGCTGACAGGAATTTATGGTTTCATTTCTTCCAGGAGAGTTTGTCATGGAAGCAGTTGGAATGGTTCTATCAATTGGAAGGAACCAACATTCGCAATTGGGAAGATTTGGTTGCTGCTTTTTACAAGCAGTACCAATACAATGCTGACCTCGCTCCAACCCGTACGCAACTCCCAAGCATGTATATATGTTCTAGTGAGGGTTTCAAAGATTATGCCCTAAAGTGGAGAGATCTTGCAGGAAGAGTCCAGCCTCCTCTGTCTGATAGTGAGTTGGTAGATATGTTCTTGGTTACTTTGTCAGGCCCATTTTTCAACCATCTGATCGGGAGCTCTTCAGCTGGATTCACCGAGCTGATATTGACAGGAGAACGAGTAGAAGATGGCATCAAAAGTGGAAAAATTCAAGGGGTTGCATCTTCAACTGATGTGAAGAAGCATTTAAGTGGGAAGAAGGAAGTTAGTGCTGCCTATGGCCAGAGAAATCAGGGTAAAGATGAACACCGTCCGACGGTAGGGGCTGTAATGATCTCTAACCCTGCACCAACTCAATGATAAAACAATCAGTGCAGGAAGGATGCGCCTTGAAGAAAATTCACAAGACTCAACATGCCTTTATCTCAGGTATTACATCATCTAATGAAGTCTAGCTTGGTCACTCCGAGGGAGCCTCCTCAAAATCCAAACATTGCATCTCCCCGTTATAATCCAAATGCTCGGTGTGCCTACCACTCCAACAGTCAAGGGCATGATACAAATGATTGTTGGGCTCTGAAGAATAAAGTTCAGGATCTTATTGAATCAAAGGAGATTGAATTTGACCATTCTGAAACCCCCAATGTGATAATTGCACCCATGCCCAAGCACAACCAATGTATCAATATTGTTGATTGTTACCTGTTTGTTTCTTATATTAATGAACTAACTACTTCTCTTCCAGTGGTTAAGGAGAATCTCTTATAAGCTGGTTTATTTCCAGGTTGTGGTGAAGATTTCTACCATTGTGCGTCTCTACCTAATGGTTGCATATTGCTGAAGATGGGTGTCCAATGGCTGATGAACAACAAGGAAATTCTATTTTAGAAGACCCCCTCTATGAAAAGTCTAAGATGTGAAGATGTGTCAATCATTACCATTTCCAACAATCCTCCCCGAGTCTCCTCTAAAGGCCCTATCAGGATTACATCCACTCCTAAGATTGGTCCTTTAATTATCACCTCTCCTGGGCCAGTACCATATACCTCTAACAAGATTGCTCCTCGGAACTATGGAGCTGACGTCTACTACCATGGAATCAAGCAAGACCTATTGTTTATTAAAAATGAAGTTAATAAAGATGTTGATCCTAACATTGACAACATTCTTTGGACCAGTAAGATTATCAGAAGTGGAAGGATTTTCTCTCCTGAAATCTCCCCAAAGGTTGTTTCCACTCCTGTTATTATTCCTGCTAATACTCCTATTGTTACTCCTGTTTCTACTCCTATTGTTACCACTGTTTTTATTCCTGCTACTTAATTAACGGAGACTCGGGGCAAAGAAGTATCGGTGGAGCCTGCCCGGATGGAGGCACCCAAAGAAGCCATTCATGAGGCCTCCAAGCAAGAAATGGAGGAAATATTGAAGATTATACAGAAAAGTGACTATAATATTATGGAATAATTAAGGTAAACCCCCTCAAAAATTTCAATGCTGGCCTTTTTGTTATGCTCTGAAGCTCATGCTAAGGCTTTAGTGAAGTTCCTAATGTCTGCTCATGTGCCGCGAGAGACTTCTGCCAACCAATTCGAGAACTGTGTTGCTAGTCTGACTACTGACAACAGACTCGGTTTCTCTGATGCTGATTTGACGCCCAAGGGAAGGAAGCATAATGATGCCCTGCATGTCTCTATTGAGTGCAGGAGTACTAATCTAGTTCATGTGCTTATTGACACTGGCTCATCTATGAATGTTCTACCCAAGAATTCCCTATACATATTGGATTATGAAGGACTTACATTGAAGCTCAACAATATTGTGGTGAGGGCTTTTGATGGTTCCAAGAGAATGGTACACGGGGAGGTGGACATTCCCATTAAAGTTAGTTCCTAGACTTTCGATTCTACTTTCTATGTGATTGACATTCACACGTCTTACTATTGCTTATTAGGACGCCCTTGGATTCATGGGGTCAGTGTTGTCACTTCCACTTTGCATCAGATGTTAAAGTATCCGGTTAAAGGAAAGATTGTTACAGTCCATGGCGAGGAAGAGTATATGGTGAGCCATTTGAACTATTTTAGATATGTCGAGATGGACGACGAGTTCATTGAGACCCTCTGTCAGAACTTTGAAGAGGTTCCTCAGACGATTTCTGTTACCAAAGCTGCTACCTTTGTTCCAAAGATTACCATACCTCCACTGAAAATGGCTTCTCTAAAAGATGCTAAGGCTATATTTGAAGAAGGTGGGTGTACTATTTGGGGACAACTACCTGAAATCTCCTATAAGTCTGACAAATTTGGTTTGGGTTTCACTTTAGCAGCTCAAAAACCTGTTCGCCGTGCTCACACCGGAGGATCACCACTACGCATCAGCAACCATTGAGTCAATGTTGTGGAAGACACTGACAATGGTTATGACCTTGACAATTGGATCTTCCCTACTACCAGCGGTGGACTCAATAATTGGATGGCTAGAGACTCTGTGCCTATTTATTTTATCCAGGAGTATTTGTTTTTTCTGTTTTTAAGGATATGTAATTTATTAACAATTTCAACTCTAAAAGCCTTGTGTCCTACCCGAGACACAACGGTCTATTTGTGACGGTTATCACACTTCATATTCATATGTTATTAATAAATCATTGGACATTTTGCATATAAATTTTACGCTCTTTATCTTTCTTTATTTTTGTCAAAATAGTTATCCTCTCTTACACATCCATATATCAAATTGAAGATTCACATCCACCCTGGATCCCATTGATAACGGTTCTGCTATTTCCAGTTATGACTTTGAAAATCCGATCTACCAAGCCGAGGACAAAGATGATGAAGATTATGAAGTACCAGGAGAATTTGCTAAACTATTACAGCAAGAAGAAAGAGCAATACAACCTCATGAAGAGCCGGTCGAGACAGTAAATTTGGGTACTGAGGAGAATAAAAAGGAAGTCATGATAGGTGCCAACTTGGAGAATGGTGTCAAAGAACAGTTAATTCAGATGTTACGTGACTACGTTGAGATCTTTTCCTAGTCATACGAAGACATGTCGGGGCTGGATACTGATATCGTGGTTCATCATCTGCCAACGAAAGAAGACTGCCCTTGAGTAAAGCAAAAGGTTCATCGTATGCATCCTGAGATGTCAGAAAAGATCAAAGTTAAAGTCATGAAACAATTCAATGCCGGATTCTTAGTTGTTACTTCTTATCCACAATGGGTTGCAAACGTGGTATCGGTACCTAAAAAGGACAGTAAAGTGCGTTTGTGTGTGGATTACAGAGATTTAAATATGGCGAACCCCAAAGATGACTTCCCACTTCCCCATATTGATGTTATGGTTGACAACACCGCATAACATAAGATATTCTCCTTCATGGACGGTTTCTTTGGTTATAATCAGATTAAAATGGAACCTGAAGAAGTGGAGAAAACCACTTTCGTCACACAATGGGGCACTTTCTGCTACAAGGTTATGCCATTTGGGTTGAAGAACGCTGGGGTAACCTATCAATGTGCTATGGTAGCTTTGTTTCATGATATGATCCATCATGAAATAGAGGTCTACATCGATGATATGATAGCTAGGTCTCAGAGTGAAGAAGAGCACCTTGATCACCTACAAAAGCTATTTGAAAGACTGAATAAGTATAAGTTAAGACTGAATCCAAACAAGTGTACCTTTGGGGTAAGATATGGTAAGCTCTTAGGTTTCATTTTCAGTGGAAAAGGTATTGAAGTAGACCCTGCAAAGGTTAAAGCTATACAATAAATGCCAACTCCTCGCACTGAGAAGGATGTTAGAGGATTCTTGGGAGGTCTAAACTACATTTCCCGATTCATTTCCCACCTAACTGCTACTTGTGAGCCAATCTTCAAGTTACTGAAGAAAGATCAAGCAGTGAAGTGGAATAACAACTGTCAAACTTCCTTTGACAAAATCAAGGAATATCTTCAAGAACCTCCAATTTTGATGCCGCTAAGTGAAGGAAGACCTTTGATCATGTACTTAACAATATTAGAGAATTCAATGAGGTGTGTGTTGGGGCAGCATGACGAGTTTGGTCGAAAAGAGAATGTAATATATTACCTTAGCAAAATTTTTACTGATTATGAAACAAGATACTCACTGCTCGAGAAAACTTGTTGCGCTTTGGCATGGGATGCTCGCCGACTAAGATAATATATGTTGACTCACACTACCTTATTAATATCTATGTTGAAAAAAGATATGAAGAATGTTATAAGCAATTTATTTTTGCTTTCAACCTTAAAAGGTCGATCTCCAGCCTTGATACATGATTTCTTGGTGTGTTCCTTGTGAAGGGAACTTATGTGCTACCAGATGTTGGAACATCAAACCAGCAGATTATGCAGAATCTTATTAGTTAAAGGTATGGCATAGTAGATGCTTGGGTTCTAAACAAATGTGTATTGATCACTTATGTTTGAAACCTACTCCTAATCTGGAAGAGGAGGTATCTGTGTTTTGTGTCTAAGAAGTTTTTATGATAGAAACATGTCTTTGATAAAGTATGTTGGTCAGGACACGATTAACATATTGGGCACTCATTAGATTAGTTTATTTATGATTTAAGTGAAGTAGGAGTGTAGAGGTTGTGCTTTGTTTTTATGTGGAGGCTTGATAACGGTATCTCATCTAGATACTTTTTATGTGGAGGTCAAGCTCAAATATCAAGGAGATTTTCTCTAACATCTGGAAGATCCTTCTGACCAAAGGAGACAGATTTATGGATTCCTTTTTATGGCCATGGAACATATTCTGTTTAGAGAGGAGTTATTGGCATGTACCAACCACAGGATGTGAAGCTATTGGAAGGTAGGATGTATGATTCTCAAGGAATTCCTAGTAGTTAATAAGGGGGAATCCTTAATCTGAAGCTAGAAGAACTTGAAGAAATGTCTGACATAATGTCTTGACATCTTTGTATTGAGAATTTATTTTTCTCAATATGCCTAGTGGTAATTTTCATTAACAGGATAAATATTGTTTACTCAAACTTGATATCACTTATCAAGTCTATGAGAGCATGGAACTCTTTTTTTTTGTTGTGGAAAGGTCTTTTAAGGGCTGTGTGCATTGGAGATGTATCAACCAAAATTATGTGGTTGATTGGTGTTTGCACTATTGAAGTGTCATCCGAGTCACCTAAGATGAGCATTTCAGATTTATGTCTGGAGTAAGGAGAAGGAGTTTGTTTTGGAACCAAAGGAGTACGGTTTCTCGGTATCTGCATTATAAGGTTCTCCTTAAGCTAGAGTTCAGTTACGTGGAGTCCTCACATAATGGAACACTTATTTTTGCAAGGATTTAAGGGCATCCTTATGTTTTGGAAGATTGGGAGAAGCAGACTTAGCCTGAACAATCTGCTTGTGACGTATATGCCATGGATGTTGAATTCTACTCCAGATACCTGTGAGAGGGAATCTCCTCTTTTGGTGCAGAAGAATGGCATCTAACACCTCAAAGTCAGATAAGAGGTATGTGTTTATTAGAAGAAATTTTTCTTGAGGTGTGCATGCTCCGCATGTTTTTTGGTCTGAGTTTGAATGTTGATTAGCTACTGAGGGTTGATCCTCTTGTTTCCCTTTTAAGTTTTATGTATGGATTACTATGGGTATTGTCTCTAAATCCATAGTAAATGATCAAGTCCATGTGTTTGAGACTGATGTCAGATCTCTTGTTGGAACATCATCTCAAAGTGTGTTTTACTCCTTCAACTGAGGAAGTTGTTGTTGTCCAGAGTGGAGTTTAAGGTCAAGCCACTGACCTAATCAGGAATATTTTAGGGTGTGAATTAATTTCATCAGTAGTGTAAGTACAAAGTGCGCCTAAGAGGGGGGTGAATTAGGTACTTTAAAAAAAATTTTGGTTTTAGTGATGATGGATATTATTTTTCTAGTTTATGGTGAGTTTATGAAAGAGTAAAGTACAAAAAAATAAAGAGACACAAGCGATATATCCTGGTTCCCCTCACAGTCCGAGAGTACTCCAGTCCCCTTTCAACATGAAAGAGTTTTCCTTATAGTGGCAAACTTAAACAAGAACTACCCAAAACCAAGAACAATCCTCTTGGACCAAGAAAAATCCTCTTAGATTTTTACTATGTCAACAATGAGAACAATCATCTCAAAGTTACTTTACTTGTATCGAATAATCCTGGAAAAACAAGATTTACAAAACCACTTGAACTTATTTTCAACAATCCTGAAAAATAAGCAAGTATATAGCAATATTTGATTTGAGTGAGTTTGAGTAGCAATGATCACTTTGAGTGATTTAATCAATGAATTGATCTTCTCTTCCAATGAAAATAGTAAACAATGACTCAAGATATATAATGCTCAAAGTTTTCTGGTTGACAATATGTGAAAGTATGCAGAAAACGTGTGTATGAAAATGTATAACAGCTTGAGTTTGTTTTTTGAAAATTTTGAAAATATGATTGGAAGAGGTACTTAAAATGATTTTGAAAATGAGTATTTATATGTTCATAGCACCCTTTTGAAATAGCATAAAATTCTGCAAATGACTCATGAACAATTGCCAAGATTTAGTGAAAGGTTTACATGAATTGGTGTTATGAACAGGCACGAGTAAAGCTGTTATTTTTCAAAATCGTTCAGCATGCAATCGATTGCACTCTTATTTAAATAGATTGCACGGGGTTTTAACATCTAGAATTCAAATATTTTAAGTGAGCAATCGATTGCACAAGTGTGTAAATCGATTGCACTTGAAGTCAGTAGCAAAAATTAGTTGAGAGCAATCGATTGCACTTAGAAACAATAGCCAATGCATTGAAAAATTGAAGCATGCAATCGATTCCACCAATATGCAAATCGATTGCACCCAAGTAAAAATTGAATTTTTTCTTAGAAAACTTGAGTAAAAGTTTGGACAATATAAAATATTTCTTTTGACCATTGAGCATCTATGTCTTAACTTCAAAGTAAGTATTATGATTATACCTTGAAATTTGCTAAGTGCTTGAACCAAAGACTTTATCCACAAATGCTTTTAGCTTGATCAATAATCTTTTCCTTCTTATCAAAATGGTTTGTCTTCATAAAAAAAAAGTTAATTTGAGAAGCTTGATTTTACATTCTCCCGCTTTTTGATGCGTTGTAATTTCCGAAAAGAAGCTTCTCTACCTAAGATGCATAACTCCATCTTTGTATGAGAAGGTTGGAATCCTTTGAATTTATTCATCTTGGTTGAAGAGTACCTTAGAAATTTAAGATAGGAAATATACAAGCATAAAGTTCCACATCCTTCTCCCCCTTTGACATTATCAAAAAGAAGGGAAAGATGAAATAAAGATGTATAATAATAAAACGACATTGAAAAAACTTAATCAATAATGCATCACAAATAGTCATATACATAGTCATATCAAAATAGCAATTACAAAGAAATCTGAACAACAACAGATAAAACATAGCATAATGGAATAAAGACATAACAGAAAAATAGTAGAAATAACAAAGTTGGACAGAACTTTATGGTTGATTCATGTCACGATTGTTATAGAACCAAGATCCTTGATTGGGAAATTATTTTTGTAGAGGAGTTTCTGTTTAATGTTGTGGAGGTGCATTAGGATTATTAGGGTCATATGGAGGTGTGTGAAGATGAGAGTAAAGGTAGGAAAATTATTGATTCACATCTGTGCGAAAATCATTGATCCAGGTCATTGTGGAGTCGTTGATAGCATTCCATTGGTTGTTGATGTTGGTGTTGAATGTAGAAAACTGTTGAGTCATGAAGTTAATCACATCTTAATTACTTGGACCAACAGGAGCAGGTTGAGGAGGTACAACTTCACCACCTTCAACTTCTTGATCCTTTCCTTCATCACCAACCACATATTCACCAATCTAAGTTATAGTTTTCATTTCTCGATTATAGTGAACACCCATTCTTGAATCAACATTTTTGATTGAAATATTATGCACATTTGGATCCATATTAACTCTTTCAAAACCAGCAAAATCAACTCCAAATTCTTCCATAATTAAAGTAACAAAGTAATAATATGGTAGAAATTTTGACTTTGCATCAACCCTCAGCATATGAACCATTATGAGCCTTTCCTAATTAACGCTTATACCTTTCTTCCTTGCGTAGATCAGCTGCATTCCAAATCGGTCACAGTGCAGTGGTTTCCAGCCCGTGGAAACATAATATAGACCATGAAATAATGAAATAGTCTATCGTCTATAAGAAAGTTACCTGCACTCCATGAGTCTCTAGATGGAATGACTCCTCCTAGACCATGAATTCTTTTAGCACGGAATTCAGCTTCGCTCAATCTGTCAATGCTGTAATAAAATTCCTTTTTCCTGTAATCATTCCATGCTTCGTTTTCAGGATCGTACAAAGAACTTCCAGTATAGGGAATATGTAGAATCTCACCAACAATCTCAGGGGTTAGAGAGATTCTTGTACCCAACACATATGTAACCATCTTGCCTTTGTGAGGAGTCAAAATGCTGAAGAATACTCTTACCAGATCCGGATAGTATGGACCAAATAATGAAATTAGTGGTTCCATTCCATATGCAGTTCAATCATTCTAAAAAGAAAAACATTCATGATGGAAAGATAATAGCATACCATATTTTGGAGTAGACATTATATTTCTTTGAAAGTCCTTTTTAAATCTTGCTTCTTGATCTACAGTGAGAGTTGAGATTAATGGATTCTCTGCAGAAGATGAACCAACTTTCTTGTTCCATTTCTCTGTAGCTGGCACCTTTTGTTTTTTCCTTGATGCCATGAGTAAGGTGTTTTTAGGGTTTGGAAGGTTTTAGGTTTTGAGAGGAAGATGTTTGATGAGCTGAAATTTGGATATGATTTATGAGTAAATAGAAATGAGTGGGTTGTATTATATGTAATGAAGTTTAATTGATTTTTCAATAATAGAGGTGAGCTTAGGAATATGAGAGAGAGGAATTCTAACCAACAAATATTTCTATCGTAAAAGCATGTTACAGTGGGTGCAATCGATTTACATACAGATGCAATCGATTTGCACATAAAACAGAATCAAAAGAAAACTGAAATGCACAGTGTGCAATCAATTTGAACTATGGTGCAATTGATTTACACTAAAACAGAAAGGTCAAAAATAAAAACATACAGTGAGCAGTCGATTTACACTATTGTGCAATCGATTTGCATCAACCAAAAATGATCAAAAACATATTTTTCTTAAACTTAAACACCACTTAACATATATATTCACATATAACAAGGTTAAAAAAAGTATATAAAAGCATAAAAAGGATAGAAAGCACCTTATATGTCGTGTTCATCAAGAATGCAAACTTCTCATCGAATGTTGTAAAACGGTTCTCTTGCCAATGGTTTAGTGAAGATATCGGCAAGTTGATTATGAGTATCTACAAATGTGACCTCGACATCTCCTTGAAGTACATGATCACGAAGGAAATTATGTCCTATGTCTATGTGTTTGGTTCTTGAATGCATGACCGGATTCTTTGTAATGTTTATTGCACTTGTATTGTCGTAGCGTAGAAGAATGCATCCTAGATTGAGTCCGTAGTCACGAAGTTGTTGCTTGAGCCACAATACTTGAGCGCAACTACTACCCACTGCAATATATCCTGCTTCGTCCGTGCTAAGAGCAACGCATGCTTGTTTCTTACAAGCCCATGATACTAATGCATTTCCAAGGATGTGACAAGTACCACTTGTGCTTTTTCTATCAGTTTTACAACCTGCATAATCCGCGTTAGAATAACCAACTAAATTACAAACACTACCTTTAGGATACCATAATCCAACATTTGTTGTTCCTTTGAGATACTTCATGATCCGTTTCACCGCCATGAGATGAGATTCCTTTGGATTTACTTGAACTCGAGCACATAGACAAACACTAAACATTATGTTAGGACGGCTTGTCGTCAGATATAATAAGGAGCCAATCATACCTCGATATTTTGTAATGTCAATGGAAACACCTAATTCATCTTGATCAACATATGTACTAGAACCCATTGGTGTAGACATTTCCTTACAGTTATCCATGTCAAATATTTTCAATAGTTCCTTGTAATACTTGGATTGGTTGATGAAGATGCCATCCTTTAATTTCTTGACTTGAAGTCCAAGAAAATATTTCATTTTACCCATCATGGACATCTCAAATTCTCCTTGCATCATTGCTGAAAATTCTTCACACATTTCTTTATTTGAAGATCCGAAAATGATATCGTCAACATAGAATTGAACTAGCAAAGTGTCACCTTTGATTTTCTTAATAAACAATGTCTTGTCAACTTTACCCTTTTCAAAACCTTTTTCGCATAGGAAGTTACTTAGCCGATCGTACCATGCCCTTGGTGCTTGTTTCAAACCATATAGAGCTTTTCTCAATTTAAATACATGAGATGGATTCTTGAAATCTTCGAACCATGGAGGTTGCTTAACATAGACTTCTTCATTGATATATCCATTTAAGAATGCGCTTTTGACATCCATTTGGAAAAGCTGAAAATTTAAAGAACAAGCATAGGCAAGTAAAAGACGGATAACTTCTAACCTTGCAACCGGAGTGAAAGTTTCTTCAAAATCTATTCCTTCTTCTTGATTGTAGCCTTGTGCTACCAACCTTGCTTTGTTTTGAACAATTATTCCATTTTCGTCAAGTTTGTTTTTAAACACCCATCTTGTTCCAATAATGTGTTTATTGCTTGGCCTACGGACAAGTTCCCAAACTTGATTCCTTTTAAATTGATTTAACTCTTCTTGCATAGCAATAATCCATTGGTCATTGTCTAAGGCTTCATCAACTTTGTAAGGTTCAATTTGAGAGACAAATGCCATGTTTGGACGAGCATCTTTGAGATTTAGTCTTGTTGTCACACCTTGACTTATATCACCAATTACTTTATCGATAGGATGATCTCTATGAGTTCTCCATTATTTTGGTAGATCATTTAAATTTGATTCTTGTTGGGGTGATTCTTCTTGTTAAATTGGTTGATCTTTGGAATTATTTTCTTGAGGACCTTCTAGTATTTCATCATCATCATCATTACAAACAATATTATCCTCCTTGGAGGGGTTAGAATCATCAAAAGATACATGCATTGATTCTTCAATTGTTAAAGTTCTTTTGTCATAAATTCTATATTCCTTACTAGAAAGATAGTAGCTAAGAAAAATACCTTCATAGGATTTTTCATCAAACTTACCAAGGTTATCTTTGTCGTTGTTTAAGACAAAGCATTTGCAACCGAAAACGTGAAAGAAAGAAATGTTTGTTTTCCTCCCTTTGAAAAGTTCATATGGAGTTTTCTTCAAGATTGGTCTTATGTTAACTCTATTGCTAACAAAACATATCGTGCTCACCGCATCCGCCCAAAAATATTTTGGATGATTTGAATCGCTAAGCATCGCTCTTGCAAGCTCTACAAGAGACCTATTCTTTCTTTCCACCACTCAATTTTTGTTGAGGAGTCCTTGGTCTCGAGAAGTTGTGAGATATTCCATGTTCTCCACAAAATTCTTCAAATAGAGCATTTTGAAATTCTCCGCCATGATCACTTCTTATGGAGGCAATTGTTAGAGACTTATCATTTTGAATTTGTTTAGCATACATCTTGAACGCCATGAATGTGTCACTTTTCTGCACTAAAAAGAATGTCCAAGTATATCTATAGAAATCATCAATAATAACCAAAGCATATACATTACCTTCGAAACTTCTTGTTCTTGATGGACCAAATAAGTCCATATACAATAATTGTAGTGGCATTGTAGTAGACACCACATTCTTAGATTTGAAAGTTGATTTTGTTTGTTTCCCTTTTTGACAAACATCACAAAGTGTATCTTTGACAAAATTTCTCTTAAGAAACCCAATGACAAGATCATGCTTGATTAGTTTATCCAAGTGTTCCATGTGAATATGAGCAATTCTTTTGTGCCAAAGCCAAGAATCATCGTTGTTCGTCGTGAGACATTTTACCTTCAAATATGGATCATCAAGGGAAATCGTGAATATATTATTAATTATTTTACCTTTAAGTATAACCTCATGCGTGACTTCGTCTTCTATCAAACATTCATCTTTTATGAACTTGATCTTGAAGCCTTTGTCACAAAGTTGGCTAATACTAAGAAGATTGTGCTTTAGTCCTTCAACATAAAGAACATCTTCAATGGATGTGAAAGGTGGATCACCAAATTTGACTTTTCCAAGAATTCTTCCCTTATTATTGTCTCCATAAGTGACAAAACCCTTGGCCTTTAGTACTAGACTTGAAAATTGGTTTAAGTCTCCCGTCATATGCTTTGAACAACCACTATCAAGATACCAAAGATTTCATGTGGTCTTCAAGCATACCTGTAAAACAAATTAGGTTTTGTTAGGTACCAAAGTTTCTTTGGGTCCTTCATGATTAGTACCTTTCTTTACACACACATAATGCCCACTTGCCATACTAAAGTTTCTAACATAACAAGCATTAGGTGTATGACCTTTAATACTACAATAAAAACAAGTAGGTTCAAAGTTACTTCTATATCTAGAAGGATAAGATTTCTTCTTAGGAAATGTTTTCTTTTTAGGATAGTGATGAACCACTTTAGGTTTGTTCACTTTCTCTTTGAATGATTGATCACTAGCCTTAACAAAGATAGTTTTATTTGAACTTGGTTTTGAAAACTTTGAATATCCAAGTCTACTTTTATCATTGGAATATCTTTGTTGGCTAAGAACACCTTCCAATCCAATTTGAACTTTTTCATATCTTTCAATAAATCTTTTTAATTGGACAATTTGGAAAGATAGTGATTCATAATTTTTGCATACAAAATTATATTTTTGTTCATCACTTAATTTCTGTTTTTTTTCTTTGAAATCTTTTTCCATAGATTCACATTTTTCTTCTAAAGATTAAATTTGTTTCTTTTGAGATGAAATAGTTTTATACAAAATTTTTCATTCATTTAATAGTTCATCTATAGCACCTTATGCATCACTATCAAAAAGAGAAAATTCATTACTAACCTCATCATCTTCATTATCAGAATGGTGTGAGGCCATCAATAATAGATTTGCACTTTCATCACTATCGGAATCGGACGAAGAACTTATTTCATTATCCTCCCATGCAACATAGGCCTTTTTGTTCTTAAATTCCTTTTTTCTTTTGAAGCCACCTTTCTTGGAGAGTTTTGGACAATCCGGCTTGATATGACCTTGCTTACCGCATTCATAACATGTGACTTCTTGTGTTGACGTGGAAGCTTCCCTTTTCTTAAATTGTTTCTTTCTTTTTGCATGAGAAAGGGGTTTGTCATTTCTATCAAAAAACTTACCAAGCCTTTTAACAAGAAGCATGAAATTTTCATCTTCTTCCGGAATGTCTTCCTTTTCAACTTCCTTGGAATCAATCTTTAAGGCAATATTCTTGGATTTATTCTCTTGATTTTCATGCTTTTCAAGTCTTCCGAGTTTCGTTTCATATTCTTGAAGTTTTCCAAACAATGTTGCGGAAGTCATTGAAGAGAGACTTTTCTTTTCTGAGATAGCTGTTAACTTTGGTTGCCATTCCTTACTTAAGGATCTAAGTACTTTCAGATTTAGTTCATCATTCTCCAAGGTCTTACCAAGAGCACTTAGATGATTTGTCAAGTGCACGAATCTCTTTTGCAAGTCAAGGATGGTTTCTATGGGATGCATTCGAAATAACTCGTATTCTTGACTCAAAGTATTTAGTCTTGATCTTTTAACTTCAATAGTTCCTTCATGAGTTTGTACCAAGGTATCCCATATTTCTTTCGTTGTTTTACATGCCGAGACACGGAAGAATTCATCCATGCTAAGTGCACCTTGAAGAAGATTTATTGCCTTTTTTATCATAGAAAACCTTCTTCTTATCATCTTCATCCTATGCAGCTTTAAGCTTTGATGAGTTAGCACCATTGATTACCGTTATAGGAATAAATGGACCATTCTCGACGACATCCCATATTTCTTCTCCTTGTCCTTCTAGATGTGCCTTTATGCATATTTTCCAGAAGTCAAAATATTCACCACAAAATAAAGGAGGCTTGTTGTTACTACCACCATCTCTGAAAACGAGATTTTGATTTGCCGAAGCCATTCTGGATCTTTTAGGAACAGGTTACCTATAACCTGCTCTGATGCCAATTGTAAGTACGAAGTGCGCCTAAGAGGGGGGGGGGGGGTGAATTAGGTACTTTAAAATTTTTATGGTTTTAGTAATGATGGATATTATATTTCTATTTTATGGTGAGTTTATTGAAGCGAAAAGTGTAGAAAAATAAAGAGACACAAGCGATATATCCGGGTTCCCCTCACAGTCCGAGAGTACTCCAGTCCCCTTTCAACATGAAAGAGATTTCCTTATAGTGGTAAACTTAAATAAGAACTACCCAAAACCAAGAACAATCCTATTGGACCAAGAACAATCCTCTTGGATTTTCACTATGTCAACAATGAGAAAAATCCTCTCAAAGTGACTTTACTTGTATCCAACAATCCTGGAAAAACAAGATTTACAAAACCACTTGAACTTATTTTCAACAATCCTGAAAAATAAGCAAGTATATAGAAATATTTGATTTGAGTGAGTTTGAGTAGCAATGATCACTTTGTGTGATTTAATCAATGAATTTATCTTCTCTTCCAATGAAAATAGTATACAATGACTCAAGATATATAATGATCAAAGTTTTCTGGTTGACAATATGTGAAAGTGTGTAGAAAATATGTGTATGAAAATGTATAACAGCTTGAGTTTGTTTTTTGAAAATTTAGAAAATATGATTGGAAGAGGTACTTAAAATGATTTTGAAAATGAGTACTTATATTTTCATAGCACCCATAACACCCTTTTGAAACAACATACAATTATGCAAATGAATCTTGAACAATTGCCAAGATTGAGTGAAAGGTTTTCATGAGTTGGTGTTATGAACAAGCATGGCTAAAGCTGTGGTTTTTCAAAATCGTTCAGCATGCAATCGATTGCACCCTTGTATAAATCGATTGCACGGGGTTTTAACAGATAGAAATTCAAATATTTTGAGTGAGCAATCGATTGCACAAGTGTGTAAATCAATTGCACTTGAAATCAGTAGTAAAAATTGATTGAGAGCTATCGATTGCACAAATATGCAAATCGATTGCACTTAGAAACATTAGATAATGCTTTGAAAAATTGAAGCATGCAATCGATTTCACCAATATGCAAATCGATTGCACCAAAGTAAAAATTGATTTTTTTCTTAGAAAACTTGAGTAAAAGTTTGGACAATATAAAATATTTCTTTTAGCATGTATGTCTTAAGTTCAAAGTAAGTATTATAATTATACCTTGAAATTTGCTAAGTGCTTGAACCAAAGACTTCATCCACTGATGCTTTTAGCTTGATCAATAATCTTTTCCTTCTTGTCAAAATAGTTTGTCTTCCTAAAAAAAAAAAGTGCATTTGAGAAGCTTGATTTTACAAGTAGGTTCCAGACGTATGTAGAAGAAGGATGTCAGACCAAATATCCTACCTAGTGTGAGAAGGTAGACTTATCTGATTAAGGGTAAATACTTTGACAGGATCTAAGTATTTGTTTATCCTCTAACGAGGTTGTGCATGAGACTGATGGTGAATAATTTTACGAGAGACTAAGTATTTATTTGAGGAGTTATGCAATTCTGCATTCTGAAAATTGTGTTTCAGAGAGTATGTGAGATTTTATTTCTCTCTATAGCATTCAGGTGTTTGGAAAAACCTGGATGAGTTGCACTGGCTATGTTCTATTGGGAGCTTCATAAAGCATTTCTGTGCATAATGAGTTCTTTGAATGATCAATTAATAACCAATGTAACTAGGTTCTTTAGTAAGAAGCTGATGTCCAAAATAATGTTGTAACATCATGATCTATGATGGCTGTTTTTTTTTATTGGGATTGTGCATGTGAAGTTGGATGCTCAAGCATTATTGTCAGAAGTGGCATTTCTAACTATGTGGATTAGAATGTGGAGATTCTAATCATGTCTACAATAGTATGCTTGGTGAATGCGTGACTTCTTTGTTGAAGACTCCACTAGTATCAGCAACTACTAGTGGATGTAAGGGAAGACGACTGCTGACAAATACTGAGGTTTGAGCAAAGTATTTTGAGGAGGTGGTTTTTCTTCTGCTGAAAGTCACTCTAGATAAGTGTTGATAATTTGGATCTTAGTAAATCTTTTAAGCAAACTAATAAGTTCTGAAAAATTGTGAGTGACTTCACACCTAGTATGCATGACATCTTGCATATTCAAAAGGTCATGATACAAAGTGTGGTTATGAAATGAGAGTGATCAGATGTTTCCTTGTATTGTAAATGAGTCACAGTACCTGGATGTATTCTCAAGAAGTAAGAGTATCTGATTCTGGTTTCACTCTATTAAGGGAGTCAGGGATCAACATATGTGGGAAAGTGATGTTCTTCAAACATGAAAGCATGAAGTCTTTCATGTGTTTTCATCTAGTGTTGAATTTTTCATCTTCAGCTAAATCATTGGTTATTCATGACAGGGGGAGTCATTTATTGGTCTGTGGATTGTTGCTGCAATGGTACATATATTGTTTAGTTCGCGTGTTGTTTAAGCTTGTGGAGATCTTATGCCTCTTACGAGGGTGTGATGTCAGACAACATGTTGTGACATTAGGAAATTTCTTGGTAATCTTGACAAGACATGGTTGGTCTTAGCCATGTGAAGATGGGTGATTGAATCAGGAGTTCACATATCTCTCTAGTGGTTAATTGTTTAGTCTGGGAGAATTTATTTTTCTCTATAGATTTTTTGAAGGTCTCTCTAAGGGTCTTTATTATTGAGAGATATCACAAATGTGATATTTTGATGTCTTGGTGTGCATCACAAAGTCTAAGTGAAAGGAGAACACTTAGAATCCAGTGGAATACATTGTGGTTGAAGATGTGTTGGTCAATGTTTGTGCATGCAATGTCTGACTAGATATCAGAATATTGTTTAGGACATATTTCCTGTATGACCAACAAGGTGAAGGTGTGAAAAACACAAGAAAGGGGGGTTTGAATTGGGTTTTTAAAATAAAAACTTTTCTTTAAAAATATTCCCCTTTAAGTTAAAATCCTTTTCCTTCACTCTTGATAATAATAATAAGTAAGAACAAGAAGTAAAGAACAATGTATGTTTAAACTAGTTCACTTGAACATTATCAAGCTAGTCTAGTTCATCCACCAAGGTGATTTCACCTCACTCAGTCGAGGACTTAATTCACTATAAGCAAACTAATTACAATTTGCACAAGCTACCCGCAAGTGACTAACAACCTCTAAGAATCACAAGTCCTAGACTTCTTAAGGATACATACCTACCCAGTCCCTTAAGGAATATCAAAAAATAATTAACCTGATTTTTATAATGCACAAGCTACCCGAAAATGACTAACAACCTCTACAACTCGCAAGTCCTAGACTTCTTAAGGATACATACCTACCCGGTCCCTTAAGGAAAATCAAACAACTGTTTGAATACAAGTTTTGTTTACAAGAATATTGCTTCTACACAAGCTGAATATCTAAACTATTTTAAGAATATTGACTTAAGAGTATGAAAGCTATGAACAACATTTACGCGTGAATATTCAACAAATTGGAAGTTTTCTCTCTTAGTCTTGAACCCTTTATATAGCCAATAAAATAATATATATGTGAAGGGGTACTCTTGGGATTTCCAGAAACATTGGCAGCTTGAACAGTAACGTGGGGGACAAGATCGTGCGACGCGCCTGTCCTTTCATGGTAGTAGAATGAAATGTTGGTTGTACCATGTACTATTTGTACCACGTTAACGTTATCTTCTTTCCTTTTGCACTTCAGAGGCTTCTGCGAGTATGAGTTTATAAGCGAGAACATAACACAAGGTCATCATAAATTCAAGTCTTCATAGTCTTCAACACTTGGTTGTGAGAACCTTTTCTTGGAGCCTTGGGTCTTTAGAACTTCAACTCTTTAGAATCTTTAGAACTTATATCTTTAGAGTCTTCAACACTTGGTCTTTAGAACCCTCATCTTTAGAACCTCGGGTCTTTAGAAATTTGAGTCTTTAGCATCTGGACTTGAGTAGAAACTTCTGTCTTCAGATCTTATGACCGTTTCTTTAGAACCCGTTGTCTTTAGAAACATGAGTATTCAGCATCTGGACTTAAGTAGAAACTTCTGTCTTCATATCTTCTGACTGGTTTCTTTTAGACAAACATCAGAGCTTACACTTCATAGCCTTTTGTAGTGTCTTACTACTGTTCAACAGAACTTGTGTAGCATAGAAGCATAACTAATTCTCTTTTAATGTCTTGGCCACGCCAACCATCAGAAGCTGAACCTATTTGTTAAGTACTCAACAATAACAATCATTAGAGTATCAAAATTGTTCATACAAACATACTCATTTTTTATCATCAAAACTCAGAGATAATATTTCAGAACCAAATCTTGTTCTTACAATCTCCCTCTTTTTGATGATGACAAAACTATGTATTTTAATGACACAATTTTGTTCATATAATCAGAAAAAATGAAAATAGAAAGGTAAGGAATACTTATCCTTTTTATGATACTCCCCCTGATTCAATGACTTTATGAAGATTGAATATCTTGACTCTGAACCATTTGAGTAAAACTCCCCTAGTTCCAATAGATCAAATATCGAGATCTTGAGAGTCTTGACTTTGGATGCCAATGGAAAAATTGAGATCTTGATGCCAATAGAACAGTTGTGATCTTGATTTCTTAGAACTTCTTCTTATTGAATATTGACTTTAGATGCCAATGAGAATGAAATCAAATTAAAATCTTTGAAACTTTAATGTCACTAAGACAACTTCCAGATTCTCAATTATTGGAGTCTGATTCCAGATTTCACTTATTGGAGTCTGATTATGAATTGAAAAACATCTACAGAGTCCGAAGCCAATAGGTTTGACATAAGCCTTGCATAATGCTTTCAGATCTTCGTCCTTAATTAGAGTTCTAATGATTCCTGAAAAAGAAAAACAATTCTAACAGAAACAGAAGTTTAACTGGGTTAGAACGTAAGCAGCTCTTTTCAGAGAACATTTTCTAGAACTTAATTACTCCCCATTTTTGTCATGATCAAAAAGGTAATTATGTGTGAAAAAGATAAAAACCAGAAGAAATAACAAGAAAAGATAAGAAGTTTTATTGATAAGTCAAAAGAAAACTTCATCAAATTCAAACAATCACATAATAAGCAAATCGAAGGAAGTAGAACAAACTAATATCCAAAAAGAAAAGACTTGCATACATCAAATAATCAGAAGAAACGTAAAAAGTAAGAATGAATGGTGTTTTCATCAGGACTGACAGAAACATGAAGCCAGAAGTTCTTTAAGAGGTTAGGATAAATAGGACCTCTCGGCATAGTTGCATACCCAGACCATCCTTGATTTTCAATAAACCCGTTGATGAAACCATCGTCGGACACATAGTTGGGTTTTAAACAATAAATAAAAACCCTAGGTTAACAATTACAAACCCTGAACAATTACAAAATAATGGACAAATAATTAACAAGTGCGCGGCAAATTAATTGCGAAGACGATTGAAATAACTTAAAACCCTAATTGAGAGAGAAAATATTTTTTTGTGGATTTTTATTTGAGAAAACATTTAATTACAAATTAATTAAACCTAATTTCTAATTGTTTTTAAATTATGCAAGAAATCAAATTAACCTAATTTTCTAATTAAATTAATTAATTAAAGAAATAGATATTTATGAGAAAAAATATTTTTGATGTATTTTTTAAAGAAAATTAACTAAGTTATGAATAATTTAAAATCCTAAGTCTAATTATTTTTAATTATAAAAAGAAGATTAAATTACCCTAAAATTAATTAAACTAATTAATTAAAAGTATTTATTAAAAAAAATCTTTTTGTGATTTTTGTGTTTAATAAAAAAATAATTTGTGTGTTAATTAAAAAAGAAAATGATTAATTAAATAAATAAAGAAATCAAAAAAATGGAAAAAAAATTGAGAATTGGGCCTGTTTGCATTGCTGAAGATGGGGTGAGAATCTGAATATCTTGGCCCAAAAACACTCTAAGCCCAGTCAACCTTTGGTGCCTTGTATCGTTGACCTAGGGGCGCACCATAGTCTCTCATTGTTGGAACATTGAATTTGATGGCATGTTGAATCCAGTGGCTGGATGTTGATGGAGTATGGTAGACCCTTTGATAAGAAGTGCATGCAATCTGCGTTTAGAAAATAGGAAAATAAGTGTTGCTGGGACCTGGGATCGAACCCAGGTCCTCTACCCTTTCCACTATGCTTGCTTGCCATCTGTGTTACGCACTCTTGTTGTTAATACAATGCAAACAAAACATCTTATATAATAAACAAATGGATTAATGAATAAACCAAAAAAATGCACCAGCTTTCAAATGATCCAATGATGATTGGACACGTTGTCTTCTTCTTCCTCATCCGTCGTTTTAGGGAAAAGACTTTTACCTACAGACACAAGTCTGTAGCTATAGCCCCTGCAAATTTCAAAAATGCACAATATGCACGATAAGTGATTTCTAATTACATAGCTTCATTCGTGGTGATCTCGTGAACACCCTGGTATCCTTCTTTTTGGCTAATTTCACCTGTGTAAGAAAGCCCTAAATTGCAAATGTAAACCCTAACAATGGCAACGGCATGTATAGGCTTAAAAAACGCAATTAAATAATACAGTTAGCTTGCAAACATGATGAGGATTACAAAATATGACTTATACACGCTAAAGATGCTAGGAATACAATCGATTTTGAGTTTAAGGGAAAACCGTGAGAGCAATTACGCGCGTTTCTCGGTGTTTCAAGCCTTACAAATGATCCAATTGGCTTCTGGGAAGGTCCAAGAATCGATTAGCAGCGTTGGAATTGTCTGAATTGATCTCTAAATGCAAAAATGATCCAGCACTTTTTGTCACTTTTTTGGAATTTTCTTTGGTGTTTTCACGACTGCTAACCCTCTTCTTTTGATCTGCAATTGTTATGCACTTATAGTAGACTGAATTAGGTCAATAAAATTGGCATGAATCTTTGAGAATAATGAAAATGTGATTTGATTTGATTCATGTATGATATCTTTCCAAAACAAGCTTCAATCCAATCTTTTCTAATCCTAATGAGTCTTGCACGAATTGATCATCATGCTAGCTGTACGTAGACTCCAAATGTGCACAAAAATCCCAAGATTTGATTAGCTTTTATTATTTCTACCATTTAATTTGATTTGTTTATATTTAAATGAATAAAAAATAAAAAAAAAGGTAAAAGAAATAAAATAATAGGTGGAAAAGCTCAGGGGTCGTGGGTCCTATTAGGAACATGTTTCAAACAAGAAATCATGGGCCACTTTGGAAAAAATACAAATTTGATCAATGTTGACTTTTGACAATTTTCCAAAAATTGCCAACTTTGACAATGCACATCTCTCTCAATTTTGACCCTAGGAGGGTGTTCTTTGAATTTTTAGAAAGCTTAGGATGTCCCCTAAACAAATCTTTTGGTTTCATCTCAATTGGGTCTTCCATGTTCATGTATGAAGCTTTGACCCAAAAGGTGTTTTTGTTGACTTTTCAAAAGGACCTATAATGTAAAAATTCATATATTTTGATGAGTGCATATTTTGAACTTGTGGGCTGAAGATGGACTGTAGGGAATTGCATCCTCTTCAAAATGAGCCTTGGATGGAAACTTTCTGATAAAGTATGAAGAAGTTATGCTTGGTAAAAGTTGGGTTGACTTTTCCTATAAAACCCTAATTTAGCAACTTTTGGGTTTTGATGAATTTGGAGCATTCCTTGGGGAATCATGGTCAACCCTTGATCAAATCATGAAAGTCACTTCAAAATGTTGATGTTGACCAAAAATCTTGAAGTTTTACTGTATGTGGGCCACAATTGACTTTTGACCTAGTTTAGTTGATTCTCAAGCATCTGAGCAATTGACTGAGCAAACTTCTTGTGCAAGGCTTGAAATTTGACATGGAGAATCTTGGGAACATATTAGGACCTTAGAAAGAATTTGGGGCCTTTGTGATCCACACATCTTGATGAAAGTGGAAATTTGAGACACACTGCCTTAGGAGAGAGTTTGTCTAGTCAACTCTTGGGAAAACTTGAGCAAATTGAGGACCTTTAGGGACATGTGTTAAGTAAAATGAGAGGGAAAATTTTGGGGTACAACAGTTTCCCCTGTTCAACCTTCTTAAATCTGAGGATGTAGATTAGTTGTTTGTCTTTCATGATCTGAAGGTGGAAGATGATTGAACACTAAAGTGCCCAGAAATTTTCACTTGTATGAAGTGGCACTTGATTTGTGATATCGGGAATGGGCTTACAGATGCCATTTGGAGGTTGATGATAGAAGATTTGTCAGAGATGGGCTTAAAGATGCCATCCTGGATGATATGACGGAGAATCGTCAGAGATGGGCTTAAAGATGCCATCTAGATAATGTTGATTTCCTGAGACATTCCTTCAATGAGATTTCCTATTGTTGATGAGGAATCTGCTGAGGAATGTTGGTATTTATCTTGGGAGGAATAGAATTTTAGGAGCTTCAGTTATCTATTACTCTACTGGCGAAATGCGAAACCAATCGTGTTTGACTAGGTCCCGGTCTTACAGTGTTGTGGACTGTTGTCTGGAGATAAGAGAGAAGGAAACTGGATAGTAAGGTTATGAGAAGGACCTAGATAGTGGGGTTGCTTCGAAATGAAAGACTGGATAGTAAGGCTGTGAGAAGGAACCTGGATAGTAGGGCTGTGAGAAGGAACCTGGATAGTAGGGTTACTTCGATATGAAAAGCCTGGATAGTAGGGTTTTGAGAAGGAACCTGGATAGTAGGGTTACTTCGATATGAAAGCCTGGATAGTAGGATTGTGAGAAGGAACCTGGGTAAGGTTGCTTTGTGAGGAGTTTGGGTAAAACTTCAGCAGGAACCTTGGTAAGGTTAATTTGGGTTAAGTCCGTGTAAAACTTCATAATGAACCGGGGTAAGGTTACTTTGAGATAAGTTTGTGTAAAACTTCAGAAGGAACCATGGTAAGGTTACTTTGAGATAAGTTCGTGTAAAACTTCAGAAGGAACCGGGATAAGGTTACTTTGAGATAAGTTCGTGTAAAACTTCAGAAGGAACCGGGGTAAGGTTACTTTGAGATAAGTTTGTGTACAACTTCAGGAGGAACCAAGGTAAGGTTACTTTGTGATAAGTTCGTGTAAAACTTCAGAATGAACCGGGGTAAGGTTCTAAGTTTGTGTAAAACTTCAGGAGGAACCTGGGTAAGGTTACTTCGAGATAAGTTTGTGTAAAACTTCAGGATGAACCGGGGTAAGGTTATAAGTTTGTGTAAAACTTCAGGAAGAACCTGGGTAAGGTTACTTCGGGATAAGTTTGTGTAAAACTTCAGGATGAACTGGGGTAAGGTTATAAGTTTATGTAAAACTTCAATAGGGACCTGGGTAAGGTTACTTCGAGATAGGTTTGTGTAAAACTTCAAGATGAACCGGGGTAAGGTTACTTCGAGATAAGTTTGTGTAAAACTTCAGGATGAACCGGGGTAAGGTTACTTCGATATGATAATGTAGATTAGTTGACCCGTTTGATTTCGGGAACTGAGTTTCCATTAGATGTGATCTATATAACTGCTGGATTCGTTGAAGTTAATCGTCTTTTCCTGAAAAGATATCAGGGTTGGTTATATGCGATGGATGAAATGCAGGGTGAGATGATGTTCTCAAAATAAATGAGATTATGCTGCATATGATATGTATGCGTATGTCATAATGTATGTTCATGAAATGCTATCGCGGTATGTTCGCGTTTTGGGAAAATAAATCCCTGACAGTTGCTGGAGATTTGTAAATATTCTGTCGGGAAGAGATGTTGGAGAATAACTCTGCGGGGACCAGACTTTGGGGGAAAAGATACTCTGTTGGTAGACCTGCCAATATGGAGGAACAAACTTAGCTGGGGATGAAATTTCGTTCCTGGAAGTGATGAGCTCTGTTGGAGATTGAGCTTCTATATCTGTAGAAATAGACTCCACTTAGGGGATGAAATTTGTTGACTCGTCTACGATTACGAACCTCGGTTGGGGATAGTTATGTCATATTTCGGGAAAGTTGACATCAATACCTTTTGGGTACTTTTACTCTGGGGAGTGTATGTAATGATAATCATGTTCCCAAGATGGCTCTAACCCGATACCTGCTGGGCAGAGGAACCATTGGGTTTGGTACTTCTTGTTTTTTCCTGTTTCTGGAATTACGAGTAATTGCCTTTGTTTCTTATGTAAATATTTATGAGCAGCAATCGTTTTCAAATGCATATATAAAAAATAAATCATTGGACGTTCTTGTAAAAGAAAACGGAAAAAGAAAAAAAACAGATTGAAGTTTTGTAAAAATGACTTGTATTGATTTTGAAATTGGCCTGTAATAGGCGTTTTGTACAAGAAGGATGACGTCCTAGTAAGAGAACACCGTCGAAAAATATAAATTATATAGTTTTTGTAAAAGAAGGAAAAACAGCTATGTGAAACAACCCCATTGGGTTCCAACTCTGCTATTACCTTTATATCTTCAAGCGTCTCATCACTTTGCTACTTGGCCGAAGGTTGATCAGATTGATTGGTGTCGTCCGAGCTTGATAGTCGATACCGAAGTCTGGTCGCAAGATGATCCAATGAGACATAGTGATACGCTTCAATCCCTAACTTTTTCCTGGACTGCCCTTTCGGGTTTTCAATCCACCGGGATACCCTTTTTTGCCCAAGCCTCCCTTTCGGGTTTTCGACTTGCCGGGTGTACAGATTTTTTTCATTTTCATCCCTTACTTTTGCCCGAACCCTTTTGGTTCGTTGGGAAGCCCTTATTTTTGCCTAGGCCAGTCAACCTAGCGGGTCTTTGATTATGCGTAGTATCTTTTCACTATGTCTGCATTGACAGGGTGAGGAAGGTCGTCACCATCCATGTTGGTTAGAATCATAGCTCCTCCCGAGAAAATGTTCTTAACCACAAATGGCCCTTCGTACATGGGAGTCCATTTGCCCCTGGGATCACCTTGCGGCAGTATGATGCGTTTGATCACCAGATCCCTGACTTGATATTCTTAACGCCTGACTTTCTTGTTAAAAGCCTTGATCATTCTCTTTTGATACGTCTGACCATGGCAGATAGCAGTAAGTCTCTTCTAATCGATTAAGTTTAACTGATCAAGTCGGGTTTGGATCTAGTCGTCTTCATTCAAACATGCATCCTTCATAATCCTGAGAGAAGGTATCTGGACTTCTATGGGTAGGACTGCCTCCATGCCATATACCAGAGAGTAGGGTGTTGCTCCTGTCGACGTCCGTGCTGAGGTACGGTACCCATGAAGAGCAAATGGTAACATCTCATGCCAGTCTTTGTATGTCACTGTCATCTTTTATACAATCTTCTTGATGTTCTTGTTAGTTGCTTCAACAACCCCATTCATCTTCGGCTGGTAGGGAGAAGAGTTATGATGCTGTATCTTGAACTAATTACAGAGCTCGGTGATCATTGTGTTGTTGAGATTCGTACCATTGTCAGTAATAATTTTCTCTGGTACACCATATCGACAGATCAGATTGTGTCGGATAAACCGTGCCACGACATTCTTGGTTACTGTAGCAAAGGAAGCTGCCTCAACCCACTTCGTGAAGTAATCAATAGCCACTAAGATGAAGCGATGTCCATTGGGAGCGGTGGGTCTGATCTCGCCGATCATGTCAATGTCCCACATTGCAAAGGGCCACGGAGCTGTCAAAACATTTAAGGGGACCGGAGGCACATGCACCTTATCAGCATAGATTTGGCATTTATGACAAGTTCGAGAGTGCTGATAACAATCGGCTTCCATAGTGGACCAGTAATATCCTTCCTGTAGGTTCTTCTTAGCCATGGTATGTCCACTAGAATGGGTTCTGAAAGTGCCTTCATGTAGATCTGTCATGAACCTCTCTGCTTCGCTCTTGTCTACACACCATAATAGTGTGGAGTCATGGTTGCGTTTATAGAGGATCCCATTACCGAGGAAGAACTTTGCAGCAAACCTTCTCAGAAACTTCTTATCATTGATAGATTCCCTTTCGGGATACTCCTGAGCCTCGAGATACCTTTTAACTTCGTGAAACTAGGGTTTGTCTGCCACTTCTTCGGTATCAATCTCACAGCAGTGTGCTGGTTCATCTAACCTCTTAATGGTAATCTGGGGAGCTTCATTGTCCCACCTAACCTTGAACATAGAAGACATGGTAGCTAGCGCGTCTGCCAACTGGTTCTCCTCTCGTGGGAAATGTTCAAAGGTTACCTCCTCAAAATGTGGGAGCAACATTATTACATACTCTTTGTAAGGAATGAGATTCGGGTGCTTCGTATCCCACTCACCTTTGATCTGACTTATCACCATAGTAGAATCCCCAAATACACTCAAGAACTTGATCCTTAGGTCAATAGCAGCTCGAAGTCCCATAATACATGCTTCATACTCCGCCATGTTGTTGGTGCAGTTGAAACATAATCGGGTGGTGAATGGGGTATGGCAGCCCTTGAGAGATATGATTACAGCGCCAATGTCGTTACACAATGCGTTTGAGGCTCCATCAAAATACATAAACCATCGAGATCCTTCCTCAGGTCCTTCATCTGGTCCAGGTTCTTCGTAGTTAATCACCAACATGATATTCTCATCCGGGAACTCAAAATTCATGGACTGGTAGTCATCCACGGCCTGATGAGCCAAATGATCGGCCAATACACTCCCCTTGATTTCTTTTTGGGTTGTATATTGTATGTCGTACTCAGTTAAGATCATTTTCCATCTTGCTATCCTTCTGGAGAGAGCGGGCTTCTTTAAAATATACTTGATCGGATCCATCTTCGATATCAATAAGGTAGCGTGAGTCAGCATATACTGTCTCAGTCGGCGAGCAGCCCATGCTAAAGCGCAACAAGTTTTCTCGAGCAATGAGTATAATGTCTCACAGTCAGTAAACTTTTTTCTAAGGTAATAAATTGCGTGCTCTTTTCTACCAGACGCGTCATGCTGCCCCAACACACACCCCATTGAATTGTCTAGCACAGTCATGTATGATATCAAAGGTCTTCCTTCAACTGGAGGCATCAGAATTGGCGGTTCTTGAAGGTATTCCTTGATTCTTTCGAAAGCGGTCTGACATTCATCATTCCATTTTACCACTTGATCTTTCTTTAGAAGCTTGAAGATTGGCTCACAAGTAGCAGTCAGATGTGAAATGAACCTGGCAATGTAATTCAGACGTCCCAAGAATCCTATAACCTCTTTCTCTATGCGGGGAGCCGACATTTCTTATATGGCCTTTACCTTCGCAGGGTCTACCTGAATACCCTTGTCACTGACAATGAAACCCAGAATTTTACCAGACCTTACCCCGAAGGTGCACTTGTTCAGATTCAACCTCAACTTGTATGTCTTCAACCTGTCGAACAACTTCTGGAGATGATCAAGGTGCACTTCCTCAGTCTAAGACCTGGCTATCATGTCATCAACATAAACTTCGATCTCATGGTGAATCATATCGTGGAACAAAGCGACCATGGCGCGCTGATAGGTTGCCCCAATGTTCTTTAACCCAAAAGGCATCACCTTGTAGCAGAAGGTCCCCCATTGTGTAACGAAGGTTGTCTTCTCCATGTCTTCAAGAGCCATCTTCATCTGGTTGTAGCTAGAGAAACCGTCCATGAAGGAGAAGATTTTATGTTGCACGGTGTTATCGACCAGAACATCAATGTGAGGAAGCGGGAAGTCATCCTTGGGGCTTGCCCTGTTGAGGTCTCTGTAAACAACACACATCTGTACCTTACCGTCCTTCTTAGGTACCGGAACAACTTTAGCAACCCACTGTGGATACGAAGTGACAACTAAGAATCCTGCATTGAACTGCTTCATGGCCTCTTCCTTGATTTTCTCTGACATTTCAGGACGCATACGGAGGACCTTATGCTTAACCAGAGGACAGTCTTCTTTAGTCGGCAGGCGGTGTACCATAATATTAGTGTCTAAACCAGGCATGTCTTCGTAGGACCAGGCGAAGATCTCAACATATTCGTGCAACATCTGTATCAACCTCTATTTAACGCTAAGCTCCAAATTTGCACCTATTTTAACCTCTTTTCTGTCTTCCTTAGTACCCAGGTTCACTGTCTCAACCGGCTCTTCATGGGGTTGTATGGCCCTTTCTTCCTGCTGTAACAGCCTAGCAAGTTCTCCAGGCACCTCACAATCATCCTCACCTTCGTCTTCGGCTTGGTTGATCGGATTTTTGAAGCCATAATTGGCAATAACAGAGCTGTTATCAGTGGGATCCAAAGTGGATATAGATCTTCATTATGATACGTGAGTGTGTGTAAGAGAATAGTTGTTTTGATAAAGTGAAAAACAGAAAAGAAAAACAGAGAGCGCAAAATTTGTATGCAAGAAACGTCCAATGCTTTATTAATGATTATGAAATGACAAATAATATCCCTCACAAGCAAAGCCAAGGTGCCTCGGGCAAGGCACCGGGCCGTAAAGGTTCAAATTGTTTATTACAAATCTCAAAACAAATAAGTCAATTACTACGGAATAAAAGAAATAGGTATGAAGTCCCTAGCCGTCCAGTTACTCGGTCCATCGTTGGTTGTTGGGTAGATCCATCTATCGATGTTTGAGTCCTCTTCAATGTCTTCAATGGCGTTAATCCCACGATTGCTGATGTGTAGGGGAGGTCCTCCAGCCCGAGCATATCTAACAGCCCTTTGAGCCCCTGTAGTAAATCCGAAACCAAATTTATCAGTTTTATGAGTGAAATCAGGGAGTTGACCCCAATTGGAACACCCACCTTCTTCAACTGTAGCCCTGGCATCCTTGAGAGAAGCCATCCTCAACGGAGGTTTGTTGCTAGTAGTTTCAATTGATGCCAAGATCTGAGGGACCTCTTCAAAATTCTGACAAGGAGTTTCGATGAATTCCCCGTCCATCTCTACGTAGCGGAAGGAGTTGAGGTGACTCACCATATATTCTTCTTCACCCCCGCACTATGACAATCTTTCCTTTCACCGGATACTTCAGCATTTAGTGGAGTGTGGAAGTGACTGCCCCTGCCTCATGATTCCAAGGATGACCCAACAAACAAGAATACGACGGCCTGATATCCATCACATGAAAGTGGACCCAAAAGTCTGAGAACCTACGTTGACAGGGATGTCCACCTCCCCATGCACCATTCTATTCGATCAGTCGAAAGCCCTTACCATAATGTTACTAGGCTTTAAAGTTAAACCCTCCCAATCCAGTCGGTCTAACGCCTTCTTCGGTAGAACATTTAGTGATGACCCGGTATCTACCAGCACATGAGCCATAGTGGTGCCCCTGCATTCAATTGAGACATGCAGAGCATCATTATGCTTCCTTCCCTTCGGTGTTAAGTCTGCATCTGAAAACCCCAGCCCATTATCAGCAGTCAGGCTGGCCACACAATCTTTGAACTGATTAGCTGAAGTCTCCTGCGGCACATGCGCAGTATTAAGAAATGCAATCAAAGCCTTCGCATGGGCTTCAGAACACAACAACAGAGATAACATGGATATCTTTGATGGGGTCTGCCCCAGCTGCTCCACCATATTGTAGTCACTCTTCTTAATGATTTTCAATATTTCCTCTATTTCTTGCTTAAAGGCTTCCACAACAATTTTCTTAGGTGCCTCTGTCCGGGCAGGCTCACCTACAACCTCTTTGCCGTGGGTATCAGACGATTCGCTGACAGGGGTAATAACTGGAGTAAGAACATGAACTGTAGTTGATGTACTAGCAGGAACATCAAATGGGATGACAATAGGCTTGTCGACAGTCTTTGGGGAAATCTCAGGAGAGAAGACCCTTCCACTCCGGATGATTTTACTGGTTCCGACAATATTATCAATATCATGATCAGCTTCTTCATCTTTCAAATCTTGTTTGATGCCATGATAGTACACATCGACACCATAATGCCATGGGACAACTTTATCCGAGACATACAGGACATGACCAGGAACAGTGATTATCAGCGAAGCAATTCTTGGAGCAGACGTAATCCTAACAGGTCTTCTCTATGAGACCTTAAAAGAATTTGTGGAAATGGTTATAATGGAAACATCTTCAATTGGAACAACATGAATCATAGTCTTATCGAACAAAATATCTTTGTTATCTATCAGGCGCTGAACACCTAACTTCAGCAAACGGCAACCAGAAGGTAGAAGCGCACACATGTGGCAACCTTCACCATAGCCCGGAAATAAATCGGCCAACAGAAAATTCTTCTTGACAATCATGAGAGGAGTAGAAACTTCATCCACAGAGGTAACGAACAAATTAGTGTCAATAGCATTAAATCCACGGTCGTGCTTAGGCATGGGCGCAGTTATGACATTTGGCTTCTCCGGAGCATCAAAATCTATTTTCTTAGCTACAATCAAGTCTTGTATTTTGTTTCTCAGAGCCCATTGGTCATTTGTATCGTGGCCAGGACTCTCAGAATGATAGGCACACCGGGCATTTGAATTATATCAGGGAGACGTAGTATTTGGATTTTTAGGGGCCTCTCTCAAGGTTTCCAAGTTGGATCTCAGCAGGTGAGGTAGAACTTCAGCCAATGTCATGTTGATGCGGGTAAACTGTCGTTGTTGTCTTTCCACCCTTTGTTGATTGTTGCATTGTTGAGTAACTGTAGGTCTTGGTATCATCACGACACTTACTGTCTGACGTTTTCCAGCCCTGCTCTGACCCCTCGGGCTGTAGATGGCACTGGCTTCCTTCTTACCAGCAAAAGGCTTCTTTACTGAACTTGAAGAGGAATCCTTCTGTGTTTTTCCGCTTCAAATCCCAGCTTCTACTCTTTCTCCGGTTAGAATCAGCTCGGTGAAACCAGCTGATGAACTGCCAATCAAATGATTGAAAAATAGACTAGATAGCATCCCCAGAAACATATCAACCAACTCCCTATCAGACAATGGGGGTTAAACTCTCCCAGCCAAGTCTCTCCGTTTTTGTGCATAATCTTTAAAGCCTTCACTTGCACCCATGGACATACTCTAGAGTTGAGTACGAGTAGGAGCAAGGTCGGCATTATACTGATACTGCTTGTAGAAAGCAACAACCAGATCTTCCCAATTTCGGACATTGGCTCCCTCCAGCTGGTAGAACCATTCAAGCTGAGTCCTTGACAGACTATCTTGAAAAAAATGAACCCACTGATTCCATCAGCAGTGTGGGGCTGGATCTTTCGGACATAAGAGCAGAGATGGAGCTTTGGGAAAGACACCCCGTCATACTTGGCAAAAACATGAGCTTTTTTTTAACTTCTGCGGGATGACCACTCCCGACACCAAACTCAATTCTTCGAAATCCAATCCATGTATCCTCTGAACTACCATGGCACTCAGACGATCTTCCAATTGTTTGTATCTATCCTCAGCAGGGGGATATTGCTTATCATTGTAATCGATATCATTTTCAGAGATTGCAGGACTAGGGTCCTTCTCTTCTTCTTGATTCTCCACTTCCTTGGATGAAGAGGTCAGATCGACTTATCGCTTCAACTGTTCTCCAAACCTCCTGCCCATATTCAGAATACCAGCAACCTTCTTCTCTTTCAGGATGAGGGCTTTTAGATCCTCCTGCCCTTTTGCCAAACTTATGAACATTTGTTAGAATTGGGAGTTCTGTGCCTGCTGGTCCTTAATGCTTTGTTCGGAAGACATTTATGTTGAAATAAACAGCAAAGGAGATGAGAAACCTGTAATGGTACCTGTAATGATGTGTATGATAATGGCATGTGCCTGCAATGATGTCAAAGACTTCGGGAAATTTAAATTTGCAAACCAAAATAAACAAAGATTTTATTAGCTGAATTTGAAGTTCAAAATGCCTTTTAGGCATTACAATTAAAAATAAATTTGAAACTATAAAGACATCAAAATTCCCATGGATGCTTCCTCTTTGTGCCGAGATAATCAGTCAGTCCTTTTTCTTAATGCAGTTTCTTTGTGAGCTCTAAAACCTTCCTCTCCTGAGCATGGAACTGATCCCTGTAAGTATCCCGCTCCTTCATCAACTGAATCTAAGACCTCTTTAATTCCCCAAGATCAGTGGGCATATAAGGATATAGAATTGTGTAAGGAATACCCTCTTCTGTAGTGGGTTCCACAATCACTGGCAAAACAGCCACATAGGGCATCATAAGATGCTGGGCACGAGCTCGTACCCATTGTAGGTAAGGTTCCATAGGTATGGAAGTCTTTAGCCCCAAAGCCCTGCCGCCAGATCTATTTACCATTCCCCAAGCTCGTATGAATCTCCAGCGATACTCTTTAACATCATCCTAATAGTTAAATACAATGCCCTCGATACGTAATTCATGGGGGCCATTCCTTCGAGCGTGACCAAATTGTCGTAGAGCTAAACAAGGATTGTAGGTTATACCCCCTCTGATACCAAGCAATGGGATATTAGGGTACTCCCCGCAGCGGTCAATAATAGCAGTGTTTTCCATAACTCGAGAACACCAAAGAATATCCGTATGAGCGAGCGACATTATCCTTTGCAACCAAACCAAACCCTCTTCATTCTTCAGTATGGACTTAGAGAGGTGAGAAATAAACCACCTCGACAGCAATGGTATGCAGCACATAAGAACCCATCTTCTCTTCAGGGTGCGAGTATGGAGAGTGTGTAAAATATCTCCGAGTAAGGTAGGCACAAGATTGCGAGAGAGGAAGATCTTGATAGAATTCACATCTATGAATGAGTGTGGATTAGGGAAGAGAACTAAACCATATATAAGAAGATCCAATACCTCCTCAAAAGCCTGAAAATCCATATCATCCCAAAACAGCTGGACCTTGTCTATCAGAAACTTAACTAGAAAACCCTTGACTCCGCATCTGGTTTCCCAATTGGATACCATATCGGCCCGTTTCAGATACAAAGCTGAGGCAATGACTTCTGGCTTAGGAACTTCTTCTAGACCTGTGAAGGGAAACTGTTCAAGAATGGGTATATCTAACAGCTGAGAGAATTCTTCCAAGGTAGGTACCAACTGATAGTCTGGAAACGTGAAGCAGTGGTGCTTGGGATCGAAGAACTGAAAGAGTACACTCATCATCTTTTCGTCAAAGTTTGAAGTAACCAGGTTGAGAAGATGACCATGTCTCTTGGTGAATGCAGAAGTTTCAGAAACCCTTGATACTAGCTCTATGAGTTGGGAAGGTATCTTCACAAAGCTGATTCGGATAGTGTTCCTACGAATGGAAGCCATGATCTGCAAAACAGAACAAAGATAAATTCCCTTGGTCTTTGAAATGGTTTTTATAATAATAATGGATGCCATGTTAAACCATAGGTATAGCCAACACAGGTATAGAAAGCACAGTCAAATCACACAAAGTCCTTAGGTTTAACGCTTGCATGAGGTCAAAGGTAGTACCCTCTTGAAGTTTAGTTGGTTTCGAACCTATCTTAAAAAGTAATCGGGTTCTAGAGGATCTCAATATCATTGACCATCCTTTATCGGGCCTTGTTTCAGCTCAATCAATCTTTTCTTGCAGCCAAAATATCCTGAAAGTCTGGTCTCAATGAGTGTAGCATCGAGTATCAACCAATCCTCATCTCTACACCGAGGCCAGCTATCTCACTACTTTCTAATGGCCAAGTTTGTTCAACTAAGGTTCTAAGGTCCATTGGTGCTTCACGATACTACGCGGTGGCCCCGTATTCTCCTTGTTTCCCCACGAAGGATACCGGTACCAACCAAAGTGCCACACCAACACAACCATCACTTAAACCATATTGGTATACACCGTACAGTCCCTACGATCTATTGTTGTTTACCTAATGAGTTCCCCCAGATCCGGGTGTAGGATCTATAGTAACCCCAAACAAACCCTCAAAAGTAAAGCAATCAAGACAATCAAGATAAGCAATTTAATGACCTAGATCCTAAGGTAAACCCCACTTTATTTTAGTCCCCAGCAGAGTCGCCAGTTCTGTGATACGGTGGCAGAACCGACTGTTTAATACTGGTTTGCGTTTTGTGTTTTTTGTTTGCAAAATGTCACGGTAAGAAAGAGTCACTACCGACTTTTATTTCATCCAATCATGGAAAAGGAAAAAGAACAGAAAAAACTTTTTTTCGAGATATTCTGAGTACGGGGGGTAGATTATAGAAATGGAAGGTGTTAGCACCCCTTATATCCGTAGTTATCTACGGGCTCTTAGGTACTTGCTCATTTTTTCAAATTGCTTGTGTGTGTTTGTCTTGAAAATGTTTTTACTTCGTGATAACAGTTGTACCAGTCTTCAAGGATGTGACGAAGTTTGTTTTGAAAATTTTTTTTGAAAGGTGTTTGTGTGAAAAGTTTTCATTGAGCAAGTACTTAAGATTCTACCTACTCGAAAAAAGGTTTGTTCGTTCTATTTCCTTTAGACATCGTTATCCTACTATTAAGGAGTAGGTAGCACCGTAGTTGGAGTTGTAAGGGACATTCGAAAGGGACAAGTACAATCCCCAAAGCAATAGTTAGAAAACTTTAGTAGTAACACTAGAGTCTTAAGATCTTTCCGAGGCAACATTTCTGAGGCAACATTCGAATGGGACATTTTGATCTTTTAGACTGGAGGGCGACCACTAAAATTTCCTATGCTTAATGACTGTTTACCGAAGGCAACCGGAGTGAGGCAAACCCGAGAAGTGAACATGTGCATGTGAACTTTTTCAGTTATGTAGTCTTTGCACATTAGGTGATCTACCGTTTTAAATTTCAAGCATTCTTTTCATACAATCCTATTAGCCATGCATCTAGACAGTTAAAGATTGCGAGAATTTAAGGTGCGAAAAATAAACCTAACTATTACAAGGCTTCGGGGAGGGGAATTAATTACATGACCAAAAATCAGGGATTTAAACAATAAATAAAAACCCTAGGTTAACTATTACAAACCCTGAACAGTTACAAAATAATGGACAAATAATTAACAAGCGCGCGGCAAATTAAATGCGAAGACGATTGAAATAACTTAAAACCCTAATTGAGAGAGAAAAGATTTTTTTGTGGATTTTTATTTGAGAAAAACATTTAATTACAAATTAATTAAACCTAATTTCTAACTGTTTTTAAATTATGCAAGAAATCAAATTAACCTAATTTTGTAATTAAATGAATTAATTAAATAAATAGATATTTATGAGAAAAATGATTTTTGATGTATTTTTTAAAGAAAATTAATTAAGTTATGAATAATTTAAAATCCTAAGTCTAATTATTTTTAATAATAAAAAGAAGATTAAATTACCCTAAAATTAATTAAACTAATTAATTAAAATTATTTATTAAAAATAATCTTTTTGTGATTTTTGTGTTTAATAAAAAAATAATTTGTGTGTTAATTAAAAAAGAAAATGATTAATGAAATAAATAAAGAAATAAAAAAATGGAAAAATTGAGAATTAGGCCTGTTTGCATTGCTGAAGAGGGGGTGAGAATCTGAATATCTTGGCCCAAAAACACTTCAAGCCCAGTCAACCTTTGGTGCGTTGTATCGTTGACCTAGGGGCACACCATAGTCCCTCATTTCTGGAACGTTGGATATGATGGCATGTTGGATCCAGTGGCTGGATGTTGATGGAGTATGGTAGACCCTTTGATAAGAAGTGCATGCAATCTGCGTTTAGAAAATAGGAAAATAAGCATTGCTGGGAACTGGGATCGAACCCAGGTCCTCTACCCTTTCCACTATGCTTGCTTGCCATCTGTGCTACGCACTCTTGTTGTTAATAAAATGCAAACAAAAAATGTTATATAACAAACAAATGGATTAATGAATAAACCAAAAAAATGCGCCAGCTTTCAAATGATCCAATGATGATTGGACATGTTGTCTTCTTCTTCCTCATCTGTCGTTTTAGGGAAAAGAATTTTACCTACAAACACAAGTCTGTAGCTATAGCCCCTGCAAATTTCAAAAATGCATAATACGCACGATAAATGATTTCTAATTACATAGCTTCATTCCTGGTGATCTCGTGAACACCCTGGTATCCTTCTTTTTGGCTAATTTCACCTGTGTAAGAAAGTCCTGAATTGCAAACGTAAACCCTAACAATGGCAACGACATGTATAGGCTTCAAAAATGCAATTAAATAATACATTTAGCTTGCAAACATGATGAGGATTACAAATATATGACTTAAACATGCTAAAGATGCCAGGAATACAGTAATCGATTTTGAGTTTAAGGGAAAACCGTGAGAGCAATTACGCGCGTTTCTGGGTGTTTTAAGCCTTGCAAATGATCCAATTGGCTTCTGGTAAGGTCCAAGAATCGATTAGCAGCGTTGGAATGGTCTGAATTGATCTCTAAATGCAAAAACGATCCAGCACTTTTTCTCAGATTTTATAAAGCCAGAAGGTTGTTTGACATGCATCATTAGCTTCTAACCTAGCTAATGGTGCAAAGCTTTCTGTATAGTCTATCCCTTCTTGTTGACTATAACCTTGTGCAACCAACCGTGCTTTTTTTCTGACAACTTCTCCCTTCTCATTGAGTTTGTTTCTGAACACCCATATGGTTCCAATGATGTGGACACCTTTAGGTTTCTGAGCAACATCCCATACATCGTTCTTTGAGAATTGGTTCAGTTCTTCTTCCATAGCCAGAGTCCAATCTTTATCTAGAAGGGCTTCTTCAATAGATAAAGGTTCTATTAAAGAAACTAAACCTATAAGCACTTCATCAGAAGGTTTGAGATATGATTTTGTTCTGACTAGAGCATTTTTACTTCCAAGGATAAGGTGTTCAGGATGAGAGGATGTGATTATGTTTTTCCATGGTTGAGGTTGATTAGAAAAACTATCAATAGTATCAGAAGAAAGAGCTTTTGATTCTTTGCCTTTGGTTCAGCGAATGTTATGGTTATATCTACAAGCTTTTCACACGATTTTGAATTTTCATAGTCAAGCTTATCATCAAATTTGACATGGATTGATTCCTCCACGATTCGTGATTCTGTGTTATAAATTCTGAAGCCTTTAGAGCGTTCAGAGTATCCTAATAGCAGACACTTATGTGCCTTGGAGTCAAACTTACCCATATTCTCTTTAGTGTTTAACATATAACAAGTACATCCTAATGGATGTAAATAGGAAATGTTGGGATTTCTATTCTTCCATAATTCATAAGGAGTCTTACTCAAAATAGGTCTTATGGAGATTCTATTTTGAATATAACACGTTGTATTCACTGCTTCTGCCTAGAAGTGCTTAGCCATCTGAGTTTCTTGAATCATGGTGCGAGCTATTTCTTGCAGTGTTCTATTTTTCCTTTCTACAACCCCATTTTGTTGTGGAGTTCTAGGACAAGAAAAATAATGTATTATTCCATTTGAATCAAAAAGTTTTTCAAAATCTTTATTTTCAAATTCTCTACCATGATCACTTTGAACTCTAGCTATTTTGCAATCTTTTTCATTTTGCACTTGGGAACAGAAGGAAGAAAATACAGAGTATGACTCATCCTTGTGTTTCAAGAATTTTACCCATGTTCATCTACTATAATCATCAATGATGACAAGTCCATATTTCTTACCATTGACAGAAGCAGTTTTCACTAGTCCAAATAAGTCAATGTGAAAAAGTTCTAATGGCCTAGAAGTAGAAACAATATTTTTAGATTTGAAAGAGGTTTTTGAAAATTTTCCTTTCTAACAAGCTTCACAAAGGGCATATGAAGTATACTTCAGATTGAGAAAGCCTCTGAAGAATCCAAGTTTATTTAGTTGAGAAATCTTTCTCAAGCTAACATGACTCAGATGACGATACCAGATGGATTTATCTTCTTGAACAGTCAGAAGACATTTTACATTTTGATTTTTCAAATTTGATGATCTTATTTTTTAAATATTGTTCTTCCTCTTGCCATTAAACATAACTGAGCCATCCTTCTGACTAACAGCTTTACTGGATGTTTGATTAAAAATGATGTCATAACCATTTTCACTAAGTTGATTGATTGACAATAAGTTATGCATCAGACCCTCGACTAAAAGAACATTGTTAATAGAAGAGAATTTACCATTACCAATCGTTCCAGAGCCGATGATATTTCCCTTCTTATTGCCTCCGAACCCAACAACACCTCCAGACTTAAGTTCCAAATCTTAGAACATATGCCTTTCGTTAGTCATGTGCCGCGAGCATCCTCTGTCCAAGTACCATGACTGGTGTTTCAGTGGCACCATCAAGGAAATATGTGTTGTACCTCAAAATTTTCCCTTCCATTTTTCAATACAAATTGATTCAAGCTCTTAGGGTTCTCAATTTCTCAAGACTACTCAAGGATTGATCAGACAAACCATTCTCCTAAGAAGTTGACCTAAAACTAGGGTTTCACTTTTCTCAAGGAAAATTGAGCTTATAACGCCTCAGGTGGATTCCATGGTTTCTCATATGTCTCTAAGAATGATCATGCCAAATTTCAAGCCTTGCATCACAAGTTTGCTCATTCAATTGCTCAGATGATTAAAGATCAACTATATTGGACAAAAAGTCAATTATGGTCAAGGGTTGGTCATAATTCATCAAGAAAACTCAAGATTCTTCAAAAGTCAAAAGTTACAAAATTAGAGTTTTCATAAGGAGAAGTCAACTGAACTTTAACCAAGCATTACTTTCACATGCTTCATCATATTTTTCTCAACCAAAGCTCATTTTTAAGGAAATTAAATTCTCTACAACTTGGAATCTCTAAGCTCAAGTCCAAAAAATGCTTCATTTGAGAGATATGGGCCAAAAAATTATAGGTCATTTCAAAAGTCAATAAAAAGACACTTTTTGTCAAAGAAATTTACATCAAGATAAATCTTCGAATGAAAAACTGATCAACATAGATATTTTAGGGGACATCTTGAGCTTTCTAAAAAGTCCAAGACCACCTTCATATGATAAAAATTGAGAGAGTTATGATTGTTGCAAGTTGAGAATTTTTGAGAAAATGCATGAAACCCAAATTGATTAAACTTGAATTTTTGGGCTAATGGGCTTATCTTTGAAAGTCCAAACGTGTTTTAGACCTCATAATGGAACTCCAAATTAATTCATGCACCATGATAATCTTTTATTTAATTTATTTTTATTTTTATTCATTTAAATTCAAATTAAATCAAATAAATAGAAAAGGGAGGTGTAAGGCTTATAAGGCTTTTGTTTCAAACACTTTGGAGGCCTAAGATTATGCAATAAACTGTGTGGAGCCTATTCTTGTATCAAATCTTCTTACTTTGTCTTATTCAAATTCTATCTTCAAACAAGGATCAAATATTTCTCATACTAGGTCCAAGCCCATTCTTCTTGATCCAATTTTCTCCTATATATATTCTTCTCATTCAAACAAGAGAGGATCACAAAACCTTGCAAGAAAAACACGTTCTGAATCTCAAAAATTTGTTAAACTAGCGAAAACTTCAAACCCTATTTTACCCTTCCTCAAGATCAACCAGTCCTCCCAATCAATTCCAGAAGTCTCATAGAGTAAGTATGGATTGATCTTGGTGATCATAAGTGCATGAAACAAGAATCCCATGAATCTCCGATTGCCATATTTTTTGTAAATTCATATTCTGATTTCTATTGTGCTTTGCTACAAACTAACATTGTTAACGTGCTTCTGAGGTGTAAATATGCAGGTCTGAACCATCGCATGGCTCCCATGATGCCAAAATCATGTATTGTCATTCTTGAACTGATTTACCATATTTGCTTTGTATTTCTTTATACATAGAGAATTAGCAAAAACCAAGGCCACCATTGAACTCGCTAGGGTCAAATTAAAGGGGTAGGGTCCTCATGGATCACTGACGTGTTTTTTTTGCAAGTACAAGAAAGAAGCTCGTCGGAGAAGACGACTGGAGCTAGGGCTCTGACGCCTCTCCGACCCATTCATGTGCTTTTATTTTATATTTATTTGGTTTTGTCATAATACTGGATGTAACAGCCACCCCAGTGGCAAGGAAGCGCGCGTTAAGACATTTGACTATAAGAGTGTGGATTCGATCCCTGCCTTTTGCTCTTTTTTTCATATTTTTTCATTTATGTCGCAGGTTTCACATTTAATCTTCAGTGCTTGTTTCTTAGACACCAACCAATGCATGGCACAGTGGCAAACGACGCAAGGAAGAGGCTTGAGGGCGTTTGTTCAACACCCACCCCTGGCATTTTTTCTTATTTTGGTTTTTAACCTTGTTTTTTCCTTGATTTTTCTTCCCCTAATCCTATTTTTTCCTAATTATTTAGGTTTATTTTTTAATTAACCTTTTTTAAATTAATTAATTAACCTTTTTTTAATTAATTAGAATTTTAGGTTTTTTTGATTAATTATCATCATAAATCTTTTTTTTTCACAAATAAACCCTAACAAACATTCAAACTATTTTTTCTACTTTTTTCCTTATTTCTTTTCTGTCATTTGTATTTACATTTTCCTAGATAATTGTATAGGACACCTCCGTAAATGTAAATAGGTAAGGTTTATTTTTCTCGCGCTTTTCTTATTGTGGATTTGTTTCCGAGATGTAGTAGTTGTAGATTTTATTTCCCGCATTTCATTCTTATGTAACTGCCCCAAAGTCTTGTAATAGTTTTAGGTTTACATTTCGTATTTTATATTCTGCTATTATATTTTTATGCATTGATAGTAATTAGGGTATGTATGGCAAGATTAAAACCAACTGATAGCAAAACCCTAATTTAAAGATAAATAACTTAAACAAACGCACTTTCACACTTACACCTCTAGGGTAACCTCTCTTCGTTGCCTTTTGGAATAATGGTCATGTCTACCGAAAATAGGGATGCTTTAGCAAAATATCCTCGAATAAAAGATCATAGTCCCTCAATGACCCTTTGATGTTTCCTACAAAAAATGATCTAGTCCCTCTGATACAATTGCTAAAGCATTTCTACGTGTTGCCTTTGATGACCGTACAATGACCCTTCGCCTGTCCTTTCACATCCAATAGATAGGACTACCTACTAACTAATGGTACGAATATTACTATCTCTAAAGGAGAAGGAAAATAATAATAACGACCTTGAGTGGGTAGGATACTTTTAATCGCTTGCTCACAAACTTTTCTAAAAAATCTTTCTCACATCACACTTTTCAAACAAAATATTTTCAAACACTTTGTATACATTCTAAAGGACGGATACAAGAATTATTACAAAGTTAGCTGTACTTTGGCTTTTCAAAAATATTTTCAAATCACATACACAAAGCAAGTTTTCAAAAGTGAGCTAAGCGATTAAGAGCCTGTAGATAAATACGGATGAAAAGGGTGCTAACACCTTCCCTTTTCATAACTTACCCCTCGAACTCAAAATCTATCAAGGTCTTTCCTGTTCTTTTCACCCTTTCCTTATTGGATAAAAGAAAACTCGATGGCGACTCTAGCTATCCGCACATTTTGGATAAAACCAAAAAGCCAGTTCTTCCATTGTTAGCTGGAAATTTTGACTAAGGATTTAAAAGTTAGACTTGAATATACTTCAGAATATTCCACTACTTTATTTATGTGAAGCCATAAAGGTTGAGATTCGAATTGAGTAAAATCCGTTGGAAAGGTTTACCAATTCGAATTATTGAATAAATATTATTATTCAAAATGTGGCTAAGGTTTCAAACATTTTTTCGTTCGACCATCTTCAGAGATTGGCACTCAAGATAAGAAGGAGATTCGAATTCAATTATTTTGATCTTATCCAAAAAGACGCATGGAAGGCTCTGAGTTCGTCGAAGACATGCAAACAGAAACGTGGCATTAGTTCGTGTAGAAGACTGTTAGGGTCGAAGTAGTATAAATAGTGGCTTTAGTATTTCGATTTAGGTGGTGAACATCTTTGAATAAATTACTCAAAGTACCAAGTGTTAAAGAGAAACGAGTTTATTGAGGGTGTACGTGTGATACACCCATTTAATATAAATGCATTTACTTTCTGCAGAATTTCTAGTAACATTTACTTAAGTATTTTACCATTTCAAGTTTAGAAGTAATTTTACTTTCACTTTATATGCATTTTAATTCCACATTTGAAGCCATTTGTCTTCATATACAAAACATGTTAAATACAACAATCAAGTTAAAAGATTAATAAAGACACTCGTGTCCTGAGATCAATCTGATCGATCTCGCAAGTAACTGGATCCGTGAAAGGATTTGGAAGATCATCGGTTGTTTACCAAAATTTGAGGGTAAACAAATTGGCACACCCGGTAGGACCTGTGTCTTTATCCATCTTAGTTTTAACTTGTTTATTGCATGAGATTGAGAAGTGGAAAACTAGCCAACAATACAAATCCTAGACCAAAAGGACAACACATTAGGGGAATGGCTAACCCACCCACTAGTGATGCGCAATAAGTACACCCTCCTGTGGGAGGAAATACCAGCACTTCGAATACAAACGAAGTGATGACAGCGAGTCAAGGGACTGCAACGATCCCTTCGACAACAAGCGCTGCAGTTATACCCCAAAATACAAACGCTTCAACTATATCATCAAACACCCCTAACGAACATACCATTGTGTCTATGGCCAATCAAAATCCACCATTAACACCCAGGCCTTCGATAGGTATGTCTAGAACTTTTCCACCAGGATTTACAATCCGAACATCAGATCCTATATATGGCATGCCAACTTCGTTCATGACGGGATTTCAAAATAATACGTCGACATACACCTGTCTCGTAACATCTACTTTATCACCATTGTAAGGATCAGGGTCTAGGATAAACCATATGGCTAGAAACAATTCGCAGCCAATCCAAATACCTGCTATCACCACAAATACACAAGCAGTCATAAGGCAAAAAATGGATGATAGCAACCACGAGATGTTGGGCGTATTGGCCCAACAGATGGGTACTATTTTCAACCCTTTAATTCAAAGCACTACACAAACTAACTTGAAGAATGCCCAAGCAAACCAACAGATGGAAGCGCAAATAGGGCGTCTTGCAGATTTCTTTGGTGCGCCCAGAGAAGCAGTTCAACAGCCACCCCCACAGCCCACATGGGTAAGGGAGAATCAAGGCATCATATTTCAAGAAGATCTAACCGTAAACCAGGCCCAACCTTTGATTCACCCTGAAGCCAAAGTCCAACAACCAATTCGAAGGGAGGAACCACCCAGACCCCAACAGGCTATCCCTAGGGAGGAACCAGGGAGAAGGGTAGTTTTGGTGAATCGAAACCAAGATGCTGATGAAATCCTTCAGGGTTGTCGACATAATGATATGGTGGGAAATAATAACCTATCAGCCTTAGTCGAAAGGATTATGGAACGAAATGGGGTAAACTTAGGTATGTGTAGACCAAATTATAAATCCCCTTTGTCAGAATATATTCAACAAACTGAATTGCCAAGGGGATGGAAAGTACCCAAATTCACCAAGTTTTCTAGTGACACTAGCGAATATACCATAGAACATATCTCCAGATACCTTACAGAGGCAGAAGATATAGAAAATAATGAAAATATAAGGATTAAATACTTCCCTTCTTCGCTGACAAAAAATGATTTTACTTGGTTCACCACCCTTGCGGCGAATTCCATCCATGATTGGACTCGTTTGGAGAGGTTGTTTCATGAACAATTTTATGTAGGACAAACCAAGATTAGTCTAAGCGAATTGGAAAATGTCAAGCAAAAATTTAGTGAGCCCATAGACGATTACCTCAACAGATTCTGTTTGTTTAAGGCAAGATGCTTCACACAAGTGCCAGAACACAAGTTGGTCGAAATGGCAACAAGAGGTTTGGACTTTTCTATCAGGAAAAAATTAGATCCCCATTATTTGAGGGATATGGCGTAATTGGATGATAGGGTTCGACAAGTTAAGCGTTTGAAGATCGAAAAGTCTAGGGAAAAACAAAGTCATAGAAAAGAAAAAGTGGCTTATATCGAAGCTTACTCAGACGAAAGAGAAGTCGAAGAGGATTTCTCAGAAGTCGAAGAGCACGAAATAGATCTTGCAAAGTTAAAGCAAGGACCACCGTACCCTTGCAAAATGTTGACTCCTACGAATGGGAAAAATCCTGTCGAACCAGAAAGAAGCGACAAAATTCCAAGAAAATATTATACGTTCGACATCACTAAGTGTGGTGAAATTTTTGACTTACTAGTTAAAGATGGTCAGATGATAGTGCCCCCTGGTGCTAAAATTCCTCCGTTAGAACAACAGAAGAAAAGGGGTTTCTGTAAGTATCATAATTTCTTAGGCCACAAAACCTCACAATGCTTTCTTTTCAAGGATCTGATACAAAAAGCAATTCAGGATGGAAGGCTGAAGTTTGGGGAAAAACCCAAACCTCAAATGAGGATTGATGCTGACCTTATACAGGTTGCTGAGACCAATTATGTTGAGCCTGCTGCCATCAACATGGTGGACATTGCTGGAGTCGAAGGGTTGCAACCAGAACAAAACTAGGGGTCTGACGAAGCCTCAAAGCCAGGGTTTGCTAATGATCTTGTGGCGGAGAAGGAAACATGCGCTACTGATGGCGCAATGAAGAGTGCAATGAAGACCAGGACTATTGACGGTCTTAGGGTCAAGTTCGAAGGAATGAAACTTGCTAAGGGTCCAAAATTCTAAGTGAACATGGTGGACCTGAACCAATTCTCCCCAGAAATGGAGGATATAGAAAAGCGACTCAAAATGGAGAATGAAAAGATGAAGGCATGCGACCAAAAGGTGAGTTTGGTGGATTACTTATTCCATTGTCACTCGAAGAACCCAGAGGGGCTTGTGTGCCCAAGGTGCAGCATCATGAATGATCAAGGAGCGGCTGCTACCTACCAAAGGGTCTATCAGGAGAAGGCCAAAAACAACTTGAAAAGGGAGAAGGAACTCTTACCTTACCCCCGTATGGGAGAGAGTCTCATGGGATTCTTAGTTCGTTGTCACAAAATGGGTTCAGAAGTTATTATGTGCCCATGGTGCAGCGCGCTATATGACAGAAGGACTGCTAAAGCTTACAAAAGGATTCCATACTCTCAGTGTTGGAACAATCAAAGCTAGAATAGGGAATGCTACGTGAATAATGCAAGAGGCATCCCCAAAAGGGAAGATAGCCCACACCCTGGGGCATGCAAACAGGCAACATTTAAGCCCCCAACAAACATGCCAACAGAAAAATGGATGAAAGCAGGACAAAACAGAACTGAAGCCAAAGGAAAGTCGAAGTGGAGAAGCTTCGAAAAAGGTAGACATACTGCATGGGCCTTCAGGAGGCAGTTTCACTCCAACAAGCAACAATCTCACGTGTCGGAGAACTACAAGGGGAAGAACCCCATGTCTAGGTCCCAATGGAGGCGACACCAATGAAACAAGAAAGCCCAAAGGGAGCTTACAAACAAGGAAGTTGGCGAGTCAAGTACCAACCAAACTTCGACTGTCTCAGCAATGGAAAAGAAATCCCCAAGAAGGAGGAAACTTTTCTCTCCTACCAAGATGAAGGTCCCTGGCGAAGGAGACAACAACAAACTGGCCAGCAATGGGCTAGTAGATGATGAAGATATGTTAACAGATAGCTTCAATTCTGATGGAGAATCTTCTTTGCAAATAAATTGCAATGTGGTTTCTATCTTACCACATGAGTACGACCAGGTTACTGAGGTCTAAGACTCCGAAGAGGCTGACGAATTGGAAATGACAAAACATAAACCTGTATGTTACTATGTCATGAATAATGGCGTCGTTGAAGAGCATAATGCCTTCTTCGAAAGGCCAGATGCAGGTATGAAAAACCACCTTAAGCCTTTATTTATTAGGGCTAAAATTGAAAAGGTGGGCATTAACAAAGTTATGATGGATGGTGGGGCAGTAGTGAACTTGATGCCTCAATTCCTATTGAAGAGGATTGGGATTTTCGACACCGATATTAAACCACACAACATGGTGTTGTCAAACTATGAAGGCAAAATTGGACAAACTCTAGGAGTGGTCCAAGTAGAATTAACTGTAGGTACCATAACAAGACCCATTGTATTCATAGTAATTGCCGCGAAGACGAATTCCAATCTTCTTCTAGGCCGTGAATGGATACATGGAATCGGGGCAGTTCCATCCTCAATGCACCAAAGGGTGGCAATATGGAGAGATGATGGGATTGTCGAAAACATAGAAGCAGACCAAAGTTATTTTATGGCTGAGGTTAATCATGTCGATAGAAGTAATTTCGACAGGAATTTAGCCAACATTGGGCCATGAACTGCAGCAGAAGGTGCATCAGAACCAAGTAATAATGCAATGTATTTCCTTACCCTTCACCCAACATATGGATTTTATTAGGACAAGGAAAACATGGGACCTGACGAAGACGTGCTTGGAGTCCCAGGAATGAGGCCAACTGGCTGGGAAGACGAAGACCATGTCCATGTCTGAGTCTTCTTACTTCAAGAAGATTTCGGCCTATTTGGCTGAAAATAGGATGAAAACGGCTTTGGAAGCCGAATTTAAAATTATGGCTGTTGAAGCCAAGGCTGAAGGAATTCACAACAATGGGCCAGGAATTTTCTTCAAAGTTGGACCACCTGACGAAGACATACTTGTCGAAGATAAAGACCAAAGGCTTGATGCCATCTATGACGATGAGCCTTTGGGATTCGAGAAGTATCCAACGAAATCCAACATGAAGATGCTGGCGCAAGACCCTCTCGAGGAAGTGGATCTAGGAGATGGAACTCAAAGGAGGCCAATGTACGTCAGTGCGAAATTGAACCCAGAAGTAAGAGTAGAAGTGATCCAATTGCTCAAGGAGTATAAAGATTATTTCGCCTGGGACTATGATGAAATGTATGGTTTAAGAAGGAAACGGGTCGAATTGAAGCTGCCAATAAAGGATGACAAGAAGCCCATCAAGCAGAGCCCAAGGAGATTCGCGCCAGAAATCATGTCCAAAATAAAAGAGGAAGTCAAAAGACTCCTACGTTGCAAGTTCATCAGGACCACAAGCTATGTCGAATGGATAGCTAATATAGTTCCTGTAATTAAGAAAAATGGTTCTCTTAGAGTATGCATAGATTTTCATGATTTAAAATCAACTACTCCTAAAGATGAATAGAAATCAACCCGTAGGAAGACCGTAAGAAGGGTATAGAAATCAACCAAAACAAGACAAAGGAAATTTTGGAGGCAAAGGCGCCATCGACAAAGAAAGAGTTGCAATCACTCTTAGGAAAGATAAATTTCTTACGAAGGTTTATATCCAACCTAAGTGGTCGAACTCAAGCCTTTTCCCCACTCTTACGATTAAAACAAGAGGCCTTTGTCTGGAACGAAGAAAATCAGGAGGCATTCGAAAGGATCAAGCAATACTTGGTGCATCCACCAATTCTTTCACCTCCAAGAAGAAACAAGTGCATGAGATTATACATTTCAGCGTCGGAGTAGTTGAAAGATTGACAGCATGTTCAGGGAGTCGAAATTTTGAAGAAGTTGCAAAAAATATACATTTCTTGTTTCAAAATGAATATTTCTTAGGGGAAATTTGTTAGCTGGAAATTTCAACTAAGAATTTTAAAGTTAGACTTGAATATACTTCAGAATATTCCACTACATTATTTATGTGAAGCCATAAAGTTTAAGATTCGAATTGAGTAAAACTCGTTGGAAAGGTTTACCAATTCGAATTATTTAATAAAGATTGTTATTCGAAATGTGGATAAGGTTTCAAACATTTTTTTGTTTGACCATCTTAAGAGATTGACGCTAAAGATAAGAAGGAGATTCGAATTCAAATATTTTGATCTTATCCGAAAAGACGCGTGGAAGGCTCTGAGTTCGTCGAAGACATGCAAACAGAAACGTGGCATTAGTTCGTGTATAAGACCGTTATGGTCAAAGTAGTATAAATAGTGGCTTTAGTATTTCGATTTAGGTGGTGAACATCTTTGTACAAATTACTCAGAAATTACTCAAAGTACCAAGTGTTAAAGATAAATGAGTTTATTGAGGATGTACATATAAATGTATTTACTTTCTGCAGAATTTCCAGTAACATTCACTTAAGTCTTTTACCATTTCAAGTTTAGAAGTAATTTTACTTTCACTTTATATGCATTTTAATTTGACATTTGAAGCCATTTGTCTTCATATACAAAACATGTTAAATACAACAATCAAGTTAAAAGATTAATAAAGACACTCGTGTCCTGAGATCAATCTGATCGATCTTGCAAGTAACTGGTTCCGTGAAAGGATTTGGAAGATCAACGGTTGTTTACCAAAATTTGAGGGTAAACACCCACCATATTATAGAACTGGCGACTCTGCTGGGTAATCCTTAAAAAGAGGGGTTACCTTAGAGTCTTAGATCACTTTTACTTGCTTTATTTGTCTGCTTTGTTTGCTTTAATTTTAAGGGCTTCTTTGGGTTTATTTTTTTGTAAGATCCTACACCTGGATCTAGGGATGCCTTAGATAAGTAGCTATAGATCATGGAAACTGTACGGCATAGACCGATATGATTGAAATGATTGCTATGTTAGTGTGATGCTTCGGTTTGTACTGATGTTCCTTGAGTCAGTCGAGGATAACATTAGGCTGCCGCGTGGTATCATTAAACACTAACTGACCTTTAGAACCTTGGTTGACCCAACTTGGCCTTTAGAAGGTAGTGAGATATCCGGTTTTGGTGCAGTCCGTGGTTGGTTGATACTAGAAGCTACGCTCATTGAGATTTGACTCGCATGATATTTTGGCGCCAAGTCAGTTGCCATGCTAAAATAAAACCTGTGAGAAAGATCAGTGATATGAGATTCCTAGAACCCAGTTACTATATTTAGGACAGGTTAAGCCAAATTAACTTCAATAGAGAAGGGTACTTACCTATGGACCCTATGCAAGCCTTTAAACCTAAGGCTCTTGTATTATTTATTTATATTTTCCACTTGTTTAAACATGACTTCACGACATCATATCATCATGACATGTCATTTTTACTAACCATTTTAAGGATCTTAGGGACCTTTGGTGCATGGTTATCATAAGCCGGACTGCTAGCAGGGGGAAAGAGGATTTATTTTCCTCTAACCAGATGCTGTCAAAGATCAAAGTACATTCTCTTGAGTCACAAGCTAGGACCCACTTGATATGGTGAGCTCGATTCTTATAGAAGGATGTTCAAAAACAGAGACGCAAAATTCTTCAGATAAAGCTGAAGCTAGACTCAATTTATAACATTTCAATTCTTATTTATCCTGTGAGATCCTTGAAAACATTGCATATGCATCTACATGTCATGCATATCATTACAAAACATGTATTCCCAAAACAAGTTTTCTCATCTTACTGTTTATTTCATCAAAAAGATGGCTCTCGAACAAACCGTCAAAGATCTTCAGGCCTAGAATGCTCAGTTCAGACAGATGTTCCTGAACTTAGCCAAGGGGTAGGAAGAACTAAAGACACTCATCACCAAAGAGAGGAAGAAAAATACAAGGAAACCAGTTGGCATCCTCAAAATGGGAATAAGGTTCAGAGGTTCTATCAAGAAAGCTCAAGATTGTGATATCCCATCAAACGAAGATGACAACCAGGGTGAAGATGGTAAGAGTGTGAAGGCTGAGAAAGGAAACAACCTTGGTTCTAACCAATATTCTGATGAAGAAGAAGAAGACTATTTGGATGAACAGTATCCTCCCGCTGGTGAAAAATATAAACAACTAGAAGATCGTCTCAATGCTATGGAGATCCAGAGAGTGCGTGGGTTGGATTTTGAAGAGCTGAGATTAGTCTAGGAAGTTGTTATTCCTCACAAATTCAAGGTCCCTACTTTTTCAAAGTATGACGGTGTTTCCTATCCAATGCTTCATTTGATATCTAATGTCCGGAAGATTCAACCATACACTGCCCACAGGAAGCTATGGATGCACTTCTTTCAAGAGATCATATCTGGGACACAGTTGGAATGGTTCTATCAAATATAAGGGACCAATATCTGTACCTGGGAAGATTTGACTTCTTCTTTCTACAAGAAATACCAGTATAATGATGATCTTTCACTAACCCATGTGCAACTATAGAGTATGACCCTGGGCTATAACGAAGACTTTAAAGAGTATGCTCAAAAATGGAGAGATCTAGCAGGAAGATTTCAACCTCCTTTGTCTGATAGGGAGTTGGTTGACATGTTTAAGGGAACATGGACATGTCCTTTATTCAATCATCTGATTGGAAGCTCTTCATTCGGGTTCACCGAGTTGATATTAACAGGGGAACATGTTGAAGGTGGAATCAGAAGCGGAAAAAATCAGGTGGCTGCATCTTCAAGCACTATGAAGAAGTCATTCAACGGGAAGAAAGAAGTTAATGTTGTGTATGGCCAGAAGGGCCATGGTAGAGGTGATCGTAACCAATCTGTGGGAGCTGTGCTAATCTCTAATCCTACGCTAGTGCAACAACAATAACAGGGCAATCAGCGTAGGTCGAACGCACCCTAGAGACAACCTACCAAAATCAACATGTCGTTGTCTCACGCATTGCAACACCTATTGAAGGCAAAGCTGATTACTTTGAGAGATCCTCCTCAGAATCCCAACACCTCCTCTCCTCGATACAATCCTAATGTAAGATGTGCCTATCATTCCAATAGTCCTGGACATGACACAAATGGCTGTTGGGCTTTGAAAAATAAGATTCAAGACATGATTAATGCTAAGGAAATTGAGTTTGATCCTCCTGAGACTCCCAATGTGATTACCTCTCTGTTGTACCCCAAAATTTTCCCTCTCACTTATCAATAATTTTTCTCACAAGATCTCCTTGGGCTCAAGACTGCACTAGGGTTAATCAACTCAAGACACCTCCTTAAGCACTGATGACAAAAATTAGGGTTTGAGATTGCACAAGGATTTTTGAACTTCCAATACCCCATATTAATTTCATGGATCATTATGGACCCTCAAGATCACTCATGTCAAGTTTCAAGCTTTGGATCACACTTTTGCTCAGTCAATTGAGCAGTTGACCTAAAAATCAACTGTATTGGGGAAAAAGTCAACCATGGCCAATTTACAGTCAAACTTAATAATTTTTTATCCACATAAACATTTTAGACTCATATGTATTATTTTATCAAGTTTGGACCATAATTCCCCAAGAAATTTGATCAAATCTTTAAAAGGGAAAAATGGTCAAAATTAGGGTTTTGACTGGGAAAGGGCAATTTCTGATTTTTGACCTAGAAAATGATCAATTGGTTTAAGGCATGATCTCAAGAGTCCAATTGAATCATTTTTACCTAATGACATGGCTCAAAACATTTCTCAAGTCCAATGGATTGACAGATGAATTTTCAGTCAACTGATCAAAAGTCAACTGTATACTAAAAAGTCAAACTTTGACTGTTTGATCAAATTCAAATGTCAAAGATCAAAATTCATCAAAGCATGTCAAAATATGAAAATTACTCATCAAGAAATCAAAAAGTCAAGATTTCATTTTGAAAAGTCAAAATTTCTAAACTTAGAAATTTTTCTAAGTGTTGAAAATTTCATGTTTTTTCACAACTTTGAACAAATGTTTCACCATGATGCAAGATGATTCAAGAGAAACTTCCAACATGAAATTTGTAGATCTCCATGAAATATACAACTTTTATTCTCACAACTTCTTCCAAAATTGCTTGGATCTCAATTTATAATTTTAAGAACATGTGGTCATGAAACAAAACACTTAGTGAAATTTTGCCCTAATTTGGTCCGGATTTTCACTCAACTTCATGGAAATTTTTCATATAGTTCCAAGGAGAATATTCAAAAGCAATTCAAAGATGGGTTGTATAGAACATTTCAAGCTTTCCAAAATGTCAAAGAACTCCTTGAGATCATTCTTGAGTAGGGAGGATCGAAGAGATGAAGTTAGGGTTTTATCACTTGAATTACAAGGCATTTTGTGATGAACAAAATTCAAATTCAAAGTTGTGCTGCATAAAATCTACTTTGCAGGCCTCAAACTTGTTAGGCACTCCATAATTAATTGCTTGCACAGCTGTTAGAGGTCTCATCTCAAGCATTTAATGCTTGGACACGCTTTATATCCATTTATGGAAGAAAGTGTACATTGCCATTTTGATAAAGTGCTTTTTTACACAAAACTTGTTCTTGAGCCTTGCACATGTTCTCTTCTGATCATACATGTATCATAACACATGAGAAATGGTTTAGACACTTACAATCACCCAACCCATGCTTTTACTACATATTAAAACTTGGTTTCCCTCTTTTCTTCAAAATCAAGTAACCTAGCCAAAAGCTTGTAACTTGTACTTCTGACTTGCCAATGCACTCAAGACATTTTGCTTATAGATATATAAACCATTTTCCACAAGGAGCACGAATGCTTAAGCCCTGAAAATACCTAGAACTCAGAATCACATCTCATACCTCCATTTTAACATAAACTGACCAAAAACTTGAAACTCATAACTCCCTCGTGCGTTTTCAAGCCTTTTGTTTCCTAAAGCTTCTAAACATTATTTAGAACTGATCCCACACCCTGTTACAGAACTGCAACACCATTAACACCATCCTTCATTTTCAAAAACAGAGCTTTGCACTTGGACTTCTCCAGAACTCCTCAGATACTTTCAGCTCAAGCTAAGCATCCCATTAGCTTCCTGGGAACTTGAGGATCTAACCCAACCATTAGAACTCCTTGAGAGCTGCTCAAACTTCAAACCTGATACCCTCTTGCAAGGTAAGTTTTCTAACTTTGGAACTTTTCATACAGACATCATCAGTGATTTATTTGTGAATGAAACATGTAGATATCATTTCCCTAAAGCTAACCATGTCCATAGTTTAAATTAATTTTACCTAAGCTTAGAGAATTTTAAGATTGAATTTTCTGAGATTTTTTAGAGTTCAAAATAGGGCCATTAAAATTCATGTTTATCTTTGAGTTGTAGTTTTAATGTTTTACATTTTTGAAACCGTGAGGAAATTTGCTACAAGTTTCATGTTTACAGTTTTCATTTTTGTTGAGAAATGAACAAGTTACAGTTGGTCTGGCTGGAGGTTAAAGATGAAGTGTAAATCAGGGCGCATTATGTATCATATATTTATTGTTTTGCTTATGTTAACGGATGTATAGCCACCCTAGTGGTAGAAGCGCGCGCCTGTAACCTTTGGGACCTGGGTTCGAGCCACAGTGGTACCCTTTTGTTTTTTTCACATTTTTTGCTTTCTGACTTTGTTTCTTGGACAGGCGTTGGGCATCATTTGGGCTTTGTTTTTTTTTTTGTTTTTACTTTCTAACCCCTTGCAGGCTATCACCACCCCTAGCCCAATTTGATTTTCTTTTCTTATTTTTATTTTATTTATTTTCTTAATATATTTTCTAATAGTAAAAAAATCATGAAAAATACAAAAACATTAAATTTTTATCTTGACATAGTTTATTTATTTTTCTCAATAAAAATTATTTTTATTTAATCAATACTTTATTTATTTTACTAATTATCTTTGTAAATTTAATTAAAAAATAGGTTTAGTTATTTTCTTTTACACCAATTGAAATATATTATTTTAATATAAAAAAGGGGGCCAAAGATATTTTATAATACTATAAATTATTTTCAAGACAAAAAATACAAAAAAAATATTTTTCTTACAAACTTATTTTCTTTTAATCAATTAATGAATTAGGGTTTTATTGATTTCTTTTCCTAGTAAAATTAGATTTACTTTTATTATTTTGATTAATTATTTTCTTTAATTAATTAGGTTAAAACAAACTCCATTTTCCTAAAAAATCCAAACAAAAATATCTATTTTCTTCATATTTATATTCTTGTACATTTGTTCATTTTTGTACTTTATATTCATTTAAATTCGTGTACATTTATACCAATTCAATATGGTTGTAATAGATTAATTAGGTTTATTTTCTTGCAATCTCCATTTACAATTTGTACACCCCCTTCCCACAAGTATTGTAATAGCGTAGTAACTTTATATTCCGCAATTTATCGCTTTATACATAACATGCTAGTAATTAGGGTTTGTATGTAAAGACTAAAACCAATACTTAGAAAACCCTAATTCAATACAAAATCAAGCATGAAAACAATATACTTGCACACAAACACCCCTAGGGTAAATACACTTGGTTGCCTTTACAAAATGGCCATATTATGCATGTGAGGTATCTTAGAAAAAACAAACAAATACAAGATCATAGTCCCTCGATGATGCTATCTATGTTGCCTTTCAAATGATCTTGGTACCTAAGAGAGAATGCTAAGATACCTTGCAACATTGCTAATCATGGTTATACGATGACCCATGTCCGCCCCGTTTACATCCAAAGATAGGGTTACTTACCAAATCAATGGTAGGATAACAATGTCAAAGGAAAAGAACATGAACAAAAAAGACTTTTTGAGTAGGTAGAATGCTCCTAATTACTTGCTCAATTCCAAGCAAAACATCCTTGCTATTTTCAAAAACAAACACCTACACTTTCAAACATCTTACAAACTTGAAAACATTTTCAAAAGATCAAACATCTTTGTATACATTCTTACGAACAAGAATCATTACAAAGATTGCCTAAACAATGACCTCTTTACAAAATACTTTCAAAAACCACACAATGCACAATTTCAAACAAAAGCAAGTGATCTAGCAAGTATCTAAGAGCCCATGGAAAACCATGGATGAAAAGAGTGCTAATACCTTCCCTTTTCATAATCTAGCCCACGAACTCAAGAAATAATCTCAAAGGTTTTTCCTGTGCTTTTTCAACTTTCCTTTTGGATCAAAGAAAAGTCGGAGGCGACTCTTGCTAACCACAATATTTGCGATAAAATGCAAAACCTTCAAGTCAGTTCTCTCACCGTATCACAAAACTGGAGACTCTGCTGGGGAGAATTCTAAAAGTGGGGTTACCTTAGGGTTAGATCACATTTACTTGCTTTCATTGTTTGACTTGTATGCTTTACATTATGGTTCTTTGTTTGGGTTTGAATCCTCTACCCGGATTTGGGACACCTTATAGGTAAGTTGCAATACATTGTGAAAATTGTGCGGGGTATACCGACATGGTATAAGAAATAGCTACGCTAGTGTGACATATTTGTGGGTACTGGTAGCCCTTGAGTTAATCAAGGAGAATATGGGGCCGCTGAGTGATGTCATGAAGCACTAATGAACTTTTAGAACCTTTACTTGATCAACTTGGCCTTTAGGATGTAGTGAGATGACCGGCTTTGGTGCAGTCCAAAGTTGGTAGATACTCGATACTACACTCATTGAGGTTTGGTTTATTGAGATATTTCGGTCGCCATTAAGGAGGCTTGTGCTGAGACAATGCTCAAGGAAACAAACCAGTGATATTGAGCTCCTTAGAACCCGGTTACTATTACTAGGACAGGTTTGAGCTAACTAAACATCAAGAGGGTACTTACCTATGAGACTCCATGCAAGCCTAAAACTAAGGACTTGTTTTCTTTGTTTGTGTATAAATACTTGTACATAACATCATGAACATCGTAACATCATATTCATTCACTAACCATTTCAAGGATCTCGGGGTTCATTTCTGTTCTGTTTTATAGGACATGGATTCTATTTGCAGGAAAACTATTCAAGTCAATCTTGTAAGGATCCCTCCACAACTTAAGGAGCTAGCTTCAAGGATTCCAGAAAATTCTCCATTCACCGAGAGACATAGTCGCCTACTTAACTCGGTCACCTCCAACACTAATGAAGACATGATGAACATGCTCTTTCAGTTCTTTGACCCTTTACACCATTGCTTCACATTTCCCAATTATCAGCTTGTGCCAACTTTGGAAGAATTCTCCCAACTCTTGAGGATTCCCATTCTCAATCAACTACCTTTCAACAGTATGTAAAGAGACCCAAAGCCATAAGAGATTGCCCAAGCTCTACACTTGCAGTCATCTGATGTCACAACTAATTGGGAAACAAAGAGTGGTGTCAAAGGCTTCCTAGCAAAGTTCTTGTTTGAGAAAGCCCGAAACTGTTGGAACTCTTTAGATTTGCAAGCCTTTGAGGAAATTGTGGATCTCCTCATCTATGGGATGGTTTTGTTTCCAAATCATGACTAACTTATAGATGTGAACGCCGTCAAGATCTTCATGTCTCGTAACCTATTGCCTACTTTGCTAGGGGACATCCTACATTCGTTTCACACTCGCACCATGAGGAAAAGAGGTCTCCTTATGTGTTGCACTCCTCTCTTGTAAATATGGTTTATTTCGCATCTTCCACAATCTGTATTGAAAAATGAGCAAGGTTCAAGGTGGTCACAAAGGTTGATGACGCTCAAACATTCAGACATCCATTAGTGTTCCCGATCTATAGAGAATGTTACTATTGTCGACCGTTGTGGAGAATTCCATAATTTCCCTTTACTTGGCATTAGGGGAGGTATCACCTACCCCCTGCTTAGCCTTAATACAATTTGGTTACGCCCGAAGGGATGTCCCACATGAGATGCTCATTTAAGGTTTGGTATTTGACTACGAGAACGACGATCAAGGTCTTCGCCAGAGATTTATCCGAGCTTGGAGGATGTTGAACAAAGTAGATAGCAAGACATTGAGGCATAAGAATTCCATCCCTCTTGAGCCTTACCTCAAATGGGTACGAACTCGTGCTCAGAGTCTTATGATGCCTTATCCTTACATTCTCCCGGTAATCATTGAGCATGTTATGGAAGGAGATGTTCCATACACTATCCTACATCCTGGCATGCCCACCTCTCTTGAAGACTTACAAAAAGATTGGATACAACTCAAGGGGGAGCGAGATACTTTCGAAGCCCAATTCTACGCTAGCGAGAAGAAGGTTTTGGAACTCACTAAGAAACTTCATGAGGAGCAGACTCTGAATTCCGACATTGCACCAAAGAGGATGCATAATACCTTTTTATCTTAGAGTTTTTGTATTATTTTGCCCAAAGAGGCATTGATGTACTCAAGCTTTAATTTATTAATATAACATGTGTTTCCTTTTTGTCTAAAACAAATTTGAATCTTTAAAATCCTTGAAATCATTGCATATGCATTTACCATACATCATAACATAAGAAGGTTTCTTGCAACAAGTCTCCTCATATTTCTACTGTTTATTTCAGTATGGTGGATCTCGAGCAAACAGTGAAGGACCTCCAAGGTCAAAATGCTCAGTTTCAACAGATGTTCTTAACTCTAGCCAAAGGATAAGAAGAGTTGAAGACCTTGTTGGTTGAAGAGATGAAAAAGAAGACAAAGAAGATAACCGGAGTTCTAAACATGGGAAGAAGATTCCAAGGGCAAGCAAGAAGGACTTTAGACTTTACTACGTCATATGGTGAGAAAGACAATCAAGATGGGAAAGGCAAAGAAACAGTTGTCCAATCAGAGTCAGAAGAGGAAGAGGAAGAAGGAGATTATTCCGAAAAATAATATCCTCCAGTCGACGACAAGTATAAGCATCTAGAAGAATGGTTAAGTGCAATGGAAATCTAAAAAGTGCCTGGATTGGACTTTGAGGAGTTGGGTCTAGTACCTGGGATTGTCATCCCTCCAAAATTCAAAGCACCGGTGTTCGCCAAATACGATGGAATTTCATGTCCCAAAATGCATCTCCGATCCTATGTGAGGAAAATCTAGCCTCATACCACTGACAAGGATTTATGGGTACACTTCTTTCAAGAGTGTCTGTCTGGAACTCAACTTGATTGGTTTTATCAGTTAGAAAGAGCTAATGTTCATAACTTGGAAGATCTGGCCTCCGCCTTTTACAAACAATACCGATCTTGCGCCCACCCGTACTCAACTCCAGAGTATGGCCATGGTTTCAAGTGAAGGCTTTAAGGACTATGCGCAAAAATGAAGGGACTTAGCAGGAAGAGTCCAGCCTCCCTTATCTGAAAGAGAGTTCGTAGACATGTTTTTGGGCACCTTGTCTTGTCCCTTCTTTAATCACTTAATTGGGAGTTCATCGACAGGCTTTACTGAGTTGATATTGACCGGAGAAAGGGTGGAAGTCGTTATAAAGAATGGGAAGATTCAAAAAGATGCATCCTCTGCTTCTGTAAGGAAACCATTCATTAGAAAGAAAGAAGTTGTTGTTGTATATCCTCAGAGAAATTAAGATAGGGCTGAAAGCCGTCCAATGGTGGGGGCTGTCATGATTCCTAAACCAGCGCCTGCTCAACAAAGAAGCAACCAGCCAAGAATGGAAAGACCAGTCAGACAGTTCACCCGAATTAATATGACACTATCTCAAGTATTGCCGCATTTGTTAAGGTCCAACCTAGTGACTTTGAAAGAAGCTCCAAATAATCCTAACACAACCTCTCCTCACTATCATCCTAATGCCCGCTGTGCATATCATTCTGAGAGACCCGGCCATGACACTAACAACTTTTGGGCTCTGAAGAACAAAGTACAAGATCTTCTTGAAGTCGAAGAGATTGAATTCGATGCACCAGAAATTCTCAATGTTATTACTGCCCCTATGCCCAAGCACGACCGTGATGTCAACGCCGTCGAGGAAGATATATTTGTTACTTCAGTTGATGAACTTTTGACCCCACTCCTGACTATCAAAGAGAATTTGTTGAATGTCGGTGTTTTCCTAGGCTATGATGAAAGCTGTAATTTCTGTTTATCCTCACCAGCCAACTGTCCTTTATTGAAAGCAGGCGTTCAGTGCCTAATAGATAACAAGGAAATTTTGTTTGAAAAGACTTCTATTCCAACTGTTTCTTATAATGATGTTTCCATTGTGACCATTTCCGACAATTCTTCCAGGGTCTCCACCAAAAGACCCGTTAGAATTACATCAGTTCCAAAAGTAGCTCCGTTGATAATTCCAATGCGTAGACCAATCCCATATTCGTCAGACAAAACCATAACATGGAATTATGGAGGGGATGTCTACTACCACAGTATCAAGCAAGATTGGCCAGCTGCTGAAGATTCAAGTTCTGATAAAGTTGACTCTGATGTCAGTAATATCGCAAGGACTAGTAAGATAACCCGCAGTGGAAGGGTTTTCTCTCTAGAAATTGCTCCTCCCAAAGCTATTTTTGGACCCGTAATCATTCATGTTGTTGTTGCTCCTCCAAAGGCTATTCCTATTCCTGCAATCATCTCTGATAATACTCTTGTTGACAAAACTGTTACAATCCCTGTTATCACCCCTACAGACATTCCTGATGTCGAGTCAACCGAGACTCGAGGTAAAGATATTCTGGTTGAGCCTGTCCGAACGAAGGCACAATCAGTGGCTATCCCTGAGACCTCTCGGAAAGAGATGGAGGAAATTCTAAAGATCATAAAAAGAAGAGACTACAACGTAGTCGAGCAACTGGGGAAAACTCTATCAAAAATTTCCATGTTGGCTTCATTACTATGTTCTGAGGCTCATGCAAAAGCCTTGGTAAAGTTCCTGAAAACTGCCCATGTACCCCAAGAAACATCTGCGATCAGTTCCAAGACTGCGTAGCCAGCTTGACTGCTGATAATGGCTTAGGTTTTTCAAATGCTGATTTAACTCCAAGAGAGAGGAAGCATAATGAGGCATTGCATGTCTCAATCGAATGCAGGGGCACGACCTTGGCTCATGTTTTGGTTGACACTGGTTCGTCTCTGAATGTATTGCCTAAAATGGCTCTTGATAGGCTTGACTGTGAAGGATTGACCTTGAAACTGAGAAACATAGTAGTGAGGGTTTTTGATGACTCAAAAAGGATGGTGCATGGGGGAAGTGGACATCCCTATAAAATTTGGAACCCAAACATTTGATTCAACTTTTTATGTAATGGATATTCGCCCTTTATACTCCTGCTTATTAGGCCGACTGTGGATTCACAATGCTGGTGTCGTTACCTCGACATTGCATCAAATGCTGAAATATCCAATTCAAGGGAAAATCATCATCGTTCATGGAGAAGAAGAGTATATGGTCAGCCATCTAAATTCCTTCAGATATGTGAAACTAGATGGTGAATTTATTGAAACTCCATTCTAGCACTTTGAAGAAGTCTCATAAGATGTGGCAGTAACCAAGGCTGTGTCTCAAGTTCCCAAGATTACAAGGCCTCCACTCAAGATATCGTCCTTAAAGGATGCCAAGGCAGAGATACAAGAAGGTGGGTGCACTATTTGGGGTCAACTCCCAGATATCCCATACAAATCTGACAAATTTGGTCTGGGTTTCACTTCAGGTGCCCAGAAAGCCGTACGCCGCGCTCGTGTCGGAGGACCACCCTTGAAGATCAGAAACCGTGAAGTCAATGTAGTGGAGGAGGATGAAGACATCTATGACCTAGAGGATTGGATTTTCCCAACTGTCAATGGAGGGATCGACAATTGGGAAGCTAGATATTTCGTCCTGATCACATTTATCCCATAGTAATTTGTCTTTAGATTTTGTCGGATCTATAATATTAAAATAATTCAGACTCTTAAAACCTTGTGTCTTACCTGAGGCACAATGGTCCATTTGTAAGGGTTATTATCTCATTTCCATATGACATCAATGAATCATGGACGTTTTTTGCATACAAACTTTGTGCTCATTGTTTTTCTTTTTTTTCTTTCATTTTCATTTCTTTCAAAGATAGTTATACTCTTACACACACTCACACTCACAATGCAGGTATACATCCACTCGGGATCCCATGGGTAACGGTTATGATATGGCCTTCTGTGATTCTGAAAATCTAATCTACCAAGCTGAAGACGAAGGTTAGGAAGATTTTGAAGTGCCAGGGGAACTCGCCAGGTTATTACAACAAAATGAGAGAACCATTTATCCCCATGAGGAACCAGTGGACACAATCAACCTAGGTACCGAAGAAGACAAAATAGAAGTCAAGGTGGGTGCCAATCTGGAACCCAGTGTCAAAGAACGTCTGATTCAGTTGCAGCACGATTATGTTGAGGTCTTTGCTTGGTCGTATGAAGACATGCCAGAACTTGATGCAGATATCGTAGTACATCGTCTACCTATAAAAGAGGATTGTCCTCCGGTAAAACAAAAGGTCCGTCGAATGTGACCAAACATGTTAGAGAAGATTAAAGCAGAAGTCATGAAACAATTCAATGTTGGATTCTTGGCCGTCGCCTCCTATCCACAATGGGTGGCAAATGTTGTTCCCGTGCCCAAAAAGGATGGCAAGGTACAAATGTGCGTGGACTACAGAGATTTGAATAGGGCAAGCCCTAAGGATGATTTCCCACTTCCCCACATTGATATTCTAGTTGATAATATGGCACATCACAAAGTGTTTTCCTTCATGGATGGTTTCTCATGTTACAACCAAATCAAAATGGCGCCTGAAGACATGGAGAAAACAACTTTTGTCACACAGTGGGGCACATTCTGCTACAAGGTTATGCCATTCGGACTGAAGAATGCTGGGGCAACCTATCGGCGTGCCATGGTAGCTCTATTTCATGACATGATACATCACGAAATAGAGGTCTATATGGACAACATGATAGCTAGATCTCAAAAAGAAGAAGAGCATCTTGATCATTTACAGAAACTCTTTGAGAGACTAAAGAAATACAAGTTGAGGTTGAACCCAAATAAATGTACATTTGGGGTGAGGTCCGGTAAACTCCTAGGCTTTGTCGTCATCAATAAAGGTATCGAAGTGGATCCCGCTAATGTGAAAGCGATACAAGAGATGCCTGCTCCTCGTACCGAGAAGGAAGTCAGAGGATTTTTGGGACGCTTAAACTACATTTCCAGATTCATTTCTCACCTGACAGCTACTTGTGAACCAATCTTCAAATTACTGAAGAAAGATCAAGTAGTCAAATGGAATGATGAGTGCCAAATTGCCTTCGACAAGATCAAAGAGTACCTGCAAGAACCTCCTGTTTTGATGCAACCAGTCGAGGGAAGACCATTGATAATGTATCTAACTGTTTTTGAAAATTCAATGGGGTGTGTGCTGGGGCAGCATGACGAGTCTGGCTGAAAAGAGCATGCTATTTATTACCTGAGCAAAAAGTTTACTGATTGTGAAACATGATATTCACTGCTCGAGAAAACTTGCTACGCTCTGGCATGGGCTTCTCGCCGGCTAAGACAGTATATGCTGACCCATACTACCTTGTTGATATCTAAAATGGATCCAATAAAATACATCTTTGAGAAACCTGCACTCTCTGGGAGAATAGTGAGGTGGCAGATGATCCTGACAGAATATGACATACAGTATACTACCCAGAAAGAAATAAAGGGCAGTGTACTAGCTGATCACCTTACTCACCAAGCTGTGGAAGACTACCAGTCCATGAAGTTCGAATTCCCAGATGAAGATATCATGATGGTAAACAACTGTGAAAAATTCAGACCATATGACGGACCTGAACAAGGATCCCGATGGACCCTGGTTTTTGATGGGGCATCCAACACACTCGGCAATGGTATTGGTGATGTACTCATATCTCCTGAAGGATGTCATACTCCCTTTACTGCAAGACTCTTCTTCAATTGTACAAATAACATGGCAGAATACGAAGAATGCATTTTTGGTCTCAAAGTTGCCATAGACTTGGGGATCAAATCATTAAATGTATTCGGAGATTCAGCTTTGGTCATCAGCCAGATCAAAGGGGAGTGGGACACCAAAAATCCCAACCTTATCCCTACAAAGAACATGTGTTGACATTTCTCCCACATTTTGAGAAGATTACCTTCGAGCATTTCCCGCAAGAAGAAAATCAGATAACAGATGCACTAGCCACAATGTCATCCATGTTTAAACTTAAATGGGATAACGAGGCTCCCCGGATCACCATTGAAAGAATGGATGAACCAGCTCACTGTCACGAGATTAATACTGAAGAAGTAGTGGACCATCCCTGGTTTCACGAAGTCAAGAGGTATCTCGAGGCTCAAGAATATCCGGAAGGAGCTTCAGTCAATGATAAGAAGTTCTTAAGGAGATTCTCTGCTAAATTCTTACTTAGTAATGGCATTCTCTACAAACCCAACCATGACTTGGTGTTACTTCGATGCGTAGATTAGGTTGAAGCAGAAAAGATCATGGCTGAGTTACATGAGGGCACTTTTGGCACCCATTCCAGTGGGCATATGATGGAAAAGAAAATCCTACGGGTAGGCTATTACTGGTCTACCATGGAAGCAGATTGCTATCAACACTCTCGAACCTGCCACAAGTGTCAGATCTATGCTGACAAGGTGCACATGCATCTGGTTCCTTTAAATGTCTTGACGGCTCCTTGGCCTTTTGCTATGTGGGGCATCGATATGATTGGGGAAATCAAGCCAACGGCCTCCAATGGACACCGCTTTATCTTAGTGGCCATTGACTATTTTACAAAGTGGGTTGAGGCAACCTCTTTCGCTTCTGTGACCAAGAATGTTGTAGCCCGTTTCATCAAGAAGAATCTCATTTGTCGTTATGGTATCCCAGAGAGGATCATCACAGACAATGGTATGAATCTAAATAATACTATGATCACCGCCCTGTGTGAGTAATTCAAGATCCAGCATCCCAATTCTTCCCCTTACCGGACAAAGATGAATGGTGTTGTCGAAGCCGCAAATAAGAACATTAAAAGATCATACAAAAAATGACAGTCACATACAAAGACTGGCATGAGATGCTACCATTCGCTCTCCACGGGTATCGTACCACGGCTAGCACATCAACCAGGGCAACACCCTACTCTCTGGTTTATGGCATGGAGGATGTCTTGCCTATCAAGGTCCAGATCCCCTCTCTGAGAATTATGAATGATGCAGTGCTGAATGAAGAAGATTGGATCCAGACTCAACTTGATCAAATAAACTTGATTGATGAGAAAAGGCTTACTATTGTCTGTCATGGTCAAATGTATCAAAAATGGATGATCAAGGCTTTCAACAAAAAGGTTAGACGACAAGTGTATCAAGTTGGGGATTTGGTGAACTAATGTATCATACTACTGCAAGGTGATCCCAGGGGCAAATGGACTCCTACATATGAAGGACCATTTGTAATCAAAAACATATTCTCTGGTGGAGCAATGATCTTGACCACCATGGATGGTGACGACCTACCACACCTTGTGAACGCGGACATAGTCAAAAGATACTACGCATAAGAAACCCGCTAGGTTGACACACCTAGGAAAAACAAGGGCATCCCGACGAATCAAAAAGGTTTGGGAAAAAATTAGGGATAAAACAAAAAAATATGTACACCCGGCAAGTTGAAAACCCGAAAGAACGACTTGGGTAAAAAAGGGTATCCCGGTGGACTGAAAACCTGAAAGGGCGGTCCAGGCAAAAGTTAGGGAATTAAAGCGTATGACTATGTCCCGTTGGATCACCTTACGAACAAGCTGGCAAACTCAGACGTTTTGATTAATTCAGTCAACTTCGGACTAGGCAACAAGTGGACAAGATGCTCAGAGACACGAAGGCTATAGCAGAATGGGAACCCCGTGAGATTATTTCACATAGCTATCTTTGTATCAAATTTTCTTTTTTTTACGACGGCATTCTCTTATTAGAATGTTTGTCTCATTGTACAAAAATACTTACTCAAAGTCAATACAAAGATATCTCTTTGAAAGTGAAAAACTATCTATTTTTCTTTACTCTTGTGTTTTGTTTACAAAAACGTCCATTGATTTATTTTTGAACATATGCATTTGAACATAATGACTGTTTACAAATGAACAAAATAAAAAGACGATCACTGATGGCTTTAAAGAAGTAGGTAAATCCCTCTAGGCTATAAAAATCCCCCGCAATGTGCAATTTAATCCCCAGCGGAACGAAGCTTCCAGTTATCAATCCCCAAGAGAAGTCATCCAATTTCTCAGGTTTCCCCAACAGGTTTTTATAAGTAGTACACGACATTTCCCTTACAACAGAGTTTATTTCTCTAAGCGGAAAGTCATCAACACCTCAACTTCACAACATGAATACTTACACCCCATATCCTCAGCAACAGTCAGGGATTTTATTTTCCCCCTATCCGACAGCAGTGCAGCAGATTAGCTCACATACACATACATCGCATCCATGTATCATTAACATTAATAACACGAATGCATATATCACAATCTCATTGCACCATGCATTTCATACATCATGACATTGCATACGACTAATGTTTTACCCTTTTCAGGATAAGATTAATCAATGGCTATCATCAACAATTACAGAGGTCAGAAATTGATACCTAAGACAAGCCAGGACAATTATCTACACGACAACTGAAGTGATCCAGCACGGGTTCTTCATATTCAACCTTTAGATACAGTTAAGATACGCTCCATACACGGATGTCATTTTGATATTCATTTAGATTCAACTTTTCAGATACAGTTCAGATAAGCTCCAGACACGGACGACATTCTGATACTCATTCAACTTTCAGATACAGTTCAAATATGCTCTAGACACCGATGCCATTCTGATACTCATTCTGATTCAGCTCTCTGACACAATTCAGATACACTTCAGACACGGATTCCATTATGATACTCATTCAGATTCAGCTTTCAGATACAGTTCAGATACGCTCCAGACAAGGATGCCATTCTGATACTCATTCAGATTCAACCTTTCGATACATTTCAGATACACTCCAGACACGGACGCTGTTTTGATACTCATTCAGATTCAACTCTCAGATACAGTTCAGATACGCTCCAGACGCAGACGCCATTTCGATACTCATTCAGTTTCAGCTTACAGATACGATTCAACAATCATTTTTTGATGGCATCTACAAGCCCATATCCAACAACTTTCTATCATCTCTCCAAATGGCATCTTTAAGCCCATTCCCTGTACCATCAACCTTTACATCACCGAGTGCAAATTTTTGGGCACTCTAGTGTCCAATCATCTTCCACCTTCGAGTCACGAATGGAAAAACTAGCCAATCTAACTCTTCAGGCATAAGAAGATTGAACAGGGGAAGCTATTTTACCCCAAAATTTTCCCTCTCACTTATCAAGAATTTTTCTCACGAGATCTCCTTGGGCTCAAGACTGCACTAGGGTTGATAAACTCAAGACACCTCCTTAAGCACTGATGACCAAAATTAGGGTTTGAGATTGCACAAGGATTTTTGAAATTCAAATACCCCCATATGACTTTCAAGGATCATTATGGACCCTCAAGATCACTCATGTCAAGTTTCAAGCTTTGGATCACACTTTTGCTCAGTCAATTGAGCAGTTGACCTAAAAATCAACTGTATTGGGGAAAAAGTCAACCATGGACAATTTATAGTCAAACTTCATAATTTTTTATCCACATCAACATTTTAGACTCATATGTATCATTTTATCAATTTTGGACCATAATTCCCCAAGAAATTTGATCAAATCTTCAAAAGGGCAAAATGGTCAAAATTAGGGTTTTGATTGGGAAAGGGCAATTTCTGATTTTTGACCTAGAAAATGATCAATTGGTTTAAGGAATGATATCAAGAGTCCAATTGCATCATTTTGACCTAATGACATGGCTCAAAACATTTCTCAAGTCAAATGGATTGACAGATGAATTTTCAGTTAACTGATCAAAAGTCAACTGTATACTGAAAAGTCAAACTTTGACTTTTTGATCAAATTCAAATGTCAAAGATCACAATTTATAAAAACATGTCAAAATATGAAACTTACTCATCAAGAAATCAAAAAGTCAAGATTTCATTTTGAAAAGTCAAAATTTTCAAACTTAGAAATTTTTCTAAGTGTTGAAAATTTCATGTTTTTTCACAACTTTGAACAAATGTTTCACCATGATTCAAGATGATTCAAGAGAAACTTCCAACATGAAAATTGTAGATCTCCATGAAATATACAACTTTACTTCACACAACTTCTTCCAAAAGTGCTTGGATCTCAAGTTATAATTTTAAGAACATGTGGTCATGAAACAAAACACTTAGTGAAATTTTGCTCTAATTTGGTCAGGATTTTAACCCAACTTCATGGCACTTTTTCATATAGTTCCAAGGGGAATCTTACAAAGCAATTCAAATATGGGTTGTAGCTCATATTGAAAGCTTTCCAAAATGTCCAAGAACTCCTTGAGATCATTCTTGAGTAGGGAGAATCAAAGAGATGAAGTTAGGGTTTTATCACTTGAATTACAAGGCATTTTGTGATGAACAAAATTCCAATTCAAAGTTGTGCTGCATAAACTCTACTTTGAGGGCCTAAAACTTGTTACTCACTCCATAATTAATTGCTTGCACAGCTATTAGAAGTCTCATTTCAAGCATTCAATGCATGGACATACTTTATATCCATTTTTGGAAGAAAGTGTACATTGCCATTTTGATAAAGTGCTTTTTTACACAAAACTTGTTCTTGAGCCTTGCACTTGTTCTCTTCTGATCATGCATGTCTCATAACACATGAGAAATGGTTTAGACACTTACAATCACCCAGCCCATGCTTGTACTACACATTTAAACTTAGTTTCCCTCTTTTCTTCAAAATCAAGTAACCTAGCCAAAAGCTTGTAACTTGTACTTCTGACTTTCCAATGCACTCAAGACCTTTTGCTTATAGATATACAAACCATTTTCCACAAGGAGCACGAATGCTTAATCCTTGAAAATACCTAGAACTCATAATCACATCTCATACCTCCATTTTCACATAAACTGATCAAAAACTTGAAACTTGAAACTCTCTCGTGCGTTTTCAAGCCTTTTGTTTCCTAAAGCCTCTAAACATCATTTAAAATTGATCCCACACCCTGTTACAGAACTGTAACACCATTAACACTATCCTACATTTTAAAAAATAGAGCTTTGCACTTGGACTTCTCTAGAACTCCTTATATACTTTCAACTCAAGCTAAGCATCTCATTAGCTTCATGGGAACTTGAGGAAGCTAACCCAACCATTAGAACTCCTTGAGAGCTGCTCAAACTTCAAACCCGATACCCTCTTGCAAGGTAAGTTTTCTAACTTTGGAACTTTTCATACAGACATCATCAATGATTTATTTGTGAATGAAACATGTAGATATCATTTCCCTAAAGCTAACCATGTCCATAGTTTAAATTAATTTTACCTGAGCTTAGAGAATTTTAAGATTGAATTTTCTGAGATTTTTTAGAGTTCAGAATAGGGCCATTAAAATTCATCTTTATCTTTGAGTTATAGTTTTAATGTTTTACATTTTTGAAACCGTGAGGAAATTTGCTACAAGTTTCATGTTTACAGTTTTTATTTTTGTTGAGAAATGAACAAGTTACAGTTGGTCTGGCTGGAGGTTGAAGATGAAGTGTAAATCAGGGTGCATTTTGTATCATATATTTATTGTTTTTCTTATGTTAACGGATGTATAGCCACCCCAGTGGTAGAAGCGCGCGCCTGTAACCTTTGGGACCTGGGTTCGAGCCACAGTGGTACCCTTTTGTTTTTTTCACATTTTTTGCTTTCTGACTTTGTTTCTTGGACAGGCGTTGGGCATCATTTGGGCTTTGTTGTTTTTTTTGTTTTTGCTTTCTAACCCCTTGCAGGCTATCAACACCCCTAGCCCAATTTCATTTTCTTTTCTTATTTTTATTTTATTTATTTTCTTAATATATTTTCTAATAGTAAAAAAATCATGAAAAATACAAAAATATTAAATTTTTATCTTGACATAGTTTATTTATTTTTCTCATATAAAATTATTTTTATTTAATCAATACTTTATTTATTTTACTAATTATATTTGTAAATTTAATTAAAAAATAGGTTTAGTTATTTTCTTTTACACCAATTTAAATATATTATTTTAATATTAAAAAAAGGGGGCCAAAAATATTTTATAATACTATAAATTATTTTCAAGACAAAAAATACAAAAAAAATACTTTTCTTACAAACTTATTTTGTTTTAATCAATTAATGAATTAGGGTTTTATTAATTTCTTTTCCTAGTAAAATTAGATTTACTTTTATTATTTTAATTAATTATTTTCTTTAATTAACTAGGTTAAAACAGACTCCCTTTTCCTAAAAAATCCAAACAAAAATATCTATTTTCTTCATATTTATATTCTTGTACATTTGTTCATTTTTGTACTTTATATTCATTTAAATTCTTGTACATTGATACCAATTCAATATGGTTGTAATAGATTTATTAGGTTTATTTTCTTGCAATACCCATTTACAATTTTTACACCCCCTTCCCACAAGTATTGTAATAGCGTAGTAACTTTAAATTCCACAATTTATCGCTTTATACATAACATGCTAGTAATTAGGGTTTGTATGGAATGACTAAAACCAATACTTAGAAAACCCTAATTCAAGACAAAATCAAGTATGAAAACAATACACTTGCACACAAACACCCCTAGGGTAAATCCACTTGGTTGCCTTTACAAAATGTGCATATTACGCATGTGAGGTATCATAGTAAAAACAAACAAATACAAGATCATAGTCCCTCGATGACACTATCTAAGTTGCCTTTCAAATGATCTTGGTCCCTAAGAGAGAATGCTAAGATACCTTGCAACATTGCTAATCATGGTTATAAAATGACCCACGCCCGTCCCGTTTACATACAAAGATAGGGTTACTTACCAAATCAATGGTAGGATAACAATGTCAAAGGAAAAGAAAATGAACAAAAAAGACTTTTTGAGTAGGTAGAATGCTCCTAATTACTTGCTCAATTCCAAGCAAAACATCCTTGCTATTTTCAAAAACAAACACCTACACTTTCAAACATCTTACAAACTTGAAAACATTTTCAAAAGATCAAACATCTTTGTATACATTCTTACAAACAAGAATCATTACAAATATTGCCTAAACAATGGCCTCTTTACAAAATACTTTCATAAACCACACAAAGCACAATTTCAAACAAAAGCAAGTGATCTAGCAAGTAACTAAGAGCCCATGGAAAACCATGGATGAAAAGGGTGCTAATACCTTCCCTTTTCATAATCTACCCCCCCCCCCCCCCAAACTCAAGAAATAATCTCAAAGGTATTTCCTGTGCTTTTTCACCTTTCCTTTTGGATAAAAGAAAAGTCGGTGGCGACTCTTGCTAACCGCAACATTTGTGAGAAAATGCAAAACCTTCTAGTCAGTTCTCCCACCGTATCACACTCTCTTATGCGTAAGCACGACAAAGGAATTAATGCTATTAATGATGTTTCTTATGTTTCTACTATAAGTAACTTGACTACTCCCCTTCTGATTATTAAGAAGAATCTGTTGCAAGCTGGTTTATTTTCGGGTTGCATTGAAAGGTGTTACTGCTGCGCAGCCCAATATAATGGTTGTAGACTACTGAAAGAAGGTATTTAGTGTCTAATGGATAACCATATAATCCTAGTTGACAATACTCCTTCTAAGGAGAATTTGTTTCAATACTTGGAGCTTGAAGAGGTGTCTGTGATTTCTAGAACTCCTGTAAGGATCACTTCTATGGGTCCTGTGAAGATTACTGCTGACCCTAGGGTTGTTCCTCTGATCATTACCGTGCCTGGGCCAATTGCATATTCCTCTAACAAGGCTATCCCTCCTAATTATGGAGCTTATGTTTACTACCATGGTGTCAAGCAAGAACCACTGAATGTTGAAAGTGGAAATACTGAAGTTACTAATCCCAACATTAGCATTATTGTTGGGACCAGTAAAGTTACTAGAAGTGGAAGGGTTTTCTCTCTAGAGATCTCTCTGAAGACTCTTGCCACACCTATTTGTGTTACTGCTACTGAATCAACTACTGAAACTCGAGGCAAAGAACAAATGACTAAGCCCAACTAGGTTGAGGCACCTAAAGAAGTTATCGCTGAAGATACCTCTAGGAAAGAGATGGAGGAAGTAATGAATATTATCTGGAAAAGTGACTATAAGATTGTTGAACAGCTAGGGGTGACTCCCTCCAAGATATCCATGTTATCCTTGTTGTTGTGCTCTAAAGCCCATGCTCAGGATTTGGTGAAGTTCTTGAAGTCTGCTCATGTACCGCAGGAGATCTCTGCTGATCAATTCTAAAATTATGGTGCTAGGCTGACCACTGATAATGGGTTAGGTTTTTTTGACGCTGAATTGACTCCTGAAGGAAGGAACCCTAACAAGGCATTGTATGTCTCTATTTAGTGCATGGGCACTACCTTAGCTCATGTGTTGGTTGACACGTGTTCTTCATTGAATGTTTTGCTGAAGGGTGCTCTAGACAGACTTAACTGTGAAAGGGTTGTGCTGAAACCCAGTTGTAATACGATGGGAGAACTGACTTGTTTACCATTTTATCTAAAATCTTTTTGATAACAAGAGTCTCCACCGACTTCTCTTTTATCTAATAAGGAAATGGTGAAAAGAACAGGAAAGACCTTGATAGTTTTTGAGTTCGGGGGGGTAAGTTATGAAAAGGGAAAAGTGTTAGCACCCTTTCCATTCGTAATTATACGGGATATTAATTTCTTAGCTCACTTTGAAAATTAGCTTTGTGCGTGTGTGTTGTACCCCAAATTTTGCCCTCTCACTTGTCAAGAATTTTCTCACAAGATCTCCTTGGGCTCAAGACTGTACTAGGGTTTGATCAGCTCAAGACACCTCCTTATGCACTGATGACCAAAATTAGGGTTTGAGTTTTCACAAGGATGTTTGAACTTCCAATGTCCCATATGAATTTCATGGATCATTATGGACCCCCAAGATTACTCATGTCAAGTTTCAAGCCTTGGATCAAACTTTTGCTCAGTCAATTGAGCAGTTGACCTAAAAATCAACTGTATTAGGGAAAAAGTCAACTATGGATAATTCACAGTCAAACATCATAGTTTTTATCCATATACACATACTATACTTATATGCATCATTTGATCAAGTTTGGACTACAACTCCTCAAGAAATTTGATCAAATCTCCAAAAGGGCAAAATGGTCAAAATTAGGGTTTTTATTGGGAAAGGGCAATTTTTGATTTTTGGCCTAGAAAATGGTAAATAGGTTTAAGATATGATCTCAAGAGTCCAATTGCATCATTTTGACCTAATGACATGGTTCAAAACATTGCAAGTCCATTGGATTGATAGATGAATTTTTCAGTCAATTGATCAAAAGTCAACTGTATACTAAAAAGTCAAACTTTGACTTTTTGGTCAAATTCAAGTGCCAAAGATCATAATTAATCAAAACATGTCAAAATATGAAACTTATTCATCAAGAAATCAAAAAGTCAATATTTCATTTTGAAAAGTCAAAATTTCTAAACTTAGAAATTTTTCTAAGTGTTGAAAATTTCTTATTTTTTCATATCTTTGAACAAAATTTTCACCATGGTGCAAAGTGATTCAAGAGAAACTTCCAACATGAAAGTTGTAGATATTTATGAAATCTACAACTTTGCTTTACACAACTCCTTCCAAAAGTGCTTGGATATCAAGTTATAATTTTATGAACACGTGATCATGAAACTAAACACTTAGTGAAATTTTGCCCTAATTTGGCCAGGATTTTGACCTAACTTCATGACACTTTTTCATATAGTTCCAAGGGGAATCTTAAAAAGCAATTCAAATATTGGTTGTAGATCACATTTAAATATTTCCAAAATGTCCAAGAACTCCTTGAGATCATTCTTGAGTAGGGAGAATCGAAGAGATGAAGTTAGGGTTTTATCACTTTAATTATAAGTCATTTTAGTGATGAACAAATTTCAAATTCAAAGTTGTGCTACATTAACTCTACTTTTCAGGCCTCAAACTTGTTAGGAACTCCATAATTAATGGTTTATAAAGATGTTAGAGGCCTCACTTCAAGCATTCAATGCATGGACATGCTTTTTATCCATTTTTGGAAGAATGGTTACATTGCCATTTTGATAAAGCAACTTTTTGTACAAAACTTGTTCTTGAGCCTTGCACTTGTTCTATTCCGATCAAACCAGTCCTATAACCCATGAGAAATGTTTTAAACACTTACAATCACCCATCCCATGCTTGTACCTCATCTTGAAACTTGTTTCCCTCTTTTCTTCAAAATCAAGTAACCTAGCCAAAAGCTAGAAACTTGTACTTCTGACTTGCCAATGCTTTCAAACACTTTTGTTTATATATACACAAATCATTTGACACAAACACACAAATGCTCAATCCTTGAAAGAACCTAGAACTTAGAATCACACTTCACACTTCCATTTTGATACAAACTGACCAAAAACTTGGAACTCATAATATACTCGTGCGTTTCTTGGCCTTTTGGTTTCAAACGTTTCTAAACATCACCTAGAATCAATCCTACACCCTATTTTAGAACTGTAACACCATTAATACCATCCTCCGTTTTCAAAAACTCATATCTGCACATTGACTTCTCCAGACCATTTCAGCCATCCACTATTTAAGCTAATCGTTGCATTAGCTTCCTGGGACCTCAAGGGAGCTAACCTGATCATCACCATCACTTGAAACAAGCTCAAACTCAAAACACAATTTCCAGTTTTGAGGTAAGTTTTCTCAACTTGGAAATCTTCATACAGACATCATCAATAGTTTATTTGTGAACAAAACATGTAGATATCATTGCACTGAAGCTAACCATGTCCAGAGTTTCCATTAATTTTGCTTTAGCTTAGAGAATTTTGAAACTGAAATTTCTGTGATGTTTAGGATTCATATTAGGGCCATTAAAATTCATGCTTATCTTTGATCTATAATTTGAATGCTTTACATTTCTGAAACCGTAAGAAAATTTGCTACAAGTTTCATGTTTACAGTTTTCATTTTTGATGAGAAATGAGCATGTTAAAGTTGGTCTGGCTGGAGGTTGAAGATGAAGTCATCAGGGCGCGTTTTTCCTTACATATTTATTGATTTACCTATATTAACGGATGTATAGCCACCCCAATGGTAGAAGTGCGCGCCTGTAACCTATGGGACCTGGGTTTGAGCCCCAGTGGTACCCTTTTGGTTATTTGTTTTCATGTTTTTGCATTTTTGACCTTTTTTGCAGGCGTTGGGCCTTGTTGGGCTTTTGGTTGTTTTTTTTATTTTTACTAGTTAACCCCCTGCAGGCTGTTTGCACCTCTGGCCCAAGTTTATTTCTTTTTCTTTTTTTATTTTTATTCATTTCATTTTTATTCTCTTAAATATTTGTCCTAATATTAAAAAAATCACAAAAAAATAGACTTTCACTTTAACTTAGTTTATTTTATTTTTCTCACAAAAAAATATTTTATTTAACTACATATTATTTATTTTTATGGACTAGTCTTGTAAATTAATTTAAAACTAGGTTAGTATTTATTTTCTTCTACACCAATTAAAATATATTATTTTAATATAAAAAAGGCCAAAAATATTTTATAATACTATAAATATTTTCAAGACAAAAATACCAAAAAATACTTTTCTTAAACTTATCTTCTTTTGATCAATTAATAGAACTAGGGTTTCATTTAAAATCTTTTCTTAATAAATTTAAGTTTAATTACTCATTTTCTTTAATTAATTAGGTTAAGATAATATCCTTTTCTATAAAAAATCCCAACAAAGATCCATTTTCTTTATATTTTGCATTTTTATACATTTATTCATTTTGTACATTGTATTCATTTAAATTCCTTTTACATTAATACCCATTCAATATGGTTGTAATAGATTAACTAGGTTTATATTCTTGCAATATCTTTGTATACATTCTTACAAACAAGAATCATTACAAAGATTGCTTAAAAAACGGCCTCTTTACAAAATACTTTCAAAAACCACACGAAGCATAATTTCAAACAAAAAGCGAGTGATCTAGCAAGTAACTAAGAGCCCATAGAAAAACATGAATGAAAAGGGTGCTAATACCTTCCCTTTTCATAATCTACCCCCCGAACTCAAGAAATAATCTCAAAAGGTATTTCCTATGCTTTTTCACCTTTCCTTTTGGATAAAAGAAAATTCGGTGGCGACTCTTGCTGACCGCAACATTTACGATAAAACGCAAAACCCTCAAGTCAGTTCTCCCACCGTATCACAGTGTGTTTTGAAAATATTTTGAAAGTGCCAATGTAAGGAAAACTTTTTAATAATTCTTGTATCGGTCCTTAAGAATGTATACAAAGTGTTTCAAAATATTTATTAAAGTATAGTGATGTGAGAAATGTTTAGTTTTTGAAAATAGTGTTATTCGTAAACTTTTCCTTCTCCTTAAAATAGTGTTATTCGTACCATTAGTTAGTAGGAAGCCCTATACGTTAGACGTGAAAGGACACACGAAGGTCAACGTACGATCATCAAAGGAAACTTGTAAGGATGCTTTAGCAATTTCGTAAGGTACTAGATCATTTTTCAAAATGCAACGTCCAAGGGTCATCGAGGGACTATGATCTTTTATTCGAGGGTCTTTGCTAAAGCATCCCAACTTTCAAGGGACATGACCGTTATTCTGAAAAGGCAACAAAGAAAGGTTACCCTAGAGGTGCAAGTGTGCAAGTGTGTTGTTTTTAGTTATTTATCTTAAAATTAGGTTTTCTAGCGTTTGGTTTTATCTTTCCATACAAACCTTAGTTACTAAAAGTTTCATAACAAATATAGTAGTAGAAGATAAAGGCAGAAATGTAAACCTAAAACTATTACAAAGCTTTGGGGAAGTTACATGATAGTGAAGTGTGGAAATAAAACCTATAACTATTACATACTAGGAGCAGGTACGTAATGATAAAAAAGTGCGAAAAATATAAAGCTACGTTATTACAGTTGAACGCGCCATATACAATTTATCTAGGAAATGTAAATACAAAAGAAAAAGAAATGAGGAAAAAAGTGGTTTGAATGTTTATTAGGGTTTTTTGTTAAAAAAGATTCATCATGGTGATTAACTAAATAAAACCTAATTAATTTTAATTAATTAAAAAGGATGGTTAATTAATTAAATTATTAAAATTTTAATTAAAAACCTAAAATCTAATTAATTAGGGTTTAAAAAAAGGTTAATTTTTAAAGGTTTAGTGAAAAATAAATTAGGGTTAGCTAAAAAATAATAGGGTTAGGGAAAAATGACAAACAAGGTTAAAAATAAAATAAAATGGGAAAAATGCCAGGGGTGGGTGTTGAACCCACACCCTTAGCCTCTTGCATTGCTCAGTTTACCACCGCGCCAAGCATGTGTTGGTGTTAGTAGGATGCGTGCAACGCAAAGTATAATAAAACCTGCAAAACATTGGGAAAATATGAAAAAACCTCAAAGCATCAAAAGGTAGGGATCAAAGACATGCCATGGTATTTTAATGCCTTATCATGCACGCGCTTCCCACTGGAGTGGCTGTGTCATTCGGTATCACTGTGAAATAAATTAATATAATATAAAACTAATGGAGTGGGATGAAGAAGCACCAGAGCCTTAGTGTTAGTCGTCTTCTCTGGTGACTTCTTTTTTTTAACCTGCAAAATAAGAAACGTTAGTGGTTCAAAGGTACCCTACCCCCCCTAATTTGGACCTTGCGGATTCAATGGTGCCCTTGGTTTTGGCTAATTCCCTCTGTATGATGAGATACGAAGAAGATAAGGTCATACGGTGCAAACATGGAAACCCATGATTTAGTCGTTATGGGGGCCATACGATGGGTTTATCATGCATATTGACATCTCAGGAGAACATTAGTAATGTTAGTATGCATAAAAATAACATGAAAACAAAAATATGAATTTGCAACGAAACAAGGAAACTGGCGAGACATGTATGCTTGTTTCATGCTCTTTGGATCATTAAAATTGATCCATTCTTACCCTATAATGCTTCTGGAATTGATTTGGATGATTGGATTGCTTTGAAAGAGGATGAAAATAGGGTTTGTAGTTTGCCATAGTTTTTGATAAATTTTGAAATTTTGGAATGGTGATTTCTCTTGGAAGGGTACATGTGGTCTTGTTGTCTGAATGAAGAATATATATAAAGGAAAATTAGGTCACAAAAAAGTGGGCTTGGACCTTTGTATGAAAGCCTTGATTTTATTTAATTTAATTTTGAATTTAAATAAATAAAATCAAAAATAAATGAAATAAAAATCAAAGGGGTGTATGCATGGATTCAGAGGTACACTATAAGGCCTAATACACGTTTGGACCTTGAAAGATAATCCCACTAGCCCAAAAGTTCAAGTTTGATCAATTTGGGTTTCATGCATTTTCTCAAAATTTCCTAACTTGCACCAATCATATTTTTATCATATGAAGATGATCTTGAACTTTTTGGAAAGATCAAGATGTCCTATACAATCTCTATGTTGATCATTTTTTCATTTGAAGACTTTATCTTGATGTAATTTGCCTTGACAAAAAGTGTCTTTTTGTTGACTTTTAAAATGACCTATAATATTTTGGCCCATATCTCTCAAATGAAGCATTTTTTGGACTTGAGCTTAAAGACACAAATTTGTAGAGAATTGAATTTCCTTTAAAATGAGCTTTGGTTGAGAAAAATATGATGAAGCATATGAAAGTTGTGCTTGGTCAAAGTTCAGTTGACTTCTCCTTAAGAAAACCCTAACTTAGTAACTTTTAACTTTTTATGAATTGATTTTTCTTGATGAATCATGATCAACCCTTGATAAAATGATGAATGTGACTTCATAATCTTGATGTTGACCCAAAATCTTAAAGTTTGACTGTATGTTGACCATATTTGACTTTTTGTCCAATACAGTTAATTTTTAGTCATCTGAGCAATTGACTGAGCAAAATTGTGATACAAGGATTGAAACTTGACATGAGGGTATTTTGAGACATATGGGAACCCATGAAATCCACTTGAGGCATCAAAAGTTAAATTTCCTTTGAGAAAAGTGAAACCCTAGTTGTAGGTCAACTACTTAGGAGGAGGGTTTGTCTGATCAACTCTTGAGCAGTCTTGAGCAAATGAGAATCCTAGGAGAATGAGGAAGTATCTTGAAAAATGGGAGGGAAAATTTTGGGGTACAACAACTTCCTCTATTCAATCTTCTTAAACCTGAAGAGTTAGATTGACATGTCCTCCATTCGTGATCTAAAGGTGGAAGAGGATTGAATACTTAAGTGCCCAGAAATTTGCAGTCGCACATGCATAAAGTAACACTGTTAGTTTATAGTATTGCTTGAATGGGCTTAAAGATGCCATTCATAGAGGTGATAGAGTGTCGCAGGAGATGGGCTTATAGATGCCATCCAAAGTAACTGTTGATAAGAGTATCAGAATGAGTCTATATTCGACTATATCTGAGAAGTATATTGGAATCAATCTGTGTTTGACTATATCTAGCAGATGTGTTGGGGTATGCCAGAATGAATATTATGTCTTGATTATATCTGAATGATGTTCTAGAATGAGTCTATGTCTTGACTATATCTATAAGTGGATCAGAATGAGTCTTCGCCCGACTGTATCTGAGATTTGTGTTAGAATGAGTCTACGCCTGACTGTATCTATGAGAGGATCAGAATGAGTCTTCGCCCGACTTTATATTAGATTGTATTAGAATGAGTATATGTATGACTGTATCTAAAGATATATCTAAATGAATATCATAATGGATCTACGTCTTGATCGTATCTGGACTGTATCTGGAATATGGACTAGAATAAGCATCAGAATAGATTTATGTCTTGATCATATCTGAACTTTATCTAGAAGATGTATTGGAATGAGTCTATGCCTAACTATATCTGAAAGATCATCAGAATGAATCGTTGATTGATTGTATTTGAAGGATGAGAAATTGTTGATAATGTTTATCTGTTTGCGGACTAACCTGTAAGAAAACAAAGTTAGTTTTTATGAAATATCATGATGCATGTAATGCATTGCGTAATGATGCTCTCAAAATAACTGAGAATACTATATGCTTTTCGTATGCACATGCTATTATATTTTTAAATGATGTATGGATGTAACATGTTGCTGACAACAACAGTAGCTTCATATAACATCTGATTGGGGAAAATAAATTCCCGACTGTTGCTGGGGGTGAAGAATATGGATCTTCAATCTTGTTTAGAATGTCTTTTCATGAGGATTCCTGCTTTCTGTTCGAGGATATTCTATTGGGGATGTTCGAGTTCTGCTTGGGGATAGAAGAATTCCAGGAAGATTGGTTGTTCATCGTTCTCTTGAAGGATTTTATTTTTATGTATCCTGACTGGGGACAAAAGAGATGGATAATCCTCTGATGCGCTATCTGACTAGGTTTCAGATATGGATGTCGACTCTTCTGGGGAGGAAAAAGTCGAATGACGTCTAGGCTAGGAAGAGAATCATGTCGGGGAACTGCGATAATTAGAGAAATAAACTCTGCTTGAGAATTAAATTCCTGTAAACTGTATTGAGGAAATAATTTCTGACGGGGAAGAGTTTATGAAGATGACTCTGTGAGGATTGCTCGTCGTGGATGACTTGAACACTATCCCAACTCCTAGGATCTTCAATAAATGCTTATTCCTGTTTGCAAGCACATATTTGTTAACAGTAATCAAATTCAAATGGATATATTCATTCAATTTAGTCATTGGATGTTTTGGAAGAAAAAAAAACAGAGAAAATAAAACAATTTTGAATTTTGAATTTTATTTGTATTGAAAGTTTTCCTATAAACAGAAGGTTTTGTACAAAAACAGAAATCCTAGTAAGAGGAAATCGTCGTAAAAATTAAAAAAATTACATAGAAAAACAGAGAAAAACATATATGTGGAAACGATCATGTCGAGTTTCAACTCTGTTATTGCCCCTATATCTTTAAGCATCTCATCCCTTGTTGTTGGAAGAAGTTGACTGAATTGATCTGTACCATTTTAACTTGGCGTTGATAACAAAGCTTGATGTGAGTAGATGATCCAATGGGACATAGTTGTACGCTTTAATCCCAAACTTTTGCTTGGACCGCCCTTCCGGGTTTTCCATCCATCAGGATACCCTTTTTTTGCCCAAGCTGCCTTTTCAAGTTTTCGACTTGTCGGGTGTACAAATTTATATATATCCCTAATTTTTGCCCAAACCCTTTTGGTTCGCCGGGATTCCCTTATTTTTGCCTAGGCAAATCAACTTAGTGGGTCTCTTTTATGCGTAGTATTTTTTGACTATATCCGCGTTCACAGGGTGCGGAAAATCTTCACCGTCCATGGTAGTGAGTATCATACCACCGCCAGAAAATATATTTTTAATCATAAATGGCCCTTCATAGGTGGGAGTTGTAACACCCTATTTCCCCGTCGGTAATTTATATAATAATTAGAGTAAATTAATTTCTAAGTAAACACCAATCAAATAGGATGACACATACATCGCCAATCATACATGCCCAAATTAGGATACACAACACAATTCGCATGCTTATAAGTCTTAAACTTCAATGCATTTATTCGCAGCGGAAAACATCAATAAATAGTCATCTCAAATTTTCAATTGAATTTATAATTATTATCCTTCACACATTATCATAATCAAAAAATAATTCAAATAATGGAGCAATACATGTTCACTCCTAACATAATAAAAAAAATCATGCGAAACCTCCAAGTGTTACGTATCAGAGTAGAAACCGACTCAATCTACACAACTGAAGGAACTCCTCAGCTAAACATCGATCTCTAGCTACTTCGGGTTATCTGCATGTTACCCACGTGGAGGTAACATTCAAACAGAAAGGGTGAGATATCATAACCATATAAGAGGAAGCATAATAATAAGAAGGTAAAGATTAAAGCACATGATCAACGCATAACATACATCATAATACAATACACACGTTCATCAATCTTCACCCATCGGTTTATCAATCACAATATGATGTAAAGGACTGACAATGATGCGATGCATGTGGTACCAATCAGGGTAGAACCCTCTTCGCAGTAATTCCAATTTAGGGCAATCAACTTCGCTCGCCAATACAGGCCTTCGCTCACCAATACATGCCTTCTCTTTACGAATGCATGAGACACTATCATGCGACAACATACTCCGCATTTTTCGTTAATAATCATCACAATTTCGCCAATACAGGTCTTCGCTTTATGAATGCATGAGACACTATAATGCAACATCATACTTCACATTTATAGTTATTATTCATCACAATTTCTCCAATACAGGCCATCATCCTCATCCTCATCATGTATCTCGTGTCACATAATCAAACCATCATCGCAAATCACCACAACATAATTCACGGCATACAAATTAAAACACACTTATGGATTGGTATCAATGTTGATGAAATAATTAACTACTGCTTTATAAATTATTTTTATAAGATAGGAAATTATTTTATCTTTCCAACAGTCTAAACGGTGCGTCAAATGGACACCCGAGGAAAAAGTTATGAGTTTTAGAAGTTTTCTAAAAATGCTATTAATAGTAGTGGTAACCGGTTACCCACATATGGTAATCGGTTACTACAGGACAGTAGCCTTGTTTCTATTCAAAATTCATCACTTTGACCGGTTACCCACTCATGATAACTGGTTACCACAGGACATTAGCTATCCTCGTCCTAACCATTGATATGGTAATCGATTACCATATTTGGTTAACCGGTTATCCCACGATAACAGTGAAAAATTCTACAATTTCCATGTTACGACCTTCCATGTTTCAACACCCAAAAATCATAATTTTTACATCAAAATTCATCTTTTAACAGGTTAGTTATTCATCAATATTTATCTACCAATTCTAACCAATTCATATCATTCAATCACATAAAAACACACCAAATTCACCAAAAATCCATCAACAGGAAAAACCCCAAAAACAACCAATTATGGAGAAATCAAAACATACAATTATACAACCTAAATCCTATCATACCACATCAGTAGGAAAACCCTTATAGAGTTAGAATCTCCCCTTACCTTAGATGCTTGGTTGATTCTTGGTTTCTACGGTGAAATCCTTGCCCTAGCTTCCTAATGCTTTTCTCCTCTTCTACCTTTTATGCTTTGGTTCTATTTCACGTACTGACTCTATTTTTCTTCTTCTCATTCTAATATGGTCTAATAATAATATAACTATCACAATAAATAACTATTTAATTATTATTATAAAATAATAATAATAATTCTAATATAATAATAATAATAATAATAATAATAATCTATATTATTCAACACACCCATATGTTTCTACACAATTAGCCAAACACCCCCATAACCTTAACCTATATAATTCTAAGGCATCTAGTCCCCAACAAGGCATCACACCACATCATAAATTCCACCAACTCATATGATTTCATTGCATCATCTTATTATGTAATTAAAAATAATTCTAATTAAATCCGGGTGTTACCGAAGTCTATTTTCCCCTGGGATCACCTTGTGGTAGGACGATGCGCTTTATTACCAAGTCTCCAGCCTAATATACCTGATGTTTGACTTTCTTGTTAAAGGATTTAATCATGTACTTCTGATACATCTGACCATGAAAAACATCCGCAAGCCTTTTCTCGTCCATCAAGTTTATCTGGTCTAGTCGAGTTTGAATCCATTCATCTTCATCTAAACCTGCATCTTTCATAATCCTTAGGGAAGGAATATGGACTTCAACAGGTAAGACAACTTCCATACCATAGACTAGAAAGAATGGGGTCGCCCCAGCTGATGTACGTACTGAAGTGCGATATCCATGAAGAGAAAATGGTAGCATCTCATGCCAATCTTTGTACGTCACTGTCATCTTATGCAAGATCTTATTGATGTTCTTGTTACCAGATTCCACTGCACCATTCATCTTCTGTCAATATGGAGAAGAATTGTGGTGTTTAATCTTGAACCGCCTGTAGAGTTCCATGATCATAGTATTTTTGAGATTGGTACCATTGTCTGTGATGATCCTTTCGGAAATGCCATACTGACAGATAAGGTTATGTTTAATGAACCGGGCGACAACATTCTTGGTAATGGAGGCAAACGAGGCTGCTTCAACCCACTTCGTGAAATAATCAATAGTGACCAAGATGAAACGATGCCCATTAGAAACAACAGGCTTAATCTCTCCAATCATATCAATGCCCCATATTGCAAACGGCCAAGGAGCAGTCAAGACATTCAGGGGAACTGGAGGCACATGTACTTTGTCCGTATAAATCTGGAATTTGTGACAAGTTCTGGAATAATGATAGCAATCAGTTTCCATAGTCGACCAATAATAACCTGCTCTCAAAATCTTCTTAGCCATCGTATTCCCACTAGAGTGAGTACCAAAGACTCCTTCATGCATATCTTCCATAATCTTCTTTGCTTCCTTCTTGTCTATACAATGAAGCAGAGTCGAGTCATGGTTGTGCTTGTACAAAATTCTATTACTCAGAAAGAACTTGGCAGAGAACTTATGTAGAAATTTCTTGTCATTGATATATGCTCCTTCAGGGTACTCTTGAGCCTCGAGGTATTTTTTCACTTCGTGGTACCAAGGTTTTTCCTCTACTTCATCAGTATCAACTTCATAGCAATGTGTCAGTTCGTCTAGTCTCTCAATGGTAATTCGAGGAGCTTCGTTGTCCCATCTGACTTTGAACATAGATGACTTGGTAGCTAATGCGTCTGCAAATTGATTCTCTTCCCGTGGAATATGTTCAAAAGTGATTTCCTCGAAGTATGAAATTAACGTCAACACATGCTCCCAATAAGGAATGAGGTTTGGATGCTTCGTATCCTATTCTCCCTCAATCTGACTGATTACCAGGGCTGAGTCCCCGTATACATTTAGGAACTTGATTCTCATGTCGATAGCACCTTTGATACCCATGATGCACGCTTCATATTCGGCCATGTTGTTGGTACAGTCAAAACAAAGTCTAGCGGTGAATGGCGTATGGTAACCTTTGGGAGAGAAAATCACAACACCGATTCAATTTCCAAGCGTGTTGGAAGCTCCATCAAAAACCAAAGTCCATCAGGACCTCGTCTCAGGTCCTTCATACATTCCAGGTTCTTCATAATCTTTAACTAACATGATATTCTCATCAGGGAACTTGAAATTCATAGACTGATAGTCAGTCATCTACAACTTGATGAGCTAAATGATCTTCCAGTACACTTCCTTTGATTTCCTTCTGATTAGTGTACTGAATGTTGTATTCTGTCAAGACCATTTTCCATCTTTCTATTCTTATGGAAAGAGTGGGTTTCTCGAATATGTATTTTATCGGATCCATCTTAGAGATCAACAAAGTAGTATGAGTCAACATATATTGTCTTAGTCGACAAGCAGCCCATGCCAAAGTGCAACAAGTTTTCTCGAGCAGTGAGTATCTTGTTTCACAATTGGTAAATTTTTTGCTGAGGTAGTATATTTCATGCTCTTTTCAACCAGACTCATCATGTTTCCCCAGTACACACCCCATTGAGTTCTCTAACACTATTAAGTACATGATCAGAGGCTTGGCTTCAATTGGTGGCATCAGAATTGGAGGTTCCTAAAGATATCCTTTGATTTTGTCAAAGGCCATCTGACAATCGTCGTTCCACTTTACTACTTGATCTTTCTTCAACAACTTGAAGATTGGCTCACAAGTAGCGATCAGATGGGAAATAAATATGGCAATGTAGATCAATCGTCTCAGGAAACCTCTGAATACCTTCTCAGTATGGGGAGCTAGAATTTATTTAATGTCTTTAACCTTGGTATGATCAACTTCAATACCTTTACCACTAACGACGAAACCTATGAGTTTACCAGATCTTACCCCAAAGGTTCACTTGTTTGGATTCAGCCTTAACTTGTATTTCTTCAACCTTTCAAACAACTTGTGCAGGTGGTCGAGATGTTCTTATTCAGTTTAGGACCTGGCTATCATGTCTTCGATGTAAACCTCTATCTCATGATGTATCATGTCATGGAACAAAGCTACCATAGCATGCTGATACGTTGCACCGACGTTCTTTAAACCGAAAGGCATAACTTTGTAACAGAAAGTGCCCCACTGTGTGACAAAGGTAGTCTTCTCGATGTCTTCAGCTGCCATTTTGATTTGATTATAACCAAAGAAACCATCCATGAAGGAAAATACTTTATGATGAGCGGTATTGTCAACCAGACCATCAACATGTGGAAGAGGAAAGTCATCTTTAGGGCTTTCCCTGTTCAGATCCATGTAGTCTACACAAATACACACTTTGCTCCATAACCTCAGCCTTGATCTACTTCGACATATCGGGACGCATACGACATACCTTTTTCTTTATTGGATAACAACCTTCTTTCATCGGTTGACGTGAACCACAATATCAGTATCGAGCCCTGGTATGTCTTCGTACGAACAAGTAAAGATCTCAACATAGTCATGCAACATCTGGATTAATCTATTCTTGAAATTGTCTTCTAGGTTGGCACCTATCTTGACTTATTTCTTGTTCTCTTCACTACCCATGTTCACAACCTCAATTGGCTCTTCATACGGTTGTATGGCTCTTTCTTCTTGTATTAACAGCCTAGAAAGCTCTCTAGGTACTTCACAATCTTCACCACCTTTGTCCTCGATTTGGTAGATCGGATTTCTGAAGTCATAATTGGCAATAACATAATTGTTATCAATGAGATCCAGGGTGGATATGGATCTGCAATTTGTTGTGTGGGTGTAAGAACAAATAGCTATTTTGAAAGAAATAAAGTAAAATAAAGACAAAGAGCGCAAAATTTGAATGCAAACATCCAATGATTTATTAAATGAAAATATGCGAATGAAATATGACAACCCTAACAAATGGACCGTTGTGCCCCGGGTAAGGCACAAGGCTTAAAGTTATTGTTTAAAATATCATTTTGTGCTCTTTGCCTAAAGGAGAAAATATCATTTACTCCTGACTAAAGGAGATCGGTATAAAGTCTTTAGCCTCTCAATTGTTGAGCTTGTTGCTGGTAGTAGGGAAAATCCAACTGTCTAGGTCATAGTCACTATCAGCATCTTCTACCGTGTTGACTCCATTGTTGTTGATGCTGAATGGTTGTCTCATAACGCGAGCACGACGAACAACCCTCTGAGCCTCTGAAGTGAAACCCAAACCAAATTTGTCAAACTTGTACGAAATGTCGAGAAGCTGGCCCCAAGTAGTGCAACCACCTTCTTCTACCACAGCTCTAGCGTCTTTCAGAGAGGTCATTCTGGGAGGAACCCTGGTAACCTTAGCATAAACGTCTTCAGTAACGGTAGTTGTTCGAGGGATAACCTCAAAGGTTTGGCAGGGAATTTCGATGAATTCGTTGTCCATCTCAACATACTTGAAGGAGTTCAAGTGACTCACCATGTATTCTTCTTCACCATAAACTGTTATGATCTTTCCTTTCATGGGATATTTCAACTTTTGATGTAAATTAGAAGTAAGCGCCTACCCCATGAATCCAAGGGCATCCAAGCAAGCAAGAATAGGTTGGACGAATTTCCATCACATAGAAGGTAGAGTCAAAGACATTCAAACCTACTTTGATCGGGAGATCCACCTCTCTTTGCACCATCCTCTTTGAACCATCAAAGGCTCTCACCATAATGTCATTGGGTTTCAGTATAACCCTTTCACAATCGATCCTGTCTAGTGCACTCTTCGGTAAAACATTCAACGAGGAACCCGTGTCAACCAACACATGAGCTAAGGTAGTTCCCCTACATTCAATAGAGACATGCATGGCCTTGTTATGGTTTTTTCTTTCAGGAGTCAAGTCAGTGTCAGAAAAGCCTAGCCCATTATCAGTAATCAGGCTAGTAACATAATTTTCAAATTGATCAGTTGAGATTTCTTGTGGTACATGCGTAGATTTCAAGAACTTCACCAAAGCCTGAGCATGGGCTTCTGAACATAATAACATGGATAACATGGATATCTTGGAGGGAGTCTTCCCCAACTCTTCAACCCAATTGTAGTCACTTTTTCGAATAATTTTTAGTACTTACTATCTCTTGCTTGGAGGTATCTTCAGCGGTAACTTCTTTAGGTGCCCCATTCTGGGCATACTCAGTCATCTGTTCTTTGCCCCGAGTCTCAGTAGTTGACTCGGTAGCAGTAACATGAACTGGTGTAGCAACAGTCTTCGGAGAAATTTATGGAGAGAAAACCATTCCACTTGTAGTAACTTTACTAGTCCTGGCAATATTGTCAACATTGGGATCGGTAACTTAAATACCTTCAATTTCAATAGTCAATGGTTATTGCTTGACGCCATGGTAGTAGACGCCGGCCCCATAATTCCAAGGGATATCCTTGTTAGAGGAATATGGGATTGGTCCGGGTGTGGTGATTATCAGAGGAGCAACTCTAGGTTCAGCCGTAATCTTCACAGGACCCTTGGAGGTGATCCTTACAGGAGTATCAGAAATGATAGACACCTCTTCCAGCTCCAGGTCTTGAAACAGATTCTCCATAGAGGGAGTCTTCTCAACTAGTATTATATGGTTATCCATCTGACACTAAATACCTTCTTTCATCAGTTTGCAGCCATTGGGTTGGGCTGCATAGAAGTAGCACCTTTCAATGAAACTCGGAAATAAACCGACTTGCAACAGATTCTTCTTAATAATTAGGAGAGGAGTAGTCAAGTCACTTACAACAGAAACATACGAAACATCATCAATAGCATTAATTCCTTTGTCATGCTTAGGCATAGGAGCGGTAATCACATTTGGGGTCTTGGGAGGATCAAATTCAATCTCTTTGGAGTTATTCATATCTTAAATTTTATACTTTAAAGCCCAGCAACTATTTGTGTCATGTCCAGGACTGTTGGAATGATAGACACGTCTTACATTAGGATTGTACCAAGGAGAGGAGGTGTTGGGATTCTGAGGAGTATCTCTTAACGTTATCAGCTCGGCCTTCAACATATGTTTTAATGTCTGAGACAATGACATGTTGATCTTGGTAAATTGTCTCCTGGGTGTGTCTAACCTATACCGATTGCCTTGTTGATGTTATGTTGGTGCGGGATTAGAGATTAACATTGCCCCCATAGATTGGTTACGGTCACTTCTAGCACGACCCTTCTGGCCATACACAACATTAACTTCTTTCTTTCCATTGAATGTCTTTTTCGCAGTACTTAAAGACGTAGCCACCTGAATTTTTCCACTTCTAATTCCACCTTCAACATGTTCCCCTGTTAATATCAACTCGGTGAACCCGGCTAAAGAGCTTCCGATCAGATGATTGAATAAATGACCTGTCAAAGTTCCCATAAACATATCAACCAACTCTCTATCAGATAAAGGAGGTTGAACTCTTCCTGCTAGATCTCTCCTTTTCTGGGCATACTCTTTAAAGCCTTCGTTAGGGCCCATGGTCATACTTTGTAATTGCACACGGGTTGGTGCAAGATCAGCATTATACTGGTATTGCTTGTAGAAAGCAGTATCCAAGTCTTCCCAAGTACGAATATTGGTCCCTTCAAGATGATAAAATCATTCCAACTGTGTTCCATCCAGGCTCTCTTGAAAGAAATGCACCCATAACTTCCTGTCAATAGTGTGGGGTTAAATCTTCCAAACATAAGACCTCAAATGAAGCTTTGGGCAAGAAACATCGTCATACCTTGAAAAAGTAGGGACCTAGAATTTGTGAGGTATAACAACTCCCGAGACTAATCCCAGCTCTTAAAATCCAACCCAGGCACTTTCTGGATCTCCATAGCATTTAAATGATCTTCCAGCTGCTTGTATTTTTCATTAGCAGGAGGATATTGTTCATCTGAACTGTCTTCTTCATTAGAATATTGGCCAGAACCAAGGTTGCTTCCTTTCTCAACCTTCACACTCTTACCTTCTTCACCCTGGTTGTCATCTTCATTTGATGGGATATAGTAGTCTTGAGCTTGCTTAGAAGGACCTCTGAACCTTCTTCCCGTGTTAAAGATACCAATAGGTTTTCTAATCTTTTTCTTCCTCTCTTTGGTGATTAGGGTCTTCAGCTTTTCCTTCCCCTTTCCTAAGTCCAGGAACATCTGTTGGAATTGAGTATTCTGAACTTGAAGATCTTTCATTGTTTGTTCGAGAGCCATCTTTTACTGAAATAAACAGCAAGAATATGAGAAAACTTGTCTTGGGAATGCCTGTTACGTAATGGTATGTATGGTATGTATATGCATATGCAATATTTTAAAGGATCTCGCAAAATAAATAAAAATGAAATGTCAGAAATTGAGTCTAGCCACAGCTTTGACTGAAGAACATTGCATCTTCATCTTTGAATGTCCGTCTATAAGAATCAAGCTCACCATGTCAAGTGGGTCGTAGCCTCTGACTCAAGGGAATATACTTTGATCTTTGACGGCATCTGATAAGAGGAAAATAAATAATCATGCCCTTTGCTAGAAGTCTTGATTATGATGACCCTGGATCAAAAGTCCCTAAGATCCTTCAAATGGTTAGTAAAATGTGATGTCATAATGATATGATGTTGTGATGTTATGTTTAAACAAGTAGCAAACACAAACAAATCACACAAAAGCCTTAGGTTTAAAGGCTTGCATGAGGTCCATAGGTAAGTACCCTTTTCTATTGAAGTTAAGTTGGCTCATCCTGTCCTAAAATAGTAACCGGGTTCTAGGAGTCTCATATCACCGATCTTTCTCACAGGTTTTATTTTAGCACGGTAACTGACTTGCCACCAAAATATCCCGAAAATCATATCTCAATGAGCGTAGATTCAAATATCAACCAACCTTGGACTGCACCAAAGCCGACTATCTCACTACCTTCTAATGGCCAAGATGGGTCAATTAAGGTTATAAAATCCAGTTAGTGCTTATGACACCAAGCGACAACCCAATGTTATCCTCGACTGACTCAAGGAACATCGGTACAAACCAAAGTGTCACAGTAACGTAGCCATCACTTCAACCATATCGGTCTATGTCGTACATTTTCCATGATCTATTGCTACTTACCTAAGGCATCCCTAGATCCGGGTGTAGGATCTTTGCAAGAATTTAAACCCAAGAAACCCTCAAAGATAAAGCAATCAATGCAAACAAATAAATCAAATGAAAGTGATCTAAGACACTAAGGTAACCCCTCTTTTAAGTATCCCCAACATAGTCGCCAGTTCTGTAATACGGTGGGATAACTGACTTGTTTAGCGTTTTATCACAAATGTTGCGGATAGTAAGAGTCTCCACCGACTTTTCATTTATCCAATAATGAAAGGTTGAAAAGAATAGGAAAGACCTTGATAGATTTTGAGTTCGGGGGATAAGTTATGAAAAGGGAAGGTGTTAACACCCTTTCCATCTGTAGTTATCTACGGGCTCTTAATCGCTTAGCTCACTTTGAAAATATGCTTTGCACGTGTGTTTTGAAAATATTTTGAAAGTGCTAATGTAAGGAGAACTTTGTAATAATTCTTTTATCGGTCCTCAAGAATGTATACAAAGTGTTTGAAAATATTTATTGAAAGTATAGTGATGTGAGAAATGTTTTGTTTTTGAAAAGTTTTTTGAGTAAGCGATTAACAATATTCTACCCACTCAAGGTCATTCTTTCACTTTTCCTTCTCCTTTAGATAGTGTTATCTGTACCATTAGTTAGTATGAAGCCCTTCCATTGGATGTGAAGGGACAGGCGAAGGGTCATCGTACGGTCATCGAAGGCAACTTGTAAGGATGATTTATCAATTTCATAAGGGACTAGATCATTTTTCAAAAGGCAACATCGAAGGATCATCGAGTGACTATGATCTTTCATTCGAGGGTCTTGCTAAAGCATCCTCACTTTTGAGGGACATGACTGTTATTCCAAAAAGGCAATGAAGAGAGGTTATCCTAAAGGTGCAAGTGTGAAAGTGTATTATTTTCAGTTATTTATCTTGAAATTAGGTTTTCTAACATTTGGTTTTATCTTGCCATACAAATCTAGTTACTAACAGTTGCATAACAAATATAGTAGCAGAAGATAAAGACAGGAATGTAAACCTAAAACTATTAGAAAGCTTTGGGGAAGTTACATAATAGTTAAGTGCGGAAATAAAACCTACAACTATTACATGCTAGGAGCAGGTACATAATGATAAAAAAGTGCGAAAAATATAAAGCTACGCTATTACAGTTGAACGCTACCAATACAATTTATCTAGGAAATGTAAATACAAAAGAAAAATAAATAAGGAAAAAAGTGGTTTGAATGTTTGTTAGGGTTTTTTGTAAAAAAATGATTCATGATGGTGATTAACTAAATAAAACCTAATTAATTTTAATTAATTAAAAAGGATGGTTAATTAATTAAATTATTAAAATGTTAATTAAAAACCTAAAATCTTATTAATTAGGGTTTACAAAAAAAGGTTTATTTTTAATGGTTTAGTGAAAAATAAGTTAGGGTTGGCCAAAAAATAATAGGGTAAGGTAAAAATGACAAACAAGGTTAGAAATAAAGAAAATGGGAAAAATGCTTGGGGTGGGTGTTGAAGTCACGCCCTTTGCCTCCTGCATTTCCTATTTTACCACTGCGCCAAGCATGTGTTGGTGTTAGTAGGATGGGTGCAACGCAAAGTATAATGAAACCTGCAAAACATTGGAAAAATATGAAAAAACCTCAAGCATGTGTTGGTGTTGAATCCACGCCCTTTGCCTCCTGCATTGCCTAGTTTACCATCGCGCCAAGCATGTGTTGGTGTTAGTAGGATGGGTGTAATGCAAAGTATAATGAAACCTGTAAAACATTGGAAAAATATGAAAAAACCTCAAAACATCAAAAGGCAGGGATCGAATCCACGCCTTGGTAGTCTAATGCCTTATCATACACGCGCTTGCCACTGGGATGGCAGTGTCATCCGATAACATTGTAAAATCAATTAAATATAATATAAAACTAATGGACTGGGCTAGAGAAGCTCCAGAGCCCTAGCTCCAGTCATCTTCTTCAGCGACTTCTTTTTTTTGTACCTGCATAATAAGCAACATTGGTGGTTCAAAGGTACCCTACCCCCTAATTTGGACCTTGCGAATTCAATGGTGCCCTTAGTTTAGGCTAATTCCCTTTGTATGATGAAATATGAAGAAGATAAGGTCAAACGATGCAAACATGGCAACCCATGATTCAGTCGTTATGGGGGTCATGCGATGGGTCTATCTTGTATATTGACATCTCAGGAGAACATTAGTAATGTTAGTATGCATCAAAATAACATGAAAACAAAAATATGAATTTGCATCAAAACAAGGAAATGGGTGAGGCATGTATGCTTGTTTCATGCTCTTTGGATCATCACAATCGATCCATTATTACCTTATAACGCTTCTGGAATTTATTTGGATGATTGGCTTGGTTTGAAAGAGGCTGAAAATAGGGTTTGTAGCTTGCCCTAGTTTTCGATAATTTTTGAAATTTTGGAATGGTGATTTCTCCTGCAAGGATTCGTGTAGTCTTGTTGTCTGAATAAAGAATATATAGAGAGGAAAATTAGGTCACAAAAAAGTGGGCTTGGACCTTTGTATGAAAGCCTTGATTTTATTTAAATTAATTTTTAATTTAAATAAATAAAATCAAAAATAAATGGAATAAAAGTCAAAGGGGTGTGTGCATGGATTCATAGGTTCACTATAAGTCCTAATACACGTTTGAACCTTGAAAGATAAGCCCACTAGCCCAAAAGTTCTAGTTTGATCAATTTGAGTTTCATACATTTTCTCAAAATTTCCCAACTTGCACCAATCATAATTTTCTAAATTTCTATGATATGAAGGTGATCTGGGACTTTTTGGAAAGCTCAAGATGTTCTCTACAATATCTATGTTTATCACTTTTCATTTGAAGATTTTATCTTGATGTAAGTTGCCTTGACAAAAAGTGTATTTTTGTTGACTTTTAAAATGACCTATAATGTTTTGGCCCATATCTCTCAAATGAAGCATTTTTGGGACTTGAGCTTAGAGAGACAAAGTTGTAGAGAATTGAATTTCCTTCAAAATGATCTTTGGCTGAGAAAAATCCGATGAAGCATATGAATGTTGTGCTTGGTCAAACTTCAGTTAACTTCTCCTTAAGAAAACCCTAATTTAGTAACTTTTGACTTTTGATGAATTAAGTTTTCTTGATGAATCATGATCAACCCTTGATCAAATGACAAGTGTGACTTTAGAATCTTGATTTTGACCCAAAATCTTGAATTTTGACTATATGTTGACCATAATTGACTTTTTGTCCAATATAGTTAATTTTCAGTCATCTGAGCAATTGACTGAGAAAACTTGTGATGCAAGGCTTGAAACTTAACATGAGGGTCTTTTGAGACATATGAGAACGTATGAAATCCCCTTGAAGCATCAGAAGTCCAATTTCCTTTAAGTAACGTGAAACCCTAGTTGTAGGTGAACTACTTAGGAGGAGGGTTTGTTTGATCAATCCTTGAGCAAATGAGAACCCTAGGAGCATGAGGAAGTATCTTGAAAAATGGGAGGGAATACTTTGGGGTACAACACCAATGATATTATGGTCAGAGCCTTTGATGGTTCAAAGAGGATGGTGCACGGAGAGGTGGATCTTCCGATCAAAGTGGGTTCTCAGGTCTTGGACTCTACCTTCCATGTGATGGACATTCGCCCAGCCTATTCCTGTTTAATTGGTCTCCCTTGGATTCATGGGGCAGGTGTTGTTACTTCTACTTTACCCCAAAATCTGAAATATCCAGTGAAAATAAATATCGTTACAGTTTGTGGCAAAAAATAATACATGGTGAGTCACTTGAACTCCTTCAAGTATGTTGAGATGGACGGTGAATTGATCGAAACTCCCTGCCAGACCTTTGAAGTTACTCCTCAAACGACTACTATTACTAAAGACGTTTCTGCTATTCCTAAGGTTATCGGGATTCCACCCAGAATGGCCTCTCTAAAAGACGCTAGAGTTGTGGTAGAAGAAGGTGGTTGCACTGTTTGGGGTCAGCTTCCCGATATCCTTTTCAAGTATGACAAATTTGGTTTGGGTTTCACTTCAGAGGCTCAGAGGTATGTTCGTCGTGCTCGCGTTAGGAGACCACCATTCCACATCAACAACAATGGAGTCAACGCGGTAGAAGATACTGATAGTGACTATGACTTAGACAGTTGGATTTTCCCTACTACCGACAATGGGTTCAAAAATTAGGAGGCTAAAGACTTTATTCCAATCTCCTTTATTCAAGAGTAAATGATATTTTCTCCTTTAGGCAAAAAGCGCAAAATGATATTTTAAACAATAACTTTAAGCCTTATGCCTTACCCGGGGCACAACTGTTCATTTGTTAAGGTTGTCATATTTCATTCGCATATTTTCATTTAATAAACCATTGGACGTTTGAATTTAAATTGTGCGCTCTTTGTATTTCTTTTACTTTATTTCTTTCAAAATAGCTGTGTGTTCAACAAATTGCATATCCATATCCACCCTAGATCCCATTGATAACAATTCTTCTATTGCCAGTTATGACTTCGAAAATACGATCTACCAAGCCGAGGATGAAGGTGAGGAATATTGTGAAATACCTAGAGAGCTTGCTAGGTTATTAATGCAGGAACAAAGAACCATAGAACCGCATGAAGAGCCAATCGAGGTTTTGAACTCGGGTACTGAAGAGAACAGGAAAGAAGTCAAGATAGGTGCTAACCTAGAAGACGGTGTCAAAAAGAGATTAATACAGATGATGCGTGACTATGTTGAGATCTTTGCTTGATACTGACATTGTGGTTCACTGTCTAACGATGAAGGAAGGTTGTCCTCCTATAAAGCAGAAAGTTAGTCGTAAGCGTCCTGAGATATCTGAAAAGATCAAAGCTGAGGTTATTAAGCAATTCAACACAAGGTTCTTAGTTCTTACGTCCTACCCTCAGTGGGTGGCAAATGTGGTGACAGTACCTAAGAAGGATGACAAGGTGCATATGTGTGTAGACTATGGGAATCTGAATAGGTCAAGCCCCAAATATGACTTTCCGCTTCCGCATATTGATGTTCTGGTTGACAATACTGTTCAGCACAAACTGTTTTACTTCATGGATAGTTTCTCTGTTTATAATAAAATCAAGATGTCACCTGAAGACAGGGAGAATACTACTTTTGTCACACAGTAGGGCACTTTCTGTTACAAAGTTATGCCTTTTGGTTTGAAGAACGCTGGTGCAACATATCAGCAAACTATTGTGGCTTTGTTCCACGACATGATCTATCATGAGATAAAGGCTTACGTTGATGACATGATAGCCAGATCTTAGAATGAAGGAGAACATCTCGACCACCTGCATAAGCTATTTGAGAGGTTGAAGAAATAAAAGTTGAGGTTGAATCCAAAAAAGTGCACCTTTGGGTAAGATCCGGTAAACTCCTTGGCTTCTCATCAGTGGTAAAGGTATCAAAGTTGATCCTTCCAAGGTTAAAGCCATTCAAGAAATTCCAGCTCCCCGTACTGAGAAGGAAGTAAGGGATTTCTTACGATGATTGAACTACATTGCCATATTTATTTCCCATTTGACTGCTACTTGTGAGCCAATTTTCAAGTTACTGGAGAAAGATCAAATAGTGAAATGGAATGACGAATGTTAGATAGCTTTTGACAAAATTAAGGAATACCTCCAATAACCTCTGATCCAGATGCCTCCAATTGAAGGAAGACCCCTTATCATGTACTTAACAGTGTTAGAGAACTCAATGGGGTGTGTACTGGGGCAACATGACGAGTCTGGTCTAAAAGAGCATGTAATATACTACCTTAGTAAAAAGTTTACTGACTGTGAAATAAGATACTCACTGCTCGAGAAAACTTGATGCATTTTGGCATGGGATTCTCTAAGACTAAGATAGTATATGTTGACTCATACTACTTTGTTGATCTCTAGAATGGATCCAACAAAATACTTATTCAAGAAACCTTCTCTCTCTGGAAGAATAGCAAGATGGAAAATGGTCTTGACAGAATATGGCATTCAATATACTACTCAGAAGGCAATCAGAGGAAGTGCATTGGCAGATCATTTGGCTCATCAAGCTGTAGATGACTATCAGTCTATGAATTTTGAGTTCCCGATTGAGAATATTATGCTAGTTATAGATTATGAAGAACCTGGACCATATGAAGGACCTGAGTCGGGATCCCGATAGAATATGGTTTTTGATGGAGCTTCCAACGCGCTTGGTAATGGAATTGGTGTTGTAATCATCTATCTCAAGGGTTTCCATACACCTTTCACCGCTAGATTATGTTTTGACTGTACCAACAACATGGCCGAATATGAAGCATGTATCATAGGTATCAAAGTTGCCATTGATATGAGAATCAAATTCTTGAATGTATATGGGGACTCAGCCCTAATGATCAGTCAGATTAAGGGAGAATGGGATACGAAACATCCAAATCTCATTCCTTATCGGGAGCAATTGTTGGCATTAATTCCGTACTTCGAGGAAATCACATTTGAACACATTCCATAAGAAGAGAATCAACTAGAAGATGCATTAGCTACCATGTCATTTATGTTCAAAGTCAAATGGGATAATGAAGCTCCTCAAATTACTATTGAGAGACTAGATGGACCAGCACACTGCTACAAAGTCGAAACTGATGGAGTAGAAGAAAAGCCTTGGTTTCATGAAGTGAAAAGGTACCTCAAGGCTCAAGATTATCTTGAAGAAGCGTCTATTAATGATAAGAAATTTCAACCGAGGTTCTCTGCCAAGTTCTTTTTGAGTAACGGAATCATGTACAAGCGCAACCATGATTCGACTCTGCTTCGTTATGTAAACAAGAAGGAAGTTGAGAAAATTATGGAAGGTATGCACGAAGGAGTCTTTGGTACTCACTCTAGTGGGCATACGATGGCTAAGAAAATTCTGAGAGCGGGTTATTATTGGTCGACCATGGAAACTGATTGCCATCATCATTCCAGAACTTGTCACAAATGCCAAATTTATGCTGACAAAGTACATGTGCCTCTGGTTCCTTTGAATGTATTGACTTCTCCTTGGATGTTTGCAATGTGGGGCATTGATATGATTGGAGAGATTAAGCCTACCGCTTCTAACGGGCATCATTTCATCCTCGTCGCTATTGATTACTTCACGAAGTGGGTTGAAGCAACCTCGTTTGCTTCCATTACCAAGAATGTTGTGGCTCGGTTTATTAAGCATAACCTTATCTGTTGGTACAACGTCCCTAAAAGTATTATCACAGACAATGGTACCAATCTCAACAATACTATGATCATGGAACTCTGTACGTAGTTCAAGATTAAACACCACAATTCTTCTCTATCGACCAAAGATGAATGGCACAGTGGAAGTCGTCAACGAGAATATCAAGAAGATCTTGCAGAAGATGACAGTGACATAAAAATATTGGCATGATATGCTACCATTTTCTCTTCATGGTTATCGCACCTCATTACGTACGTCAACTGGGGTAACCCCATTTTCTCTAGTCTACGGCATAAAGGTCGTGTTACCTGTTGAAGTCCAGAATCCTTCCCTGAGGATTATGAAAGATATGAAGACGAGTGGGTTCGGACTAGGCTGAACCAGATAAATTTGATTGACGAGAAAAGGCTTGCGATTGTTTGCCATGGTCAGAAATATCGGAAGCGCATGATCAAATCCTTTAACAAAAAAGTCAAACATCGGGTATATCAGGTTGGTGATTTGGTAATAAAGTGTATTATCCTACCACAAGGTGATCCTAGGGGAAAATGGACGCCCACATACGAAGGGCCATTTGTGATCAAGAAGATATTTTCTGGAAATGCTATGATGCTTACCACCATGGACGATGAAGATTTTCCGCACCCTGTGAACGCGAACATATTCAAAAAATACTACGCATGAAAGAGACCCGCTAGGTTGACGGGCCTAGGAAAAAATAAGGGAATCCCAGAGAATCAAAAGGGTTCGGGAAAAAAATAGGGATATATATATAAATAAAATTGTACACCTGGAAAGTCAAAAACCTGAAAAGGAGGCTTGGGAAAAAAAGGGTATCCCGGTGGACTGAAAACCCGAAAGGACGGTCCAGGAAAAAGTGAGGGATTAAAGCATACGACTATGTCCTGTTGGATCATCCACTTACAGCAAGCTTTGTTATCAACATAAAGTTTAAATGGTAGAGATCAATTCAATCAACTTGTTCCAACGGTAAGGGATGAGATGCTCAAAGACATAGGGGGAAATAGTAGAGTTGAAACTCGATAGGATCGTTTCCAAATAGTCTCTTTTCTTTGTTTTCCTTTGTACTTTTCTTCATTCTTACGACTATTTCCTCTTACTAGGATTTATGTCTCTTTGTATAAAATTGTCTGTTTATAGGAAAATTTTCTAAATCAATACAAATATGCGTCAAAATTCCAAAATGTTTCAATTTCTCTGTTTTTTATGAAAAAACGTCCAATGACTACATTAAATGAACATGTGCATTTGAACATGATTACTGTTAACAAAATATATGCATAAAAACAGGAATAACATTTACTAAATACCCTAGGAATGGGAAAAAAGTTTTAGCTATTCTCAAAATCCCCGTAGAGCTATCTTCGTAAGCTCATCCCCATCAGAGATTATTTCCTCAACACAGTTTACAGGAATTTAGTTCTCCAGTGGAGTTTATTTCTCAAAAACCGTAAAATCCCCGGTAGAATTCTCTTCTCCAGCAGGGTTTATTTCCCCAACAGATTTTATTTATCCGATTATCATAGTTCCCCGACAAGATTCAATTTCCTGGCCAGATGGCATTCAATTGTGTCCTCCCCAGAAGTGTTAACATTCATATCTGAAATTCGATCAGATAGCACACCAGAAGGTTATCCATCTCTTTTATCCCCAGCCAGGGTACATAAGAATCCAATCCTTCAAGAGAATGATGAACGGTCAATTTTCCTGGATCTCCTCCATCCCCAAGCAGAAGTCGAACGTACCCAACGGAGCATCCTCAAACAGAAAGCGAGAATCCCTAGCAAAGACATTCTAAACAAGATTGAAGATTCATAATCTTCATCCCCAACAACAGTCAGGGATTTATTTTCCCAGCCAAAGATGTTATACTAAGCTGCCGATATATTCATGTGACATATATGCATGTGAAACGCGTATAGCATTCTCATTTATTTTGAGAGCATCATTACATAATGCATTACATACATCATGACATTGCATAAAACTAACTTTATTTTCTTTCAGGTTAGTTCGCATAAAGACAGACATTGTTGACCATTTATCATTCTTTAGATACAAATAATTGACGATTCATTCTGATGATCTTTTGGATACAATCAAGCATAGGCTCATTCCGATATATGTTTTAGATACAGTTCAGATATGGTCAAGACATAGATCCATTCTGATACTCATTTCCAGTACATATTCAAGATACAGTTCAGATACGATCAAGACGTAGGTCCATTCTAATATTCATTCCGGCATATGTTTAGAGACAGCCAGATGTAGGCTCATTCTACTATAGACCTCAGATACAGTCGGGTGAAGACTCATTTTGATCCTCTCGGATACAGTCGGGTGAAAACTCACTCTGATCCTCTCATAGATACATCAAGACATAGAATCATTCTAAAACATCACTCAGATACAATCGAGACACAGGACACATTCTGACACTCCCCAGCACATCTGTTAGATCCAATCAGACACAAACTCATTCTAGTATACTTCTCAGATACAGTCGAACATAGACTCATTATGATACTCCTATCAACAGTTATTTTAGATGGCATCTATAAGCCCATCTCTGAAGACACTCTATCACCTCCCTGAATGACATCTTTAAGCCCATCTAAGCAATATTATCAACAAACGGTGTTACTTCGTACACATGCGAGTGCAAATTTTTGGGCACTTAAGTGTTCGATCCTCTTCCACCTTCAGATCGCGAATGGCGGACATGCCAATCTAACTCTTCATGTTTAAGAAGATTGAACAGGGGAAGTTGTTGTACCCCAAAATTTTCCATCCCATTTTCTTCAAGATACCTCCTCATGCTTCTAGGGTATTCAATTGCTCAAGGTTACTCAAGGTTGGACCAAACAAGTCCTCCTTTAAAGCAGTTGACCTACAACTAGGGTTTCACTTTTCTCAAGGAAAATTAGGATTCTAATTCCTGAAGTAGGTTTCATGATTTATCATATGTCTTAAGAATTCCCATGCCAAATTTCAATCCTTGTATCACAATTTTGCTTAGTCAATTGCTCAGATGATTGAAAATCAATTGTATTAGACAAAAAGTCAATTGTGGTCAACATATAGTCGAACTTCAAGATTTTTGGTCAACATCAATATTTTAAAGTCACATTCATCATTTGATCAAGGGTTGATCATGATTCTTCAAGAAAACTCAAGATTCATCAAAAGTCAAAAGTTACCAAATTAGGGTTTTCTTTAGGAAAAGTCAACTGAACTTTGACCAAGCATAACTTTCACATGCTTCATCATGAAATTCTCAACCAAATCTAATTTTGAAGAAAATTCAATTCTTTACAACTTTGTCTCTCTAAGCTCAAGTCCAAAAAAATGCTTCATTTGAGAGATATGGGCCAAAACATTATAGGTCATTTCAAAAGTCAACAAAAAGACACTTTTTGTCAAGGCAACTTACATCAAGATAAAGTCTTCAAATGAAAAAAACAATCAACATAGATACTATAGGGGACACCTTTAGCTTTCCAAAAAGTCCAAAATCACCTTCATATGATAAAAATTGAGAGAGTTATGATTGGTGCAAGTTGGGAAATTTTGAGAAAATGGATGAAGTTCAATTTGAGCAAATTTGAACTTTTGGGCTAATGGGCATATCTTTCAAGGTCCAAATGTGTATTAGACCTTATAGTGAACTTCCAAATCTATTCATACACACCTTTTATTTTTATTCCATTTATTTTGATTTTATTCATTTAAATTTAAAATTAAATTAGACAAAAATCAAAATTTTCATACAAAGGTCCAAGCCCACTTTTTTAACCTAATTCATGGCCTATATATTTCTCACATTCAGACAACAAGAGAAAAATGAAACATTGCAAGAAAATCACATTCCAAAAATTCAATTTTTTTGTCAAAACTAGGGAAAATCAAAACCCCCATTTTCATCCTTCCTCAAGGCCAAACAACCATCCCAATCAACTAAAGGAACATTATAGGGTAAGTATGAATCGATCTTGATGATCCAAAGAGCCTGAAAATTGCATAAATGCATCTCTGGTTTCTATTTTTTCATGAAATTCATATTTTCGTTTTTATTATGCTTTGAGCAAAACTAACATTGCTAACGTGCTTCTGAGATGTAACTATGCAGATTTAACCCAACACAGGAATCCCATAACGACCAAATCATATGTTTCCATGTTTGAACCGATTTGCCATATTTGCAACGTATTTCATCATATAGGAAGAATTAGTGAAAACCATGGCCACCATTGAACTCGCAAGGGTCAAATTAGGGGGTAGGGTCCCTTTGGATCACTAACAATTGTTATTTTGCAGGTTGACAAAACGTGCTCGTCGGAGAAGATGACCGGAGCTAGGGCTCCGGCGCCTCTCTGACCCTGTCAATTTTGTTTATTTATATTAAACTGATTTCATTCCAATACCGGATGAAACAGCCACCTCAGTGGCAAGAGCGCGTGCGTTAAGACATTGATACAGGAGGGCGTGGGTTTGATCCATGCCTTTTGTTGTTTTTTCCATATTTTCCAATTTTCACAGGTTTATTATATTTTGTATAGCGCTCGGTTTACAGACACCAATCAATGCATGGCTCAGTGGCGAATGGTGCAAGGCAGAAGGCAAAGGGCGTGGGTTCAACACCCACCCTTGTCATTGTTCTTATTTTTTGTTTCTAACCTTGTTTTTCCTTGATTTTTCTTCCCCTAACCCTATTTTTTTTCAATTAACCATTTTTCTAATTATTTAGGTTTTTAGTTTTTTTAATTAACCTTTAACCTCCTTATGTTTTTTAATTAACATTTAATTAATTAACCTTTTTTTCAATTTTAATATTGATTAGATTTTTAGGTTTTATTTAATTACTACCATAAACTATTTTCTTCACAAAAAACCCTAACAAACATTCAAACCACTTTTTTCCTTATTTCTTTTTTTCTTTCATTTGCATTTACATTTCCTAGACCAGTTGTATAGGATGCTTTCGCGGATGTAAATATCTTAGGTTTATTTTTTCTCGCATTTTTTTTATTATGTAATTGCTTCGAGTATGTAATAGCTTAGGGTTTACTTTCCCACACTCTTTATTCTTATGTAACTGCCCCAAAGTCTTGTAATAGTTTTAGGTTTACATTCCGCCCTTTATCTTCTGCTACTATATTTTTATGCAATTTCTAGTAATTATGGTTTGTATTGCAAGATTAAAACCAATCGATAGGAAAACCTTAATTTCCAAGATAGCATAACTGAATCGAACGCACTTTTCACACCTACACCTTTAGGGTAACCTCTCTTCGTTGCCTTTCGGAATAACGGTCATGTCCCTCAAAAGTAGGGGTGCTTTAGAAAAAGACTCTCGAATAAAAGATCATAGTCCCTCGATGATCCTTTGATGTTGCCTACGAAAAATTATCTAGTCCCTTACGAAACTGCTAAAGTATCCTTACAAGTTTCCTTCGATGATCCTTCGATTGTCCTGCCACATCCAACAGATAGGGCTACCTACTAACTAATGGTACGTATAGCACTATCTCTAAAGGAGGAGGAAAAGAATAAGAATGACCTTGAGTGGGTAAGAAACTACTAATCTCTTTCTCTCAAAAACAAAACATTTCTCACATCACACTTTTCAAACAAAATATTTTCAAACACTTTGTATATATTCTTGAGGACCGATACAAGAGTTATTACAAAGTCAGCCTTACCTTGGCTTTTCAAAATATTTTCAAACAAATCACACACAAAAAGCAAATTTTCAAAAGTGAGCTAAGAGATTAAGAGCACATAGATGACTACGGATGAAAAGGGTGCTAACATCTTCCCTTTTCATAACTTGCCCCCCGAAATCAAAATCTATCAAGGTATTTCCTGTTCTTTTCACCCTTTCTTTATTGGATAAAAGAAAAGTCGGTGGCGACTCTTATTATCTGCAACATTTGCGATAAAACGCAAAATAATTCAGTTCTCCCACCGTATTACACCCAGCAAATTTGTTCCTAGCAAAAATTGAAGATTCATATTCTTCATTCCCCAGCAACAGTCAGGGATTTATTTTACCCCAGTCAAAGATTTTATACGGAGTTTCCGATCTGTTCTAGTGACATATTACGTCCATACATCATTTACAGAATATCATAGCATATGCATACAAACGCATATAGCATTCTCATTTATTTTGATAACATCATTACACAATGCATTGCATACATCATGACATTACATAAAACTAACATTGTTTATTTCAGGTTAGTTCACAAACAGATAAATATTATCAGCAGTTCGTCATCCTTCAGATACAATCAATCGACGATTCATTCTGATGATCTTTTGGATACATTCAAGTGTAAACTCATTCTGATACATATTCTAGATACGGTTCAGATACGATCAAGACACAGATCCATTCTGATACTCATTCCAGTACATATTCCAGGTACAGTTCAGATATGATCAAGACATCCTGATATTCATTCTGGTATATCTTTAGATACAGTCAGGCGTGGACTCATTCTAATACAGATCTCGGATACAGTCTGACGAAGACTCATTATGATACTCTCATAGATACAATCGGGCCAAGACTCATTCTTATCCACTCATAGATATAGTCAAGACATAGACTTATTCTAAGATATCATTCAGATACAATCGTGACATAAGATTCATTCTGACACTCCCCAGCACACCTACTAGATACAGTCGAACGTAGACTCATTCTGATACTCCTATCAATAGTTACTTTGGGTGGCATCTATAAGCCTATCTATGACGACACTCTATCACCTCTCTTAATGGCATCTTTAGGCCCATTCAAGCAATATAATCAACCAACAATGTTACTTCATGCACACGTGAGTGCAAATTTTTGGGCACTTATCTGTTCAATCCTCTTTCACCTTCAGATCACGAATGGCAAGCATGCCAATCTAACTCTTCAGATTTAAGAAGATTGAACAGGGGCAGCTGTTGTACCCTAAAATATTCCCTCCCATTTTTTAAGACAAATTGATTCAAGCTCCTAGGGTTCTCAAGTGCTTAAGACTACTCAAGGATTGATCAGACAAATCCCCCTCCTAAGCAGTTGACCTACAACTAGGGTTTCACTTTTCTCAAGGAAAATTGAGCTTATAATGCCTCGGGTGGATTTCATGGTTTCTCATATGTCACTAAGAATGCTCATGCCAAATTTCAAGCCTTGCATCATAAGTTTGCTCAGTCAATTGCTCGGATGATTAAAAATCAACTATATTGGACAAAAAGTCAATTATGGTCAACATAAAAAAATTTGAAGTCACACCCATCATTTGATCAAGGGTTGGTCATGATTCATCAAGAAAACTCAAGATTCATCAAAAGTCAAAATTTACTAAATTAGGATTTTCTTAAGGAGAAGTCAACTGAACTTTGACACAACATAACTTTCACATGCTTCATCATTTTTTTCTCAACCAAAGCTCATTTTGAAGGAAATTCAATTCTCTACAACTTTGTATCTTTAAGCTCAAGTCAAAAAAATGCTTCATTTGATAGATATGGGCCAAAGCATTATAGGTCATTTCAAAAGTCAACAAAAAGACACTTTTTGTCAAAGCAATTTACATCAAGATAAATTCCTCAAATGAAAAAATGATCAACATTGAGATTATAGGGGACATATTGAGCTTTCCAAAAAGTCTAATATCACCTTCATATGATAAAAATTGAGATATTTATGATTGGTGCAAGTTGGGTAATTTTGAGAAAATGCATGAAACCTAAATTGATCAAACTTGAAGTTTTGGGCTAATGGGCTTATCTTTCAAATTCCAAACGTGTTCTAGACCTCGTAATGGACCACCAAATTTATTCATGCACCATGTAATCTTTATTTCATTTATTTTGATTTTTATTCATTTAAATTCAAATTAAATCAAATAAATAGAAAAGGGAGGTGTAAGGCTTAGAAGGCTTTTGTTTCAAACACTTTAGAGGCCCAAGATTATGCAAGAAACCGCGTGGATCCTATTCTTGCATCAAATCATCTTGTTTTGTCCTATTCAAATTATATCTTCAAACAAGAATCAAATATATTTCATACAAGGTCCAAGTCCATTCTTCTTAACCTAATTTTCTCCTATATATATTCTTCTCATTCAGATAAGAGGATCACGAAACCTTGCAAGAAAAACACATTCCAAATCTCAAAATTTTTTCAAACTAGGGCACACTTCAAACTCTATTTTTAGCCTTCCTCAATATTAACAAGGCATCCCAATCATTTCCAAAAGTCTCATAGAGTAAGTATGGATCGATCTTGGTGATCAAAAGTGCATGAAACAAGCTTCCCATGCATCTCTGATTGCCATATTTTTTGTAAATTTGTATTCTTATTTATATAGTGCTTTGCTGCAAACTAACATTGCTAACGTGCTTCTAAGGTGTAAATATGCAGGTCTAAACCATCGCATGCTCCCCATGATGCCAGAATAATGTGTTGCCATTCTTGAACCGATTTACCATATTTGCTTTGTATTTCTTTATACAGGGAGAATTCGCAAAAACCAAGGCCACCATTGAAATCGCAGGGGTCAAATTAGGGGGGTAGGGTCCTCCTGGATCCCTAACGTGTTTTTATTTTGCAGGTACAAGAAAGAAGCTAGCCGGAGAAGACGATCAGAGATAGGGCTCTGGCGCCTCTCCACCCATTCATGTGCTTTTATTTTATATTTATTTGGTTGTCATAATACCCAATGTAACAACTACTCCAGTGGCAAGGAAGCGTGCGTTTTGGAATTGACTATAAAGGCGTGTGTTCGATCCCTGCCTTTTGCTCTTTTTTCATATTTTTTCATTTATCCCGCAGGTTTCAAATTTAATCTTCAGCGCTTGTTTCTTAGACACCAACCAATGCATGGCACAGTGGCAAACGATGCAAGGCAGAGGCTTGAGGGCGTTAGTTTAAGACCCACCCCTGGCATTTTTCCTTATTTTGGTTTCTAACCTTGTTTTTTTCCTTAATTTTTCTTCCCCTAATCCTATTTTTTTTGCTAACCAAATTTATTTTTATTAACCTAAAACAAACCTTTTTTAAAATCCTAATTATTTAGGTTTAGTTTTTTTAATTAACATTTTTTAAATTAATAAATTAACCTTTTTTTAATTAATTAGAATTTTAGGTTTTTTTGATTAATTATCATCATAAATCTTTTTTTTTCACAAAAAAATCCTAACAAACATTCAAACTGTTTTTTTTCTACTTTTACCTTATTTCTTTTTCTATCATTTGTATTTACATTTTCCTAGATCAATTGTATAAGACGCCTCCACGAATTTAAATAGCTTAGGTTTATTTTTCTCGTGTTTTTCTTATTATGTATCTGCTTTCGGGATGTAATAGTTATTGGTTTTATTTCCCGCATTTCATTCTTATGTAACTTCCCCAAACCCTTGTAATAGTTTTAGGTTTACATTCCACATTTTATATTCTGCTATTATATTTTTTATGCAATTTCTAGTAATTAGGGGTTGTATGGCAAGATTAAAACCAACCGATAGCAAAACCCTAATTTCAAGATAAATAACTGAAACAAACACACTTTCACACTTACACCTCTAGGGTAATCTCTCTTTGTTGCCTTTTGAAATAACGGTCATGTCCCTCGAAAATAGGGATTCTTTAGAAAAATACCCTTGAATAAAAGATCATAGTCCCTTGATGACCCTTTGATGTTGCTTATGAAAAATGATCTAGTTCATATGATACAATTGCTAAAGCATATCTATGTGTTGCCTTCGATGACCGTACACTGACCCTTCGTCTGTCCATTCACATCCAATAGATAGGGATACCTACTAGATAATGGTATGGATAACACTATCTCTAAAGGAGAACGAAAAGAATAATAACGACCTTGAGTGGGTAGGATACTTTTAATCGCCTGCTCACAAACTTTTCTAAAAAATCTTTCTCACATCACACTTTTCAAACAAAATATTTTCAAATACTTTGTATACAGTCTTGAGGACCGATACAAGAATTATTACAAAGTTAGTCGTACTTTGGCTTTTCAAAAATATTTTTAAATCACACACATAAAGCAAGTTTTCAAAAGTGAGCTAAGAGATTAAGAGCCTGTAGATAAGTACGGATGAAAAGGGTGCTAAAACCTTCCCTTTTCATAACTTACCCCCCGAACTCAAAATCTATCAAGGTCTTTCCTGTTCTTTTCACCCTTTCCTTATTGGATAAAAGAAAAGTCGGTGGTTACTCTAGTTATCCTCACATTTTGGATAAAACCAAATAGTCAGTTCTCCCACCGTATTGTAATATGCAATGTAGATTATCTAATCCTTAGGTAACCATTTTTTGGATTCTCTTTTGTTAGAAGTTCCAGAGGTTCTGACACCTTCGGACTTTTGTGCAACAGGATAATCATGTGAAATTTGTGCATGATACTTTGGTTTAGAATTTTCCATTTGTGTCTGTATTTGTGCTACAGTAGTATCAGAACCTTCTTGTTCTGGACATTTCAAGTCTGTGCCAGCAAGCACGAAATGTTCAGAAAGAGGTTTTGGTTTAAAATTTAGAGTCTCGTCAATTTTATTTGATGGTCCTGAATATCCCAAGCCTCTGCTCCATTTCTACTAACATAGATCATTGAATCCATTTTTCTTCTATCTATACTTTTAGCAAGAAAGTGTTGAAAAGCTCTATCATATCTTATTACTTCGTCAGTAACAGATGTGTTAGAGAAAATCTCTTCTTCTAATCTAGACACTTTTCTTTTCAGAGGCGATGTTTGATTTTTCTAAACAAAATCATTTTTCATTTAAGTCAGAAATATTTTGCTCATCTATAGTAGTGTTCTTAGAAGTATCTACAAAACTCGTTTTCAAGATTTTGTGTTTACTTAGAATACATTAATACCTTTTTATTAATTCAGATAAACCAATTTCAAGTTCAGAGCGAGATAAGGAAGAAAGTACCTCTTTGTCGTCATTAGAGTCTGACTCATTATCTAGTGTCAGTTTGCCTTCTGATGTTTCTTTATTTGTGCAAGTTCTGGCCATGAGTGCCTTGTTTGCATGCTCTTCATCAGACTTCATCTTCTGATTCAGAATCATCCCATGTTTCCATGAGACCCTTCTTAGCTTTGTAAGCCTTTTTAGGCTTCTTGTCTTTCTTGAGCTTTGGACAATCATGTTTGTAATGTCCAGGCTCGTTGAATTCAAAGCAAGTAACTTATTTTCCAAAAGCTTTCCTCTGACTGTAAGTGGATTCACCTCTTACATATGTCAACGTTGACCTATGAACTTGCTTTATCTGTGTTTCTAGATTTCACTTATTCTTCTAGATATCAGAGAGAGTTCATCATCATCTGAATCTTCTTCAGATTCTTCTGATTCTTCCTTAGCTCGACAAGCCATGCTTTTCCCAAAAGTGGACTTTAGAGCAACTGATTTTACCTTCTTCTTGAGGTTCAGCTTGTTCCAGCTCTATTTCATGACTTCTTAAAGAGCTAATCAGCTCCTCAAGAGAGGTGTTGTTCAGATCCTTTGCCAATTTTAAAGCAGTTACCATTGGTCTCCATTTGAAATGCAGAATTTTGATAATCTTTTTAACGTGATCTGTAATGGAGTAACCTTTATTAATAACCTTAAGTCCTACCACAAGAGTCTAAAATCTTGAAAATATCGTTTCCACATATTCTTCGTCTTCCATCTTGAAGGCTTCATATTTTTTAATTAAGGCCAGAGCCTTTGTTTCTTTTACTTCTATGTTGCCTTCATGTGTCATCTGAAGAGAATCAAAGATAGACTTTGCAGTCTCTCTATCTGGGATTTTCTCATACTCATTATATGAAATAGCACGTAGAAGAATGGTTCTTGCTTTATAGTGATTTCTACATACTTTCTTTTGTGCTTCTGTCATTGCGCTTCTTGCAATCTTATAACCTTTATCGTCTATTGGGTGAGTGTAGACATCAACTGCCAAGTCCCATATATTCAAGTCATATGCCAGAAAATAAATTTCTATTCTATCCTTCCAATAGTCAAATTTCTCCCCATTAAATATAGGAGGTTTTGAACTATAGTGAACTCTATCATTATCCCTATTATCAACAGTGGAAGTAGGTGCATCCATTGGTTTTTCACACACATTGGATCGGTATTGAACACTGTTAAGTGTTGATAAAAATTCAAACTTTTTATCTCCTCAGAACTGGAGATTTGATTCCAATTGAAGGTGTGAATAACACAAGAAATGGGGTTTGAATTAGGTTTTTAAAACAAAATATTTTCTTTAAAAATAATCCCCTTTAAGTTAAAATCCCTTTTCCTTCACTCTTGATAATAATAATAATTAAGAACGGGAAGTAAAGAATAATGTATGTTTATACTAGTTCACTTGAAAATTATCAAGCTAGTCTAGTCCATCCGCCAAGGTGATTTCACCTCACTCAATTGAGGACTTAACTCACTATAGCCAAACTGATTACAATTTGCACAAGCTACCCGCAAGTGACTAACAACCTCTAAGACTCACAAGTACTAGACTTCTTAAGTATATAGACCTACTCGATCCCTTAAGGAATATCAAACAATAATCAACCTGATTATTAAAATGCACAAGCTACCCGCAAGTGACTAATAACCTATAAAACTCACAAGTCCTAGACTTCTTAAGGATATAGTATGGTTGATTATGAATGTGCATGTATTAGGACTGTTTCTTTTCAGCAGAAACAATCTAGATCTAATAAAGTCGTTCAAAGTTGTTTTGGACAGTGCACATTAACTTTAGCAGTAGTTTTTCTCCTCAAATAAAGTTTTTGTTTTGACCAAGACCTTTGAATCAGTCAAGGATCATTATTTCCCATGAAAGTGTTCAGCTATTTAAAGAGGCTCCTCTTATCATCTGTCTTGGGAGTGTTTTTTATATCCATAAGCTTTATGGGTTTTGTTCAAATATGGGTAAGTTGCACTTGATTTGGTTTTGTGAAGGCTTTCTTTGCCAATTTTTGGCTAAAAAGGGGGAGAAAGAATGGGTTGCTCAATTGTAAAGCTTGGAGCTAGTGTATTTTAGATACGGCATAAAACATGTCAAAACAAATGTTACATCTTATTCTGGGTTGGATTTATGACTTGTGATGTGAGTTATGAACACGGTTGTGACCTATGTTCTGAGTTAACCAAGGTGGCGACTGGTTACTTCTTAAGTTTCCTCTTGTGCCACAGATAGACTGGTGGTTGCTTCATGGTCCTCTTTTTACACCAGTTGAAAGGAAGATCTATTCATTCGTGACAAGAATAGGTTCTTCAGTTGAGGGGGATAGCAATCTATCATCTTCCTCGTCTGGATCGGTTGCATTAAATATCTTCAGGACCTTCCTTTTATCTTAAGGTTGGTGTTCCTTGATGCTGGAGTTTGTATTACAATGGAGCTGCTATGAAGATGATGTCAAATATGATGTCCTACCATCATTGTGCTTATGAATACTGACTCTATATTGATATGTTGTTGTGTTCAGTAGTTACTGAAGACTACAACTCAAGGATTGTATTTTTGTTTATTTCTATAATCTGGGTTGTAATTTTTATTATTTATTTTAACCTAAATTTGCCAAAGGGGGAGATTGTAAGTTCTTTATTTTTAGGATTGGCATTAATTTTAGTAAAACAAATATAGTAGAAATATTTTAAATAGGATGTGATTACCTGCTATGAAAAATATGTTAAGCAAGAAGTCCTATTTTATATTGAGACATGTTGAGATGAGAAGTTCTCATCATCTGGAACAACATGTCATATAAGAAGTCCTATGAAGGAGCATACGATATCGCGCCTAAGCTGGGCTGGATAGTTAGATTCTGTTATGATTTAACTGATGCAAAATATTCTGGAAGTATTATACTATCCTATGTGGTACTGAATTACAAGTCAAGAAGAATCAAGTCAGAATATTGAAGATTATGCAGTATATAAATATGGAGATATTTTAGGAAACTAATGATAGAAGACCTTGTTTGTAGCAGATGTTACTGATGAATTGTGATTGAATTCCCAAATCCATTTGGGTATAGGTTATAAATAGAAGTCTTTGTATCCTAGAAAAGGCACGGGTCCAAGATGTAGAAGTTTAGGGCTTTATCTTTGTGCGGATCTCTAGGAGAATTGGTATTGTCCTCACTCAAAATCCTATAGGTAATGAGTTGAGTATTGTTCTTGGAGAAAGCATTTAAGTAACTCCAAGTTGTGTTCTTGTCAAGTGTCTTGATGAGTATTGTCATGGAAATGTGTCTTCTATTTTGCTGTCATATAAGTGTGTCTTCCTGTTATGTCCAATCGATGTCTGTGATTGATGAGGGATTAAGGAGGGCCTCATATCTAGGTGAGACTTAGATAGAAGTATAGCACGAGTAGTGATTAAGTGATAGATCATAAAATGGTATGTTTTATGTAGGTTCTATCAATTGATACTATCATAGTGGACTTGTCCCTAGCTAGGTGTTCCCCTAGAGTAGGAGAGTTGCTCCGAACTGGGTTAACAACTTTTGTGTGTTGTTTATTGCTTTTCAGTACTGTTTTTAATGATTATACCTTGCCTGTATTGTTTCTGTCAGATCATATGTCTCAACATCTTATAGGACATCTGAGTTCTGTCATACCAGAATTTCAATTATACATCAAATTGCATAAAACATAGAGAAGAGAAAATAATCATAGAGATTAGGATACCCACCCACATGTTATTATGCAATCCCTTACATAAGAGGAAATCTCACCCTTAACTTAGATGATGAGATTGAACTTCTCTAATGGAGGTTCTCTTTCCTACGCCCTAGATCTCTTCCTTTGTTCTTCTCTTTTTCACATTTTTTTCCATAATCTGTCTCTCTATTCTCTTTCTTTTTCTTATTATAATATTATTATTTTTATAACGTATCCCAACTAATTAAAATAAATAATATCCAAACTAAATATTTATTTAAATGATATTCTCCTTACTATTACTTAAAATAAATAAAATATTTCTAATGAATTTGTTAATAATTAGTTATACTTTTATCACTCTCAATCTCTACCTTATTGCTTAAAATACTTCTAACACCTTAATTTCTATATTTCAAAGACTACCACCTTACACCTAAGGTTCCCTCAACACATCAACACATCAACCAACACATATCTTCACACAATTTATTTTCAAAAATTAATTAAATAAATCGGGGCGTTACACCTCAACCAATGTTATCGAACTCAAGATACGATAAAACAAGATTCTAGACACAATCTACCTTCACGATTCGAGTTAGAAAACTCATGATTTAAATAGTGGAAAACAAAATTGAATTTATTCTAAAAATTTACTATGTGATCTTAATCACAAATCTCATGATTCGGATCATGGTTTTTGTGACTCAAATCAGTGCCAAAAATGTAGAATTTACCCATTGATTTGAACCACAAACCCCTTGATTCGAATCAAGCAACTAGAATCTGGATTTTTCATAGCAATTCACTATCTAAGCTTCAAAGATCATACATATTCACCATACATCAATATGATATTAATAGAACATCATCATATCACAAATTCATCATAGAAAGACATGTTATCTTAATCAACAATCATACAAAATCACGACAATCAAGCATCCAAGCAAGGATCACATAAATTATAATTACTCAAATCCCGCATGCAATCATTAATTTTGGTCTACCCTAAGATCAAACCTAAGAGATCTATAATGCAAGAGATAATTCCCAATTTAGGGTTCAGGAATAATTGTCTCTTAGGGAAACTTCCACAAGGAATAATTTTCCTCTTACTTTGTGTTTGCAGATAATTTTTTTGCAAAGGTCCCAATAATTGCAGCAGCTCTTTCTTTCATTTTATCTATTGCGAAACTTTTGGTGAAGTGGGGTATTAGAGAAGAAGAAAGTTTTGTTCAAATTTATCGAATGGTAGAGGTTTTCTTTAAAATATGTGATTTTCTTATTTCCTCTCTCTCTTTTCTCTCACTATCCGTTCCTTTTCTCTATTTCACTCCTTCACCCTCTAAAACTCTAATTTTTTATTTACTTTTATTTCTCCGCTAACCCTTTGCTTTTAACTTACTTCCCTCATTATTCCCATTTAACATTTATTTTAATAACAATAATAATAATATTAATCCTTAATAATAATAACTTATATTTTTTTTAATAATAATAATTCTAAAGATAATAAAAAAATAAAAATACAATAAAATTGAAATATTTATAATATTAATACTATTTTAATAATTTTTGGGGTGTTACACATGTAGGTGATTTGTTGATAAAGTAAGCTTGTTGGTAAGATACTCTGGAAATAGGAAGATTTTGTTTAGAAAGTGCCATGGGAAGAGTAAGAGTTTCACTGAGAAGCTGAGTGGAAGTCGGTGGCATTGCAAATACCCCCCATAATCCATTTCATGTCCATCACGTCATTGAAATGTTGATTCGGGGGAGGTCATCATGTGCCCTAACGCGCCAACTATAAGGAAACTGTGCACTTAGATTACTTGAGTGTCTTTATAAGATCAAGGTTTCATCATGACCTTTGGTTGTTACTTTTGGTTCTCCTTTGACTCATTGACATTGGTCTTAGTGCTCTTTATGCTTATAAATAGGGGAACCAAAGTTCGTTTCCTCTTTTTCATCTTCTTTTGCTTCTGAACGCTACTAATCAATTCCTCTATTTGTGATTTCGAAGATAAATATTGCAACTTTCTGGGTTTTAAACTTTTGTTCTTTGTTGTCTTGCTCTTCAGTCTTCAGAACCTACAACTGTGTCGGTTCCAAATTCTTTTTCCTTCGTTATTTTATTTTTTATTCTTCAGAACTTGCAAAATATTCGAGGTACATATCTTTCACCCTTTCTTTTCTCTGTTTCACATTAGATTTTTGCTGTTGTGGCCAACATAAGAAATTTGGATATCACATTCATTGACTTAAGTATGTTGACCAAGTGACTTCAAAAACAAGAGAGTTGTGAATTGTGATATTCAAAATTTGTGATTAATTTCTACAAAATTTTATCTTATAAAACATTTATATTAGTTGGATAAACACACATAGACATTGTAGTTGAATGATAGAAAGAAGATGGAGATATAGAGATATACATAGCATAAATAAAGTAAATAACACAAAATAAATAAAGAATAGATAGAGAGAATGCACCAAAAATTTATACACAGTTTCGACTTAATCTTTTAGCCTACTCCTACCTCAAGATTTTTCTCTTGAGACTTCAGCTAAAATCACATTGAAGCTTTTACAAGATCAGTTCACGAACCTTCAACAATAAACACACAAAGCTTTTATAGAGACTTAACACAATAACATTTATCCAGAATTTTTCCAAGTTATATTGAAACATTTAAATCCTTTACAAAGATAATTCTCAAGATAATCATACACTTGAATAAAGAAGATTAAGTATATCTTTAGTTACAACACAATTTCCATAAGGGCTTTTTAGTTTTTCAGCACTACAACAATTCTTGTGAAAAAACAATTTCAAAAATAGAGAGAGTAGAAGAATAATAAAGAAGTTTCTAATTAGAAATCTGGCATGAAATGAAATGAGGAGAATATTTATATATGAAAAACATGGCTCAAAAAGAAGAAGAAAATCATGGGCCTTTTTCAAAGTTTCTTTTTCAACTTTTAATATATTAAACCATGTTTTAACATATTAACCTTAAAGAGATAGTCGATTAATCCAGCCAAAATAGGAAGGTGTAAGAATTGACTTCATTAATATATTAATAGTATATTTAATCGATTAAAAGGCATTACAAATATGTTTAATAAGGAAGCTCTTAATTGCTTAGCTAGTGCAAATAACTTTCCAAATTGATTAACTAAGCTTGTAACCGTTAAGTGCACACCAAGATTGGTTTTAAATTTTTTTTATCAAAAGAGAGGAGATTATTTGAAAACCATTTTGTGAGTGTGTTCATTGCCTTAGTACCTTAAGACTTACTCTTGATATTTTACAATTTAAACTAATCACTCCCAAATTCTAAATGTATGACGGACTTTCACATTTTCTCTCTTTCAATCTTCATGATCCTCTAATTGATTAAATGATTTTTAACACTTCTAGTAGACCTTTGAATTATCTAAATAATGAGGCTTGAGGTATCTTCTTGATCAGATACCATCATTAGGAGCTTACTAGACAATTTCAAAAAACTCTCCCTTTGACACTTGTCACATAGAACACTTATCAACATCCAAAATGTTATTTGACTTACAGAGTTATCATACTCATTATTTTTCAGTTGTCATCATCAAAGTCAAGTGACAATTTTACAAACACAATACATAGATCTATAAAGTATTTATGACAAAATAAATGACGCATCTTCTTAGGCCAAAGTATAGGTAATAAGCCTAGAAAATTTAGATATGTCTCATTTTGAAGTAAAAATCCAACATTGAGCATTGATGAGGTTAAGTATATTACTCCCACTGGGTTGGACATTAGGGAGGTTGCTTGAAGTTTTGCCTTTATTGGACTTCAAATGAATGGCAGAGAATTCATGAGGACCCTCATGGATGAGCAAAAGGCCCCAAATTACGTTAAATATAACCTAAATTCTTATTAATGTGATCCTACTTATAACAAAAATTAGGTTGTAGTTAGAAAAATAATCAAAAGGTTATATTTATGGTCACCATTTTTTATTTGTTGATAGTGATAAAGAGATGGTGAGAATGCACAACAGATCCTTCACCTTTCTAATTATATTTCTCAGTACTCTTGGGTGGATGAAGAAATCTTGGAAGCACCATCGATACATATCTATGAACATTGAATGAAAAAAGTCTATCGGGATGTAGGTCTAGCTTTAGAGTGGGCAGACTTCACCCCAAGAGAGACAAAAGGTTATGCATCCAGTATGATGGGTGCATAATGCCCTTATATGAATGTTATTTTATCATATGAGGTTTAAACTTCCCTTCAATTTCTTTGAAGTCGGGTTCATATACCATTTGGGAATTTCTCCCACAGTTACACCTTTTGAGTTGGACCTATGTAAACGTATTTTTGGAATAAGTTCAATCTTATTATTGTTTTGAGAAAATTTTGGATGTGTGCTTTACATTGGGGATTTTTGTTGGGAGACTAGACAATTAGTTAAAATAACACCCAATGGTAAGAAGAACAAAAAGTGTACCTCATACATATTAAATGTGGTTGATAATGACAATATCCAATATTACTATATGTGTGTTAAAAAATGGCATAGATGTCGCTAGTATGTTATGAGACATTGTAAATGGCATAGAAGAAATTGTATTGGTTGTTACAATGTATTAGGTGATTTTGCAGTATTATTAATTTATGTTGTTTTTAATTTTTTATACTTTCCTGTTTTTGTTACTATTTATGCTTTATTGTGTTATAACAAAAAAATTTAATTAATATATTTTTTACAAGTAATTCATCAACAAAGTGAGTTCTCCAAATAATAGACATGTATAATTAGAACTAGTTTCAACATTGAGACAAGATTTTTTGTATGGTCGGTTATACCACATAATCTACATTTTCTTTGTAGTTTATCAACCATATATATTCCTCTTCTTATTCGATAGCTGTTTGGATTCCCTTTCTTGTTCACTTGTATATATTCATCATGAAAAATCACACCCCCTAATAAATATGCCAATATTTATTATTGGGTACCACTTGTAAGCATTTTCTATAAGCATCAAATATGTTCCCAACCTTGTAATTGTCAAACATGTGCACAAAAGTGTTTTGATGATCATTGAAACATGCTACATTGACATGTGAGCAAGGTGCGTAAAAAGCATGAAACTCTTTGTAGTAACACCTAACATAATGTAGGTAAACCATGTAATGTCTTATAAGCTTTCCACATTGTGGTCCATTGTCACCTGGATATTAAAATAATAGATTGTCGGTCAAATCTTAGAATACCTCCTAAGATTCAATAACAAGGAGCACCTCCTCCGTGTGGAACCAACAGTGGCTTTCAACGACCTAGCCAACATCAACAATAGTTAATATTTTTCACAAATATTTAGTGATTATATATTTTTGTAATATGATTCGAATTTCGTTAGATATATTCATATTTTATTTAATATATATATATATATATATATATATATATATATATATATATATATATATATATATATATATATATATATATATATATATATATATATATATATATATATATATATATATATATATATATATATATATATATATATATAAAAGTTTCATTTATTAAATATTTACTTTATTTGTTAATTATTTATTAAAATTAATTTTGCAATTTTTACAGTAAATAATAACTAATATTGTTTCGGGTCGATCATATCCATTTTATCCGACCAACACAAGACGTGACTAAAATTTTATTTCTTAGAGGACAAATGTTTCACGTGATGTCCTAGCAACTGGTTTGACAAGTTAAACCATAAGTACCACAATTATCTTGTACAAGATAATGGAGCAGAAAAGCAATAAATAACACATTCAATTGGTAACCCAGTTTGATGCAACCTGCACCTACGTCTGGAAGGTTAGCTTCTAACCCAAGAAAGGAAATTCACTATTAATGGCTTAGTACAATTAGTCTTACAAGCAACAACAACCCATATGTTATTCAATTTCTTTTTCTAATACTACCCAATGACTTTCTATTTAGGACTCTGATACGGTGGAAGAATTGACTTAATATTTTGCGTTTCGATCGCATTTGTGCGGATAGCAAGAGTCGCCACCGACTTTTCTTTTATCCAAAAGGAAAGGTAAAAAAGCACGGGAAATACCTTTCGAGATTATTTCTCGGGTTCGGGGGGTAGATTATGAAAAGGGAAGGTATTAGCACCCTTTTCATCCATGGTTTTCCATGGGCTCTTAGTTACTCGTTTAGATCACTTGCTTTTATTTGACAATGTGCTTGTGGTGTGGGCTTTGAAAGTTTTTTTTTGAAAAATCTCTTTGTAATGGTTCTCGTTTCTATAAGAACGCGTACAAAGTTTTTATTTCGAAAAGTGGTTCAAAGATGTGTTTGTGTATTGTGTTTCGGAAAATGTTTTGAAAAGATGTTTTGCAATGGTTCTCATCTCTATAAGAACGTATACATAATATTTTGTCTTTTGAAAGTGTTTTGAGATGAAAGTGTAGGTGCAAGAATGTTTTTGTCGTAAGCAAGCGAGTAACTAGGAGCAAATCTACCCACTCGAAAGGTCTTAAATGTTCTTTTCTTTCTCCTTTAGACGTTGCTATCTTACCAATGATTTAGTAAGAAGCCCCATAGTTGGATGTGAAGGGACAGGCGCGGGTCAATTTTACAGTCATCGAAAGCAACTTATGAGACTCTTTAGCAATTTTCGTAAGGGACGAGATCATTTTATTAAAGGCAACGTCGAGGGTCATCGAGGGACTACGATCTTTTATTGAAGGGTCATTGCTAAAGCGCCCGATATTCGAGGGACATGACTGTTTTCGAGACAACAAGTGAGATTACCCTAGAGGTGCATGTGTGAATAATGTGTTTGATTTGCATGCATTTAGTCTTTGATTAGAGTGGCCTATTTGTCGGTTTTATCTTACCATACATCCTAGTTACTAACATTTGTATAAAGCAATAAAAATGCAGGAAATAAATATCCTACACTATTACAACCATATTGAAAGGCAAGAAAATGTAAAGACAAAAACAAAATAAAAGAAAGGAAAATGAGCTCTTCGACCCAGGCAGTAGCACCCTTTGACTCAAATCTTCATGGCCTATTTCGAATCTGCCTTTTTTTGTTTCCTTTGACTACAGGAGTGTTAGCCGGTAAGCTTCGACTCAAATCTTCATGGCCCCTCTCAAATCTGCCTTTTTTTCATTTTCTTCGACTGCAGGAGTGTTAGCCGGTAACCTTCGACTCACCCTTCTTGCTATTTCTTTTGACAGGCTTTAGGAGTCAGCATGGAATGCACACCTTTCGTTTCAAACACTTTGATGCCTCATTTGATTGCAGGAATGCAAAGCTCCCAAGTTTAGATTTCGAGAAGGCTCCAATGTTTAGCCAGTCAAAAGATACAGGAAACCTGTCTAAACTTGAAAATGAAACCAACAAGTGTAACTTTCGACAGCTACAAATCAGGGGTTATCATAAGATTATTGGGAACCAGGATCCAAAGTCTAACTAGTTAGGGTTGAATTCTCAGTAAAAAGCAGTGACGGTCGAAAGCATGATCAACTTCCTAGATAGGATATCTACATTTTCCTTTTATTTACATTCACAAATGATATTTAAGTGAGCAAAGTTTTTAGTTTAGAGGAAAACTTACCTCTTGAAGTGCTTAGTCGTAGGACTTGTAAGTGGCTTCTTCGATGATGGATGGAGCTCGCTTGATAATTTTTAATAGTGTTTGAGAGTTTTTGAGAATTTGGTAATTTCTTTGCAAACAAAGTTTTTTTTCAACTATCAGGGGCCCCTAAAACGTGTGATGGAGGCTCTTATTTATAGATGAGTTTGGCTGAGGTTTGGGAGGGAAAACAAAAGAAATTTGAACAAATTGGGTATGTTGTTCTTGTAGCCTTCGAGGTACAGTTTTTATATACCAATTTGGTGCAAATATGGGGGCAGTGTGGCAGGACTGGTTTGTAGCAGTTTTGGAGTGTTGTGGCCAGTGCAACAGGTTTGTACCTGATACTACTAGCATCTGGACTACTTCTCCTTTGTTTTGACCAACTGGATCTAGCTTTCGACTAGACTTCTTTTCAGATAACAATGTTTCTTTCAAAATATCCTTCGAATGGACCACATATGCATCTTGCAATTCTTCAGATGGGCCACCAAGGTATAACCTTCGATTGGAACATCCAAACATGTCATGGTATAGAGGTTATGCATGTGTCGAAGGGAAGCTGCAGGAGGCCAGTAGGAATCCACCAAGTTCTGAGTCGAAGGACATCAACAGGGGGCTTTTCTCTCTTTGAGTCGAAAAAGGCTAAAAGAGACTCTTCCTCTTGGAGTCGAAAAAGGATACAAGAGGCCCTTCCTATTTGAGTCGAAGAAGGCTACCAGAGACTCTTCCTCTTTGAGTCGAAGGAGAATGTTCCAAAGGGAAACCAAACTCAGTCAAAGCTAAAATGGAGGAGCAACTTCTATTGAAGTTAAGCGCCAGTCGAAGCAAACTTATTTTCTTTGATTTTGTCAAAAACAGTCAAATTTATCTGCTTTGCTCTTTCAATAGCTTCCTCCTTGACCTAATGCTTGAAAATCCAATATGATCCATGGCGACTTGAGCTGATCAAACCTTATGCAGTTTTGGCCCAGTAGAAATCTTGTGAGGATATTCTTGAAAAAGTGAGAGGGCAAATTTTGGGGTACAACAGCTGCCCCTGTTTAATCTTCTTAAACTTAAAAAGCGAGATTGACGCGTTTGTCATTCGCGGCTTGAAAGTAGAAGATGATTGAACACTAGAGTGCCCCGAAATTTACGCTTGATGATGCACTGATTGATTGCATGAGGAAATGGGCTTAATGATGCCATTTTGGAGAAGCAAAGGAGAATTGTCGGAGATGGGCTTATAGATGCCATCCAAAGACGATTATTGATGAAAAGTTTGAACTCGATCTCTCTTTTTTTTTTACGGAAAATGAATCGGAATAAACTGTTGAGAGATTTATCTGAACCAGTGAAAATCTGGAGACGAATCAGAATAAACCGTTGAGAGATTTATCTGAACCAGTGAAAATCTGGAGACGAATCAAAATAAACCGTTGAGAGATTTATCTGAACCAGTGAAAATCTGGAGACGAATCAGAATAAACCGTTGAGAGATTTATCTGAACCAGTGAAAATCTGGAGACGAATCAGAATAAACCATTGAGAGATTTATCTGAACCAGTGAAAATCTGGAGACGAATCAGAATAAACCGTTGAGAGATTTATCTGAACCAGCTAAATAATCTAGAGATGAATCAGAATAAACCATTGAGAGATTTATCTGAACCAGTGAAAATCTGGAGACGAATCAGAATAAACCGTTGAGAGATTTATCTGAACCAGTGAAAATCTGGAGACGAATCAGAATAAACCGTTGAGAGATTTATCTGAACCAGTGAAAATTTGGAGACGAATCAGAATAAATCATTGAGAGATTTATCAGAACCAGTGAAATAATCTGGAGACGAATCAGAATAAACTTTTAAGAGATTTATCTGAACCAGCTAAATAATCTGGAGATGAATCAAAATAAATCGTTGAGAGATTTATCTGAACCAATGAAAATCTGGAGACGAATTAGAATAAACCGTTGAGAGATTTATCTGAACCAGTGAAATAATCTGGAGATGAATCAGAATAAACCGTTGAGAGATTTATCTGAACCGTTGAAAATCTGGAGACAAATCAAAATAAACCGTTGAGAGATTTATCTGAACCAGTGAAAATCTGGAGACGAATCAGAATAAACCATTGAGAGATTTATCTGAACCAGTGAAATAATCTGGAGACGAATCAGAATAAACCGTTGAGAGATTTATCTGAACCAGAGAAATAATCTGGAGATGAATCAGAATAAACCGTTGAGAGATTTATCTGAACCAATGAAAATCTGGAGATGAATCAGAATAAACCATTGAGAAATTTATCTGAATTAGTAAGAGTCTGGAAGAAATATTTTGTTATGTAGATGGTCGACGAGTCTTTTCTTGTTGAAAATCTTGGTCTGTTGGAAATTTGTTGATGATGATTTCCTGTCAAATGACTCTTTTCTGCAAAAGGTGAAGAGTTAATTGTATGCAATGCTATGATGTATGCGATGCATGGGGTGATATTTGCCTCTCAAAATGAATGATATTGCATGGTATGTACTTGAGTTGTCAATGTTATGACATATGGATGAAAATGTATGGAATTAAAGATTGTTTGTGCCGTAGCATTGCTGGAAGCGGGGGAAATAAATCCCTTCTGAAGCATTGATGGATGAGTTTCCAAATAAAAACTCTATTGTAGAAGGGAAAATCCAGACACCGCTTATAGACTTCGTGAAATTCTGCTGGGGAAATCTGTGAAGCTGGGCAACTTACCGTGGAACCTCTGGAGCGGTAGTTGGAAGTTCTGCTTTGTTAGGAATATGAGAACGCTTGATACCGACAGGATGCATACTGGAGATATGTTAGCGATTCTGTAGTAGGATGTATTTTCTTTCGCTCTAGCTGGAGAAAGTACCCGTGGTGGTTTTATGGAATGGCTTATAGATATTATCCTATTTCTTAGAGTCATTAGTAATTGTCTTTCCGTTTTTTTTATTTGTAACAGTAATCACATTCAAGTGCATATGTTCAAAAATAAATCATTGGAAGTTTTTGTAAATAAGACACAGAAACAAAGAAAAAGAACACAAATGGTTTTGCATTTTCCAAAGGGGACATCTTTGTATTAACTTTAATAAGTATTTGTGTACAATGAGACGAGCATTTTAGCGAGAAAATGTCGTCATAAAAAATGAAAATCAATACAAAGGAAGGATATCTATGTGAAATAATCCCATGGGGTTCCCATTCTGCTATAGTCTTCTTGTCTCTGAATGTCTTGTCCACTTGTCGCCTCGGCGAAGTCGATTGGATTGATTTAGAGCCATTGGAGTTGATTGGTCGACGCTGAAGATTGTCTATCAGATGATCCAACGGGACATAGTCATACGCTTTAATCCCTAACTTTTTCCTGGACCGCCCTCTCGGGTTTTCAGCCAACCGGGATACCCTTTTTTGCCCAAGCCGCCCTTTCGGGTTTTCGACTTGCCGGGTATACAGATTTTTTTAATTTTCATCCCTTATTTTTTCCCGAACCCTTTTGGTTTGCTGGGAAGCCCTTATTTTTGCCTAGGCCAGTCAACCTAGCGGGTCTTTGATCGTGCGTAGTATCTTTTAACTATGTCCGTATTTACAGGGTGCGGGAGGTCGTCACCATCCATAGTGGTCAAGATCATTGCTCCACCAGAGAATATGCTTTTGATTACAAACGGCCCTTCGTATGTAGGGGTCCATTTGCCCCTAGGATCACCTTGTGGCAAAATGATACGCTTGATTACCAAGTCACCGACCCGATATACCTGACGTTTGACCTTTTTATTAAAAGCTTTGATCATGCGTTTTTGGTACATCTGACCATGACAGATAGTTGTAAGCCTCTTCTCATTAATCAAGTTTAGTTGGTCAAACCGAGTCTAGATCCAATCTTCTTCATTCAAACCAGCATCCTTCATGATTCTTAGAGAGGGGATCTGGACCTCAATAGGCAAGACAACCTCCATGCCATATACTAGAGAATAGGGTGTTGCCCCAGTTGATGTGCGAGCTGTGGTACGATACCCGTGGAGAGCGAATGGTAGCATCTCATGCCAGTCTTTGTATGTAACTGTCATTTTCTGTATGATCTTCTTAATGTTTTTGTTAGCAGCTTCTACAACACCATTCATCTTTGGCCGGTAAGAGGAAGAATTGTGATGCTGAATCTTGAATTGCTCGCACAAGGCGGTGATCAGAGTGTTGTTTAGATTTGTACCATTATCAGTGAGGATTCTCTCTGGGATGCCGTACCGACAGATGAGATTCTGTTTGATGAACCAGGCGACCACATTCTTAGTAACGGAAGCGAAGGAAGCTGCCTCAACCCACTTTGTAAAATAGTCGATGGCCACTAAGATGAAGCGGCGTCCATTGGAGGTCGTTGGCTTGATTTCCCCAATCATATCGATTCCCCACATAGAAAAGGACCAAGGAGCCGTCGAGACGTTTAGATCAACCGGAGGTACGTGCACTTTATCCGCATAAATCTGACACTTATGGCAAGTCCGAGAGTGTTGGTAGTAATCTGCCTCCATGGTAGACCAATAATAGCCTGCCCGTAGGATTTTCTTTGCCATTGTATACCCACTAGAATGGGTACCAAAAGTGCCTTCGTGTAATTCAACCATGATCCTTTCAGCTTCAACCTTGTTTACGCACCGAAGTAAAACACAGTCATGACTGCATTTGTATAAAATGCTGTTACTAAGGAAGAACTTAGCCGAGAACCTTCTTAGGAACTTCTTGCCATTTACTGAAGTTCCTTCTAGGTATTCCTGAGACTCGAGATACCTTTTAACTTCATGGAACCAAGTTCGATCCACTACTTCTTCAGTACCGATCTCATGACAGTAGGATGGTTCATCCATCCGCTCAATGGTGATTTGAGGAGCCTCGTTATCCCAATTAAGTTTAAACATAGATGACATTGTAGCTAATGCATCTTCTAGCTGATTTTCTTCTCGCGGGAAATGCTCAAAGGTAATCTTTTCGAAATGTGGTAGCAATGTCAAAACGTGTTCTTTATAAGGGATAAGGTTGGGGTGTTTGGTGTCCCATTCCCCTTTGATTTGACTGATGACCAAAGTTGAATCTCCAAATACATCCAAGTATTTGATCCCCAAGTCTATAGCAGCTTTGATACTGAAGATGCATGCTTCGTATTCTGTCATGTTGTTCGTACAGTTGAAGCAAAGTCTGGAAGTAAAGGGAGTATGACACCCTTCCGGAGATATGAGTACAGCACCGATACCATTGCCAGGTGCGTTGGATGCCCCATCAAAGAACAGGGTCCATCGGGATCCTTGTTCAGGTCCGTCATCTGGTCTGATTTCTTCACAGTTGTCTAATGTCATGATGTCTTCATCCAGGAATTCAAATTTCATGGACTGATAATCTTCTACAGCTTGGTGAGCAAGATGATCAGCTAGCACACTGCCCTTTATAGCTTTCTGGGTAGTGTACTGTATATCATATTCTGTTAGGATCATCTGCCATCTAGCTATCCTCCCAGACATAGCAGGTTTTTCAAAGATGTACTTTATCGGATCCATCTTAGATATCAACAAAGTAGTATGAGCCAACATATACTGTCTTAGCCGGCGAGCAGCCCATGCCAGAGAACGGAAAGTTTTCTCGAGCAGTGAATATTTGGTTTCACAGTCGGTAAACTGTTTTCTCAGGTAGTAAATAGTGTGCTCTTTTCGGCCAAACTCGTCATGTTGCCCCAATACATACCCCATTGAGTTCTCTAAAACGGTCAGATACATGATCAGTGGTCTTCCCTCGACTGGTAGCATCAAAACAGGAGGCTCTTGTAAGTACTCTTTGATCTTGTCAAAAGCAATATGGAATTCATCATTCCATCTGACTACTTGATCTTTCTTCAATAGTTTGAAGATTGGTTCACAAGTAGTTGTTAGGTGAGAAATGAATATGGCAATATAGTTCAGGCGTCCCAAGATTCCTCTGACTTCCTTCTCAGTACGAGGAGCAGGCATTTCTTGTATCTCTTTAACCTTGGCAGGATCAACCTTGATGCCTTTGTTGCTGACAACAAAACCTAAGAGTTTACCGGACCGAACTCCGAATGTGCACTTGTTTGGATTCAACCTTAGTTTGTACTCCTTCAATCTCTCAAACAACTTTTGCAAATGATCAAGGTGCTCCTCCTCAGTTTGTGATCGGGCTATCATGTCATCTACATAGACCTCTATCTCATGATGTATCCTATCATGAAATAGAGCTACCATGGCGCGTTGGTAGATTTCCCCAGCATTCTTCAATCCGAATGGCATCACTTTGTAGCAGAATGTGCCCCACTGTGTGAAAAATGTAGTTTTCTCCATGTCCTCAGGTGCCATTTTGATTTGGTTATAACCTGAGAATCCGTCCATGAAGGAAAATACCTTGTGTTGGGTCGTATTGTCAACCAGGATATCGATGTGGGGAAGTGGAAAATCATCTTTAGGGCTGGCCCTGTTTAAATCTCTATAATCCATGCACATTCGTACTTTTCCGTCCTTTTTAGGCACGGGAAGAATGTTGGCAACCCATTGAGGATAGGAAGTGACAGCCAAGAATCCAGCATTGAATTGTTTCATAACTTCCGCTTTGATCTTCTCTGACATGTCAGGTCTCATGCGGAGGACTTTTTGTTTTACTGGTGGACAATCTTCTCTTGTGGGTAGATGATGTACCACGATGTATGTATCAAGTCCTGGCATGTCTTCGTATGACTAGGCAAAGATCTCAACATAATCATGTAATAGTTGAATTAGACGCTCATTGACACTCGGCTCTAGATTGGCACCCACTTTGATTTCCTTTTTATTTTCCTCGGTACCCAAGTTAATTGTATCCAATGGTTCCTCATGAGGCTGAATAGCTCTTTCCTCTTGTTGTAGTAGTCTGGCTAATTCCCCTGGTACTTCATAATCTTCCTCACCTTCGTCTTCGGCTCGGTAGGTTAGATCTTCAGAGTCACTAAATGCCATAGCAGTATCGTTACCCATGGGATTCGGAATGGAGGGTGATCTGCATTTTTAATATGTGAGTGTGTGTAAGAGCATAACTACCTTTGAAAGAAATAAAACGTAAGAAAGAAAAGACAAAGAGCACAAAATTTGATGCAAAAACGTCCATGATTCATTAATGACATATGAGAATGAAGTGACAACCCTCACAAATGGACCGTTGTGCCTCGGGTAAGACACGAGGTTTTAAAAGTATGAATTGTTTAAATATTACAAGCCTGAAAATATTAAAGGACAATTACTCTTGAATAAAAGTAAAAGGAATGAAATCTTTGGCCTCCCAATTGTTGAGCCCACCGCCGATGGTTGGAAAAATCCATTCGTCCATGTCATAGCTTCCATCACTATCTTCTATTGCATTGATTCCTTGACTACTGATATGCAGAGGTGGTCCCCAGCGCGAGAACGTCGAACAACTCTTTGGGCCTCTGAAGTGAATCCCAACCCAAATCTGTCGGACTTGTAGGAAATATCTGGAAGCTGACCCCAGATAGTACATCCTCCCTCTTCAACTACTGCTCGAGCGTCTTTCAACGAGGCCATCTTTAATGGAGGTCTGGTAATCTTCGGGGCCTTTGGAGTAGATTTCGTTGCTGCGACCGTTGCTGGAACCTCTTCAAAGTTCTGACAGGGAGTCTCTATGAATTCACCATCCATTTCAACATACCTGAAAGAGTTCAGATGGCTAACCATGTACTCCTCCTCTCCGTGAACTGTGACAATCTTCCCTATGATCGGGTATTTTATCATTTGGTGTAGGGTAGAAGTGATGGCACCAGCACCATGGATCCAGGGTCGACCCAATAGACAAGAGTATGAAGGGCGGATGTCCATCACATAGAAAATTGATTTAAAAGTCTGAGTCCCAATTTCTATGGGGATACTAACTTGTCCGTGCATTGTCCTCTTGGAGCCATCAAAGACCCTTACTATGATGTTGCTTGGTTTCAAGATAAGCCCCTCACAATCCATTTGGTCGAGAGCATTTTTGGGTAAAACATTCAATGATGAACCGGTATCCACCAAAACATGGGCAAGTGTGGTGCCCCTGCATTCAACGGAAATATGTAAGGCATCGTTGTGTTTCCTTCCCTTAGAGGTTAAACCAGCATCGGAATAGCCCAATACGTTATTAGCAGTTAGACAGGCCACACAGTTTTCAAATTGGTCGATGGAGGTCTCTTGGGGCACGTGAGCGGTCTTAAGGAACTTTACCAAGGCTTTGGCGTGGGTCTCAGAACACAAAAGTAAAGACAACAATGATATCTTTGAGGGGGTTTGCCCCAATTGTTCAACAATGTTGTAGTCACTTTTCTTGATTATCTTCAGGATTTCTTCTATTTCTTTTCTAGAAGCTTCAAGGATGATCTCGGGACGCTCTCTTGCTTGGACAAACTCATTCAAAGCCTTTTTGCCCCTTGTATTGGCAGTCGGGATATCAGTAGGAGTATCATTGGGAGTGTCGGTAGGTGTGGCAGTAGGAATGATCACAGGAGTAGCAACGGTCTTTGAAGAAATATCAGGTGATAAGACTCTTCCACTTCTTGTTATTTTGCTGGTTCCAGTGATGTTACCGATATCGGGATCAATATCTCTCGCAACTTAATCCTTGACAGCCAACTGATCTTGCTTGATGTCGTAGTAATAAACGTCAGCCTCATAACTCCAGGGAACAACTTTATCCTAAGAGTATGATATTGGTCTTGGCATAGTGATGATTAAGGGTGCAGATCTGGGAACAGATGTAATCCTGACGGGTCTTTTGGTGGAGACCCTGAGAGGATTGTTGGAAATGGTGATTATCGAAACATCCTGATAAGAATTTTTGATAAGAGGTAGCTTTTCAAATAGCATTTCTTTGCTGGTCATTAGGCGCTGGACGCCTATCTTTAGTAACAAACAACCGTTCGGTAGAGACCCGCACAAGCGGCAATTTTCATCACAACCCGGAAATAAACCGGCCTGCAGTAGATTCTATTTAATGGTCAACAGACGAGTAACTAAGTCATTCACAGAGGAAACAAAACGATCATCATCAATGGCGTTGATACCTTGGCCATGTCTGGGAATTTGCACCGTTATTACATTAGGCATTTCTGGGGGATCAAATTTAATCTCTTTCGCATCGATAAGGTCTTGCACCTTATTCTATAAGGCCCAACAGTCATTTGTATCGTGCCCCGGGCTTTCAGAATGATAGGCACATCGGGCGTTCGGGTTGTAGCAAGGAGAAGCAGTATTGGGGTTCTTGGGAGCTTCCTTTAAAGTTTCTAGATTGGTTTTTAGAAGGTGTGGCGAAACTTGAGACATGGTCATGTTAATCCGGGTAAATCGTCTCATGGGCGCTTTTGGTTTGCGCTGATAATTTCGCTGTTGATTTAGCGCAGGGTTAGAAATCATGACAGCCCCTACCGCCAGGTGACGGTCAATTTTGTTTTTATTTCTATAATCATATGCAGCACTGACCTCCTTCTTTCCAACAAAAGGCTTCTTCACCAAACTCGAGGATGCATCTCTTTGAATTTTGCTGCTTTTTATACCGGCCTCAACCCGCTCACCAGTCATGATTAATTCGGTAAACCCAGCTGAGGAACTCCTAATCAGGTGATTGAAAAAAGGTCGTGACAAGGTGCCTAGGAACATATCCACTAATTCTATGTCGGATAGAGGGGGCTGGACCCTGCCTGCGAGATCCCTCCAATTTTGAGCATAAGTTTTGAAACCTTCACCTGTTCCCATAGACATGCTTTGTAACTGCGTCCTAGTCGAAGCCAAATCAGCATTATACTGATATTGTTTGTAGAAAGCGGCGGCCAACTCTTCCCAATTGCGAACATTGGTCCCTTCCAATTGATAGAACCAATCCAACTGCGTCCCAGATAGGCTATCTTGGAAGAAATGCACCCACAGATCCTTGTCAATCGTATGGGGTTGAATCTTTCTGACGTATGACCGGAGATGTAGTTTCGGGCAGGAGACACCATCGTACTTGGTGAAAGTGGGGACCTTGAATTTTTGTGGGATGACAACCCCCAAGATGAGTCATAAATCTTCAAAGTCCAAACCGGGTACCCTCTGAATTTCCATAGCATTCAAATGATCCTCTAGCTGTTTGTATTTATCATCAGCAGGAGGATATTGTTCCTCAGAGTAATCATGCTCTTCCTCTTCTTCGGATGCTGGGTCGTTATTCACTTTATGGGCTTGATTATCTCCTTCGCCTGATGATGTTGCAAAGTCTAAAGTTCGCCTGGTTTTTCCTTTAAACCTTCTTCCCATGATTACAACACCGGTTGGTTTCTTCATTTTTCTTCTTCTTCTCTTTGGCCAGCAGAGTCTTCAACTCCTCTTGTCCTTTTGTCAGAGCCATGAGCATTTGTTGAAACTAGGCATTTTGCGCCTGAAGATCTTTCGCAGTCTGTTCAACATCCATATCCCTGAAATAAACAGTAGAAGGATAAGGCGACATGTTATGAGAAACCTGTATGATGTTATGATGAATGAAGATGCAATATGCAAATGATTTCAAGGAAATTTAGAGATTTAAATTTGTTCAAACCAAAAAAGGAACACACGTCATATTAAATAAAACCAAGTTTGAATACATCATGCCTTTTTGGGCTTACAAAGAAGGAAACAAAATACAGTAAAACTCCTAAGACAAAAAGACTGAACGCATCCTCTTTGGAGAAATGTAGGCATTCAGGTTTTTCTCTTCATGAAGCAGTTTGGTGAGCTCTAGAACCTTCTTCTCACTGGCGTAATACTGGGCTTCAAATGTGTCTCGCTCTTCCTTCAACTGAACCCAAGCTTTCTGCAAGTCTTCGAGAGAGGTAGGCATGTCAGGATGAAGAATGGTGTATGGGACGTCTCCTTCAATAACCGGCTCAATGATGACAGGAAGGATGGAAGGGTAAGGCATCAAGAGACTCTGGGCACGAGCCCGTACCCACCTAAGGTAAGGCTCGAGAGGGATAGAGTTTTTATGTCCCAAAGTTCTATTGTCCACCTTGTTCACCATTCCCCAAGCACGTGTAAACCTCTGGCGGTAACCTTGGTCTTCTTTGTCGTAGTTAAACACCAGACCTTGGATGAGCATCTCGCGAGGTCCGTCTCTTCGGGCATACCCAAATTGTCGAAGAGCTAAGCATGGGTTGTAGGCGATACCCCCCTAATACCAAGCAGAGGTACGTTAGGGAACTCCCCACAGCGGTCAATGATAGAGATGTCTTCCAAGGATCTCGAGCACCAACGGATATCAAAGTGGGTGAGAGACATCAACCTTTGAGACCAAGTCAGTCTTTGCTCGTTCTTCAATGCTGACTCAGGAAGGTGTGAAGTGAACCACTGGGCGAGTAGGGGAATACAACACAAAAGGGTACCTCTTTTCTTCATGGTGCGGGTATGAAGGAAATGCAATATGTCTCCTAGTAAGGTAGGTATAGGATTGCGAGAGAAAGAATTTGATGGCGTTAACGTCTATGAATTGGTCCGAATTGGGAAACAGAACCAAACCATAAATGAGGAGAGCTAGTACGTCTTTGAAAGCTTGGAAATCCATGTCATCCCAGAATGAACAAGCTTTTTCCAATAGAGACTTAGCTAGAAAGCCTTTAACCTCACTTCTTGTCTCCCAATTGGCTATGACGTCGGCCCTCTTCACATGTAAAGCTTCGGAGATGACTTTAGGTTTTGGAATCCCTTCTAGAACGGTGAACGGTATCTGATTAAGCATGGGCACCCCTAAGAGTAGAGAGAACTCTTCTAGTGTACGTACCAACTGATAGTCCGGGAAAGTGAAACAATGATGTACGAGATCAAAGAATTGGAATAGTACACACATCATCTCTTCTTGGAAGTTGGATGTAGCCAAACTGAGGAGTCGACCATGTTTCTTGGTAAAAGGAGAATCCCTGGGAACTCTTGAGGCTAGCTCTTGAAGTTGAGGATGTGCTTTTACAAAGCTGATTCAGATGGTGTTTCTTCGGAGAGAATTCATGTCCTACAAAACAAAAACAAAAATAAATTTCTAAATCCTTGAAATGGTTAGTGAGCATGCATATGATGTTGATGATGTTAATGATGTTTATGTACAAGCATATATATAGACACATAACAAATAAGTCCCTATGTTTTAGGCTTGCATGAGTTTTGTAGGTAAGTACCCTCTTGAAGTCTAGTTGGCTCAACCTGTCCTAGAAATAATGATCGGGTTCTAAAGGATCTCAATATCACCAACCTTTCTTTTAGGCATTGTCTTAGCACAACAATCTTTTCTTGTGGCCGAGATATCCCAAAAGTCTAGCCTCAATGAGTGTAGTATCGAGTATCAACCAATTTTCATCTTTACACCAAAACCAGCTATCTCACTATGTCCTAATGGCCAAGTTTGTTCAATTAGGGTTCTAAGGTCAATTAGTGCTTCATGACGCCACTCAGCAGCCCCGTAATCTCCTCAATTTACCACGAGGGATACCGGTACCCACAAATGTGTCACACTAACATAGCCATTATTTCAACCATATCGGTCTACATCGTACAGTCTCCACAATCTATTGCTATTTACCTAAAAAGGTGTCTCAGATCCGGGTGGAGGATCAAAGCAAGCCCAATACAAAGAACTAAATATAAAGCACACAAATCAAATAATGAAAGCGAGTAAAGGTGATCTAACCCTAAGGTAACCCCACTTTTTTAGAATTTATTCCCCAGCAGAGTCTCCAGTTCTGTGATACAGTAGGAGAACTGACTTGATGTTTTACATTTCGATCGCATTTGTGCAGATAGCAAGAGTCGCCACCGAATTTTTTTTATCCAAAAGGAAAGGTAAAAAAGCACAGGAAAGACCTTTCGAGATTATTTCTCGGGTTCGGGGGTAGATTATGAAAAGGGAAGGTATTAGCACCCTTTTCATCCATGGTTTTCCATGGGCTCTTAGTTACTCGTTTAGATCACTTGCTTTTATTTGACAATGTGCTTGTGGTGTGGGCTTTGAAAGTTTTTTTTTGAAAAATCTCTTTGTAATGGTTCTCGCTTCTATAAGAACGCGTACAAAGTTTTTATTTCGAAAAGTGGTTCAAAGATGTGTTTGTGGATTGTGTTTTGGAAAATGTTTTGAAAAGATGTTTTGCAATGGTTCTCATCTCTATAAGAACGTATACATAACATTTTGTCTTTTGAAAGTGTTTTGATATGAAAGTGTAGGTGCAAGAATGTTTTTTTCGTGAGCAAGCGAGTAACTAGGAGCGAATCTACACACTCGAGAGGTCTTAAATGTTCTTTTCTTTCTCCTTTAGACGTTGCTATCTTACCATTGATTTGGTAAGAAGCCCCATAGTTGGATGTGAAGGGACAGGAGCGGGTCAATTTTACAGTCATCGAAAGCAACTTATGAGACGCTTTAGAAATTTTCGTAAGGGACGAGATCGTTTTATTGAAGGCAACGTCGAGGGTCATCGAGGGACTACGATCTTTTATTGAAGGGTCATTGCTAAAGCGCCCCATATTCGAGGGACATGACTGTTTTCGAGACAACAAGTGAGATTACCCTAGAGGTGCATGTGTGAATAATGTGTTTGATTTGCATGCATTTAGTCTTTGATTAGGGTAGCCTATTTGTTGGTTTTATCTTACCACACATCCTAGTTACTAATATTTGTATAAAGCAATAAAAATGCAGGAAATAAATATCCTACACTATTACAACCATATTCAAAGGCAAGAAAATGTAAAGGCAAAAACAAAATAAAAGAAAGGAAAATGAGCTCTTCGACCCAGGCAGTAGCACCCTTCGACTCAAATCTTCATGGCCTATTTCGAATCTGCCTTTTTTTGTTTCCTTCGACTGCAAGAGTGTTAGCAGGTAAGCTTCGACTCAAATCTTCATGGCCCCTCTCGAATCTGCCTTTTTTTCGTTTCTTTCGACTGCAGGAGTGTTAGCCGGTAACCTTCGTCTCACCCTTCTTGCTATTTCTTTTGACAGGCTTTAGGAGTTAGCATGGAATGCACACCTTTCGTTTCAAACACTTTGATGTCTCCTTTAATTGTAGGAATGCAAAGCTCCCAAGTTTAGATTTCGAGAAGGCTCCAATGTTTAGCCAGTCAAAAGATATAGGAAACCTGTCTAAACTTGAAAATGAAACTAACAAGTGTAACTTTCGACAGCTACAAATCAGGGGTTATCATAAGATTATTGGGAACCAGGATCCAAAGTCTAACTAGCCAGGGTTGAGATTCTCAGTATACAAGCAGTGAGGGTCGAAAGCATGATCAACTTCCTAGATAAGATATCTACATTTTCCTTTTATTTACATTCACAAATGATATTTAAGTGAGCAAAGTTTTTAGTTTAGAGTAAAACTTACCTCTTGAAGTGCTTAGTCGTAGGACTTGTAAGTGGCTTCTTAGATGATGGATGGAGCTTCGCTGGAACCTTCCCGAAGCTAGTTTCGTTGTTGTTTTGTTTGGGCAGTTAGTTGTGGTTAACTATCTGGCAGTTAGGGATTGAGTCGAAAGGTTTTCTTATGTATGAAGGGATCTGAGTTGTTTAAAGTTTGAGTGTTTGGGAATGTTTGAGAATTTTTAATAGTGTTTGAGAGTTTTTGAATATTTGGTAATTTCTTCATAAACAGAGTTTTTTTTTTCAACTATCAGAGGCCCCTAAAACGTGTGATGGAGGCTCTTATTTATAGATGAGTTTGGCTGAGGTTTGGGAGGGAAAACAGAAGAAATTTGAACAAATTGGGTATGTTGTTCTTGTAGCCTTCGAGGTACAGTTTTTATATACCAATTTGGTGAAAATATGGGGGCAGCGTGGCAGGACTGGTTTGTAGCAGTTTTGGAGCGTTGTGGCCAGTGCAACAGGTTTGTACCTGATACTACTAGCATCTGGACTACTTCTCCTTTGTTTTGACCAACTGGCTCTAGCTTTCGACTAGACTTCTTTTCAGATAACAATGTTTCTTTCAAAATGTCCTTCGAATGGACCACTTATGCATCTTGCAATTCTTCAGATGGGCCACCAAGGTATAACCTTCGATTGGAACATCCAGACATGTCATGGTATAGAGGCTATGCATGTGCCGAAGGGAAGCTGCAGGAGGCCAGTAGGAATCCACCAAGTTCTGAGTCGAAGGACATCAATAGGGGGTTTTCTCTCTTTGAGTCGAAAAAGGCTACAAGAGACTCTTCCTCTTGGAGTCGAAAAAGGATACAAGAGGCCCTTCCTCTTTGAGTTGAAGGAGGCTACCAGAGACTCTTCCTCTTTGAGTCGAAGGAGAATGTTCCAAAGGGAAACCAAACTCAGTCAAAGCTAAAATGGAGGAGCAACTTCTGTTGAAGTTAAGCACCAGTCGAAGCAAACTTATTTTCTTTGATTTTGTCAAAAACAGACATATTTATCTGCTTTGCTCTTTCAATAGCTTCCTCCTTGACCTAATGCTTGAAAATCCAATATGATTCATGGCGACTTGAGCTGATCAAACCTTGTGCATTTTTTACCCAGTAGAAATCTTGTGAGGAGATTCTTGAAAAAGTGAGAGGGCAAATTTTGGGGTACAACAGACTCCCCTAAATATGATACACCCTTTCACTTTCTCTCAAACACTAACCCCTAGTGTTTGGACTTTCAATCACTAAACCCTAGTGATCAACTTCAATCATTAAGATGAGTGTTGTTGAATCTTATAACTCAACTAGACAAACATATTATGCCAAGTTACTGAAACATAGTGGTGTACATAAAATAATAACAAGGACTCTTGTAAACTTAGATCTCTAAGATCTTCAATGTGAATGCTTGAATTCTAATGTAGGTTTGAGCTCCTTATATAGCATAATGATTTTGGGTTTTTCTTCGTAGATATTTGATTTGATTTTGTCCAGAAATAATGCAAAATTTGTTGGATATTATTTGTTCATTAAATCTCTCCAACAAGATATGATTTTTTTCAATTTAAATTTCAAATTTAAATCTCCATTTAAATCTAAATTATTCTTCTTCCAGCTATCAAACAAATTACCTAATCATATTATTAAATCAATAAGAATAAAACCTGACCCAATCTTTGATCAAAGAATTTTCTAAAATGCATCAGCAATGTTCTAATGTGTAAGGCCCAGGTGTCGTAGAAACATGATGGGACATCGTGTCCATCATGTGTCCCTTTTGTACCTCCATAAGGAACTTAAGCAAGCTAGATTAATATTGAACACTTCTTTGTGTTATTGTTTTGCTAAAATGCAGCCAATTCCAAAGAGCCAATCCACAAGGAACTTCAATCTTCTCGTTTGGAAAATTGTGGCAAAGAACTCTTCAAGATATAACACTTATTCATATCAGATCAAGTGATAACGAATACAGATATTGGACTATTAAATAATCCAATGAGCAGCAATAACATTCTCCCATATATTAAAGTTAAGTACCAACAACAACAGAAGTCAGTAGAATCAAGATTATATTCTTACACGTAATCCATCCAATCGCTCCAAATCAAACAAACAATATAACATGCAATCATTCACATACTTAGTCATACATGTACCCAGTCAGCAATAGTGAGTAGCACACAATCCTACCAACTAATAGTTATTAGCATGAAATCATTACATACTTAGTCATGCATAACACAAATAGTTAGCAATTAGTAATAGGATATGTAAGAAACTACTAACACAAAAGCTCACCAAAAGGGCCAGATGACTTGCCCGATGCTCCAGCATGTGAGCTCACATCCTTAGTACATACCAACATGATCAGTACTAAACAATTACCACATCATTATTACCTACCAAGATGATTAGTACTAAACAATTACCATATCATTAGTACTTTAAAAACAAATATTAAACAAATACATGTTACCTATTAGTTAGTCTCACTAATAGAGATCACACCACACCATTACTCCCCCTTTTTTCCATAATTTGGTAAAAGGTTTGTTCTTCAAACTAGTAGCTAAAGATCAATCATGGAGAGGTTAGTATGTTAGTACATACACAACCATATCATGAAAAGAAAAAACTAGTTGCATTAGAACCATAAGTTTAAGTAAAAGTACAGAGTAATTAATTATTACACCATAATAGCATAAAAACAAAAACAAAATTGTCTTACAAAAGCCAATTTTAGCTTACATCCTCTTGTCCTACCAGATGTATGGAACATCGTGGCAGACATCTTCTTATCTCAAGATTTACTCTTCATAAATTTCTTCCTCTGAATCTTCTTCTTCATTCCCAGTGTCTTCTTCCACCTTTTTTACATTATGGATCAATTTGATCAACTCATCTACTTGCTTCTTTCTATTTGTACTTTTAGTTATTGAAGCTTGCAAAGCATTTGATACTTCCACAAGTTCATACAAAACAACTCGTTCAGTGGTTTTTATAAACACGGATGACCCTTTATTAGTAGGTTGACCCAATCTCTTAGTCATATATGTTGGAATAAAATTGGTTTATAACATATCCCTTAGTTTTGATGATAAAAAATTATTTAAAGAACAATTGGGTAGACTGGTGTGTTCAAGTGTGCAGGTACAAAGATTAATATATTGATTTGAAGTAAATTCAAAAAATGCACTGAACATTCAAAGAGAATCTCTTAAGAGGAAGATTCTAAAGATCAGACTCTAAAGAATCAACTTCTGGTCAAGTCATCTTCTGATAATCAGAACCTGAAGTCTCTAGACTCAGATCAAGTTAGCTTTTGAAGATCAAGCCAGCCTCTGAAGAGTCGGAATCTGAAGGATTAGAAGCTAAGACTCTAAAGGACCAGATCCTAAACCCAGTCAAAGCTCAAGAATTGAGGAATTTATGATAGGTCGCTATCAGACTCTAAGGTCAATTTGTATTGTTATGATCACATGAAGACTTAGAAGAAAGTTGCAGAAGCCTGAAGAGTTACAACTGATAATTCCTTCTGTAATAAAGGAGTTTCAAATGAATTTTCAATGACATTAACCATATCAGGAGCTTTGTAACATATATGTTGATGCTTTTCCAAAATATTATCTTGTGCTTGAAGTTCTCTCCAATGACTCTTTCATGGAACTCTATAAATGGAGTTGAAGATATGGAGAAACATACAACATTGCACATTGACAAGAAAAAGAGAAGCTACTCTATCAAAACAAAGAGCAAAGGTTAAGTTATAACTTATTATCAAATGTACATTCTTAAAATTTATTAAGTCTTAGAGTTTTCTGTGTTGTATTTTGTTTACACCTATGATTATATATCAAGTTTAATTATCATTCTATCACTATCATTTATTTGTTAGATAGATTGTTAGAAGTTTTTTACTTGCGTGTTTGAGCACTGAAGTCTCTTTCTTGTGTGCTTGACCAATTGGTAGTCTCTTGCATGTGTGCTTGAGCATTTGAAAGTCTCTTGCTTGTGAGATTGAGCATTTAAAAGTCTATTGTCTATGTGCCTTAGCAATCAAAAGTATCTTGCTTATGTGCTTGAGCATTTAAGTCCCTTACTTATGTTTTTGGGAATTGGAAGTGTCTTGCTTGTGTGCTTGAGCAACTTGTAATCAGATTTGGTTATAGTGGAAATATCTTGGAAGTGCAAGGAGACTGGACTGCTCCTGATTTGTAGGAGGAACTAGAATAATTGCTTGTGTGTTTTCTTGCTCTCTTATTTATTTATGTTCAAAAATATTTTGTTTCTATTCATCAGACTTTGAATTAGATTCTATACATTATAACCCGAATTTGATAACAGATCTTAAAGAGAAAAATAAGAAAGGGTTAACACAATTAAACCCTCCTTATTGTGTTTTTTTATACTTAAGTTGGCATCAAGGCATGTTCTATATATTAACACTTAACAGGGGTGCGAAAAAAGATCCTAAGAGAAAAACATCATGGTTGATCCCGAAGTCATTAACAATGTTGCTTCAAGTAAATATGAGAAGAACAATTATATTTCCAAACCACCAACTTTAAGTATTCTACTAAGTTTGAGTGGTAGAAAAGCAAGATGTATACTTATATCATAGGTCTTGCTGATGATTTATGGGATATTTTTGAAGATGGAATTGATTTTGCAGTTGATGGAGTAGGTATGGTGGCCGATATAAATAGCCCCACACCTGCTCATAAAAATATTTATAAAAAGCATCACATAGTTAGAGGAATATTGGTAGATGGTCTACCTCATTCTGATTATCTCAATGTTCTTGATAAATCTACTACCAAAACCATCTTCAAATCTTTGTGTGCTACCTATGAAGGAAACCAAAAGATTAAAGAGGCTAAAAAAATCTTTTGGTTCAATGGCATGAGCTATTAAAAATTAAGGAAGAAAACATTGAAACCATGTTCTCCAGGTTTCAAGTTCTTATATTTGGTCTTCAAGTGTTGAACAAAAGTTATACCACTACTACTCATGTCAAGAAGATTCTTAGGAGTCTTCCTGTAAAGTATAGACCTAAGGTGACTTCTATTCAAGAAGCTAGAGACTTAAACAACATATTTCTAGAAAACTTAATCAGCAATCTCCAGACTCATGAGATGGAGCTGATTGGAGATGAACCTATTCAGAAGTTAAAGTATCTTACTTTGAAGTTTGTTAATCAAAATGCTAAATCTTCACTAATGAGAAGATATGAAGAATCTACTCATGAAGAAGGTTCTGAAGAAAAATATGAAGATGGAGAAATGGCAATTATAATTAAGAGATATAAGTATTTGGTCAACAAAAAGAATGAGAGGTTCTCAAGCGGAGGTAATGGTTCAGAGGAACAAGCTCCAGAATCAACAAAGATGATCAGAAAGGATGCTTCAACTGCAAGAAGGCTGATCACTTTATTGTTGAATATCCATAACTACAGAAGGACCAACTAAGGAAAGGAAACTTTCATAAGAACAAATTCAGAAACAAGGTCAATAAGAGTCTCATGGCAACATGATATGAACTTAACAAAGATGAAGAATCCGACAAATATGAAGAAGAAGCCAATCTGGCTCTGATGGCTTCAACATCTTCTGACATAGAATCTGACTCAGGTTCTAGCTCAAATTCTGAAGAAGAATGTGAGTTATTTTCTCAACTATCTCATTCTGATTTAATTTCCTTTATTTAAGAAGTTATGATTCGTTATTGGGATGAAGCAACACATTTTAAAAAATTAAAAAGGGATTATGATCTCTTGAAAGTTGATATAGAATCTTCCAAAAGAAGATTAACAACTAAAAAACGATTATATTGTCTAATTAAATGATATGTCTGACAAACCCATCGGTGAGTATGAAATGAATCTTCAGGAGTTTGTCATTTGTAGATTTAACAAGACTAGAGTTTCTTCTATGGTCTATGGTATTAGTATAAGCAAGGGAGAGACTCTTGGATGCTCAGAAAAGTATGTTGATCCAGAATCCAAAACTTGGATAAAATCTGCAAAACCCCTTGATGGGGTGTTTCGCAAGTGCACGAAAAGTATCAAAGTTATATAAAGAGTGTCGAACCCACATAGACCTATTAGTTAAGCTATTGTTTTCTATTATTACAGTGTTTATCTAAGGCTAATAAAATAAGGATTTGAGTTATGCAAATAAAGTAAATAAAATGATTAAATTAATATCAAAAAAGCAATGTTGGAATATCGATCTCATCAATTCATTGATACTTGTGATACGGTGGGAGAACTGACTTGGGATTTTGCGTTTGTTTTCGCAAATGTTTCGGTTGAGCAATAGTCGCCACCGACTTTTTATTTTATCCTAAGGAAAGGTTAAAAGCACAGGAAAAACCTTTGAGATGTTTTCGTGGGTTCGGGGAGTAGATTATAGAAAGGGAAGGTATTAGCACCCTTTCTATCCATGGTTATCCATGGGCTCTTAGTTACTTTCTTAGATCACTTGTCTTTGCTTTTCAATTGTTTGAAATGGTGCTTTGTGTGTGTGGTTTTGAAAATGTTTTGAAAAAGATGCCTTGTCTAGGCAGCCATTGTAACAATTCTTGTTTGAATGTTTTACAAAGGTGTGTGTCTTTTTGAAGAGATGTTTCAATGTTTTTGAAAGTTTGTTTTGAAGTTGTGTTGTGATGTGTGTTTTGAAAAATGGCAAGGATTGTTTTGCAAGATTGGTCAAGTAACCAAGAGCTATCTACCCTAAATTTCTCAAAGATCTTTCTCATGTTTTAAGCCTTTTAACAGTGTTGTTTCACCATTGTATTTGGTGAACAACCTTGTGTTAGGATGTTAACGGGACAGGTGCGGGTCATCGTATAGACCATAGAGGCAATAGTGCCAAGTATCTTTGGCAATTTTCTCAAGGGACTTGATCATTTTTGTTTAGGCAACAAGATAGCGTCATCGAGGGACTATGATCATTTGATTTGTTTTTGTTTTACCAAAGACACTTAACATGCAACCATGGCCCATTTTTGAAGGCAACAAGTAGAGTAACCATAGGGGTGTGAGTGTGCATTGTGTTTGTTTTTCATGCATGTTTATCTTGGATTTAGGTCAAGCTACTTGTTAATTGATTTTTGCATACAAGCCCTAAGTCTATCATGGCATAATTGAAAGCTTTTAAATGCGGATATTTAAATGCTAAGCTATTACAACAAGATATGGGGATGGGGGTACAAGTTTGAATTTGGGGATATTTGACAAGGAAATAAAACCTAAATTATTACAACCATATCGAATATACAAATGTTTAATTGTATAATATTTAAATAAATACAATAAATATGCAAAATGTATTATGCACAAAATGATTTTTTTATGTATGTGAAAGTATTTTTCAATGTGAAATATAAACAAAAATAGAAAGGTCAAATTTTGAATATTTTTGTCATTTAGGGCAAAACCCTAGTTTTTTTGAATAAATATTATTTATTTATTAATTATATACAATATTTGTTAATTATATACAAAATAAAAAGTATATGGTTAAAAAAAAGTATTTTTGATGTCATATATTAATAAAAATAATAATGTATTATTTTCATATTTTTGTCCTAAATATTTAATAAAATATGTACATATATATATTAAATATATTAAATATGCTAAGTATATACAAAAAATAAAATATTAATTATTTACAAAAATGTATATTTTAGAAGATATTTTCAAAATGTAAATAAAAAATAATAACTGAAAATAAATATAATTTTGTATTATTTTTTAGTGTTTTAAATAAAAAGGTATTATATTTATTTACATATATATGCTAAATAAAACAAATAAATGCCAAATAAATGCAAAAAAATATGGAAAAATAGTTTTTTATTTTTTATGTTTGAACAAAAAATATTAAGCCAGAATCAAAAAGAAAAAAAATGCAAAAATGGCAAGTATTTCAAATAATGGGCCAAGGGGGTGCAAATGGAAAAAAAGTGTGCAAAGAGCAAAACAAACTCAGGCCCAGCCCAAGCCAACCTTCTTCAACCTCCAGCCTTGTTTGAATCAAAAATGCGCGTTTTCTTGTACAACTACCATCTCCTGATTCCTTGACTTTTAGCAAAAACTCATAACACAAACATTGTAGAGCATCAAGAGACGAATTCAGACATATAAAATACTTGACCTAACTCTAAAAAACCAGGGAGAATTTCTTCATCCCCAATTTCTGACCTAATTTTTCTTCAATGTTCATGGCTAAAATTCTCACAGCATACTTAATATAAATGAAAAGTAATCATATGTATGGCTTCAGGGCTATGAGTAGAGCATGTTTCATTCACAAACCTAAGCCTAACTCTTCCTAGATTGAGAGATATAAGTCCATGGTTTTACCTGTTTCAGCTTGAATCGTGTACAGCAATGTGGCCAACTTCAATGGAGTTTGAGCTTCTGTACAGCTTGCCTGAAGTCCAAGGAAGCTTCTCCAACTCCTAGCTTGCTTTGAATCACTCTATATCGTGCTATGGAAGTTCACCTGCAAAACTGAAAAATGAAAATGGCAGATGAGGTTAGGGGTGTTACAGCTGGTGTTTAGGGCTTGGAATAGTTTCAATGGATGGTATGGAATGTGTTTGCAAGGTTTTTAGCCAAAGTGCACGAGTGGATTGAGTTGTGGACCTCAATCTGCAGCAGGTACCCTGTTTTGGCAATAAGATGGTGTTTTTGTGTTTTGGGAGGTATGAGGGATGGTTTAATCGTGCCTTAGGTCAGTTGGGATGTATGGAAGATGAGAACAAAGTTTGTGTTTTACTGTGTTGACAGGAATGAAAGATGGAGAGTGTTTGCAAGCTTTCTTCCAATGTAAGCAAAGAAATGTCAAGTTGTGATATAGGCCTGTACAAGGCTCTCAAGCATGCTGCAGCACTTTCTCTTGATCAGTGGGATTTGTCTACCAAACTTTGCCTCAAAGATCTGGCTTGTACTTCAAAGATCATGTAACTTGACATAAAGTGTTACTTTTCCAAAATGGCAAATTTGCTTTTTTCTAATTAAGGATTAGTTTAGCATGTAATGTCCAAATGGATGAAATAATACCTTAATACAATGGTTTGGCATTTAATTAAGGTGTGTAAAACTGGTTTTGAGGCCTGCAAGCTAGCTTTGTACAAGCTGATTTGAAAATGCAAGTTGTGATGAGCAAGCTTTGGCCATGAACAAGAATGAGTTTTGGCCAACTTTGCAAATTCGATTCTCTCTAACCACAAGGGTGTTTGAGAATTTCTTGGACAATTTGGAAAGCTTGGAATGTGTACTACAATCCATCTTTGTAATGCAAATTGAAATTCCAAGTGGAACCATGTGAAAAATGGCCAAGAAGTTGGACAAAAATCCTGCCTAGAATAGGGCAAAATTTCTCTAAGTTAAAAAATGTTTTGCACCCTTGTTCCAAAATTCATAACTTGAGATACAAGCTTCCTTTGAGAAAACTTTGTGAATCACAGTTGTAGATTTTTCAATGGACTACAACTTTCATGTTTCAAGTTTTGTTTGAATCCAAATGCATCTTGGTGAAAAAATGGGACAAAGTTAGGAAAAAATAAGGAAGTTTCATAACTTAAAAAAATTCTAAGTTATGAAATTTTCTCATTTTAAACCCTAATTTGCAATTTTGGGTTTCTTGATGAACAAGTTTCATAATTTGACATGTCTTGATGAAAAATGAATCTTGGCACTTGATTTTGACCAAAAAGTCAAAGTTTGACTTTTCAGTATACAGTCAAATTTGGATCAGTTGATTGAAAAATTCATCTATCAATCCTATGCATTTGAGATCTTTTGAACTTGTTGAATGGATCAAGACAATTCCATTGAGTCCTTGAGTCCATATGTGAGCTTGATTTGCCATTGGTTAGGTCAAACAGTCAAAAATTGCCTTTGTGCAGTCAAAACCCTAAAAATGACAATTTTGCCCTTTTGGTGATCTGATCAAATTTCTTGTGGAGTTGTGATCCAAACTTGATCAAATGATTCATATGAGTTCATAATATTGATGTGGGTCAAAAATAATGAGGTTTGACTGTCAATTGGCCACAGTTGGCTTTTTTCCCCAACACAACTGATTTCTAGGTCAACTGTCCAATTGACTGGGTAAAGATTGGAATCAAGGCTTGAAACTTGGTATGGATAAACTTATGAGTCCAACATGAAGCATGAAAGTAACTTTGGGCATTTTAGGTCAAAACATCCATGTGCAACCTCAAACCCTAATTTGGGTCAACAATGCAAGGGGGGGCCTTGAGCAGAGCAAACCCTAACTTGATCTTGAGCTCCAAGAGTCTTGTGATGAGAAAATGTTGATGAAATGAGAGGGAAAATTTTGGGGTACAACAGTTGCCCCTATTCAATCTTCTTACACCTGAAGAGTTAGATTGGCAGGTTTGCCTTTCACGACTCGAGGGTAAAAGGAGATTGGACACTAGGGTGCCCAAAAAAATTTTCACTCGGTGATGTGATGGTAGAGGGAATGGGCTTAAAGATGCCATTTGGAGATGGGCTTAGAGATGCCATCTGGAGAGCAACAGAATCTTGTCAGGGGATGGGCTTAAAGATGCCATATGGAATGTATATTGAACTGTTATGATTATCAGAAAGGTGTCCATGCTTGGAACATCTCTGAACTGGGGGTCTGAATAAGCAATAGATTGACATCCGTGTTTGGAGAATCCGTGAACTGTTTTCAGAAGTCTTGAAGTTGAATAAGCAATAGATCAGCATCCATGCTGGGAAGCGTCCGTAAACTGTTTTCAGAAGTGGAGAATCTAAACAAGCGATAGGTTAACATCCGTGTCTGGAGAACCCGTAAACTGTTTTCAGAAGTCTTGAAATTGAACAAGCAATAGATCAGCATCCATGTTGGGAAGCGTCCGTAAACTGTTTTCAAAAGTTGAGTCTGAACAAGCGATAGATTAACATCCGTGTTTGGAGAATACGTAAACTGTTTTCAGAAGTGGAGAATCTGAACAAGCGATAGGTTAACATCCGTGTCTGGAGAACCCGTAAACTGTTTTCAGAAGTCTTGAAATTGAACAAGCAATAGATCAGCATCCATGTTGGGAAGCGTTCGTAAACTGTTTTCAAAAGTTGAGTCTGAACAAGCGATAGATTAACATCCGTGTTTGGAGAATCCGTAAACTGTTTTCAGAAGTGGAGAATCTGAACAAGCGATAGGTTAACATCCGTGTCTGGAGAACCCGTAAACTGTTTTCAAAAGTCTTGAAATTGAACAAGCAATAGATCAGCATCCATGTTGGGAAGCGTCCGTAAACTATTTTCAAAAGTTGAGTCTGAATAAGCGATAGATTAACATCCGTGTTTGGAGAATCCGTAAACTGTTTTCAGAAGTCTTGAAATTGAACAAGCAATAGATCAGCATCCATGTTGGGAAGCGTCCGTAAACTGTTTTCAAAAGTTAAGGTTGAAGCTTATTAATCTTATCCTGAAAAGGGTAAAATATTAGCTGAAACACAAAGTTATGTTGCATGAAATGTATGATGCAATATATGTTATATCAATGTTTATGATATGAATGTAATGAATGCGCATGTAAGCTGATGAGCTGTCTTGCTGAGGATAGATGAATCCTGGATAGCCGGAGATAATAGAATCTTGACTACTGCCGGGGAAAGTGAATCCTTGACTGCTGCAGGGGATTGCAAGAATCTCTGATTGTTGAAGCTGAGATATCCTTGTTGACTGCTGACTGCTTGGGGAACAAGATCTTCAGTTGTTGAGGGATCTTAGGACCACTGCTGGGGATTGAAAATCCTTGGTGACTTGTGGGAAATGAGAATTCTGATAATCTCTATTGGGGAGTCCAGAACCTGGTAGACTTCTGCTGGAGAAGTAAGACTGAGAATCTTCAATCTGATGGGAAGTATCTCTGTGGGAGAATGTTCACTAATCTGGTTCCGCTGGGGATTGATAGTTGGAAGTTTTAGCTCCGCTGGGGTTTAACAGCTTTGACTTCGCTGGGGATAGGATTTTCAGATTTTAGGGCTCCACTGGGGATACTGAAACTTAACTCTGAGGGGAATTAAGTTCTGGAAGGCTCTCTCAGCCGGGGAAATCAGTTTTGAGAAAGCTTTTGCTCTGCTGAGGATCCTGAAGTTTAACTCTGTTTGGGGAATTAAGTTCTGGATTTTAACCTTGTTGAGGAATTTGGAGTTCAATTCCGCTGGGGATTTCTTCTGAAAGGGCATCAAGATATCTATCTGTACCTTCAACCTATTAGCAATCATCTTTCTTGATTTGTAAGAAAATGATTATGTTCAAATGCATATGCCTATTTAACAAAACATTAGACGTTTCTTAAATAAAACATAAGTGTAAAAAAGAAAAAGGAAGACAAAGCAAATTTTTGTATTTGGAAAAGTATTTGTATTAACTTTTATGAGTATCTTTGTACAAAGGAGACATGCATCCTAGTAAGAGGATGTCGTCGTAAAAAATTGAAAATTTTATACAAAAGAAAGATGGCTATGTGTAACAATTCCATGGGATTCCCATTCTGCTATAGCCTTCACAACTCTAAATATCTTGTCCATTCAATGCTTCGTCTGCCGATGATTGGATTGATCAGAAGTTCGGAACTTGTTGATGAAGAGATTGTTCTTTAAAGTGATCCGACGAGACATAGTCATACGCTTTAATTCCCTAACTTTTGCCTGGATCACCCTTTCGGGTTTTCAATCCACCGGGAAACCCTTTTTTGCCCAAGCCGCCCTTTCGGGTTTTCGACTTGCCGGGTGTACAGATTTTTTTTTGTTTTATCCCTAATTTTTGCCTGAACCGCCCTTTCGGGTTTTCGGTTCACTGGGATGCCCATTTTTCCCAAGCCGCGCCTTTCGGGTTTTCGACTTGTCGGGTGATTCTATGCGTAGTATCTTTTGACTATGTCTGCGTTCGCAGGGTGTGGCAAATCGTCGCCGTCCATGGTGGTCAGAATCATTGCACCACCAGAAAAGATGCTCTTGATTACAAATGGTCCTTCGTAAGTAGGAGTCCATTTTCCCCTGGGATCACTTTGCGGCAAGATGATCTGCTTGATTACAAGATCTCCGACTTGATATACCTGACGTCTGACTTTCTTGTTGAAATCCTTGATCATCCGTTTTTGGTACGTCTGACCATGGAAAACAGCAGTGAGTCGCTTCTCGTCGATCAATTGAGTTGATCAAGTCGGGTCTGAATCCAATCGTCTTCACTCAAACCAGCATCCTTCATAATCCTTAAAGAAGGAAGCTGAACCTCCATGGGTAGGACAGCTTCCATGCCATATACCAGAGAAAATGGGGTTGCCCCTGTTGAAGTATGTGCCGTGGTACGGTATCCATGCAGAGCAAACGGTAACATCTCATGCCAGTCCTTGTAGGTAACTGTCATTTTCTGAATGATATTCTTGATGTTTTTGTTCGCAGCTTCAACAGCACCGTTCATCTTCGGCCGATAGGGAGATGAATTATGATGATAAATCTTGAACTGTTCGCATAGAGCGGTGATCATGGTATTGTTCAGATTTGTACCGTTGTCGGTGATGATCCTGTCGGGGACACCATACCGGCATATGAGGTTCTGCTTGATGAAGCGGGCAACCACGTTTTTTTTAACGGAGGCAGAGGAAGCTGCTTCGACCCACTTGGTGAAATAGTCAATAGCGACCTAGATGAAGCGATGTCCGTTGGAAGCCGTGGGCTTGATCTCTCCAATCATGTCAATGCCCCACATTGCGAATGGCCAAGGAGCTGTCAGAACGTTGAGAGGAACAGGAGGAATATGAATCTTGTCGGTGTAGACTTGACATTTGTGGCAAGTACGGGAATGTTGGTGGCAATCAGCTTCCATGGTAGACCAGTAATAGCCTGCCCTTAGAATCTTCTTAGCCATCGTATGTCCGCTCCAGTGGGTGCTGAATGTGCCACTGTATATCTCAGTCATGATCAACTCTGCTTCAGCTTTGTCCATACAACGCAGTAAAACACAATCATGGTTGCGCTTATAAAGGATGCCATTGCTCAGGAAGAACTTGGCTGCAAATCTCCTTAAGAACTTCTTGTCATTTATGGAATCTCCTTCAGGGTATTCTCTAGTCTGGAGATACCTTTTGATTTCATGGAACCAGGGTTGTTCCACTACTTCTTCGGTATTAATCTCATGACAATGCGCAGGTTCATCCATTCGCTCGATGGTGATTTGGGGAGCCTCGTTATCCCAGTTGAGTTTAAACATGGAAGACATTGTAGCCAGAGCATCCACTAGCTGATTTTCTTCTCGCGGGAAATGCTCGAAGGTGATCTGCTCGAAATGAGGCAGCAATGTCAAAACATGTTCTTTGTATGGGATAAGATTAGGATGTTTGGTGTCCCACTCTCCTTTGATTTGACTGATAACCAAAGCCGAGTCCCCAAATACGATCAAAGATTTGATCCCCAGGTCTATAGCAGCCTTGAGACCAAAGATGCAAGCTTCATATTCGGCCATGTTGTTGGTACATCTGAAACAAAGTCGGGCCGTGAAAGGTGTATGTCAACCTTCTGGGGAAATGAGTACCGCACTGATACTGTTTCCAAGTGCATTTGAAGCACCATCAAAGTACAGGGTCCATCGGGATCCATTTTCAGGTCCGTCATACGGTCCGTTACCTTCAATGTTGTCCAAAGTCATGATGTCCTCATCCGGGAAGTCGAATCTCATAGATTGATAATCTTCGATAGCTTGATGAGCTAGATGGTCAGCTAGTACACTCCCTTTTATAGCTTTTTGATTAGTATACTGGATGTCATACTCAGTCAGAATCATCTGCCATCTAGCGATTCTTCCGGATAAAGCAGGCTTCTCGAAGATATACTTGATAGGGTCCATTTTGGAAATCAACAAAGTGGTATGAGTCAACATATACTGCCTTAGTCGGCGAGCAGCCCATACCAAAATGCAACAAGTTTTCTCGAGCAGTGAGTAGCGAGTCTCACAGTCGGTAAACTTTTTGCTAAGGTAATAAATGGCATGCTCTTTTCGACCAGACTCGTCATGTTGGCCCAGTACGCACCCCATTGAGTTATCCAAAACAGTCAGATACATGATCAGCGGCCTTCCTTCGACGGGTGGCATCAGAATAGGAGTTTCTAGCAAATACTCCTTGATCTTATCAAAAGCAGTTTGACAATCATCGTTCCATTCGACTACCTGATCTTTCTTCAATAGTTTGAAAATTGGCTCACAGGTAGACGTCAGATGAGAGATGAATCTGGTAATATAGTTCAAGCGTCCCAAGAATCCTCTAACCTCCTTTTCAGTACGGGGGGCAGGAATTTCTTGTATAGCCTTTACTTTTGATGGATCGACCTCAATGCCCTTGTTGCTGACAATAAATCCCAGAAGTTTACCAGACCTAACTCCAAAAGTGCACTTACTTGGATTCAGCCTGAGTTTGTATTCTTTCAACCTGGCAAATAGCTTCTGCAAATGTTCAAGGTGTTCCTCCTCTGTTTGTGATCGAGCTATCATGTCGTCTACGTAAACTTCAATCTCATGATGTATCATGTCATGAAACAAAGCTACCATGGCGCATTGATAAGTTACCCCTGCATTCTTCAGTCCGAACGGCATCACCTTGTAGTAGAAGGTATCCCATTGCGTAACAAAGGTTGTTTTCTCCATGTTCTCGGGGGCCATTTTAATCTGGTTGTAGCCCGAGAATCCGTCCATGAAAGAAAATACTTTGTGCTGAGCTGTGTTTTCAATCAAGATGTCGATATGTGGCAGCGGAAAATCATCTTTAGGGCTGGCCCTGTTCAAATCCCGGTAGTCCACACACATTCTGACCTTGCCGTCTTTTTTGGGAACGGGCACAATGTTAGCAACCCATTGTGGATAAGATGTAACAGCTAGAAATCCAGCATTGAATTGCTTCATTACTTCAGCTTTAATCTTCTCAGACATGTCGGGCCTCATTCGGCGGACTTTTTGCTTGATCGGTGGACAGTCCTCTCTTGTAGGGAGACGGTGAACCACAATGTTTGTGTCTAACTCTAGAATGTCTTCATAAGACCAGGCGAAGATTTCAACGTATTCATTCAACAGTTGTATTAAGCGCTCCTTGACACTTGGTTCCAGATTGGCACCCACTTGTACTTCTTTCCTGTCTTCCTCTGTTCCTAAGTTGACTGTTTCCAACAACTCTTCATGAGGCAAGATGGCCCTCTCTTCTTGTTGTAGAAGTCTGGCTAGCTCTCTCGGTACTTCACAATCCTCTTCATCTTCGTACTCAGCCTGATTGACCAAATCTTCAGAGTTATTGAAGGATACAACAGGATAGTCACCCATGGAATCCGGAGTGGATGGGTACTTGCGTTTGTGAGTGTGGGTGTGTGTAAGGGATAGCCATCCTTAAACAAACAAAAATGCAAAAGGAAAGAAAATGAACACAGCAGTTTATAAATGAGAAACGTCCAATGATTTATTAAACATGGCATATGATTATGAAGGAAAATAAAAACCGTTACAAATGGACCTTCATGCCTCGGGCAAGGCATGAGGTGGAAAAAAGTGTGCAGATTGTTTTAGTAATTATTACAGACCAACAGGAAATGTTCGAAAGATAAATTACTGATTGATGAAAGTAATGGGAACGAAGTCTTTCGCCTCCCAGTTGCGCAGTCCCCCTTCAATGGTTGGGAAGATCCAATCTTCAACATTACCCTCTTCGTCTTCGTCTTCTAAAGCGTTGATTCCATGAGGAGAAATCTTGATGGGTGTCTTTTCAATTTTTGAGCGACGCATAGCCTTCTGCCCCGCAGCGGTAAATCCCAACCCAAACTTGTCTGTTTTGTGAGTAAAGTCAGACAACTGTCCCCATGTTGAGCTCTTCCCCTCCTTCATTGCAGCCTTCGCGTCTTTCAGAGATGTCATCCTGGCCACCTGCTTGGGTACCTCAGCTACTGCCTTTGCTACAGCAACCTCGGGAGCAATTTCCTCGAAGTGTTGGAACGGTGTTTCGATGAATTCGCCCTCCACTTCCACATACCGAAAGGAGTTCAGATGACTGATCATGTACTCCTCCTCACCGTGTACAGTTATGATTTTTCCCTTAACAGGGTATTTCAGCATCTGATGGAGGGAAGAAGTGACTGCCCCAGCATTATGAATCCACGGCCTTCCTAGCAAGCAAGAGTAGGATGGGTGGATGTCCATTACATAAAATGTGGAGTGGAACACCTCAGTGCCTACCTTGATGGGAATGTCGACCTCCCCATGCACCATCCTTTTAGACCTGTCAAAGGCCCTGACAATGATATTACTTGGTTTCAGCTCCAAGCCTTCATAATCCAATCAGTCCAGAGCTTTCTTAGGCAGCACATTTAGAGAAGAACCGGTATCAACCAAGACATGGGCGAGAGTGGTTCCTCGGCATTCAATTGACATATGCAGTGCGTCATTATGCTTTCTTCCCTTCGGAGTCAGGTCCGCATCAGAGAAACCCAGGCCGTTATCAGCGGTAAGGCTGGCTACACAATCCTGAAATTGATCGGCTGAGGTTTCTTGGGGCACATGGGCTGTCTTCAAAAACCTTATCAAAGCTTTGGCATGAGCCTCCGAACAAAGCAGCAAAGCTAACATGGATATCTTCAAGGGGGTTTGCCCCAGTTGTTCTACCACATCATAATCACTTTTCTTTATTATTTTCAGAATCTCCTCCATTTCTTTCTTAGAGGTTTCAGGGATGACCAACGGTTGAGCCCTCGTCCTGACGAGCTCTTCTTGGATCCCTTTCCCCTTATCGGCAGCAGCAGGAGAAGGGACAGTCACAGGAGTAACAGCTTCTTCAATCATTGGAGTTCTTGCATATAGTTTTATCGGTATAGGGGTAACCTTGGGAACAGCTGAGGGTCCAAAGATTGCCTTTGGAGGGGCAATCTCTGGAGAGAAAATTCTTCCACTTCGGGTAATTTTGCTCGTACCGGCAATGTTTCCAATGTCGACAGTTTCTTCGTCAGAGCTCTCTTCAGTTATCTCAATTTGCTTAACACCGTGGTAGTAGATTTCTCCACCATAATTCCACGGTATTGATTTGTCAGATTTGTATGGGACGGGCCCAGGCATGGTTATCTTCAAGGGTACAATCTTCAGAGCGGATGTAATCTTAACAGGCATTTTGGGGACCTTGGAAAGATTGGCGGAAATGGTTATTATTGAAACTTCATTGATAGGAGTTGGAGTGACAGGAGTCTTTTCGAAAAGAATTTGTTGGTTGTCCATTAGGCGTTGGATGCCTATCTTCAGCAATGGACAGTCGATTGGTAGGGAGGAACAAATGTAACAATCTTCTTTACATCCTGGGAAAATCCCAGCCTTCAACAGATTCAACTTGATTGTCAATAATGGAGTTATCAGATCATCAACAGCAGAAACAAACAGATCCTCTTCAATAGCATGGACATTGCGACCATGCTTTGGCATTGGAGCGGAGATTACATTTGGTTTCCCAGGGGCGTCGAACTCAACCTCTTTTGCATCTATCAAATCTTGAATTTTATTCTTAAGCGCCCAGCAATCGTTGGTGTCATGCCTGGCGCTGTTAGAATGATAGGCACATTTAGCATTGGGATGATAATGTGGGGAAGTGGTGTTCACATTCTTTGGCGCTTCCTTGATATTGGTGAGATTCAGCTTCAACAAATGGGGAAGAACTTGTGCAGGTGTCATGTTGATGCGGGTGAACTGTCGTTGTGGCCGTTCTCCCCATTGCTGTCTAGGTCTAGGCTGATTGTTACGAGGCTGATCATTTGACGAATTTTGAATCATCACGGCCCCTACAGTCGGTCGGCGCTCAGTTCTTCTCAATCCTTTCTGAGAGTATATAACAGCTGCTTCCTTCTTAGCCGGGAAAGGTTTCTTAACAGTTGTGGAGGCAGAGGCGTCCCTTTGAATCTTCCCACTCTTAATACCAGCTTCCACCCGTTCGCCAGTCATAATCAATTCAGTAAACCCTGCGGAAGAGCTCCCGATCAAATGGTTGAAGAAAGGGCTAGATAGGGTCCCCAAGAACATATCAACTAGCTCCCTATCTGAAAGTGGTGGTTGTACTCTTCTGGCCAAGTCACGCCATTTCTGGGCGTATTCTTTGAATCCCTCATTTGAGGCCATCCCCATACTTTGTAGCTGAGTACGGGTTGGCGCCAAGTCGGCGTTGTATTGATACTGGCGGTAAAAGGCAGCTGCTAAATCCTCCCAACTACGCACTTCTGACCTCTCAAGCTGGTAAAACCAATCTAGCTGTGTACCAGACAGGCTGTCCTGGAAGAAGTGTACCCAAAGATTTCTATCGGATGAATGAGGTTGAATTCTTCTGACATATGACCTCAGGTGCATCTTTGGGCAAGACAGACCATCATATTTTGCGAAAGTTGGTACCTTGAACTTTGGAGGGATCACAATCCCCACAATCAATCCCAATTCTTCAAAACCTAACCCGGGAACCCTTTGCAGCTCCATGGCTGCCAGTCTATCTTCCAGGTTTTTGTATTTGTCGTCCGCTGGCGGGTATTGCTGCTTTGAATAATCTTCGTCTTCCTCAACCTCTTCCTCTTCAGCTTCAGACTCAGAAGGTAATGCAGCTCCTTTTCCCTTACCGGTTCCCTCATCAGATGTGGAGGGGAATTCAAGACCTCTCCTAGCTTCATTCTCAAATCTTCTTCCCAGTGTAGATACCCCAACTCTTTTCTTCTTCTTTTTTCCTTTTTCTTGCTCTTTATTCCCTAACAGTGCTTTAAGATCCTCCTGACCCTTTTCCAAGGTCATAAGGAGCTGTTGAAACTGCGAGTTTTGTGATTGCAGATCTCTGACCGTCTGCTCGATATCCATCTTACTGAAATAAACAGCAGAAAGATAAGGAAACCTGGTGTGAAGACTTGTTTATGCATATGATGAATGATATGTTTATTCATGTAATGCATTCAAGGATTTAGAAATTCAAAATTGTTGCAGACAAAAAGAACACACGTCATATTAATAAGAAGAAATTTTGTCAGTACATAAATGCCCCATGGGCCAAATATTACAAAAACTTCTTAAGGTAAAAAGACGTTGCGCATCCTCTTTGGTGCGATGTAAGTGTTGAGGGTATCCTCCTCGTGAAGTCGGCGGGTAAGCTCCAAAACCTTCTTCTCACTGGCGTAGAAGCTGGCTTCGAAAGTATTCTGTTCTTCCTTGAGTTGGATCCAACTCTTCTGCATTTCCTCCCATGATGTTGGCATGTCAGGGTGTAGGATGGTGTATGGAACCTCTCCTTCCTTAACAGGCTCTTTAATCAAAGGGAGAATGTGAGGGTAAGGCATCATAAGACTCTGGGCGCGGGTTCGTACCCACTTGAGGTAAGGCTCAAGAGGGATAGAGTTCTTGTGCCCCAGTGTCTTGCTATCTACCTTGTTAGGCATCCTCCAAGCTCTGATGAATCTTTGGTGAAGTCCTTGCGCATTGTTGTCGAAGTCAAAAACTAGGTCAGGAATCAGCATGTCATGAGGGCCATCCCTCTGTGCATATCCAAATTGTCTCAAAGGTAGACAGGGGTTGTAGGTAATGCCTCCTCTAATGCCAAGTAATGGAACATTAGGGAACTCACCACAATAATCGACGATGATGACATTTTCTATGGACCGAGAACACCAATGTACATCAGAATGTGTGAGGGTCATCAATCGTTGTGACCACCTTAAAGCCTTGTTCATTCTTCAACACTGATTGTGGAAGGTGAGAAATAAACCACCTTGCAAGGAGAGGAGTACAGCACATGAGAACACCTCTCTTCCTCATTGTTCGTGTGTAAAATGAGTGGAGGATGTCCCCAAGCAATGTAGGTATGGGATTTCTGGCTAGGAAAATCTTAACAGCATTCACGTCTATAAGTTGGTCAGGATTTGGGAACAAGACCAACCCATAAATGAGGAGTGCCACAATCTCTTCAAAGGCTTGCAGATCCAAAGAATTCCAACACTCTTGTGCCTTCTCAAACAAGAATTTTGCCAAGAAGCCCTTGACACCACTTCTGGTTTCCCAATGCCCCTTGATGTCAGATGGTTGCAAGTGTAGTGCTTGAGCAACATCTTCAGGTTTTGGTTCTTTTTCCGTACCGTTGTAGGGTAGTTGATTAAGAATAGGAATTCTCAAGAGTTGAGAAAATTCCTCCAAAGTAGGCACCAATTGATAGTCGGGGAATGTGAAACTGTGGTGAAGGGGGTCAAAGAATTGGAACAACACTTTCACCATGTCTTCTTCAATGCTGGTGTTGACTAGGTTGAGAAGTCTACCATGTCTTTCACTGAAGAGAGAACTTTCTGGAATTCTGGATGTAAGCTCCTTGAGTTGAGGAGGGATTCTCACAAGGTTGACTTGGATAGTTTTCCTGCGAAGAATTTCCATGACCTACAAAACAAGAACAAAGATGAAGATCCAAACCCTTGAAATGGTTAGTGGATGCATATGATGCTTTATTATGTTCGTGATGTATGCACAAACATATGTACAAGCAAGTCACACAAAACCCTAGTTTCAGGCTTGCATGGGGTTTCATAGGTAAGTACCCTCTTGAGTGAAGTTGGCTTAAAAACATGTCCTATAAATAGTAACCGGGTTCTAAGGAGCTCAATATCATTGGATTATTTTCCATGTTCATTGTTTTGGTTTAGCCACTTAACTAGCGACCAAAATATTCCAAGAAAACAACCCTCAATGAGTGTAGTATCGAGTATCTACCAACTTCGGACTGCACCAAAGCCAGTCATCTCACTACCCCTAACAAAAGGCCAAGATGGTCAAGTAAGGTTCTAGGTCATTAGTGCTTAGTGACATCACTCAGCGGCCCCGTACTCTCCTTGATTGAACTCAAAGGTTACCGGTACTCACAAATACGTCGCACTAATATAGCTATTGCTTCAACCGTGTCGGTATACCTCGCACAGTTTCCACAACGTATTGCTATCTATGAATGTTTCCCAAATCCGGGTGTAGGATTTCAAGCCCAAACAAGAGAACCAAAATGTAAAGCAATCAAAGCAAACAATTAGTCATGCAAAAGGGTGATCTACGCCCTAAGGTTACTCCACTTTTAGAATTCTCTCCAGCAGAGTCGCCAGTTCTGTGATACGGTGGGAGAACTGACTTGGGATTTTGCGTTTGTTTTCGCAAATGTTTCGGTTGAGCAAGAGTCGCCACCGACTTTTTATTTTATCCTAAGGAAAGGTTAAAAAGCACAGGAAAAACCTTTGAGATGTTTTCGTGGGTTCGGAGAGTAGATTATAGAAAGGGAAGGTATTAGCACCCTTTCTATCCATGGTTATCCATGGGCTCTTAGTTACTTGCTTAGATCACTTGCCTTTGCTTTTAAATTGTTTGAAATGGTGCTTTGTGTGTGTGATTTTGAAAATGTTTTGAAAAAGATGCCTTGTCTAGGCAGCCATTGTAACAATTCTTGTTTGAATGTTTTACAAAGGTGTGTGTCTTTTTGAAAAGATGTTTCAATGTTTTTGAAAGTTTGTTTTGAAGTTGTGTTGTGATGTGTGTTTTGAAAAATGGAAAGGATTGTGTTGCAAGATTGGTCAAGTAACCAAGAGCTATCTACCCTAAATTTCTCAAAGATCTTTCTCATGTTTTAACCCTTTTAACAGTGTTGTTTCACCATTGTATTTGGTGAACAACCTTGTGTTAGGATATTAACGGGATGGCGCGGGTCATCGTATAGACCATAGAGGCAATAATGCCAAGTATCTTTGGCAATTTTCTCAAGGGACTTGATCATTTTTGTTTAGGCAACAAGATAGCGTCATCGAGGGACTATGATCATTTGATTTGTTTTTGTTTTACCAAAGACACTTAACATGCAACCATGGCCCATTTTTGAAGGCAACAAGTAGAGTAACCCTAGGGGTGTGAGTGTGCATTGTGTTTGTTTTTCATGCATGTTTATCTTGGATTTAGGTCAAGCTACTTGTTAATTGATTTTTGCATACAAGCCCAAAGTCTATCATGGCTTAATTGAAAGCTTTTAAATGCGGAAATTTAAATGCTAAGTTATTACAACAAGATATGGGGATGGGGGTACAAGTTTGAATTTGGGGATATTTGACAAGGAAATAAAACCTAAATTATTACAACTATATCGAATATACAAATGTTTAATTGTACAATATTTAAATAAATACAATAAATATGCAAAATGTATTATGCACAAAATGATTTTTTATGTATGTGAAAGTATTTTTCAATTTGAAATATAAACAAAAATAGAAAGGTCAAATTTTGAATATTTTTGTCATTTAGGGAAAAACCCTAGTTTTTTTGAATAAATAGTATTTATTTATTAATTATATACAATATTTGTTAATTATATACAAAATAAAAAGTATATGGTTAAAAAAAAGTATTTTTGATGTCATATATTAATAAAAATAATAATGTATTATTTTCATATTTTTGTCCTAAATATTTAATAAAATATGTACATATATATATTAAATATATTAAATATGCTAAGTATATACAAAAAATAAAATATTAATTATTTACAAAAATGTATATTTTAGAAGATGTTTTCAAAATGTAAATAAAAAATAATAACTGAAAATAAATATAATTTTGTATTACTTTTTAGTGTTTTAAATAAAAAGGTATTATATTTATTTACATATATATGCTAAATAAAACAAATAAATGCCAAATAAATGCAAAAAAATATGGAAAAATATTTTTTTGTTTTTTATGTTTGAACAAAAAATATTAAGCCAGAATCAAAAAGAAAAAAATGCAAAAATGGCAAGTATTTCACATAATGGGCCAAGGGGGTGCAAATGGAAAAAAAGTGTGCAAAGAGCAAAACAAACTCAGGCCCAGCCCAAGCCAACCTTCTTCAACCTCCAATCCTGTTTAAATCAAAAACGCATGTTTTCTTGTACAACTACCATCTCCTGATTCCTTGACTTTTAGCAAAAACTCATAACACAAATATTGTAGAGCATCAAGAGACGAATTCAGACATATAAAATACTTGACCTAACTCTAAGAAACCATGGAGAATTTCTTCATCCCCAATTTCTGACCTAATTTTTCTTCAATGTTCATGGCTAAAATTCTCACAGCATACTTAATATAAATGAAAAGTAATCATATGTATGGCTTCAGGGCTATGAGTAGAGCATGTTTCATTCACAAACCTAAGCCTAACTCTTCCTAGGTTGAGAGATAGAAGTCCATGGTTTTACCTGTTTCAGCTTGAATCGTGTACAGCAATGTGGCCAACTTCAATGGAGTTTGAGCTTCTGTACAGCTTGCCTGAAGTCCAAGGAAGCTTCTCCAACTCCTAGCTTGATTTGAATCACTCTATATCGTGCTATAGAAGTTCACCTGCAAAACTGAAAAATGAAAATGGCAGATGAGGTTAGGGGTGTTACAGCTGGTGTTTAGGGCTTGGAATAGTTTCAATGGATGGTATGGAATGTGTTTGCAAGGTTTTTAGCCAAAGTGCACTAGTGGATTGAGTTGTGGACCTCAATCTGCAGCAGGTACCCTGTTTTGGCAATAAGATGGTGTTTTTGTGTTTTGGGAGGTATGAGGGATGGTTTAATCGTGCCTTAGGTCAGTTGGGATGTATGGAAGATGAGAACAAAGTTTGTGTTTTACTGTGTTGACAGGAATGAAAGATGGAGAGTTTTTGCAAGCTTTCTTCCAATGTAAGCAAAGAAATGTCAAGTTGTGATATAGGCCTGTACAAGGCTCTCAAGCATGCTGCAGCACTTTCTCTTGATCAGTGGGATTTGTCTACCAAACTTTGCCTCAAAGATCTGGCTTGTACTTCAAAGATCATGTAACTTGACATAAAGTGTTACTTTTCCAAAATGGCAAATTTGCTTTTTTCTAATTAAGGATTAGTTTAGCATGTAATGTCCAAATGGATGAAATAATACCTTAATACAATGGTTTGGCATTTAATTAAGGTGTGTAAAACTGGTTTTGAGGCCTGCAAGCTAGCTTTGTACAAGCTGATTTGAAAATGCAAGTTGTGATGAGCAAGCTTTGGCCATGAACAAGAATGAGTTTTGGCCAACTTTGCAAATTCGATTCTCTCTAACCACAAGGGTGTTTGAGAAGTTCTTTGACAATTTGGAAAGCTTGGAATGTGTACTACAATCCATCTTTGTAATGCAAATTGAAATTCCAAGTGGAACCATGTGAAAAATGGCCAAGAAGTTGGACAAAAATCCTGCCTAGAATAGGGCAAAATTTCTCTAAGTTAAAAAATGTTTTGCACCCTTGTTCCAAAATTCATAACTTGAGATACAAGCTTCCTTTGAGAAAACTTTGTGAATCACAGTTGTAGATTTTTCAATGGACTACAACTTTCATGTTTCAAGTTTTGTTTGAATCCAAATGCATCTTGGTGAAAAAATGGGACAAAGTTAGGAAAAAATAAGGAAGTTTCATAACTTAGAAAAATTCTAAGTTATGAAATTTTCTCATTTTAAACCCTAATTTGCAATTTTGGGTTTCTTGATGAACAAGTTTCATAATTTGACATGTCTTGATGAAAAATGAATCTTGGCACTTGATTTTGACCAAAAAGTCAAAGTTTGACTTTTCAGTATACAGTCAAATTTGGATCAGTTGACTGAAAAATTCATCTGTCAATCCTATGCATTTGAGATCTTTTGAACTTGTTGAATGGATCAAGACAATGCCATTGAGTCCTTGAGTCCATATGTGAGCTTGATTTGCCATTGGTTAGGTCAAACAGTCAAAAATTGTCTTTGTGCAGTCAAAACCCTAAAAATGACCATTTTGCCCTTTTGGTGATCTGATCAAATTTCTTGTGGAGTTGTGATCCAAACTTGATCAAATAATTCATATGAGTTATTAATGTTGATGTGGGTCAAAAATCATGAGGTTTGACTGTCAATTGGCCACAGTTGGCTTTTTTCCCCAACATAGCTGATTTCTAGGTCAACTGTCCAATTGACTGGGTAAAGATTGGAATCAAGGCTTGAAACTTGGTATGGATAAACTTATGAGTCCAACATGAAGCATGAAAGTCACTTTGGGCATTTTAGGTCAAAACATCCTTGTGCAACCTCAAACCCTAATTTGGGTCAACAATGCAAGGGGGGCCTTGAGCAGAGCAAACCCTAACTTGATCTTGAGCTCCAAGAGTCTTGTGATGAGAAAATGTTGATGAAATGAGAGGGAAAATTTTGGGGTACAACAATACTCTTATTGTTCTTAGTTTTAATTTTTATGGGACAATATTTTTTGCTATGAAAAGAAGTAATTAAAAAGGAAGTGTCGCTTTCGCGAATTCAGAACCCGGTTTTACTCTCTAAATTATACCATCCATTGTCACGCTGGTGGCGCGTATTGTGTAAAAGAAGTAAAATCTATTTTAAGAAATTAGAATCTTAACTTACTTGAAAAGTGATTTTGATTGGAAAATAATACTTTAAAAGGTTACCAGGGGACGCAGTGGTAAACCGTACCTTAAACTTAAAAACGCATCTGAAAATAGGTTTAAAAACACTTTATTAAAATAATAATCTTCCTAATTAATTAACAAATAGATTTTGAGGTTTTTATCAATTAAAAACTAAACAACCTTAATCTTTGGTACCGGACAACTTTCTATCTTACTCGGCATGTAAAAGTTTAGAAAATAGTCCCAATAATTGTTATTAAAACCAAAACAGTCCCAATAGAGTTTTCTCTAAGAACCACTATTTAGTGTACCGTCAAATCGACGATCCTCATATTCAACAAAGATTAATTTAGCTAGACATTATTATAATGTAAATTAAAGCGACTGATTCAATTATGTGAGTAAAAACAACAAACATATTAAAATAAACTTTACATAGGAAATTAAAAGAAAGGTAGATGAAGATCGTGCGAATAAATAAAAGAGGAGATTGAACTTGTGTCTCAGTGGGAAGCTCTGAAATTTTTTTGTGAGATTAAAAGTTTTCTTGGGTTAGCAGGTTATTATCGAGAATTCATTAAAGGTTTTTCCAAGTTAGCTTTTCATTTGACGCAATTGACTAGAAAGGGTCAAGATTTTGTTTGGGATGCAAAATATGAAGAAGGTTTTTAAGAACTTAAGAGGAAGTTGAAGACCGCTCCTATTTTGATTTTTCCTAATCTGACAGAACCATTTGTTGTGTATTGTGATGCTTCGTTGATGGGATTAGGAGGTGTGTTAATGCAAAATCAGTAAGTTGTAGCTTATGCTTTAAGGAAACTTAAAGTGCATGAGAGGGATTATCTGACGCGTGACTTGGAGTTGGTTGTTGTTGTGTTTGTATTGAAGCTTTGGAGGAATTATTTGTTCAAATCGAGACTCGAAGTGTTTAGTGATTATAAGAGTTTGAAATATCTCTTTGATCAGAAAGAGTTGAATATGAGGCAGAAGAGATGGTTAGAATTCCTGAAAGATTGTGATTTTTTTTAATTACCATCGGGGTAAAGCAAACGTAATAGCTGGTGCAATGAGTAAGAAATCTTTGCATATGTCATTTATGATGATGTGAGAGTTAGAAATGATTGAAAATTTTTGAGATATGAGTTTGATTTGTGAAGATGCTTCTTCTAGAGTTAAGCTTGGTATGTTTAAGCTTACTAGCGGCATTCTTGATGAGATTCAAGAAGGTCGGAAATCTAATTTGAGTTTGGTGGATCGGTTGACTTTGATCAATCAGGGTCGAGGTGGTGAATTTCGAATTGATGTAAATAATATCATGAGATGTCATGATAGAGTTTGTGTTCTAGATATAGTTGAGCTGAAAAAGAGTATCCTTGAGGAAAGGCATCGTATTGGATTGAGTATTCATCCAGGTGCTACAGATATGTATCGGGAGTTGAAGTAAATATTTTGGTGGTCCAATATAAAGAAAGACATTGCATATTTTATGTATTCTTGTTTGACTTGTCAGAAGTTAAAGATCAAACATCAAAAATTGTCGGGTTTGATGCAACTGTAATCTATTCCTGAGTGCAAATGGGATAGTATATCGATGAATTTTGTTTCCGGATTTCCCCGAACACTAAATAATTTCGAGGCTATTTGGGTTATTCTAGATAGATTAACAAAATCTGCTCACTTTATTCCAATGAGAATGGATTATCCATCAGAGAAGCTAGTAAAGTTGTACATTTAGGGGATTGTTAGTTTTCACGGTATTTCGTCTGGCATTGTGTCAGATAGAGATTTGAGGTTTACTTTGATTTTGGGAGAGTTTTAAAAATGCTTTGTATACGAAGTTGTGTTTGAGTTCTGCTTATCATCTATAGACAGATGGTCAGAATGAGAGGATGATTCAGTCATTTGAGGATCTTTTGAGAGCTTGTGTGTTGGAAAAAGGAGGTGTTTGGGATAATTACTTTCTTTTAATTGAGTTTACTTACAACAACATTTTCCATCCGAGTATCGGAATGTCATTGTTTGAAGCATTGTATGGTAGAAGGTGTAGGACTCCATTGTGTTGGTATGAGTCGGGAGAGAGTGTTGTGATTGGACCTGAGATAGTCCAGTAGACTACCAATAATATTAAGATGATTCAGGAGAAGATGAATATTTCTCAGAGTCGCTAGAAGAGTTATCATGATAAGAGGAGGAAAGCACTTGAGTTCCAAAAGGATGATCATGTGTTTTTGAGAGTTACTCCAGTAACAAGTGTCGATCGGGCATTGAATTCGTGTAAGTGATCCTGCATTTTATTGGTCCATACCAGATTTCATAGAAGATATGAGATGTGACCTATCAGATTATATACTACCTTCGCTGGCGAATCTTCATGATGTGTTTCATGTATCTAAATTGAGGAAATATATTGCGAATCCGTCTCATGTGGTCCAAGTAGATGATATGCAGGTGAGGGATAACCTGATTGTAGAAACATCACATACGCGAATAGAGGATCATGAGTTAAAGCAGCTTAGAGGTAAAGATATTTCCTTGGTGAAGGTAGGTTGGGGAGGATTAGTAGGTGGAAATGTGACTTGGGAACTCGAGAGTCAGATGACGGAATCATATCTTGATCTATTCGTTTGAGGTAATTTTTTAGGACGAAAATCCTTATAGTGGAGGAGAGTTGTAACACCCCAATTTTAGTAATTATTTATAGGTGAATACTTAGATATAATTCCATAGGTGTGGTTCATACTTTTCTCCAATAAAAATATGAAAAATATACCTAAATATCTTTTAAGGAGTAAAAATAGGAAGAAATTATATATGTGTAGGAGGAAATTATACACTTGTCATATTTTCATTGGAAAAAATTATAAACCACACCTAAGGAAATGCACCTAAGTTTTTTCCTTAGTTATATATTTTATATTAATTAGTTAATTGTTTGATTTTTGTTAGTAATTGGTTTTATTTAAATTATTTGGTAGGTGTGTTATGTGATGGGTTAGTCGAGTTAAGTATGTTGAATCGTAAAAATTTAATTAGTAATAAAGTCGGTTTATAATAAAATTATTTTATTAAGTTATAATTATAGAAAATAGTATAACAATAAGTAATTGGGCCTAATGATGAAATGTGAAGAGTAAATGTGGAGGTATGTTAATAAGCCCAATAGTGAATACTAAGGTTAGTGTATTGTTAAGGTTTTAATAAAAATAGAAAAAATATAAGTTAGTAAGAGAATAAGGAGATAAGAGTCTAACCTAGAGAAAAGCAAAAGGGAGAAAGAGGAGAAGAACACCTAAGATGGAATTCAAAAGTTCATCAAGAAATTAAGGTAAGGGTGGGTTTTTGCATTGTTATGGGAAACTGTATGATGATGTATGATGGATAGATTCATGTTTAGGATGAAATCTCTAAATTCCCATGGTTTTAAAATTGTTTAGTTTTTATGATAAATCCTTGAATATGATGAGCAATGGTGTTGTGATGTTTCTATTTGAAAAATACATGTTAGATTTGAGTTATAATGCCTTAAATCATAGTAATTTAGATGTTAAAAGGTGTTTTTAGGTGGAAGAATCACACATGGAGAATGTTGTCTGTGTAGAAAATTTGTATAGTTTTTAGGTCCATGGTGGTCGTCGTAAGGGCCATGGTGAATGCCATGGAATAGTGGTGGCATACGTCACCAAGGTCTTTGCGGCCAGGAAGATTTGGTTTCCAACGCGGTTTTGATCATAACGTTTTAACTATATGTCCAAATGACGAACTGTTGGAAGCGTCAGAAAGCTAATAAATAGAACTATAACATAGTATATATAAGAATTGGTTTCTCGGTATTTTTATGTCTAATATGTTTGGGAATTCAATTGTGTATCTGTTCTATTAATGAATTGTTGTGCTGTTTGCTGCAAGTTGTGAAATTAATTGTGGATAATTAGTTGAATACGTGTATGTGTGTGTATATATGTATATGTGTGTGTGTGTGTGTGTATGCTTGTATAAGTATGTTTTGGTGTGTGACAACATGAATACATGATGGTTGTTACCTGCTTTGATGATAATACAACTACGATTGTATTGTAAAAATTATTGTATAGCATTTGAATTCTTGTGCGCTTTATGAAAGTGTGTGTGTTGATGATTTATAAATATGTGCATGTATGTGTAATTTTGTGGTAATTCAATTGTGATGAATTATTTAAGATATGCATGGATGTTAAGATCGAGGGATGGTCTTAATTGCATATGGTTTTTGAAAGTTCACATGCATCATTGTTGTCAAGATGTAATGCTTGTTAGTTCCGTGGAAGCTAGTGAGTTATATCAAACCTAGAGTGGGGTTTAAAAGCTTAGGGAACAGACTCTTGTGTGTTATTTGTCTAGGGAACAGACTCTATTTAAAGTAAAAACCCGAATAAAAATAATAGTGATTGGTACCACATGCATGAGTATTGCATTTGAGTCTTGCATCGAGTTACATTACGTTTATGTCATAATATGAAATTATGTGCATTATGTGTAAATGATGTATTTGTGGAATTATGGGTTGTGAATGTATACTTGTGAATAGGATGATTGATTGGATGATGCTATGTTACAAAGTATCTGAAGTGTGAGTGTAATACGATGGGAGAACTAACTTAGTTTTGTGTTTGATCGCAAATGTTGCGGATAGCAAGAGTCGCCACCGACTTTTCTTTTATCCAATAAGGAAAGGGTGAAAAGAATATGAAATACCTTGATAGATTTTGAGTTTGGGGGGTAGATTATGAAAAGGGAAGGGGTTAGCACCCTTTTCATTCGTAGTTATCTATGGCTCTTAATCGCTTAGCTCACTTTTTGAAAATTGTTTTGTGTTGTGTGTTTGAAAATATTTTGAAAAGCTTTCCAATGTAAGGAGAACTTTATAATGATTCTTATATCGTTAAAAGTGTATACAAAGCGTTTATTTGAAAATATTTTGAAAGTGTACTTGTGTGAAATGTTTTTGTTTTGAAGAGCTTTGTGAGCAAGAGATTAAGATCTACCCTACTCAAGGTCATTCTTGTATTTTCCTCCACCTTTAGATAGTGTTATCCGTACCATTATTTAGTAGGAAGCCCTATTGTTGTATGTGAAGGGATAGGCGTGGGTGTAGCGGTGGAAATATTGAGACTAAGCCATTAGATTGACTCGACTCACACAGATCAAATAAAAATCATCACCATGCTTTATTGTTTCCAAAGGAATTGGAAAAGAGCGAATAACTCAGAAGAGGGGGATAGAATCTAAGTAAGGGGGTTGGTTATGCAAAGGGAAGGTATTATCACCCTAAACATCTACGGTAATCCGCAGGAACCTCTTTGTAAATTTGTGTATTTTTGCTATAAATGTTGTATACTAAAATAGATTGTGGGGATGAGAAAAGAAATATTTTTCTTAATTTTTACACCTGCCGCGGTTGTGTACCTTTAGTGCCTATGTACCATATTCCGTGCAATAGGGGATCAAGGTACTCTTAGTTCACCTTTAAAGAATTTAAAACGCAAGTGTGTTGGTTAATTTTAAGAGACGAGACTTCATCGTCTTATCCGACTGGAAAACATACTTACTACCCATGATTATGAGAAAGGAGAATTTGTGTCATCTCAAAGTGGAGGATATAGCTTGGATTTTAAAATCAACAAGGCATCACTCAACACCAAAGTAGAAAATATATCACTTCACTATATATCGTAAAAGTATAGTAGCTCGCATCACTACAAGGATTGACAAGAGTCTAATCTTTTGAGAAAAATTTTAAGCAAATGGCCAAAATTGCAAAATGGTTTGAATGAGATTGATTGAATTTTAGTCTTCTCACAAAAATGTCAAGGTATTATTAAGTTGATTAAAGTTTGATTAAGAAAATGTTTTTGAAAATGCATGGATCTAAGTCCAAGTTTATTACGAAAGTGGTTCAAGTTTAGAAACAAGAAGAGTTTTCAAAATGAGGGAGAAGATTTTTGAAATTAAAGAATATTGGAGGAGATGAAGGGACTATCCTAAAGCATAAGATAAAAGCTAAGGAAAAGAACCATCTAATCAACAAGAAGCCAACACTTGACACAATGAGTCAATGTAGAATTCCCATTCTTTGGATTTGAAACCAAGCAAGCAAGGATACTAAACCTCTTAAGAAAACCAAGCTTCAATTGCATTAAGTCTTCACAAAAATTGAGCAGAGTAACGGTTGTATACGGATGAATTATTGATCACAAAAAAAGCATGTAATCAAAATAACCTGCAAACAAACAACCCAATATATTGGGGTAAACTCCAAGAACTCCAGACAAAATAACAGTTAAGGTCATAATGTCCCAAGATAGGTCAAGGTCTTTAATCCTAAGTCCAAGAAGTCCACAATCTCCATAATGCCAAGGATAGTAACCAAGTAGTCCAAGTAAAATTAAAGTTTTTTATTGTTCAAGTAAGTTATTAAGTGTCTTCAAAAATAAAATGAAAAGCTCAAGTATGCAAGAAAAAGGACATAAAGATAAATGCTCAAGTGAGCAAAGATGAAAATAACATAAAATGTAAATGCTAAGATAAGTGGTGTTTAGAATAAAAGCATAAAGTAAAAGTACAAAATAAAGTCAATTGTTAGAAATTAGAGGTTAGCTAAATGACCATCTTGAAACTTGCATTTGAAACTCATTAGAAGATTAATAAAATCAAATCCTCTCAATAACAAGTTTCATTTGCTTTTTGTCAAGTATATCATTTATTTAAAACTCTCAAGGCAAGAATAAATGATCAACGATGATTAAGTGATTCACTTTGACCAAAGCTTATAAAGATTCATTATAGGATTGATAAGAACAAATCCTCCTAACAATGAATCTCAAGGTTATTGGATCAAAGGATTCAAATTAGTATACTTGGGCTTACTAACATGGGTTTGGGCCATGAATGATAATTTCTCGAATCGGGACAAAATTTAGCGCTATGTTAAGTAATCGTAAGTGGACTTATATAGAAGTCGCACCTATTTTGAGGTCGGTCAATAGCAATTTATGTACCATATGTTTTGAGAAGTGATATGTAAATTATTATCCAATAACATTTAGCACAAGTAAGAATGGGACATTATGAAGAGAGAGGGGATGTATTAAATGAAATTTTGTTTTAAATATCATCAACATCATTCATCCGTCTTGATGGATTTGGCTTTTTCAACCTATCAAGACCCAAGATCTAATTATGTTGAATAATTTATCCTAACATAAGCTTTAAGTCAATATCAAATGCAAAATTAAAATTCAAACAAGAATTATGTACAAAAGTTCTCAATTACACGCTTTAATCAAAAGCAAAACCCTAAATACATTCCTAACTCTAAATTAAATTTAAAATAAGAAAATAACTTGTAAAAATTATGAAATTAAAACCCTAACTTCCTAAAGTTATATAAAAGTCATAAATAGAATTTAGAGTTCTTGGATTGAGGCGGAAATTTGATTTAAAAATATAAACTTTGAAACTAGCTAGCAAAAGGCTTAAACTAGATATGTTTTGGAAAACAATTTGTAAAAAAATATGAAATCACATTTTAAAATTTTAGAAAAATGATCTTTGTGGCCTCAACTTGTCCAAGCACTCTAACCAACTTCATCTCTGATTTTATAGACATGGGAAGTTATAAATTTTAATCAATTAGTGTGAATGATCAAACAAAACCCTAAAAAAATAAATTAAGTTCAAAATTAATCAATTTATTTTAGGATTAAAATAAATTTGATTGTAAGATTACCTAAAAGTCGAGAAATTCTAAGGATCAGTAAGTATATTTTCTTGAATTTTATCCCAAAAGAAAGAACTAAATGAAAATTATTTACAAAATTCATCAAAAAAGACAAAGAAAAGATGATATGTCCAACAAATGATTTAATTTGTATCCCAGGAATTTTATAAAATTGGACAAAAATTATTTTTAAGAAGTATACTCAGATAGATGCTAGAAAATATTTTTTTTTATTATTTTTTGATTTAGTAGAAATAGGAAACTAAATTTCAAAACTTAAAAGAATATTAAAACCCTAATTAACTACATGAATTTATTTAATCAAAAAATGATTAAAAAAAAGTGAAATAAAAATCAAAATATGAAAATATATTGAAAAAGGAATTAAAAATATTTAAACAAAATTAAAGAAACAAAGAAAATTAAAATAGAATTGAGGTGTATTACACTTGTTATTAACAAAAAGCGTTGTGGAAGATTTTAGCACATGTTCAATAAAAAAATGACACATAGTGATCCCTACCAAAGCATCAAACCCTTATCGTTTTACAGTTTCAAAACCAGATTTTCATACCATGATAACTCACACGTTTCTTGATGAAAATCATAAGTGTAAACATCAAAATTCAAGATGGAAATTAGTAGAACACGATAGAATCAAAAATTTCATGAAATGATGCGTTGATGATAAAGAAAATAGCGTGTGAAAATTGCTGCATGGACATGATTATGAATTGAGCATTTTAACAAACAAATTTCTGACTTCATTTACTCATTCAACTCTCAACCATTTCCCTTGATTCAAACACCAAAATTCATCACCTCAATGCGTAGAACAAAAAAATGCTCATGAATTCAACAATCAATGCAAGGTATGATTATAAACTAAGCATGAAAGCAATGAAATGAGCGGAATATTGAGCAGACTTATGGAACCAAAATCAAGAAAAATATGCACTCATGATTATACTCAGATGTAGGATCCGGCCAACTAAATTCAATGTAAACAAAATTTAAAGCAAGATTGGATCTAGCGTGAGAGAGACTCGAATTTGGAATTCTACCTTGATGAGTGGAAAATAAATCCACTTAGTGCCCCTATTTTGAAGTAAGAACCCCAATGCAACTTCTTCTTCAAGCTTCAATGGAGTATTATGTATGATGAGCAGGTTTGAGAGGGAATGCTCTTCAAACTTCTACCTTATTTGCTATGCTGAATTCTACTTCCTTTTATAGAGTAAGGGAAAGAGAGTAAGGGTAAAAGAGGCAAGGAATGTGATAAGAGAGTGAATCCGTGTTTTGTGTTGAATTGATGATACCAAGCACGCATTTTGAGTAAGTGATGAATGTATGGGCGTTTGATCTGGAAGGTTATGGCTTGGCTTATGTAAAACACATGCATTTCCATGCAAGTTTGGCAAAATCATGATCACATCTTTATCTCCCTATATCTCTCTCCATAGTGCATGAAGCATGCCAAAGTTTGAATAAAAAATGGAGAGGGCATTACATACTCCAACTTTCATGTTCAAAATTTTTCAAAACAAAGCTTGAATAAATTAGATAATTAGCCATGAGTGTATGCACATCATGTGTTTGCTGGAATGCCTGGCTTCGCGTGCGCGTGACATGCCTTTTGTTGGGCAAAAATCAGCTTACATGGTACCTTCTTCCCATGATAATATCTCAAAATGTAGGTGTCATTTTGAGAAACTTTCTGAAGAAAAGTTGTTACTCACCTTTAGGGCTTGATCTTTGATGTTGGACATTTTTCAAAATAATCAAAATTTCAAGGAGAAAAATGATGGTGAAGGAATGCCCACAAACTGCTTAATAAAATGCTTGGCTTAGTCCACGCGTGGCTGGGCAAAATGCCATCTCTAGGCCCCAAATCCTAAGCAATATCTCTCTCTCCATACTTGACCATTTTAAATGATTCTTGAACCAAAAATGAAGAGCACACTTCATACTTCAACTTTGATGTTGATAACTTTTTGATTTGAGCCCAAATGAACATTCAAAATTAATCATGAAGGAATCAAATTTTTGTGCATATTTGGGAAATTTCACTAAGTGTCAAAAACTTCCAAGCTCCATAAATTTTTCTTCTTTCACTTTTTGGACTTGAGGCCTCTAATACAAAGTTGAAGGGTTTTGTTTCCTCTTTTCAGGCATGTAAAGTTTGCATATTTTCAATAAAGATTGAGAAAGTTATGAACAAACAAAATTCAGCACTATGAACATTTAGAAAAAATTCAAAATTCCAAATAACTTCACTAACAAGTTATCTCCAATTCACACTTCCTCTTGATTTTATGCCACCATTGACCATAAAATATAAAAATAGGGACATTGAATTGATAGTTGACCAAAAGTCCCCTTGGTCAACAGTTGACTTTTGACAAAATGACCAATTTACCCCCTTTTGTCAATTGAGCCATTTCAAACCCAAATTGATGATCAAATTTCCAATCATAGATGCTCATGAACATATAGATGAACATGAAATCAAGTATTGCCCAAAAATTCATAGATTTCCTGAGTAAATTCCAAACCCTAGTTTTGATCTTTTGTAATAGGAGATGGTAAGATACACGCAATTGTGCCATTACCTACAAGATGATATTCAAAGAGACATATACACACATTTTAATGTTAGTCAAAAGGATATATGTACAAGATACACAATTCAAAGTTATTGATGATCCCTCATAGACAAACCTAAATATAGGATGAAGTAGGAGAAGTACCCAAAACCCTAATGTGTGATCTTGATGTATTGTGATGGTATGAGGTGATAGAGGAATCTTAGGGGCAAAAATTAGGATACAACAGCTGCCCTTATTTAAGTGTCTTCTATCCAGAGATGCAAAGGTTAAAATCTTTGTGTCGACGCTATTGAAGATACTCAAATATAAAACAAACCCTATTTTTGGCCCTAAGATGCCATGCAATGCTTATGATTATAAATGCAAATGAACAAATCCAAAAATGACACAAGATACCACTGGGGATGTAGTAAATAAAACCAGGATCAAAAGAAAAACCCGACCAGGAAAATAAATTACTGGTGAACAAAAGACTCGACTCTATTGCGGTAAAGCCCAAAGAGGAGATAAGGCGTCATCAACTCAAAGATTGAGGAGAGAATGTAAAGGATAAAAGTGATCGACAGATGGCTGTGAACTATCCACTCACTGAGGAGATAGCAAAAAAGTAACATCGACCCACCGGGGAAAGAAGTGGTAAGATAATACTGGTAAATACCAATATTAGGGTGGTAACAATTGATTGGCATCAGTACTTATGACTGGAAACAAACAGGCTTCTTCAGAGCAAAGTGAATCCCAATGACGAACTTTCTCTCACAATGAAGAGAGTACCATCCATCGAAAAAAGATCTCAGCAATGAACTATCTCCCACAATGACGATACTACCATTCATTAGAGTGACAAATATTGACAACAAACTATCTCCCATAATGACGAGGCTGCCATTCATTGGAGTAACAAAACTCAACAACAGACTACCTCCCATAATGACGAGGCTACCATTCATTGGAGTAACAAAACTCAACAACAAACTACCTCCCATAATGACGAGACTACCATTCATTGGAGTAACAAATATCAACAACAAACTACCTCCCATAATGACGAGGCTACCATTCACTGGAGTAACAAATCTCAACAACAAAATACCTCCCATAATGATGAGGCTACCGTTCATTGGAGTAACAAATCTCAACAACAAACTACCTCCCATAATAACAAGGCTACCATTCATTGGAGTAACAAATCTCAACAACAAACTACCTCCCATAATGACGAAGCTACCATTCACTGGAAAAAGATCTTTTCTGGCATTAACAGACTTACTGGGGAAGAAAAAGTTGCTCAAATAAAGATACCTTCCACTTGCTATTATGAGAAGGAATTGCAATAATGACTTCCTGGGGAAATAAATAGGACTTCCTGGGGAAATGTCAAAATATTCCGGATGAGGGGCTGGAGTATTCACGTGCAAAATAAATGCACATTCTCAAACTAGGGCTCGAAGCTTGCAAAAATCAAAACAATAATGTTGCCAGGGACCACAATTCAAACTAGAGATAAACCGGAATGGAACAGTCAACCAAAATAACACCTCATGAGAAATAAACTCAAAAGGGGACCATGTTCTATCCAAACAAAGAGCTGGACAGGAAAGTTGAAGCAAAAATCTTCCACGAGAGACAAACTCAGTGGGGAAATTGAAAGAATATACACTTTCTGCATAAGGCTGACATTCAATTGGAAAGAAGATAACATAACTATACAATTAGGGTAAATATTCCAACAAAAACAATAATGAATGCAAATGAGCAATGAATTTTAATTCAGTTATGCATGATGTATGTATGAATGTTATCAATGTTATCATGTATATGCTGACAAAACAGACACACAAACTGAGGATAACTAAAAGAAACTAACTTGGGTAGCATCAACACTCGGTTAAATCACATCCAGGATGAAAATTTCATAAGAAAGTAAGCACCAACTAAAGAAACAAGTTCCCATTTCATAGCTTAACTCCACTAGGAAGGAACATAATTCGAAAATAATCAAATCATAATAATAAATCAATATAGATATTTGGATATAACATCCTCCTCCAGACTTCACCGGGGAATATCACGCAGACTTCAATGGGGAAAACAAATGTTTCAAGGTCTATACTTCCACTAGGGATTGCGATATTGATTTCAATAGGGTAGATGAAAACCACATCGTCAAGATATCAACTAGGGATCTCGTATTGACTTCATTGTGGAGGGCAACACCACATCATCGAGGGAAACCCAAAATACATTCTTCAATACTGAGAGTGATGAGTGCACCAACTTCTTTGGGGAAAATCATGAAACCTCATGGGGATAACAACATTCAAAGAGAATCATTATCTCGGCTTTACTTGGGGATTTAAGAAGTCAAACATTACAGCAAGAAATCAAACTTATGGGGATCTTAAATCAAACCCAGCCATTTTGTCTTTTTACCTTAAAACATTTCTCAAAAGATTAGACTCTTGTCAATCCTTGTAGTGATGCGAGATACTATACTTCTACAATATGTAGTGAAGTGAGATATTTTCCACTTGGGTGTTGAGTGAGGCTTTGTTGATTTTAAAATCCAAGCTATATCCTCCACTTTGAGATGACGTAAATTCTACTTTCTCATAATCGTGGGTAGTAAGTATGTTCTTTCACTCAGATAAGACGATGATGTCTTATCTCTTAAAATTAACCAACAGACTTGTGTTTTTAAAATATTTAAAAGGTGAACTACGAGTACCCTGATCCCCTATTGCACAGAAGGTGGTATGTAGGCACTAAAGGTTCGCAACCGCGGCAGGTGCAAAAATTATAAAAAATATTTCTTTTCTCATCCCCACAATCTATTTTTATACAACTCTTATAGCCAAAATACACAGATTTTCAAAGAGATTCCTGCAGAGTACCATAGATGTTTAGGGTGCTAATACCTTCCCTTTGCATAACCAACCCCCGAAATTAGATTCTCTCCCTCTCTTTTGGGTTATTCGCTCTTTTCTCATTCCTTTGGAAACAATAAAGCACAATGGCTTTTATTTTGACCTGTGCGAGTTAAGTCAATCCAATGGCTTAGTCTTAACATTTCTACCGCTACAAAAAAAATGGCGACTTCACTGGGAAAATATTGACCTATTGTTGGTCTATACCTAAGTGGGTTGAGCCTATCTTTGTTTATTTGTGTATGTGCTATTATCTGTTGTATATTATATGTTGTATATTTGTTTGTCTAGATATTTCTGGTTTTCAGGGTGCTTGGTGATTTCTCATGAGGCCTATACCCGGACTTGGGCAAACTTAAGATAGGACGGGCAGTATAGTCATGTTAACTTTGAGGGAGTAATCCCAAAAAAAGGAGGCATGAGATCCCCCGCTCAATGGAGGCCCCTTTAACTGTAGTGTCGTTTATCGAGTAATCGGGAAGACGTGTTGCTTTCGACCTGGGAGCCTGCTGAAATTGAGAACCGTATAACCTTTAACCCATCTTGGCCTTTTAGGTGTAGTGCGGAAGCTATGATGGAGTAATCCGGAAATGATTGTCACGTGATATTATGCTCGGACAACTTTTTCAGTATAATATTACTAATTACCTAGTCAATCGGGATGTTGGTAATATCTGAAGGAAGGATGTAGACTCTGGGAACCTCTTAGAACCTTGTTCGGCAGGTGATAAACTTTTAGATCATACCATGTGGGTAGTACCTTCAACCTCATGCTCGTGACATTGAACCTATGAACTCTATGTTTGTGATCTTGTGTGTGATTGTTGCATCATGCATTCATGCACCCATGAGCATCCTTTAAATCATTTTGTTTCAAGGGACTTAAAAGTTGACTCTTTGCTAATATCTCAGATACTTTTTTACTGTGGATTCTGGAAAAAGAAAGACTAAGAAGTACAGTTTCAAAGATCCCTAGATAGATGAGTTGATGAGTCTGATTCTCGAGATAGAGAGTTTTACATATTTTCAGAGAAAGTATGGGTTAATTATTTTTCTTATAAAGCTCAGGATGAAGGAGGGTATTCTATCAACTTTGATCCAGTTCTATGATCCGATGTATCGATGTTTTACTTTCCCTGATTATAAATTGATGCCTACATTGGAAGAGTATTCTTATCTCTTGGGTTTACCTATTACCGATCATGTTCCTTTTACTGGTTTAAAGGGGGGGCCAAAATATCATGAGATTGCTGCTTTGATCCACTTGGAGAAGTCTGATGTTAAAGCCCACATGACTACCAAAGCAGGGATTAGAGGATTACCAGCTCAATTCTTGTTGGAGAAATCTTGCTATTTTGCTAGGATGAAGAGTATGGTTGCTTTTGAGGCCGTCTTTGCTCTACTTGCTTATGGGTTGTTCTTATTTCCCAATGTCGACAAGTTTGTGGATATCAATGCCATTAGGATCTTTATGATGGGGAATCTAGTCCCTACATTATTGGGTGATGCCTATTATTCTATTTATCTTTGGGATTCTTACCATGGAGGTATGATCATTTGATGCACGCTGATGTGTCTGCGATCGACCTAATGTCTAACGGTATCTTAACTGCAAGTGCACAGTCTATCGCGGTAGTAATAAAAGGATGTCGAACCCACAGGGACTTCATAATCACTCTAGTGTTGTAAAACAGGTTAGTTTAGCTAAGGAGGAAATTGTCACGTTGGTTTTTTTTAGAAGTTTAAAACTAAAGGGAAACTAAATTCAATTAAGGGAATTAATATTAAAGCGGTCGGAGTGTAATGATTTGAACCTATGCGAATTAAGTTGTACCTAAGCATATAAAAATATTTAACTTAATTGTTCTGTAGTACTTATCAGTTTAAAAACCCTCGATTCACACTCTCGTGGTCTTACCTCGGATCATACTCCTAAAGCCAAATGTCTGCTCTCGCTAGTCCATAAGTGTTTAGAAAGCATCTTTTTGAAAACTAAATAAGTCTAATTCGTTTTAAAGCGCTCTCGCTGTATTTAAATTGAATGCCTAACTTTAGCTATCCGGTTAAAACCTCACACTCTCGTGGTCTAGATTTCTCCCTATTTCACTTTATTTACTCTCGTAATAAAAAGCTTAATTTTTAATTATAAAAAGTCACGGCCAGAAATTAAGTTGATTAAGGTTTTAGCTTAGAAAAAACATTAATTTATTCGGTTATTTCATCACACCCCGACTACAGGTATTTAGCTACTCATAGTACTAGGAATTAAAAAGCAGGAAATAAATTCAGAAAACAATAGTGCATGCATCATAAATAAAGAATAAAAATATAACATAAATAAAATTTCAATTATATCAAATACAATAAAATCAAATACAATAAAAAACCTGAAAATCAATAAAATCCGAGATCCTTCTTCCACAAGCCGGCAAGATTGGAACGTCGGAATGAAAACTTAAATGGACGAAAATTCGGAAATAAAGTCGAGAATAAAAATTGGCAGAGCTTCCGCAAGGTTTTTGTGAACTAAACTCTCCCCCCTTTTTCTTTCTAAGTCTAAGCTATATATAGAGAAATAAAAGTACGGTTGGAAAAAATATCCGAGTTCCTAAATTCTTGGTTTTACTGAGAAAAATGAGGAGAAAGTGGCCTTGGAAGTTGGAGAGAATTTAGGCACGTATGCATGCTTTGCTTGACCACTTCATTCAGCTTTACCACGTTCTGTTGCTTGACCACGTTCAAAATTTGACAATTAAAAGCTTGTTACGGGCGTGGCTGGGGCGTTACGCTCATTTTTCATAAGCTAGCGCGTTACGGTCGTGGCAGGGGTGTGACGACCGTCACACTCTTCTGAAGCGTCTTACGGTCGTGGCAAGGGCGTGACGACCGTAACATCAACAAAAAATGGATTTCTTGACAGATTTATCTTTTCTCTTTGGTTTTGGCCGCAATCTCGCGCATTTCACGTTTCTTCTTAGTTTGAGCTGAGATATGTTGTACCTGCATAAAACCATACAGAACTCGGAATATTCGAGAGTTAATCGGGTAAATATGACATAAAACGGATAAATTTTATGGTAAATATATGATATGATTTCGCGTTATCAAATCCTCCCATACTTAAACCTTTGCTTGTCCTCAAGCAAATAGTCGTAAAAAATTGGAAAAGTGTTCGCTAGGCGCACGTGCACGACATACCTTTTGTTTTCAACATAAAACACAGGAAACCAATCGTCAGTCGGTCGATACTTGAGTAAAACGTCAGTGATATTGAAATGACACAATTGAGTCGTGTAATTCCATCTTAACAAACCGCTTAATCGTTTCGTCATATTTAAACCTCGATCCTCTCGTGCTTTTTCGCCCAGTTTCGTTCTGGCGCAATCACATTAAGCCCTTTAACTTTTCACGCGCGTAGTGGAGTAGCCGGTTAGTGACTTTGATCCTATTTCTGTTGCGGGGTCTGGTACACGGATGTGGTTACCCTGGATTTTTCCAAATTGGAGGTTGCGGGGGATCGAGCCGTAGCACGCCCTACCAAGTTCAGAACCAGATACCTCTGAACCAACCTTCAATGGACTTCTTCTCTTATACTTATGTCTCGTATGCGATCTTTGTCTTTTGGCACAAGATTTTCTTTGTTTAGCATCGAGATGAGAAGATTAGGCATCAAACACTTATATTCATCGGCTCCCCACGTGGTTTGTGTCCAGACGGTGCTGACTGCTAGTATAAACTACTAGGGGTTACTTCAGAACTTAAAAATCGAGGTGTACATATAACGTCTCGTTTAGACGGGTTGCATAAGTAGGATGTTCATGGTGTCATAGTCGTATTGATTTTGTTTACTCGTTCTCGTCTACCTAACTAGGTTTCCGTTTTAAGGCAGGTATGTCGAGCTATGCGAGCGGAGAAATTTTTGGTATGGCTTAAAATACGGGGAAAACTTGAAAAACTTGAAAATATCATAGAATAGCCATAAATTTACTGCAACATGAAGGAAATATAACGTCTCTCCCACACTATATCAGACATTGTCTCAATGGCGTGATATAAGTAAGGAAGGAATACAAATAGAAAACTGACGGAAAGGGAAATAAATGAAATACAAAAACAAAAGAAAACTACTGGTGGCCTCTGCCTCTGCTACGTATGCGGGAGCGTCGGGTAGGTGTGGCCTCGAGGTCGGTATCATGCGAGCCAAGAGCGGTGACGTCCATGCGTAAGGCGTTAAGCTCGGAGAAAACCTCGTCCAGCTTCTCGTTGACGTTGCGCTGGCCGCTCAGGATTTGGACGTTTTGTGCATGTAGAGTGTCATATTACTCCTGATGCTTTCTTTCAAGAGCTATAGCCATCTGATTTTGCTGATGGAGGGCTCTGAGGACGTCCTCCATAGTAAAAGGAGGTGGTGCAGAAGAGGACTCAGGAATGTCGGGAGCAGGTGTTTCGCGATCCAATTCCTCCTGGATCTCGTCAGTTGGAGCAGCTGGCTGGGCATCGTGCACGGGAGCATGGCCGTCAGGGGCATCAAATAGCCAATTGGCTCGGTTATGCGGATCGATACGGTCCCTGCAAGGCAAAACAATGTTAGAATAAACAACGTTACGGATCACTGGATGGAACCGACCGTCGTCCCGTTGGTAAATGAGATGAGCCGATTTGCAATGGTCTAAGGTAAGCAAGACCGGTGCTATGGAGGGCAGATGGGCAAGGGTGTCGCTATGATTCAGGGCCAATGCAATAGAAGTGACAAGCCCTTCGAAGTAGAAGGGTTTGCCGCCGCGAGTGCAAATAGAATGAATATGGGCCAAGAGGAATGGTGCGGCATTGATTTTCTGATTAGTAAACGCACATTGCATGAAGAACAGCTCTTTAGAGTTAAGCTTGTGGTTACTATCCCTTGCGAAAATGGTGTTGGATAAGATGCGATGGAAGTAGCGAATGGCGGGGTTATGGATTTGGGTAGCATTGAGGTGATCGTAGGAGTTAGCCCGATTGTTGGTCAAGCTATGACAAAGGTTGAAGGATTCCTCATGGAAGGTGTCAGGCACACGTAGGTGAGCGCCTTCATCAGTACAGAAGTCGAGTAGGCGACCGAATGCATTCTGTGAGAAGTCGTATTCGGTGCCGAAAATGCGGAACCTTACCACACCGGTAAGTTGATTTCTTGGACCATTCGGAGTGATGTAGCAAAATGAACTGAGGAACTCAAGGGTGAGATTCTCGTACGTTGGTTGGGGCTGGCTACATAGGGTCCAAAGGTTGACATTCTGTAGGAGGTGTTGGACACTTTCAAGTAACCCGAGGTCTCGGAGGCAGTCAATGTCGACGAACCTCGTGGGATGGATGCCTCGGCGTTGGAACTTCAGGAACCTCGTGCGCTGGGTTTCACCTGCTTCACCATCGCGTAAGTAGATGCCTGGGATTTGTTGGTTGATGTTTGCCATTTTAGAAAGCTAAAGTGTTAGAGATAGTGGGTTTGGGTTGTGGGATGGATTTTTTGAGGTATCGGTTGTGAGATGGAGATAATGATGGGGGAAAAATATTGGGAAGGATGAAACTTAATGGAGAATGAAGGTGACTTAATGGATGAAACTTAATGGGAAGGTTTTGAAATAGTGGAGAAGAGGGAAGGTTGCAGAAGAAGCGCTACTGTATGCTACAAGGGTCACTGATGTAACCCGTGTTACGGTCGTAACACAGGGATGACGATCGTAACACGCTAAAAGGCGTGTGGCGAGCGTAAGAGGGTTGTGACGGTCGTAATGATTGCAAAATGTGCAATTTCTTAACAGACTGTGTTGTATCAAGTCTGCAATATTCTATCTCTACACAAAGGCATTTCAATAGCAATATATATATTCAATGGTATACCAACAAATGCAAGCATATATATATTCCAAAATATAACAACATCCATCGATAAGAGTAAAGCCCGCAATTTATGGAAAGCATTATAATTTGTGCGGAGGAAACTAGCAAATGAGTATTAAATGACTGAAAATGTGATTTCGCAAATTTGCTTGTTCAACACCAGAAACTCAAAAACTACATAAAGATAAATTTGTTCTAAATTTAAAACGAAACTGAAAGTGTGCAAAAATGGGAAACTTCCTAGAAACAAAACGAAATGAAATATAAAACTGGAGCTGCCATTTGTGAATTCATCCAAGCTTTGCTTTTATGTCTTCGAGTGAATTATGAATGTGATAAAATTGCTCCACGGTTATATCAGTTAATCATAATAAAGTGTCAAACCGATGTTTCTTTTTGATAATTCCTCGAATTTTCTCTTTTGGTTTATACCCCTAAAGGTGGTTTCTAAGAAATTATGTGGCTTTGGTTCCATGGTTATTGTTAGGGAAACTAGTCAGAAGAGAAGGTAGAAGAGAAACAAAAACTTTTCAGAAATCCTGTGGCAATTAAAATTATTTTGAAATCAGCAGCAGTTTTATAGGAATTAGAACAAAGGAAATAAAATTTAAATGGGAATAAATGCAAAAATGAAATGTATAATAAATAAATAAATAAATAAATAAATAAAAACAAATAACAATTAACAAATAAGTGGGTTGCCTCCCACTTAGCACTTTGTTTAACGTCATAAGCCTGACGAACAGGAGTGCAAGCACTCATGGTGGTTCTTTCGGGGATGACTCCTCGGTTGAACTTTTAGTAGTTGTCATTTTCCATGGCCACTTATCAAGCCATCTCACATATCCCTCACCTTTTCTTTTCTTTCTTCTGTGTGGTGGTTCATTCTTCTGAACTTGTGGTGGTGGTTCTGGATCTATCCTAAGTATAAACTTTTCAAGTTTGGGCTTGGTGATTTCATCCACCACCTCAAAGGTTAACCTTACCTTCTTAACAGTAATTATATCCCTAGTTTCACGGTCCTCTAATTTCCTCTTTTTATGCAAGACTTTCAACAAGGGTGCATTAGTGTGGATATTTTCCAATACCTCCACATACATTTTAGATTTGGAGTCTATTTGAGCTTCCATAAAACTTTTCGAGAAAGGAAACAGTGGGGTATAGGGGTGAGGCATAACAATAGGTGCTCCCTTTTCTACCTCTTCTACGACCTCCCTTTTAGATGGTGTTGGAGGATTTTTCTCAATCTTTACTCTTTTCTCGTCTGAACTCTCCTCATCCACATCATCACTTTCCTCAACCTCATTATCGCTCTCCTCAACCTCATTATCGCTCTCCTTAGGATTTTCAACTTGTTTTTCACTAATGGTTGTTACAACATCCAATTTTTCCTCAGGGAAGGGTCCTAGAGGGTTTTGTTCAAGCTGGGAGATTTGGGTCTCTAAGGCTATGTTGTGGGTCGCGAGCGAGTCAACCGCAGTGGTCAGTTGCCTAAGGTTTTCACTGTTTTGAAGACTTTGTTTTCTAAACTCTTCGCTCTGGACAGTTTGTGTCTCTACAAAGTGCTCCATCAGAGATTCTAACCTAGAGTGAGTTAGCGTCGCATCGGAATCCTCCATTGATGTTTCAAAGTTGAAATCATGCAATTCTTCTGATTCTTCAAATTGAGTTAGAGTCGCATTTTGCGTTTCCGTAAAGCGCTTTGTCATCATCGATATTTCATTAAAATTTCCCATTAATATTTCGAGGTCGGATTTATAGGATACTTGCGTCTCCTCGAAATATTGGGTATAGTGATTGTAGGGGAAATTTGGTTGAGGATAAGTTTGGTTTGTGTGATACGGTGGGAGAACTGACTATGGTTTTGCGTTTGTATTCGCAAATGTTGCGGTTTAGCAAGAGTCGCCACCGACTTTTTATTTTATCCTAAGGAAAGGTTAAAAAGCACAGCAAAAACCTTTTGAGATGTTTTCTTGGGTTCGGGGAGTAGATTATAGAAAGGGAAGGTATTAGCACCCTTTCTATCCATGGTTATCCATGGGCTCTTAGTTACTTGCTTAGATCACTTGCCTTTTGCTTTCAATTGTTTGAAATGGTGCTTGAGTGTGTGGGTTTGAAAAATGTTTTGAAAAGAGGCCAATGTGGTGGCAACCTTTGTAATGATCCATGTGGGGATGTATACAAAGATGTATGTCTTTTGAAAAAAGTTTTCATTTGTTTTTGAAAATTGTTTTGAAAGTGGAGTGATGTGTGATTTTGAAATTAGGAAAGTGTTTTGTTTTGCAAGTTGATTCAAGTAACTAAGAGGTTATCTACTCCTAAATTTCTCAAAAGATTATTGCTATACTTTAACCCTTTTAACAAGTTTGCTCCACCATTGTATTTGGTGGGTAACCTTGTGTTAGGATGTGAAAGGGACAGGCGCGGGTCATCGTTTTAAACCATAATTGCAACGGCGTTAAATGTCTTTGGGCAATTTTCTTTAAGGGACTTGATCATTTGTTTTTGTTTGTTTTGAAAAGTTTTATCGAGGGACTATGATCATTCAAACTGTTTGTTTTGCCCAAAGAAGTTCAACATACAATATGGCCCATTTATTTGAAGGCAACAAGTGGAATACCCTAGGGGGTGCAAGTGTGATTTGTGTGTCCATTTTCATGCTTGTTTATCTTGTATTAGGTCTAAGTATTTTTTATCGTTTTTCGCATACAAACCCTAATTCTAACATGTTATCATTAGAAAGCAATAAAGTGCGAAATTAAAAATTACTAAGCTATTACAAAACCAAATATGGGAAGGGGGGTACAAAGGTTCAAATGGGGATATTGACAAGAATTTAAATCTAAATTATTACATCATTTGAATATTTGCAAGGTAAATAAATTGCATAATTAAATGGAAATTAAATAAATATGTGAAATGCAAAAAGAAAGTTTTTTATGTGTATGAGAAAATATTATTTATGTAAAAGAGAAAGGAAAATAAAAATGTATTATTTTTTGGAGTATTTTGAACTTAGGGTAAAAACCCTAATTTTAAAGAAAATGCATTATTATCTAATTTAATACAACTATTTATTTATTATTTATAAAAATAAAATAAAATGAAGTATATTATGGGGAAAAGTATTTTTGTATCAAATATTAATAAAAAATAAAAATTCAAGTATTTTTATATTTTTAACTTAAATATATTAATAGACATGTATATATATATATATATATATATATATATATATTAAACCCTAAATATGTATTATACACAAAATAAATATTTATTTAATATTTTAATAAAATAAATAAAAGAGTATTTTTTGTGTGAAATATTTTCAGAAAGTAAATAAAAATAAAAAGTGTATTTACACTATTTTCTATTTATTCTAATAATAGTACATATATATATTTATGTATAAACAAAGAAAATAAACAAATAAATATGCAATAAATGCAAAAAATGATGAAAAAAATATTTTTAATTTTTTAATGCCATGAGAAAAAATAAACAAAGTCAACCAAAAAAGAAAAAGTCAAAAATGTTAAGAAATGAACAAATGGGCTCAGGGGGGTGTGAATCAAAAAAGGTGGTGTGAAAAATGAAATAACACAGGCCCAGCCCACTGATCATTGTCTTCAACCTCCACCTTCAAACATTTGAAAAACGCGCGCCCCTGTTCCTCAATGTCTAACTCCTGATTCTTGGCTTTTCAGCAAAAACTCATAACACAAGAAATGTTCAGCATGAAGAGACGGTTTCAACCATATAAATAACTTGACCTATCTCTCTAAGATGAGGGAGAATTTCTCCTCCCCCAATTTCTGACCTAACTTTTCATCAATGTTCAGACATGAAATTCTCTAAGCACACGAAACATAAATGAAATCTAATCATATGAGCATGTTCAGGGCTATGATTGTGACATGTTTTCTTCAAAAACCTAAAGCTAACAATGCCTAATAAGAGAGATGGAACTCCATGAATATACCTGTTCAGTTGGAATCGAGCTTGGCAATGGAGGATGTTTCAGAGTGAAATGATGACTTGTATAGCTTCCTTGAAGTGTAAGGAAGCTTTTCCAATTCCTACTTTGTCTTGAAACTCCCTGAATCGAGCTAATGAACTCCAACTGCAAAACAGAAAATTAAAAATGGTGAAGTGGCTTGGAGGTGTTACAGGTCTGATTTTAGGACATGGTTAGCTTGCATATGTTGTAGGGAAGGTAGAGGAAAAGGTTTGGATCAAAATGCTCGAAGGGATTGGGAGTTTGCACTCAAACTGCAGGGGCTCCCCTGTTTGTACAGTTTTGAGGTGATTAGAGCAATGGGAGTGTTTCAGATGGCAAGGGCTCATGTGTTAGCTTGGATTTTGTCTATGGAATGTGTTTGATAGCTTTTGTGTTGTGTATGTAAGCTGAGATGAGAGATGGCATAAGTTATGGACTTTTCTTCTATCTTAAGCAACAAAAGCAAGTTGGTGGTTTTAGGTTAGTAGGGGGCCTCCTAATGTGCTGCATAATCTTCTCTTGATCAGAGCAACTTGTCCATAATCTTGTGCCAAGAGGATTTTGCTTGTACTTGCTTGGATTTCAAATTGACATAAAGCTAGCTTTTTACAAAAATGGATAAAGCACTTTATCTAGTTTAGGATTAATCCACTATGCAATGTTAGAACACAAAAAACATGGCCTCAACTCATTGAGTATGCATTAAATTATTGAGTATGAAATGGTTCAAGGACCTGTAATTAAGCATAAAGCAAACTGAATTCAAATTTGCAAGTTTGTGAACATGTTTGGATGAAGAACAAAAGTGGATTTTTGCCAACTTGTGAAATTCGAATCTCTCAAGTTATGAGGTTGTTTGATGAGTTCTTTGATATTTTGGAAAGCTTGGAATGTGTACTACAATCCATCTTTGAAATGCAAATCAAAATTCCAAGTGGAAGGGTATGAAAAGTGGCCTTGAAGTAGGGTAGAAAACCTTGTCAAAATAGGTCAAATTTCACTAAGTTAAAAGATGGTTTAGTGCCCTTATTCAAAAAATTATAACTTGAGATACAAGCTTCAAATGAGAAAACTTTGTGAATCAAAGTTGTATATTATGCAACAAGCTACAACTTTCATGTTTTGACTTTTGTTTGAATCCAAATGGATCATGGTGAAAATATGGGGCAAAGTTGGGAAAAAATTAGGGTTTTTCATAACTTAGAAAAATTCTAAGTTATGAAAAATTCCATTTTCAAACCCTAATTTGCATTTTGAGATTTCTTGGTGAACAAGTTTCATGATTTGGCATGTTTTGATGAAAAATGAATCTTGACTCTTGATTTTGACCAAAAAGTCAAAGTTTGACTTTTCAGTATACAGTAAAAATTGATCAATTGACTGGGAAATTCAACTGTCAATCTTGTGTACTTGGGATCTTTTGAGCTTGATGAACATGTCAAGATAATTCCAATGAGTCCTTGAGTCCATATGTGAGCTTGGTTTGCCATTGGCTAGGTCAAACAGTCAAAAATTGCCTTTGTGCAGTCAAAAACCTAAAAATGACCATTTTGCCCTTTTGATGATCTGATCAAATTTCTTGGGGAATTGTGATCCAAACTTGATCAAATGGTCCATATGAGTTCATAATGTTGATGTGGATCAAATTTCATGAGGTTTGACTGTCAATTGGCCACAGTTGACTTTTTCCCCAATACAGCTGATTTCTAGGTCAACTGTCCAATTGACTGGGTAAAACTTGGAATCAAGACTTGAAACTTGGCATGGGTAAACTGGGGAGTCCAACATGAAGCATGAAAGTCATCTTAGGCTTTTTAGGTCAAAACATCCTTAGGCAAACACAAACCCTAATTTTGAGTCCACAGTGCAAGGAGAAGTCTTGAGCAGAGGAAACCCTAACTGTATCTTGATCTTCAAAGGTCTTGTGATGAGAAAATGTTGAGGAAATGGGAGGGAAAATTTTGGGGTACAACAGTTGCCCCTGTTCAATCTTCTTGAACCTGAAGAGTTAGATTGGCAAGTTTGCTTTTCGTGACTCGAGGGTAAAAGGAGATTGGACACTAGAGTGCCCGGAAATTTGCACTCGCATGTTGAGGTATCAGCAATGTGATGTCAGGAATGGGCTTACGGATGCCATTTGGAGAGGTGGTGGATAGGGAGATGGGCTTATAGATGCCATCTGGAGATGTGACAGAACTTTGTCGGGAATGGGCTTATAGATGCCATTTGGAAGTGTCGATCACATAAGAGATTCCTTAGCGAGGACTTGTGTATTTGAGAAAGACGGATGTTTTCCTAGCTTGTTACAGGTGTTTGATCTTCAATTTCCTCATGCAGATATGCCCTGGCTAGATACAGGTATCGAATCTAAAATTGGTTGCTCACAGATATGCCCTGGCTGGATACAGGAATCGAACCTGGAAACAGTCGTTTAATAGATGTTCCCTGGCTGGATACAGGAATCGAATCTTCGAACTCTTCAGACGTGCCCTGGCTAGATACAGGAGTCGAATCTTCGAACTCTTCAGACGTGCCCTGGCTAGATACAGGAGTCGAGTCTGGAAACGTGGTCAACAGATATGCCCTGGCTGGATACAGGAATCGAATCTGGAGCTGTTGTAGTTGATAGATGTGCCCTGGCTGGATACAGGAGTCGAGTCTGGAAACGTGGTCAACAGATATGCCCTGGCTAGATACAGGAATCGAATCTGGAGCTGTTGTAGTTGATAGATGTGCCCTGGCTGGATACAGGAATCGAATCTTCGAACTCTTCAGACGTGCCCTGGCTAGATACAGGAGTCGAGTCTGGAAACGTGGTCAACAGATATGCCCTGGCTGGATACAGGAATCGAATCTGGAGCTGTGACAGTTGAAGGTAGTCGTTTTTGAGATTGTCTTTTTCCTGAAAAGGCAAAAACGTAAGTTGTATGCAATGTCATGATGTATGATATGCATGATATCGTGATGTTCAACATGAGATGTTGTATGCGTTTCATCATGTATGTAAGCAAGATGTATGAAAATGTGAAATGTTTATGAGTGTAATTTCATCTTAGGAAAATAAATCCTTGACGAACGGCCGGGAAGCTGCTCTGTGGAAGAGATACTTGGCCGAAGTTTGATGGGAGGCCTGCTGAGGACTTTAACGATGGATTCCGCTGAGGATAACGATGATAAACTCCGCTGAGGAACTCCAAAGATAAACTCTGCTTGGGAATACCAAAGATAGACTTCGCTGGGGATTTGAAGGAACTTTGCCGAGAGCGGTCTTCCGTGGCTTTTAGCTAAGGATAACCCAGTTATAAGTCCTTGTGAGGAAATAACTCTAAATAAAACTCGGGCGAGATGTCCGTGCTTCGCCGGGGATAAGCTTGCAGAATCTACTGGGGATGAGCTTTAAGACCTGTCGGGGAATGTTGGGTCCTTTCAGGATCGACGGGGAGCCAACTTTGCTTGGGGAAAGTACTACTGAACCTTGTTTTACCCTGCGGGGCGTTGAGATGATTTGGCCACATTCTTCAGTTGAACCTACCTTGGTGCCTTGGCGGACAAAACAACCAGACTGCATTAAACAACTCCACATTGCCCCTGTCTTTGATGTCACCTGTAATTAATCTCTTGTTTCATATGCAAACATTTATGAATCAGCAGTTTAATGTCAAATGCATATATCAAAAATGAACATTGGACGTTCTTCGCAAGACAAAACAAAAAAGGAAAACAAGGGTAATTTGTATGGACAAGTGAATTTGTATTGATTTAAACTTTGCCTGTGAATAAGCGTTTTTGTACAAGAGACTGACATCCTAGTAAGAGGACATCGCCAAATAGTATAGAGTTTACAATTTGAAAAAAAGGAAACAAAAACAGCTATGTGAACAATCCCACTGGGTTCCAACTCTGCTATCGCCTTTATGTCTTCGAACGTCTCATCGCTTTGCTGCCCAATTTTGAAGATGAAGCTGATTGGTCAATGCCGCAATCTGAGCCAGATAGTTGATGCCGAATTCCGGATGCGAAGTGATCCAATGAGACATAGTGTTACGCTTGTATCCCTAACTTTTGCCTGGACCGCCCTTTCGGGTTTTCAGTCCACCGGGATACCCATTTTTGCCCAAGCCGCCTTTTCAGGTTTTCGACTTGCCGGGTGTACAGCTTTTTATTCATTTCATCCCTTATTTTTGCCCGAACCCTTTTGGTTCGCCGGGAAGCCCTTATTTTTGCCTAGGCATGTCAACCTAGCGGGTCTTTTATTTATGCGTAGTATTTTTTCACTATGTCTGCATTGGCGGGGTGAGGAAGGTCGTCACCATCCATGGTGGTTAGGATCATGGCTCCTCCTGAGAACACACGCTTAACCACGAATGGCCCTTCGTAAGTAGGGGTCCATTTGCCCCGGGGATCACTTTGAGGAAGAATGATGCGCTTGATTACCAGGTCCCCGACTTGATACTCTTGCGGTCTGACTTTCTTGTTAAATGCCCTGATCATCCGTTTCTGATACGTTTGACCATGACAGATAGCAGTGAGCCTCTTTTCGTCAATCAGATTTAATTGATCAAGTCGAGTCTGGATCCAGTCATCTTCATTCAAGTCTGCATCCTTCATTATCCGGAGAGAGGGTATCTGGATTTCGATTGGCAAGACTGCCTCCATGCCATAGACCAAGGAGAAGGGAGTTGCCCCGGTTGATGTCCTTGCTGAGGTGCGGTACCCATGAAGAGCGAACGGTAACATCTCGTGCCAATCTTTATAGGTCACTGTCATCTTCTGCACAATTTTCTTGATATTTTTATTGGCTGCCTCTACAGCCCCATTCATCTTCGGCCGGTAGGGAGAAGAATTGTGGTGCTGTATCTTGAATTGTTCACAGAGTTCAGTGATCATTTTGTTATTGAGATTGGTACCATTGTCCGTAATGATTCTTTCCGGGACTCCGTACCGACAGATCAGATTATGCCGGATGAAACGTGCCACGACGCCCTTGGTTACTGTGGCATAGGAAGCTGCCTCAACCCACTTCGTGAAGTAATCGATCGCCACCAAGATGAAGCGATGCCCGTTGGATGCCGTCGGTCGGATCTCACCGATCATATCGATGCCCCACATTGCGAAAGGCCAAGGTGCCGTCAGGACATTCAAAGGAACTAGAGGGATATGCACCTTGTCAGCATAGATCTGGCACTTATGACAAGTTCGGGAGTGCTGGTAACAATCGGCTTCCATTGTGGACCAGAAATATCCTGCCCGAAGGATTTTCTTAGCCATGGTGTGTCCACTGGAATGTGTTCCAAATGTACCTTCATGCAGTTCCATCATGATTTTCTCCGCTTCAGCCTTATCCACACAACGCAGCAGAGTCGAATCATGATTCCGTTTGTAGAGAATGTCGTTGCTGAGGAAGAATTTTGCAGCAAACCTTCTCATGAACTTCTTATCATTGACGGATGCACCTTCAGGGTATTCCTGAGCTTCCAAGTACCTCTTTACCTCGTGATACCAGGGTTTCTCAGTGACCTTCTCAACCTCGAGCTCGCAGCAGTATGCCGGTTCATCCAACTTCCAGATTATGATTCGGGGAGCCTCATTGTCCCATTTAACTTTGAACATTGAAGACATCGTGGCTAGTGCGTCCGCTAGCTGATTCTCCTCTCTGGGGAAATGCTCAAAAGTTATCTCTTCAAAGTGGGGAAGCAAGGTCGACACATACTCCTTGTAAGGAATAAGATTCGGGTGTTTCGTATCCCACTCGCCCTTGATCTGATTGATCACGAGAGCGGAATATCCGAAGACACTTAGGAATTTTATCCTTAAGTCGATTGCAGCTTGTAAACCCATGATACATGCCTCATATTCTGCCATATTGTTGGTGCAGCTGAAACATAATCGGGCGGTGAGGGGAGTATGAGTTCCTTTGGGAGATATGATTACAGCGCCGACGCCGTTACCCAAAGCATTGGAGGCTCCATCAAAATGCATAGACCATCGGGATCCTTCCTCAGGTCCTTCATCCGGTCCAGGCACTTCACAGTCAGTTACCACCATGATGTCTTCGTCCGGAAAATCAAAGTTCAATGATTGGTAATCGTCCACAGGTTGGTGTGCCAAATGATCGGCCAGTACACTTCCCTTAATTGCTTTATGAGTTGTATACTGGATATCATATTCTGTTAAGATCATTTGCCATCTCGCTATTCTTCCAGACAGAGCGGGCTTTTCAAATATGTACTTGATGGGATCCATCCTTGAAATCAATAAAGTAGTGTGAGTCAGCATATACTGTCTCAGCCGGCGAGCAACCCATACAAGAGCGCAGCAAGTTTTCTCAAGCAGTGAGTAACGGGACTCACAGTCGGTAAACTTTTTGCTCAAGTAATAAATAGCGTGCTCTTTTCGGCCAGACTCGTCATGCTGCCCCAGCACACACCCCATTGAATTATCAAGCACTGTTAAGTATAGTATCAGAGGTCTTCCTTCCACCGGTGGCATAAGAATGGGTGGCTCTTGGAGATATTCCTTTATCCTTTCAAAGGCGGCCTGACATTCATCATTCCAGCGTACCACTTGATCTTTCTTCAGTAATTTAAAGATTGGCTCACAAGTAGCAGTTAGATGTGAGATGAATCGGGCAATGTAATTCAGTCGTCCTAGGAAACCTCTGACTTCTTTTTCTGTTTTTGGAGTCGACATCTCTTGAATAGCTTTAACCTTGGCAGGGTCCACCTGGATACCTTTATCACTTACAATGAAACCTAGCAATTTTCCGGACCTCACCCCAAAGGTGCATTTGTTGGGATTCAACCTCAGCTTGTATAACTTGAGTCGATCAAACAACTTCTTCATATGGTCAAGGTGCTCCTCCTCAGTTTGAGACCTTGCAATCATGTCATCAACGTATACCTCAATCTCATGATGGATCATATCATGAAATAAAGCAACCATGGCACGTTGATAGGTTGCCCCAGCATTTTTCAATCCGAATGGCATGACCTTATAACAGAAGGTGCCCCACTGAGTCACGAAGGTAGTCTTCTCCATATCCTCTGGAGCCATCTTAATCTGATTATACCCTGAAAAACCATCCATGAAGGAGAACACCTTGTGTTGAGCTGTATTGTCAACAAGGACATCGATGTGAGGTAGGGGGAAGTCATCCTTGGGGCTGGCCCTGTTCAAATCCCTGTAGTCGACACACATTCTAACTTTACCGTCCTTCTTCGGTACTGGCACCACATTGGCAACCCACTGAGGGTAAGAAGTCACTGCGAGGAACCCGGCATCAAACTGCTTCATAACCTCGGCCTTGATCTTTTCAGACATCTCTGGACGCATCCGTCGAACTTTCTGCTTTACCGGAGGGCAATCTTCCTTGGTTGGCAGGTGGTGAACTACAATGTCGGCGTCCAAACCAGGCATATCTTCATAGGACCAAGCAAAAATCTCCATGTAGTCTTGCAGCATCTGGATCAATCGTTGCTTCACGCTGAGCTCTAGATTGGCACCAATCTTGACCTCTTTCCTATCTGTCTCAGTACCCAAGTTAATCGTCTCCACAGGCTCTTCATGTGGTTGAATAGCCCTCTCTTCCTGAAGTAGCAGTCTCGCAAGTTCACCAGGCACTTCGCAATCATCTTCACCTTCGTCTTCGGCCAAGTTGATCGGATTTTCGAAGTCATAACTGGCGGTAGCAGAGCTGTTACCAGTGAGATCCAGAGTGGATTGAAACCTGTATAAGTGAGTGTGTGTAAATATAGCTGTTTTGCAATATATATAACACAGAAAAGAAAAGAGCGCAAGATTTGAAATGCAACAGACGTCCAATGTTTTGATTGATGATATATGAAAATGTCATACAAAAAGCCCTCACAAATGGAGCTACGATGCCCCGGGTAGGACACCGAGCCAACAAAGTTTTAACGTATTGTTTGTTACAAATTTGGAAATCAAAAGAAATTAATTACTGCGTGACAAATGTGATAGGGGTAAAATCCTTCGTCGTCCAGTTGCTTGGTCCATTGCTGGTAGTTGGGTAGATCCAACTGTCAAACTCTGCTTCCTCTACATCCTCTTCGATAGCATTCACCCTTGAGCTGGAAATAAACACCGGAGCCTTTCCGATCTTCTCTTTGCGCACCGCCTTCTGAGCCTCTGCAGTAAAGCCTAGCCCAAACTTGTCGTTCTTCTGAGTGAAGTCAGGAAGCTGACCCCAGTGTGCACAATTGCCTTTCTGTACCACAGCCCGGGCATCCCTTAGGGAAGCCATCTTCAAGGAATCATTCTCTTCGGCCATTGTCTCTGCAGCTGCTGAAATTGGATGCACCTCCTCGAAATGCTGGAAGGGGGTTTCAATAAACTCTCCGTCCATCTCGATGTACCTGAAGGAATTCAAATGGCTCACCATATACTCCTCTTCTCCTTGCACAGTGACGATCTTCCCCCTGACGGGATACTTCAGCTTCTGGTGCAAGGTGGAGGTCACTGCCCCAGCTTTATGGATCCAAGGTCGACCCAACAGACAAGAGTACGATGGACGTATATCCATCACGTAAAAGGTAGAGTCAAACACTTGAGAGCCCACACGAATAGGGATGTTAACCTCTCCATGAACCATCCTTTTGGAACCGTCAAAGGCCCTGACGATGATATTGCTGGGTTTCAACTCCAGGCCTTCATAATCCAGACGATCTAAAGCCTTTTTCGGTAGAACATTCAAGGAAGAACCAGTATCCACTAATACATGTGCCAGAGTAGTGCCCTTGCATTCAATAGAGACATGCAGGGCATCATTGTGGTCTCTCCCTTTCGAGGTCAGGTCAGCATCTGAAAAACCCAAGCCGTTGTCCGCCGTTAGATTCGCTATGCAATCAGTGAACTGGACTACAGACGTCTCCTGCGGCACATAGGCCGTCTTGAGAAATGAGATCAAGGCCTTAGCATGGGCCTCGGAGCATAGCAATAAGGAGAGCAGGGAGATCTTGGAGGGTGTATGCCCCAACTGCTCGACAACATTAAAATCACTCTTCTTTATTATTTTCAGAATCTCCTCCATTTCTTGTCGGGAGGCCTCAACATTTATGGGTGTTGGTGCCTCCATCCAGGCAGGCTTTTCTTCAATCCCTTTGCCCCGAGTATTTGATGACTCGGCAGCAGGGGAAACAACTTGATCAGCAACAGGACCAGGTAAACTTGTAGGTTTTATGAGGAGGGGTTTTCGAATAGCGGGCGGTGCAATGTCAGGCGAGAAGAGCCTGCCACTGCGGGTGACCTTGGCTGGACCAGTGATATCACAGATACTGGAACTAGCGTCGAATTCTTGTTTGATTCCATTTACATACACGTCTGCCCCATAATGCCAGGGGACAGCTTTATCAGACACGTAGGAGAGGGGCCCCAGAACAGTAATGATCACAGGCGCAACTGTCATGATTTGAATAGGCTTCTTCGGGGGAGCCTTGATTGGATTTTTGAAGATAGTAATCACAGAAACTTCTCTCATCGGAACCAAATGAACATCAGTCTTTTTGAATAGAATTTCCTTGTTATCCATTAGGCCTTGGATGCCTAACCTCAGCAAGGGACAATCAGATAGGGAAACAGCACAGAATAGGCAACCTTCACCGCAACCCGGAAATAAACCGGCCCGCAGTAGGTTCTTCTTAACAGTCTTCAGAGGGGTGACAACTTCATTTACCGAAACAGCGTACATTTCTTCTTCGATGGCATTTACTCTATGCTGGGGCATAGGAGCAGTTACAACATTTGGTCTCTCCGGCGCTTCAAACTGAATTTCCTTTGCGTCGATCAGATCTTGCACTTTGTTTCTCAAGGCCCAGCAATCATCAGTAGTGTGCCCGAGACTATCAGAATGATAAGCACACCGGGCATTTGGGTTATATTTAGGAGACGCAGTGTTGACGACCTTAGGAGCTTCTTTGAGGGTCACCAGGTTGGTGGATAACAGTTGGGGTAAAATTTGAGATAATGTCATACTTAGTCGGGTATACTGCCTCTTGGGCCTTTCGCTTCTTTGTTGATTGTACTGCTGAGGAGCAGCAACAGGTTTGGAGATGACCAAAGCATTGACGGCTTGGCGACTTTCGGGCTTGACTTGTCTTCTAGGACCATAGACGGCACTTGCTTCTTTCTTAAATGGCCTCTTCTCAGCGCTTGTAGAGGCAGCCTTCTGTATCTTGCCTGACCTGATGCCAGCTTCAATTCTTTCTCCCGTTAATATCAAATCTGTAAACCCAACGGAGGAGTTACCAACCAAATGATTGAAAAACGGACCAGACAACGTCCCCAGAAACATATCAACCAGCTCTCGATCAGTCAATGGAGGCTGCACCCTGCCAGCCAAATCTCTCCATTTTTGAGCGTACTCTTTGAACCCTTCACCCGTTCCTAGAGACATACCCTGAAGTTGGGTACGCGTAGGAGCGAGATCAGAATTGTATTGGTATTTTCTGTAGAATGCGGTTGCCAAATCCTCCCAGTGTCGGATGCTAGCTCCATCCAATTGGTAAAACCATTCGAGCTGTGACCCCGAAAGGCTATCTTGGAAGAAGTGAATCCAGAGGTTCTTATCCGCCGTGTAAGGTTGGATTTTCCTTACGTACGACCTTAGATGTAGCTTTGGGCAGGAGACCCCATCATACTTGGCGAAGGCAGGCGCCTTAAACTTGTGTGGAATGACTACCCCAGAAGATAACCCCAAATCTCCGAAATCCAGTCCTGGCACGTTCTGAATTTCCATGGCGCTCAAACGGTCCTCCAATTGCTTGTATCTGTCAGCAGCAGGTGGGTATTGTTCGTCGTTATAGTCTGTCTCGTTGTCGGAGACTGCGGGACTAGGAGCTCCTCCCCCTTGGGGACTGTTTTTCTCAGCAGAAGAAGTGGTTGGATCAGCTTCGTTGTGGAGTGTGTTCCCAAATCTGCGTCCGGTGTTGAACAATGCAGTCCTCTTTTCCTTCTTCTTCTTCAGGAGTAGAGTCTTCAACTCTTGCTGACCTTGGGCTAGGCTTAGGACCATTTCTTGAAACTGTGCACTTTGGGCCTGAAGGGCCTTGATTGCTTGCTCACTGGAGGACTCTGGATTCATGATGACTGTTCACACAAACAGCGAAGAAAATTAAGCAACCTGTGAAATAGGGTACCTGCTATGCATATGGTGCAATGGAATGCGTATGTATGCAATGCATTCAAGGATTTAGAATATTCAAAATTTGTTGTAGACAAAAAGGAACGCACATTATATTAATAAGGAGAAATTTGTTAATACATAAATGCCCCATGGGCCAAATATTACAAAATGACTCCTTAAGGTAAAAAGACATTGCGCATCCTCTTTGGCGCGATGTAGGTGTTGAGATTCCTTTCCTCGTGCAGCAGGCGGGTGAGCTCCAGGACCTTCTTTTCACTAGCATGCAGACTGGTCTCAAGAGAATTCCGTTCTTCCTTAAGCTGGACCCAGCTCTTCTGCATTTCTTCCCAGGAGGTGGGCATGTCAGGATGTTGAATGGTGTGGGACACCTCTCCTTCCAAGACTGGTTCTTTGATCACCGGTAGCATGTGAGGATAAGGCATCACTAACTTCTGGGAGCGGGCTCGTACCCACTTGAGATAAGGTTCCAACGGGATGGAGTTCCGGTGCCCCAATGTCTTGTTGTCTATCCTACTTGGCATCCTCCAAGCTCTGATAAATCTCTGACGAAGTCCTTGAGTATCGTTATCGAAGTCAAAAACTATGCCAGGAATTAGCATGTCATGAGGGCCATCCCTCCGAGCATAACCAAACTGTCTCCAAGCCAGGCATGGGTTGTAGGTAATACCTCCTTTGATTCCAAATAAAGGAACATTAGGGTACTCCCCGCAACGATCAATGATAGTGATGTCTTCCCTGGACCTAGGACACCAATGTATATCTGCATGCGTGAGAGTCATTAACCGTTGTGACCATCTCAAACCCCGCTCGTTCTTCAAAACTGATTGTGGAAGGTGCGAAATAAACCACCTTCCCAGGAGAGGAGTGCAACACAAAAGGACACCCCTTCTTCTCATGGTTCGAGTGTAACATGAGTGAAGGATGTCCCCCAGCAGTGTAGGTATAGGATTCCTAGTCATAAAGATCTGGACAGCACTGATATCAATAAGTTGATCTGGGTTAGGGAACAACACCAAACCATAGACAAGGAGGGCCATAACTTCTTCAAAAGCTCGTAGGTCAAGAGAGTTCCAACATTCTTGAGCCTTTTCAAACAGAAATCTGGCTAAGAACCCTTTGATACCACTTCTAACTTCCCAATGTCCCTTGAGGTCAGATGCCTGTAGGTGCAAGGCTTTAGCAATCTCTTCAAGCTTGGGTTCCTCTTCCGTACCGTTGTAGGGTAGTTGATCAAGGATAGGGACCTTCAGAAGTCGGGAGAACTCTTCCAATGTAGGCACCAACTGATAATCCGGAAAAGTGAAGCAGTGATGCAGAGGGTCAAAGAATTGGAACAGGACCTTTATCAAGTCCTCCTCAATGTTGGTGTTAACCAAGCTGATGAGTCTTCCATGTCTCTCACTGAATGAAGAGCCCTCGGGAATCCTGGACAGAAGTTCCTTAAGTTGAGGAGGGATCTTTACAAGGCTAATCTGAATTGTCTTTCTGCGAGCAGTTTCCATGTCCTATAAAACAAGAACAAATATGAAGATTCGAAACCCTTGAAATGGTTAGTCAATGCTCATGATGTTTGTATGATGTAATGATGTGATGATTAAATACACTATAAACATTCACAGAGGCAAACATGGTAAGGCACACAAGTCACACAAGCCCTTAGAGTTTAGGCCGGCATGGGGTCTGGGTATTACCCTCTTGAAGTTTGGTGGGCTCAACCTGTCCTATCAAAAGTAACCGGGTTCTAAAGGTCCCAATATCACTGGATTGCTTTCATTGTTCATCGTTTCGATTTAGCCACTGAACTGGCGACCGAAATATTCCAGGAAAGCAACCCTCAATTGAGTGTAGTATCGAGTATCAACCAACCTCGGACTGCACCAAAGTCAGTTATCTCACTACCCTAAAAAGGCCAAGATGGTTCAATTAAGGTTCCTAAGGTCGGTTGATGCTTCACGACACCACGCGGCGGCCCCGTACTCTCCTTGACTGAACTCAAGGGTTACCGGTACACACCAAAGTGCCACATCAACGTAGCAGACTGTTTCAACCATGTCGGTATACCCCGCACAGTTCCCTCACAGCCTTGTTGCTACTTTCTAAGAAGGTATCCCCAGATCCGGGTTAGGATCTATAAAACTCCGATACAAAGCCCACAAATGTAAAAGCAAACAAGACAATCAATTGAAAACAAAGGTGATCTAAACCCTAAGGTTACTCCACTTTTAAGTTTAGTCCCCAGCAGAGTCGCCAGTTCTGTGATACGGTGGGAGAACTGACTATGGTTTTGCGTTTGTATTCGCAAATGTTGCGGTTTAGCAAGAGTCGCCACCGACTTTTTATTTTATCCTAAGGAAAGGTTAAAAAGCACAGCAAAAACCTTTTGAGATGTTTTCTTGGGTTCGGGGAGTAGATTATAGAAAGGGAAGGTATTAGCACCCTTTCTATCCATGGTTATCCATGGGCTCTTAGTTACTTGCTTAGATCACTTGCCTTTTGCTTTCAATTGTTTGAAATGGTGCTTGAGTGTGTGGGTTTGAAAAATGTTTTGAAAAGAGGCCAATGTGGTGGCAACCTTTGTAATGATCCATGTGGGGATGTATACAAAGATGTATGTCTTTTGAAAAAAGTTTTCATTTGTTTTTGAAAATTGTTTTGAAAGTGGAGTGATGTGTGATTTTGAAATTAGGCAAGTGTTTTGTTTTGCAAGTTGATTCAAGTAACTAAGAGGTTATCTACTCCTAAATTTCTCAAAAGATTATTGCTATACTTTAACCCTTTTAACAAGTTTGCTCCACCATTGTATTTGGTGGGTAACCTTGTGTTAGGATGTGAAAGGGACAGGCGCGGGTCATCGTTTTAAACCATAATTGCAACGGCGTTAAATGTCTTTGGGCAATTTTCTTTAAGGGACTTGATCATTTGTTTTTGTTTGTTTTGAAAAGTTTTATCGAGGGACTATGATCATTCAAACTGTTTGTTTTGCCCAAAGAAGTTCAACATACAATATGGCCCATTTATTTGAAGGCAACAAGTGGAATACCCTAGGGGGTGCAAGTGTGATTTGTGTGTCCATTTTCATGCTTGTTTATCTTGTATTAGGTCTAAGTATTTTTTATCGTTTTTCGCATACAAACCCTAATTCTAACATGTTATCATTAGAAAGCAATAAAGTGCGAAATTAAAAATTACTAAGCTATTACAAAACCAAATATGGGAAGGGGGTACAAAGGTTCAAATGGGGATATTGACAAGAATTTAAATCTAAATTATTACATCATTTGAATATTTGCAAGGTAAATAAATTGCATAATTAAATGGAAATTAAATAAATATGTGAAATGCAAAAAGAAAGTTTTTTATGTGTATGAGAAAATATTATTTATGTAAAAGAGAAAGGAAAATAAAAATGTATTATTTTTTGGAGTATTTTGAACTTAGGGTAAAAACCCTAATTTTAAAGAAAATGCATTATTATCTAATTTAATACAACTATTTATTTATTATTTATAAAAATAAAATAAAATGAAGTATATTATGGGGAAAAGTATTTTTGTATCAAATATTAATAAAAAATAAAAATTCAAGTATTTTTATATTTTTAACTTAAATATATTAATAGACATGTATATATATATATTAAACCCTAAATATGTATTATACACAAAATAAATATTTATTTAATATTTTAATAAAATAAATAAAAGAGTATTTTTTGTGTGAAATATTTTCAGAAAGTAAATAAAAATAAAAAGTGTATTTACACTATTTTCTATTTATTCTAATAATAGTACATATATATATTTATGTATAAACAAAGAAAATAAACAAATAAATATGCAATAAATGCAAAAAATGATGAAAAAAATATTTTTAATTTTTTAATGCCATGAGAAAAAATAAACAAAGTCAACCAAAAAAGAAAAAGTCAAAAATGTTAAGAAATGAACAAATGGGCTCAGGGGGGTGTGAATCAAAAAAGGTGGTGTGAAAAATGAAATAACACAGGCCCAGCCCACTGATCATTGTCTTCAACCTCCAGCTTCAAACATTTGAAAAACGCGCGCCCCTGTTCCTCAATGTCTAACTCCTGATTCTTGGCTTTTCAGCAAAAACTCATAACACAAGAAATGTTCAGCATGAAGAGACGGTTTCAACCATATAAATAACTTGACCTATCTCTCTAAGATGAGGGAGAATTTCTCCTCCCCCAATTTCTGACCTAACTTTTCATCAATGTTCAGACATGAAATTCTCTAAGCACACGAAACATAAATGAAATCTAATCATATGAGCATGTTCAGGGCTATGATTGTGACATGTTTTCTTCAAAAACCTAAAGCTAACAATGCCTAATAAGAGAGATGGAACTCCATGAATATACCTGTTCAGTTGGAATCGAGCTTGGCAATGGAGGATGTTTCAGAGTGAAATGATGACTTGTATAGCTTCCTTGAAGTGTAAGGAAGCTTTTCCAATTCCTACTTTGTCTTGAAACTCCCTGAATCGAGCTAATGAACTCCAACTGCAAAACAGAAAATTAAAAATGGTGAAGTGGCTTGGAGGTGTTACAGGTCTGATTTTAGGACATGGTTAGCTTGCATATGTTGTAGGGAAGGTAGAGGAAAAGGTTTGGATCAAAATGCTCGAAGGGATTGGGAGTTTGCACTCAAACTGCAGGGGCTCCCCTGTTTGTACAGTTTTGAAGTGATTAGAGCAATGGGAGTGTTTCAGATGGCAAGGGCTCGTGTGTTAGCTTGGATTTTGTCTATGGAATGTGTTTGATAGCTTTTGTGTTGTGTATGTAAGCTGAGATGAGAGATGGCATAAGTTATGGACTTTTCTTCTATCTTAAGCAACAAAAGCAAGTTGGTGGTTTTAGGTTAGTAGGGGGCCTCCTAATGTGCTGCATAATCTTCTCTTGATCAGAGCAACTTGTCCATAATCTTGTGCCAAGAGGATTTTGCTTGTACTTGCTTGGATTTCAAATTGACATAAAGCTAGCTTTTTACAAAAATGGATAAAGCACTTTATCTAGTTTAGGATTAATCCACTATGCAATGTTAGAACACAAAAAACATGGCCTCAACTCATTGAGTATGCATTAAATTATTGAGTATGGAATGGTTCAAGGACCTGTAATTAAGCATAAAGCAAACTGAATTCAAATTTGCAAGTTTGTGAACATGTTTGGATGAAGAACAAAAGTGGATTTTTGCCAACTTGTGAAATTCGAATCTCTCAAGTTATGAGGTTGTTTGATGAGTTCTTGGACATTTTGGAAAGCTTGGAATGTGTACTACAATCCATCTTTGAAATGCAAATCAAAATTCCAAGTGGAAGGGTATGAAAAGTGGCCTTGAAGTAGGGTAGAAAACCTTGTCAAAATAGGTCAAATTTCACTAAGTTAAAAGATGGTTTAGTGCCCTTATTCAAAAAATTATAACTTGAGATACAAGCTTCAAATGAGAAAACTTTGTGAATCAAAGATGTAGATTATGCAACAATCTACAACTTTCATGTTTTGACTTTTGTTTGAATCCAAATGGATCATGGTGAAAAGATGGGTCAAAGTTGGGAAAAAATTAGGGTTTTTCATAACTTAGAAAAATTCTAAGTTATGAAAAATTCCATTTTCAAACCCTAATTTTCATTTTGAGATTTCTTGGTGAACAAGTTTCATGATTTGGCATGTTTTGATGAAAAATGAATCTTGACTCTTGATTTTGACCAAAAAGTCAAAGTTTGACTTTTCAGTATACAGTCAAAATTGATCAATTGACTGGGAAATTCAACTGTGAATCTTGTGTACTTGGGATCTTTTGAGCTTGATGAACATGTCAAGATAATTACAATGAGTCCTTGAGTCCATATGTGAGCTTGGTTTGCCATTGGCTAGGTCAAACAGTCAAAAATTGCCTTTGTGCAGTCAAAAACCTAAAAATGACCATTTTGCCCTTTTGATGATCTGATCAAATTTCTTGGGGAATTGTGATCCAAACTTGATCAAATGGTCCATATGAGTTCATAATGTTGATGTGGATCAAATTTCATGAGGTTTGACTGTCAATTGGCCACAGTTGACTTTTTCCCCAATACAGCTGATTTCTAGGTCAACTGTCCAATTGACTGGGTAAAACTTGGAATCAAGACTTGAAACTTGGCATGGGTAAACTGGGGAGTCCAACATGAAGCATGAAAGTCATCTTAGGCTTTTTAGGTTAAAACATCCTTAGGCAAACACAAACCCTAATTTTGAGTCCACAGTGCAAGGAGAAGTCTTGAGCAGAGGAAACCCTAACTGTATCTTGATCTTCAAAGGTCTTGTGATGAGAAAATGTTGAGGAAATGGGAGGTCAAATTTTGGGGTACAACAGTTGGAATTATAATATTCTTGTGATTCCTCAAGACATTGGGATTGGTGGTTGGAAAGGTAATTCGGGTGAGAATGAGTCTGTGATGCATTGAAATTCTCCAATAGTATTTCGAGGTCGGATTTATGGGATCCTTGTGATTCCTCGAAATACTCAGAGTGGGGGTTGTAGAAATAATTTGGGTGATACATAGTAATTGGGACAAGATTCGTAGATGCAAAGACTCGTTTTGAGAACGAGTGTTTAGCATACAACATAGGGAAATATAAAAAGTTGCTTTAGTCTAGACAACGTTGTTTTCAGATTACACTAGTGACTAAACTAAAGTCCCCGGAAACGGCGCCAAAAACTTGATATGTCTGCGATCGACCTAATGTCTAACGGTATCTTAATTGCAAGTGCACAGTCTATCGCGGTAGTAATAAAAGGATGTCGAACCCACAGGGACTTCGTAATCACTCTAGTGTTGTAAAACAGGTTAGTTTAGCTAAGGCGGAAATTGTCACGTTGGTTTTTTTTAGAAGTTTAAAACTAAAGGGAAACTAAATTCAATTAAGGGAATTAATATTAAAGCGGTCGGAGTGTAATGATTTGAACCTATGCGAATTAAGTTGTACCTAAGCATATAAAAATATTTAACTTAATTGTTCTGTAGTACTTATCAGTTTAAAAACCCTCGATTCACACTCTCGTGGTCTTACCTCGGATCATACTCCTAAAGCCAAATGTCTGCTCTCGCTAGTCCATAAGTGTTTAGAAAGCATCTTTTTGAAAACTAAATAAGTCTAATTCGTTTTAAAGTGCTCTCACTGTATTTAAATCGAATGCCTAACTTTAGCTATCCGGTTAAAACCTCACACTCTCGTGGTCTTGATTTCTCCCTATTTCACTTTCTTTACTCTCGTAATAAAAAGCTTAATTTTTAATTATAAAAAGTCACGGCCAGAAATTAAGTTGATTAAGGTTTTAGCTTAGAAAAAACATTAATTTATTCGGTTATTTCATCACACCCCGACTACGGGTATTTAGCTACTCATAGTACTAGGAATTAAAAAGCAGGAAATAAATTCAGAAAACAATAGTGCATGCATCATAAATAAAGAATAAAAATATAACATAAATAAAATTTCAATTATATCAAATACAATAAAATCAAATACAATAAAAAACCTGAAAAGCAATAAAATCCGAGATCCTTCTTCCACAAGCCGGCAAGATTGGAACGTCGGAATGAAAACTTAAATGGACGAAAATTCTGAAATAAAGTCAAGAATAAAAATTGGCAGAGCTTCCGCAAGGTTTTTGTGAACTAAACTCTCCCCCCTTTTTCTTTCTAAGTCTAAGCTATATATAGAGAAATAAAAGTACGGTTGGAAAAAATATCCGAGTTCCTAAATTCTTGGTTTTACTGAGAAAAATGAGGAAAAAGTGGCCTTGCAAGTTGGAGAGAATTTAGGCACGTATGCATGCTTTGCTTGACCACTTCATTCAACTTTACCACATTCTGTTGCTTGACCACGTTCAAAATTTGACAATTAAAAGCTTGTTACGGGCGTGGCTGGGGCGTTACGCTCATTTTTCATAAGCTAGCGCGTTACGGTCGTGGCAGGGGTGTGACGACCGTCACACTCTTCTGAAGCGTCTTACGGTCGTGGCAAGGGCGTGGCGACCGTAACATCAGCAAAAAATGGATTTCTTGACATATTTATCTTTTCTCTTTGGTTTTGGCCGCAATCTCGCGCATTTCACGTTTCTTCTTAGTTTGAGCTGAGATATGTTGTACCTGCATAAAACCATACAGAACTCGGAATATTTGAGAGTTAATCGGGTAAATATGACATAAAACGGATAAATTTTATGGTAAATATATGATATGATTTCGCGTTATCACACGCCTTTGTTGTATCAGTGGTGTATTTCTCACTTACCTAGGTTTGATGCTTTCTGGGATGTCAGGAAGGAACCTTGTTGGACTCCAAAGATTATGGCCCTCACTCATTCAGATATTATTTGGTATCATCGAGCTTACTATGACGTAAAAAATTTCTATAGTTGTGGTAGTTTCCCCAATGTACCTCTTCTTGGTACAAAGGGAGGAATTAACTACAATCCTGTTCTTGCACGACGACAACTTAGATATCCAATGAGGGATAAACCAAATAGTGTTCATCTAAGTGGTTTCTTCCTTAAATAGGGAGAGGTTCATAAGGAAGCTAAAGAGGATATTGCAAAGGTTTGGCGTCATATTCACAGGAAGAGTAGGAAGGACTTGGGACCTAGAGGGGTTGTCTCTTTGAAGCCTTATCTTCAGTGGGTTCAAGCAAGAGCCATCCAGTTGAAGATGTCGTATTCCCATGAAGCACCCATTCCTGGTATGTTTATGAAGACCACTCCTCCCCTATTGGATGATGTGGAAGAGTTTCAGCTTGCTCTAGTCAAGATGCAGTCGAAAAAGGAGGCTTCGAAGAATAAGTGTCAAACTTTAGAGGTGTCCTACCAAGTAGACCTGAAGGAGAAAGATGATCTGATTGAGATTCTCGAGAGTCGTTCTATAGAGATGATGGAGAGGCAAGAGGATTTATTTTCCTCTAGAGCTCAGTCAAGACTTAGTTACTCACTTCCCGACTCTGATGATTGGAAAGAGGTCGTCAACCGGTACGCAGAAGAAAACAAGCAATTGGAGGCTCAGATTGCAAAACTCACAGGGAAATGTCAGTCTGTGGAGTGATCTTCATCAGCTTTGCTTTCTTAGGATCTTAGATTTTTATCTTATCTTGTACTTGGGATTATTGAAACTTGTACTAAAAAGTTGTAATCCGTTTTGAAGTTATTATAATGAGATTTTCAGTATTTCAAATATGTTAGTACTTTAATATTTGCAAATTGTCTATAAATCTTTGAGTTCCTTGAACTATTAATAATAAAATAAATCCTGCGCATTGCATATCATGCATCATATTTTACACACTTCTTGCATTTCTATTCATATCCAGGTGTCTTACTGTGCTTCTTTACTTTATTCAGCAAGTTGTCTCACTAGTACAATACTCGGGCCAATTTCAGAAGGAAGATGGATAATTTAGAACAAGAGAATCACAAGTTACACGAAGAAGTTACTGCTCTGAAGGTTGGTATAGCCAATCTCACTGCTTTAATGGAATCGTTGGTGGCTGCTCAGAATCAACCACCACTTGCTCAACCTCAACAGACAACGGTTACTTCTGAAGCTCCGACAATTCCTATTTTTCTTACTCCAGTTACTGTTGTTCAGAATCGTATGCCTCAGGGTTATCCGTAGGGAATGTCAGAGAACTTCATGCCAGAAGGTTATAATCAAGATGCTTAGGTTGCTCCATTTGCTCAGACTGCTGTTGTTTCTGCACCTCCTGTGGTGCATGTTACTCCTATGTCTAGAAAAGAGATCCACTATATTGCACCTCCTTCGGTGAATGCTATGCCATTTGTGAATGATGAAGCTTATCGACCTATTCCTCCACCAATTGAAATCTTGGGTTTCTATGATTGAATGGATGATTTTCAGGATCAGATTGATAAGATGCAGAAAGAGTTAAAGGCCATCAAAGGAAAAGAATTGTTTGGGCAGAATGTGAATGATATGCGTTTGGTTCCAAATGTGAAAATACCTGTGAAATTCAAAGTATCGAAATTAGAGAAGTATAAAGGCAATACTTGTCCTCGTGCTCACCTAGTGATGTATGTAAGAAGGATGCCCACTCACACCAATGATCAGCACCTATTAATTCACTTTTTTCAAGACAGATTGACTGGTGCAGCATTGAAATGGTACATGAGCATGGGTAGTGCCAATGTTCATACTTTCAATGACCTGGGTGAAGGACTTATTAGATAGTACAAATATAATATGGACATGGCACCTAATCGTGATCAACTCAGGGCAATGGTCCAGAAGGACAAAGAGTCATTTAAGGAATATACACAAAGATGGCGTGAAGTAGTCGCCCAAGTGATCCCTCCAATGGAAGAAAAAGAGACGGAGAAGATTTTTCTGAAGACTCTTGGTGCTTTCTATTACGAAAGAATGGTGGCGAGTGTGCCAAGTGATTTTACCGAGATTGTGGGCATGGGTGTTCATTTGAAAGAAGCTGTAAGAGAGGGTCGCTTGACAAGAAATGAAAATTTTGGCAGTACGAAGAAATCATCATATGGGTTTGCTAAAAAGAAATAAGGAGAGACAAATGTTGTTATTAAAGAGAGAATGGTTAATCCTCCTAGAAGAAATCATCAGTGCCACCAACAGGTTGCTTCGGTAACTCTAGTTGTCAATACGGCTCCGACCATAGTGGCTTATCAAATACCAGCCCCTCGGGGAAATCAAGGGCAAAATCAGAGGAGAGAGCATTTTGACTCTATCCCCATGAGCTATGCAGAGTTACTCCCAGCATTGATTCATAAAAGTTGGTCCAGACCAGGCCACCCCCTGCTATACCATCACCTTTGCCTTGGTATTATAAGGCAGATCAGACGTGTGCTTTTCATCAGGGAGCACCAGGGCATAATGTGGAAAATTGTTATCCTCTGAAATCAGAGGTACAAAAGATGGTGAGATCTGGCCTTTTATCCTTTAAACATGTCGTCCCTAATGTAAAAGATAATCCTTTGCCAAAACATAGAGGAGTAAATTCTATCAACATGGTTGCTGGTTGTCTAGGGGATTTCTGGATCTTTGATATCAACTTGGTTAGGGGAGATTTAGTAAAGATGCATGCTGACCTCTGTAAGTTTAGTTACTATACGCATGACCATGATGGTTGTCGTATTTGTAGTATGAATATACAAGGGTGTGACAAGATAAAGGTTGATCTTCAGGAAATGATGGATGAAGGCCTCATTCATATAATCAGGCCTAGGGCAGAATACGAGGAAGAAGTGAAGATGGTCTTTGGATGTCTTGGAGAATTCCGGATCTTTGACGTGAACCATATGAATGATGATTTGGTGTAAATGGACGCCACCTTCTGCCACATGGAAGGTCAAGTAGAACACCATTATGGATCTTGTCGGGTTTGCTGCAGAGACTCTCGTGGTTGTGCCATTGTGAGAAGAGGTATTCAATTGTTATTGGATAATGGTACTATCAAGGTTTCAGGCTATAGATATGATTTCAATGTGATCAATGTGATTGAAGATTGTTTGGCTGAGACTGTGTGGGATCATGAATATGCTTCTACGAATGAATTCTTTTCCTCATACAAAGATATGTTCTCCAGCAATGATTCTGTGATGACCAAATATTCTAAAGAAGGTGTGAATGTTATTGTTCCGTGTTTCAATTATCCCTCCCCTATCGAGGTTGAATTCTGTAGCAATCCAGTTGTTGCTCCAGTAGTGATTTGCTTGTCGGGCCTTGTTCCTTACAAATCAGACAAAGTCGTACCGTACAAATACAATGCTACAATTCTAGAGGATGGTATGGAAGTTCCCATCCAACCTTTGTCTAATATCGAGAATATTTCTGAGGCCAGTAGAGTGACCCGTAGTGGTCGTGTGTTCGCACCTGTTATTCGAGGGAATATTAGTGTCGATAAAAAGGTTATCGAAAGTTGAAACTAAGAAAGCAGTAGGAGAATCCAGTGGTGTTACTATGGAAAAAAGATGTGGATGATATATTGAAGATTATCAAAATGAGAGACTACAAAATCGTAGATCAATTATTGCAAACACCATCAAGGATATCTATTTTGGCCTTGCTGATGAATTATTTTGCCCATAGAGAATCTTTAATGAGAGTGTTGGATCAAGCCTTCGTGGAAAGTGATACGTCATTGGACCAATTCAGCGGTGTGGTAGGGAATATTACGTCCTATAATAACCTAAGCTTATGTGATGATGAATTTCCTAGCGAGGGAAGGAATCACAATTTGGCTCTCCATATATCCATGAACTGTAAGAACGATTCATTGTCAAATATGTTGATTGATAATGGGTCTTCCTTTAATGTCATACCGAGGAGCACGCAGATGAAGTTGAAGTATCGAGGATCTCCCATGCACCCAAGTAGCATAATTGTAAAAGATTTCGATGGATCAAGGAAGTTTGTTATTGGGGAAGTGGATTTTCCTATTCACACAGGCCTACACTTGTTTCAGATTACTTTCCAAGTTATGGGTATTGTGCCCGCTTACCGCTGTTTACTGGGACGACCATGGATACACGAGACAGGGGCTGTCACTTCAACTTTGCACCAAAAGCTAAAGTTCGTGCATGAAGGAAAAGTGGTTATCATAAATGGAGAGTAAGTATTGTTAATATCTCAGTTATCCTCTTTCAGTGTCGTGGAAGCGGATGAAGTTGTTATTGGAACTCAGTTCCAAGCTTTATTCATTGATAATGTAAGGGATAATGATAATTCTATGGCTTCATTCAAAGATGCTCGGCAGGTTGTGCGTAATGGCTCTAGTAAAGTATGGTGGCAGATTATTGATCCTCCAGTGAAAAAGAATAGGGCTGGTTTGGGATTTGCTACGAAGAATGATAAAGGTGAGAACATGAAGCTGAAATCTATGTTGGGCAGGTATCAGGATATTTTCCATAACGGAGGTTATCTTCATCCAACTGTTTCTAGGATCAATTCTATTGTGGAAGATGAAGAAGAGCGGGAAATGCCAAATTATGTGACGCATGGAGTCAAAGTCCAGAACTAGGCCACTATTGATGTTCCCTCTTGCATCCATGTCTCAAAGTAATTTATTTTTGTTAATCTTTTCAAAAATCTTTCACTCTGCCCAAGGTGAAAGTTGATTTCGTATGGGCTTATCTGTTTGCTTTGATCATTAAAATCATTAATAAAAATTGTCTTTGATTCTCAAATTGTGTTTTTATTTTCTGCCTTTTCTTGGAAAATTAGTAATCAGAAAAAACCCTTTTGGAATAAATAATAACTATAAATAAATCTACATAATCACTTGATATATGTGTCAGTTTCTAAAAGCAATCATAAATCATATGTGCAGATTAATTAAAAAACTTGTTGAATACAATGACCCTGCATCCTCTCCCAACTTTGAATATCCGGTGTATGTGGCCGAAGAAGAAGAATATGATGAAATTACAGAAGAGGTTTCACGGTTGCTCGAGCGCGAGGAAAATGCCATTCATCCGTATAAAGAGCCGTTGGAGACAATTAATTTGGGTTCAGAGGAAGATCCGAAGGAAGTCAAGATTGGAGCATTGTTGCATGCTGACGTAAAGAGCAAGTTGATTGAATTATTGAAAGAGTATGTAGACTTCTTTGCTTGGTCATACCAAGATATGTCGGGTTTGGATACGAATATTATGGAGCATCATTTGCCACTAAATCCAGAGTTCCCGCCAGTCAAGCAAAAATTGCGAAGAACTCACCCAGATATGGCAGTAAAAATTAAAGAAGAAGACTCAAAGCATATTAATGTCGGTTTTCTTGTGACATCAGTGTACCCTCAATGGTTACCAATATTGTCCCAGTACCAAAAAAATGCGGAAAAGTTCGCATGTGCGTTGATTATAGAGATTTAAATAAAGCTAGTCCAAAAGATGATTTTCCACTACTGCATATTGATATGTTGGTTGATAGTACAGCAAAATTCAAAGTATTCTCGTTCATGGACGGATTTTTCGGATATAATCAAATCAGAATGGCTCTTGAGGACATGGAAAAAACAACGTTTATCACATCCTGGGGAACATTTTGTTATAGAGTGATGCCCTTCGGGTTAAAGAACGCTGGTGCAACGTACATGAGGGCTATGACAACCCTATTCCATGATATGATGCACGAGGACATTGAGGTATATGTTAATGATATGATTGCTAAATCTCAGACTGAAGAAGGGAATATAGAAGATTTATTGAAATTGTTTCAGCATTTGAGGAAGTATCGTCTCCGCTTGAATCCAAATAAATGCACCTTCAATGTCTGATCAGGGAAGTTATTAGGTTTCATTGTCAGCCAAACAGGAATTGAAGTTGATCCTAATAAAGTCAAAGAAATTCAAGAAATGTCTTCACCAAGGACTGAAAAGCAAGTTAGAGGCTTCCTTGGGCGTCTGAATTACATTTCCAATCCTAATGCCTCTAGTTGAAGGAATACCTCTGATTATGTACTTAACTGTATTCGAAAATTCAATGGGGTGTGTGTTGGGCCAACATGATGAGTCTGGTCGAAAAGAGGATGCAATATACTACCTTAGCAAAAAGTTTACCGACTGTGAAACTAGATATTCACTGCTCGAGAAAACTTGTTGTGCTTTGGCATGGGCTGCTCGCTGACTAAGACAATATATGTTGACTCATACTACTCTCTTGATTTCTAAGATGGATCCCATCAAATACATCTTTGAGAAGCCAGCTCTCTCCGGATGAATAGCCAGATGGAAAATGATTTTGACTGAATATGATATCAAGTACACTACACAAAAAGGAATCAAAGGAAGTGTACTGGAGGATCACTTGGCGCATCAAGCTGTAGATGACTACCAATCTATGAAATTTGAATTCCCATGGTGAGAATATCATGTTGATAACCAATTATGAAAAGCCTGGACCGTATGAAGGACCAGAACGAGAATCCCGATGGACTATGGTTTTTGATGGAGCTTCCAACTCTCTTGGTAACGGAATTGGTGTTGTGATCATTTCTCCCGAAGGTTGCCATACCCCTTTCACTGCTACACTTTGCTTCCATTATACCAACAATGTGGCTGAGTATGAGGCGTGCATCTTGGGTCTTAAAGATTCTATTGACCTAAGAATCAAATTCTTGAGTGTATATGGAGACTCAGCTTTGGTCACCAGTCGAGTTAAAGGAGAATGGGATACGAAACATCCAAATCTTATCCCTTACAAAGAGCTTGTGTTAACCTTGATCCCGTACTTTGAGGAGGTCACCTTTGAACATATCCTGAGGGAAGGAAATCAGTTGGCAGATGCCTTAGCAACTATGTCATCTATGTTCAAGGTCAATTGAGACAACGAAGCTCCCAGAATTACTATCGAAAGATTTGACGAACCAGCGCACTACTATGAGATTGACACTGATGGTATAGAGGAGAAACCTTGGTTTCATGAGGTGAAAAGATATCTCGAAGCTGAAGAATACCCTAAGGGAGCTTCAATCAATGACAAGAAATTCCTGTGAAGGTTCTCAGCCAAGTTCTTCCTAAGCAATGGGATTTTGTACAAGCTCAACCACGATTCAACTCTGCTCTGTTGTATGGACAAGAAGGAAGCGGAGAAGATTATAGAGGATATGCATGAAGGTATCTTCAAAACTCACTCTAGTGTACACACTATGGCCAATAAGATTTTGAGGGCTAGTTATTATTGGTTGGCTATGGAAACTGATTGTCACCACCATTCGAGGACTTGCCATAAGTGGCAGATCTATGGTGATAAGGTTCACGTGCCACCAGTTCCTTTAAATGTCATGACTTCACCTTGGCCATTTGCAATGTGGGGCATTGACATGATTGGGGAAATCAAGCCCACTGCCTCTAATGGGCATTGTTTCATCCTCGTCGCTATTGACTACTTCACTGAATGGGTCGAAGCGGCTTCATTCGCCTTAGTTACCAAGAATGTTGTAGCTCGGTTTATCAAGCATAACCTCATCTGTCGACACGGCATCCCTGAAAGGATTATCACTAACAATGGTACCAACCTCAACAATGCTATGATCACTGAACTCTGCATGCAGTTTATAATTAAGCATCACAACTCTTCTCCATACAGACCTAAGATGAATGACATAGTGGAAGCGGCCAACAGGAACATAAAGAAGATTATGCAAAAGATGGTGGTGACCTATAAAGACTGGCATGAGATGGTGTCATTTCTCTTCATGGCTACCGTACCTCGGCACAAACATCAACTGGGGAAACCCCGTTCTCTTTAGTTTATGGCATGGAAGTCGTCCTGCCTGTCGAAGTTCATATTCCTTCCTTGAGGATTATGAAAGAAGCAGACTTAGGCGAGGATGAATGGATCTAGACTAGGTTGGATCAATTAAATCTGATTGATGAAAAGAGACTGGATGTTATTTTTCATGGTCAAATGTATCAAAAACATATGATCAAGGCATTTAACAAGAAGATCAAGCCTCGAGTATACCAGGTTAGCGACTTGGTAATAAAGTGCATCATTCTACCACAAGGCGATCCCAGGGGAAAATGGACTCCCACATACGAAGGGCCATTTGTAGTCAAGAAAGTATTCTCTGGCGGTGTTATGATGTTAACCACTATGGTCTGCAAGGATTTCCCGCACCCGGTGAACGTAAACATAGTCAAAAAATACTACGCATAAGTACGACCCGCTAGGTTGAAATACCTAGGCAAAAATAAGGGCATTCTGGAAAACCATAAAGGTTTGCGCAAAAATTAGGGATATATATAAAAGATGGTACACCCGGCAAGTCGAAAACCTGAGAGGGCGGCTTGGGCAGAAAAGGATATCCTGGTGGACTAAAAACGCGAAAGGGAGATCCAAACAAAAGTTAAGGATCAAAGCGTACGACTATGTCCCGTTGGATCACTACAGCCTACTTTATTACCAAGGTCAAAAGTTCAAATGGTACAAGATCAGTTCAATCAACTTTTTCTTATAGAAAAGGATGAGATGTTCGAAGACATAGGGGCAATAGCAAAGTTGGAACCCGATGAGATCACTTCCACATTACTATATATATATTTATTTATTTATTTTTACTTTGTATTCTTTTCATTTCACGACGACTTCCTCTTACTAGGATTTTTGTCTCTTTATACAAAAATGCTTTTTTATAGGTAAATTATCAATACAAATATACTTTGAAGTGTAAACTTTTTTTGTTTTTCTGTTTTGATTGCAAAAACGTCTAATGACTAAAATTGAATGAACATATGTATATAAACATGATTATCTATTAACAAATGTACGTATGAGAACAGGAATAAGCACTTACTCCAGGAGCCAGGGTAACACTCCCACTCATAAATCCCCACAGAGAAAATCCATACATTCTCACAAATTCTTTTTCGAAGTTCCAATTAACATATCTCTTGGAAATTCTCTTCCCCAGCCAATTTTGGTCTTCCAAAAACTGGAAAAGAAACCTTGAAAAAGTTCTACCCCAGAAGAATTCATTTCCCCAGTAAGGTCGCCAAAATAATTTTCTCAACAGGATTTATTTCCTCAATGGATTACAATCTCCCCAGCTTGAGTCTATTCCTCCGACTACTACAAATTACTGACAAAACTCCTCTTCCCCAATAGAGTTGTCACTATCCCCCGAAAGTTGCTGCAAAGCCTGGATTTCAACCAGATACCAGTCAACTATCTCCCCAGACAAATCAGAAGTTTAAACATCTCTTTTATCCCCAGTCATGGCATATAAGGACTAAATTCCCCAGTAGAGCAACAAACAACTAATGTTCCTAAACTCTACTCCCCAAACAGAAATCAGTACATCCCCAGTGGAGTTTCTTTAAACAAATCAACAAAAATCCCCAGCAGAAGCCTTCTAGACAAAATTAAAGATACACTTACTCTTCATCCTCAGCAACAGTCAGGGATTTATTTTCCCAGACAAGGATACATTTCAACAACATTCATACATCATGACATATGCATACGAAACATATAGCACGGTCTCATTTATTTTGAGAACATCATTACACAATGCATGCATCATAACATTTCATACAACTAACTCTTTAACTTTTCATGAAAGAGAAATCAAGAGATGAGTATCATTAATTATCTACATAATCAAACAAATTTCTCCAGAGACTAAAATCTGGAAAGTATTTCCATCGAAGACTTGCTCAGGAAGTCATTTTGAAGAATTTATCTCTGAAACAAAATCAAGCTTGAATTCTTTCTAGTATTTATTGAAGTAGTAGTCGTCATAGATTCCTTCATTACCTGTTGAAGTAGTAATCGTTAAAGATTCCTTCATTACCTGTTGAAGTAGTAGTCTTCAGAGATTCCTTCATTACATGTTGAAGTAGTAGTCATCACGAATTCCTTCGTCGCCTGTTGAAGTAGTAGTCGTCAGAGATTCCTTCATTTCCTGTTGAAGTAGTAGTCATCACAGATTCCTTAATTACTTGTTGAAGTAGTAGTCATCACAGATTCTTTCATTACCTGTTGAAGTAGTAGTCGTCGCAGATTCCTTCATTACCTGTTGAAGTAGTAGTCGTCAGAGATTCCTTCATTACCTGTTGAAGTAGTAGTCGTCATAATTCCTTCATTACTTGTTGAAGTAGTAGTCGTCGCAGATTCCTTCATTACCTGTTGAAGTAGTAGTAGTTAGAATTCCTTCATTACCTATTGAAGTAGTAGTCGTCGCAGATTCCTTCATTACCTATTGAAGTAGTAGTCGCCAGAGATTCCTTCATTACCTGTTGAAGTAGTAGTCGTCATAATTCCTTTATTACTTGTTAAAGTAGTAGTCGTCACAGATTTCTTCATCACTTATTGAAGTAGTAGTCGCATGGAGACTCTTTTTCCAAAAAAATCAAGTCAAGCATTAGACCTACCAACAGTCACCCTTGGATGGCATCTATAATCCCATCCCCGTTAACTCTTTATCACCTCTCTAAATGGCATCTTTAAGCCCATTCTCGACACAATCAACCAACAGCATTACTCCGTGCACCAGCGAGTGCAAATTTCTGGGCACTCTAGTGTTCAATCATCTTCCACCTTCAAGTAATGAATGGTGAATTGATCAATCTAACTTTTCAGGTTTAAGAAGATTGAACAAGGGCAATTGTTGTACCCCAAAATTTTCCCTCCTTTTTCTCAAGACATTTCTCACAAATATTTTGAATGGCTCAAGTTTACACAAGTGTTAACTAGGTCAAACCACCTCCTAAACACTGAGGCTTCAAATTAGGGTTTTCATTTTCACAGGGACAATTGGACTTTTAATGCCTCAAATTACTTCCATGGTTCATTATAGACCTCCAAGAATACTCATGCCAAGTTTCAAGTCGTATATCACAATTTTGCTCAATCAATTGATTAGATGACTGAAAATCACTATATTGGGTAAAAAGTCAATTGTGGTCAACTTACAGTCAAAATTCAAGATGTTTTGGACAATATCAACATTTTTAATTAATAGTCATCAATTGATCAAACTTGGATCATAATTCCTCAAGAAAAGTGTTCAAATCATCAAAGGGGCAAAATGGTCAAAATTATGGTTTTGACTGAGAATGACTGATCAGTGACTTTTGACCTAGTACATGACCTAATAACCTGAAGCATGATCTCAAGGGTTCAAACACAACATGTTGACATAATTTTATGGTTCAAAATATTTCTCAAGATCAAATAATTGATAGTTGAAATTTGGTCAACTGATGAAAAAGTCAATTGATACACCAAGAGTCAAACTTTGACTTTTTGGTCAAAATTAAGTTTCAAAAGTAAATATCCATCAAGACATTCAAAAATATGAAGATTCATCATCATAGAATCAAGAAAGTCAAAATTCAATATAAAAAGTCAAACTTTTCAAGACTTAGAAAATTTTCTAAGTGTTTTAAACCTTGATAATTTCACTACTTCTTGACCTTTTTTCACCAAGATGCAAGATGATTCAAAGAAAACTTTCAACATGAAAGTTGTAGATCTTGATGAATTATACAACTTTGTATTACATGGTTGATGTATAAAAAATGCTTAGATTATAAGATATAAGCCCATGAAGTCATGATATTTTCATAAAACACTTAGTGAAAATTTTGACAAGTTTAGGCAGATTTTGACCTAACTTCTTGGCCAATTTTCACCTAGTTCCAAGTTGATTTTGTCAAAATGGTAAACATGAAGGTTTTAGATAATGTTTCAAACTTTCCAAAATTTCCAATAACTTTAAGAGGTCATGCTTGAGAAAATAGAATCGAAGACAAGAAGTTAGGCATCCATTCTTGAATTACAAGTCATTTTTGTGATGAACACTTGACCAAAACCCTAGCCTATGCTGCATAATCTTAATTTTAAGGCTTCTAACTTGTGTTTCACTCTATAATTAATTGATTACACAACTGTTAGAGCTTTTATCCAAGCATTTGAGCCATTATCCAAGTTGCATTTCCATTTATGGCACAAAGGTAACACTTCTATTTTGGAAAAGCAAGCTTTATTGCAAAAGTCAATGCATTGAGCTTCTAACTTATTCCTTATGCACACACTAAACCTATAATATAAAAATAAGTATGTTTAAAGTGCTCAATAACTCTACAAGCCTTGTACTTCACATTGGAACAAGATGTTTCAAGCTTGCTTCAAAAACAAGCCAAAAATCCATAACATGTGATCTTTCTTTTTTGATAATTTCAAACATACAAACCTCTTGCCTATAAATAGAGGTCATCTTTGCAAGTTAACACACTAAATTACAATCCTTGAAACTCCCTCAAACTCCCTCAAACCATAAATTTCTCTAAAAACACCATTGTTGTGTCATTTCTGCCTTTGAACATCCATCTCACAATCTCCTCGTGCATTTTCCATTTTCATCAATCACCAAGATTCTAATACACATATAGATACAATATAAACACATACAAGACAAGTGTAACACCATTTCCATCATCTTCCATTTTCAAAAATAGTTGCTTGCAGGTTGACTTCTCCAGAACATCTCAGGCACACTCAATCTAAAGTAAGCATTGCAATAGCTTCCTAGAGGTTTAAGAAAGCTAACCAGATCATTACAATACCTTGAAGATTTGTCAAACCCAAAACACGGTCTCCATCTACAAGGTGAGTTTTTTGAACTTCTATATCTTCATACAAGCATCATTTGGCTTCAATTTTCAAAGATAAAATGTAGACATCATAGCCCTGAAACTAACCATGTCCTTAGAATTCATTTACGTTGTCTGAGTAGTGTGAATTTTGAGTTTGAAATTCCTGAAAAATTAGGTTACAATTTGGTACCATTTAAAATTTGTGCTCATCTTTGATACATTGCTTAAGTTAGTTATATATTTGAAATCGTGGTGAAATTTCTAACAAGTTTGATGTTTAGAATTTCTGAAATGGTTGAGAGATAATAAAGTTACAGAGCTCTGGTTATGGCGCGAGGGAGAAGATGAAGTACAATCATGGACTTAGTTTATTTTAATTTTATTATAACTTGTCATAATACCGGATGAAACAGCCACCCCAATGGCAGGAAGTGCGCGCTAAAGGCATTATTATAGAAGGTCCTGGGTTCGAGCCCCAGCGAGACCTTTTGTTATTTTTCCAATATTTTTCCTTGTTCTTTTTTGTTTGGATACGCGCCTGGGCCTTCTAGCTTTGGGCCATGCTTCATTTACTCACCACCCCCTGCTTCCTAAACAACACCACTGGTCCATTACTTTTTTTTATTTCTAATTCAAACAAAAAATAGATTTTGGGCCTAAATCAAAAATCATTTTCTTCAAACCTCTTTGTTTTCTTTTCAAACCCCCTGACCCAATATTTTTTATTTTATTTCATTTTATTTTTCTTTTAATTATTTATTTAAAATCAAAATCCCAAAAATATATTTTTTCTTAAATATAATATATTTTCACATTTTATTTTATTGTTATCTTATAGGCAAAATAATAATATTTCTTAACAAATTAATTGCTTTTCTTATTAAACTAATTTAGACTAGGTTTTAATTTTAATTTTCTTTTTTTAATTAAATTAACTTAGACTTTAGGTTTCTAATTAACCAACTTCTTTTCAAATTAATTAGGGTAATTAACACTCTTTTTATCAAAAACCAACCATAAGAACAATTTTCTTTTCTTTTACATTATCTCTATATTCTTGTACTTTTATTTTGCATTATTAAATATGATTGTAATAGTAATTAGGTTTTAATTGCTTTCATCCACATTTGTAATTTGTATCCCCATCCCCCAGATGATGTAATAGCGTAGGACTTTAAATTTCTGCAATTCATCGTTTTCCATATTATTGCTAGTAATTAAGGTTTATATGGCAAGACTTAAAACTAAACAATAGACAACCCTAATTCAAGATAAATAAATGAAATCAATACACTTTTCACACTTGCACCTCTAGGGTTAACCCACACTTGTTGCCTTAGAATAAAATAGTCATATCCCTCGAACATGGGATACTTTAGCAAAGACCCTCGATTACAAGATCGTAGTCCCTCAATGATCCTTCAATGTTGCCTTCGGTAGACGATCTTAGACCCTTACGAAAAATTGCTAAGGTATCCTACAATGTTGCCTTCTATGACTGTATGATGACCCACGCTTGTCCCTTCACGTCCAATGATAAGGTTTCTTACTAACTAATAGTAAGATAACATTATCTAAAGGAGAAAGAAAAGAAAAAAGACTTTTTTTGAGTAGGTAGAACGCTCGTAGTTGCTTGCTCACAAAAATCTCACAAACAAAACCATATTTACACCTCACACTTTCAAAACACTCTTCAAAACAAACATCTCTTTGAACTTTTTCAAAAACCAGAACTTTGTATACATTCTTATAGAGACGAGAATCATTACAAAGTTTGCCAAAAAAAAAGGCGTTTTCAAAATATTTTCAAACTTAAACCCAACACAAAAACATTTACAAAGCATTTTCAAAGTGAGCTAGCAACTAAGAACCCGTAGATAACTACAGATGAAAAGGGTGCTAACACCTTCCCTTTTCATAACCTACCCCCCGAACTCAAGAAAATTATCAAAAGGTCTTTCCTGTTCTTTTTACCCTTTCCTTTATTGGATAAAAGAAAATTCGGTGGCAACTCTTGATATCCGCAACAATTGTGATAAAACATAAAACACCAAAGTCAGTTCTCTCACCGTATTACAGAACTGGAGACTCTGCTGGGGAAATGTATTTAAAAGTGGGCTTACCTTAGATATTTGTTCACATTTAAATGCTTCCATTGCTTGAATTGCTTACTTTACTCTTAAAAGGGTTGTTTGGGTTTTGAATAGATCCTCTACCCGGATCTGGGGAACATTAGGTAAGTAGCAATAGATCGTGGGGACTATGCGGCATATACCGACATGGTTGAAGCGATGGCTACATTAGTGTGGCACATTTGTTGGTACTGGTACCCCTTGTGGAGAATATGGGGCCGCTGTGTGGTGTCATGAAGCACTAACTGGCCATAGAACCTTTAGTTGAACAACTTGGCCATTAGGAAGTAGTGAGATAGTTGGCTTTGGTGTAGAGTTGAAGATTGGTTGATACTCGATACTACGCTCATTGAGATCGGACTTTCGAGATATTTTGGTCACCAAAACAGAGGCTCGTGCTGAAACAATGCCTGGTGAAGAAAGATCAATGATATTGAGATTCCCTAGAACTCGGTTACTCTTTAGGACAGGTTGAACCAACTAAATTTCAAGAGGGTACTTACCTATAAACCCCATACAAGCCTAAACCTAAGGACTTGTTTTATTTTCTTGTATATGATTATGTGTACATATTATCATGACATCATGCCATAGCATTTTCACCAACCATTTCTAGGACCTAGATATTTATCTTTGTTCTGTTTTGTAGGATATGACTTCCACTCGCAGAAATACCATCTGAATCATCCTTGTCAAGGTGCCTCTTCAACTCAAAAAGTTAGCATCAAGGGTCCCTGAAAATTCTCCGTTCATCAAGAGATATGGTCGACTTATCAAATTGGTTATCTCAAGCTTTGAAGAAGACATGGTGCATATTCTATTTCAATTCTTTGATCCTAAACATCATTGTTTCACATTTCCTGATTATCAATTGGTGCCCACCATAGAAGAGTTATCTCAACTATTGGGAGTACCCATTCTTGATCAAATACCCTTCACCGGTATTGAGAAAGATCCACGACCTGAGGAGATTGCATTAGCCCCACATTTGCAAAGGTCCAACATTGTGGCTAATTGGGAAACGAGGAGCGGTGTCAAAGGTTTTTTAGCCAAGTTTCTATTTGAGAAGACTCAACTATTTTGGGATGATCTAGATTTGCAAGCTTTTAAAGAAGTCTTGGCTCTTCTAATCTGTGGGATGGTACTGTTTCCTAATTCAGACCAACTTATAGATGTGAATGCGGTCAAAATCTTCCTATCTCGTAATCCAGTGCCTACTTTGCTCGAAGACATTTTGCATTCTCTTCACGCTTGCATCATGAAGAGAAGGGGGGTACTTATGCGTTGCACACCATTTCTATCTAGGTGGTTTATTTCGCACCTTCCTCAATCAGTTTTGAAGAACTAATAAGGCTTGATATGGTCTCAAAGGATGATGTCGCTTTCACATTCAGATATTTATTGGTGTTCCCGATCTTTGGAGGATGTTACCATCATTGACCGTTGCGGAGAATTCCCTAATGTTCCACTCTTGGAATTAGGGGAGGAATTACTTACAACCCTTTTTTGGCTTTGCGATATTTTGGTTATACTCGGAGAGATGGTCCTCATGAGGCGCTTATCCAAGGTATTGTATTTGACTACGAGAACGATGTCCAAGATTATCGTTAAAGATTTGTATGAGCTTAGGGCATGGTAAACAAGGTTGATAGAAAAACATTGGGGCATAAGAACTCTATTCCTTTGGATCCTTATCTCAAGTGGGTACGATCTCGCGCTCAAAATCTCATGATGCCGTATTTGGCCCTCCTACCAATTGTTGTGGAGCCTGTTACCTAAGAAAATGTTCCTTACACCATTATCCATCCTAACATTCCTAATAACCTTGAGGTATTGCAAAGGTCATGGATTCAACTCAAGGGAGAGTGAGACACCTTTGAATCCCAATTCTTTGCAAGTGAGAGGAAGGTGTTGGAGCTCACAAGGCAACTTCACGAGGAGCGAAGCCTGGATGCTTACATTGCACCAAAGAGGATGTGCCAGTGGGAGACCTGAGCCTTTTGTTTTAGGAGTTTATTTTGTCGTTTTGTTTTTTACATTGTAAGCCCAAGAGGCATTTGTAACCTTTGAATTTATTAATACAATTGATGTTTTGTGTCCTCTTTGTTTAAGCAAATTTAAATCTCTCAAAAGTCCTTTAAAACATTGCATATGCATAACATGCATCATATCATAAGCAGGTTTTCTGACACAGGTTTCCTCATTTTTCTACTGTTTATTTCAGTGTAAGATGGATCTCGAGAAAACTGTCAAGGATTTGCAAACTCAACACTCTCAGTTTCAAGAGACTATGCTCAACTTAGCAAAGGGTAAGCAAGAAATGATGGTGCTTCTTGTCACGAAGAAGAAGACCAAGAAGAAAGTTGTTATCAGCATGGAGAAGAGGTTCAAAGGCCTTGCTCGACAAGTTCAAATTGAAGAGGTTTCCTCCGAGGAGGAGGATAATCAAGATGAAGACGCTATAAGCACCCGTGCTAGGGGTGGAAACAATCAAATCTCTGAAGACGAGGATTATTCTGATGAGCAATACCCACTGGTTGATGATAAATATAAGTAGCTAGAAGACAGACTAAAGGCTATAGAGATCCAAGTTGTGCATGGCTTAGACTTTGGAGAATTAGGTTTGGTACATGGGGTAGTCATCCCCCACAAATTCAAGATAACTGCTTTTGCCAAGTACGATGGGGTTTCCTGTTTGAAGCTTCATCTAAGATCATATTTCTGTAAGATTCAACCGCACATCATTGATAGGAAACTATGGGTGCACTTTTTTTAAGAGAGTCTATTGGGAATGCAGTTGGGGTGGTTTTACCAATTGGAAGGGGCTAATATCCATACTTGGGAGGATTTGGTTGCTGCCTTTTATTACCATATCAATATAACACTGATCTTACGCTAACTCGGGTGCAACTACAAGGCATGAACATGGGTTCAAATGAGGGCTTCAAGGAATACACCCAAAAGTGGAGATACTTGGCAGGCAGGGTGCAACCACCTCTATCTGATAGAGAATTGGTAGAAATGTTTATGGGAACATTGACTGGTCCATTTTTCAACTTGCTGATTGGAAGTTCATCATCCAGATTTACTGAATTGATCTTGACTAGTGAGAGAGTTGAAAGCGGGATTAAAAGCGAGAAGATACCCATGGCCTCCACCTCAAATGCTGTGAAAAAACCATTTATTAGTAAAAAAGAGACTAATGCTATATATGGATCAAGAATCCGTACTAAGAATGATTGTCATCATTCAGTAGGGGCACTATTAATTTCCAATCCTACACCTACTCAACAAAAACAGGGGAATAGGTGTAGGACGAAGTTTCAAGGAAGGTAGTATACTAAGATCAATATGTCACTGTCTCAAGCATTGCAGTACTTACTAAAAGTGGAGCTGGTTACATTAAGGGATCCTCCCTAAAACCCTTATACCTCCTCTCCTAAATACAATCCCAATGCAAAATGTGCTTACCATTCAAACAGTCCTGAACATGATACCAATGACTGTTGGTCTCTAAAGAACAAAATCCAAGACCTGATTGATAACAAGATTATTTAATTTGATCCTCCACCAACTCCCAATGTGATCACCGCACCCATGCCTAATCATGGTAACGGTGTCAATGCTATTGAAGATGCTTCTTTTGTTTCCTCCATCAAATATTTGACCACTCCTTTGAAGACTATTAAAAAGAATTTACTGAAAGCCGGTGAATTCCCGGGTTGTTTTGAAGACTACTGCATTATGCTGTAAAAATTAATGGTTGTGAATGGCTGAAGAAAGGTGTCCAACACCTGATGAATAGCCATGAGATTCTATTTGAAAAAACTCCATCTGTGAAAAGATTGACCCAAAATGTATCTCAAGAGTTTGAAGATGTATCCATCATTACTATCTCAAACACCCCTATTAGGATCACCTCCAAAGGTCCTATTAGGATTCTCACTGAACCAAAAATAGCTCCATTAATTATCACCACACCGGGGCCAGTCCCCTACTTTTCTGATAAGGCAGTGCCCTAGAATTATGGGGCGGAAGTGTATTACCATGATATCAAATAAGATTCATGAATTGCTGAAGATGAAACTGCAGACATTACAAAAATTGATGGATCAAGTAAAGCTACTAGGATGGAGAGGATCTTCTCTCCTGAGATTTCACCTCTGACAACCACTACTACACCCATTCGTATTACCGCTGTTAAAATTGTTGCTGATACTCGGGGAAAGGAAAAAATTACTGAGCCTGCCAGGACGGAGGCGCCCACAAAAGATATTACCATTGAGGATCCATCTACCCAAGAGATGGAGGAGATTCTAAAAATTATCATAAAAAGTGATTACAAGATAGTGGAACAATTGGGGCAAACACCCTCGAAGATTTCCATGTTGTCTTTGTTGCTATGCCCCGAGGCGCATGCCCAAGCGCTGTTAAAATTCCTGAAAAATGCACATGTCCCACAAGAAACTACGGCCGGCCAATTTGAAAATTGTGTAGCAAGCCTGACTGTTGACAACGGTTTGGGATTTTTTTATGCAAATTTGACCCTGGATGGGAAGAATCACAATAAAGCTCTGCATGTTTCCATCGAGTGTAAAGTAACCACTTTAGCACATGTGTTAGTGGATAATGGGTCCTCCCTAAATGTCTTACCAAGAGGTGCTCTGGATAGGTTGGATTGTGAAGGTTTAGTACTGAAACCTAATGACATTGTGGTGAGAGCTTTTGAAGGATCAAAGAGAATGGTCCATGGAGAGGTTGATCTCCCTATCAAGGTTGGGTCTCAGGTCTTCAACTCAACATTCTATGTGATGGATATTCGCCCAATTTATTCTTTCTTTCTTGGACGCCCGTGGATACATGGGGCAGATGCGGTTACCTCCATATTACATCAAAAGTTGAAGTACCCGATCAAAGGGAAAATTGTCACCGTCTGTGGGGAAGAAGAGTTTATGATCAGTCATCTGGATTCATTCAAGTATGTTGAAATGGATGGTGAGTTCATCGAGACTCCTTGTCAAGCATTTGAAGTGGTCTCTCCAATGGTTGTTGTTGCCAAAGCCACTCTTGACACTCCAAAATCTGCTAAAGATACACCAAGGATGGCTTCTCTCAAAGATGCTCGTGCTATTGTTGAAGATGGAGGTTGCACCATTTGGGGACAACTTCCTGATATCCCATACAAGTCAGAAAAATTTGGTTTGGGCTTCACTTCTAAAGCTCAAAAAGAGGTTTGACGTGCTCGTGCAAGGAAACCACCTCTTCGCATTAGTAACTTTGAAGTTAATGCTCTTGAAGACTCTGTTAGTGGATGGGACTGGGACGAATGGATCTACCCAACTGCTGATGGAGGACTCAACGACTGGAAGACCAAAGACTTCATCCCAATATCCTTCAGCCAGGAGTAAATACCATTTCCTGTTTTTATTATTTTGAGAAATTTGTCTATAATTTCCATTAAAACAATGACTTTAAACCATGTGCCTTACCCGAGGCACAATGGTCCATTTGTTAAGGGTTTGTCATTTTCATACACCATATGCTCATTTTAATGAAAAAACATTGGACTATTTTGCATTAAAATTTTTCATTCTTTTTCTTTACTGCATTTTCAAATAGTCGTGTGACCTTACATGCACACACACATGTTTGTAGATCCACATCCACTTCGTACCTCATTGACAACAATTCTGTTATTTCCATCTATGACTTTGAGAATCCAATCTATCAAGCCGAAGACTAAGATGAAGAAGACTATGAAATACTTGGGGAACTCTCCATACTCCTGATATAAGAGGAAAAGGCTATTCAACCGCACGAAGAACCAGTTGAAGTGATAAACTTGGATACTGAGGTAGATAAGAAATAAGTCAAGATTGGCGCTAACCTGGAAGATGGTGTCAAGAGAAGGTTGGTCCAGATGTTGCATGACTATGTTGAGGTGTTCACTTGGTCATATAAAGATATGTCGGGGCTTGATACTGATATTGTGGTTCATCGTATGCCAATGATGGAAGGTTATCCCCCGATCAAACAAAAGGTTCGTCGCATGCGACCAGGTATGTTTGAGAAGATCAAAGCTGAGGTAATGAAACAGTTCAATGCAGGTTTCCTGACAGTAACATCATATCCCCAATGGGTTGCAAATATTGTTCCAGTACTGAAGAAAGATGGAAAGGTCCGCATGTGTGTGGATTATAGGGATTTAAATAGGGCAAGCCCCAAAGATGACTTTCCTCTACCACATATCGATGTCTTGGTTGACAACACTACTCAACATAAAGTGTTATCCTTCATTGATGGGTATCGGGTTACAACCAAATCAAAATGGCGCCTGAAGACATGGAGAAAACCATATTTGTTACACAGTGGGGGCAACTTCTACTATAAGGTTTTTCCGCTCGATATAAAGAATGCGGGCGCAACTTATCAACGGGCTACGGTAGCTCTATTTCATGATATGATTCATCATGAGATAGAAGTCTATGTCGATGACATGATTGCAAGATCACAGACTAAGGAAGACCACCTTGATCATTTGCACAAGCTATTTGAATGGTTGAAGGAATACAAGCTGAGGTTGACTCCCAACAAATGCACTTTCGGGGAGAGGTTTGGAAAAATCCTAGGTTTAGTTGTCAATGGAAAAGGTATTGAAGTTAATCCTACAAAAGTCAAAGCCATATAAGAGATGCCAGTTCCTTGTACTGAGGAGGAAGTCAGGGGCTTCTTAGTTCGACTCAACTATATTTCCCGATTCATCTCCCACTTAACTACTACTTGTGAGTCGGTCTTCAAATTGTTGAAGAAAGATTAAGTAGTCAGATGGAATGACGTCTGCCAAGCAGCTTTCGACAAGATCAAGGAGTACTTACAATAAGCTCCAATCCTAATGCCTCCAGTTGAAGGAAGGCCTTTGATTATGTACTTAACTGTATTAGGAAAATCAATAGGGTGTGTGTTGGGCCAACATGGCGAGTCTGGTCGAAAAGAGCATGCAATATACTACCTTAGCAAAAAGTTTATTGACTGTGAAACTAGATATTCACTTCTCGAGAAAACTTATTGCGTTTTGGCATGGGATGCTCGCCGACTAAGACAATATATGTTGACTCATACTACTCTCTTGATTTCTAAGATGGATCCCATCAAATACATCTTCGAGAAGCCAGCTCTCTCGGGATGAATGTCCAGATGGTAAATGATTTTGACAAAATATGGTATCCAGTACACTACACAAAAAGCAATCAAAGGAAGTGTATTGGCGGATCACTTGGCGCATCAAGTTGTAGATGACTACCAATCTATGAACTTTGAATTCTCTGATGAGAATATGATGCTGATAATCGATTGTGAAAACCCTGGACCGTATGAATGACCTGCACGAGAATCATGATAGACTATGGTTTTTGATGGAGCTTATAACGCTCTTGGTAACGAAATTGGTGTTGTGATCATTTCTCCCGAAGGTTGTCATACCCATTTCACTGTTAGACTTTGCTTCGATTGTACCAACAACATGGCTGAGTACGAGGCGTGCATCTTGGGTCTTAAAGCTGCTATTGACCTAAGAATCAAATTCTTGAGTGTATATGGAGACTCAGCTTTGGTCACCAGTCAAGTTAAAGGAGAATGGGATACGAAACATCTAAATCTTATCCCTTATAAAGATCTTGTTCTAACCTTGATCCCGTACTTTGAGGAGGTCACCTTTGAACATATCCTGAGGGAAGAAAATCAATTGGCAGATACCTTAGAAACTATGTCATCTATGTTCAAGGTTAATTGGGACAATGAAGCTCCTAGAATTATTATCGAAAGATTTGACGAACCAGTACACCACAATGAGATTGACACTGATGGTGTAGAGGAGAAACCTTTATTTCATGAATTGAAAATATAACTCAAAGCTCAAGAATACCCATAGGGACTTCAATTAACGACAAGAAATTCCTGTGAAGGTTCTAAGCCAAGTTCTTCCTAAGCAATGGGATTTTTTACAAGCACACCCATAATTTAACTCTGCTTCGTTGTATGGACAAGAAGGAAGCGGAGGAGATCATGGAGGATATGCGTGAAGGTATCTTAAGAACTCACTCTAGTGGACAAACTATAGCCAAGAAGATTCTGAGGGCTGGTTACTATTGGTCGACTATGGAAACTGATTGTCACCACCATTCAAGGACTTGCCATAAGTGCTAGATCTATGTTGATAAGGTTCACGTGCCTCCAGTTCCTTTGAATGTCATGACTGCACCTTGGCAATTTGCATTGTGGGGCGTTGACATGACCGGGGAAATCAAGCTAACTGCCTCTAATGGACATCGTTTCATCCTCGTCGACATTGACTAATTCACCAAATGCGTCGAAGCGGCTTCATTCGCCTTAATTACCAAGAATGTTGTAGCCTCATTTATTAAGCATAACCTTATTTGTCGGTACGGAATCCCTGAAAGGATTATCACTAACAACAGTACCAACCTCAACAATGCTATGCTCACTGAACTATGCACGCAGTTCAAAATCAAGCATCACAACTCTTCTCCATACAGACCTAACATGAAGGGCGCAGTGGAGGCGGCCAACAAGAACATAAAGAAAATTGTGCAAAAGATGGTGGTGACCTATAAAGACTGACATGAGATGCTGCCATTTGTTCTTCATGGCTACCGTACCTCAGCATGAACATCAACTGGGGCAACCACATTCTCTTTAGTCTATGGAATGGAAGTCATCCTACCTGTTGAAGTTCAGATTCCTTCCTTAAGGATTCTGAAAGAAGCAGACTTAGGCGAGGACGAATGGATCCAAACTAGGTTGGATCAGTTGAATCTGATTGATGAAAAGAGACTGGTTGATGTCTGTCATGGTCAAATGTGTCAAAAACGTATGATCAAGGAATTTAACAAGAATATCAAGCCTCGAGTATACCATGCTGACAACTTGGAAATAAAGCGCATCATTCTACCACAAGGCGGTCCCAAGGGCAAATGGACTCCCACAAATGAAGGGCCAATTGTAGTCAAGAAAGTATTCTCTGGCGATGGTATGATGTTAACCACTATGGACGAAGAGGACTCCTTCATTACCTATTGAAGTAGTAGTCATCAGAGATTCCTTCATTACCTGTTGAAGTAGTAGTCGTCTGAGATTCCTTTATTACATGTCGAAGTAGTAGTGGTCAGAATTCCTTCATTACCTATTGAAGTAGTAGTCGTTGCAAATTCCTTCATTACCTGTTGAAGTAGTAGTAGTCATATACTCCTTCATTACCTGTTGAAGTAGTAGTCGTCAGAATTCCTTCACTACCTATTAAAGTAGTAGTCATCACAGATTCTTTCATCACTTATTGAAGTAGTAGTCGCATGAAGACTCTTTTTCCAAAAAAGAATCAAGTTAAGCATTAGACTTACCAACAATAACCCTTGGATGGCATCTATAAGCTCATCTCTGTTAACTCTTTATCACCTCTTCAAATGGCATATTTAATCCCATTCCCGAAATAATCAACCAACAACATTACTTCGTGCACCAACGAGTGCAAATTTCTGGGCACTCTATTGTTCAATCATCTTCCACCCTCAAGTAACGAATGGCGAATATACCAATCTAACTTTTCAGGTTTAATAAGATTGAACAGGGGCATCTGTTGTACCCAAAAAAATCTCCATCTTTTTTCTCAAGACATTTCTCACAAAGATTTTCAATGGCTCGAGTTTACACAAGTGTTGACTAGGTCAAACCACCTTCTAAACACTGGGGCTTCAAATTAGGGTTTTGATTTTCACAAGGAAAATTGGACTTCTAATTCCTAAAATTACTTTCATGGTTCATTATAGACCTCCAAGAATACTCATGCCAAGTTTCAAGTCTTGGATCACAATTTTGCTCTGTCAATTAATCAGATGACTGAAATTCAACTACATTGGGTAAAAAGTCAACTGTGGTCAAATTACAGTCAAACTTCAAGATGTTTTGGCCAATATCAACATTTTAAAGTCATATTCATTAATTTATCAAGCTCGGATCATAATTCCTCAGTAAAAGTGTTCAACTCATCAAAGGGGCAAAATGGCCAAAATTATGGTTTTGACTGAGAATGACTGATCAGTGACTTTTGACCTAGTACATGACATAATGACCTAAAGCATGATCTCAAGGGTTCAAACACAACATTTTGATCTAGTTTCATGGTTCAAAACATTTCTCAAGATCAAACAATTGATAGTTGAAATTTGGTCAACTGATACACCAAGAGTCAAACTTGGACTTTTTGGTCAACATTCATTAATAAATTCAAAAATATGAAGCTTGATCATAAGGAATCAAGAAAGTCAAAAGTCAATATAAAAAGTCAAACTTTTCAAGACTTAGAAAAATTTCTAAGTGTTTTAAACCTTGATAATTTCACTACTTCATGACCTTTTTTCACCAAGATGCAAGATGATTCAAAGAAAACTTTCAACATGAAAGTTGTTGATATTGATGAATTATACAACTTTGTATTAAAGGGTTGATGTCAAAAAAATGCTTAGATTTGAAGATATAAGCCCATGAAGTCATGATATTTTCATAAAACACTTTGTGAAAATTTTGACAAGTTTAGGCAGATTTTTGACCTAACTTCTTGGCCAATTTTCACCTAGTTCCAAATTGATTTTATCAAAATGGTCAACATAAAGGTTGTATAAAATGTTTAAAGCTTTATAAAATGTCAAAGAACTTGAAGATATCATGCTTGAGCTAAGATAATCGAAGACAAGAAGTTAGGCATCCATTCTTGAATTACAAGTCATTTTTGTGATGAACACTTGACCAAAACCCTAGCCTATGCTACATAATATTACTTTGAAGGCTTCTAATTTGTGTTTCACTCCATAATTAATTGATTACACAACTTTTAGAGCTTTTATCCAAGCATTTGAGCCATTATCCAAGTTGCATTTCCATTTATGGCACAAAGGTAACACTTCCATTTTGTAAAAGAAAGCTTTATTGCAAAAGTCAATGCATTGAGCTTCTAACTTGTTCCTTCTGCACACACTAAACCTATAATATCAGAAGAAGTATGTTTGAAGTGTTCAACCAATCTACAAGCCTTGTACTTCATATTGTAACAAGATGTTTCAAGCTTGCTTCAAAAACAAGGTAAAAATCCATAACATGTGATCTTTGGTTTTTGATCATTTCAAACCTCCAAACCTCTTGCCTATAAATAGAGGTCATCTTTGCAAGCTAACACACGAAATTACAAGCCTTGAAACCCCCTCAAACCATAAATTTCTCTAAAAACACCATTGATGTGTCATTTCTGCCTTTGAAAATTCATCTCACATCCCCTCGTGCGTTCTTCATCTTCCATTTTCAAAAACAGTTGCTTGCAGGTTGACTTCTCCAGAACATCTCAGGCACACTCAATCCAAAGTAAGCATTATAATAGCTTCGTGGAGGTTCAAGGAAACTAACTAGATCATTACAACACCTTGAAGATTGCTCAAACCCAAAACACGATCTCCATCTGCAAGGTGAGTTTTCTGAACTTCTATCCCTTTATACAAGCATCATTTGGCTTCCATTTTCAAAGATAAAATGTAGACATCATAGCCCTGAAACTAACCATGTCTTTAGAATTCATTTATGTTGCCTGAGTAGTGTGAATTTTGAGTTTGAACTTCCTGAAAAATTAGGTTAGAATTTGGTACCATTTAAAATTCATGCTCATCTTTGATCCATTGCTTAAGTTAGTTATATATTTGAAATCGTGGTGAAATTTCTAACAAGTTTGATGTTTATAATTTCTGAAATGATTGAGAGATGAGAAAGTTACAGAGCTCTGGTTATGGTGCGAGGAAGAAGATGAAGTACAGTCATGGACTTAGTTTATTTTAAGTTTATTACAACTTGTCATAATACCAGATGAACAATTACCCCAGTGGCAGGAAGCGCGCGCTAAAGGCATTACTATATGAGGTTCTGGGTTTGAGCCCCAGCGAGACCTTTTGTTATTTTTCCTTGTTATTTTTTGTTTGGACACGCGCCTAGGCCTTCCAGCTTTGGGCCCTGCTTCATTTACTCACCATCACCCCTTACTTTCTAAACAACACCACTGGCCCATTACTTTTTTTATTTTTATTTCTTATTCAAACAAAAAAAGATTTTGGGCCTAAATCAAAAATAATTTTCTTCAAACCTCTTTGTTTTCTTTTCAAACCCCCTGGCCCAATATTTTTTATTTTATTTCATTTTATTTTTCTTTTACTTATTTATTTTAAATCAAAATCACAAAAATATATTTTTTATTAATTAAATATATTTTCACATTTTATTTTATTGTTATCTTATAGGCAAAATAATAATATTTTATTAACAAATTAATTACTTTTCTTATTAAACTAATTTAGACTAGGGTTTCATTTTAATTTTCTATTTTAAATTAAATTAACTTAGACTTTAGGCTTCTAATTAATCAACTTCTTTTCAAATTAATTAGGGTAATTAACACTCTTTTTATCAAAAACCAATCATAAAAACAATTTTCTTTTCTTTTACATTATCTCTATATTCTTGTACATTTTATTTTGCATTATTCAATATAGTTGTAATAGTAATTAGGTTTTAATTGCTTTCATCCCCATTTGTAATTTGTATCCCCATCCCCTAAATGATGTAATAGCGTAGGACTTTAAATTTCCGCAATTTATTGTTTTCCATATTATTGCTAGTAATTAGGGTTTGTATGGAAAGACTTAAAACCAAAAAATAGACAACCCTAATTCAAGATAAATAAATGAAATCAATACACTTTGCACACTTTCACCTCCAGGGTTAACCCACACTTGTTGCCTTAGAATAAAATAGTCATGTCCCTCGAATGTGGGATACTTTAGCAAAGACCCTCGATTACAAGATCGTATTCCCTCGATGACCCTTCAATGTTGCCTTCGGTAAATGACCTTAGACCCTTGCGACAAATTACTAAGATATCCTAAAATGTTTCCTTCTATGACTGTACGATGACCCACGCCTTTCCCTTCACATTCAATAATAAGGTTTCTTACTAACTAATGGTAAGATAACATCATCTAAATGAGGAAGAAAATAAAAAAGACTTCTTTTGAGTAGGTAGAACGCTCTTAGTTGCTTTCTCACAAACAAAACCATCTTCACACCTCACACTTTCAAAACACTCTTTAAGACAAACATCTCTTTGAATTATTTTCAAAAACCAACACTTTGTATACATTCTTATAGAGACGACAATCATTACAAAGTTTTCCAAAACAAAGGAATTTTTAAAATATTTTCAAACTTACACCCAACACAAAAACATTTACAAAGCATTTTCAAAGTGAGCTAGCAACTAAGAGCCCAAAGATAACTACGGATGAAAAGGGTGCTAACACCTTCCCTTTTCATAACCTACCCCTCGAACTCAAGAAAATTCTCAAAAGTTCGTTCCTGTTCTTTTCACCCTTTCCTTTATTGGATAAAAGAAAATTTGGTGGCGACTCTTGCTATCCGCAACAATTATGATAAAATGCAAAACACCCAAGTCAGCTCTCCCACTGTATTACACTTATAAAGACTATGCTAGAATATTGTTATCCTTCTTTAACAAAGTTGAATTCCATCATATTACTAGAGATGAAAATCAAATGGTGGATGTTATGACAACTCTGACCTCTATGTATCAAGTAAATACTTGGAACAATGTGCCTCGTATCACAGTGTAACGTTTGGATAGACCGTCTCATATGTTTACAACAGAGGAAATGTCAGATGAAAAACCTTGGTATTATAATATTAAGCATTTTCTCCATACTCAAGAATACCCGGCCGGTGCGTCAAATAAAGATAGAAAGACATTGAGAAGGTTGGTAGGTAGCTTTTCCTCAATGAAGATGTTCTATACAAAATAAATTATGACATGGTCTTGCTCAGATGCATGGATAGATACGAAGCAGACATGTCGATGCATGAGGTCCATAAATATTCCTTTGGTACTCATGCTAATGGACATTCGATGGTAAAGAAGATGCTTAGGACAGGTTATTATTGGCTGACAATGGAATTTGACTGTTATAAATTTGCAAAGAAGTGCCATAAATGTCAAATTTATGCTGACAAAATTCACGTGTCTCTGACACTTCTCAATTTTATTTCTTACTCATGGCCTTTCTCTATGTGGGGTATTGACATAATTGGAATGATTGAACCAAAGGCGTCGAATGGACATCATTTCATTTTAGTGGTAATTGACTACTTCACCAAATGGGTGGAAGCAGCTTCATATGCTAATGTTACTAAGCAGATGGTAGTACGTTTTATCAAGAATAATCTCATATGTCGGTATGGTGTGCCAAGAAGGATTATCACCGACAATGGCTCAAATCTGAATAATAAGATGATGACAGAACTTTGCAAAGAATTCAAGATTTTCCACCATAATTCATCTCCCTACAGGCAAAGGATGAATGAGGTTGTTGAAGCTGCTAATAAGAACATCTAGAAGATAATCCAGAAAATGGTTGTTACTTATAAAGATTGGCATGAGATGCTCCCTTTTGCTCTGCATGGGTATCAAACATTTGTACGCACTTCAACAGGGGTAACCCCATTCTCTCTTGTGTATGGCATGGAAGCAGTGCTCCCCATTGAAGTTGAAATTCCCTCTTTACGTGTGATAATGGACACCAAATTGTCAGAGGCTGAATGGGTCTAGAACATATTTGACCAATTGAAATTGATTGAAGAGAAGAGAATGATGGCCTTGTGTCATGGTCAGTTATACCATAAGAGAATGAAGAAAGCTTTTGATAAGAAGGTCAAACCTCGTGAATTTAGAGAAGGAGACCTCGTGCTCAGGAAGATCATGTCTTTTAACGCTGAGTCTAGGGGTAAGTGGACTCTCAATTTTGAAGGCCCATATGTTGTCAAGAAAGCCTTCTCTGGTGGTGCATTGATTCTTGAAACAATGGATGGTGAGGAGTTCCCACGTCCCGTGAATGCTGGTGCAGTCAAGAAATACTTCGCCTAAAGAAATAAAAGAACAACTCGCTAAGTCGTAAACTCAAAAGAGAGGCTTGGGCAAAAAGGAGCATCTCGGTAGGTCAAAAACCCGAAAGGGCGATCTAGGAAAAAGTAAGAGACATAAACAGAATAAATTCTCTCGCTAGGTTGAAAACCCGTAAGGGAAGCCTAGGAAAAAGTAAGGGATTTCTTGGAAAGTAACTACATTAGACAAGACTTGATCATTGAAGCAACGATCTTCTTGGACTCTCACCATGTTTCAATAGAAGTTGTTGCTCAGGAATTCAAAGTTGTTAGGGAGAATAGTGGTCATTGTATTTCAATGTGTCTTTTCCAATATATATTACCATTTTCTAAACTTTGTAATCATCTATGGAGTCTTGCCATTCGCAGACTACCATCTTATTAATAAAGTTTGAGCTTTTATCCAATTCTTTGCAATTTTTATTTTATTCTACTTACAAAGACTTCATTTATTATTGATAGTAATTTTCAAAGCAAACAGATTAAATAACAAAAATTGTTTTTTTGAAAAGAATTTACAAATTACTTTTTGCTTTAGATTTTGTGACTCAAGGAGAACAAAAAAATAGTGACTCCAAGGATGGATGAACTCTAAAATTTTGGAAGTATGTATTCCCCAGGAAGGTTCCCCCAGGGAACTTTTGCTGGAATAAGTATGATATTTTTGTGCTTCTCAGATATTTGAAGATGATTCCAATTGATGTATGGTGCGGTGTGGGGTTTGAGATTCCTTTTGTCCCAGTCAAGTCTTTGTTCATTTTGATTTCGGGTTTACATGGTATGATTTTTTTCTACCCTAGATTCCCCAGTAAGGTTTGTGCTCACATGACGAAAGACTTTTCCCTTTTGTGTGTTGAGATGAAATCATTTTCAAAACATTGCCCTTTGCAGTGCTAGCATTTTTGTTGTTGTTTGTTTCCCAGGAAACCAGACAAGGGCAATATCTTCTCTAAGAAGTGTTGAAACGATTGTCAACTTTTTGGGTTTTCTCCTGCCAAGTGCTGGGTTTGATTTAAATTCCCCATAAGTTTGATTTCTTGATGTATTTGTTTAACTTCTTAGATCCCCAAGTTAAAGTTGAGATAACGGTTCTCTCTGAAAATTGTTATCCCCATAAGGTTTCATAATTTCTCCCCAGAGAAGTGGGTGCAATCATCAATCTCAATATTGAAGAATGTATTTTGGGTTCCCCTCGATGATGTGGTATTTCCCTCCCCATTGAAGCCAACACGAGATCCTTAGTTGATATCTCGACGATGTGATTTTCATCTATCCTTTTGAAATTAGTATTGTAATCCCCAGTGGAAGTACATACCTTGAAATATTTGTTTTCCCCATTGAAGTCTGTGTGATATTCCCCGGTAAAGCCTGGAGGAGGATGTTATATCCCTGTATCTATACTGATTTATTGTTATGATTTGAGTATTTTTGGATTATGTTCCTTCCCAGTGAATTTAAGTCGTGAAATAGGAATTTGTTTCCTCAGTTGGTGCTTACTTTCTTATGAAATTTTCATCCTGGATGTGGCTTAGTCGAGTGTTAACTTTACCCAAGTTGGTTTTGTCTGGTTATTCCCAGTGTTGTATGTCTATTTTGTTAGCATATACATAATAACATTCATACACACATCATGCATAACTGAACTTAAAATTCATTGCTTATTTACATTCATTATATTTTGTTGGAATACTACCCTATTTGCAGAGCTATGTTACCCTCTCTCCATTAGATTTGTCAACTTTAAGCAGAAAGTGTATATTTCTTTCAATTTCCCCACTGAGTTATCCCTCGTGGAAGATTTTTTTTCTTTAGCCTTCCTATTCAGTCCTTTATCTTATTAGAATGTGATCCCCTTTTGAGTTTATTTCTCATTAAGTGCTATCTCGATTGAGTGTTTTGTACCGGTTTATTTCTAGTTGGGATATATGGTCCCCGACATTATTATTATATTTTATGCAGGCTTTGAGCCCTGGTTTGAGAATGTGCATTTATTTTGCACGTGAAGACTCTAGCCCCTCAGCAGGAATATTTTGACATTTCCCCAGGAAGTCATAATTCATTTCCCAGCAGCATTATTGCAATTCCTTCTTGTGATCGGTGGATTTAGAACTGACTGTTTAACGCTGATTCGCGAAATGTCACGGAAGCAAGAGTCGCCACCGTCTTTTATTTTCTCCAACATGGAAAGGACAAAAGCACAGCAAAATTCCTTATGAGATTATTTGTCGGTTCGGGAGGTAGATTTATAGAAAGGGAAGGTGTTAGCACCCTTTCTATCCATGGTTATCCATGGGCTCTTAGATACTTGCTCATTTGTGTTTTCAAAATGTGTTTGCTTTTCAAATGTGAGTGGGTTTGAAAAAAGTTTCGTTTAAAGATTTCAGATCGACTCTTGTATCAGTCTTCAAGAGTGTTTGAAAAATTGTTTTGAAAGCTTTTTGAAAGTGTGTCGGTGTGAAAATAGTTTTGATTGTTTTTTAGAGAGCAAGTATCTACGAGTCATCTACCTACCCTAAGGAATTAGGCTGTGTAAATGTCCTTAAGGTAGTGCCATCCCACCATTGAGAGGTAGGTAGCACCACCGTTGGAGGTGTTCGGGTCAATTCGTTTGTAGGGACAGTGTGGTCACTAGAGCAACAGTAGGACACCTTAGAAGCTACCCTTATTCCATTGATCCTTTTTTAATTTGAGGCAACTTTTCCGAGGCAACTTGTTTTGAGGCATATGGATCAACGGACATAAGGACTTACTAAAACGTCCTATACTCGACGACCACGTTTCGAAGGTAAGGCAACAGTGAGGCGTACCCTAAGAGTGGTGTGTGAATTTGTGTGTTGTTTTCATGTTATGTTTTATCTTGTACATGTATCATGGTGATCTACGCTTGTTTTTAATTTAGGCCATACATTCTTTCATGCAATTATAACTTAAAAGTGCAGAAATTTAAATGCGGAAAGTAAAATCCTACGCTATTACAAGGCGCGGGTCTATACATCGCCAAATTACAAAGACCCGTTTGAATAAAAAATGCGGAAAGTAAAACCTAGTTACTATTACATGGCTTGAACAGTTACATAATATTCACGATAAAATAACGTGCGAAAAGAATAAAAATAGAATGTTCAAGGGCGTTGGACCCTTTTGAAATTAAATTAAATTAAAAGGCTAATTAATTATTTAATAAAAGGAAAGAAATGTTTTTTTTAGTTTTTTTGGTATTTATCAAATAAAAAAAATTAAAATTAAAAGAAACCCTAATTCTAAGTTATTTTTAATTATTAATGAAAAATGCTAAAGTTTAACCTAATTTACTAAAGAATTTATGTATATGTTTATTTACAAAATAAATTAGTAATTAATAATAATGATAATAAGAAAAAATTATTTATTAAGAAAAGGATGAAAATGCTAAAAAAAACCCTAATTTCTACATATTTTAATTTATTAAGAAAAAGATTAAAGTTTTAACCTAATTTAACTAAATTAATTATTTAACATTTATTTACAAAAATAATAATAGTGAAATTAATATTAATAAAAATAAACATTTTTTCTAGTTTCTGATTTATTATTGTGAAAATTAATTTGTGAAATTAAAGAAAACAATTAAAAGAATCAAAGGGAAAATCAAATAAAAAATAAACATGATGCAAACCATGGGGGGGTGTCTGGCCCTTTTTGGAGGTTAATTGAGAAATTCAGGCCCAAGATTGCAAAGCCTGCGTTGACTTTCCAGCTTGAATGTTCATCCATTGACTGAGGTGCATGGTAGACATCCTATTGTGGCCTTCAGATTGAAACTCATGGGCGCGTGGCAGGCTTGGATGTGGGGTTGTATGATGAACCCTGGGGGAGGCGCTGCATATGAACCCATTAGGACAAAAATTATTAAGCGTTTGGGGGGACCTGGGAATCGAACCCAGGTCCCAGTACCTGCAGGACAGCTCACCTACCAACTTAACTAGTGCGCGCCTTTGTTAATATTATGGAACATAATCATTATAAGAGAAAACAAGCGTTAGTGGTGTAAAGCAAAAAATCACGCGCCAATATTTGAAGTGTCCAACCATCAGATGACACATATGCGTCTTCTTCGTTTTGTACCTGCAAATATAACCAAATAGCGGGGGTTTTAAACCCCCACTAAACAAAACCTGCAAAAATAGTGAATAGCTCACGGACAAATATAAAAAGGGCGCGAGGTAATTGTTTGTCTCGTCTTGAGGTCACGAATCCATTGGCATAGATTTGGTGGTCCAATTTTTCCATATGGGGAAAGCCCCAATTTGAAGCTCTAAAAAACCTAGCTTTTGACAATGGTGGATTCTGATACACGCATCGTTAGTTCAATCAAATATCACCAATAGCTTCAGAACAACATTGTTAGCAAGAATCAACACTTAAAACTCATGAATAATGCATGTAAATTAAAAAACGATAATGGATATGTTCATGAAAAGTGCAATGTTGTTCTACCAATTCCTGGGGTATGGAGATCAGGTTTTGATTGCAATCGATTCCTGGATACTTTGGCAATGTATTGGAGTGCGTTTGGAGCTTTGAATTATCCTCTAACTAGGATTTCAGATTTCAAGTTTTTATGGAAAAAATGCAATTTGGTTATGCCTCTCTAGCAGCTCTTTCGTGTGTATGAGCATTAGGTCATGTTGTGCCTTTGTATTTGAGTGAAATTAGGTCAAAAAACCAAGCCCATAGTCCATGAATTTATGATTTTGATATTTGATTTTGTCACATCTTTTTTCAATCTTTTTGCCATGGAAACTTGCCAAATAGGGATGATCTTGTCCCCTTGAGATAGTACACGAAATCTTTTGCATATGTGGAAGATATTTGCTGCACAAAAAAGATTTAAAAACATGATTTGGTATTTTTCTTATATTTAAATTTAATTAAATGAATTAATGACAATAAAAATTCAAATAATTAATCAAAAATAAGAAAATAACTCCCTTTGAGCTTAATGGGTCGTGCATAGCCTTTGGGTAATGATTCATGGAAGAATTTGTGGCCCATTAGCAATTTTGAAGTCTTTTGTGCAAAGTTGACTTTTCAAAATTCCCAAAAATTTCCCAACTTCTACAAGGCACATCTTGCTCAATTTTGAAGCTATGAACATGTTCTTGGACATTTTGGAAAGGACTTGAAGTCCTCTAACCAATGCCTTTGGTCCCATGTCATTTTGATTTAACAATCTCAAGTTATGGTCTTTGACTTAAAGTGCCTTTTTGTTGACTTTTGAAAATGACCTATAATGTTGAAATTGATAACTTTTTGTGAGAGCATTTCTTGGACTTGAGGTGTGAAGATTAGTTGTAGGAAATGTCATTCTCTTCAAAATGAGCTTTGGATGGAATTTTTCTTATAAACCATGAAGAAGTTATGCCTTGGTCAATTTGCAGTTGACTTTTTCATCTGTCCAAAAATAGAAACTTTTGCATCTTGAGACTTTTTGGGCCATGCTTGTGAAATCATGATCAAGAATTGATCAAATGATGTTTGTGGCTTCAAAATAAGATGTTGACCAAAAATTTTGACTTTTGACTGTCAAATGACCATTTTGCCCCTACAGTTGACTGTGAAGAATTTAGGGCTTTTGACTGTGCAATTGGATGCTGTGAGTCTTGAAACTTGGAATATGAATGCTTGACAATGTATGTAGGCATGTGGGACTTGATTGGACCCTTGGAAACTTCAATTTCTTTTCCAGAACAAAAACCCTAATTTTGACTGTGTTAGGAGGCAATTGGACTGTGCCACCCTTGAGAGATTTTGAACCTTGATCTTGGCAAATCTTGAAGAATATGGGAGGGAAAATTTTGGGGTACAACAGTTGCCCCTGTTCAATCTTCTTAAACCTAAGGATGTAGATTGGCTGGCGTGCCTTTCGTAATCCGAAGGTGGAAGATGATTGAACACTAGAGTGCCCAGAAATTTGCACTCACATAGTAGAATGTCAGCAGTGTGATGACAGGAATGGGCTTACAGATGCCATTTGGAGAGATGATGGATAGGAGGATGGGCTTATAGATGCCATCTGGAAGTGTGACAGTACCTTATCGGGAATGGGCTTATAGATGCCATTTGGAGACTGTTGGTATATGGATGGGCTTATAGATGCCATCGGGAGATTTTCGATCGCGCAAGAGATTCCTTAGCGAGAACTTGCGTACCTGAGAAAGAAAATAATTACCTGGCCTGTTACAGGAGTTGATCTTCAAACTCTTTATGTAGATGTGCCCTGGCTGGATACAGGAATCGAATCTTCAAACTCTTCAGACGTGCCCTGGCGAGATACAGGAATCGAATCCGGAGAATACAGTCGTCAACAGATACATCCTGGCAGGATACAGGAATCGGATCTTCGAACTCTTCAGACGTGCCCTGGCAAGATACAGGAATCGTATCTTCAAACTCTTCAGACGTGCCCTGGCAGGATACAGGAATCGAGTCTGGTAATGTTAGTCATCAACAGATACACCCTGGCTAGATACAGGAATCGGATCTTCGAACTCTTCAGACGTGCCCTGGCAGGATACAGGAATCGAGTCTGGTAATGTTAGTCGTCAACAGATACACCCTGGCAAGATACAGGAATTGGATCTTCGAACTCTTCAGACGTGCCCTGGCAAGATATAGGAATCGAGTCTGGTAATGTTAGTCGTCAACAGATACACGCTGGCAAGATACAGGAATCGGATCTTCAAACTCTTCAGACGTGCCCTGGCAAGATACAGGAATCGAGCCTGGTAATGTTAGTCGTCAACAGATACACCCTGGCAAGATACAAGAATCGGATCCTCAAACTCTTCAGACGTGCCCTGGCAAGATACAGGAATCGAGTCTGGTAATGTTAGTCGTCAACAGATACACCCTGGTAAGATACAGGAATCGGATCCTCAAACTCTTCAGACGTGCCCTGGCAAGATACAGGAATCGAGTCTGGTAATGTTAGTCGTCAACAGATACACCCTGGCAAGATACAGGAATCGGATCCTCGAACTCTTCAGACGTGCCCTGGCAGGATACAGGAATCGAGTCTGGTAATGTTAGTCGTCGACAGATACACCCTGGAAAGATACAGGAATCGGATCTGGAATCACGACTATTGATAGCAATCATCTTTGTGTTAACTTTTGTCCTGAAAAGACAAAACGTTAGCTGTATGCAATGTCATGATGTATGACATGCGTGATGTTCTCAGAATAATTGAGATTGTATGTTCATGATGCGTATGTGCATGCTATAATGTATGAAGATGCGATGTTTATGAGTGTATACTTTTGTCTAGGAAAGTAAATCCTTGACGAATGCCGGGAAGTTGGATCCTGGGCTGATGTTTAAGGAGGAGAGTTTCGTTGTTTCCGCTGGGGATGATGGTTGCAAGAATACCGGTAGGAGAAGATGACTCCGTCGGGGAATAAACTTGGCGATTAGATTACTCTGCGGGGAGTGAACTTTGTGGGGAAAGAGAGGTACTTTGCTGAGGTTGATGATAACTCCGCTGGGGATACCTTTGAGGTGTCATGTTGAAGGAATTGATGAACTCCGTTGGGGGATAGGAAGACTTCGTCGGGGACGATCTTTCTGTGACTTTTGGCTGAGGATAACCCAGTTATATCCTGGTGGGGAAATAACCTTTAAATAAAACCGGGAGACGCGTTCGTGCTCTGCAGGGGATAAGCTTCCAGAATCTACTGGGGATAAGCTTCCTGCTGGGGAGATGGATTCCACTTTCCTGGGGAAACTTCTGGACTGGACTTTCCTGGGGAAATTTTGAACTGTACTGGGGAAGTGGCTCCACTGAATGTCGGGTAAACCGCCGGGGAACAATCTTAGATCAAGACTGTCGGGGATGCTTGTTAAGAATGTTTGTATACTCCTTGGGGAATGTTGAGATCTGCTGGGGATACCCAATTTCCTTAAGGCTGACTGAGCATAACTCTGCTTGGGGAGAGTATCGCTGACTTGCTAGGAGATATTGTGCCTTGTTAGGGCTGATTGGAGACCAACTGCTTGGGAGAATTGTTGAATTTTGGCTCACTCTCTGGGGATTTAAAATATCTTGGTTACCTTCTTCAGCCGAACTTACCTTGGTACCTTGGTGGACAGAGCAATTAGACTGCTTAGACAACTCATTATTGCCCCTGCTTCTGATGTTACCTGTAATTAATCCTTTGTTTCGCATGCAAATATTTATGAGTTAGCAATTAGTGTCAAATGCATATATCACAAATTGAACATTGGACGTTCTTCGCAAGACAAAACAGAAAAAGGAAAAACAATTGGCAATTTATCTGAAAAGTGAATTTGTATTGATTTTTGAATTTGCCTGTAAATAGGCGTTTTATGTACAAGAGGCTGACGTCCCGGTAAGAGAACGCCTCCGAACAACAGAGTTTATACAATATTACATAGTATACAAAACAGCTATGTGAAAAGAATAATCCCACTGGGTTCCAACTCTGCTATCGCCTTTATATCCTCGAGCGTCTCATCACTTTGCTGCTCGGTTGAAGATGAAGCTGATTGATCGATGCCGTCTGAACTTGAGGTTGATACCAGATTCTGGATGCAAGGTGATCCAATGAGACATAGTATTACGCTTTAATCCCTAACTTTTGCCTGGACCGCCCTTTCGGGTTTTCAGTCCACCGGGATACCCATTTTTGCCCAAGCCGCCTTTTCAGGTTTTCGACTTGTCGGGTGTACAGATTTTTTTCATTTCATCCCTCATTTTGCCCGAACCCTTTTGGTTCGCCGGGAAGCCCTAATTTTTGCTTAGGTATGTCAACCTAGCGGGTCTTTTATCATGCGTAGTATCTTTTTACTATGTCTGCATTGGCGGGGTGAGGAAGGTCGTCACCATCCATGATAGTTAGAATCATGGCTCCTCCTGAGAACACATGTTTAACCACAAATGGCCCTTCGTACGTAGGGGTCCATTTGCCCCTGGGATCACTTTGAGGTAGGATGATACGCTTGATTACCAGGTCCCCAACTTGATACTCTTGTGGTCTGACTTTCTTGTTAAATGCCCTGATCATCCGTTTTTGGTACGTTTGACCATGACAAATAGCAGCGAGTCTCTTTTCGTCAATTAGGTTTAGCTGATCAAGTCGTGTCTGGATCCAATCATTTTCACTCAGATCTGCATCCTTCATTATCCGGAGAGAGGGTATCTGGACTTCAATCGGCAAGACTGCCTCCATGCCATAGACCAAGGAAAAGGGAGTTGCCCCGGTTGACGTCCTTGCTGAGGTACGGTACCCATGAAGAGCGAACGGTAACATCTCGTGCCAATCTTTATAGGTCACTGTCATCTTCTGTACAATCTTTTTGATATTCTTATTCGCTGCTTCTACAGCCCCATTCATCTTTGGCCGATAAGGAGAAGAGTTGTGGTGCTGTATCTTGAATTGCTCGCAGAGCTCAGTGATCATCTTGTTATTAAGATTGGTACCGTTGTCCATAATGATTCTTTCTGGGATGTCATATCGACATATCAGGTTATGCCGAATGAACCGTGCCACGACATTCTTGGTTACTGTAGCATAGGAAGCTGCTTCAACCCATTTCATAAAGTAATCAATCGCCACCAAGATGAAGCGATGCCCGTTGGATGCCGTAGGTTTAATCTCGCCCATCATATATATGCCCCACATTGCAAAAGGCCAAGGTGTTGTCAATACATTTAGAGGAACTGGAGGAACGTGCACCTTATCTGCATATATCTGGCATTTGTGACATGTCCGAGAATGTTGGTAACAATCAGCTTCCATGGTGGACCAGTAATATCCTTCCCGAAGGATTTTCTTTGCCATGGTGTGTCCACTGGAATGTGTTCCGAAGGTACCTTCATGCAGCTCTGCCATGATCCTTTCTGCTTCAGTCTTGTCCACACAACGCAGTAAGGTTGAATCATGGTTTCGCTTGTACAGAATGTCGTTGCTGAGGAAGAACTTCACTGCGAACCTTCTCAGAAACTTCTTGTCGTTGATAGATGCACCTTCAGGGTATTCTTAAGCTTCCAGATACCTCTTCACCTCATGATACCAAGGTTTTTCAGTCACCTCTTCAGCCTCAAGATCACAATAATATGCCGGTTCGTCCAGTTTCCAGATGATGACCCGGGGAGCCTCATTGTCCCATTTGACTTTGAACATGGAAGACATCGTAGCTAACGCGTCCGCCAACTGATTCTCCTCTCTTGGGAAGTGTTCAAAAGTTATCTCTGTGAAATGGGGGATCAATGTCAACACACATTCTCTGTAAGGAATAAGGTTCGGATGTTTCGTATCCCACTCGCCTTTGATCTGGTTGATCACGAGAGCGGAATCTCCGAAGACACTCAGAAACTTAATCCTTAAGTCAGTCGCAGCTTGAAAACCCATGATGCATGCCTCATACTCCGCCATGTTGTTGGTGCAGTTGAAACATAGCCGGGCAGTGAGTGGAGTATGAGTGCCTTGAGGGGATATAATCACAGCGCCAATACCGTTACCCAAAGCGTTTGAGGCTCCGTCAAAGTGCATAGACCATCAAGATCCTTCCTCAGGTCCTTCATCCGGTCCAGGTACTTCACAATCAGTCACAATCATGATGCTCTCGTCAGGAAACTCAAAGTTCATTGACTGGTAGTCGTCTACTGCCTGGTGCGCCAAATGGTCTGCCAATACACTTCCTTTGATGGATTTCTGAGTCGTGTACTGGATGTCGTATTCTGTCAAGATCATCTGCCATCTTGCTATTCTTCCAGACAATGCAGGCTTTTCGAATATGTACTTTATTGGATCCATCTTTGAGATCAACAAGGTAGTGTGAGTCAGCATATACTGTCTCAGCCGGCGAGCAGCCCATACCAAAGCGCAACAAGTTTTCTCGAGCAGTGAGTATCGGGTCTCACAGTCGGTAAACTTTTTACTGAGGTAATAAATGGCGTGCTCTTTTCGGCCAGACTCGTCATGCTGCCCCAGCACACACCCCATTGAGCTGTCAAGTACTGTCAGGTATAGTATTAGAGGTCTCCCTTCAACCGGTGGCATAAGAATGGGTGGTTCTTGGAGATACTCTTTGATTCTGTCAAAAGCGGCCTGACATTCATCATTCCAATGTACTACCTGATCTTTCTTCAGCAGCTTGAAGATTGGCTCACAGGTAGCAGTTAGATGCGAGATGAATCGAGCAATGTAATTCAGACGTCCGAGAAAACCTCTGACTTCTTTCTCTGTCTTTGGAACTGGCATCTCTTGTATGGCTTTAACCTTGGCAGGGTCCACTTGGATACCTTTGTCGCTCACGACGAAGCCTAGCAACTTCCCAGATCTTACCCCAAAGGTGCACTTGTTCGGGTTCAACCTCAGCTTGTATAATTTCAGACGGTCAAACAGCTTTTGCAGATGGTCAAGGTGTTCCTCCTCAGTTTGGGACCTTGCAATCATGTCGTCGACATACACTTCTATCTCATGATGGATCATGTCATGAAATAAAGCAACCATGGCACGTTGGTAGGTTGCCCCAGCATTTTTCAACCCGAATGGCATGACCTTGTAGCAGAAGGTGCCCCACTGAGTAACAAAGGTAGTCTTTTCCATATCTTCAGGAGCCATCTTGATCTGATTATAACCTGAAAAGCCGTCCATGAAGGAGAACACCTTGTGCTGAGCAGTATTGTCAACTAGAACGTCGATGTGGGGTAGAGGGAAATCATCCTTGGGGCTGGCCCTGTTCAAATCCCTGTAGTCAACACACATTCTGACCTTACCATCTTTCTTCGGTACCGGCACCACATTGGCAACCCACTGAGGGTAAGAAGTCACTGCTAGAAACCCGACATCAAATTGCTTCATAACCTCAGCTTTGATCTTCTCGAACATCTCTGGACGCATACGGCGGACCTTTTGCTTAACCGGAGGGCATTCTTCCTTGGTAGGCAAGTGATGGACCACAATGTCAGTATCCAACCCAGGCATGTCTTCGTAGGACCATGCAAAGATCTCCGCATAATCATGTAACATCTGAATCAACCGTTGTTTCACGCTGAGCTCCAGATTGGAACCAATCTTAACCTCCTTTCTATCTGTCTCAGTACCCAGATTTACCGTTTCCACTGGCTCTTCATGTGGCTGAATGGCCCTCTCTTCCTGGAGTAACAGTCTTGCAAGCTCACCAGGCACTTCGCAATCCTCTTCACCTTCGTCTTCGGCTAAGTTGATCGGATTTTCGAAGTCATAACTGGCAGTAGCAAAGTTGTTACCAGTGAGATCCAGAGTGGATTGAAACCTGTATAGGTGAGTGTGTGTAAATATAGTTGTTTTGCAATATATAAAGAAAGAAAGAAAGAAAAGGAGCAACAGATTTGAAATGCGAAAAACGTCCAATGTCTTTATTCATGATATATGGAAATGACAAGTAATATGCCCTCACAAATGAAGCCACGGTGCCCCGGGTAAGACACCGGGCCATAAAGTTTCAATTTATTGTTTATTACAAATTAAAAAAACAAAGGAATTCATTACTGCGTAACAAAAGTAACAGGTATGTGATCTTTTGCGGTCCAATTGTTCAGTCCACCTGCGGTCGTCAGGTAAATCCAGCTGTCAAACTCTGATTCCTCCGCTTCGTCACCATCCCTGATAGCATTCACCCCATGATCAGGCAGGGGAGCTGTCACTACATTGGGCTTCTCGGGTGCTTCGAACTGAACCTCCTTAGCGTCAATAAGGTCTTGGACCTTGTTTCTTAGAGCCCAACAATCATCAGTAGAATGCCCCGGGCTATCAGAGTGATACGCACAACGGGCATTTGGATTATACTTAGGAGAGGTAGTGTTCACAACCTTCGGAGCCTCTCTGGTGGTCACAAAGTTGGTCGATAGCAATTGCGGCAAGATCTGTGACAAGGTCATACTCAGCCGAGTGTATTCTCTTCTGGGTCTCTCACCCCTTGGTTGGTTGGGTTGCCGAGGAGCGGCAGCAGGCTTTGCAATTACCACTGCGTTGACAGCTTGGCGGCGTTCTGGTTTGTCCTGCCTCCTAGGCCCATACACAGCACTGGCTTCCTTTTTGAAAGGCTTTTTCTCCGAACTTAAGGACGCACCTTTCTGAATTTTTCCTGATTTCATACCAGCCTCTATCCTTTCCCCGGTCAGAATGAGGTCTGTGAACCCTGCAGATGAATTACCAATGAGATGATTGAAGAATGGCCCGGATAGGGTCCCTAAGAACATGTCTACCAGCTCACGGTCGGTTAATGGTGGCTGCACCCTGCCAGCCAGGTCCCTCCACTTCTGCGCATACTCTTTAAAACCTTCTCCCGATCCTAGCGACATACCCTGGAGTTGGGTACATGTAGGAGCGAGGTCGGCATTATATTGATACTGCTTGTAAAAAGCAGTAGCCAACTCCTCCCAGTTACGAACCTTGGTTCCATCCAACTGATAGAACCATTCGAGGTGAGTCCCTGAAAGACTCTCCTGGAAGAAGTGGTTCCACAAGTTCTTGTCCACAGTGTATGGTTGAATCTTCCGCACATAAGATCTGAGATGTAGCTTAGGGCAGGACGCCCCGTCATACTTTGCAAAAGATGGTGCTTTGAACTTGTGTGGGATGACCACACCAGAAGATAAACCCAAGTCTCCGAAATCCAACCCAGGCACTTGTTGAATTTCCATGGCATTCAGACGGTCTTCCAACTGCTTATATCTGTCTTCAGCTGGAGGATACTGCTCCTCATTAAAATCAGTCTCGTTGTCGGAGACCACCGGACTAGGAACTCTTCCCCCCTTGGGACTGCCTTTTCCCACAGAAGAACCAGCTTGATCAACCTCATTCTGCAGTGTGTTACCAAACCTCCGGCCAGTGTTGAATAGTATAGTTCTCTTCTTCTTCTTCTTCTTGACCAGCAGAGCCTTCAACTCCTCTTGACCTTGGGCCAAACTCATGATCAGCTCTTGGAATTGGGCGTTCTGAGCCTGAAGGGCCTTGATGGACTGCTCGGTAGATGATTCAGGGTTCATGATGCTGAAATAAACAGCGAGGAACATTAAGCAACCTGAAAAGAAGAGTACCTGTGATGCACATGATGAATGGAATGCGTATGATTTAAGTTTTCAAAGACAATCGGGAATCAACTTTGTAAACAAAAAGGAACACACTTCATTAGATTCAACTTTGAAATTCAAATTGTTCAACAGGTTGCCCTTAGGCGTTACATAAAATGAAAATACTGAAAAGGGAAATAAAACTGTAAAAGAATATCCAAAGTTCATCAGTGATCCCAGGGTCTCCTTTTCTCAGTACGGATGTAGTCATTCAGAGCTCGCTCATTCTCCAACTGCTTTGTTAGCTTCTGGATCTTCAATTCCTGCTCGTTGAACTTTTCCCGATAAGAATCCCATTCTTCTCGCAGTTGCGCCCAAGACCTCTTTAGCGTCTCAATATCAGTAGGTATCTGAGGAGGGAGAACAGTTGGAGGAGCCCCATCTCTATCAGGATATTCAAGAATGATGGGTCTGGCAGCTTCATATGGCATACCTAACTTCTGAGCACGGATGTGGACCCATTTGTAGTAGGCTTCCATAGGTAGAGAAGTCTTTGGTCCCAACTCTTGTGGGTCAGCTTTGTGGATTCTGTCCCAAGCCTTGATGAACCTACGACGCAACTCATCACTATCTACCTGAAACTCAAAACTGATGTGAGGCACCAACATCCCATGAGGCCCTGCTCTTCTGGCTCTTCCAAACTGACGGAGAGCTAGACATGGATTATAAGAGATTCCTCCTTGGGTACCAATCAAAGGAACATTAGGATATTCTCCGCAACGATCAATAACAGCTACCTCATCCAAACCTCTGAGAGTCCAAGTGATGTCATTATCAGTGAGAGACATTAACCTATGAGCCCAACCTCTTCCTTCTTTGTTCTTCAGCACGAACTTAGGGAGGTGCGAAATAAACCACCTCACTAACAAGGGAATACAGCACCACAGAGTTCCTCGTCTTCGGGCAGTGCGAGTATAGAGTTGTTGCAGAATATCACCCAAGAGAGTGGGCACGGGGTTCCGAGACATGAAGATCCTTATGGCAGTGATGTTAATGAAGTTATCAGGATTAGGAAACAAGATTAGACCATAGATTAAGAGAGCCAGAATGTCTTCATACGCCCTAAAGTCCAAGTCATTCCAGAAACTGTTAGCCTTACCAACCAGAAACTTGGCCAAGAAACCCCTAACTTTGCTTCTAGTCACCCAGTTGTCCATTACCTCCTTGTGGGTCAAAGGAAGAGCTGCAGCAATCTCCTCAAGCCTAAGAGTCTTTTCCCAACCAGTGTAGGGAGTCTGATCCAAGATAGGGATGCCAAGCAAATCAGAGAACTCTTCCAGGGTAGGGACCAGCTGGAAGTCTTGAAAGGTGAAGCACTGGTACAGAGGGTCATAAAATTGTGTCAGGACACTCATCAGTTGTTGGTCCCGCTTTGCCGTGACTAAACTGAGAAGAGAACCATGCCTCTGGATGAAGGAAGTAGTATTTGGAATTCTGCTAACCAATTCTTCAAGCAACTCAGGTGGGTGAGCAAAGTTGAACCGGATAGTATTCCTTCGCATAGGCATCATAATGTCCTACAAAACAGAGCAAAGGTGAAACCCTCTTGTCTTTGAAATGGTCAGTCCTTATGCAGGATGCATGCAATGTTTATGATGGCATGATGTTATGATAAAGCACACCACAAATATTCACAAAGGCAAACATGATAAGGCACACAAGTCACACCATAGCCCTTAGAGTTTAGGCCAGCATGGGGTCTAGGTATTACCCTCTTTCAGTTTGTTGGTTAAGACCTGTCCTATCAGAAGTAACCGGGTTCTAGAGGATCCCAATATCACTGACTACCCTCAATCGGTCATAACTCCAGCATCGCAATCTTTTCTTGCGGCCAGAACCATCACGAGAGTTTAGCCTCAATGGGTGTAGAATACTGCTACTGTTCTATTGGCCAAGTTGGGTCAATTAAGGTTCTAAGGTCGGTTGGTGCTTAATGACTCCTCAGAAGACCCATATTCTCCTCGTTGCGACACAAGGGATATCGGTACATACCAAGGTGCCACACCAACGTAGCCACTGCTTCACCCATGTCGGTCTACGCCGGACAGGTCCCTCACAGCTTATGCTACCTAACAGGGTATCCCCAGATCCGGGTTAGGATCTATGTAACTCCGAAACATCCCACAATAATAAAGCAAACAAACATAGCAATTGAAAACACAAGTATGAGCTATCCTAAGGTACACCTCACTTTAAATGTCCCCAGCAGAGTTACTAGTTCTGTGATCAGTGGATTTAGAACTGATTGTTTAACGCTGTTTCGCGAAATGTCGCGGAAGCAAGAGTCGCCATCGTCTTTTATTTTCTCCAACTTGGAAAGGACAAAAGCACAGCAAAATTCCTTATGAGATTATCTCTCGGTTCGGGAGGTAGATTTATAGAAAGGGAAGGTGTTAGCACCCTTTCTATCCATGGTTATCCATGGGCTCTTAGATACTTGCTCATTTGTGTTTTCAAAATGTGTTTGCTTTTCAAATGTGAGTGGGTTTGAAAAAAGTTTCGTTTAAAGATTTCAGATTGACTCTTGTATCAGTCCTCAAGAGTGTTTGAAAAATTGTTTTGAAAGCTTTTTGAAAGTGTGTCGGTGTGAAAAGAGTTTTGATTGTTTTTTAGAGAGCAAGTATCTACGAGTCATCTACCTACCCTAAGGAACTATGTTGTGTAAATGTCCTTAAGGTAGTGCCATCCCACCATTGAGAGGTAGGTAGCACCACTGTTGGAGGTGTTCGGGTCAATTCGTTTGTAGGGACAGTGTGGTCACCAGAGCAACAGTAGGACACCTTAGAAGCTACCCTTATGCCATTGATCCTTTTTTAATTCGAGGCAACTTTTCTGAGGCAACTTGTTTTGAGGCATATGGATCAACGGACATAAGGACTTACTAAAACGTCCTATACTCGACGACCACGTTTCGAAGGTAAGGCAACAGTGAGGCGTACCCTAAGAGTGGTGTGTGAATTTGTGTGTTGTTTTCATGTTATGTTTTATCTTGTACATGTATCATGGTGATCTACGCTTGTTTTTAATTTAGGCCATACATTCTTTCATGCAATTATAACTTAAAAGTGCAGAAATTTAAATGCGGAAAGTAAAATCCTACGCTATTACAAGGGGCGGGTCTATACATCGCCAAATTACAAAGACCCGTTTGAATAAAAAATGCGGAAAGTAAAACCTAGTTACTATTACATGGCTTGAACAGTTACATAATATTCACGATAAAATAACGTGCGAAAAGAATAAAAATAGAATGTTCAAGGGCGTTGGACCCTTTTGAAATTAAATTAAATTAAAAGGCTAATTAATTATTTAATAAAAGGAAAGAAATGTTTTTTTTTTGTTTTTTTGGTATTTATGAAATAAAAAAAATTAAAATTAAAAGAAACCCTAATTCTAAGTTATTTTTAATTATTAATGAAAAATTCTAAAGTTTAACCTAATTTACTAAAGAATTTATGTATATGTTTATTTACAAAATAAATTAGTAATTAATAATAATGATAATAAGAAAAAATTATTTATTAAGAAAAGGATGAAAATGCTAAAAAAAAACCCTAATTTCTACATATTTTAATTTATTAAGAAAAAGATTAAAGTTTTAACCTAATTTAACTAAATTAATTATTTAACATTTATTTACAAAAATAATAATAGTGAAATTAATATTAATAAAAATAAACATTTTTCTAGTTTCTGATTTATTATTGTGAAAATTAATTTGTGAAATTAAAGAAAACAATTAAAAACAATTAAAAGAATCAAAAGGAAAATCAAATAAAAAATAAACATGATGCAAACCATGGGGGGTGTCTGGCCCTTTTTGGAGGTTAATTGAGAAATTCAGGCCCAAGATTGCAAAGCCTGCGTTGACTTTCCAGCTTGAATGTTCATCCATTGATTGAGGTGCATGGTAGACATCCTATTGTGGCCTTCAGATTGAAACTCATGGGCGCGTGGCAGGCTTGGATGTGGGGTTGTATGATGAACCCTGGGGGAGGCGCTGCATATGAACCCATTAGGACAAAAATTATTAAGTGTTTGGGGGGACCTGGGAATCGAACCCAGGTCCCAGTACCTGCAGGACAGCTCACCTACCAACTGAACTAGTGCGCGCCTTTGTTAATATTATGGAACATAATCATTATAAGAGAAAACAAGCGTTAGTGGTGTAAAGCAAAAAATCACGCGCCAATATTTGAAGTGTCCAACCATCAGATGACACCTATGCGTCTTCTTCGTTTTGTACCTGCAAATATAACCAAATAGCGGGGGTTTTAAACCCCCACTAAACAAAACCTGCAAAAATAGCGAATAGCTCATGGACAAATATAAAAAGGGCACGAGGTAATTGTTTGTCTCGTCTTGAGGTCACGAATCCATTGGTATAGATTTGGTGGTCCAATTTTTCCATATGGGGAAAAGCCCCAATTTGAAGCTCTGAAAAACCTAGCTTTTGACAATGGTGGATTCTGATACACGCATCGTTAGTTCAATCAAATATCACCAATAGCTTCAGAACAACATTGTTATCAAGAATCAACACTTAAAACTCATGAATAATGCATGTAAATTAAAAAACGATAATGGATATGTTCATGAAAAGTGCAATGATGTTCTACCAATTCCTGGGGTATGGAGATCAGGTTTTGATTGCAATCGATTCCTGGATACTTTGGCAATGTATTGGAGTGTGTTTGGAGCTTTGAATTGTCCTCTAACTAGGATTTCAGATTTCAAGTTTTTATGGAAAAAATGCAATTTGGTTATGCCTCTCTAGCAGCTCTTTCGTGTGTATGAGCATTAGGTCATGTTGTGCCTTTGTATTTGAGTGAAATTAGGTCAAAAAACCAAGCCCATAGTCCATGAATTTATGATTTTGATATTTGATTTTGTCACATCTTTTTTCAATCTTTTTGCCATGGAAACTTGCCAAATAGGGATGATCTTGTCCCCTTGAGATAGTACACGAAATCTTTTGCATATGTGGAAGATATTTGCTGCACAAAAAAGATTTAAAAACATGATTTGGTATTTTTCTTATATTTAAATTTAATTAAATGAATTAATGACAATAAAAATTCAAATAATTAATCAAAAATAAGAAAATAACTCCCTTTGAGCTTAATGGGTCGTGCATAGCCTTTGGATAATGATTCATGGAAGAATTTGTGGCCCATTAGCAATTTTGAAGTCTTTTGTGCAAAGTTGACTTTTCAAAATTCCCAAAAATTTCCCAACTTCTACAAGATAAATCTTGCTCAATTTTGAAGTTATGAACATGTTCTTGGACATTTTGGAAATTTCTTGAAGTCCTCTAACCAATTCCTTTGGTCCCATGTCATTTTGATTTACCAATCTCAAGTTATGGTCTTTGACTTAAAGTGCCTTTTTGTTGACTTTTGAAAATGACCTATAATGTTGAAATTGATAACTTTTTGTGAGAGCATTTCTTGGACTTGAAGTGTGAATATGAGTTGTAGGAAATGTCATTCTCTTCAAAATGAGCTTTGGATGGAATTTTTCTGATAAACCATGAAGAAGTTATGCCTTGGTCAATTTGCAGTTGACTTTTTCAACTGTCCAAAAATAGAAACTTTTGCATCTTGAGACTTTTTGGGCCATGCTTGTGAAATCATGATCAAGAATTGATCAAATGATGTTTGTGGCTTCAAAATAAGATGTTGACCAAAAATTTTGACTTTTGACTGTCAAATGACCATTTTGCCCCTACAGTTGACTGTGAAGCAATTAGGGCTTTTGACTGTGCAATTGGATGTTGTGAGTCTTGAAACTTGGAATATGAATGCTTGACAATGTATGTAGGCATGTGGGACTTGATTGGACCCTTGGAAACTTCAATTTCTTTGCCAGAACCAAAACCCTAATTTTGACTGTGTTAGGAGGCAATTGGACTGTGCCACCCTTGAGAGATTTTGAACCTTGATCTTGGCAAATCTTGAAGAATATGGGAGGGAAAATTTTGGGGTACAACACTTCTCATAACAACAAATGGCGGATCTCTTTATTTAAGCAACTTGTACTTCCCTAGTGAGTCTGTTAGCTCCCCGAAAAGATTCAGATCTGTTACTCCAATGAATGGTAGCCTTTTCATTATGGAAGGTAGTTTGTTATTGATATTTGTTACTCCAATGAATGGTAGCCTTGTCATTATGGAAGGTATTTTGTTGTTGAGATTTGTTACTCCAATGAATGGTAGCCTTGTCATTATGGAAGGTAGTTCGTTGTTGAGATTTGTTACTCCAATGAATGGTAGCCTGGTCATTATGGAAGGTAGTTCGTTATTGAGATTTGTTACTCCAATGAATGGTAGCCTTTTCATTATGAAAGGTAGTTTGCTGTTGAGATTTGTTACTCCAATGAATGGTAGCCTTGTCATTATGGAAGGTAGTTTATTATTGAGATTTGTTACTCCAATAAATGGTAGCCTTGATATTATGGAAGGTAGTTTGTTGTTGAGATTTGTTACTCCAATGAATGGTAGCCTTGTCATTATGGAAGGTAGTTCTTTATTGAGATTTGTTACTCCAATGAATGATAGCCTTGTCACTATGGAAGGTAGTTTATTGTTGAGAGTTGTTACTCCAATGGATAATAGTCTCTTCATTATGGGAGATAGTTCGTTGTTGAGATATTTTTTTGATGGATGGTAGTCTCATCATTATGGGAGATTGTTCGTCATTAAGATTCACATTAATCTGAAGAAGTTCTTTTGTTCCCAGTCATGAATATTGGTGTTAATCATTTATTACCTACCCTAATATTACTATCTCCTCAGTGAGTGGATAATTTGCAGTCATCTGTCAATCACGGTTATCCTTTACTTTCTATCCTCAATCTTTAAGTTGATGACGCCTTATCTCCTCTTTGGGCTTTACCCCAATAGAGTTGGGTCTCTTGTTCACCAGTGATTTATTTTTCTGGTCTGGTTTTTCTTTTGATCCCTGTTTTTATTTGCTAAATTCCCAATGGTGTCTTGTGCCATTTTTTGTATTTGTTCATTTGCATTCATAAACATAAGCATTGCATGGCTTCTTAGGGCCAAAAATAGGGCTTGTTTTATATTTAAGTATCTCCAATCGCGTCGACGCGAAGATTTTAACCTTCACATCTCCATATAGAAGACACTTAAATAAGAGCAGCTATTGTACCCCAATTTTTCCCCCTAAGATTCCTCTATCATATCATATCAACCCAATCACAACAATATCACACTAGGATTTAGTTCTTCTCCTTATCTTTAGCTTTGCTCATGGGGAATCACCAAGCACATTGACTTGTATTTTATGATCATCTATGTTTTGTATTGATTAAATTTTAACTAATAAATACAATGAATGTTTACCCTAATTGATGATATTATAGGTGAAAGCACAACACATTCCATCAAGTTGATCTATAGGTTCATGAGTTTATTGCCATGCCTTCTTCAACAAAGCTTCATTGAGATTCAAGCTTTATCATTGAAGATGTTATGAAGTAATATCATAACAAATTCTATTATGATCCATCATGCCTCAAGTTGTCAAAGATAGTCCAAAGATACAAGGGTTGATTGGAGAAGTTTGACCTAATTGGACAAGTCTTTGATTTCTTGATCACAAGTGCATATCTCCCTCAATTCTAAATATTTGGAAGTGGTTATGGTTTCCATGGTTCCTCATTATCATCATCAACAACTTCTATTTACATGACAAAAGTATTTGTGCAAGAAGGTTTGTCAAAATTGAAAAGGTTTTCCAAGGCATTTTGTTGCTCTATGAGCTAGGGTTTTGAACTTATAAAGGTTATATCTTGCTTATCTTTTGGTATTTTTGAGTTATTCCAAAGACATGCTTCTCTTCAAATGGTTATCAATAAATCACTCCAAAATTTTCAAGAAAATTTTGTATGGAGGATACCTAATGATGAAGAAAGATTACAAGTCCTCTAGATAGGCCATCAAAATCCCTTATGTGACTTCAAAAGATCATAACTTGGTCAATTTTTATCTCCTTAATCCCACTCTTTTTCCACAATGATCTTAAATATGTGAAATTAAACTCTTATTTTGTATGTTAAGCTTGTAAATGGATTAAGATGCCCTAAGGATGCAAAATATTATAGGTCATCTCATGAATTTTCACCAATTTCACCAAGTTATAACTTTCTCAATTTTTGGATTTTTTAAATGGTTCAAGTATCAAAATGCCATTCAATAGGTCTAATTCATGCCATCTTTTTTATTAAAGAGTAAATTTAAATGGAAGGTCATGTTTGGATGCAAGACATTATAAGTCATTTTGAAGAAAAAACTTAGAATTTTTCTAAGTACAAAAAGTCAGCATCTTTTTCTCAACTTTGACTCATCACAACTTTCAGCTCAAGCATCCATTTGATTCCATTATTTGCACATTTTAATATTTGTGATCTCGTCTTTCCAATGTATCAAGAATTAAGTCCCAAGGTTCCCTAAATCATGCACACCATTGATTCAAAGATGGTACCTTGAAATTGAAGTTTTCTCCAAAGTCAGAATTTGAAATCCTTGATTTGGCCTCTAAACACAAAATTTCTGCGCATTTCTACTTTTAATCATTTTAATGAATTTCTAGAGATGATTATCACATTGGAACGCAAGATTTGGTTGAGTTTTTAGCAAAATAGAAGTCACACTTTTCATGTTTGCAACTTCACATGATTTCCCTCCAAACTTCATCATTTCACACACTTGCATTCCATTAGTTTCCCTATAAATAGAGGGTTATACCTCATTCATTTTTTCAAGCTTAGAGAGCCAGAATCACCTTGTCAAACTTCCTCTTGAATCCACTTTTCTGCAACTTCGAATTTGGTTTTACAACTTTCCTCAATCCATTTTCTTTGTCAATTCATCATCCTTGAACCTCACTAAAGCTAATAGAAGGAGAACTAAGCTTTAAGACTTCCTAAAGCGTGCTATCCAAGTCAAGTTTCAGAGCTCTGAATTTGAACTTCAATAGATAGATTCCTTCACCAATTCTCTCAAACTTTGATACTATAATGAAGCTCTCATCATTCTGATTCTAGTCGCAACATTTATTTTCTATTGGAAGTGAGTTTTGGCCATGAATTTTCAAATCTTTCCTTCCAAAACGACTGAGCTACACCTTACATAAATTTTCCGCGAGGGTAACATTGGAATCGTCTTGAAGAGACGAAGCAAATGGTACCGGTATCAATCTCTAATTTTTTCATTTCATGAACCTGTAAATCGCGTGGACAGAGGTTGAAGATTACCTACGTGTTCGTCTTCAACCAATGAGAATTTTCCACACATTTTTTTCAAATCTGATTTAATAGTTGATAACGTGTTTTATTCATTAAAGACCATGATATGCACAGCGCGTCTGATCCATTGGATTAGCTTACTAACGTGTTTTGACTCTCATCTAATGGTCTATATTTATTTGAATTTATTTTTTATTTATGATTTTTATATTTAAATGTTTTAAACTTCAAAAACTCATAGAAAATTCATTTCTGACACAAAAATTATGAAAAAAATCACAAAAATATTTTCAAATATTCTCTTTGACTTTTATTTTTTCATAATTTTGTTTTCAGATTTGATATTTTTTATAATTTTTCCTTTGTTTTGGTTTGTTTTTAATTGTTTAAAAATAATTTTTGACATTTTTAAATTCTGGAAAAATTCATCAAAATCATTTTTCTTATTTCTGACCTTCTGAAATTTTTCTAGAATTTTATTTTTGACTTCTACTATTTTTGATCTTTTTTTCACTTAATTGAATAATTTTAATTAGTTTAAAAATGATTTTCTAATTTAAAAAATTACCAAAAAATTTATAAAAATATTTGAGATCATTTCTGATTTTTCTATGGTCTCTTCTGATTTTTCTTTGATGTTTTGAATATAGTTCGTTGTTTTCCCTGTTATTTTCATTTCAAAAAACATTTTAAAAAACCATTTTATTTTTTTATTTTATTCATTTTACATTTTTATTTTTGTATGACCTTTTGACTTTTGATCATGGAATTCATTAACATCATTGAATCTTACATGTTGAGGTTAACTCCACCAAAATGGATGAATGATTTTAATGATAGTTTGATTAAATTTTTATTTCAAATATATCTCTTCCCTCTTCATCTTATCCCTTTCTCATTGCGCTACATGTTGTTAGAGAGTGATCTACATATCATCTCTCCAAACATATGGCACATAAATTGCTAAAAAACGGCCTCGAAATTGGTGCGACTTCTATATAAGTCCACTTACAATTGCTTAACATAGAGCTAAATTTTGTCCTGATTCGAGAAATGATCATTCGTGGCCCAAATCCATGTTCATAAGCCCGAGTATGTTAATTTGAATTCTTTGATCCAATAACCTTGAGATTCATTGTTATGAGGCTTTGGTCTTATCAATCCTCTAATGAATCTTCATAAGCTTTGGTCAAAATGAATCACTTAAACATCATTGGTCATTTATTGTTGCCTTGAGATTTTGAAATGAATGATATACTTGACAAAAAGCAAATGAAACTTGTTGTTGAGTAGCTTTGGTTTTATCAATCCTCTAATGAGTTTCAAATACAAGTTTCAAGATGGTCATTCAACTAACCTTTAATTTCTAACAATTTACTTTCTTTTATGCCTTTACTTTATGCTTTTTACTTTAAGCATATTTATTTTAGCATTTACATTTCATGCTATTTTCATCTTCGCTCACTTGAGTAGTTACTTTTATGTCATTTTTATTTTGCTCCCTTGAGCTTTTCATTTCTTTTTGAATATACTTAATAATCAACTTGAACCATAAAAAACTTTAATGTTACTTGGACTATTTGGTTACTATCCTTAGTGTGATACGGTGGGAGAACTGACTTGGGTTTTGCGTTTGTATTCGCAAATGTTTCGGTTGAGCAAGAGTCGCCACCGACTTTTTATTTTATCCTAAGGAAAGGTTAAAAAGCACAACAAAAACCTTTGAGATGTTTTCTTGGGTTCGGGGAGTAGATTATAGAAAGGGAAGGTATTAGCACCCTTTCTATCCATGGTTATCCATGGGCTCTTAGTTACTTGCTTAGATCACTTGCCTTTGATTTTCAATTGTTTGAAATGGTGCTTTGTGTGTGGGTTTGAAAATGTTTTGAAAAGAGGCCATTTGTGGTGGCAACCTTTGTAATGATCCATGTTTGAATGTATACAAAGGTGTGTATCCTTTGAAAAGTTTTCAATGTTTCTGAAAGTTGTTTTGAAAGTGTATTGTGATGTGGATTTTGAAAAATAGGCAAGTGTGTTTGCAAGATTTGGTCAAGTAACTAAAAGTTTGTCTACTCCTAAATTTACTCAAAGGTTTTTTCTATGTTTTAACCCTTTTAACAATTTTGTTCCACCATTGTATTTGGTGGACAATCTTGTGTTAGGATGTTAACGGGACAGGTGCGGGTCATCGTTTAGACCATGATTGCAATGGTGCCAAGTGTCTTTGGGCAATTTTTCCTTTAAGGGACTTGATCATTTTTAGGCAACTTTCGAAAGCGTCATCGAGGGACTATGATCATTTGATATTGTTTTGTTTTGCCAAAGACACTCAACATGCAACATGGCCCATTATTGAAGGCAACAAGTGGAATTACCCTAGGGGTGCAAGTGTGATTGGTGTTGTCCATTTTCATGCTTTTTGTCTTTTGTTTAGTCAAGCTATTTGGTTATTTTGATTTGCATACAAAACCCTAAGTCTATCATGGCATATTTAGAAAGCTTTAAAATGCGAAAAATAAAATCCTAAATTATTACAACACAATTATGGAATGGGGGTACAAATATTCAAATGGGGATATTTAGCAAGAAATTAAAATCTAAGCTATTACATCCAAATTGAATATACAAGTTATTTTAATTGTACAAATAATTGAATAAATACAATAAATATGCAAAATGCACAAAAATGATTCTTATATGTATGTAAAAAGTATTTTTCATGTGACAAATAAACAAAAATAAAAAGGTTAATTTTTTGGGTATTTTCATGTTTAGGGCAAAAACCCTAATTTTGCAAATAAATAGTATTAATTATTTATTATATACAATATTTATTAATTATATACAAAAATAAATAAAAATAAGTATATTGTAAAAAAGTGATTTTTGAGGTCAAATATTAATAAAAATAAAAATGTATTATTTTTATATTTATCCTAAATATTCTAAATATATAAATGTTTATATATTGTATTAAATATATTAAATATATACAAGAAATAAAAATATTTATTATTTACAAAAAAAAAAGGTATATATTTTTTTAGAAAATATTTTCAAAAGATAAAATAAAATAAAATCAGAAAATAAAAATGTATTTTGTATTATTTTTGTATTTTGAATAAAAAGGTATTTTGTTTATTTATGTACAAGTTCAAAATAAAACAAATAAAATCCAAATAAAATGCAAAAAATGTGAGAAAAATAATTTTAGTGTTTTTTCATGTTTGGATAAAAATATAAAATCAAAATCAAAAAGAAAAAATCAAAAATGACAAGTATATCATACAATGGGCCAGGGGGGTGTATGTGTGAAAAAGTGGTGTAAACAGAAAAGCAAAACAGGTCCAGCCCAAAGGTGGTTGTCTTCAACCTCCAGCACCTTCAAACACAAAAAAGCGCGCGTTTTCCATTGTCCCTGCTATCTCTTGATCCTTTGACTTTTAACAAAAACTTATAACATCAAAAATGTAGGGCATCAAACCACGAATTCATACATATAAAGAACTTGATCTAACTCTCAGAAATGAGAGAGAATTTCTTCTTCCCCAATTCCTGACCTAACTTTTTCCTAATGTTCAGGTTCAAAATACTCTTAGCACACACAATATAAATGAAAAGTAACTATATGGATGGCTTCATGGCTATGATTAGAACATGCTTTCTTCACAAACTTAAGCCTAACTATGCCTGGATAGAGAGATAGAAGTTCAAAAACTTACCTGTTCAGCTTGAATCGTGTATGACAATGGAGGTACTTTCAATGCAATGTGAGGACTTGTATAGCTTGCTTGAGGTCCAGGGATGCTTCTCCAACCTCTAGCTTGCTTTGGAACTAACTGAAACGAGCTATGGAAGTTAACCTGCACAACTGAAAAAATGAAAATGGTGAACTTGGTTAGAGGTGTTACAGTCTGTAGCTAGGGCTTGGGATAGTTTCAATGGATGGTAGAGAGTGTGTATGAACAAGCTTTGGCCAAAACGCACGAGCAAACTGAGTTGTGCAACTCAATCTGCAGGGATGCCCTATTTTGTGCAGCAAAGTGGTGTTTCTGTGTTTGGGGAGGTATTGAAGGTGGTTGGCTCGTGTTTCAGGTCAGGTTTGATGTTTGGAATGTGCTCAATAAGTTTGCTTTGGCTAGTTGTTACAGCAATCAGAGATGGTGTTCAATATGCAAGTTTCTTCCTTGATAAGTAAGAGAATGTGTCTTGACAATGCAGGCCCCTACTCCCCCCAATCTATGCTGCATAAATCACTCTTGATCAGTGGACTTTGTTCATGAACTTGTTCCCAAGATATATGCTTTGTACTTCTTAGATTTGTGTTTGACATAAAGTTGCTCTTTACAAGAATGGATAAGTCACTTTTTCCAAATATGGCTTGATTTTGTGTGTATTGTCCAAATGCACAAAATAATGCTAGAACACAATGGATTGGCATTTAATTATTGAGTGTAAATGAGATTAGAGGCCTGTAACTAGCTTGTGCAAGCTGATTTCAAAAATGCCAAAGTTATGAACATGCATTTGGCCATGAATCAAAGTGACTTTTGCCCATATTGACAAATTCGATTCTCCCTAACCACAAGGGTGTTTGAGAAGTTCTTGGACAATTTGGAAAGCTTGGAATGTGTACTACAATCCATCTTTTTAATGCAAGTTGAAATTACAAGTGGAAGCATGTGAAAAGTGGCCATGAAGTTAGGCAAAAATCCTGCCTAAAATAGGTCAAAATTTTTCTAAGTTAAGAATGTTTTGCACCCTTGTTCCAAAACTCATAACTTGAGCTACAAGCTTCTTTTGAGGAAACTTTGTGAATAAAAGTTGTAGATTTTGAAATGGACTATAACTTTCAACTTTTGAGTTTTGTTTGAATCCAAATACATCTTGATGAAAAAATGGCACAAAGTTAGGAAAAAATTAGGAAATTTCATAACTTAGAAAATTTCTAAGTTATGAAATTTCTTCATTTCAAACCCTAATTTGTAATTTTTGATTTCTTGATGAACAAGTTTCATAATTTGACATGTCTTGATGAAAAATGAATCTTGGCACTTGATTTTGACCAAAAACTCAAAGTTTGACTTTTCAGTATACAGTCAAATTTGATCAGTTGACTGGAAAATTCATTTGTCAATCTTGTGCATTTGGGATCTTTTGAACTTGTTGAACATGTCAAGACAATTCCATTGGGTCCTTGAGTCCATATGTGAGCTTGGTTTGCCATTGGTTAGGTCAAACAGTCAAAAATTGCCTTTGTGCAGTCAAAACCCTAAAAATGACCATTTTGCCCTTTTGGTGATCTGATCAAATTTCTTGTGGAATTGTGATCCAAACTTGACCAAATGGTTCATATGAGTTCATAATGTTGATGTGGGTCAAAAAATCATGAGGTTTGACTGTCAATTGACCACAGTTGACTTTTTCCCCAATACAGCTGATTTCTAGGTCAACTATCCAATTGACTGGGCAAAGATTGGAATCAAGGCTTGAAACTTGGTATGGATAAACTTGTGAGTCCAACATGAAGCATGAAAGTCATCTTGGGAATTTTAGGTCAAAACATCTTTGTGCAAACTCAAACCCTAATTTGGGTCAACAGTGCAAGGAGGAGTCTTGAGCAGAGTAAACCCTAACTTGATCTTGAGCTCCAAGGGTCTTGTGGTGAGAAAATATTGAGAAATGGGAGAGAAAATTTTGGGGTACAACAGTTGCCCCTGTTCAATCTTCTTGAACCTGAAGAGTTAGATTGGCAAGTTTGCCTTTCGCGACTCGAGGGTAAAAGGAGATTGGACACTAGAGTGCCCTGAAATTTGCACTCGCATGGTAGAGTATCAGCAATGTGATGGCGGGAATGGGCTTATAGATGCCATTTGGAGAGATGGAGGATAGGAGGATGGGCTTATAGATGCCATCTGGGGGTGTGACAGAACCTTGTCGGGAATGGGCTTATAGATGCCATTTGGAAGTGTCGATCGCGTAAGAGATTGCTTAGCAAGAACTTGCGTATTTTGAGAAAGGAATATGGTTTCCTGGCTTGCTACAGGTGTTGATCTTCAGACTCTTCATGCAGATATGCCCTGGCTAGGTACAGGTATCGAATCCACAAATAGTTGCTCACAGATGTGCCCTGGCTAGATACAGGAATCGAATCTGGAATTGGTCGTCTACAGATATGCCCTGGCTGGATACAGGTATCGAATCTGGAAATCTTCATGCAGACATGCCCTGGCTGGATACAGGTATCGAATCTACTCACAGATATGCCCTGGCTAGATACAGGAATCGAATCTGGAATTAGTCGTCTACAGATATGCCCTGGCTGGATACAGGAATCGAATCTGGAAATAGTCGTCTACAGATATGCCCTGGCTGGATACAGGTATCGAATCTGGAAATTGTCGTCTTCAGATATGCCCTGGCTGGATACAGGAATCGAATCCGGAAATTGATCGTCTACAGATATGCCCTGGCTGGATACAGGAATCGAATCCGGAAATTGATCGTCTACAGATATGCCCTGGCTGGATACAGGAATCGAATCCGGAAATTGATCATCTACAGATATGCCCTGGCTAGATACAGGAATCGAATCTGGAAATGTGACAGTTGATAGTAATCATCTTTGGATTGAGCTTTTCCTGAAAAGGCAAAACATCAGCTGTATGCAATGTCGTGATGTATGAAATGCATGATGTCATGATGCTCAAAATGAGATAGTGTTGTATGCACTTTATCATGTATGTAAACAGGATGTATGAAATGTGAAATGTCTATGAATGTATTTTCGTCTAGGAAGATAAATCCTTGACGAGTGTCGGGAACTTGTTGAATCCTGGGCTGATGTTTTGAAGAGTAGAGTTCTTCGTTTCCGCTGGGGATAATGGTTGCAAGAATAAACCGGTAGGAGAAGATGACTCTGTTGGGGAATAAACTTGTTGGAGAGATTACTCTGCGGGGAGTTACTCTGTGGGAAGAGATACTTCACTGAGATTTTTGATGAGAGCTCCGCTGGGGGATTCCACTGGTAAGTTATGTTGGGGAATTTGATGAACTCCGTTGGGGAATAGGAAGAACTTCGCCGAGGACGATCTTTCCGTGGTAATTAGCTGAGGATAACCCAGTTATACCCTGGTGGGGAAATAACCTTTGAATAAAGTCGGGGAGAGACGTATGTACTCTGCAGGGGATAAGCTTCCAGAATCTACTGGGGATATGGATTCCATTTTCCTGGGGAAACTTTGGACTGTACAGGGGAATGGTTCCACTGGATGTCTGTATTCCGCCGGGGAACAATCTTATATTAAGACTGCCGGGGATGCTTGCTGAGGAATGTCTATACTCCGCTGGGGAATGTTGAGATCTTTTGGGGATACCCAACTTCCTTAAGGCTGATAGTAGACTAACTCTGCTTGGGGGAGAGTATCGCGGACTTGCTAGGGGAATAATGTGCCTTTTCGGGGCTGATGGGAGACCAACTCTTCCTGGGGAGAGTATTGTTGAATCTTGTCTTACTCTGTGGGGAGTTGAGGTAACTTGGTTACATTCTTCAGCCGAACTTACCTTGGTACCTTGGTGGACAGAGCAACTAAATTGCTTAGACAAATCTTTATTGCCCCTGCTTCTGATGTCATCTGTAATTAGTCATTTGTTTCGTATGCAAATATTTATGATTAGCAATTAATGTCAAATGCATATATCAAAAATGAACATTGGACATTCTTTGCAAAACAAAAACAGAAAAAAGGAAAAACGATGGGTAATTTTTCTGAAAAATTGAACTTGTATTGATTTTGAATTTTTCCCGTAAATAGGCGCTTTATGTACAGGAGGCTGACGTCCTAGTAATAGAACGCCGCCGAGCAAAATAGAGTTTATACAATTTGTGAAAAGGAAACAAAACAGCTATGTGAAAAGAATAATCCCACTGGGTTCCAACTCTGCTATCGCCTTTATGTCTTCAAGCGTCCCATCACTTTGCTGCTTAGTTGAAGATGAAGCTGATTGATTGGAGTCATCTGAGCCCGATAATTGATGCCGAATTCTGGATGCAAGGTGATCCAATGAGACATAGTATTACGCTTTATCCCTAACTTTTGCCTGGACCGCCCTTTCGGGTTTTCAGTCCACCGGGATACCCATTTTTGCCCAAGCCTCCTTTTCAGGTTTTCGACTTGCCGGGTGTACAGATTTTTTTTCATTTCATCCCTTATTTTTGCCCGAACCCTTTTGGTTCACCGGGAAGCCCTTATTTTTGCCTAGGTGTGTCAACCTAGCGGGTCCTTAGTTCATGCGTAGTATCTTTTTACTATGTCTGCATTGGCGGGGTGAGGAAGGTCGTCACCATCCATGGTGGTTAGAATCATGGCTCCTCCTGAGAAGATATGTTTAACCACAAATGGCCCTTTGTACGTGGGGTTCCATTTGCCCCTGGGATCACTTTGAGGAAGAATGATGCGCTTGATTACCAGGTCTCCGACTTGATACTCTTGTCGTCTGACTTTCTTGTTAAATGCCCTGATCATCCGCTTTTGGTACGTCTGACCATGACAAATAGCAGTGAGTCTCTTTTCGTCAATTAGGTTTAATTGATCAAGCCGAGTCTGGATCCAGTCATCTTCGCTCAAGTCTGCATCCTTCATTATCCGGAGAGAGGGTATCTGGACTTCAATAGGCAAGACTGCCTCCATGCCATAGACCAAGGAAAAGGGAGTTGCCCCTGTTGACGTCCGTGCTGAGGTACGGTACCCATGAAGAGCAAACGGTAACATTTCGTGCCAATCTTTATAGGTCACTGTCATCTTCTGCATAATCTTCTTGATGTTCTTATTCGCTGCTTCTACATCCCCATTCATCTTCGGCCGGTAGGGAGAAGAGTTGTGGTGCTGTATCTTGAATTGCGCGCAGAGCTCAGTGATCATCTTGTTATTAAGATTGGTACCATTATCCGTAATGATCCTCTCAGGTACACCGTATCGACAGATCAGGTTGTGTCGGATGAAACGTGCCACGACATTCTTGGTTACGGTAGCATAGGAAGCTGCTTTAACCCACTTTGTGAAGTAACCAATCGCTACCAGGATGAAACGATGCCCGTTGGATGCCGTGGGTCTGATTTCGCCGATCATATCAATGCCCCACATTGCAAAAGGCCAAGGTGCTGTCAAGACGTTCAGAGGAACCGGAGGAATGTTCACCTTATCAGCATAGATCTGGCATTTATGACAAGTTCGAGAATGCTGATAACAGTCGGCTTCCATTGTGGACCAGAAATATCCTGCCCGAAGGATTTTCTTTGCCATGGTATGTCCACTGGAATGTGTTCCGAAGGTACCTTCATGTAGCTCTGTCATGATCTTTTCTGCTTCGGTCTTATCCACACAATGCAGTAAGGTTGAATCATGGTTTCGCTTGTAGAGAATGCCATTGCTGAGGAAGAACTTTGCCGCAAACCTTCTCAGGAACTTCTTGTCATTAACAGATGTGCCTTCGGGGTATTCTTGAGCTTCAAGGTACCTCTTCACTTCATGATACCAGGGTTTTTCTGTTACCTTTTCAGCCTCAAGATCGCAGCAATGTGCAGGTTCATCCAACTTCCAAATAATGATCAGGGGCGCCTCGTTGTCCCATTTGACTTTGAACATAGAAGACATCGTAGCCAACGCATCCGCTAACTGATTCTCCTCTCTTGGGAAGTGTTCAAAAGTTATCTCCTCGAAGTGGGGAATCAACGTCAACACATACTCTTTGTAAGGAATAAGATTTGGGTGTTTCGTATCCCACTCGCCTTTGACCTGATTGATCACGAGAGCGGAATCTCCGAAGACACTCAGAAACTTGATCCTTAGGTCGATTGCAGCTTGAAGACCCATGATACATGCCTCATACTCTGCCATGTTGTTGGTGCAGTTGAAACACAGCCGGGCGGTGAGTGGAGTATGAGTGCCTTTAGGGGATATGATCACAGCGTCGATACCATTACCCAAAGCGTTCGAGGCTCCGTCAAAGTGCATAGACCATCGGGATTCTTCCTCAGGTCCTTCATCCGGTCCAGGTACTTCACAATCAGTCACTACCATGATATCCTCGTCTGGAAATTCAAAGTTCATCGACTGGTAATCATCCACTGCCTGGTGTGCCAAATGGTCTGCCAATACACTTCCCTTGATTGCCTTTTGAGTCGTGTACTGGATGTCATATTCCGTCAAAATCATTTGCCATCTTGCTATTCTTCCAGACAGAGCAGGCTTTTCGAATATGTACTTGATTGGATCCATTTTTGAAATCAACAGAGTAGTGTGAGTCAACATGTACTGTCTCAGCCAGCGAGCAGCCCATACCAAAGCGCAGCAAGTTTTCTCGAGCAGTGAGTATCGGGTCTCACAGTCGGTAAACTTTTTGCTAAGGTAATAAATGGCGTGTTCTTTTCGTCCAGACTCGTCATGCTGCCCCAGCACACACCCCATTAAGTTGTCAAGTACTGTCAAGTATAAGATTAGAGGTCTCCCTTCAACCGGCGGCATAAGAATGGGTGGCTCTTGGAGATACTCTTTGATTCTTTCGAAAGCGGCCTGACATTCATCATTCCAACGTACTACTTGATCTTTCTTCAGCAGCTTGAAGATTGGTTCACAGGTAGCAGTTAGATGCGAGATGAATCGGGCAATGTAGTTCAACCGTCCTAGAAAGCCTATGACTTCTTTCTCTGTCTTAGGAACTGGCATCTCTTGTATGGCTTTCACCTTGGCAGGGTCCACTTGAATGCCTTTGTTGCTTACGACAAAGCCTAGCAATTTTCCAGATCTCACCCCAAAGGTGCACTTGTTTGGGTTCAACCTCAGCTTGTACAACTTCAGACGGTCAAACAGCTCCTGTAGATGGTCAAGGTGTTCCTCCTCAGTTTGGGACCTTGCAATCATATCGTCGACGTATACTTCTATCTCGTGATGGATCATGTCATGAAATAAAGCAACCATGGCACGTTGGTAGGTTGCCCCAGCATTCTTCAACCCAAAAGGCATGACCTTGTAGCAAAAGGTGCCCCACTGAGTAACAAAAGTGGTCTTTTCCATGTCTTCAGGAGCCATCTTGATCTGATTATAACCGGAGAAGCCATCCATGAAGGAGAATACTTTATGCTGAGCAGTGTTGTCAACCAGAACATCGATATGAGGCAGAGGGAAATCATCCTTAGGGCTCGCCCTGTTCAAATCCCTGTAATCAACACACATTCGGACCTTACCGTCTTTCTTCGGCACTGGAACCACGTTGGCAACCCATTGAGGATAAGAAGTCACTGCTAGAAACCCGGCATCAAATTGTTTCATAACCTCAGCTTTGATTTTCTCTGACATTTCTGGACGCATACGGCGAACCTTCTGTTTAACCGGAGGGCAATCTTCCTTGGTAGGCAGGTGATGAACCACAATGTCGGTATCCAACCCAGGCATGTCTTCGTAAGACCAGGCAAAGATTTCCACATAGTCGTGCAGCATCTGAATCAACCGTTGTTTCACACTGAGCTCTAAATTGGCACCAATATTGACTTCCTTTCTGTCTGTCTCAGTACCCAGATTTACCGTTTCCACTGGCTCTTCATGTGGCTGAATGGCCCACTCTTCCTGGAGTAACAGTCTTGCAAGCTCACCGGGCACTTCGCAATCATCTTCACCTTCGTCTTCGGCTAAGTTGATCGGATTTTCGAAGTCATAATTGGCAGTAGCAGAGTCGTTACCAGTGAGATCCAGAGTGGATTGGAACCTGTATGAGTGAGTGTGTGTAAATATAGTTGTTTTGCAATATATAACAAAGAAAGAAAAGGAGCGCAAGATTTTGAAATGCAACAAATGTCCAATGTTTTTATTGATGATATATGAAAATGACACACAAAAGCCCTCACAAATGAAGCCACGGTGCCTCGGGTAAGACACCAAGCCATAAAAGTTTCAAAATATTGTCTATTACAAATTCAAAACAAGAGAGTTCATTACTGAGTGACAAAAGTAATAGGTGTGAAGTCTTTGGCAGTCCAGTTGCTTGGTCCACCGTCGGTTGTTGGGTAGATCCAGCTGTCGAATTCAGATTCCTCCATGTCATCTTCAATAGCATTTACTCCCTGGTTGGTGATGAACACAGGAGGTCTTCCGATCCTTGTCTTACAAACAGCCCTCTGAGCCTCTGCAGTGAAACCCAAACCAAACTTGTCGGTCTTTGGAGTGAAATCAGGAAGTCGGCCCCAGTTTGTGCACTCACCCTTCTCAATCACAGCCCGGGCATCTTTCAAGGAAGCCATCTTCAAAGGAGGGTCTTCAATCACAGTTTCTGCTGATGCCAGTGTCTGAGGAACTTCTTCAAAGTGTTAAAAGGGGGTTTCAATGAACTCCCCATCCATCTCTATGTACCGGAACGAGTTAAGGTGGCTGACCATATACTCTTCTTCCCCCTGAACTGTAACAATCTTCCCCCTGACCGGGTATTTAAGCTTCTGGTGTAGTGTGGAGGTCACCGCTCCAGCCTTGTGGATCCATGGACGACCCAGCAAACAAGAATAGGATGGTCGGATGTCCATCACATAGAAAGTTGAATCAAAGACTTGAGAACCAACCCTGATTGGAATGTCAACTTCCCCATGTACCATCCTTTTCGAACCGTCAAAGGCCCGGACAACAATGTTACTTGGCTTGAGCTCTAAACCCTCACAATCTAGCCTGTCTAGAGCTTTCTTGGGCAATACATTCAATGAAGAACCGGTGTCTACCAACACATGGGCAAGAGTAGTGCCCCTGCATTCAATGGAGACATGCAGGGCGTCGTTATGGTTCTTTCCTTTGGCAGTCAGATCGGCGTCAGAGAAGCCCAACCCATTATCGGCAGTCAAGGTTGCCACACAATCGGTAAATTGATCAGCAGATGTTTCTTGTGGCACATGGGCCGTCTTCAGGAAGGAAATCAGAGCCTTGGCATGGGCCTCTAAACACAACAACAGTGATAGCATAGAAATTTTAGATGGGGTGTGCCCCAGCTGCTCAACTACGTTGAAATCACTCTTCTTGATAATCTTGAGAATATCTTCCATCTCTTGCTGGGAAGCCTCAACAGTGGTTGTCTTCGGTGCCTCCGTCAGGGCAGGCAAATCAGCAGCAATCCCTTTGCCCCGAGCGTCAGATAACTCGGCAGCAGGGGTAGAAACAGGAACTTGATTAGGAGGGGAAACAGGCACACTTGCAGGTGTGATGATAAGAGGTCTCTGAATAGCTGGTGGCGCAATATCTGGTGAGAACAGCCTACCACTGCGAGTAACTTTGGAAGGCCCGGTGATGTTGCTGACACCGGTACTAGTATCAAACTCTTGTTTTACTCCAAGAATATAAACATCTGCCCCATAGTGCCATGGGACAGCTTTGTCGGATGTATAAGGGAGAGGCCCCAGAACAGTGATGATGATAGGAGCAATCTTTTGAGTAGACATGATTTTGAGAGGCTTCTTTGAAGGAGCCTTAGGAGGTTTGTTGAAAATAGTGACAATAGAAACTTCTTCGGCAGGGACAGCAGGAACAGCAATCTTCTCGAACAAGATTTCTTTGCTATCCATCAGGGTTTGGATACCTGATTTCAGCAAAGGATAACCAACAGGTGAAACAGCACATAGAAGGAAACCTTTACCACATCCCGGAAATAAACCGGCTAGCAGCAGGTTCCTTTTGACAGTCAACAATGGAGTAACAATATCTTCCACGGAGGCTACATACCGGTCTTCTTCCACAGCATTGACTCCATGCTGGGGCATGGGAGCAGTCACAACATTGGGCCTTTCAGGCGCCTCAAACTGTATTTCTTTAGCATCAATAAGGTCCTGAACCTTGTTCCTCAGAGCCCAGCAATCATCTGTAGTATGCCCCGGGCTATCAGAGTGATAAGCGCAACGGGCGTTGGGGTTGTACTTTGGAGAAGCTGTATTCACTACCTTCGGAGCTTCTTTGATAGTTACCAGATTGGTTGACAGTAGTTGTGGCAATATCTGAGACAGGGTCATACTGAGCCGAGTGTACTGCCTTTTGGGTCTCTCACCCCTTGGTTGATTAAACTGTTGAGGAGCAGCATCAGGCTTTGAGATTACCAATGCATTAACAGCTTGGCGGCGTTCCGGTTTAATTTGTCTTCTGGGACCATAAACAGCATTGGCTTCCTTCTTGAAGGGCTTCTTTTCAGTACTCACGGAGGCACCTTTCTGTATCTTCCCCGACTTGATACCAGCTTCTATTCTCTCACCAGTCAAGATCAAATTTGTAAACCCAGCAGAGGAATTCCCAATCAGATGGTTGAAGAACGGACCAGACAGGGTCCCCAGGAACATGTCAACAAGTTCACGGTCAGTCAAAGGTGGCTGCACTCTGCCAGCCAGGTCCCTCCACTTTTGCGCATACTCCTTGAATCCTTCGCCCGTCCCCAGTGACATACCCTGGAGTTGGGTACGCATGGGAGCGAGGTCAGAATTGTACTGATATTGCTTATAAAATGCAGTAGCCAGGTCCTCCCAGTTTCGGATACTGGCTCTATCCAGCTGATAGAACCATTCGAGTTGAGCCCCTGAAAGGCTATCCTGAAAGAAATGGATCCAAAGGTTCTTGTCTGCAATGTAAGGTTGGATCTTCCTTACATATGATCTGAGATGCATCTTCGGGCAGGACAGCCCGTCATACCTTGCAAAAATTGGCACTTTGAACTTCGGGGGGATCACAATTCCAGCAACTAATCCCAAATCTTCGAAATCTAAGCCGGGAACTCTCTGCAGCTCCATAGCTGCCAACCTGTCTTCCAAGCTCTTGTACTTATCGTCGGCGGGTGGGTATTGTTTCTCTGAGTAGTCTTCGTCTTCTTCAGCCTCTCCTTCTTCAGCTTCGGATTCGGAAGGTACCGCAGCCGCATTCCCTTTACTGGTTCCCTCTTCAGATGTAGGGGGGAATTCAAGGACTCTTCTGGCTTCACCCTCAAACCTTCTTCCTAGGGTAGCCATCCCGACTCTCTTCTTCTTCTTTTTCACTTGCTCTTTATTCCCAAGCAGGGCCTTTAGATCCTCCTGACCCTTTGCCAAGGTCATCAGGAGATGTTGAAACTGTGAGTTTTGAGACTGCAAGTCCTTAACCGTCTGTTCGAGATCCATTTTATTGAAATAAACAGCAGAAAGATAAGGAAACCTGGTGTGGAGACCTGCTTATGCGCGTGATGAATGATATGTTTGTTTATGCAATGCATTCAAGGATTTAGAAAATTCAAAATTGTTGCAAACAAAAAGAACACACGTCATATTAATAAGAAGAAATTTTGTTAGTACATAAATGCCCCATGGGCCAAATATTACAAAAAACTTCTCAAGGTAAAAAGACGTTGCGCATCCTCTTTGGTGCGATGTAGGTGTTAAGGGTCTCTTCCTCATGGAGTTGGCGGGTAAGCTCCAAAACCTTCTTCTCGCTGGCGTAGAAGCTGGCTTCAAAAGTATTCCGTTCCTCCTTGAGTTGGATCCAACTCTTCTGCATCTCCTCCCACGATGTTGGCATGTCAGGATATAGGATGGTGTAGGGGACCTATCCTTCCTTAACGGGATCTTTAATCACAGGGAGAACATGAGGATAAGGCATCATTAGACTCTGGGATCGGGTTCGTACCCACTTGAGATAAGGCTCAAGAGGGATGGAATTCTTGTGCCCCAGTGTCTTGCTGTCTACCTTGTTAGGCATCCTCCAAGCTCTGATGAATCTTTGGCGAAGTCCTTGTGCATCGTTGTCGAAGTCAAAAACTAGGTCAGGAATCAACATGTCATGAGGGCCATCCCTCCGTGCATATCCAAATTGTCTCAAAGCTAGACAAGGGTTGTAGGTAATGCCACCTCTAATGCCAAGTAATGGAACATTAGGGAACTCTCCACAATAATCGACGATGATGATATTTTCTCTGGACCGAGAATACCAATGTACATCAGAGTGAGTGAGGGTCATCAATCGTTGTGACCACCTTAGGCCTTGGTCATTCTTCAAGACAGATTGTGGAAGGTGCGAAATAAACCACCTTGCAAGGAGAGGAGTACAGCACATGAGAACACCCCTCTTTCTCATTGTTCGTGTGTAAAATGAGTGAAGAATGTCCCCAAGCAATGTTGGTATTGGATTCCTGGATAAGAAAATCTTGACGGTGTTGACATCTATAAGCTGGTCAGGATTTGGGAACAGGACCAACCCATAAAAGAGGAGTGCCACAATTTCTTCAAAGGCTTGTAGATCCAATGAATTCCAACACTCTTGTGCCTTCTCAAACAAGAATTTTGCTAAGAAGCCTTTGACGCCGCTTCTAGTTTCCCAATGCCCCTTGATGTCAGATGGTTGCAAGTGTAGTGCTTGAGCAACATCTTCAGGCTTTGGTTCTTTTTTCGTACCGTTGTAGGGTAGTTGATTAAGAATAGGAATTCTCAAGAGTTGAGAAAATTCCTCCAAAGTGGGCACCAATTGGTAGTCGGGGAAAGTGAAACAGTGATGAAGGGGGTCAAAGAACTGGAACAACACCTTTACCATGTCTTCTTCAATGTTGGTGTTGACTAGGCTGAGCAGTCCACCATGTCTTTCACTGAAGGGAGAGCTTTCCGGAATTCTGGATGTGAGCTCCTTGAGTTGAGGAGGGATTCTCACAAGGTTGACTTGGATAGTTTTCCTGCGAAGAATTTCCATGACCTACAAAACAAGAACAAAGATGAAGATCTAAACCCTTGAAATGGTTAGTGTATGCATATGATGCTTCATGATGCTCATGATGTATGCACAAACATATGTACAAGCAATTCACACAAAACCCTAGTTTCAGGCTTGCATGGGTTTCATAGGTAAGTACCCTCTTGAGTGTAGTTGGCTTAAAACCTGTCCTATAAATAGTAACCGGGTTCTAAGGAGCTCAATATCATTGGATTGTTTTCCATGTTCATTGTTTTGGTTTAGCCACTTAACTAGCAACCAAAATATTCCAAGAAAACAACCCTCAATGAGTGTAGTATCGAGTATCTACCAACTTCAAACTGCACCAAAGCCGGTCATCTCACTACCCCTAATAAAAGGCCAAGATGGTCAAGTAAGGTTCTAGGTCATTAGTGCTTAGTGACATCACTCAGCGGCCCCGTACTCTCCTTGATTGAACTCAAGGGTTACCGGTACTCACAAATATGTCGCACTAATATAGATATTGCTTCAACCGTGTCGGTATACCCCGCACAGTTTCCACAATGTATTGCTATCTATGAATGTTTCCCCAAATCTGGGTGTAGGATTTCAAGCCCAAACAAGAGAACCAAAATGTAAAGCAATCAAAGCAAACAATTTAGTCATGCAACAGGGTGATCTAAGCCCTAAGGTTACTCCACTTTAAAGTTCTCCCCAGCAGAGTCGCCAGTTCTGTGATACGGTGGGAGAACTGACTTGGGTTTTGCGTTTGTATTCGCAAATGTTTCAGTTGAGCAAGAGTCGCCACCGACTTTTTATTTTATCCTAAGGAAAGGTTAAAAAGCACAGCAAAAACCTTTGAGATGTTTTCTTGGGTTCGGGGAGTAGATTATAGAAAGGGAAGGTATTAGCACCCTTTCTACCATGGTTATCCATGGGCTCTTAGTTACTTGCTTAGATCACTTGCCTTTGATTTTCAATTGTTTGAAATGGTGCTTTGTGTGTGGGTTTGAAAATGTTTTGAAAAGAGGCCATTTGTGGTGGCAACCTTTGTAATGATCCATGTTTGAATGTATACAAAGGTGTGTATCTTTTGAAAAGTTTTCAATGTTTTTGAAAGTTGTTTTAAAAGTGTATTGTGATGTGGATTTTGAAAAATAGGCAAGTGTGTTTGCAAGATTTGGTCAAGTAACTAAAAGTTTGTCTACTCCTAAATTTACTCAAAGGTTTTTTCTATGTTTTAACCCTTTTAACAATTTTGTTCCTCCATTGTATTTGGTGGACAATCTTGTGTTAGGATGTTAACGGGACGGGTGCGGGTCATCGTTTAGACCATGATTGCAATGGTGCCAAGTGTCTTTGGGTAATTTTTCCTTTAAGGGACTTGATCATTTTTAGGCAACTTTCGAAAGCGTCATCGAAGGACTATGATCATTTGATATTGTTTTGTTTTACCAAAGACACTCAACATGCAACATGGCCCATTATTGAAGGCAACAAGTGGAATTACCCTAGGGGTGCAAGTGTGATTGGTGTTGTCCATTTTCATGCTTTTTGTCTTTTGTTTAGTCAAGCTATTTGGTTATTTTGATTTGCATACAAAACCCTAAGTCTATCATGGCATATTTAGAAAGCTTTAAAATGCGAAAAATAAAATCCTAAATTATTACAACACAATTATGGGATGGGGGGTACAAATGTTCAAATGGGGATATTTAGCAAGAAATTAAAATCTAAGCTATTACATCCAAATTGAATATACAAGTTATTTTAATTGTACAAATAATTGAATAAATACAATAAATATGCAAAATGCACAAAAATGATTCTTATATGTATGTAAAAAGTATTTTTCATGTGTCAAATAAACAAAAATAAAAAGGTTAATTTTTTGGGTATTTTCATGTTTAGGGCAAAAACCCTAATTTTGCAAATAAATAGTATTAATTATTTATTATATACAATATTTATTAATTATATACAAAAATAAATAAAAAGAAGTATATTGTAAAAAAGTGATTTTTGAGGTCAAATATTAATAAAAATAAAAATGTATTATTTTTATATTTATCCTAAATATTCTAAATATATAAATGTTTATATATTGTATTAAATATATTAAATATATACAAGAAATAAAAATATTTATTATTTACAAAAAAAAAGGTATATATTTTTTTAGAAAATATTTTCAAAAGATAAAATAAAATAAAATCAGAAAATAAAAATGTATTTTGTATTATTTTTGTATTTTGAATAAAAAGGTATTTTGTTTATTTATGTACAAGTTCAAAATAAAACAAATAAAATCCAAATAAAATGCAAAAAATGTGAGAAAAATAATTTTAGTGTTTTTTCATGTTTGGATAAAAATATAAAATCAAAATCAAAAAGAAAAAATCAAAAATGACAAGTATATCATACAATGGGCCAGGGGGCTGTATGTGTGAAAAAGTGGTGTAAACAGAAAAGCAAAACAGGCCCAGCCCAAAGGTGGTTGTCTTCAACCTCCAGCACCTCCAAACACAAAAAAGCGCGCGTTTTCCATTGTCCCTGCTATCTCTTGATCCTTTGACTTTTAACAAAAACTTATAACATCAATAATGTAGGGCATCAAACCACGAATCCATACATATAAAGAACTTGATCTAACTCTCAGAAATTAGAGAGAATTTCTTCTCCCCCAATTCCTGACCTAACTTTTTCCTAATGTTCAGGTTCAAAGTACTCTTGGCACACACAATATAAATGAAAAGTAACTATATGGATGGCTTCAGGGCTATGATTAGAACATGCTTTCTTCACAAACTTAAGCCTAACTATGCCTGAATAGAGAGATAGAAGTTCAAAAACTTACCTATTCAACTTGAATCGTGTATGACAATGGAGGTACTTTCAATGCAATGTGAGGACTTGTATAGCTTGCTTGAGGTCTAGGGATGCTTCTCCAACCTCTAGCTTGCTTTGGAACTAACTGAAACGAGCTATGGAAGTTAACCTGCACAATTGAAAAAATGAAAATGGTGAACTTGGTTAGAGGTGTTACAGTATGTAGCTAGGGCTTGGGATAGTTTCAATGGATGGTAGAGAGTGTGTATGAACAAGCTTTGGCCAAAACGCACGAGCAAACTGAGTTGTGCAACTCAATCTGCAGGGATGCCCTGTTTTGTGCAGCAAAGTGGTGTTTCTGTGTTTGGGGAGGTATTGAAGGTGGTTGGCTCGTGTTTCAGGTCAGGTTTGATGTTTGGAATATGCTCAATAAGTTTGTTTGGCTAGTTGTTACAGCAATCAGAGATGGTGTTCAATATGCAAGTTTCTTCCTTGATAAGTAAGAGAATGTGTCTTGACAATGCAGGCCCCTACTCCCCCCAATCTATGCTGCATAAATCACTCTTGATCAGTGGACTTTGTTCATGAACTTGTGCCCAAGAGATATGCTTTTTACTTCTTAGATTTGTGTTTGACATAAAGTTGCTCTTTACAAGAATGGATAAGTCACTTTTTCCAAATATGGCTTGATTTTGTGTGTATTGTCCAAATGCACAAAATAATGCTAGAACACAATGGATTGGCATTTAATTATTGAGTGTAAATGAGATTAGAGGCCTGTAACTAGCTTGTGCAAGTTGATTTCAAAAATGCCCAAGTTATGAACATGCATTTGGCCATGAATCAAAGTGACTTTTGCCCATATTGACAAATTCGATTCTCCCTAACCACAAGAGTGTTTGAGAAGTTCTTGGACAATTTGGAAAGCTTGGAATGTGTACTACAATCCATATTTGTAATGCAAGTTGAAATTCCAAGTGGAAGCATGTGAAAAGTGGCCATGAAGTTAGGCAAAAATCCTGCCTAAAATAGGTCAAAATTTTTCTAAGTTAAGAATGTTTTGCACCTTTGTTCCAAAAATCATAACTTGAGCTACAAGCTTCTTTTGAGGAAACTTTGTGAATAAAAGTTGTAGATTTTGCAATGGACTATAACTTTCATGTTTTGAGTTTTGTTTGAATCCAAATACATCTTGATGAAAAAATGGCACAAAGTTAGGAAAAAATTAGGAAATTTCATAACTTAGAAAATTTCTAAGTTATGAAATTTCTTCATTTCAAACCCTAATTTGTAATTTTTGATTTCTTGATGAACAAGTTTCATAATTTGACATGTATTGATGAAAAATGAATCTTGGCACTTGATTTTGACCAAAAAGTCAAAGTTTGACTTTTCAGTATACAGTCAAATTTGATCAGTTGACTGGAAAATTTATCTGTCAATCTTGTGCATTTGGGATCTTTTGAACTTGTTGAACATGTCAAGTCAATTCCATTGGGTCCTTGAGTCCATATGTGAGCTTGGTTTGCCATTGGTTAGGTCAAACAGTCAAAAATTGCCTTTGTGCAGTCAAAACCCTAAAAATGACCATTTTGCCCTTTTGGTGATCTGATCAAATTTCTTGTGGAATTGTGATCCAAACTTGACCAAATGGTTCATATGAGTTCATAATGTTGATGTGGGTCAAACAATCATGAGGTTTGACTGTCAATTGACCACAGTTGACTTTTTCCCCAATACAGTTGATTTCTAGGTCAACTGTCCAATTGACTGGGCAAAGATTGGAATCAAGGCTTGAAACTTGGTATGGATAAACTTGTGAGTCCAACATGAAGCATGAAAGTCATCTTGGGCATTTTAGGTCAAAACATCTTTGTGCAAACTCAAACCCTAATTTGGGTCAACGGTGCAAGGAGGAGTCTTGAGCAGAGTAAACCCTAACTTGATCTTGAGCTCCAAGGGTCTTGTGGTGAGAAAATATTGAGAAATGGGAGGGCAAATTTTGGGGTACAACACTTAGAATTATAGAGTATTGGACTTCTTGGACTTAGGATTAGAGACCTTGGCCTACCTTGAGACCTTGTGACTTTCACTGTTATTTTGTCTGGAGCTCTTGGGGTTTACCCCAAGACATTGGGTTGTTTGTTTGCTTTGTGTGTAGGTTATTGTGATTACATGCTTTGTCTATGATCGGGAATTTATCTGTATACAATTGTTACTCTGCCATATTTTTGTGAAGAATTAATGCAATTGAAGCTTGGTTTTCTTAAGAGGTTTATTATCTTTGATTGTTTGGTTTTAATCAAAAGGATGGGAATTCTACATTAACTCATTATGTCAAGTGTTGGCTTCATGTTGGTTAGACGGTTCTTTTCCCTAGCTTTTACCTTATGCTTTAAGATAGTCTCTTCATCTCCTCCCAACTTCTTTTATTTCAAAAATCTCTCCCTCCTTTTGAAAACTCTTGTTTTTAAACTTGAACCGGTTTCCTAATAAACTTGGACTTAGATCCATGTATTTTCAAAAATATTTCCTTAATCAAACTTTAAACAATTTAACAATACTTTGACATTTTTGTGAGAAGACTAAAATTCAATCAATCTAATTCAAACCATTTTTCCACTTTGGCTTTTTACCTTAAAACTTATTTCAAAAGATTAAACTCTTGTCAATCCTTGTAGTGATTCGAGCTACTATACTTCTATGATATATAGTGAAGTGAGATATTTTCCACTTAGGTGTTGAGTGAGGCTTAGTTGATTTTAAAATCCAAGTTATATCCTCCACTTTAAGATGTCACAAATTCTCCTTTCTCATAATCGTGGGTAATAAGTATGTTCTTCCACTCGGATAAGACAATGATGTCTTATCTCTTAAAATTAACCAACACACTTGTGTTTTTAAAATTTTTAAAAGGTGAACTACGAGTACCCTAATCCCCTATTGCATGAAAGGTGGTACGGAGGCACTAAAGGTTTGCAACCGCGGCGGGTGCAAAAATTATAAAAAATATTTCTTTTCTCATCCCCACAATCTATTTTTATACAACTCCTATAGCCAAAATACACAGATTTTCAAAGAGGTTCCTGCGGAGTACCGTAGATGTTTAGGGTGCTAATATCTTCCCTTTGCATAACCAACCCCCTAACTTAGATTCTCTCCCCCTCTTTTGGGTAATTCGCTATTTTCCCATTCCTTTGGAAACAATAAAGCGCGATGGCGATTTTTATTTTGATTTGTGCGAGTTAAGTCAGTCCAATGGCTTAGTCTCAACATTTCTACCACTACAGGGAGGGAAAATTTGGGGTACAATAGTGAGAATAAATTATCTGTGTGTATGCATGTATGTTATCGCATTATATATTATTATATGATTTTGATAATTATGTGAATTCTCACCCTTCTGTTGGAATAATTTTTTATACGACACCGCTCAAGTACTGAAGATTAGAGTTGTATTGGCAAGAGTGTAGCTGTAGGAGTTAGCTTATTTTATTTATGTACTTTGGTTTTGAGTCATACTCTAATTATGGAACATGGGAAAATGTTTTAATTCATGTTTGAGAGATACCTTTGTATACTATATTTATTTGGTTATTCTTGTTTTGATTATGTGGTGAATTGGATTTTATGCCAAAGTTATTTCATGAATAAAGTTATTATGAGACTCAGACATTGTGTTCATTTGAATGAAATTATTTTGCTTCTACATTCTATGTGAAAGTGTATGGAAAACATGAATTTTAATTAAGTGTTATTGAGCATGACATGTGTATGTGATGTTTGAATTATGTGTGACACTCTTGTTTAAGATGCATGCTTAATTTACTTTGGTTTATGATGTATTATTTTGTGGGGTTTTAGAGGGTGTTATAGTAACTAAGCTTGTATACCAAAAATTGCTACCAAATGACCTATTTATAAAAATATAAAACCCTAAAAGTGGTGTACAGGTTGCTGAATTCGTGTGAGGGAAAATCAGAGAACAAGGAGGGAGTAGGAAGACTTAACCAGGCCTAATTCAACTGCAGTGCATTTTTAGTGTGGCGATCACGACACTTCCATGGAGGACGCTATGGCTTCAAAATGGTCTTGACTTGGTCTTTTAACCTCAGAAATGTAGACGACTCATGGCCACATGCATGGTGAATGCCATGGTGGTCGCCATGAGTGCGGAATGTTCCATTTTCTTACATTTTTCATCTGATTTGCTTCGTTTTTTCACATATGACTCTGAATTAGCAAAATACCTTAAACAAACACAAATGACAACATAAAAGAGGAAATTTAACACAAAATGACACTAAAACATGCACAAATAAAGTCCAATAAATGGTGTAATTATGTGTCATCAAACTCTCTCACACTTGAACCATTGTTTGTCCTCAAGCAAAATAAAAGTGAACAGTGATACCAAATAGAAACTACGGGCTCAAATACTTTTCTTTGGACAAAATTATATCAATAGGTACTAAATCACAAAAACAAGAGCATCGTTATAACATATTCCACATTTTTGCGGGCATAAGTCTCTTTCCTATACAAACCAATCTGAATCATGCCATTATGCTTAAGCCTAACTTAATTGCCCCATTTTACATTTTTTTTCATTCAGGTGCAATCACATTAAGCTTGTTATCCATACATACTCATAGTAAGGCGACTAATTAGTGATTATGATCTTTTTGCACGGGGTTCTGGTACTTTTAAGTGGTGTAACCCCTTTGCTTATCCTATTGTAGTTGTGGGGGATCAGATCGTAATCCACCCTACCAAGTTCAGCACCAGAAACCTATGAACCAACTGTAATATGATGGGAGAACTGACTTTTGGTTTTGCATTTTATTGCAAATGTTGCGGATAGCAAGAGTTGCCACCGACTTTTCTTTTATCCAATAAAGGAAAGGGTGAAAAGTACAGGAAATACCTTTTGAGAATTTTCTTGAGTTCGGGGGGTAGGTTATGAAAATGGAAGGTGTTAGCACCCTTTTCATCTATAATTATCTACAGGATCTTAATTGCTAGCTCACTTTGAAATGCTTTGTGTTTTGTGTAAGTTAAAAAAAAATTTAAAGATGTTTTGAAAGTGGTGATTTTTTAATGATTCTCGTATCGTTGAGAATGTATACAAAATGTTTCTTTGGGAATATTTTGAAAACACCTTGGTATGACAAACTTTGTAATGATTCTCGTATCGTGGAGAATGTATATAAAGTGTTTGTTTTACAAATATTTGTTTGAAAAGATGTTTCTTTTTGAAAGTGTTTTGAAAGTGTGAGGTGTAAAGAGCGTTTTCGTTTTGTGAGAGAGCAATTATGAGTAATTTACCGACTCAAAAAGTATTTATTCTTTTCCTCCTCCTTTAGATAGTGTTACTTTACCAATGGTTGGTAGGGACCCATATCATTGGATGTGAGGGACAGGCGTGGGTCATCGTACAGTCATAGAAGGAAACTTATGAGACGCTTTAGCAATTGTTTTAAGGGACTAAGATCGTTTTACCGAAAGCAACATTGAAGAGTCATCGAGGGACTACGATCTTTTTTTATCGAGGGTCTTTGCTAAAGCATCCCATATTCAAGGGACATGACTGTTTTTCTGAGGAAACAAGCGAGGTTACCCTAGAGGTGCGTGTGTGAAAAGTGTGTTTGAATCAATTATTTGTTTTGATTAGGGTTATCTAGAGATTGATTATAAATATTTTCATACATGCCTAATTACTATACAGTATAAGGAATGCGATAAAGTGCAGAAAATAAAATTTTACGCTATTACAATGCTTCGGGAATGGGGGTACAAATTTATGAATGTGGATAAAGTAAAGGCCTGGTTAAACTATTATAAACCACAAGTAGTTTCAATAATCGAAAAAAATGCAAAAATAATAAACTATCTGAAATAAAAATAAAAAGAAAGGGGAAATTATTTTTGTGATTTTTTGTGGAGAATAGTTTAAATAATAAATAATTAAAACCTAAAATTATAATTAATTTTAATAAAAAAAGGTTAATTAAATAATTAGGAAGTTAAACCTTAGTTAGAAAACCTAATCCTAATTTATTAATAAAAAAATGTTAATTTAAAAAAAAATAGTAAAACGGTGAGGTGAGAGCTGGAAATTTCGAAACTGGGCTTAGCTGAATGGAATAAGGCCCAATTATTTATTAAAAAAAAACCCACAATTTTTTTCCTCTGTTTCACTTCATCGCCTCCTTTACGGTCTCACCCTTCTTGCTTCAATCTGAAACAATAATAACAACAAACCACCATCTCTTTTCTTCCACATTTCCTCCGCCCTATGTTTTCTCTTAATTTCGTTCAAGAAACAAAAACCACAGTAATGGATAACATTCTCTCTCGGTTCAAATTCTAGATTCGTTAATTCATATTTAACTGGGCAACAAGCAATACAACTTCGGTCTTCACTCTTTTCTTACAGACTACAACATAGCAACAACGAAAGCAATCTATCTTCTCAGAGAAGAAGGAGACTTACATGCTCTGATCTAGTCTGAGATTCTGACGCTGGCAAATAAATAAGACAGAAAAACAGAGGTGTGATCCTTTATTCTTTATAATTCTTCTACTATGAGAATCTGAAATTCTGAAATTTGGAGATGATGTTGAGATTGTTGTTATGTTTCTGGAAATCCCCTACTTGTAGGTTATTTGAATGAAGTCGGGGGGAAGATTTAATTCCGCTTCAACAACATGACTATTCTTTTCTTCTTTTTTTCTTTTCTCTAATTTCTCCTCCAGATTCTTTGTATGTTTGTATGTTGTGATCTCTTGCTGAATTTATAGGTGAGAAAGATGAGATTTGGGGGGAAAGTTTGGTGAATTTTAAATTGATTTGGTTGTTGTTTTTTATTTTGTTTGCTGTAGTTTTGTTTTTTGCCGAAATTGCGCAATATTTGGTCCATTATGATGCAGGTTTACAGTAGGTTTTGGAGTGACATAGAAAGCTGTTTTGGCAAGGATTTTGGACTGATTAAGGGCGTCATGGTAGAGATGTTTTGCAAGGCTGTTTTGTAGCAGTTTTGGACAGGTTTGGTGGACTTGTATAGTAGTGGTGCAGGGCTATTTTTGACATGGTTTTGGGCTAGTAGCAGCAAGCTTGGACTTGGCAGCATATCAGATTTTGGAGTTTTTCTAGACAACAACATTTTGGGTTATTTTGCAGCAGGGCAACAATCATTTTGGACTCTTTAGCATGATGTAGCATGGTTTTGGAGTATGAAGTTTACGCATAGGCCTAGAACATTATAAACAAATTAGCACAGACTTATGATTTTTTTTAACTCCTTCAACCTCTTTTGTAATTATATGGATGAATTTTCTTTAGGCATAACAACTTGAGATTTATTTTCCTTTTGTTGTAACTTGAAAACTTGTAAAAACTTGAATTATCTTGAATTGTAATGCAACTAAGAAATAGTCTTGCACTTTGTTCTTGCAAATTTTAAGAAGTAATATGGATTTATCTCATGGAACTTGAATGCTTGAATAGATGTAAGAACTCTCATTGTTGTACCCCAAAATTTTCCCTCTCATGTCTTCCAAGGTTTTCTCTTACATGGGCGGTTTACAAACACTAGTTTGAAGAAAATGAAATTATTTGAATGATGGTCATGTGTCTTTCGATTGGCATCTAAATAAAGTGTACTTTGAAGACATGTCAACAATATCCTTCCATTGGCATATGAACAAAAGGTTCTTCGATTGGCTACTAGACAAGGAGCTTCGACTGGGCTCTTAAAACCCTTCGAGCGATATTTGTCTCACAGGCTTCGATTGGGCATCTAAAACCCTTCGATCTAGCATTGGCCCACCAGCTTCGATTGAGCGTTGGGTCACCTTCGAGCATGCCTTGATCCAAGTTTCGTTTAGGCAAGAACCAGTTCCCTTCGATTCACCAGCAGTGGCCTCTTGCATGTTTATTTTGATTCACAAGGCAAAAGGCCTCTACATGCAACCTTTGACTCACTAGGCAAAGGACTCTTCATGCTTGCCTTGGATTCACTAATTCAAAGGCTCCTTTCAACTGGCCTTCTATCCACAAGGCAGAGGCTTCCTTAGACTTGTCTTGGATGCACAAGGCAAAGACTTCCCCTGTGTTTGCTTTCAATGCAAAAGGCCAAGACCCCTCAACACAGTTTTTGCACCATGACACACAATATGACCCCTTCGAAAGAGTACTCCAAAGGTCCATTTGAAGGACACACATTGGTGGCCATTCAAAGGAGACATATAATTATTGAAAGCAAGTTTGTCTTATGATGAGTCTTGGTCCTACATGTTTCCAGGCCCAAGCCTCTTGCGCAATGGCATTCAAAGGAAGTGACAAAAGAGGCTTCGACTGGCCAGAATGAAATTCTCGTTTAGGTTATTTGAATCAAGATGCTAAGGCAAATAGATGGGTCCAATCGAAGGATCCATGAGGAGAAAGTCATAGCCAATTGAAGAGCAAAGATCTGAGGGGCTTTCGAAGAAGCCTTGATAAGGGAAATTCTGAACAGATTTGAATTCATAGTCATCAAAGATCTGAGTAATTCGAATTGATGAGGATGGACTCAATCAAAGGAGCTATAAGAACAAAACCAGATCCATTTGAAGGAGGCGACTCAGGGCCAATCGAAGAGCAAGGCTGGAAGGTATTCGAAAGAGTCAAATGTGTCCAGGTTCACTCAAGATTTCAAAATGGCAAGAATTATCCAAATATGGCCAACTTTCAATGTGTTGGATTCTTGTCTCATAGCCTTCAAAGCCTAGTTAATGGATGTCCCTTTCCATTTCCATGCACCCTCACATCCTTATAAATACAAAGCCAGACACATACACAAAGGGGACATTCGCCAGGAGACTAGAGACAGAGGCCCATGAACTACACATATATTGCCTTACATGCATACACAACCTAAGAGAAGCATACAAAAAATTCTCAAAATTCCACAAGATCACACCACACTTGCCTCTCTCTTTTCGAATACAAGAGCATCCAACAACTCCAGTCCATACACAATTTCCAGTTTCAAGCAAGATAAGTCCTCTTGACCTTACATCTCTCGTTTCAGCATAACATGTAAATAGCCTTTCACTTATTTTTCGTTTCAGCATAACATGTAAATAGCCTTTCACTTGTTTTTTGTTTCAGCATAACATGTAAATAGCCTTTCACTTGTTTTTCGTTTCAGCATAACATGTAAATAGCCTTTCGCTTATTTTTAGTTTCAGCATAACATGTAAATAGCCTTTTAGTTTGTTTGCTTTTCTTGTCCAAATATATGTTGGAACTAACCTGTACAGACTTAAATGAAAGACAAAAAGGGTGTGAATAAAAGATATACACTCATGCTGCTCTGCAGGTCCCTATTGCTTCATAGTTAATCGAAAGAAGCAGGAAAGGGTGCAATCGAAGGTTGCTCATACCAACTCACAAGCTCAATCGAAAGAAGCAGGAAAGGGTACAACCAAAGGTTGCTCATACCAACTCCCAAGCTCAATCGAAAGAAGCAAGAAAGGGTGCAATCGAAAGTTGCTCACGCCAACTCCCAAACTCAATTGAAATAAAGCAAAAGAATGGTAAATTGAAGGAGTCTGCTTCCTGGATCGAAGGACTCACTTCCCCTCCTTATTTTGTTCTTGTTTTTACATTTTCTTGCCTTTCGATTTGGTTGTAATAGCGTATGACACTTATTTTCCGCATTTTCTATTGCTTTCATATTAACTGCTAGATGTATGACTAATATGATTGTATGACAAAGATTAAAATCAAAACACTAGTAAACCTAACAAAAAAGACAAAAATAATTGAATACAACACATTAAACATATACACCTCTAGGGTACGCCCACTTCGGTTGCCTTCGGAAATAGTCACAACTCCCGAAACGTGAGAGGTTTTAGTGGCTACCCTCTGGTTCAAAAAGATCATAAGTCCCTCGATGATCCTCTAGATGTTGCCTCGATAAAAATATGATCTTAGAACCCTAGGGTAGTTACTAAAACTTCTCGCCAAGTTGCCTACGTCCCTTCGAATGTCCCTCAAATATCCAAACGACTAGGGCTACCTACTCACTAATAGTAGGATAGCACTATTTAAAGGAAAAGAGGAAAAGAACGAATCTTTTGAGTAAAGAAGATAGTTCCTAGATGCTATGCTCAAAAAACAAAAAATTTACACATACACAAAATTATTTCAAAACATTTTATCAACACTCTTGAGGACTGATACAAGAGTTATCATAAAGCAAACTGCCTCACTATTGGCGTTTCAAAATACTTTTCAAAAACACACAAAGAATAAGGTATTTCAAAAATGCACTAAGCATATAAGAGTTCATAGAAAACTACGGATGAAAAGGGTGATAACACCTTCCCTTTCCATAATCTACCCCCTTACTCAGAAAATTCTCGAAATGGTCTTTTTCTGTTCTTTTCACCCTTTTCTTAATTTGGATAACAGAAAATTCGATGGCGACTCTTGCTTACCGCAACATTTGCAAATACGAATGCAAAACCAGTATAACAATGGGTTCTGCCACCGTATTAAAGAACTGATGACTCTGCTGGGGAAAATAAAAAGAAAGTGGGGTTACCTTAAGATTTAGTTCATTTTAAATTGTTTTAATTGTTTGCTTTGTATGCTTTATCCTTGGAGGGTTGTTTGGGTTGTTACTATATGTTGTACCCCAAAATTTGCCCTCCCATATTTCTCAAAATATTTCAAGAAAAATTCACAAGTCCAACCCGGCGCGTCATATTCAGGTATTCTTTCGCCAAGATATCTTTGATAACGTATTCTCAAATTCAGGTTCGGTTCAAGAGTCAATTCTTTAAAGAAGGTATCCGAATGTGTGAGTTTTCTCGAAGAAATATGGTGAAAAAGTGTGCTGAAAGTGCAGTTTTTACGCGCTAAAAAATTCATAACTTGAAGATCGTGGCTCGTTTTGAACCCGTTCCGGTGGCCAAAATTCCGTCTTGACATTATCTACGTTTTCATCTCTCACAGCTGGAAGCCAATTTCGATCAGAAGGTCTTCAAAAATGTGGATTTATCAAGTATTTTCATACAGAAAATTTGTGACAGAAGTTTATTTGCGTCATGTTCAGAAAATCATAACTTGGTCGATTTTCATTGTATCGAGCTGGTTCTGGTGCCAAAATTTCACAAATTGAGTTGGCTACACTTTCACAGAAGGTATTGAGTTCAAACGGTATTCAAAAGGCCTTCGTTTTTTGCTCAGAGTATGTGACACGCTGAAAATCCTGAATGCTGAATATTATTTCATCCGAGCCGAAACTTTGAAAATTCATAACTCGGTCAATTTTTATCGGATTGGACTCATACTTTTACACAAGGTCACTGACTCATAGATCTACAACTTTGCTTCAAAAGTCGAGATCAAATTATGCACCGATCAATACCAGTTTTTTATTGAAGAACGTGTCAGAGTCGACACTGGAGCCCAAAATAAGTTTGTCTGAGCTGAAATTTCAAAAATCCATAACTAATTCACTGTTTATCCGATTGAGCCGATTTTCGGACAGGAGTTAGTTCTCGATGCCGGCTAAATTTTGTTTTCACATTTCAACTTCAAAAATTACACTTAAGTCCCTGCGATTTAGCCTGGAAAGTGACGAACTCAAGTGAACATTGGAGGCCCAATTGCACATTCAAAGCCTATTTTCTTTACCCTAATTTCCATTATATAATCACCTTCTTTTCACACAAACCGGAGAGGAGGAAAAGAGAGAAAAAACCTTGCCACAACATTATTAGAATATCAAATTCTTTCAAGAACCCTAAAACCTTGAAATCCTTATTACAAATCCCTCTCTCACTACAAACAAGCCATAACAGTTACAAACCAACACCTCACTACTTCTTCAGTAAGGATAAGGCTGGCTTGATCTCCATGATCAAAAGGGCATAAAAGCATTCAGGTCACTAATTTTCCAGTAAGGGTAAGATTGATTTGATCTCCATGATCAAAAGGGTATAATCATTCATACATGCCATATTGTGCCTAAACATTAAATTTCTTCATATATTGGCTTTATTTGTATTTTATGATTTTATTTAATGTGTTCATGAGATTCAACACTGCAGATTTAGACAGGATCCCATGCAGGTTCATTAAGGAACGTTGAGGCCGAAAGCCAAATGGCCAAAAGCCAAAAGCCAAATGGCCAAAAGCCAAAAGCCAAATGGCCAAAAGAACAACTTATGCATGATGAGGCCAGAACACAAATGGCCAACAGCCAGAACACAAATGGCCATGAAACACAATCCAATGGCCAAAGAATGCAGACCACGGTACTCAGGAGTCAATGAACACGCACGTGATGCCAGAAAGTCAAACAAGGCTTTTTGTCTAATGGGCCAGAATACTTCAAAAAAAACCTCCCCTTGGGCCTGAAACCCCCATTGGTTTGCATCCTTTTTAATTTTATTTTCTTTTCTTTTCTAATTCTTTTTTAATTGTTTTAATTGTTTTTTTTACCATAAAATAATTTTCTATAATAAAAACAGAAAAATCAAAAATACAAATATATTTAATTATTATTAATTTCATCACTAACCTATTTTTTTTTGTAAATAAACTCTAACAATTAACTTAGTTTAATTTAGGTTTTTAAACTTAAATCTTTTTCTTAACAAATTAAAACATGTAGAAATTAGGGTTTTTAACTTTTCATCTTTTTTTTAATAAATAATTTTCTCATCATTATTATTATTATTATTAATTATTAAATATTTTTGTAAATAAACATGTACATTAAATATTTAGTAAATTAGGTTAAACTTGAATATTTTTTCTTTAATAATTAAAAATAACTTAGAATTAGGGTTTCTTTTAATTTCAATTAAATTCCTTTATTTCATAAATACAAAAACATAAAAAACATTTCTTTTCTTTTATTTAATAATTAATTAGCTTTTTAATTTCATTTAATTTCAAAATGGTCCAACGCCCTCGAACGTTCTATTTTTATTCTTTTCGCACGTTATTTTATTTTCCTTTGTGAATATTATGTAATTGCTCAAGCCTTGTAATAGTAACTAGGTTTTACTTTCCGCATTTTTATTAAAACGGGTCTTTGTTAATTTGGCGATGTATAGACCCGCGCCTTGTAATAGCGTAGGATTTTACTTTCCGCACTTTAATTTCCGCACTCTTAACTGCTAAACTTTGTATGAAAGAATGTATGGCCTAAAATAAAAACAAGCGTAGATCACCATGATACATGTACAAGATAAAACATAATTGAAAACAACACACAAATTCACACACCACTTCTAGGGTACGCCTCACTGTTGCCTTGCCTTCGAAACGTGGTCGTCGAGTATAGGACGTTTTAGTAAGTCCTTATGTCCGTTGATCCATATGCCTCAAAACAAGTTGCCTCGGAAAAGTTGCCTCGGAATAAAAAAGGATCAATGGCATAAGGGTAGCTTCTAAGGTGTCCTACTGTTGCTCTGGTGACCACATTGTCCCTAACAAACGAATTGACCCGAACACCTCCAACGGTGGTGCTACCTACCTCTCAATGGTGGGATGGCACTACCTTAAGGACATTTACACAGCCTAATTCCTTAGGGTAGGTAGATGACTCATAGATACTTGCTCTAAAAAACAAATCAAAACTCTTTTCACACCGACACTTTCAAAAAAGCTTTCAAAACAATTTTTCAAACACTCTTGAGGACTGATACAAGAGTCGATCTGAAATCTTTAAACGAAACTTTTTCAAACCCACTCACAATTGAAAAGCAAACACTTTTGAAAACACAATGAGCAAGTATCTAAGAGCCCATGGATAACCATGGATAGAAAGGGTGCTAACACCTTCCCTTTCTATAAATCTACCTCCCGAACCGAGAAACTATCTCATAAGGAATTTTGTTGTGCTTTTGTCCTATCCATGTTGGAGAAAATAAAAGACGGTGGCGACTCTTGCTTACCGCGACATTTCGCGAACCAGCGTTAAACAGTCAGTTCCAGATCCACCTATCACACTATAGATCCTACACCCGGATCTGGAGGCATATTTTTAGGTAAACAACAATAGATCATGGAGATTGTACGGTGTAGACCGATATGGTTGAAGCGATAGATATGTTGGTGTGACACTTTGGTTGGTATAGGTATCCCTTATGTTGAATCAAGGAGAATATGGGGCCGCCACGTGGTGTCGTGAAGCACTAACGGACCTTAGAACCTTAGTTGAACAAACTTGGCCATTAGAAAGTAGTGAGATAGCCGGCCTCGGTGTAAAGTTGGGAATTGGTTAATACTCGATGCTACACTCATTGAGATCAGACTTTTGAGATGTTTGGGCCACAAGAAAAGATTGCTAAGCTAAAATAATGCTCGATAAAGAAAGATCAGTGATATTGATACTCCTTAGAACCTAGTTACTTTTCTAAGATAGGTTGAACCAACTAAACTTCAAGAGGGTATTTACCTATAAACTCCATGCAAGCTTAAACCTAAGGTCTTGACCAGCTCAGGCAACCTTACACAGGTTCCTCCTTGCCAGATGCAGTTTTACACGGACTCATTGTCAGGCAACCCTACACAAGTTCCTTTTTTCCAAGATGAAGTTTTACACTGACTCATCATCAGGCAACCCTACACAGGTTCCTCCCTTCCAGATACAGTTTTACACGGACTCATCGTCAGGCAACCCTACACAGGTTCCTTTTTTCCAAGATGAAGTTTTACGCGGACTCATGATAAGGCAACCCTACACAGGTTCCTCCCTTCCAGATGCAGCTTTACACGGACTCGTCATGAAGTAACCCTACACAGGTTCCTTCTCAATTCCAGATGTAGTTTTACACACACTCATCATCAGGCAACCCTACACAAGTTCCTTCTCAATTCCAGATGCTGTTTTACACGGACTCATCATCAGGCAACCCTACACAGGTTCCTTCTCAATTCCAGATGCAGTTTTACACAGACTCATCATCAGGCAACCCTACACAGGTTCCTTCTCAATTCTAGATGTAGTTTCACACGGTCTTATCATGAGGCAACCCTACACAGGTTCCTTCCTTTCAATATGAAGTTTTACGCGGACTCATCATCAGGTAACCCTACACCGGTTCCTCCTTTCCAGATGCAGTTTCACACAGACTCATCATGAGGCAACCCTACACAGGTTCCTTCCTTTCAAGATGAAGTTTTATGCAGACTCATCATCAGGTAATCCTACACAGGTTCCTCCTTTCCAAGGTGCAATCTTACACGGACTCATCATCAGGCAACCCTACATCGGTTCCCTCTCTTCCGAAGGTGCAGTTTTACACAGACTCATCACCAAATAACCCAATATTTAAATATAGTCTAGATACGCTCCAGACACAGACGCCATGCTGGAAATCATTCAGTTCCAGCTTATAGATACAGTCCAGCAATCATTTCTGGATGGCATCTTTAAGCCCATCTCCAACAACTATCCATTATCTCTCCAAATTGCATATTTAAGCTCATTCCCTACATAATCAATCACAACATCATCGAGTGCAAATTTCTGGGCACTCTAGTGTTCAATCATCTTCCACCTTCAAATCACGAATGGCAGAATTACCAATCTAATTCTTCAGGTGTAAGAAGATTGAACAGGGACAGCTATTGTACCCCAAAATTTTCCCTCTCATTTCTCAAGGGATCACTCCCAGGTTTGCTTCTATCAAGTTGCCAAGCCTTAAACTACAATTTTTTCCAAGCAAACCATTCACAAGGGCAAAATGGTCATTTGCATACTGAAAAGTCAAACTTTGACTTTTTGGTCAAAATCAGGCTTCAAGAATCATATCTCATCAAGACACGTTGAAATATGAAGTTTTGTTTCATCAAAATCCAAAAAGTCAAAATTCTAAATACTTAGAATTTTTTTCTAAGTGTTTAAGAAAATATGACAATTTCAGAACTTCTGACCAGATTATCACCATAACACTTAGCAAATTCTGGACACTCTCAAAGCAGAGTTTGGTCAGAACTTCTGGGTAAGTTTTCACAAAAAAAGCTTCAGTCAGAGGTTGCAAACATGGTTCAGAACATGACGCTCTAATCAGAACATGTGGAAGCAATGTTCTCCTTCAGAACATGCTGGAGCCAAAAGATAAGAGAATCAGAAGATGGGATGCTACGCTGAAGCAGAACTTCTGATCCAGAACTAAGCCTTGGTGTAGAGTTTCATGTTGCAGGATTTCTGGTTGTGATAAGTCTCATCATCATTTAATGCTCATTTAATGCTCACAACCACCTTCTGAGTCTTTATCTAAAGGATTTTCACCACGTGTACCTCTACTGTCTTGGGATAGCAACTTTGCTACTAAGCCCATGCTTTGCTTTTTGCTTTTCCTTAATTCCTGCTAACAGCCACCATGCTTGCTTCAAAAACAAGGCAGCGCTTCAACACATGAAGGCTATATTCAACACTTTGGTCAGAACTTGACCCAATCCCAAAACCTTGTTTATACAACCTGTTGCAGACCTATGACCAACAGCTGGTTCAACCTACGCCTGCATCCCATGATTTCACCAAACTAGCATACGAAAACTGTGATGAAAAAGCAAAGGAACAGGATGCCAAAACAGGTTCAAATCCCATTTGTTTTTTTTTTCCCAAAAAATCACAGCAAATTCATCTATAAATACTTGGCTCCATCACACGTTCAAGGGGCTGGCTTTTGGAGAGAGACTAGCCAAAAGAGAAAAAAGGAATTTGTGAAACCTTCATAAAAAACCAGAAATCCCAAACAAAAACAAACCTTTGTTTTTCCCTTCGAACCAAAGAACACAACCACTCTTCCGTCTCTCCTGCTGACTCAGAACATCCAAAGACAGCCACTCAAAGCACCAAGCCCACGCTCCAGGTTCAAGGTAAGTCTTTCTGACTTTGTTTGTTTTTCATTCTGAACATCATTAACATGTAAATATCATAGTATTAATGTTGTACATATCATTGCATGATTAGAAAAAAATGGTGGATCAGAACTTCTTGATTAGGCCTAAACTCAGATTTAGGATTAGGACTTCTATGAACTGTTGTGCCGTTTTTCTTCTGACTTGCTGCTTGTTAAAAAATGAATAACTTGTTGACGTGCTGATTAATATGAGAAAAGAGTTGAAATGTAATATAGAACTTCTGATTTTCACATGTTGATAACACACAGAACTTCTATGATTTTTTCTCATTGTTAACACACATTGAGCTTCTGATTTTTACATGCTGATAATGCACTGAACTGCTAATATTCACTCACTGACTCAACACAATTTAGAACTTCTGATGACTCACTCACTGTTCTAACACAGCACAGAACTTCTGAGTTCTCCTCACATGTCAAATACACTGAACTTCTGATGTTTCCATCAGCTGTTTTCAAACACTATGAGTTTCTGATTTTCACATGTTGACAATACGGAACTTCTGACTTTTGGATCACTGGCTGAACACCACCCAGAGCCTCTGTGTTTTCCCTCTAACGTTTCTTGCAGGACCTTAGATTTTACCAATCCAGAACTTCTGATCCCACGGACGTCTCCTGCTGAGTCACAACGCTCTTGGCTTCAGAACTTCTGATCCTAGTTGTTCTGCTTACAGCAACACGCTGTTTCTATCTTGCATTTATTTTCCTTTTCATCATTTTTAATATTAACATAAAAAACATAAAAATATTTTCCTTTCAATTTATTTCCTTAAGACAAAAACATTTTCTAAACAAGTTCATTTCTTTCTTATATTGTACATTTCAATATGGTTGTAATAGTAACTTAGGACTTATTTTTACTTGCAACCCCCATTCGTAAATTTTTACCCCCATCCCCTAAATATTGTAATAGCGTAAGACTTCACATTTCTGTAATTTATCGTTTTCATGCAAGTAATTAGGTGTGTATGGCAAGATAAAACCAACAAGTAGACCACCAAAAATCAAAGAAAAATGCATGCAATCAAATACACTCGCACACTTACACACCTAGGGTGATTCCACTTGTTGCCTTACAAAAATGTCCATGTTATGCATGTGGGATGTCTTAGTACAAACGATCAAAATACAAGATCATAATCCCTCGATGACGCTATCAAAGTTGCCTTTCAAAATGATCTTAGTCCCTAAATAAAAGTGCTAAGTCATCTCACAACATTTCTATTATGGTCATACGATGTCCCAACACTCGTCCCTTCACATCCAATGATAGGGCTTCTTACCAAAACAATGGTAAGATAGCAACATCTAAAGGAAGAGAAAAAGAACACCTAAGACCTTTTGAGTAGGTAGATTACTTTTAATTGCTTGCTCAATTTCAAAATAAAAATCCTTGCTATTTTCAAAAACAATCACATTCAAAACACTTTCCAAACTTGAAATATTTTCAAAAAGCTCAACACCTTGTATACGTTCTTACGAACGAGAACTATTACAAAGTTTGCCTAAACGATGGCACCTTTTAAAAATACTTTCAAAACCATACAAAAGCACATTTTTCAAACAAAAGCAAGTGATCTAGAAAGTAACTAAGAGCCCATGGAAAACCATGGATGAAAAGGGTGTTAATACCTTCCCTTTTCATAATCTACCCCCCGAACTCAAGAAAACATCTCTAAAGGTCTTTCCTGTGCTTTTTCACCTTTCCTTATTGGATAAAAGAAAAGTCGGTGGCGAATCTTGCTATCTGCACATTTGCGAACACAAACGCAAAACACCTTAAGTCAGTTCTCCCACCGTATCACAGAACTGGCGACTCTGCTGGGGATATTACTTAAAAGTGGGGTTACATTAGGGTTAGATCACCTTTACTTGCTTACATTGTTTGATTTGTTTGCTTTACATTTTGGTTCCTTGTTTGGGTTTGTTTTAAATCCTACACCCGGATTTTGGGGCACCTTTTAGGTAAGTAGCAATAAACTGTGAGGGAACTGTGTGGCGTATACTGACATGGTTGAAGCAGTAGCTATGTTGATATGGCACTTTGGTTGGTACCGGTAACCCTTGAGTCAGTCAAGGAGAGTACGGGGCCGCCGCGTGGTGTCGTGAAGCATCAACTGACCTTAGAACCTTACTTGACCAACTTGGACATTAGGAAGTAGTGAGATAGCCGGTTTCAGTGTAAATCTGAAAATTGGTTGATACTCGATGCTACACTCATTGAGACTTGACCCCTGAGTTTTGTTCGGTTGCGAGTCAATTGCTTATTGAACGAAGCTTGTGGGAAAGTTCAGTGATATTGAGATCCCTTAGAACCCGGTTACTATTAACTAGGACAGGTTGAGCCAACTAAACTTCAAGAGGGTACTTACCTACAAACTCCATGCAAGCCTAAACCTAAGGACTTGTCTGCTTTGTGTGAATATGGTTATTTGTATATACACTTGCTTACCTCGCATATTTGTACATAACATCATAACATCATACCATAGCATTTTCAATAACCATTTCAAGGATCTCGAGGATCTTTGATGCAGGTTATGATGAACCAAACGTCTAGAAAGGGGCAGGGGGGTTTATTTTCCTCTGACCAAACGCCGTCGAAGATCAAGTACAACAAACTTGAGTCAAGGGCTATGATCCACTTGATATGGTGAGCTTAATCCTCGTGGAAAGAAATCCACCGATACAAAGATGTTGATCAAAATTCAATCTCTAACTTGTTCTTGTGTTTACCTCGCGAGATCCTTGAAAACATACATCCACATATCATGCATCATATCATGACAGGTTTCTCCCATACAGGTCTCCTTATCTTCCTACTTTTTATTTCAGTAAAATGGATATGGAACAAACGGTGAAAGATCTCCAATCTCAAAACGCTCAATTCCAACAAATGTTTATGGTTATGGCTAAGGGGCAAGAGGACCTGAAAACTCTCCTTCTCAAAGACAAGAAGAAAAAGTCCAAGAAGTCAATAGGCGTCCTGAACTTGGGAAGAAGACCTGGAGGACCAGTCAAGAGAGCTCTAGATCTTTCAACTCCATCCAACATGGGGGATGGTCTTGAAGAAGACCATAATTTGGAGATTGATGAAGTTGAAGCTGACTACTCCGAGGAACAATATCCTCCCAGTGATGACAAGTACAAACAGTTGGAGGATCGCCCCAGTGCTATGGAGATTCAACAGATACCTGGCTTGGATTTAGGAGACATGGGTTTGGTTTCTGGAGTGGTCATCCCGCAAAAGTTCAAAATCCCTACCTTTGCCCTGTATGATGGAGTCTTTTGCCCTAAGATGCACTTAAAGTCTTATGTCCGCAAGATTCAACCATACACAACTGATCCAAAGCTTTGGATCAATTTCTTCCAAGAAAGCCTAGTAGGGACCCAGCTCGAATGGTTCTATCAATTGGAGAGTTCTCGCATCCACACCTGGGAGGATTTAGTTGTTGCTTTATATAAGCAGTATCAGTACAATGCTGATCTTGCACCAACTCATGTGCAATTGCGGAACATGACCATGGGTTTCAACGAGAGCTTCAAGGGGTACGCCCAAAAATGGAGAGATCTGGCTGGTAGGGTGCAGCCCCTTTTAACTGACAGGGAGCTAATTGACATCTTCATGGGAACTTTGACAGGGCATTTCTTCAAACACTTAATCAGAAGCTCCTCAGTTGGGTTCACCGAGCTAATACTAATCGGCAAAAGGGTCGAAGCTGGCATCAAAAGTGGAAAGATTCAAGGAGCTACACCTCCTGATGCTCAGAAAAAGCCATACAGTGGGAAGAAATAGTCCAATGCAGTGTCTGGTCAAAAGAGTCGTCATGACCAACACGTGGGGGCAGTCCTGATCTCCGGTTCTGCATCGCACCGACAACAGCAAAGGGGAAATCAACAAAATCCAGACGAGCCCAAAAGACAATTCACCAACATCAACATGCCATTGTCTCAAACGCTACAACACTTGTTGAGGATGAATCTGATTGCATTTATAGGGCCTCATCCAAACCCTAAAACTTCTTCTCCTAACTACAATCCTAATGCGACATGTGCTTATCATTCTAACAGTCTCGGGCATGACACTAATGATTGTTGGGCATTGAAGTACAAAATTCAGAATTTGATTGACTCCAAGGAGATCGAGTTTGATCCTCCAGAGACTCCAAACGTGATCACTTCTCCTATGACAAATCATTGAAAGCTTTTGTTCATTTGAATTTTCAAGTTGTAATCTTTTTTGTTATTCAAACAATTATCTATTAATGTCAAACTTTGTTTCATTAATGCATTGCATATGTTTGTCTTGAATTAATTCATTTGTTTTCATTTCATTTAAACTATGATTTTTACTCTCTTTATGACATTCAACTCTTGCTAAAAGTTACAAGCCTTTAGAGGGAGGATGACGAAAACAATGCCATAATCTCATACATCATACTTTTGGACAGACCTTGCTGATGATGTACAAGCATTCTTTCAAACCCTAAACACTGGATTTATAAGGAAGATAATCCCTAGTCAACCCCTTCGAGCCAAAGAAGTAGAAGTTTTCTGTTTTAACACAAATTGAAACCTTTAATCAAAACCTGGGGCAGGGTAGTCTCTCAGTTAATTCAACCACGCGTTAAGCCGCAAACTCTCATCTCGTAATAAAACGAATGACATCAAGAAAAATTCCTCTAGAATCAAAATATGGTGATGGTTCCCTATCACATAGGCAGTCACTATTTCTCAAAAAAAGTAAAGCCCACTAAGTCAAAACCTACAAAGGAGACTTAAGAAAACTGGGGCATCCTGCTGACTGTAATCTCAAAACAAGAATAGTCAGGCAAAAATCAGGGATAACAAATCAAAAAGAGGTCACTACAAATCCTAAACAACATGAAAAAAATGTTTCAAAAATGATTGCCTTCCGAAAAACTTAACTTGTCCGAACCATTACCAAAACGTCTTTCCAGACTCGATTGGAGTTCAAACGCATAATTAACTGAGCTTAGGACTGGAGAACATCACGAAGAGCGGGTGGGTACAAATACACTTTGAGCCTTTATCCTTTGTTTCTTAAAACCGTGAACCAAGCCATGTTACAACCCTTCAAAAGTCCTAATTGAAGCATGGGTTAGTTCGAAAGCATACTGTTACAAAAGGTATCCTGACTCCTGTAAGGCTTTACTCAAAATCCAAAGTTGAATTACAAACTTTTTTACTTGCTAAAAACGCATTTTTAAAAACTTCAATACAAACATAAACTTTGCATTACTTGAATATGACTGTTTGCATATGGCTATTTGTTTGACAGTGGAGAAATTCACACAATGAATATCCAATGAACGAAAGCTCTCTCAGTGAACAAAATCGCTTCAAGTAGGATGACACTTCCATTAACAAATCTCCTAACAACAAGGGGGCATGACATGTCACTATCCAGCACACTTGGGGAAGTCCGGACAAGATTCCAAGAAATCTCTCAAAGTGAAGAGTAACCAGGGGCAAGTCTCCATCTCCGTCACTTGGGGCATTGAATGTCAATCCCGACAAAGGGTTGCGTACAATCAAACATTTTTTGGCAATGCCACAAACATTTGCTGCTAAGGGCAATGACAAATCTCCCCAAAATCCTTCTCATAAGATAATTCCCCAACAAGAGTTTAATCTCTGAAAACCTTTCCCCAGCTGAGACAACTTCAAGAATCCTCGAGGACTTCCCCAACGAAGTCGTCACCTCTCTACAAACCGACAATAGGGTTTATTTCCCCAAAAAACTACAGATTCCCCAGCTTGAGTTTGCCTCTCCGACTACTACAAATCAAAGGACCACAACTCCTCTTCCCTGGTAGACTACTCTACAATCCCCAGCAAGTTACTGTGAAACCTGGACTCGACCAGATATCAGTTCAACTTCGACTCCCCAGTAGAGCAACGGGCAACCGAGACTCCTAAACTCTTTTCCCAAGCAGGAGTAAACATTCTCCCCATAGAGTTTTCAATATCCCCCAGCGGAGTTCTCCTCAAACAACAAAACAGGAATCCCCAATGGAAACATTCTAAGTAAAGTTTGAAGACACACCAACTCTTCAACAACAGTCCAGGATTTAACAAACTCCCTGACATTTGTCAAGGATTTATTTTCCAAGACAAAAATACATTCATAAACATTTCACATTTCATACCTCCTATTTACATACATGATAAGTGCATACGACACAATCTCATTTATTTTGAGAACATCGTGACATCATGCATTTTATACATCATGACGTTGCATACATCTAACGTTTTACCTTTTCAGGAAAAGGTCAATCAACAGATGGCTACCAGCAACCTTTTCAATTTCCAGATTAATACCTGTAACAAGCCAGGAAAACTATTTATGGACAACTGATTATAGATTAATATCTGAAACCAGACAGGACAGCTATCTACTTGACCAGCTCAGGCAACCCTACACAGGTTCCTCCTTTCCAGATGCAGTTTTACACGGACTCATTGTCAGGCAACCCTAGACAGGTTCCTTTTTTCCAAGATGAAGTTTTACATGGACTCATCATCAGGCAACCCTACACAGGTTCCTCCCTTCCAGATGTAGTTTTACACGGACTCATCGTCAGGAAACACTACACAGGTTCCTTTTTTCCAAGATGAAGTTTTACAAGGACTCATCATTAGGAAACCCTACACAGGTTCCTCCCTTCCAGATGCAGCTTTACACTGACTCATCATGAAGTAACCCTACACAGGTTCCTTCTCAATTCCAGATGCAGTTTTACACTGACTCATCATCAGGCAACCCTACACAGGTTCCTTCTCAATTCTAGATGTTGTTTTACATGGATGCATCATCAGGCAACCCTACACAGGTTCCTTCTCAATTCCAGATGTAGTTTTACACGGACTCATCATCAGGCAACCTTACACAGGTTCCTTCTCAATTCCAGATGCAGTTTCACACAGACTCATCATGAGGCAACCTTACATAGGTTCCTTCCTTTCAAGATGAAGTTTTACGCGGACTCATTATCAGGCAACCCTACACCGGTTCCTCCTTTCCATATGCAGTTTCACACGGACTCATCATGAGGCAACCCTACACAGGTTCCTTCCTTTCAAGATGAAGTTTTACGCGGACTCATCATCAGGCAATCCTACACAGGTTCCTCCTTTCCAAGGTGCAGTCTTACACGGACTCATCATCAGGCAACCCTACATCGGTTCCCTCTCTTCCCAAGGTGCAGTTTTACACAGACTCATCACCAAACAACCTAACATTTAAATACAGTCTAGATACGCTCTAGACACGGACGACGTGCTGGAAATCATTCAGTTCCAGCTTACAGATACAGTCCAGCAATCATTTCTAGATGGCATCTTTGAGCCCATCTCTAACAACTACCCATTATCTCTCCAAATGGAATCTTTAAGCCCATTCCCAACATAATCAATCACAACATCATCGAATGCAAATTTCTGGGCACTCTAGTGTTCAATCATCTTCCACCTTCAAATCACGAATGGCATAATTACCAATATAATTCTTCAGGTGTAAGAAGATTGAACAGGGACAGTTGTTGTACCCCAAAATTTCCCTCTCATTTCTCAAGGGATCACTCCCAGGTTTACTTCTATCAAGTTGCCAAGCCTTGAACTACAATTTTTTCCAAGCAAACCATTCACAAGGGCAAAATGGTCATTTGTACACTGAAAAGTCAAACTTTGACTTTTGGATCAAAATCGGGCTTCAAGAATCATATTTCATCAAGACACGTTGAAATATGAAGTTTTGTTTCATCAAAATCCAAAAAGTCAAATTTCTAAATACTTAGAATTTTTTCTAAGTGTTTAAGAAAATATCACAATTTCAGAACTTTTGACCAGATTATCACCATAACACTTAGCAAATTCTGGACACTCTCAAAGCAGAGTTTGGTCAGAACTTCTGGGCAAGTTTTCACAAAAAAGCTTCAGTCAGAGGTTGCAAACATGGTTCAGAACATGACGCTCTAATCAGAACATGTGGAAGCAATATTCTCCTTCAGAACATGCTGGAGCCAGAAGATAAGAGGATCAGAAGATGGGATGCTATGCTGAAGCATAACTTCTGATCCAGAACTAAGCCTTGGTGTAGAGTTTCATGTTGCAGGATTTCTGGTTGTGATAAGTCTCATCAACATTTAATGCTCATTTAATGCTCACAACCACCTTCTGAGTCTTTATCCAAAGGATTTTCACCACGTATACCTCTACTGTCTTGGGATAGCAACTTTGCTACTAAGCCCATGCTTTGCTTTTTGCTTTTCCTTAATTCTTGCTGACAACCACCATGCTTGCTTCAAAAACAAGGCAGTGCTTCAGCACATGAAGGCTATATTCAACACTTTGGTCAGAACTTGACCAAATCCCAAAACCTTGTTTATACAACCTGTTGTAGACCTATGACCAACAGCTGGTTCAGCCTACGCCTGCATCCCATGATTTCACCAAACTAGCATACAAAAACTGTGAAGAAAAAGCAAAGGAACAGGATGCCAAAACAGGTTCAAATCCCATTTTTTCCCAAAAAATCACAGCAAATTCATCTATAAATACTTGGCTCCATCACACGTTCAAGGGGTTGGCTTTTGGAGAGAGACTGGCCAAAAGAGAAAAAAGGAATTTGTGAAACCTTCATAAAAATCCAGAAATCTCAAACAAAAACAAACCTTTGTTCTCCCCTTTGAACCAAAGAACGCAACCACTCTTCCGTCTCTCCTGCTGACTCAGAACATCCAAAGACAGCCACTCAAAGCACCAAGCCCACGCTCCAGGTTCAAGGTAAGTCTTTCTGACTTTGTTTGTTTTTCATTCTGAACATCATTAACATGTAAATATCATAGTATTAATGTTGTACATATCATTGCATGATTAGGAAAAAAAACTGTGGATCAGAACTTCTTGATTAGGCCTAGACTCAGATTTAGGATTAGAACTTCTATGAACTGTTGTGTTGTTTTTCTTCTGACTTGCTGCTTGTTAAAAAATGAATAAGTTGCTGACGTGCTGATTAATATGAGAAAAGAGTTGAAATGTAATATAGAACTTCTGATTTTCACATGCTGGTAACACACAGAACTTCTATGATTTTTTCTCATTGTTAACTGTGATCGGTGGATCTGGAACTGACTGTTTAACGCTGATTCGCGAAATGTCGCGGAAGCAAGAGTCGCCACCGTCTTTTATTTTCTCCAAATGGAAAGGACAAAAGCACAGAAAAATTCCTTAAAAGAGATTGCTCTCGGTTCGGGAGGTAGGTTATAGAAAGGGAAGGTGTTAGCACCCTTTCTATCCATGGTTATCCATGGGCTCTTAGATACTTGCTCAATGTGTTTTCAAAATGTTTGCTTGCTTTTCAATGTGGGTTTTAAAAAGTTTCTTTGAAAAATTTCAGTTCGACTCATACGTCAGAGTGTTTGAAAAATTTGCTTTGAAAGCTTTTGAAAAGTGTGGGTATGAAAAGATTTTGATTTGTTTGAAATTAGAGCAAGTATCCTTAAGAACCTACCTACCCTAAGGAATTCGTCTGTGTAGATGTCCTTTAAAGTAGTGCCATCCCACCATTGAGAGGTAGGTAGCACCACCATTGGAGGTGTTCGGGTCAATTCGATATTCGGGACATGGTAATCACCAGAGCAATGAGAAGACACCTTAGAAGCTACCCTCATGCCAGGTTCCCGGATCATGAGGACTTACTAAGACGTCCTCTACTCGACGATCACCTTTCGAAAGGCAACAGTGAGGCGTACCCTAGGGGTGGTGTGTGCGAATGGTGTGTCGTTTCAGTTATTTGTCTTGTCATGTTTGTTGTGATCTATGCTTGATTTTAATTGAGACATTCATTCTTGCATGCTTTTTGTTAACAGTTAAAATTTGCGGGAAAATAAATCTACAGCTATTACAAAGGCGCGGGTCCACATCGCCAAAATTAAACCGGACCCGATTTGACTGAAAAATAAATAAAGCGAATAAAAGTGCGAAAAGTTAAATTGTTACAAGGCTTTGGGACATGTACATAATTATAATAAGCGACAAAGTAAAATGCGCGAAATTAATAATTAAAGGTATGGGCGTTGGACCCTTTCATAAGAAATTAAAGTTAATAAGAATTAATTAATTAGAATTAAATGTTTTTGGTATTTTATGTTTTTTTAAGATTTAAAAGAAAAAGAATTTATTGAAATTAAAAATAAAATGCTAAACCCTAGTTCTAATGTTTTTTTAATTTATTGCGAAAATATTAAGTTTTAACCTAATTTAAATCTAAGTTAATTTACATGCAAAAATTTAATTTATGGAAATAAATAAAATAAGCAATATTATTGTAAAAAAGGGAAATTAAGAAGAATAAAAATTAAACCTAATTCTATGTTTGGGATTTTAGTTATTAAAAGGATTAAAATTATAACCTAATTAAACTAAATATTTACATGTAATTTATTTATGGAAATAATAAAATAAAAATTATATTTTTTTGCCTTTTTCTGATTTTATGACATTTTTCATATTTTTGTAAAAATAATTAATTAATTAAAACAAACAAAAAAAATAAATAACATAAACATTTAATTCTAATTAATTAATTCTTATTAACTTTAATTTCTTATGAAAGGGTCCAACGCCCATACCTTTAATTATTAATTTCGCGCATTTTACTTTGTCGCTTATTATAATTATGTACATGTCCCAAAGCCTTGTAACAATTTAACTTTTCGCACTTTTATTCGCTTTATTTATTTTTCAGTCAAATCGGGTCCGGTTTAATTTTGGCGATGTGGACCCGCGCCTTTGTAATAGCTGTAGATTTATTTTCCCGCAAATTTTAACTGTTAACAAAAAGCATGCAAGAATGAATGTCTCAATTAAAATCAAGCATAGATCACAACAAACATGACAAGACAAATAACTGAAACGACACACCATTCGCACACACCACCCCTAGGGTACGCCTCACTGTTGCCTTTCGAAAGGTGATCGTCGAGTAGAGGACGTCTTAGTAAGTCCTCATGATCCGGGAACCTGGCATGAGGGTAGCTTCTAAGGTGTCTTCCCATTGCTCTGGTGATTACCATGTCCCGAATATCGAATTGACCCGAACACCTCCAATGGTGGTGCTACCTACCTCTCAATGGTGGGATGGCACTACTTTAAAGGACATCTACACAGACGAATTCCTTAGGGTAGGTAGGTTCTTAAGGATACTTGCTCTAATTTCAAACAAATCAAAATCTTTTCACACCGACACTTTTCAAAAGCTTTCAAAGCAAATTTTTCAAACACTCTGACGTATGAGTCGAACTGAAATTTTTCAAAGAAACTTTTTAAAACCCACATTGAAAAGCAAGCAAACATTTTGAAAACACATTGAGCAAGTATCTAAGAGCCCATGGATAACCATGGATAGAAAGGGTGCTAACACCTTCCCTTTCTATAACCTACCTCCCGAACCGAGAGCAATCTCTTTTAAGGAATTTTTCTGTGCTTTTGTCCTTTCCATTTGGAGAAAATAAAAGACGGTGGCGACTCTTGCTTCCGCGACATTTCGCGAATCAGCGTTAAACAGTCAGTTCCAGATCCACCGATCACAGAACTGGCGACTCTGCTGGGGATAAGAAGGCTTCGTTGACGACGCTCTTTCCGGGGCTTTTGGCTGAGGATAACCCAGTTATATCCTGTTAAGGAAATAACTCTTTTAATCCAGCCGGGCGACGCGTTCGTGCTCTGCGAGGGGGGTAAGCTTCCAGAATCTACTGGGGATAAGCTTACTGCTTGGGGAGATGGATTCCAACTTTCCTGGGGAAGCTGGGTTGGACTCTCCTGGGGAGGTTTTGAACTGTATTGGTTATGTTCTTCAACAGGACCTACCCTGATACCTTGGAGGATAGAACAATCAGACTTCTTAGACCATTCTTTATTGCCCCTGTTTCTATGGGGGAAGGCATCTGTGGGGTGCTGATAGCTGTTGATGGACAAACTCTCTTCTGGTAGGCAGGTGACAAGATAACAGGACATAGTCGTACGCTTTAATCCCTAACTTTTGCCTGGACCGCCCTTTCGGGTTTTCAGTCCACCGGGATACCCATTTTTGCCCAAGCCGCCTTTTCAGGTTTTCGACTTGCCGGGTGTACAGATTTTTTTTCATTTTCATCCCTCATTTTGCCCGAACCCTTTTGGTTCGCCAGGAAGCCCTTATTTTTGCCTAGGTGTGTCAACCTAGCGGGTCTTTGATTGTGCGTAGCATCTTTTCGACTATGTCCACGCTCTTAGAATGCAGGGAGTTGCCCCTGTTAGAAGTGTCAGGCCACCAGCAAGTGTTTGATCAAGCAAGATTCGTTGTTGAAATGCCCCAAGCGACCCAGGCGGAGATTTGCCCCAGGTTATTGGCATCTTGAGAGATTCCTTGAATCTTGATTGGATTGCCCTAGATGATGGACAATGATTATGTTTGCCCCTTGATTGGGAGTGCTTTTGTTCACTAGGTATTCATCGTGCGAATTTTCCTGTTGTTCAAACAAAAGGTCATATGCAAACAAAGTTATGTTAAAAATGCAAAGCTTATGTCTGTCTTGAAGATTTTGAAAATGCATTTTTATTTCATAAAACAAGTAAATGTTTGTAAAACGTAATGTCAAACTCCGTATTTACCGTAGGCCTTCAGGAGTCAGGATACCTTTCGTGACAGTATGCTTTCGAACTAACCCATGCTTCAGCTAGGACTTTTAAGGGTTATAACATGGCCTGGTTCACGGTTTAAGAAACAAAGGATAGAGGCTCAAATTTTATTTGTACCCACCCGCTCTTCGTGATGTTCTCCAAGCCTAAACTCAGTTGATCGTGCGTTAGACCTTGTTTGAGTCTTTGCTCTGATTTTCCGGTGATGGTTCAGATGTTGACAATTTTGAATAGGCAGTCATTTTTGCTTTGGTTGAGGGTTTGTAAGACCTCTTTCTTGTCTGACTTTTGTTATCCCTTTCTTTTTTTGCCTGAGTTGTTTCCCTTTTTCGGAATTACAGTCAGCGGGATGCCCCAGTTTCATAAGTCCCCTTTGTAGGTTTAGACTTTTTGGGCTTTTCATTTATGAATTTTGATGATGACTGCCTGTCCTTTTGATTGTTCTGAACCATCACTGTCTTTTGTTTATTCAAGGACCTCTTTGGTGCCATTCGTTATGTACTTGGATCACTGAGAGACTACCCTGCCCCAGGTTATGATTAAGGGTTTTGATTTTCGAAAATAAAAACTCCTACTTCTTTGGCTCAGATGGGTTGACGAGGGATTATCACCCTTATAACTCCAGTGTTTAGGAATTGAAACAATGCCTGTACCTCATCAGCGGGGTATGTTCAAAAGCATACTGTAAAGATTGTGGTATCGTTTTCGTCATCCTCCCTCAAGAGGCTTGGAATTAACGAGAGTTGTCATCAAAAAAAATATGAAAACAATTTGCATATAGTGAATGCGAATATATTGATTCAAAATAGACATAAGCGATGCGTTAATATGATAACAATGTTTAACATGAATAAATGTTCGAACAATCAAAGAAAAATACAACTTGAATATTCGAATGAACAAAAGACATTCTCGCTGATTCGGTGTAGGATCAGTGTTCAAACTCGACCTCCTTGGCGTCAATCAAATCCTGGATCTTGTTCTTCAAGGTCCAACAGTCGTCGGTGTCATGTCCAGGACTGTCAGAATGGTAGGCACATCTCACGCCCGGATTGTACTTGGGAGAGGAAGTGTCAGGATTTTGAGGAGGATCCTTAAGTGTGATCATTTTCGCCTTCAGCAATTGCTGTAATGCCTGAGACAAAGACATGTTGATGTCAGTATACTTCCTATCTTGATGCTTTATCCTACGCCTATTGCTCTTTCTTGGTTGAACGGGCATGGGATCAGAAATCTGGATTGCCCCTGCATCGTGACGACCCTTTTTACCCTGTATAGCATTGGACTCTTTCTTTCCACTGTGGGGCTTTTTCCGAGTATCAGCAGGTGCGGTTTCTTGAATCTTCCCCGACTTGATACCAGCTTCGATTCTCTCCCCAGTCAAGACAAGATCTGTAAACCCAGCAGCAGAATTCCCAATTAGGTGGTTGAAGAATGGACCAGACAAGGTCCCCAAGAACATGTCGACGAGCTCGCGGTCAGTCAACGGTGGTTGTACCCTTCCAGCAAGTCCCTCCATTTTTGCGCATATTCTTTAAAACCTTCACTTGATCCTAACGACATACCCTGGAGTTGGGTACGGGTGGGAGCAAGGTCGGCATTGTACTGGTACTGCTTATAGAAAGCAGTTGCCAACTCCTCCCAGTTACGAACTTTGGTCCCATCCAGTTGATAGAACCATTCGAGGTGAGTCCCTGAAAGACTCTCCTGAAAGAAGTGGATCCACAAGTTTTTGTCCACCGTATATGGTTGAATCTTCCGAACATAGGACCTTAGATGCAGCTTGGGGCAAGACGCCCCATCATACTTAGTAAAGGACGGTGCTTTGAACTTCCGAGGAATAACCACCCCGGTTGACAAACCCAGATCTCCAAGATCCAGCCCAGGTACCTGTTGGGTCTCCATAGCATTCAGCCTATCCTCCAACTGTTTGTACTTGTCCTCAGCCGGAGGGTACTGTTCGTCGTCGAAATCTGTTTCATTGTCAGAGACCTCTGGACTGGGCACCCTTTCCTCTCGATGACTGCTTTTTCCCACAGACGGAGTTGTCCTCTCAGTTTCAATTTACGGTGTATTCCCAGATCTGCGTCTAGGGCTGAACAAAACAGTCCTCTTCTTTTTCTTGTCCTTCTTCAAAAGCAGAGCCTTCAGGTCTTGTTGCCCCTGGGTCAAATTCATGATCAGCTCTTGGAACTGGGCGTTCTGAGCCTGGAGGTCCTTGATAGTCTGCTCGGCTGATGATTCCGGGTTCATGGCGATCGGCTGAAATAAACAGCGAGGAAGGGTAAGCAACCTGTCAAGGGATACCTGCAATGCAATGAGATGTATGACATGCATGTAATGTTTTCAAGGACCTCGCGGGATAAACAGAGAAATTGTTAGAGTTGAGAACCGGTAACTTGATTGAAGGAACTTTCTGTTGTAGAGAGCCCTTCTTCAAGGGTCAAAGGCTCACCATATCCAGTGGGTCATAGCCCCTGACAACCTTGGCTAGAGGAAACTAAATCCTCTTTGCCCCTTGCTAGATGTTTGATTCATCATGACCTGTATCACAAGCCCTTGAGATCCTTGAAATGGGTTAGGATGTATGCAATGGTATGCAATGGTATGATGTCATGCTATGCATGGGGTGATGTAGGTAAACCATGTTATGAGTCCCAATTAAGGACTATAAACAAACCCTACAAGAAATTCAGTATACTTTGTTATGAGTCCCTATTAAGGACTATACACAAAACCTGCAAGAAATTTGGCAAACCCTGTCATGAGTCCTAGTTAAGGACTATAAACAAGACCTGCAAGAAACTTAGTACCCTGTTATGAGTCCCAATTAAGGACCATAAACAAGACCTGCAAGAAACAAATGTTAGGTAACAAGCACGCAGATAGTCAAGTACGAAGGCACACAAGTCACACAAAAGAGCCCTTAAGGTTTAGGCCAGCATGAGGTCTGGGTAGTACCCTCTTTCAGTTTGTTGGTTAAGACCTGTCCTATCAGAAGTAACCGGGTTCTAGAGAATCCCAATATCACTGACTACCCTCAATCGGTTATAACTCCAGCATCGCAATCTTTTCTTGCGGCCAGAACCATCACGAGAGTTTAGCCTCAATGGGCGTAGCATACTGCTACTGTTCTAATGGCCAAGTTGTGTCATTTAAGGTTCTAAGGTCTGTTGGTGCTTAATGACTCCTTGGAAGACCCATATTCTCCCCGTTTCAACACGAGGGATATCGGTACAGACCAAGGCGCCACACCAACGTAGCCACTGCTTCACCCATGTCGGTATACGCCGGACAGGTCCCTCACAGCTTATGCTACCTAAACAGGGTATCCCCAGATCCGGGTTAGGATCTATGTAACTCCGATACCACCCACAATAGTAAAGCAAGCAAAGAAGACAATTGAAAACACAGTTATGAACTAACCCTAAGGTACACCTCACTTTATAAAGGTATCCCCAGCAGAGTCGCCAGTTCTGTGATCGGTGGATCTGGAACTGACTGTTTAACGCTGATTCGCGAAATGTCGCGGAAGCAAGAGTCGCCACCATCTTTTATTTTCTCCAAATGGAAAGGACAAAAGCACAGAAAAATTCCTTAAAAGAGATTGCTCTCGGTTCGGGAGGTAGGTTATAGAAAGGGAAGGTGTTAGCACCCTTTCTATCCATGGTTATCCATGGGCTCTTAGATACTTTCTCAATGTGTTTTCAAAATGTTTGCTTGCTTTTCAATGTGGGTTTTAAAAAGTTTCTTTGAAAAATTTCAGTTCGACTCATACGTCAGAGTGTTTGAAAAATTTGCTTTGAAAGCTTTTGAAAAGTGTCGGTGTGAAAAGATTTTGATTTGTTTGAAATTAGAGCAAGTATCCTTAAGAACCTACCTACCCTAAGGAATTCGTCTATGTAGATGTCCTTTAAAGTAGTGCCATCCCACCATTGAGAGGTAGGTAGCACCACCATTGGAGGTGTTCGGGTCAATTCGATATTCGGGACATGGTAATCACCAGAGCAATGGGAAGACACCTTAGAAGCTACCCTCATGCCAGGTTCCCGGATCATGAGGACTTACTAAGACGTCCTCTACTCGACGATCACCTTTCGAAAGGCAACAGTGAGGCGTACCCTAGGGGTGGTGTGTGCGAATGGTGTGTCGTTTCAGTTATTTGTCTTGTCATGTTTGTTGTGATCTATGCTTGATTTTAATTGAGACATTCATTCTTGCATGCTTTTTGTTAACAGTTAAAATTTGCGGGAAAATAAATCTACAGCTATTACAAAGGCGCGGGTCCACATCGCCAAAATTAAACCGGACCCGATTTGACTGAAAAATAAATAAAGCGAATAAAAGTGCGAAAAGTTAAATTGTTACAAGGCTTTGGGACATGTACATAATTATAATAAGCGACAAAGTAAAATGCGCGAAATTAATAATTAAAGGTATGGGCGTTGGACCCTTTCATAAGAAATTAAAGTTAATAAGAATTAATTAATTAGAATTAAATGTTTTTGGTATTTTATGTTTTTTAAGATTTAAAAGAAAAAGAATTTATTGAAATTAAAAATAAAATGCTAAACCCTAGTTCTAATGTTTTTTTAATTTATTGCGAAAATATTAAGTTTTAACCTAATTTAAATCTAAGTTAATTTACATGCAAAAATTTAATTTATGGAAATAAATAAAATAAGCAATATTATTGTAAAAAAGGGAAATTAAGAAGAATAAAAATTAAACCTAATTCTATGTTTGGGATTTTAGTTATTAAAAGGATTAAAATTATAACCTAATTAAACTAAATATTTACATGTAATTTATTTATGGAAATAATAAAATAAAAATTATATTTTTTTGCCTTTTTCTGATTTTATGACATTTTTCATATTTTTGTAAAAATAATTAATTAATTAAAACAAACAAAAATAAATAAATAACATAACAATTGAGAAAATAAAATATAAAAAGAAAATCAAACCAGGGGGGGTAGCCCCAAAATTGGAGGTAAGGCCTAGCATTCTGGCCCATTAAGCATTGGCCTCGTTGGACTTTTTGAATCCTGTATGATGCGTTGACTGGGAGTGTAGCGTGTTCCTTGCATCCAAGCCTTTGATTTGAACTGGTGGGACGCGTGGACGATTGAGATGGTGAGCGTATGGTATACTGGGACGCTCATGCTGCATGGGATTTTACATTGAGGAAAAATATGAAGGAAAGTCAGGACCTGGGTCTCGAACCCAGGTCACGTGGATTGCCAATACACCTCATTGCCACTGGACCACTAACACGCATTTGTTAAATAAACATACAATGAATAATATAATATAAAACAATGCATCAGTGGTTTAAAGCGCGAAAATTCAAATTTATCCAACCAGTACACGCCACTTCATCATCTTCCCCATGGCTTCGTTTTGCCTGAAAAGAACAAAAGTATTAGGCAACGGTTTTTACACGGTTGCAGAAAGTGGCATACGAGAAAATAACGATTAGGCCCTGAGGCCCCATAAATTAATCGCGATGACGGATTCTTGTTCGTTGGAGTGTGCCGGTTTGAATGGTCTAAGTCTGGAAAGCTAATTTTTCTTCAATTGAAAAGCCCTAATTCTGAGCTTTATGAACCCTAAAAAATTAACAATGGTAAACATCCATATACGGCACGAAAACAAAATTGGATCACATGGTTAGCTTCATAATATGCTTATTAGTATGAATGCATCAATAAAAAACAATGAAAATGCCTTAAACATGGAACACGATCATGCATTTTTCTGGAAACTGTTTGAGTTCATGATACCGGTTCCAGGCGTTTTGGCTTGTTGTTTGTGATTGGTACACGTTCAGAATTAGTCAAGGAAGCTATTGGAATAAGACTTAGGGCTTCAATCCTCCTCTAAGGTTGATTTCAGATTTGAGTTTTGATGGAAAAATTTCAATGTTCCAATGGCTCTTGAGGCGCAGCTTCTAGTCTTCTGCCATTAGGTTCTGATTCAAGCATATGTAGTGAATAATTTAGGTCAACAAAACTGGCCAAAATCTCTTGCATTCAAGGATTCCAATATTTGATTTTCCTTAAGGATCTTCCATATCTTTTCATGTGTATTTTGTGCAAATCATATCCCAATGCTCCAAATCTTTCCAAATTGGCTTAGGCACGAATTATTGAGCCTAAAATGTGTACAAAAAGATTCATTAGGTCAAGTTAGATATTTTCTATATATTTAAATAATTTAAATGAATTAATATTAATATAAATTCAAATAAATAAATAAAAAATGAGAAAATACTTCCCTTTGGGCCCAATGGTCGTGCATAGGCTTGGCATGAAGAAACTTGGAAGAAAAATGGGCCCATTTGCATTTTTAGGTCATTTGAACCATTGTTGACTTTTCAAAATTCCCAAAAATTTCCCAACTTCCACAAGGCATAACTTGCTCAATTTTTAAGCTTTTCACATGTTCTTGGACATTTTGGAAAGGTCTTTGAGTCCTCTAACCAATGCCTTTGGTCCCATGTCATTTTGATTTACCAATCTCAAGTTATGGCCTTTGACTTAAAGTCCCTTTTTGTTGACTTTTGAAAATGACCTATAATGTTGAAATTGATAACTTTTTGTGAGAGAATTTCTTGGACTTGAAGTATGAAGAGGAGTTGTAGGAAATGTCTTTCTCTTCAAAATGAGCTTTGGATGGAATTTTTCTGATACTCCATGTGAAAGTTATGCCCTGGTCAATTTCAGTTGACTTTTTCAGCTGTCCAAATATAGCAACTTTTGCATCTTTGATGATTTCTGAGCCAAACTTTGAGAATCATGATCAAACATTGATCAAATGATGTTTGTGGCTTCAAAATGATATGTTGACCAAAAATTTGAACTTTTGACTGTCAAATGACCATTTTGCCCCTACAGTTGACTGTAGTGCAAACTGGGGTTTTGACTGTGCAATTTTGAGCTGAATGCCTTGAGACTTGATATGAGGATACTTGACCATCTTTGTAGGCATGTGAGACTTGATTGGGCCTTGAAAACTTTCAATTCTTTGATCAGAACACAAACCCTAGTTTTGACTGTATAGGAGACAGTTGAACTGCATAACCCTTGGGGAATTTTGTGACTTGACTTGGCAATTTCTTGATGAATATGGGAGGGCAAATTTTGGGGTACAACATTAACACACATTGAACTTCTGATTTTTACATGCTGATAATGCACTGAACTGCTAATATTCACTCACTGACTCAGCACAATTTAGAACTTCTGATGACTCACTCACTGTTCTAACACAGCACAGAACTTATGAGTTCTCCTCACATGTCAAATACATTGAACTTCTGATGTTTCCATCAGTTGTTTTCAAACACTCTGAGTTTCTGATTTTCACATGCTGACAATACGGAACTTCTGACTTTTGGTTCACTGGCTGAACACCATCCAGAGCCTCTGTTTTTTCCCTCTAACGTTTCTTGCAGGACCTTAGAGTTTACCAATCCAGAACTTCTGATCCCATAGATGTCTCCTGCTGAGTCACATCGCTCTTGGCTTCAGAACTTCTTATCCTAGTTGTTCTGCTTACAGCAACACGTTGTTTCTATCTTGCATTTATTTTCCTTTTCATCATTTTTAATATTAACATAAAAAACATAAAAATATTTTCCTTTCAATTTATTTCCTTAAGACAAAAACATTTTCTAAACAAGTCCATTTCTTTCTTATATTGTACATTTCAATATGGTTGTAATAGTAACTTAGGACTTATTTTTACTTGCAACCCCCATTCGTAAATTTGTACCCCCATCCCCTAAATATTGTAATAGCGTAGGACTTTACATTTCTGTAATTTATCGTTTTCATGCTAGTAATTAGGCGTGTATGGCAAGATAAAACCAACAAGTAGACCACCAAAAATCAAATACAAATGCATGCAATCAAATACACTCGCACACTTACACCCCTAGGGTGATTCCACTTGTTTCCTTACAAAAATGGCCATGTCATGCATGTGGGATATCTTAGTACAAACGATCGAAATACAAGATCATAATCCCTCGATGACGCTATCAAAGTTGTCTTTCAAAATGATCTTAGTCCCTAAAGAAAAGTGCTAAGTCATCTCACAACATTTCTAGCATGGTCATACGACGTCCCAACACTCGTCCCTTCACATCTAATTATAGGGCTTCTTACCAAAACAATGGTAAGATAGTAACATCTAAAGGAAGAGGAAAAGAACACCTAAGACATTTTGAGTAGGTAGATTACTTTTAATTGCTTGCTCAATTTCAAAACAAACATCCTTTATATTTTCAAAAACAATCACATTCAAAACACTTTCCAAATTTGAAATATTTTCAAAAAGCTCAACACTTTGTATACGTTCTTACGAATGAGAATTATTACAAAGTTTTCCTAAACGATGGCACCTTTTAAAAATACTTTCAAAACCACACAAAAGCACATTTTTCAAACAAAAGCAAGTGATCTAGCAAGTAACTAAGAGCCCATGGAAAACCATGGATGAAAAGGGTGCTAATACCTTCCCTTTTCATAATCTACCCCCCGAACTCATGAAAACAACTCTAAAGGTCTTTCATGTGCTTCTTCATCTTTCCTTATTGGATAAAAGAAAATTCGGTGGTGACTCTTGCTATCTGCACATTTGCAAACACAAACGCAAAACACCTCAAGTCAGTTCTCCCCCCGTATCACACTATCTATCAGCTTTTTAAAAATACCTCTCCAACTTAAAGAGCTAGTATCAAGGGTTCCTGAGACTTCTTCGTTCACCAAGAAATATGGTCGACTTCTCAATCTAGTTACCTCGGGCTTTGATGAGAAGATGATGAGTGTACTCTTTTAATTCTTTGACCCTAAACACCATTGCTTCACTTACTCAGACTATCAGCTGGTACCCACCATGGAATAATTCTCTCAAATATTGGGTATACCTATTCTTGATCAGATGTCGCTCACCGGTTTAGAAGAAGCTCCAAAGCCAGAAGTCATTGCAACAACTTTGCATCTGAAACGGTCTGACATTGTATCCAACTGGGAAACAAGAAGCGGAGTCAAGGGTTTTCTAGTCAAATTCCTATTAGAGAAGGCTCAACTATTTTGGGATGATTTGGATTTCCAAGCTTTTGAGGAGGTTATGGCCCTTCTAATCTATGGTTTAGTGTTGTTCCCTAATCCATACTTACTCATAGATGTGAATGCTATCAAGGTTTTCCTCTCTCGTAACCCTGTACCTATTCTACTCGGAGACATCTTATATACCCTCCACACTCGCACCATGAAGAGAAAAGGGATTCTTATGTGTTGCGTGCCATTGCTGTCAAGGTGGTTTATTTCTCACCTCCCTAAATCAGTATTGAAGAATGAAGAAGGTTTGGGTTGGTCGTGAAGGATAATTTCACTTTCTCACTCGAATATTCTCTGGTATTCCTGATCTATGGGAGATATTTCTATCATTGACCGCTGCGGGGAATTCCGTAATGTCCCACTACTTGGCATTAGGGGAGGCATAACTTATAATACTTCTTTGGCTTTGTGACAATTTGGTTATGCTCGAAGGGATGATCCCCACGATATGCTTATCCAGGGCATTGTGTTTAACTACAAGGATGATGTTCAAGGGTATCATCAGAGGTTAATACGAGCTTAGGGCATGGTAAACAGATTTGATACTAAGACCTTGGGGCCTAAGACTTCCATCCCTATGGAACCTTATCTCAAATGGGTACGAGCTCGCGCTCAGAACCTTATAATGCCGTATATATCCATATTACCAGTGGTTATGGAGCCCATCACCAAAGGAGATATTCCTTATACAATTCTCCATCCTGACATGCCCACTAATCTTGAAGAGCTGCAACGATCTTGGATTCAGTTGATGGAAGAACGAGATACCTTTAGAGATTATTTCTATGTCAATGAGAAGAAAGTGTTGGAGCTTATGAAGCAACTTCACGAAGAAAAAAATATTAATGTCTATCTCGGCACAACGAGGAAGCGCCCATGGGAAACCTGATTTCCTTGATTTTAGAGTTTTTTCAATTGTAAGCCTAAAAGGAAATTGTATTTTGAATTCTACTAATAAAATCTTTGTTTCATTTTGGTTCACAAATTTAAATTTTCCGAAGTCCTTGAAAACATCACATAATCATATCATACACTTCATTACATAAGCAGGTATTTCAAGACAGGTTTCTTATTCTTTTTGCTGTTTATTTCAGCAAAAGAAATGGCTTTTGAACAGACAGTGAAGGACCTCCAAGCTCAAAATGCTCAGTTTCAGCAAATGTTCATAGATCTGGCCAAGGGGCAAGGAGATCTGAAAGCTTTAATCATCAAAGAGAAGACCAAGAAACCAAAGTGTAACGCCCGTAATTTAATTAATTATTTAATTAAATTATTTTTGGAATAATTGTGAAGGTGTGTTATAATTGAATTGGATCTATTATTTTATTAAGTGGAAAAATAATAATATATTAAAGGTATTATACTATTATGTGGTGAAATAATATTAGAAGTGTAATATTATCAAGGTGGGCTTAATTTGAGATAGTAGATGTAATAAGGGGGGTGTAGGTTTGGAGCCCAATAAGGAATAATAGAATATTAGGTTATTTTATTATTTGTTGTTAGAATAGAAGAAGTAAGAAGAAAATAAGGATTTGAGGAGAACATGAAGCTGCTGGAAATAGAAGGAGACGGCAAGAACAAAGATTCAACCTGAAAAATTGTAGAGCGACCTTCAATCCAAGGTAAGGGTGGGGTTCTGACTTTATAATTGGGTTCATGATGTTTGATATATGGGGATAGAGGTGATTGTTGTTTGTTCTTGAATTGGATGTATTATGAATGATGTATGGCGAATATTGATGAATTCTTGATGAATAATGATGTTATTATGTTGTTTAATTGATGGAGTAATAGATTATAATGTTAAGTGATGAATTATCATGGTTATAATGAGGTTTGTAGGACTGTAACATAATTCCCGTAGCGAAATTACAGAAGAAAACGCAGGAAATTATGCAGACTGTAACAGGATGCATCGATTCATGGAAGCATGCGTCAATACATAGGCACTGCAAGACTCAGGATGAGTCGATACAAGGAGGGCTTGCATCGATGCATGATAAGTACAAGACTCAGGATGAGTCGACACGAAGAGAGGATGTGTCGATACATGAGTGTGTGAGACTCAGGATGAGTCGACCGGTGAGATGCATGTGTCGATACATGTTGTGTTTTGAAGTCAGGATGAGTCGATCCATAGGGTTTTGTGTCGACCCATGTTTTAAAGGAGAAGCAGGATGAGTCGATCCATAGAGTTTTGTGTCAATACATAAGGTCTGATTTTTGATAGAATTGGCTTTTAATTGTTGTAACTTGAGTTGTAGGATGCTGTTTGAGATGCCGTTTGAAGCATTGTTTTACTAACGCAATGAACTTTATTCTAGATGATTTAAATGATGATGAAGAGGTGTAATCCTAGTAACCAATCTAAGATTTAGAATTAATTCTCGTGATTGATCGTTACTGCTGGATTTTGGACAGAATGATGAACATGAGATGTTTAGAGGTTGCTGTTAGGATTATGACAGTAGGATTAGTGACAGTAACGATATAAATTAGCAGAATAACAGGATGGCTTACTGTACTATTAATATACAGTTGAGTATTAGTGATATGTTATTGATGAAGTTGTGTTCGATGATTTTGTGATAATAAATGATGTTTAATAAATTATTTTGATGTTATGAGATGTTGCTAATTGAGATGTTTTGAGATGATTGAGATGTTGTTGTTTTAAGATGATTGAGATGTTTTTTTGAGATGATTGAGATGATTGAGATGTTTTGAGATGATTGAGATGTTGTTGTTTTGAGATGTTGTTATTTTGAGATGATTTGAGATGCGGTTGACTTGGGTATTGTTATTACATTCATGATGAGTCGCATACATTGCATTTTTTTGAGATGGAGCTTATGCTCGTTGAGATGGCCTGGATTGGCAAATTTTGAGATGAAGGTTATGCCTTGTTGATGCCTCTATTAATTGGCAGATTTTTGAGATGGGAGTTCTGCTCCAATGGTACCACATGCATATGCATAGTTTTGAGTCGCATTATATGATTGAATAATGAAATGTATTTGATGTTGATGAATGAGTATATATGCTATAATTATTGTTGATTATGAGATGAGAAGTGGTGATATTATTGATCTAATTTAATATATTAATTATCATGCGCTTTATTATATTGTTAGATATCTCACCGCTTCTGTTTGAATGTTTCCCTTATGTTGGTAACGTGCAGGTAATCGAGAGTGAAGGTTGTATACCTTCAATAGTTCGAGTCGGTGTCATTGCTCTGATATGTAACACTCGGGGGGATGAACGCTTGCTGATTTTTGATTATTGATTTTTAGTTGTTGACTTTTAAATTGATTATTATTAAATATGTGATGTTTCAAAGTTGTTGTTTTATTTAGAGATTTTATTGAAGAATTCTGCTGCGTAGTTGTTGAATTATTTTATTAAAGATGTTATGATGATGGTTCATCCGATGTTTTGAAAGTGTTATATATCCATGATGAATGCAATGAATTTGTTAGAAGAATTTGTGACGTCCTGATTCGTCTGTAGGATTGAAATTTTATAACTCTGATTTATTTTGCATAATTGCTTGGGGTAGAATTGGGGTGTTACAAAGTTGGTATCAGAGCAAAAGGTTGGTCCTACCTTGTCGTCGAGTCGTAGTTGTCTAACAATCGAGTATTGTTATTTTGAGTTCTAACAGTTGTTTGTGTTGTAGTGATAAGTTGAGATGGCTGGAAGGAATGATGCTGCACTTGCTGCTTCTCTAGAAGCAATGGCTCATGCGATGGAAAATCATCTGAATGCTGACGGGAATTCTGGATCTCGTAGCTTGGTGACTTTCCAGAGAGAGAATCCACCTACGTTCAAGGGAAAATATGATCCTGACGGAGCATTGGAATGGTTGAAAGAGATTGAGAGGATCTTTCGCGTGATGGACTTCACTTTAGCGCAGAAGGTTCGTTATGGGACTCATATGCTAGCAGTCGAGGCTGATGACTGGTGGCTAGAGACTTGTCAGAAGTTGGAAGCTGCAGGTGAGAATGTCACTTGGGCTGTATTCCGTAGGGATTTTTTGAGAAAGTATTTTCCTGAAGTTGTCCGTGGTAAGAAGGAAATTGAGTTCCTTGAGCTGAAGCAAGGAAGTATGTCTGTTGTTGAGTATGCTTCCAAGTTTGCTGAGTTGGCTAAGTTTTATCCGCATTACACTGAGGAAAATGCTGAGTTTTCGAAGTGTATTAAGTTTGAGAACGGGTTGCGCCCAGAGATTAAGAAGTCAGTTGGATACCAGAAGATATGTGTCTTTGCTGATTTGGTTGATAGTTGTAGGATTTATGAGGAAGATAATAATGCTCATTACAAGATTATCAGTGAGAAGAGGGGTAAGCACCCACAGAATCGTGGTAAACCGTATGATGCCCCACCTGGTAAGGGTAAACAGAAAGTTGCTCATGGACAGAGGACTAGTGGGGGAGATGCTCCTACTGGTGTGATTTGCTTTAAGTGTGGGAAACCTGGGCACAAGAGTAATGTGTCCACTACTTAAGTGAAGAGATGTTACCGTTGTGGTAAGAACGGACATGTTGTATCTGAGTGTGAGCACAAGAATGTGGTTTGTTTCAACTGTAAAGAAGAAGGACACATCGGTAGTCAGTGTCCGAAGCCGAAGAGGGCTCAGTCAAGTGGTAAAGTGTTTGCTTTGGTTGAGGATCAGACAGCTGCTGAGGACGGACTTATTAGAGGTACATGTTTAATTAATAGTACTCCTTTAATCACTATTATTAATACTAGTGCTACACATTGTTTTATTGCTGCTGATTGTGTTGAAAGATTGGGTCTTGTGTTGTCTTCTTTGAATGGAGAAATGGTCGTCGATACTCCAGCCAAGGGGTCGGTGACTACTTCTTCGGTGTGTGTCAAGTGTCCCTTGTTGATCTTCGACAGAGACTTTGTTGTTGATTTGGTTTGTTTGTCGTTAAGAGGTTTGGATGTGATTCTGGGTATGAACTGGTTAGAGCATAACTACATTCATATTAACTGTTATGACAAGTCAGTGAAGTTTTCTACTCATGAGGAGGAAGAAGACGGTTTGTTGTCTGCTAGACAGTTGAGGAAGTTGATGCAAGAGAAAGTACAGATGTTTTCGTTGATGGCGTCGCTATCTGTAGAGACTCAAGCTTTAATTGAGGAATTACAGGTGGTGTGTGAATTTCCCGAAGTTTTCCCTGATGAGATTCCTAATGTACCACCAGAGAGGGAAGTTGAATTTGCAATTGATCTTGTACCTGGTACCAGACCTGTGTCTATGGCACCATACAGGATGTTTGCATCTGAATTGTCAGAGTTGAAGAAGCAATTGGAAGAGTTACTTGAGAAGAGGTTTGTAAGACCAAGTGTATCACCGTGGGGAGCTCCAGTGTTGTTAGTGAAGAAGAAAGATGGAAGTATGAGGCTTTGTGTTGATTATAGATAGTTGAACAAGGTGACGATTAAGAACAAGTATCCGCTTCCAAGAATAGATGACTTGATGGACCAATTGGTGGATGCTCGTGTGTTTAGTAAGATAGATTTGAGGTCAGGTTATCATCAGATTAAAGTGAAGGATGAAGATATTCAGAAGACGGCTTTTAGAACGCGTTATGGACATTACGAGTATTCAGTGATACCTTTCGGTGTTACTAATGCGTCGGGAGTATTCATGGAATACATGAATCGTATCTTTCATACTTATTTGGATCGGTTTGTAGTGGTGTTCATTGATGATATTTTGATTTACTCTAAGTCAGAAGAAGAGCATGCTGAACATTTAAGAGTAGTATGGCAAGTTTTGAAAGAGAAGAAGTTATATGCAAAGTTGTCCAAGTGTGAATTTTGGCTGAAAGAGGTTAGTTTTCATGGTCATGTGATTTCAGGTAGTGGCATTATTGTAGATCCATCGAAGGTTGATGTTGTGTTGCAATGGGAAACTCCAAAGTCAGCTACTGAGATTAGAAGCTTCTTGGGATTAGCTGGTTATTATAGAAGGTTTATCGTAGGGTTTTCTAAGTTGTCACTTCTGTTGACTAAGTTGACTTGTAAAGGTAGAGCATTTGTTTGGGATGTTCAATGCGAAGAAAGTTTTACAGAATTAAAGAAGAGGTTGACGTTGGCTCCGATTTTGACATTTCCTAATCCAGGAGAGCCTTTTGTGGTGTATTGTGATGCTTCCAAGATGGGTTTAGGAGGTGTGCTTATGCAGAATGGTAAGATAGTTGCTTATGCGTCGAGGTAGTTGAGGACTCATGAGAAGAACTATCCTACGCGTGATTTAGAGCTTGTTGCAGTTGTTTTTGTGCTGAAGATTTGGAGGCATTATCTTTATGGTTCTAGATTTGAAGTGTTTAGTGACCATAAGAACTTAAAGGATTATGATTTCGATTTGAATTATCATCCAGGAAAGGCGAATGTGGTAGCTGATGCGTTGAGTCGAAAGACTTTACATATGTCAGCAATGATGATTAAAGAGTTGGATTTGATTGAGTAGTTCAGAGATATGAGCTTAGTTTGCGAGGTTACTGCGCGAAGTGTTATGTTGGGTATGTTGAAGATTAATAATGAATTTCTAGATAGTATCAGAGAAGCTCAGAAGTTAGATGTGAAACTGGTAGATTTGATGGTTGGGACTGATCAATCTGAGAGTAGTGATTTCAAGCTAGATGAGCAAGGTGTCTTGAGGTTTTGTAACCGGATTTGTATTCCTGATGATGCTGAGATGAAGAAAGTGATACTTGAAGAGAGTCATCGAAGTAAGTTGAGTATTCATCCAGGAGCTACAAAGATGTACCAAGATTTGAAAGGTTTGTTTTGGTGGCCTGGGATGAAGAGTGATGTGGCTCGATTTGTGTATGCATGTTTGACTTGTCAGAAGTCGAAAGTTGAACATCAGAAGCCTGCAGGATTGATGCAACCGTTGGAAGTTCCAGAATGGAAATGGGATAGCATTTCAATGGACTTTGTGATGGGGTTGCCTAGTACTATAAGAGGACATGATTCAATTTGGGTGATTGTTAATAGGCTTACGAAGTCAGCTCATTTTATTCCTATTAACATCAGTTTTCCAATGTCGAAGTTGGCTGAGATTTATATTAGTGTAATTGTGAAGTTGCATGGTGTTCCTTTGTGCATTGTGTCAAATAGAGATCCAAGATTTACTTCTAATTTTTGGAAGAGTTTGCAATAAGAGTTGGGTTCTAAGTTGAGGTTGAGTTCAGCGTATCATCCTCAGACAGATGGTCAGACTGAATGGACTATTCAATCGTTGGAAGATTTGTTGAGGGCATGTGTTCTCGAGCAGGGAGGTTCGTGGGATACTTATCTTCCGTTGATAGAGTTCACTTATAATAACAATTTCCATTCTAGTATTGGGATGGAACCTTTTGAAGCATTGTATGGTCGGAGATGTAGAACTTTGTTATGTTGGCATGAATCTGGTGAGAGTGTAGTACTTGGACCTGAACTTATTCGTGAGACTACTGAGAAGGTGAAGTTGATTTGAGAAAAGATGAAAGCTTCACAAAGTAGACAGAAGAGTTATCATGACAAGCGAAGGAAAGATTTAGAATTCCAAGCTGGTGATCATGTGTTTTTGAGAGTTACACTTGTGACTGGTGTTGGGCGAGCATTGAAGTCTAAGAAGCTCACTTCTCGTTTTATTGGACCGTATCAGATTTCAGAGAGAGTGGGGAATGTTGCTTATAGAGTGGCTTTACCGCCTAATCTTTCGAATTTGCATGATGTGTTTCACGTGTCTCAACTTTGGAAGTATATTTCAGATCCATCTCATGTGATTCATATGGATGATGTGCAAGTACGGGATAATCTTACGGTGGAGACGATGCCTGTACGGATCACGGATCGTGAAATGAAGACTCTGAGGGGCAAAGAGATTGCCTTGGTTAAAGTGGTTTGGCTAGGAGCTGCTGGTGAAAGCATGACTTAGGAATTGGAGAGCAAGATGCGAGACTCCTATCCTGAATTGTTTGATTGGGGTAAATTTTCGAGGACGAAAATATTCTAAGTGGGGGAGAGTTGTAACGCCCGTAATTTAATTAATTATTTAATTAAATTATTTTTGGAATAATTGTGAAGGTGTGTTATAATTGAATTGGATCTATTATTTTATTAAGTGGAGAAATAATAATATATTAAATGTATTATATTATTATGTGGTGAAATAATATTAGAAGTGTAATATTATCAAGGTGGACTTAATTTGAGATAGTAGATGTAATAAGGGGGTGTAGGTTTGGAGCCCAATAAGGAATAATAAAATATTAGGTTATTTTATAATTTGTTGTTAGAATAGAAGAAGTAAGAAGAAAATAAGGATTTGAGGAGAACGTGAAGTTGCTGGAAATAGAAGGAGACGACAAGAACAAAGATTCAACCTGGAAAATTGTAGAGAGAACTTCAATCTAAGGTAAGGGTGGGGTTCTGACTTTATAATTGGGTTCATGATGTTTGATATATGGGGTTAGAGGTGATTGTTGTTTGTTCTTGAATTGGATGTATTATGAATGATGTATGGCGAATATTGATGAATTCTTGATGAATAATGATGTTATTATGTTGTTTAATCGATGGAGTAATAGAGTATAATGTTAAGTGATGAATTATCATGGTTATAATGAGGTTTGTAGGACTGTAACATAATTCCCGTAGCGAAATTACAGAAGAAAACGCAGGAAATTATGCAGACTGTAACAGGATGCATCGATTCATGGAAGCATGCGTCAATACATAGGCACTGCAAGACTCAGGATGAGTCGATACAAGGAGGGCTTGCATCGATGCATGATAAGTACAAGACTCAGGATGAGTCGACACGAAGAGAGGATGTGTCGATACATGAGTGTGTGAGACTCAGGATGAGTCGACCGGTGAGATGCATGTGTCGATACATGCTGTGTTTTGAAGTCAGGATGAGTCGATCCATAGGGTTTTGTGTCGACCCATGTTTTAAAGGAGAAGCAGGATGAGTCGATCCATAGAGTTTTGTGTCAATACATAAGGTCTGATTTTTTATAGAATTGGCTTTTAATTGTTGTAACTTGAGTTGTAGGATGCTGTTTGAGATGCCGTTTGAAGCGTTGTTTTACTAACGCGATGAACTTTATTCTAGATGATTTAAATGATGATGAAGAGGTGTAATCCTAGTAACCAATCTAAGATTTAGAATTAATTCTCGTGATTGATCGTTACTGCTGGATTTTGGACAGAATGATGAACATGAGATGTTTAGAGGTTGCTGTTAGGATTATGACAGTAGGATTAGTGACAGTAACGATATAAATTAGCAGAATAACAGGATGGCTTACTGTACTATTAATATACAGTTGAGTATTAGTGATATGTTATTGATGAAGTTGTGTTCGATGATTTTGTGATAATAAATGATGTTTAATAAATTATTTTGATGTTATGAGATGTTGCTAATTGAGATGTTTTGAGATGATTGAGATGTTGTTGTTTTGAGATGATTGAGATGTTGTTTTGAGATGATTGAGATGTTGTTTTGAGATGATTGAGATGTTTTGAGATGATTGAGATGTTGTTGTTTTGAGATGTTGTTGTTTTGAGATGTTGTTATTTTGAGATGATTTGAGATGCTGTTGACTTGGGTGTTGTTATTACATTCATGATGAGTCGCATACATTGCATTTTTTTGAGATGGAGCTTATGCTCGTTGAGATGGCCTAGATTGGAAAATTTTGAGATGAAGGTTATGCCTTGTTGATGCCTCTATTAATTGGCAGATTTTTGAGATGGGAGTTCTGCCCCAATGGTACCACATGCATTTGCATAGTTTTGAGTCGCATTATATGATTGAATAATGAAATGTATTTGATGTTGATGAATGAGTATATATGCTGTAATTATTGTTGATTATGAGATGAGAAGTGGTGATATTATTGATCTAATTTAATATATTAATTATCATGCGCTTTATTATATTGTTAGATATCTCACCCCTTCTGTTTGAATGTTGCCCTTATGTTGGTAACGTGCAGGTAATTGAGAGTGAAGGCTGTATACCTTCAATAGTTCGAGCCGGTGTCATTGCTTTGATATGTAACACTCGGGGGGATGAACGCTTGCTGATTTTTGATTATTGATTTTCAGTTGTTAACTTTTAAATTTATTATTATTAAATATGTGATGTTTCGAAGTTGTTGTTTTATTTAGAGATGTTATTGAATAATTCCACTGCGTAGTTGTTGAATTATTTAATTAAAGATGTTATGACGATGGTTCATCCGATGTTTTGAAAGTGTTATATATCCATGATGAAAGCAATGAATTTGTTAGAAGAATTTGTGACGTCCCGATTCGTCTGTATGATTGAAATTTTATAACTCTGGTTTATTTTGCATAATTGCTTGGGGTAGAATTGGGGTGTTACACAAAGAAACCGACTGGCGTCTTGAATATGGAAAGAAGACTTAGAGGACCGGTCAAGCAAGCTCTAGATCTCACAACTCCATCAAATGAGGGAGACAATCATGAAAAAGATAACAACCCGAGGACTGAGGAAGAGGAAGTTGACTATTTTGAGTAGCAGTATCCTCCTACTGATGATAAATACAAACTGTTGAAGGATCGCCTCAATGCTATGGAGATTCAACAGATACTCGGCTTGTACTTTGAAGAGTTAGGATTGGTTTTTAGAGTGGTCATCCCACCAAAATTCAAGGTCCCTGCGTTCGCTAAATATGACGGGATCTCTTGTCCTAAACATCACTTGAGATCATACATCAGAAAAATCCAGCCTCACACTGCTGACCGAAAGTTATGGGTCATTTTCTTCTAAGAAAGTTTGGCTGGCACTCAACTGGAGTGGTTCTATCAGTTAGAAGGAACCGACATCCATACCTGGGAAGACTTGGTTGTTGCCTTCTACAAGCAGTACCAATACATTGCTGACCTGGCACCAACTCGGGTGGAATTGCAGAATATGTCCATGGGCTTAAGAGAAGGGTTCAAGGAATATTCACAGAAATGGAGGAATTTGGCTGGAAGGGTGAAACCTCCTCTGACTGATTGGGAAATGGTAGACATGTTCATGAGCACTCTGACAAGACCGTTCTTCAACCTGCTGATTGGAAGTTCTTCATCCGGTTTTACAGAGACGGTTCTGACTGGGGAAAGGATCAAAAGTGGTATCAAGAGTGGGAAAATTCCAATGGATGCATCTTCTAATGCTGAGAAGAGGACATTTGGGGGTAAAAAAGAAACTAATGTTATCTATGGTCAAAAGGTCCATAATAAAAAGGATCTCCATCAATCTGTGGGAGCGGTGCTAATCTCTAATCCTACACCTGTTCAACAATGACAGGGCAATAAGCGTATGGTATATTACCAAGAAAGGCAATACGCTAAGATCAATATGCAATTGTCTCAAGCGTTACAACGTTTGCTGAAAGTGGAACTGATTACACTAAAGGATCCTCCTCAAAACCCCGATACCTCCTCTCCTAAGTACTATCTAAATGTAAGATGTTCCTACTATTCTGATAGTCCTGGGCACGACACCGACAACTATTGGACTTTGAAGAACAAGATTCAAGATTTAATCGACAACAAGGAGATTGAATTTGACCCTCCTAAGGCTCCCAATGTGATCACTGCTCCCATGCCAAATCATGGCCAAAATTGAGAGTGTTTATTTCATTTTGAATTATCAGTTGTATTTCTTTCGCTTGCTTAAAACATTTGTCTTTATGTCAAACTTTGGTTATTCATATTAATGCATTGCATATGTCTGTCTTGAATTATTTCATTCATATTCGTTATATTCAAACTGTGTTTTACTTCCTTTTTATGATATTCAACTCTTGATTAAAAGCTCTAAGCCTTTAGAGGAATGATGACGAAAATGATACCACAAGCTCTACAGTATGCTTTTGAATAGACCCCGCTGACGATGTACAGTCGTTGTTTCAAATCCTAAACATTGGAGTTATAAGGAAGATAATCCCTATTCAAACCCTTTGAGCCTAAGAAGCAGGAGTTTTTCTTTTCATACAAATTAAAACCATTAATCATAACCTGGGGCAGGGTAGCTTTCTCAGTTAATTCAGATGTGCATTCAATCGCAAGCTCCACCTTCATACACGATAAATAGTGTAGAAGATGCCCTTTAAAAGATGGTGATAGTTCCACATAATCGTCAAGGCAGGCAGTCATTATCTCTCGAAATAAAAGTCCGTTAAGTCAAAAACCTATGAAGGAGACTTAAGAAAAACTGGGGCATCCCGGTGACTGTAATCATAAGAAACAGTTCAGGAAAAAGTAGGGATAACAAAATCAAAAAAAGAGGCCCTACAAATCCTCAACAAAAAAGGGTTACTGAAGTGACTTCCTTCTTAAACAAACATTCAATTTTTGAACCATCATCAAGTATCAGAGCTAAGATTCCAGACTCAACTGGAATCTAAACACACAATTAACTGAGTTTAGGACTGAAGAACATCACGAAGGACGGGTTGGATACAAGTAAAATTTGAGCCTTTATCCTTTGATTCTTAAACCATGAACCAGGCCATGTTACAACCCTTAAAAGTCCTAGCTGAAGCATGGGTTAGTTCGAAAGCATACTGTTACAAAAGGTATCCTGACTCCTATAAGGTTCGCTGTAAATCCTGAGCTGATATCACACTTTACAAAATTTGTTTGCTTTACTAAAAAACTAATTTTCAAACTTCAAGACAAACATAAGCTTTGCATTCTTTAAATACTATTGTTTGCATATGACTATTTGTTCAAACAACAGAGAAATTCGCACAACGAATATCCGATGAACAAAGTCCTCTCAATGGACAGAATCACCTTGGATGGAAAGATATTCCAGTGGTAGGCCTTTCATAATCAAGGGGCACATCATGGTGTCCCGCTGATCTGGGGCAGTCAAGTCAGGGTTCAAGGAATCTCTCAAAAATGCCAAATAGCCAAGGGGCAGATCTCCATCAGAATCACTTGGGGCATTAGACATGAATTCCAGCAATGAATCATGTACAATCAAACAAACATCTTATGGCAGTATGGAAACACTTACTACTATGGACAGTGACAATTCTCCGTACCCTGTGAACATGGACATAGTCGGAAAATATTACGCATGAACAAAGATCCGGTAGGTTGACTGGCCTAGGCAAAAATAAGTGCATCCTGGCGAACCAAAAGGGTTCGGGCAAAAATTAGGGATATATATATATATATATATATATATATATATATATATATATATATATATATATATATATATATATATATATATATATGAAAAATCTATACACCCGACAAGTCAAAAAGCTGAAAAGGCAGCTTGGGAAAAAAAGAGTATCCTGGTTGACTGAAAATCTGAAAGGACAGTCCAAGCAAAAGTTATGGATTAAAGCGTACGACTATGTCTCGCCATCTCGTCACTTGTCTATCAATAGAGTGTTGACTACCATGATCCGTATTCACCAAGGACTCCAGGAATTGGGATAACAGTCGGGCCATCCACAGAATCCCAGCAGATACTTTCTCTAGCAAGTATAGAGGCAATGGCATCCTACTACAAGCTCACTATTATATCCTCAGCATACGGCCTAATGATGTCAAGTGTTCTCACATACCCGGCAGAATAAAAATCTCCAATTACTGCTCCAACAAAATTCCCCAGTGAAGTCGCCAAGCTTCTCAGGACTCCCCAAGCAGTTCAAAGAGTTTTCCTTCCCCAACAGAGTTTATTTCTCTAACAAAGGAAGTTCATCTCCCAGAGTTTCAACTTCAACAAATTTGAAGACCTACATTCTTCATTCCCCAATAACAACTAGGGATTCATTTTCCCTAGTTCAACAATACAGCAGTGGAATGACAGACACGTTCATACATTACATTCATACATCATTTTACAAGTGTCATAGCATATGCAACACGAATGCATATATTACAATCTCATTTATTTTGAGAGCATCATTTTCACTTCATGCATTATGACTTTGGATACAGCTAACCCTATATCTTTTCAGGTAAAAGTCTATAAACAGAAAAATATCATCAACTACTTACATGACCAGACAAATTTCGGATACCCTGTTGAGGTAGTAATCGTCCAAGATTCCTTTATTATTTGTTGAGGTAGTAATCTTCCAATATTCCTTTATTATCTGTTGAGGTAGTAATCGTCCAAGATTCCTTCATTATCTGTTGAGGTAATAATCGTGCAAGATTCCTTCATTATCTGTTGAGGTAGTAATCATCCAAGATTCCTTTATTATCTGTTGAGGTATTAATCGTCTAAGATTCCTTCATTATCTATTGAGGTAGTAATCGTCTAAGATTCCTTCATTATCTGTTGAGGTAGTAATCGTCCAAGATTCCTTCATTATCTGTTGAGGTAGTAATCGTCAAAGATTCCTTCATTATCTGTTGAGGTAGTAATCGTCCAAGATTCCTTCATCACCTGTTGAGGTAGTAATCGTTAAAGATTCCTTCATTATTTGTTGAAGTAGTAATCATTAAAGATTCCTTCATCGTCAGCTGAAGTAGTAGTCATCAAAGATTCCTTCATTATACGTCACAGTCAAGCTTCATACTTACTAACATTTTCAAGTCCCAGATTAATACCTGTAATAAGCCAGGAAAACTATCTGTGGACGACCGACTGTAGGTCAATACCTGTAATAAGCCAGGAAAACTATCTACATGAGGAGATTGAAGATTAACACCCGAAACCATATAGGAAAACTATCTTTCTTTCTCGTGTCAGAGATTAATACCTGAAACCATCCAGGACAACTATCTTAACGACCGACAATTTTTCAAGTTCCAGATTAATACCTGAAACCAGACAGGACAACTATCTATGAACAACTGATTTGTAGATTAATACCTGATACCAGATAGCAAAACTATCTACACGTCCAGATGAAGCAATCTTACACGGGTTCCTTCTCGTCACCTAGATGCAGTCTAACACGGATTCATCCTGAAGCAGCCCTACACAGGCTCCTTCTCATATATCTCTGGGTGCAGACTAACACGGACTCATCCTGAAACTGCCCTACACAGGTTCTTTCTAATACATTTCCAGATAACATTTAATTTCATCCTCCCTAGCAAGTTACTGTAAAGCCTGGATTTCAACCAGAAAGCATCAAACTCTCATCTATCCAGTACAAAGATAACTCCTCAGTAGAGTCTTGGACAACTGAAGCTCCTAGACTTTATTCTGCAGAGTTTTCCTCAAGCATGAAAACAACAAAAATCAACATTCCCCAGTGGACTCCTCCTCAGACAGCAGGAACATGAATTCCCCATAAAGGGACCTCTTATGAAGTCAGCACCTACTCTAGATGGCATCTTTAAGCCCATCTTCGACAACTCTCAGACATCTTCTCCAAATGTCATCTTTAAACCCATTCCCTACACAGTCAACCATCACATCATCGAGTGCAAATTTCTGGGCACTCTAGTGTCCAATCATCTTCCACCTTCAGATCACGAAAGTAAAATAAGCCAATATAAATCCTCGTGTTTAAGAAGACTGAACAGCGGCAGTTGTTGTACCCCAAAATTTGCCCTCTCATGTCTTCCAAGGTTTTCTCTTACATGGGCGGTTTACAAACACTTGTTTGAAGAAAATTAAATTTTTTGAATGATGGTCATGTGTCTTTCGATTGGCATCTAAATAAAGTGTACTATGAAGACATCTCAATAATATCCTTTGATTGGAAGATGAACAAAAGGGTCTTTGATTGGCATCTGGAAAAGGAGCTTTGAATGGGCTCTTAAAACCCTTCGAGCGATATTTGTCTCACAGGCTTCGATTGGGAATTTAAAACCCTTCAATCTAGCATTGGACCACCAGCTTCGATTAAGCGTTGGGTCACCTTAGATAAAGCCTTGGTCCAAGTTTCATTTAGGCAAGAACCAGTTCCCTTCGATTCACCTGCAGTGGCCTCCTGCATGTTTATTTTGATTCACAAGGCAAAAGGCCTCTACATGCAATCTTCGACTCACTAGGCAAAGGCCTCTTCATGCTTGCCTTAGATTCACTAAGTAAAAGGCTCCTTTAAACTAGTCTTCGATCCACAAGGAAGAGGCTTCCTTAGACTTGTCTTGGTGCACAAGGCAAATAATTCCTCTGTGTTTTCTTTCAATGCACAAGGCCAAGACCCCTCAACACAGTTTCTGCACTATGACACACAATATGACCCCTTCAAAAGAGTACTCCAAAGGTCCATTCGAAGGAAACACATTGGTGGCCATTCGAAGGAGACATATAATTATTGAGAGTAAGTTTGTCTTATGATGATTCTTGGTCCTACATGTTTCCAGGCCCAAGCCTCCTGTGCAATGGCATTCGAAGGAAGTGACAAAAGAGGCTTCGACTGGCCAGAATGAAGTTCTCGTTTGGGATATTTGAATCAAGTAGCTAAGGCAAATAGATGGGTCCAGTCAAAGGAGCCATGAGGAGCAAGTCATATCCAATCGAAGAAAAAAGATCTGAGGGGCTTTCGAAGAAGCCCTTATAAGGGAAACTCTAAACAGATTCAAATTCAGAGTCACCAAAGATCTGAGCAATTCAAATTGATGAGGATGGACTCAATCAAAGGAGATATAAGAACGAAACTAGAGCTATTCGGAGGAGGCAACTTAGGGCCAATCGAAGAGCAAGGCTGGAAGGTATTCGAAAGAGTTAAATGTGTCCAGGTTCACTCAAGATTTCAAAATGGGAAGAATTATCTAAATATGGCCAACTTTCAATGTGTTGGATTCTTGTCTCATGGCCTTCAAATCTTAGTTAATGGTTGTCCCTTTCCATTTCCATGCACCCCCACATCCCTGTAAATAAAAATCCATACATATACACAAAGGGGACATTCTGAAGGGGTGAAAAACACAAGAAGGGGGGGTTGAATTGTAAAACTGGAAACTTAAAGCAAATGACAAGGTATTTTTATCCTGGTTCGTTTGATCTCAAACTACTCCAGTCCACCCGTTCAAGGTGATTTCGCCTCTCTCCAACGAGGTCTTAATTCACTATATTCAACTGAATACAAATCTGCTTTAGCAACTGCTAAAACCTTCTTGATTCAAACCACAATCCGGTTTGTCAAGGCAACACTTTCTTACAAAGGAATGAACAAGTGTGTATGAATGTTTTCTACAAAAAACTATATCACAACTGTGATGTTTACACAAATGAAGCTTAGAATACTAAGATGCTAAACGCTAATAGAGTATCAGAGTTTGGTGGTTTAGCAAAACTTGTAGAGTGAAGATTACTGTTCAGCTTTTTGCGTGTAGAGAGTTTGGAAGCATTAGCCGTGATAATCTTCAAAGCTTGGTTTATATAGCACTTTGAGAAGATGAACGTTGAAGCAAATATTCTTGATTCAATGCTATTAACAAGCTTTCCTTTTTGAGCAGATCTTGTCTAGAATGATGCCGTTGGTATTGATTAGCTTTCAATGCACAGTACCGTTGCTTCTTCAATGCACGATCTGGCTTGGCTCATTCTGATTCTGCTTCGCTGCTGATGAACTAATTTGTTTCTGTATCAGAGTGTTTTACGCGCAGTTCTGTTCATCAAGCTTCAGCATGTGCAAGCGTTGATCATCTGATCTTGACGTTCTGATTCAGCAACTTCTGATGCTGATGTGCAAACTCATATTCTGATGCTGAAAACGTGATCTTGCTTATTTTAATCAGCATATCTGCAAGTCAGAGCATAGTAATTTTAGGCAGCATATAATTCAATCATAAAATATTTAACTACTATATCTTTTCACTTTGTTATCATCAAAACTTAAATATAGGGTACTAGATTCAAACATTGTTCTAACAATCTCCCCCTTTTTGATGATGACAAAAACTAGATATTTTAAATGAAAAATAACGTGAAAAGTTATCAGATCTATGTATCAGAATAAGAAGTACGGAGAAGTCAGAGTTAAGAGATACTCCCCCTGAGTTTGTTACTTCCCTTTGATATGTGTGTTCTTCAGAGTCAGATCTTTTTCTATCTTTGAGCATCAGATTATAAGTCTTTGACTTATCAGAGAGCAGAGCTTCAGAGCTTTTCCTGTCAGAGCTTTGCTTCGGATCAGAGTGTTAGGTCGATCAGATCTTCATATATCAGAACTTCATATTTGATCAGAGCAACATGAGCTTCTACATTTTGATCAGAGCTTCTAGTCTTCATTGTGCCTGTAGACTTAAAGACAAAACAGAAAAACATTTCAAGTAATAGAGTTAGAATGTTTGAGAATTTCTGTCTAGTTAGCCGTTATTGATTTTAAATATCATTCTTGTTCTCCCCCTTTTTGTCAGCAATCAAAAAGTGCTGGTGATGTGCTAAAATGATTTAGATCAGAAAAACTAATAATATTAAAGATAGTTCAGAATCAGAGCAAAATAGCGTTACAAACCATAGTCAAAACATAGTCAAAAGTACATCAGAAAATGAAGAAAATATAGAGAATGTCATGCAAAAAAAATTTCAAGGTTGTGGGGGCATGCGTGAGAACAGGCTTTCCAGCATTGCCTGAATCTTTTCAGAAGTTGCATTCTGCTTCTGAACCATGGTGACAACAGAATCAATCTTGCTGTCCTGGACATTCATTCTTGCTTCCATCTTCTGATTATTCTCATCCATCCGCTGCTGTAGACGCAAGTCATTCAGCCTTAATTCTTCCAGAGCCTGCCTGTCCAAGGCAGCTTGAGAACTTTCAGCAGGAGGAAGCTTCTCAGAACTTTCAGCTACATCTTCTGCTGGATTCTCTTCCTGAAGAGTCTTGTCTTCTTCTGAAGGTTGCACCTGTGCAGCTTGTTCTTTCTCAGACCACGATTCAGAGTCCAGAGGGAGCACAACTTCTTGAGGCAGCTGACTCTCAACTTCCTTCAGCAGCTTGCTAAAGTTCTGTTGAGCCTGCTCATAGTTGACGTCCTGCAGCTTGAGTGCTTCAGCACGAACCCATACTCTGAACTGTGACCAGAGCTGATCAGAAGCAGCTGGGTCGATCATCCCCGGACAAACTTGCTTCAGCGAAGTAATCCACTGCAGCATACCTGTTTCAAAGTCCAAAATACCAGAGCCAACATCTAATTGCTTTGGTTTGGGAATGGCCAATTTGTGTCTTAAATCAGCAAGACGTTCAAGACTTGTTAAGTCAATGAATGTTCTGCTGGGGTTTTCAGATGATTGGTTTTCAGAGGTGTGCTGAGGTGCTGTTTGTTTTGGTGGATGGTTATCAGAGTCAGAGGATATGTCTATTGGAGTGGTTGGAGTTTTTGGAGGTGTTGATTCCTCTGATGATGGTAACTGGGGTGTGATAATGGTGGTTCCACATGGCAACTGGATTGCCAGCGGTGAAGGTTGAGGTGAGTGGGGATCAGAATGATGAGGAGATGGGGTTTCATAGCGATGAAACTCTGTTTGAGGTGAGGGAGGATTATTTTCTGGTTGAGGAGGTGGAACTTCTGATTGTTCAGGGATCAGAGGTTCTTCTGTGATAGGTTGTTGTTGTTCTGGTTCTGGTTGTGGTTCTGGTTGTGGTTCTGGTTGAATTTCTGGTTCAGGTTGTGGAGGAGGAATATTTGGTGGTTCAGAGTGAGGTTGAACAGAAGTATGTTCACGCTCAATGTCAGCTAGCACGCTATCAAGTGCTGATGTTGTTGAAACAGTTGGTTGTTGTTTGGTAATTTTGAGAGGAATTTTAATTCTGGTTCTTCTGAGTTGTAAGGCCTCAGAAGGGTCTTCTGGTATGTTTTCATCAATAGTGGGAATTGGAATGGAAATTCTGTGAGAGGTTTGGGGTGGAGCAACAGATGTTGGAATAGTAGAGGAAATTGAAATAGGAGCAGCAGATGAATTACCTCGTTTCTTTGGAGTCTGGTGAGATGATCCTTCTGCTTTCCTCTTCTTTGACTTCTTCTGAGTCACTTCAGGTTGAACTTGACTCAGGTCTTTGATCTTCAGCTTAGAACCTGCAACTTCTGCCTTGGGAGAATCTGGATACTTGGCAACTATATCAGGGTGGGATTCCATCTCAGAAAATCTTGGAAAATCACTCAGAGGCACTCTTCTTCTGGAGATGTCAGCAGTTGAAGAAGCTCTGGGTTCCTTCCTGATATTGTCTATCAGCTTCATCTTTTTCAGATTCTTGGCATTCAGCGGTTTTCCAACAGTTGGTTCAAAATTGCCCAGTACTTTAGCTTCGCTCAGATAATCTATCAGCTTATTCTCTGTCAGAATATCTGATATGAGCCTCCCAAAAGGTATCCAGTCTCTTTTCGTCCTTTCTTCTTCTCTAGTCTCTTTCACACTAGTCTTCAGATGATTGAACAGGAAGTGTGCCAAATTGATCTTCACCCTCTGATTAATAAAGTAGATCAGAAATTGCTGATCCACGTTTATATAGTCAGGAGAGCTTGTGGGCTTCCTGTGATTGAAACAGCCTAGAACAATCTTGGCCCACACTCTGCAGTGATCCTTCAGATCCTTGATTTTGCTGCTGGGAAAACCAAGAGTGAAAATGCAGTTTGCTACCACACCAATATCAGGGCACCTATCAGCCATGTCCACACAACGGACTCCACCACCACTCTGACCAATTAACCTGGCAATGAGGTCTTCAGAAATTATTATCTTCTTTCCCATAACAGAAGAGACGACTAGATGTTTATCAATCTTGGCATGAATCCAAAATTCTTTGACAAGCTCTGGGAAGGTTGGTCCAACCAATCTATCAAAGTACCTCTCCCACTTCTGAGCTTTGACTTCAGCAGTTAGGTCAAATCCATTTTCCTTCAAACTTTCGAAATCCACGATTAATTCAGAGAGAACCTCAAGATTCTTAACCGGTGTGAGAAGAGTTCTGGTAGGCGCTTGATATTGCTCAGAGGTTTCTTTCTTCTGATTTCCTGCAGAAATGCTGGAGGATGCCATTGTTCTCACACAAAAAGCTTGAGAGTGATTTGAGAAAAGCTAGGGTTTTGAAGGAGATATGCAGAAAAAAATTCTTAGGAGATTATGAATAAGCGTAAAGAATAAACATGAAGAGTAATGTGCTTAAATAGGATTTTCAAAAATTATTTTGAAAAATAAAACGTTTTTAAGAGAGAGAAAAAAATAATGATTGCAATTAACAAGCGTGATTACTTTTGCCTTTAATGCTTGCTGATTTTGGGGGATTTGAGAAAGATACTTAAAAACGGTTACCAGACATGTGTCTCAATGCACCCAATCAGCGATTTGCCTTCTCAGAGACGTGCACGCGTTCTGCTTCAGGGATTTGCTGATGATTGGATGACACTTGTTTGATGTAGTGATCAGCACGTCTGTATTTGAGATTAGACTCTCAGATCTTTAGACTTGCCTCTGATACAATCTGCATGTTCTTACTTTCTGAAAGAGGATTGATCAGAAGTTCACAGTAATATAAATACATTCTGAAAGATAAAAATATGGAATTAAAGCATTTTCATTCTGGGCATACTTTCATGCTGAGATGTTTCAGAATGAAATTAAACCTATCTTCTGAAAGGGGTTTTGTAAAGATATCAGCCCATTGATGGTCTGTATCTATAAATTTCAAGTTTAAAATTCCTTTCTGAATATAGTCCCTAATGAAATGATGTTTTATTTCTATATGCTTAGCTCTAGAATGTAAAATAGGATTCTTACTTAAGCAAATAGCAGAAGTATTATCACAAAGAATAGGAATGTTACTCTCAAAAATCTGGAAGTCTTCAAGCTGACTTTTCATCCAGAGCATCTGTGTGCTACATCCAGCTGCTGCTATGTACTCAGCTTCTGCTGTTGACAGAGCAATAGTTGATTGCCTTTTGCTGGACCACGAGATCAGATTTTCTCCCAGAAACTGGCAGCTTCCAGAAGTACTTTTGCGTTCCACTCTGTCTCCAGCAAAATCAGCGTCGCAGTAGCCTACTAAACTGTAATCACTAGATTTTCTATAAAACAAACCCAGATTAGTAGTACCTTTCAGATACTTGAAAATTCGCTTAACAGCTGTTAAGTGAGATTCTCTAGGATCTGATTGGAATCTAGCACAAATACATACGCTGAATAGAATATCAGGTCTTGAAGCAGTCAGATAAAGGAGAGAACCAATCATACCTCTGTAGACCTTCTGTTCTACGCTTTTGCTTACCTCTTCTCTTTCCAGAATGCACGTGGGATGCATTGGAATCTTTGATGGCTTACATTCTGAGAGGTCAAATTTCTTCAGAAGATCTCTGATGTATTTGCTCTGATGAATGTAAGTTCCCTCTGGAGTTTGATTGATCTGAATTCCTAAAAAGAACTTCAGTTCCCCCATGAGGCTCATCTCAAATTCTGCCTGCATACACTTAGCGAATTTTCTTCCAAGAGAAGGATTAGTAGAACCAAAGATTATATCATCAACATAAATTTGACAGACTAAAATGTCACTCTTAACTGTTTTACAGAATAGAGTGGTGTCCACTTTCCCTCTGGTGAACTCATTTTCAAGCAGAAAGTTACTTAGCCTTTCATACCAAGCTCTGGGAGCTTGTTTCAGACCATACAGTGACTTTTTCAGTTTGAAAACATGTTCTGGATGTTTTGTATTTTCAAAACCTGGGGGTTGGTGAACATACACTTCTTCTTCTATATAACCATTTAAGAATGCACTTTTGACATCCATCTGATACAGAGTGATGCCTCTATTAACAGCAAATGAGATTAAGAGTCTGATAGATTCTAACCTGGCGACTGGGGCAAAGGTTTCTGTATAGTCTATCCCCTCTTGCTGACTATAACCTTGTGCAACCAGTCGTGCCTTGTTTCTGACGACTTCACCTTGTTCATTGAGCTTGTTTCTGAACACCCATCTTGTTCCAATGACGTTGAATCCTTTTGGTCTTGGAACGAGATCCCAAACGTCGTTTCTGGTGAATTGATTCAGCTCTTCTTGCATTGCCAGAATCCAGTCATTGTCCAGAAGTGCTTCATCAATAGAAGAAGGTTCAATCAGAGACACAAGTCCCATCAGAGTTTCTTCAGAGTTTCTGAAGCTTGCTCTTGTTCTGATTGGATCTTCCTTTCTTCCGAGGATAGTCTCTTCTGGGTGATCCAAACTGCTTCTGGGTAATCTCTTCTGAGGTTGATCAGCAGCAGTTGTAGGATTTCTAGCATTGCTTCTTTCAGACGTTGAAGGAGTGTCTGTGTTGAGAGCTTCTGATGACCTGTCTTCAGAACCTGCAAATTCAATTTCTATACCTGCAAGATTTTCATTCTGCTTTGACTTTTCAGAGTCAAGCTTGTCATCAAAACGAACACTGATTGATTCTTCCACAATCTGTGTTTCTGTATTGTATACTCTGTACCCTCTTGAGCGTTCAGAGTATCCTAACATAATACACTTCTGTGCCTTAGAATCAAACTTGTTCAAATAATTCTTAGTGTTTAACATATAGCAAGTACATCCAAATGGATGAAAATACGAAATGTTGGGCTTTCTGTTCTTCCACAATTCATATGGAGTCTTTTCCAGAATAGGTCTTATTGAGATTCTATTCTGAATGTAGCACGCTGTGTTTATTGCCTCTGCCCAGAAAGTCTTAGCAACGTTTGTCTCGTTGATCATGGTTCTGGCCATTTCTTGCAATGTTCTGTTCTTTCGTTCTACAACTCCATTTTGTTGGGGAGTTCTAGGACAAGAGAAATCATGCAGAATGCCTTTGTCATTAAAGAATGACTCAAAATCTTTATTTTCAAATTCTCCACCATGATCACTTCTGACTTTAACGATTCTAAGATCTTTTTCATTCTGAACTTGGTTACAGAAGGTAACAAACACAGAGTGTGACTCGTCCTTGTGTCTTAAGAACTTTACCCATGTCCATCTGCTATAGTCATCTACGATTACTAACCCATACTTCTTGCCACTGACAGAAGCAGTTTTAACTGGTCCAAATAAGTCAATGTGCAGAAGTTCTAATGGCTTAGAGGTAGAAACAACATTTTTGGATTTAAAAGAGGGTTTTGCAAATTTGCCTTTCTGACATGCTTCACACAGAGCATCTGAATTGAACTTCAAATTTGGAAGTCCTCTGACCAGATTGAGTTTGTTAATCTGAGATATTCTTCTCATACTAACATGTCCCAATCTTCTGTGCCAGATCCATTGCTCGTTGTTAACAGACAGAAGACATTTTACGTTCTGACTCTTAAGTTCAGAAAGTTTGATTTTGTAAATGTTGTTTTTCCTCTTACCATTAAATAGGATAGTCCCATCTTTCTGACTAACAGCTTTACATGATTTTTGATTAAAGATTATATCATAACCGTTATCACTTAATTGACTTATGGATAACAGGTTATGCATCAATCCATCAACAAGCAGAACATTATTAATAGAGGGAAGATTTCCGTTACCTACAGTTCCAGAGCCAATTATCTTTCCCCTCTGATTGCCTCCAAAGCCAACGTGGCCTCCAGGCTTAAGTTCCAGGCTTTGGAACATATGCCTTCTTCCCGTCATGTGACGTGAGCAGCCAGAGTCCAGGTACCATGACTGGTGTTTCTGACTTGCTGCTAAAGATATCTGCAACATGTATTATTTTATCCTTAGGTACCCAGATCTTCTTGGGTCCTGATTTGTTAGTTTTACCAAAACTCTGGTTGAATTTTGGTTTCACAAAGTGATTACTACTAGTATATTTGATGTCATGTGTGTGACCATACACAAAGTGTGAATTTAGAGGAGTGTGTTTAATAACTAAATCCATGACATTTTTAGGTGTAGGAACCTTACCTAGGTATCCTATTCCTTTCCTGCCGTTTCCGCTAACTCCATAGATCATTGAAGCCATTCTGCTTCTATCTATGCTTTTAGCAAGGAACTTCTGGAAACTATGATCATACTCCTTGATGATCTCATCAGCGTTGCTGGGAGTTTCAGAAATTGGTACCTTCTGAGAGTTTTGTAAAGAGTTTTCTAATTTTAAAATTTTATCTCTCAGTTCAGAGTTTTCCAATTTGAGACTCTCAGACTTATTAGAGTCAGATTCAAGAGTCCTTTTCAGGTCTCTGAATTTAGCTCTAATCTGCTGATAACGTTCCAGAATTTCATTGAGGCTTTCAGCAAGTTCAGCCTTTGTAAAATTAACAGCGAAGTTAGGGAATACCTCTTCTGTGTCTGATTCTGAGTCTGAGTCAGAAGCTTCACTGTCATCTGGAATGTTAGCCATAAGCGCTATGTTCGCCCTTTCATCATCTGATTCTGAGTCAGCTTCAGACGAGTCAGAGTCATCCCATGTGGCCATGAGACTTTTCTTCTTCTCTCTTCCAAACTTCCTTTTTGGCTTTTCCCTCTGAAGCTTTGGACAGTCACTCTTGTAGTGACCTTGCTCATTGCACTCGTAGCAGATGATGTCTTTTGTATTTGGCTTCTTGCTACCTGAGGAGCCTTCAGATCTTCTGTATCCAGAGGAAGAATCTGTTCTTCTGTATCTGGAAGAAGACTCGTTCTGATCAGATCTTCTGGGATTCCTGAATTTCTTTTGTCTTTGCTTCCACAGTTGATTTACTCTTCTGGAGAGAAGAGAAAGCTCGTCTTCTTCTGATGAGGATCCATCAGATGTTTCTTCAACTGCCTGCAAAACTTTAGATTCAGATTTTCTGTTAGATTTTAAAGCTATAGGCTTACCTTGCTTCTGAGGCTCGTCAGCTTCCAGCTCTATCTCATGACTTCTGAGGGAGCTTATAAGTTCCTCCAGAGTGATTTTGTTGAGATCTTTCGCCAGCTTCAGAGCAGTAACCATAGGCCTCCACTGCTTGGGTAAACTTCTGATTATCTTCTTGACATGGTCAGCAGTAGAGTACCCCTTGTCCAGAACTTTGAGACCAGCTACCAGAATCTGGAATCTGGAGAACATAGTTTCAATGGATTCAGATTCTTCCATTTTAAACGCCTCATACTTCTGAATGAGCGCCAGAGCCTTTGTTTCCTTGACTTGGACGTTGCCCTCATGCGTCATTCTGAGAGAATCAAAGATGTTCTTAGCTGTGTCTCTGTTGGAGATCTTCTCATACTCAGTATAGGAGATAGCACTGAGAAGGATGGTTCTGGCCTTATGGTGATTCTTGAAATCACGCTTTTGTTGATCAGTCATTGATTTTCTATCAATCTTCTGACCAGTTGCATTAACAGGGTGCGTGTATCCATCTGTCACCATATCCCACAGATCAGCATCATGTGCTAGAAAGAAGCTTTCAATTCTGTCTTTCCAGTAGTCAAAGTTTTCTCCATCAAAGACTGGAGGTTTGCCGCTGAATCTGTCTCTGTCCTCATTGGTGTCATTGCTGAAATGAGAGTTGTTTCCTGCCATAGTGTTTTTCTGACGCTGGATCTTTTACTGACACGGTTAAGTGTTTTAGCTCAGAACCAGGCGCTCTGATGCCAATTGAAGGGGTGAAAAACACAAGAAGGGGGGGTTGAATTGTAAAACTGGAAACTTAAAGCAAATGACAAGGTATTTTTATCCTGGTTCGTTTGATCTCAAACTACTCCAGTCCACCCGTTCAAGGTGATTTCGCCTCTCTCCAACGAGGTCTTAATTCACTATATTCAACTGAATACAAATCTGCTTTAGCAACTGCTAAAACCTTCTTGATTCAAACCACAATCCGGTTTGTCAAGGCAACACTTTCTTACAAAGGAATGAACAAGTGTGTATGAATGTTTTCTACAAAAAACTATATCACAACTGTGATGTTTACACAAATGAAGCTTAGAATACTAAGATGCTAAACGCTAATAGAGTATCAGAGTTTGGTGGTTTAGCAAAACTTGTAGAGTGAAGATTACTGTTCAGCTTTTTGCGTGTAGAGAGTTTGGAAGCATTAGCCGTGATAATCTTCAAAGCTTGGTTTATATAGCACTTTGAGAAGATGAACGTTGAAGCAAATATTCTTGATTCAATGCTATTAACAAGCTTTCCTTTTTGAGCAGATCTTGTCTAGAATGATGCCGTTGGTATTGATTAGCTTTCAATGCACAGTACCGTTGCTTCTTCAATGCACGATCTGGCTTGGCTCATTCTGATTCTGCTTCGCTGCTGATGAACTAATTTGTTTCTGTATCAGAGTGTTTTACGCGCAGTTCTGTTCATCAAGCTTCAGCATGTGCAAGCGTTGATCATCTGATCTTGACGTTCTGATTCAGCAACTTCTGATGCTGATGTGCAAACTCATATTCTGATGCTGAAAACGTGATCTTGCTTATTTTAATCAGCATATCTGCAAGTCAGAGCATAGTAATTTTAGGCAGCATATAATTCAATCATAAAATATTTAACTACTATATCTTTTCACTTTGTTATCATCAAAACTTAAATATAGGGTACTAGATTCAAACATTGTTCTAACACATTCGTCAGGAGACTAGAGACAGAGGCCCAAGAACTACACATATATTGCCTTACACGCATACACAACCCAAGATAAGCATACCAAAAATTCTCAAAATTCCACAAGATCACACCACACTTGCCTCTCTCCTTTCGAATCCAAGAGCATCCAACAACTCCAGTCCACACACAAGTTCTAGTTTCAAGCAAGGTAAGTCCTATTGACCTTACATCTCTCGTTTAAACATAACATGTAAATAGCTTTTCACTTGTTTTTCGTTTCAGCATAACATGTAAATAGCCTTTCACTTGTTTTTTGTTTCAGCATAACATGTAAATAGCCTTTCACTTGTTTTTTGTTTCAGCATAACATGTAAATAGCCTTTCACTTATTTTTAGTTTCAGCATAACATGTAAATACTCGTTTAGTTATATTCTTCATTTCTGTCCTTTTTGTTTGTTTTCTTTTCTTGTCCAAATATATGTTGGAACTAACCTGTACAGACTAAAATGAAAGAAAAAAAGGGTGTGAACGAAGGATATACACTCATACTACTCTGCAGGTCCGTATTGCTTCATAGTCTAATCGAAAGAAGTAGTAAAGGGTGCAATCGAAGGTTTCTCATACCAACTCCCAAGCTCAATCAAAAGAAGCAGGAAAGGGTGCAATCAAAGGTTACTCATACCAACTCCAAAGCTCAATCGAAAGAAGCAGGAAAGGGTGCAATTGAAGGTTGCTCACGCCAACTCCCAAGCTCAATCGAAAGAAAGCAAAAGAAGGGTGAATCGAAGGAGTCTACTGCCTGGATAAATAGACTCATTTCCCCTCTTTATTTTGTTCTCGTTTTTACATTTTCTTGCCTTTCAATTTGGTTGTAATAGCGTAGGACACTTATTTTCTACATTTTCTATTGCTTTCATATTAACTGCTAGATGTATGACTAATAGGATTGTATGGTAAAGATTAAAATCAAAACGCTAGCAAACCTAACAAAAAAGACAAGAATAATTGAATACAACACATTTGCACATATACACCTCTAGGGTATGCCCACTTTGGTTGCCTTTGGAAATAGTCACAACTCTCGAAACATGAGAGGTTTTAATGGCTACCCTCTGGTTCAAAAAGATCATAAGTCCCTCGATGACCCTCTCGAAGTTTCCTCGGTAAAAATGTGATTGTGATCGGCGGAAATAGAACTGACTGTTTAAAGCTGGTTCGCGAAATGTCGCGGAAGCAAGAGTCGCCACCGTCTTTTATTTTCTCCAACATGGAAAGGACAAAAGCACAGCAAAATTCCTTATTGAGAATATCTCTCGGTTCGGGAGGTAGATTTATAGAAAGGGAAGGTGTTAGCACCCTTTCTATCCATGGTTATCCATGGGCTCTTAGGTACTTGCTCTTATGTTTTCAAAATGTTTGCTTTTCAAAATGTGAGTCCGGTTTGAAAAAAGTTTCATTGAAACATTTCTGAGTGACTCTTGTATCTGTCCTCAAGAGTGTTTGAAAAATTTATTTTGGAAGTTTTTGAAAGTGTCAGTGTGAAAAGATTTTTGATTTGTTTTTGAAGAGAGCAAGTACCCATGAGTCATCTACCTACCCTAAGGAATTAGGCTATGTAAAAGTCCTTAAGGTAGTGCCATCCCACCATTGAGAGGTAGGTAGCACCACCGTTGGAGGTGTTCGGGTCAATTCGATCGTAGGGACAGTGTGGTCACCGAAGCAATAGTAGGACACCTTAGAAGTAACCCTAGTGTCCTAGATCCTTTTTAATCCGAGGCAACCGTTTCGAGGCGACTGGATCTTAGACATAAGAGTGACCGCTAAAACATCATATACTTGACAACCACGTTTCGAGGCAACGAGTGAGGCGTACCCTAGAAGTGGCAGGTGCATTGTGTGTTGTTTTCATGTTATGTTTTATCTTTGATCATGGCGTTGTGAGCTACGAGTTGTTTTTAATTACCATACATTCTTTCATGCAAATTAGCAGTTAGGAGTGCGGAAAAGGAAATACGGAAAGATAAAAGCTACACTATTACAAGGCGCGGGTCTATACATCGCCAAAATACAAAGACCCGTTTTTGATAAAAGATGCGGAAAGTAAAAAAAGCAATAAACCTAATTACTATTACATCCTTGAACAGTTACATAATAATCAAATAAGAAATAAGAATAGCGTGTGAAAGAATTAAAATCAGGACGTCCTCGGGTTTTGACCCTTTGCTTGAAATTAAATTAAACTTTAATGCTAATTAATTATTTAATTGGAAAGAAAATGTTTTTTATGTTTTTAGGAAAAGAATTTAAAAGTTAGTAAACCCTAGTTCTAAGTTTATTTTAATTATTAATAAAAATGTTAAAGTTAACTAATTTAAACTAATTAATTAATTTACATGTTTATGTACAAAAATAATAATTATTAATAAGTAGTAATGATAATTAATAAAATATGATTAATAAATGGTCAAAACCTAATTCTATGTAACTTTTATTTATTGAGGAAAAGGAATTAAAATTTAAAACCTAAATTAACCTAAGTTAGTTGTTAATATTTATTTACAAAAAAATAAGTTAATGGTAAATTTAATAAATAATTAAAACAATTTACAATTTTATGATTTTCTGATTTTATTATGGAGAAAATTAATTTAGTGAATTAAGAAAAAATTATTAAAAACAATTAAAAGAATTGAAAGAAAAGAAAATAAATTAAAAAGAAGGCAAACCAAAGGGGGTGTGATGGCCCAAAGTGGAGGTTTGTTTTGAGCAATTCTGGCCCAAGAAGATCCTAAGCCTGGTTGACTTTCAGGATTGTGTGCGTGCTGTTTGACTGGGCACATGATACTCCTTCTCTTGCAGCCCTTGGATTGATAGTCACAACCACTTGGCAAGCTTAGGCGTGGGTACGTATGGTGGACCTTTGAACGAATGCTGCATGTGAACGCTTTGTGAAAAAATAGAAAGAATTATATGGGGGACCTGGGAATTGAACCCGGGTCCCAGTGTTTGCAAGACACGTCCTCCACCATCTGAACCATGATGCGCATTTGTAAACATAATGACCAATAACAATAATATATGAAAAAACAATAACTATGCTGGGAGCTCAAAAACGCGCGCCATATTTGAATGCTCCAGTCACGCGTTGCCACCTATTGTCTTCTTCAGCTTTTCTGCAAAAATAAAGAACAAGTAGCGGGGGTTTTAAACCCCCGCAAAACAAAAGTCCCAATAATAGCGATTAGCAGCACAGATCACATAAATTGAGCGTGAGGGTTTGGTTGAATTCGTCTGGCCTTGACGAATTCAACCATAGTCATGAGGTGGTCCAATTTTTCCTTATGCCTAAAGCCCTAATTGAGAGCTTCAAAAAACCCTAGGTTTCGTCCATGGTGATTTTGGATTCAGTGCGCGTTAGTTCAATTAAACTGTCTCATTAGCTTCAGAAGGTCCTTAACAACACAAACCAATCAAAAAATGGATTAAAAGCACATGAAACATGATATGCAGATTTGAAAAATAAGGCAAACTGTGAGACTCGTGTTCTTTGATTCTTCGCGTGTTAGGACTGATTTTGGATGGCAATGGCTTCCTGGAGACTCAAGCAATATGTTTGAATCACTTTTAGGCTTTGAATTGTACTGCAAATAGGGTTTCAATTTCACAATGTTCTTGAGTTTTTTGCAATTTGATTATATGGCTTCAGCAGCAATTGTGCGTGTCTTGGAATAGGGTTAGCTCTTGCATTTGTATTGGAACAGAATTAGGTTAGAATTAAGCCCATAAATCCATTGCATTCATGTTTGAATATATGATTGGCAATCAAATCTTTTTTCAATCTTTTCTTTCATGAAACCTTGCCAATCATGGATATTTTGCCTTGTTGATTGAGAAACGAGTTGCCAACTTGCCCTAGCCTTATTTGCTGCACAAAAAGATCTAAAAAGCATATCTTTGAATTTTCCTATAATTAAAACCAATTAAATGAATTAATATTAATATAAATTCAATTAAATTAATTAAAAATTAGAAAATAAATCAAATTAAGTTCAATGGGTCGTGCATAGGCCTTGGGTAATGATTCAAGAGAGAATTTGAGGCCCATTAGCAAAAATGAAGTGTTTTAGGCAAAGTTGACTTTTGAAAGTTCCCAAAAATTTCCCAACTTCTCCAATGCATATCTTGCTCAATTTTGAAGCTATGAACATGTTCTTGGACATTTTGGAAAGGTATTGAAGTCCTCTAACCAATGCCTTTGGTCCCATGTCATTTTTATTTACCAATTTCAAGTTATGGTCTTTGACTTAAAGTGCCTTTTTGTTGACTTTTGAAAATGACCTATAATGTTGAAATTGATAACTTTTTGTGAGAGCATCTATTGGACTTGGAATGTGAAGATGAGTTGTAGGAAATGTCATCCCCTTCAAAATGAGCATTGGATGGGATTTTTCTGATAAACCATGAAGAAGTTATGCCTTGGTCAATTTGCAGTTGACTTTTTAGCTGTCCAAAAATAGAAACTTTTGCATCTTGAGACTTTTTGAGCCATGCTTGTGGAATCATGATCAAGAATTGATAAAATGATGATTGTGGCTTCAAAATAAGATGTTGACCAAATTTTTTGACTTTTGACTGTCAAATGACCATTTTACCCCTGCAGTTGACTGTGGAGCAATTAGGGCTTTTGACTGTGCAACTTGATGCTATGAGTCTTGAAACTTGACATATGGATGCTTGACAATGTATATGGGCACATGGGACTTGATTGGACCCTTGAAAACCTCATTTTCTTTGCAAGAACCAAAACCCTAATTTTGACTGTGTTAGGAGGCAATTGGACTTTGCAACCCTGGAGAGATTTTGAACCATCTGGAGATTGATCTTGCCAAATCTTGAAGAATATGGGAGGGAAAATTTTGGGGTACAAAATTTGCCCCTGTTCAATCTTCTTAGACTTGAGGATGTAGATTGGCTGGCGTGCCTTTCGTAATCCGAAGGTGGAAGATGATTGAACACTAAAGTGCCCAGAAATTTGCACTCACATAGTAGAATGTTAGCAGTGTGATGTAGGGAATGGGCTTATAGATTCCATCTGAAGTTGTAACAGAATCTTGTCGGGAATGGGCTTATAGATGCCATTTGGAGACTGTTGGTATGTGGATAGGCTTATAGATGCCATCTAGGTGTCGATCGCGTAAGAGATTCTTTAGCGAGAACTTGCGTACCTGAGAAAGAAAAATAATTACCTGGCCTGTTACAGGAGTTGATCTTCAAACTCTTCAGACGTGCCTTGGCAGGATACAAGAATCGAGTCTGGAAATAGTCGTCAACAGATATGCCCTGGCCGGATACAGGAATCAAATCTTCAAACTCTTCAGACGTGCCCTGGCAGGATACAGGAATCGAGTCTGGAAATAGTCGTCAACAGATATGCCCTGGCCGGATACAGGAATCGAATCTTCAAACTCTTCAGACGTGCCCTGGCAGGATACAGGAATCGAGTCTGGAAATAGTCGTCAACAGATATGCCCTGGCCGGATACAGGAATCGAATCTTCAAACTCTTCAGACGTGCCCTGGAAGGATACAGGAATCGAGTCCGGAATTAGTCGTCAACAGATATGCCCTGGCCGGATACAGGAATCGAATCTTCAAACTCTTCAGACGTGCCCTGGCAGGATACAGGAATCGAGTCCGGAATTAGTCGTCAACAGATATGCCCTGGCCGGATACAGGAATCGAATCTTCAAACTCTTCAGACGTGCCCTGGCAGGATACAGGAATCCAGTCTCGAATTAGTCGTCAACAGATATGCCCTGGCCGGATACAGGAATCAAATCTTCAAACTCTTCAGACGTGCCCTGGCAGGATACAGGAATCGAGTCTGGAATCAGTCGTCAACAGATATGCCCTGGCCGGATACAGGAATCGAATCTTCAAACTCTTCAGACGTGCCCTGGCAAGATACAGGAGTCGAGTCTGGAAATAGTCGTCAACAGATATGCCTTGGCCGGATACAGGAATCGAATCTTCAAACTCTTCAGACGTGCCCTGGCAGGATACAGGAATCGAGTCCGGAAATAGTCGTCAACAGATATGCCCTGGCCGGATACAGGAATCGAATCTTCAAACTCTTTAGACGTGCCCTGGCAAGATACAGGAGTCGAGTCTGGAATTAGTCGTCAACAGATATGCCCTGGCCGGATACAGGAATCGAATCTTCAAACTCTTCAGACGTGCCCTGGCAGGATACAGGAATCGAGTCCGGAAATAGTCGTCAACAGATATGCCCTGGCCGGATACAGGAATCGAATCTTCAAACTCTTCAGACGTGCCCTGGCAAGATACAGGAGTCGAGTCTGGAAATAGTCGTCAACAGATATGCCCTGGCTAGATACAGGTATCGAATCTGGAATTGCGACAGTTGATAGTAATCATCTTTGTATTGACCTTTGTCCTGAAAAGACAAAGCGTTGGTTGTATGTAATGTCATGATGTATGAGATGCGTGATGTTCTCAAAATAAATGAGATTGTATGTTCATGATGCGTATGTGCATGCTATAATGTATGAAGATGTGATGTTTATGAACGTATTTTTGTCTAGGAAAGTAAATCCTTGACGAATGCCAGGAAGTTTGTTGAATCCTGGGCTGATGTTTGGAGAATAGAGCTCTTTGTTTCCGCTGGGGATGACGGTTGCGAGCATAAACCTGTAGGAGAAGATGACTCCGTTGAGGAATAAACTTGTTGGAGAGATTACTCTGCAGGGAATTACTCTGTGGGAAGAGATACTTCGCTGAGGTTTGATGATAACTCCGCTGGGGATTCCGTTGATGAGCTTTGTTGAGGAATTTGATGAACTCCGCTGGGGGATAGAAAGAACTTCGTCGGGGACGATCTTTCCGTGGCCATTGGCTGAGGATAACCCGGTTATATCCTGGTGGGGAAATAACCTTTGAATAAAGCCGGGGAGATGCTTTGTCACTCTGCTGGGGACAAGCTTCCAGAATCTACTGGGGATAAGCTTCCTACTGGGGAGATTGATTCAACTCTCTTGGGGGGACTTTTGAGCTGTATTGGGGAAGTGGCTCCACTGGATGTCCGGTATTCCGCCGGGGAACAATCTTATATTAAGACTGCCGTGGATGCTTGTTTTAGGGACAACTGTATACTCCGCTGGGGAACATTGAGATCTTCTGGGGATAATCCAACTTCTTTGAGGCTAACAATAGACTAACTCTGCTTGGGGGGAGAGTGTTGCTGACTTGCTGGAGATACTGTGCCTTTTCAGGGCTGATTGGAGACCAACTGTTTGGGGAGAATTGTTGGACCTTGTCTTACTCTGCGAGGAGTGAAAGTATCCTAGGTTACATTCTTCAGCCGAACTTACCTTGGTACCTTGGTGGACAGAGCAACTAGATCGCTTAGACAACTCATTATTGCCCCTGTTTCTGATGTCACCTGTAATTAGTCCTTTGTTTCGCATGCAAATATTTATGAGTTAGCAATTAGTGTCAAATGCATATATCAAAAATTAACATTGGACGTTCTTTGCACAACAAAACAGAAAAAGGAAAATAATTGGCAATTTATCTGAAAGGTGAATTTGTATTAATTTTTGAATTTGCCTGTAAATAGGCGTTTATGTACAAGAGGCTGACGTCCTAGTAAGAGAACGCCGCCGAACAACAGATTTTATACAATTTTGTGAAAAAGGAAAACAAAACAGCTATGTGAAAATAATAATCCCACTGGGTTCCAACTCTGCTATCGCCTTTATATCTTCGAGCGTCTCATCACTTGGCTGCTTAGTTGAAGATGAAGTTGATTGATCGATGCCGTTTGAACTTGATGTTTGATACCGGATTCTGGATGCAAGGTGATTCAATGAGACATAGTATTATGCTTTAATCCCTAACTTTTGCCTGGACCGCCCTTTCGAGTTTTCAGTCCACCGGGATACCCATTTTTGCCCAAGCCGCCTTTTCAGGTTTTCGACTTGCCGGGTGTACAGATTTTTTCCATTTCATCCCTTATTTTTGCCCGAACCCTTTTGGTTCGCCGGGAAGCCCTTATTTTTTCCTAAGTGTGTCAACCTAGCGGGTCTTTTGTTCATGCGTAGTATCTTTTTACTATGTCTGCATTGGCGGGGTGAGGAAGGTCGTCACCGTCCATGGTAGTTAGAATCATGGCTCCTCCTGAGAAGACATGTTTAACCACAAATGGCCCTTCGTACGTGGGGGTCCATTTGCCCCTGGGATCACTTTGAGGAAGAATGATGCGTTTGATTACCAGGTCCCCAACTTGATACTCTTGTGGTCTGACTTTCTTGTTAAATGCCCTGATCATCCGTTTTTGATACGTTTGACCATGACAAATAGCAGTGAGTCTCTTTTCGTCAATTAGGTTTAATTGATCAAGTCGAGTCTGGATCCAGTCATCTTCGCTCAAGCCTGCATCCTTCATTATCCGGAGAGAGGTTATCTGGACTTCAATCAGCAAGACTGCCTCCATGCCATAGACCAAGGAAAAGGGAGTTGCCCCGGTTGACGTTCTTGCTGAGGTACGGTACCCATGAAGAGCAAACGGTAACATCTCGTGCCAATCTTTATAGGTCACTGTCATCTTCTGCACAATCTTCTTGATATTCTTAATAGCTGCTTCTGTGATCGGTGGATCTGGAACTGACTGTTTAACGCTGGTTCGCGAAATGTCGCGAAAGCAAGAGTCGCCACCATCTTTTATTTTCTCCAAATGGAAAGGACAAAAGCACAGAAAAATTCCTTAAAGAGATTGCTCTCGGTTCGGGAGGTAGGTTATAGAAAGGGAAGGTGTTAGCACCCTTTCTATCCATGGTTATCCATGGGCTCTTAGATACTTGCTCATTTGTGTTTTCAAAAATGGTTTGTTTTTCAATTGTGGGTTTTTTTAAAAAAGTTTCTTTGAAAATTTCAGTTCGACTCTTGTGTCAGAGTGTTTGAAAAATTGCTTTGAAAGCTTTTGAAAAGTGTCGGTGTGAAAAGATTTTTGTTTGTTTTTGAAGAGAGCAAGTATCTACGAGAACCTACCTACCCTAAGGAATTCGTCTGTGTAAATGTCCTTAAAGTAATGCCATCCCACCATTGAGAGGTAGGTAGCACCACCGTTGGAGGTGTTCGGGTCAATTCGAATTTGTAGGGACATGGTGATCACCAGAGCAATGGGAAGACACCTTAGAAGCTACCCTCATGCCAGGTTCCCGGATCATGAGGACTTACTAAGACATCCTCTACTCGACGATCACCTTTCGAGGCAAGGCAACAGTGAGGCGTACCCTAGGGGTGGTGTGTGCGATTCGTGTGTTGTTTTCATTTGCATTTATCTTGTCATGTCATCGGTGTTCTACGCTTGATTTTATTTAGGTCCATACATTCTTTCATGCTTTTTGTTAACAGTTAAAAAATATTTGCGGGAAAGTAAATCTAAAGCTATTACAAATGGCGCGGGTCCACATCGCCAAAATTAAACCGGACCCGATTTGACAGAAAATAAATAAAGCAAAGAAAAATAAAGAATTGAAAAGTGCGAGAAGTAATTTTTACAAGGCTTCGGGAGAGATACATAATTATTTAAATGAAATGAAATAAAATAAATATGTGAAATAAAAGAATTATCGAAACGAGGGCGTTGGACCCTTTTGCAAATTAAATTAATAAGGAATTAACATTAAAATTAAAAGAGAATGTTTTGGTATTTTTGGTGTTTTTAGGAATTTAATGCGAAAAAGAATTAATTAAAATTAAAATAATAGGCAAACCCTAATTCTAGTTATTTTTTTATTATTTATTAAGAAATATTGAAATTTGACCTAATTTAAACCTAAGTTATTTTCATGCATAATTTAATTATAGAAATAAATAAATAAATAATATTATGGTAAAAAGAAAAAATTAAAAGGAAATAAAAATTATCAATTAAACCTAGTTCTACATTTTTTATATCTTTGTTAAAAGAATTAAAGTTAAAGCACCTAATTTAAATTAATTAATTTACATGCAATTTGTTTATGAAAATAATTAAAATAAAATATTTATTATGTTTTTTGTCTTTTCTGATTTTTAGGTATTTTTTATATTTGGTAAAAATAATTAATTGAATCAAAACAATAAAATAAAATAACAATTAAAAATAAAATATAATGAAAATGTATAGAATTTGCAAACCAGGGGGGTGGAAGTCCCAAATTGGAGGTATGGATCCAAGAATCCTGGCCCAACAAGCTTCAGGTCCATTGACTTTTTTGAGTAGCGTGTTGGATGGTTGACCAGGCTTAGGGTGTTCATCAATCTGGAGCCTTTGATCTGAAGCAGCTAGACGCGTGGCTGGCTTGATGGTGATGGAATATGGTGCGCCTTAACGCTAGCGCTGCATGGAAAGATTTATAGAAAAATAATATGGACATATGTAAGACCTGGGGCTCGAACCCAGGTCATGTGTATTACCAGCGCTTTCTCCAACCAACTGTGCCAATTAACGTATTTGATATATAAATAAACAACAATTAATAAAAGGGAAAACGTGGGTTAGTTGCTTGGAAACGCGCGAAATTTAAACGTGCCAATCAGCGTGTGACACGGCTTCATCTTCTTCATCATCCCTGTAACACAAAGAACAAAAGCAACGGTTTTTGAACCGTTCTGTAATGCACCCTTAGAAAAAATAACGAATAGGCCATAAGGCCATATAAATTAAGCGCGATTGTTGTATCTTCTTCGTCCAGATGTGCTAAGTTGAATGGCATGGGTCTGGAAGACCAATTTTTCTTAAAACACAAACCCCCAATTTTGAACTCTGTAAACCCTAAAAGTTAAACATGGCATATTCGTGTATACAGCGTAATAATCAGATTAAATGCATTGGTTAGCATCAAAACATCATAATGAACATGAATCCATAAATAAAAAATGCAAAAGATGCTTAAATCATGATGCACGATTGTGGAATTTTCTTGATGCAGTTTCGGTTCAATATACCAATTCTTGGAGTTTTGATGAGTGTTATGGATTAGAACACGTTCAGGAACCTTCAAGGAAGCTAATGGGATGGTTTTTATGCCATGAATCGACCTCTAAAGTGGTTTACAGTTTTGAGTTTCTTTGAGAAAATTTCAAGTTTGTAGAGAGCTTTTCTGCGCAGCTTTGTGTATATTAGCATTAGGTTTTCACTCAGGCTTATGTACTGAATAGATTAGGTTAACAAAATTGATCCAAATATCTTTCATTCATGGATTTGGAGATTTGATTTTTCACCATTATGTTTTCAATCTTTTCCATGTGCTCTTGTATCAATTATGCTCAAATCAAATCAAATCTTCCTATTTTTGAATGTGCACGAAATATTGAGGGCAAAACATGCATGAAAAGATTTATTAGGTCAAGTTATATATTTTTCATATATTTAAATGATTTAAATGAATTAATATAAATAAAAATTCAAATAAATAGATAAAAAATGAGAAAATACTTCCCTTTGGGCCAAGTGGTCGTGCATATGTCATGGATGATGAATCATGGAAGAAAAAATGGGCCCATTAGCAATTTTAGACCATTTGAATCAATGTTGACTTTTCAAAATATCCAAAAATTTCCCAACTTCCACAAGGCATAACTTGCTCAATTTTTAAGCTTTTCCCATGTTCTTGTACATTTTGGAAAGGTATTTGAGTCCTCTAACCAATGCCTTTGGTCCCATGTCATTTTGATTTACCAATCACAAGTTATGGCCTTTGACTTAAAGTCCCTTTTTGTTGACTTTTGAAAATGACCTATAATGTTGAAATTGATAACTTTTTGTGAGAGCATTTCTTGGACTTGAAGTATGAAGATGAGTTGTAGGAAATGTCTTTCTCTTCAAAATTAGCTTTGGATGGGATTTTTCTGATAATCCATGTGAAAGTTATGCCCTGGTCAATTTCAGTTGACTTTTTCAGCTGTCCAAATAAGGAAACTTTTGCATCTTGATGATTTTCTGAGCCAAATTTTGAGAATCATGATCAAGCATTGATCAAATGATGTTTGTGGATTCAAAATGATATGTTGACCAAAAATTTGAACTTTTGACTGTCAAATGACCATTTTGCCCCTACAGTTGACTGTAGTGCAATTAGGGTTTTTGACTGTGCAATTTTGAGCTGAATGCCTTGAAACTTGATATGAGGATACTTGACCATATTTGTAGGCATATGAGACTTGATTGGGCCTTTGAAACCTTCAATTTCTTGATCATAACACAAACCCTAGTTTTGACTGTATAGGAGGCAGTTGGACTGTGCAACCCTTGGGGAATTTTGTAGCTTGTCTTGGCAATTTCTTGGAGAATATGGGAGGGAAAATTTTGGGGTACAACAGTTGCCCCTGTTCAATCTTCTTAGACCTGAGGATGCAGATTGGCTGACGTGCCTTTCGTAATCCGAGGGTAGAAGATGATTGAACACTAGAGTGGCCAGAAATTTGCGCTCACATAGTAGCAGTGATGATGGAATGGGCTTATAGATGCCATTTGAAGATTGCTGGATAGGATGATGGGCTTATAGATGCCATCTGGATGTTGATCGCGTAGGAGATTCCTTAGCAAGAACCTGCATACCTGCAAAACAGAAAATGAGTACCTGACACGTTGCAGGAGCTGATTTTTAGATGCTTGGTATAGATGTGTCCTGACTGGTTACAGGAGCTGAGTCGGGAGCTTCAAACGGCGATGAATGGACCAGGGATGGTTACCATCTTAGTATGAATAGCAAGAGAACCTTGGGCGACTTTAACTTCAACAACGCTCGTTGAGAAAAATCTTGGGTGACTTCTACTGGGATAAGAATCAGGGGGATCTTAGGGTCGATCTGACTGAACCAGAGAAGGCCTTTGACTAGATAAGCATCAGGAAAATCTTGGGGTCGATTTAACTGAACCGGACAAGGTCTTGAAATATCTTCAACTGGATAAGTATCAGGGAGATCTTAGGGTCGATCTGACTGAACCAGAGAAGGCCTTTGACTGGATAAGCATCAGGAAAATCTTAGGGTCGATTTAACTAAACCGGACAAGGTCTTGGAATATCTTCAACTGGATAAGCATCAGGGAGATCTTAGGGTCGATCTGACTGAACCAGAGAAGGCCTTTGACTGGATAAGCATCAGGAAAATCTTGGGGTCGATTTAACTGAACCGGACAAGGTCTTGAAATATCTTCAACTGGATAAGCATCAGGGAGATCTTAGGGTCGATCTGACTGAACCAGCGAAGGCCTTTGACTGGATAAGCATCAGGAAAATCTTAGGGTCGATTTAACTGAACCGGTCTAGGTCTTGGAATATCCTCAACTGGATAAGCATCAGGGAGATCTTAGGGTCGATCTGACTGAACCAGAGAAGGCCTTGGACTGGATAAGCATCAGGAAAATCTTAGGGTCGATTTAACTGAACCGGTCTAGGTCTTGAAATGTAGCTTGAGAACTTAACTGGATCTTTCCTGAAAGGTAAAGGTCAGTCATATGCAATGCATGATATGAATCAAGCAATGATGTTCTCAACATAAATGAGATTTGTATGATATGATGCATCTGTGCATGCTATAATGATGTATGTGATGTCTTATGTATGCTTTTGTCTAGGAAAGTGAATCCTTGACGGGTGCCGGGAGGTCGTATCCTGGGCTGATGTTGAAGAGTAGATTTTGCTTCCGCTGGGGATGATAACTGCAAGAATACCGGTAGGAGAAGATGACTCCATTGCGGAATAAACTTGGCAAATGAAGGATTCTGCAGGGAGAAAAGATACTCTAGCGACCATGCTGGGAAGCAATACTCTGTGGGAAGAGGGATGCCTTGCTGAGTGTTGATAATAGTTTGCTGGGGATCAGAAGACTTTGTCGACGACGCTCTTTCCGTGGCTTTTGGCTGAGGATAACCAAGTTATATCCTGTTAAGGAAATAACTCTTTGAATAAAGCCGGACGACGCGTTCGTGCGCTGCGAAGGATAAGCTTCCAGAATCTACTGGGGATAAGCTTACTGCTTGGGGATATGAAATCCAAATTTCCTGGGGAATTGGATTGGACTTTTCTGGGGAAGTTTTGATATGCTGGGGAAGTGATTCCTTTGAATGTTGGTATACCGCCGGGGAACAATCTTTAGGCCAAGACTGTCGGGGATGCTTGTTAAGAATATACGTATTGCTGCTGGGGAATGTTGGGATCTGCTGGAGGATGCCCAACTTCCTTGAGATTTGATAATTCTGCTTGGAGAGGAATGTACTGTTTTGCTGAACCACTCTCTGGGGAATTTAAGATGTACTGGTCATGTTCTTTAGCTGAACCTACCTTGGTACCTTGGAGGATAGAACAATTAGACTACTCAGACAACTCTTTTATTGCCCCTGTTTCTAGTGTCACCTGCAATTAATTCCTTTGTTTCGTATGCGAATATTTATGAATTAGCAAATTATTGTCAATGCATATATCACAAATTGAACCTTGGACGTTCTTCGCAAAACAAAACAGAAAAAGAAAAACACTTGGCACGTTTAACTGAAAATATATTTGTATTGATTTTTGAATGGCCTGTGAATAGGCGTTTTGTATACAAGAGGCTGACGTCCTAGTAAGAGAACGCCGCCGAACAAGAGAGTTTATACAAGTTTTGTACAAAATAAAACAGCTGTGTGAAGTGAATGATCCCACTGGGTTTCAACTCTGCTATTGCCTTTATAACTCTGAGCGTCTCATCACTTGATGACCTTGGTTGAAGGTGAAGCTGACTGATCGATGCCGTCTGAACTTGATGTAGATACCGGATTCTGGATGCAACGTGATCCAATGAGACATAGTATTACGCTTTTATCCCTAATTTTTGCCTGGACCGCCCTTTCGGGTTTTCAGTCCACCGGGATACCCATTTTTGCCCAAGCCGCCTTTTCAAGTTTTCGACTTGCCGGGTGTACAGATTTTTTTCCATTTTCATCCCTTCATTTTGCCCGAACCCTTTTGGTTCGACGGGAAGCCCTAATTTTTGCCTAGGCATGTCAGCCTAGCGGGTCTTTTTTCATGCGTAGTATCTTTTTATTATGTCTGCATTGGCGGGGTGAGGAAGGTCGTCACCATCCATGTTGGTTAATATCATGGCTCCTCCTGAGAACACATGTTTAACCACAAATGGCCCTTCGTACGTAGGGGTCCATTTGCCCCTTGGATCACTCTGAGGAAGGATGATTCGCTTGATCACCAGATCCCCAACTTGATATTCCTGTGGTCTGACCTTTTTGTTAAATGCCCTGATCATCCGTTTCTGATACGTCCGACCGTGACAGATAGCAGCAAGTCTCTTTTCATCAATGAGGTTGAGTTGATCAAGTCGTGTCTGGATCCAATCATCTTCGTTCAGATTTGCATCCTTCATTATCCGGAGAGAGGGAATTTGCACTTCGATTGGCAAGACTGCCTCCATACCATAAACCAAGGAAAAAGGAGTTGCCCCGGTTGACGTCCTAGCTGAGGTACGGTACCCATGCAGAGCGAACGGTAGCATCTCGTGCCAATCTTTATAAGTCACTGTCATTTTCTACACGATTTTCTTGATGTTCTTATTTGCTGCTTCTACAGCCCCGTACATCTTCGGTCTGTAAGGAGAAGAATTATGGTGTTGTATCTTGAACTGTTCGCAGAGCTCAGCAATCATCTTGTTGTTCAGATTGGTACCGTTGTCCGTGATAATCCTTTCAGGGACGCCGTATCGACAGATCAGGTTATGTCGAATGAACCGTGCCACAACAGTCTTGGTTACCGTAGCATAGGATGCTGCCTCAACCCACTTCGTAAAATAATCAATCGCCACTAGGATGAAGCGATGTCCATTAGATGCCGTAGGTTTAATCTCACCGATCATGTCTATGCCCCACATTGCAAACGGCCAAGGCGCAGTCAGAACATTCAGAGGTACCGGAGGAACATGCACCTTGTCTGCATAAATCTGGCACTTGTGGCATGTCCTGGAATGTTGGTAACAGTCAGCTTCCATTGTGGACCAATAGTATCCTGCCCGTAGGATTTTCTTAGCCATAGTATGTCCACTAGAATGCGTACCAAAGGTCCCTTCATGTAGCTCTTCCATGATCCTTTCTGCTTCAGTCTTATCCACACAACGCAGTAAGGTTGAATCATGGTTTCGTTTGTACAAGATGTCGTTGCTAAGGAAGAATTTAGCTGCGAACCTTCTCAGGAATTTCTTATCATTGACAGATGCACCTTCAGGGTATTCCTGAACTTCCAGATATCTCTTCACTTCGTGGTACCAAGGCTTCTCAGTTACCAATTCGGTTTCGAGATCACAACAGTATGCCGGTTCGTCTAGTTTCCAGATGATGATCCGGGGAGCCTCGTTATCCCATTTGACTTTGAACATTGAAGACATTGTAGCTAACGCGTCCGCTAACTGATTCTCTTCTCTTGGAAAGTGCTCAAAGGTTATCTCTGTGAAGTGGGGAATCAGGGTCAACACACATTCTCTGTAAGGAATCAGGTTTGGATGTTTCGTATCCCATTCTCCTTTAATCTGATTAATCACAAGAGCGGAATCTCTGAAAACACTTAGAAATTTGATCCTTAGGTCGATCGCAGCTTGGAGACCCATGATACACGCCTCATACTCCGCCATGTTGTTGGTACAGTTGAAACATAGCCGGGCAGTTAGTGGGGTATGAGTACCTTGTGGAGATATGATTATGGCGCCGATACCATTTCCCAAAGCATTGGAGGCTCCGTCAAAGTGCATAGACCATCGGGATCCTGGTTCAGGTCCTTCATCCGGTCCAGGTACTTCACAATCTGTTACTATCATGATGCTTTCATCCGGAAACTCAAAGTTCATAGACTGATAGTCATCTACAGCTTGATGTGCTAAGTGGTCTGCCAATACACTTCCCTTGATGGCTTTCTGGGTCGTATACTGAATGTCGTATTCCGTCAAGATCATTTGCCATCTTGCAATTCTCCCAGACAGAGCAGGCTTTTCGAATATGTACTTTATCGGATCCATCTTTGAGATCAACAAGGTAGTGTGAGTCAGCATATACTGTCTCAGCCGGCGAGCAGCCCATACCAAAGCGCAGCAAGTTTTCTCAAGCAGTGAGTATCGGGTCTCACAGTCGGTAAACTTTTTGCTAAGGTAATAAATGGCATGCTCTTTTCGGCCAGACTCGTCATGCTGCCCCAGCACACACCCCATTGAGTTGTCAAGCACTGTCAGATATAGGATCAGAGGTCTCCCTTCAACCGGTGGCATAAGGATAGGTGGTTCTTGGAGATACTCTTTGATTTTGTCAAAAGCAGCCTGACATTCATCGTTCCAACGCACTACCTGATCTTTCTTTAGCAGCTTGAAGATTGGCTCACAGGTAGCAGTCAGATGTGAGATGAACCGAGCAATGTAATTCAGGCGTCCTAAAAAGCCTCTGACTTCCTTTTCTGTCTTAGGAACTGGCATCTCTTGAATAGCTTTGACCTTAGCAGGGTCCACTTGAATACCTTTATCACTGACCACGAAGCCTAACAACTTCCCAGATCTTACCCCGAAGGTGCACTTGTTCGGGTTCAGTCTCAGCTTGTACAGTTTCAACCGGTCAAACAACTTCTGCAGGTGATCTAGATGCTCTTCCTCAGTCTGGGACCTGGCAATCATGTCGTCAACATACACCTCTATCTCGTGATGGATCATGTCATGAAATAAGGCGACCATGGCACGTTGGTAGGTTTCCCCAGCGTTCTTTAATCCGAATGGCATGACCTTGTAACAGAAGGTGCCCCACTGAGTGACAAATGTAGTCTTTTCCATGTCTTCAGGTGCCATCTTAATCTGATTGTAACCTGAAAAGCCATCCATGAAAGAGAATACTTTGTGCTGAGCTGTATTATCAACAAGGACATCAATGTGAGGTAAGGGGAAGTCATCCTTGGGGCTGGCCCTATTCAGATCCCTGTAGTCGACACACATTCTGACCTTACCGTCCTTCTTAGGTACCAGCACCACATTAGCAACCCACTGAGAGTAAGAAGTCACTGCAAGGAACCCGGCATCAAACTGTTTCATAACCTCGGCCTTAATCTTCTCAGACATCTCTGGGCGCATCCGACGGACCTTTTGCTTAACTGGAGGGTAGTCTTCCTTAGTTGGCAAATGATGGACCACAATATCGGTATCCAACCCGGGCATGTCTTCGTAGGACCAGGCAAAGATCTCCATATAATCATGTAACATCTTGGTTAACCGTTGCTTCACGCTGAGCTCTAGGTTGGCACCAATCTTTACCTCTTTCCTGTTTGCCGCAGTACCCAAGTTTATTGTTTCCACTGGCTCTTCATGGGGTTGAATTGCCCTCTCTTCCTGAAGCAACAGTCTCGCAAGCTCGCCAGGCACTTCGCAATCATCTTCACCTTCGTCTTCGGCTAAGTTGATCAGATTTTCAAAGTCATAATTGGCAGTAGCAGAGTTGTTATCAGTGAGATCCAGAGTGGATTGAAACCTGTATGAGTGAGTGTGTGTGTAAATACAGCTGTTTTGAAAATTATGTAAAGGGAAAGAAAGACAGAAAAGGAACACAATATTTGCAATGCGAAAATACGTCCAAGATTTTCATTCATGATATATGAAATGACAGTTTGTATGCCCTCACAAATAGAACCACGGTGCCTCGGGTAAGACACCGGGCCATAGAGTTTATTTATTGTTTATTACAAAATAACGAAACAAAGAAATTTATTACTGCGTCACAAAGGTAACAGGAGTATGATCCTTAGCAATCCAGTTGTTCAATCCGCCTTCGGTCGTCGGATAAATCCAGTTGTTGAATTCAGCTTCGTCTACTTCATGGTATTCCCCAACAGCATTCACTCCTGAACTTTTAATAAATACGGGAGGTCTTCCGATCTTCGCTTTCCTCATAGCTTTCTGACCTTCTGTGGTAAAACCCAGCCCAAGTTTATCAGTCTTCTGTGTGAAGTCTGGGAGCCTGCCCCAGTCGGCACATTCACCCTTCTGAACCACAGCCCGGGCGTCCTTTAGGGAAGCCATCTTCAAAGGAACACCTTCTTCTGTTGTTGTTGCTGCAATTGGAAACACCTCCTCGAAATGCTGAAAGGGGGTTTCAATAAACTCCCCATCCATCTCAATGTACCTGAAGGAGTTCAGGTGGCTCACCATATATTCCTCCTCTCCCTGCACGGTGACGATCTTCCCTCTGACGGGGTACTTCAGCTTCTGATGCAAGGTAGAGGTCACTGCCCCAGCCTTATGTATCCAAGGTCGACCCAATAGACAAGAGTAAGATGGACGGATATCCATCACATAAAAAGTGGAGTCGAACACCTGAGAGCCCACACGAATCGGAATGTCAACCTCTCCATGAACCATCCTCTTCGAACCATCAAAGGCCCTGACGATGATGTTGCTGGGTTTTAATTCCAGTCCCTCACAATCTAGACGGTCCAAAGCCTTCTTGGGTAGCACATTCAAAGATGAACCAGTATCCACTAACACATGTGCCAAGGTAGTGCCCCTGCATTCAATAGAGACATGCAGAGCATCATTATGGTCTCTCCCCTTTGTGGTCAAGTCAGCGTCTGAGAAACCCAAGCCATTGTCTGCCGTCAGATTTGCTACGCAATCAGTAAACTGGACTGCAGAGGTTTCATGTGGCACATGGGCCATCTTAAGGAATGAGATTAGGGCCTTAGCATGGGCCTCGGAGCACAGCAATAAAGAGAGCATGGAGATCTTGGAGGGCGTGTGCCCCAGCTGTTCCACAACATTAAAATCACTCTTCTTTATAATTTTTAGAATCTCCTCCATTTCTTGTTGGGAGGCCTCAGCATTTATCGGTACAGGTGCCTCCCTCTGGGCAGGCTCAACTTCAACTTCTTTGCCCCGAGCATTGGATGACTCGGCAGCAGGAGAAACAATTGGATCAGCAGCAGGGACAGGTACACTTGCAGGGGTTATGAGAAGTGGTCTTCGGGCAGCAGGCGGTGCAATGTCAGGCGAGAAGAGCCTGCCACTGCGGGTAACTTTGGTCGGGCCAGTGATGTCACAAATGCTGGCGCCAGCGTTGAATTCTTGTTTAATCCCATTCACATATACATCTGCCCCATAGTGCCAAGGGACAGCTTTATCAGATACATAGGGCAGGGGCCCTGGAACAGTGATAATGACGGGTGCAACGGTCATGATTTGGACGGGCTTCTTCGGGAGAGCCGGGATCGGATTATTGAAGATAGTCACCACAGAAACTTCTTCCACTAGAACCAACCGAACAGCAGACTTCTTGAATAGAATCTCCTTGCTATCCATTAAGCTTTGGATGCCTAACTTTAGCAAGGGACAACCAGATGGGGACACAGCACAGAACAGGCAACCCTCACTACAACCCGGAAATAAACCGGCCTGCAGTAGGTTCTTCTTGACAATCTTTAGAGGAGTGGCCAGATCATCCACAGAAACAGCATAAACGTCTTCATCAACAGCATTTACCCCATGTTGAGGCATAGGGGCAGTAACTACATTCGGCTTCGCAGGTGCTTCGAACTGTATCTCCTTTGCGTCGATAAGGTCTTGCACCTTATTTTTTAACGCCCAACAGTCATCAGTAGAGTGGCCCGGGCTATCTGAATGGTAGGCACAACGAGCATTCGGGTTGTACTTGGGAGATGCAGTATTCGGAAACTTCGGCGCCTCCCTGACAGTCACTAAATTGGTTGAGAGCAACTGTGGCAGGATCTGCGATAAAGTCATGCTTAAGGGGGTGAATTCTCTCCGGGGTCTTTCAATCTTCTGAGGATTGTTTGGCCGGGGAGCGGCAGCAGGCTTAGCAATCATTACCGCACTGACAGATTGGCGGTGCTCATGTCTCTCTGATTTCCGGGAACCATACACGGCACTAGACTCCTTCTTGAAGGGTTTCTTCTCAGAACTAGATGAAGCACCCTTCGGAATTTTTCCAGATTTTAGACCAGCTTCAATCCTCTCTCCAGTCAAGATTAAATCAGTGAACCCAGCAGAAGAATTCCCAATGAGATGGTTGAAAAATGGCCCAGATAGGGTCCCCAAGAACATGTCAACCAACTCCCGATCAGTCAACGGTGGCTGCACCCTGCCAGCCAGGTCTCTCCACTTCTGAGCGTACTCCTTAAAACCTTCGCTTGCACCTAACGACATACCCTGGAGTTGGGTACGTGTGGGGGCAAGGTCGGCATTATACTGATACTGCTTATAGAAAGCAGTAGCCAACTCCTCCCAGTTACGAACCTTGGTCCCATCCAGCTGATAGAACCATTCGAGATGAGTCCCTGAAAGACTCTCCTGGAAGAAATGGATCCATAAATTCTTATCCGCAGAGTACGGCTGAATTTTCCGAACATAGGACCTTAGATGCAGCTTGGGGCAAGACGCCCCGTCATACTTAGAGAAGGATGGTGCTTTGAACTTGTGAGGGATGATCACACCAGTCGACAAACCCAGATCTCCGAAATCCAGCCCAGGTACCTGCTTGTATCTGTCGTCTGCAGGAGGGTACTGCGCTTCATCAAAATCTGTCTCGTTGTCGGAGACCACTGGACTAGGAACCCTTGCTTCTGCCTGAGGGGAATTCTTGTCAACAGAAGAACCAGCCTCTTCCTGTTGCAGAGTATTGTTAAACCTTCGGCCCGAGTTGAACAGAACAGTTCTTCTCTTCTTCTTCTTCTCCTTCTTCAGGAGCATAGCCTTCAGTTCTTCTTGGCCTTTAGCCAGACCCTTGATTAATTCTTGAAACTGCACATTCTGCGCCTGAAGAGCCTTGATTGATGTCTCAGTTGATGTAGAGTCAGTATTCATGATGCTGAAATAAACAGCGAAGAACTGTAAGCAACCTGAAAAGAGGAAAAACCTGCTATGCACATGATGTATGAAATGTGTATGCAATGCATTCAAGGGTTCGAAAGTTCAAATTTGTTGTAGACAAAAAGGGAACACACGTTATCATTAAGGAAATCATTGTTTAATACATCAAGGCCTCATGGGCAAAAGTACAAAAATCAAATCAATCCCAGAATACACTGCGCATCCTCTTTGGAGCTATGTAAGTGTTGAGATTCCTCTCCTCATGCAACAGGCGGGTGAGCTCCAAGACCTTCTTTTCACCGGCATGTAGACTGGTCTCAAGAGAATTCCTTTCTTCCTTAAGCTGGATCCAGCTCTTCTGCATCTCTTCCCAGGATGTGGGCATATCAGGGTGCTGAATAGTGTAGGACACTTCTCCTTCCAAGACTGGTTCTTTGATTACCGGGAGCATGTGAGGATAGGGCATTGCTAACTTCTGGGAGCGGGCTCGTACCCACTTGAGATAAGGTTCCAACGGGATGGAATTCATGTGCCCCAGTGTCCTGCTGTCTATCCTACTTGGCATCCTCCAGGCTCTGATAAATCTCTGGCGAAGTCCTTGAGTATCGTTGTCGAAGTCAAAAACTATGTCAGGAATTAACATGTCATGAGGACCATCCCTCCGAGCATAACCAAACTGTCTCCAAGCCAGGCATGGGCTATAAGTAATACCTCCTCTGATTCCAAGTAAAGGAACATTAGGGTACTCCCCGCAACGATCAATGATGGTGACATCTTCTCTGGACCTAGGGCACCAATGTATATCTGCATGTGTAAGAGTCATCAACCGTTGTGACCATCTCAGACCCCGCTCATTCTTCAAGACTGATTGCGGAAGGTGCGAAATAAACCACCTTCCCAGGAGAGGAGTGCAACACATAAGGACACCTCTTTTTCTCATGGTTCGAGTGTAACATGAGTGAAGGATGTCCCCCAGCAATGTAGGTATAGGATTCCTGGACATAAAGATCTGGACAGCACTGATATCAATAAGCTGATCTGGATTAGGGAACAACACCAAACCATAGACAAGGAGGGCCACAATCTCTTCAAAAGCTTGCAAGTCAAGGGAGTTCCAACATTCATGGGCCTTTTCAAACAGAAACCTGGCTAAGAACCCTTTGATACCACTTCTAACTTCCCAATGTCCCTTGAGGTCAGATGACTGTAGGTGCAAGGCTTTAGCAATCTCTTCAAGCTTAGGTTCCTTTTCTGTACCGTTGAAGGGTAGCTGATCAAGGATAGGGATCTTCAGGAGCCGGAAGAACTCCTCCAATGTAGGTACCAACTGATAGTCCAAGAAGGTAAAACAGTGATGCAGAGGATCAAAGAACTGGAACAGGACCTTTATCATATCTTCCTCAATGTTGGTGTTGACCAAGCTGATGAGGCTTCCATGCCTTTCACTGAATGAAGAGTTCTCGGGAATCCTGGATATAAGCTCCTTAAGCTGAGGAGGGATCCTTACAAGACTGATTTGAATTGTCTTTCTACGAACAGTTTCCATGTCCTACAAAACAAGAACAAAGATGAAAATTCGAACCCCTGAAATGGTTAGTCAATGCATATGATGCTGGATGATGTCATGATGCTATGATTAAACACACCACAGATATTTACAAAGACAAACATGTAAGACACACAAGGCACACAAGACAAGCCCTTAAGGTTTAAGGCCAGCATGGGGTCTGGGTAGTACCCTCTAGGAGTTGGTGGGTTCAACCTGTCCTAATCAAAGTAACCGGGTTCTAAGGTTCCCAATATCACGGGATTGCTTTCATTGTTCATCGTTTCGATTTAGCCACTGAACTGGCGACCGAAATATTCCAGGAAAGCAACCCTCAATTGAGTGTAGTATCGAGTATCAACCAACCTCGGACTGCACCAAAGTATGTTATCTCACTACCCTAAAGAGGCCAAGATAGTTCAATTAAGGTTCCTAAGGTCTGTTGATGCTTCATGACACCACGCGGAGGCCCCGTACTCTCCTTGACTAAACTCAAGGGTTACCGGTACACACCAAAGTGCCACATCAACGTAGCAGACTGTTTCAACCATGTCGGTATACCCCGCACAGTTCCCTCACAGCCTTGTTGCTACTTTCTAAGAAGGTATCCCCAGATCCGAGTTAGGATCTATAGAACTCCCGAGACAGTCCCACAATTTAAAGCACACAAAGCAATACAATTGAAAACATATTTATGACATAGCCCTAAGGTACACCTCACTTTAAGTAGTATCCCCAGCAGAGTCGCCAGTTCTGTGATCGGTGGATCTGGAACTGACTGTTTAACGCTGGTTCGCGAAATGTCGCGAAAGCAAGAGTCGCCACCATCTTTTATTTTCTCCAAATGGAAAGGACAAAAGCACAGAAAAATTCCTTAAAGAGATTGCTCTCGGTTCGGGAGGTAGGTTATAGAAAGGGAAGGTGTTAGCACCCTTTCTATCCATGGTTATCCATGGGCTCTTAGATACTTGCTCATTTGTGTTTTCAAAAATGGTTTGTTTTTCAATTGTGGGTTTTTTTAAAAAAGTTTCTTTGAAAATTTCAGTTCGACTCTTGTGTCAGAGTGTTTGAAAAATTGCTTTGAAAGCTTTTGAAAAGTGTCGGTGTGAAAAGATTTTTGTTTGTTTTTGAAGAGAGCAAGTATCTACGAGAACCTACCTACCCTAAGGAATTCGTCTGTGTAAATGTCCTTAAAGTAATGCCATCCCACCATTGAGAGGTAGGTAGCACCACCGTTGGAGGTGTTCGGGTCAATTCGAATTTGTAGGGACATGGTGATCACCAGAGCAATGGGAAGACACCTTAGAAGCTACCCTCATGCCAGGTTCCCGGATCATGAGGACTTACTAAGACATCCTCTACTCGACGATCACCTTTCGAGGCAAGGCAACAGTGAGGCGTACCCTAGGGGTGGTGTGTGCGATTCGTGTGTTGTTTTCATTTGCATTTATCTTGTCATGTCATCGGTGTTCTACGCTTGATTTTATTTAGGTCCATACATTCTTTCATGCTTTTTGTTAACAGTTAAAAAATATTTGCGGGAAAGTAAATCTAAAGCTATTACAAATGGCGCGGGTCCACATCGCCAAAATTAAACCGGACCCGATTTGACAGAAAATAAATAAAGCAAAGAAAAATAAAGAATTGAAAAGTGCGAGAAGTAATTTTTACAAGGCTTCGGGAGAGATACATAATTATTTAAATGAAATGAAATAAAATAAATATGTGAAATAAAAGAATTATCGAAACGAGGGCGTTGGACCCTTTTGCAAATTAAATTAATAAGGAATTAACATTAAAATTAAAAGAGAATGTTTTGGTATTTTTGGTGTTTTTAGGAATTTAATGCGAAAAAGAATTAATTAAAATTAAAATAATAGGCAAACCCTAATTCTAGTTATTTTTTTATTATTTATTAAGAAATATTGAAATTTGACCTAATTTAAACCTAAGTTATTTTCATGCATAATTTAATTATAGAAATAAATAAATAAATAATATTATGGTAAAAAGAAAAAATTAAAAGGAAATAAAAATTATCAATTAAACCTAGTTCTACATTTTTTATATCTTTGTTAAAAGAATTAAAGTTAAAGCACCTAATTTAAATTAATTAATTTACATGCAATTTGTTTATGAAAATAATTAAAATAAAATATTTATTATGTTTTTTGTCTTTTCTGATTTTTAGGTATTTTTTATATTTGGTAAAAATAATTAATTGAATCAAAACAATAAAATAAAATAACAATTAAAAATAAAATATAATGAAAATGTATAGAATTTGCAAACCAGGGGGGTGGAAGTCCCAAATTGGAGGTATGGATCCAAGAATCCTGGCCCAACAAGCTTCAGGTCCATTGACTTTTTTGAGTAGCGTGTTGGATGGTTGACCAGGCTTAGGGTGTTCATCAATCTGGAGCCTTTGATCTGAAGCAGCTAGACGCGTGGCTGGCTTGATGGTGATGGAATATGGTGCGCCTTAACGCTAGCGCTGCATGGAAAGATTTATAGAAAAATAATATGGACATATGTAAGACCTGGGGCTCGAACCCAGGTCATGTGTATTACCAGCGCTTTCTCCAACCAACTGTGCCAATTAACGTATTTGATATATAAATAAACAACAATTAATAAAAGGGAAAACGTGGGTTAGTTGCTTGGAAACGCGCGAAATTTAAACGTGCCAATCAGCGTGTGACACGGCTTCATCTTCTTCATCATCCCTGTAACACAAAGAACAAAAGCAACGGTTTTTGAACCGTTCTATAATGCACCCTTAGAAAAAATAACGAATAGGCCATAAGGCCATATAAATTAAGCGCGATTGTTGTATCTTCTTCTTCCAGATGTGCTAAGTTGAATGGCATGGGTCTGGAAGACCAATTTTTCTTAAAACACAAACCCCCAATTTTGAACTCTGTAAACCCTAAAAGTTAAACATGGCATATTCGTGTATACAGCGTAATAATCAGATTAAATGCATTGGTTAGCATCAAAACATCATAATGAACATGAATCCATAAATAAAAAATGCAAAAGATGCTTAAATCATGATGCACGATTGTGGAATTTTCTTGATGCAGTTTCGGTTCAATATACCAATTCTTGGAGTTTTGATGAGTGTTATGGATTAGAACACGTTCAGGAACCTTCAAGGAAGCTAATGGGATGGTTTTTATGCCTTGAATCGACCTCTAAAGTGGTTTACAGTTTTGAGTTTCTTTGAGAAAATTTCAAGTTTGTAGAGAGCTTTTCTGCGCAGCTTTGTGTATATTAGCATTAGGTTTTCACTCAGGCTTATGTACTGAATAGATTAGGTTAACAAAATTGATCCAAATATCTTTCATTCATGGATTTGGAGATTTGATTTTTCACCATTATGTTTTCAATCTTTTCCATGTGCTCTTGTATCAATTATGCTCAAATCAAATCAAATCTTCCTATTTTTGAATGTGCACGAAATATTGAGGGCAAAACATGCATGAAAAGATTTATTAGGTCAAGTTATATATTTTTCATATATTTAAATGATTTAAATGAATTAATATAAATAAAAATTCAAATAAATAGATAAAAAATGAGAAAATACTTCCCTTTGGGCCAAGTGGTCGTGCATATGTCATGGATGATGAATCATGGAAGAAAAAATGGGCCCATTAGCAATTTTAGACCATTTGAATCAATGTTGACTTTTCAAAATATCCAAAAATTTCCCAACTTCCACAAGGCATAACTTGCTCAATTTTTAAGCTTTTCCCATGTTCTTGGACATTTTGGAAAGGTCTTTGAGTCCTCTAACAAATGCCTTTGGTCCCATGTCATTTTGATTTACCAATCTCAAGTTATGGCCTTTGAATTAAAGTCCCTTTTTGTTGACTTTTGAAAATGACCTATAATGTTGAAATTGATAACTTTTTGTGAGAGCATTTCTTGGACTTGAAGTATGAAGATGAGTTGTAGGAAATGTCTTTCTCTTCAAAATGAGCTTTGGATGGGATTTTTCTGATAATCCATGTGAAAGTTATGCCCTGGTCAATTTCAGTTGACTTTTTCAACTGTCCAAATAAGGAAACTTTTGCATCTTGATGATTTTCTGAGCCAAATTTTGAGAATCATGATCAAGCATTGATCAAATGATGTTTGTGGCTTCAAAATGATATGTTGACCAAAAATTTGAACTTTTGACTGTCAAATGACCATTTTGCCCCTACAGTTGACTGTAGTGCAATTAGGGTTTTTGACTGTGCAATTTTGAGCTGAATGCCTTGAAACTTGATATGAGGATACTTGACCATATTTGTAGGCATATGAGACTTGATTGGGCCTTTGAAACCTTCAATTTCTTGATCATAACACAAACCCTAGTTTTGACTGTATAGGAGGCAGTTGGACTGTGCAACCCTTGGGGAATTTTGCAGCTTGTCTTGGCAATTTCTTGGAGAATATGGGAGGGCAAATTTTGGGGTACAACAGCTTCTATAGCCCCATTCATCTTCGGCCGGTAGGGAGAAGAGTTGTGGTGCTGTATTTTGAATTGCTCGCAGAGCTCAGTGATCATCTTGTTATTAAGATTGGTACCATTGTCCGTAATGATCCTCTCCGGGACGCCGTATCGACAGATCAGGTTGTGCCGAATGAACCGTGCCACGACGTTCTTGGTTACCGTAGCGTAGGAAGCTGCTTCAACCCACTTTGTGAAGTAATCGATCGCCACCAGGATGAAGCGATGCCCGTTGGATGCCGTAGGTTTAATCTCGCCGATCATATCAATGCCCCACATTGCAAAAGGCCAAGGTGATGTCAAGACATTCAGAGGGACTGGAGGAACGTGCACCTTATCTGCATAGATTTGGCACTTATGGCATGTCCGAGAATGTTGGTAACAGTCGGCTTCCATTGTGGACCAGAAATATCCTGCCCGAAGGATTTTCTTTGCCATAGTATGTCCACTGGAATGCGTTCCGAAGGTACCTTCATGCAGTTCTGCCATGATCCTTTCTGCTTCAGTCTTATCCACACAACGCAGTAAAGTTGAATCATGGTTTCGCTTGTAGAGAATGCCATTGCTGAGGAAGAACTTTGTTGCGAACCTTCTCAGGAACTTCTTGTCGTTGACAGATGCACCCTCGGGGTATTCTTGAGCCTCCAGATACCTCTTTACTTCGTGATACCAGGGTTTTTCAGTTACCTCTTTCGTCTCAAGATCACAGCAATATGCAGGTTAATCCAGCTTCCAGATAATGATCCGGGGAGCCTCATTGTCCCATTTGACTTTGAACATATAAGACATCATAGTCAACGCGTCCGCCAACTGATTCTCCTCTCTTGGGAAGTGTTCAAAAGTTATCTCTGTGAAATGGGGGATCAGTGTCAACACACACTCTTTATAAGGAATAAGGTTTGGGTGTTTCGTATCCCACTCGCCTTTGATATGATTGATCACGAGAGCGGAATCTCCGAAGACACTCAGAAACTTGATCCTTAAGTCAATTGAGGCTTGAAGACCCATGATGCATGCCTCATACTCTGCCATATTGTTGGTGCAGTTGAAACATAGCTGGGCAGTGAGTGGAGTATGAGTGCCTTTCGGGGATATGATCACAGCGCCAACACCGTTACCCAAAGCGTTGGAGGCTCCATCAAAGTGCATAGACCATCGGGATCCTTCCTCAGGTCCTTCATCCGGTCCAGGTACTTCACAATCAGTCACTACCATGATATCCTCGTCTGGAAATTCAAAGTTCATTGACTGGTTGTCATCCACTGCCTGGTGTGCCAAATGGTCTGCCAATACACTTCCTTTGATAGCTTTCTGAGTCGTATACTGGATGTCGTATTCAGTCAAGATCATCTGCCATCTTGTTATTCTTCCAGACAGAGCAGTCTTTTCGAATATATATTTTATTGGATCCATTTTTGAAATCAACAGAGTAGTGTGAGTCAGCATATACTGTCTCAGCCGGCGAGCAGCCCATACCAAAGCACAACAAGTTTTCTCGAGCAGCGAGTATCGGGTCTCACAGTCGGTAAACTTTTTGCTAAGGTAATAAATGGCGTGCTCTTTTCGGCCAGACTCGTCATGCTACCCCAGCACACACCCCATTGAGCTGTCAAGTACTGTCAAGTATAGTATTAGAGGTCTCCCTTCAACCGGTGGCATAAGAATGGGTGGTTATTGGAGATACTCTTTAATTCTGTCGAAAGCGGCCTGACATTCATCGTTCCAACGTACTACTTGATCTTTCTTCAGCAGCTTGAAGATTGGTTCACAGGTAGCAGTTAGATGTGAGATGAATCGGGCAATGTAATTCAGACGTCCTAGAAAGCCTCTGACTTCTTTCTCTGTCTTGGAAACTGGCATCTCTTGTATGGCTTTCACCTTGGCAGGGTCCACTTGAATACCTTTGTCGCTCACGACGAAGCCTAGCAACTTTCCAGATCTTACCCCAAATGTACATTTGTTTGGATTCAATCTTAGCTTGTATAACTTCAACCGGTCAAACAGCTTCTGTAGATGGCCAAGGTGTTCCTCCTCAGTTTGAGACCTTGCAATCATATCATCGACATATACTTCAATCTCATGGTGGATCATGTCATGAAATAAAGCGACCATGGCACGTTGGTAGGTTGCCCCAGCATTTTTCAACCCGAATGGCATGACCTTGTAGCAAAAGGTGCCCCACTGAGTAACAAAGGTAGTCTTTTCCATATCTTCAGGAGCCATTTTGATCTGATTATAACCTGAGAACCCATCCATGAAGGAGAACACCTTGTGCTGAGCAGTATTGTCAACTAGAACGTCGATGTGAGGCAGAGGGAAGTCATCCTTGGGGCTCGCCCTGTTCAAATCCATGTAGTCAACACACATTCTGACCTTACCATCTTTCTTTGGTACTGGAACCACGTTGGTAACCCACTGAGGGTAAGAAGTCACTGCTAGAAAACCGGCGTCGAATTGTTTCATAACCTCAGCTTTGATCTTCTCGGACATCTCTGGACGCATACGGCGGACCTTTTGTTTAACCGGAGGGCAGTCTTCCTTGGTAGGTAGGTGATGAACCACAATGTCGGTATCCAACCCAGGCATGTCTTCGTAAGACCAGGCAAATATTTCCACATAATCATGCAACATTTGAGTCAACCGTTGTTTCACGCTGAGCTCCAGATTGGCACCAACCTTAACTTCCTTTCTGTCTGTCTCAGTACCCAGATTTACCGTTTCCACTGGCTCTTCATGTGGTTGAATGGCCCTCTCTTCTTGGAGTAACAGTCTTGCAAGCTCGTCAGGCACTTCGCAATCATCTTCACCTTCGTCTTCGGCTAAGTTGATCGGATTTTCGAAGTCATAATTGGCAATAGCAGAGTCGTTACCAGTGAGATCCAGAGTGGATTGAAATCTGTATAGGTGAGTGTGTGTAAATATAGCTGTTTTGCAATATAGAAAGAAAGAAAGGGAGCACAAGATTTGAAATGCGAAAAACGTCCAATGTTTTTATTCATGATATATGGAAATGACAAGTAATAAGCCCTCACAAATGAAGCCACGGTGCTCCGGGTAAGACACCGGGCCATAAAGTTTCAGATTATTGTTCGTTACAAATTTAAAAACAAAGGAATTCATTACTGAGTAACAAAAGTAACAGGTATGTGGTCTTTGGCAGTCCAGTTGCTTGGTCCATCCTCAGTTGTTGGGTATATCCAGCTGTCGAACTCGGATTCTTCCACTTCATCCTCAACCCTGATAGCATTGACTCCATGGTTAGGCATGGGAGCAGTCACCACATTAGGCTTCTCGGGCGCCTCGAACTGAACCTCTTTAGCATCAATAAGGTCTTGAACCTTATTCCTTAGGGCCCAACAATCATCAGTAGAATGCCCCGGGCTATCAGAGTGATAAGCATAGCGGGCGTTGGGATTGTACTTCGGAGAGGTTGTGTTTACCACCTTCGGAGCTTCTCTGACAGTTACCAAGCTGGTTGATAGCAGTTGCGGCAAGATCTGCGACAAGGTCATACTAAGCCGAGTGTATTCCCTTCTGGGTCTCTCACCCCTTGGTTGGTTATGTTGCCGAGGAGCGGAAGCAGGCTTTGCAATTACCACCGCGTTGACAGCTTGGCGGTGTTCCGGTTTATTTTGTCTCCTGGGACCATACACAGCACTGGCTTCCTTCTTGAAAGGCTTCTTTTCAGAACTTGAGGACGCACCTTTATGTATCTTCCCTGATTTCATCCCAGCTTCTATCCTTTCACCAGTCAGAATGAGGTCTGTGAAACCTGCAGAAGAATTACCAATGAGATGGTTGAAGAATGGACCAGATAGGGTCCCCAAGAACATGTCCACGAGTTCACGGTCGTTTAACGGCGGATGCACCCTGCCAGCCAGGTCCCTCCACTTCTGCGCGTACTCTTTAAAACCTTCTCCCGATCCTAGCGACATACTGTGATCGGTGGATCTGGAACTGACTGTTTAACGCTGGTTCGCGAAATGTCGCGGAAGCAAGAGTCGCCACCGTCTTTTATTTTCTCCAAATGGAAAGGACAAAAGCACAGAAAAATTCCTTAAAGAGATTGCTCTCGGTTCGGGAGGTAGATTATAGAAAGGGAAGGTGTTAGCACCCTTTCTATCCATGGTTATCCATGGGCTCTTAGATACTTGCTCATTGTGTTTTCAAAAATGGTTTGTTTTCTTTTCAACTGTGGGTTTTAAAAAGTTTCTTTGAAAATTCCAGTTCGACTCTTGTATCGGTCCTCAAGAGTGTTTGGAAAAATGCTTTCGAAAGCTTTTTGAAAATGTGTTGGTGTGAAAAGTATTTTTGAATTTGTTTTGAATTTAGAGCAAGTATCTAGAGTCGTCTACCTACCCTAAGGAATTCGTCTGTGTAAATGTCCTTAAAAGTAGTGTCATCCCACCATTGAGAGGTAGGTAGCACCACCATTGGAGGTGTTCGGGTCAATTCGAGGTTCGGGACATGGTGATCACCAGAGCAATGGGAAGACACCTTAGAAGCTACCCTCATGCCAGGTTCCCGGATCATGAGGACTTACTAAGACATCCTCTACTCGACGATCACCTTTCGAGGCAAGGCAACAGTGAGGCGTACCCTAGGGGTGGTGTGTGATTTGTGTGTCATGTTCAGTTATTTTGTCTTATTCATGTTATTGGTGATCTAGCGCTTGTTTTTATTTTTGTCCATACATTCTTTCATGCCTTGATTAACAGTTAAAAAATTGCGAGAAAAGTAAAGTTCTAAAGCTATTACAAAAGGCGCGGGTCCACATCGCCAAAATTTCTTGAACCCGATTTGACAGAAAGTAAAGAAATAATGAAAATAAAGTGCGAGGAATTAGTTACACGGCTTTGGGAGAGATACATCAAAATTATAAAGAATAAAAATAAACATGCGAATTTAATAAGAATTAAACGAGGGCGTTGGACCCTTTTTTGCAAAATTAAATTAATGATGGAATTAATTAATAAAAAAGAAATTGTTTTTTTGGTATTTTTTGGTTTTAATGAAAAAAAAATAAAATGCTAACCCTAATTCTAATTATTTTTAATTTATTAAGAAAAGATTAAATTTTAACCTAAAATTAAACCTAATTATTTTACATGCAATTTAATTATAAAAATAAATATTTAATTATTTAATTATTATAAGAGAAAAATAAAAAGATAAAAAATTAATATGAACCCTAATTCTACCAATTTTAAATTAATTAAGAAAACATTACTATTAATCCTAATTTAATAACTAAATTTAATTATATGCAATTTATTTACAAAAGTACTTAAAATAAAAATATTTATTATTTTTCTCATCTTTTCTGATTTTTTTTGATGTTTTTTTTTATATATTATGAAAATATGAAATTAATTAAATACATTGATTAAAAGAAAATAAAATAATTGAAAAATTAAAGAGTGTAAAAACATTTGCAAACCTAAAGGGGGTCTGCCCCTAAGTTGGGAGGTTTTTCTTCAGCAATCTGGGCCCAATGCATTTTTGGCCTCATTGACTTTCCAGGGTAGCGTGTAACCTCTTTGACTCAAGTCCATGCTGCTCTCTCAACCATAACCCTTGGATCAATCTCGCCTCACGCATGGCAAACTGGGTCAGGAGGACGTATGGTGTTTCTTTGGACTGAAGCTGCATAGGATAAGATTTGAAAGAAAAATAATATGAAAGGGTGGGGACCTGGGGCTCGAACCCAGGTCCTGAATGTTACCAATGCTTAAGCCTACCAACCGTTCCAAGCGCGTTTCCTGTATGTTAGACATCAAGCAAATATTATAAAATAAATCCAAACGCTAATGCTCTTTACGCGCGAAAATTTAAATGCTCCACTCATGGACAGCCACCCCGCCTTCTTCTTCCTTGGCCTGATTTTTCCTGAAACACAAACATAATAAGAAACGGTTTTGAAACGTTGCTGTAGGCACTATACTAGAAAATAGCGACTAGCACATGAGCGTTCATAAATTGTTCGGACTAGGGCCATTAGAATCGTCTCTCTCTCATGATTCCAACTATGTATCTCTCATGGCCTAATTGTTCCAGGTTTGAAAACCCCCAAATTGATTTCCACGGAAACCTAATATGCTTTCATGGTAGATTCTTCGTTTGGGCATGAAACTTCAATCAAACTATGCAGTTAGCTTGCAAACATCATTCTAAACACAAAAACAACAACGAAACATGTTAAAAATGCATGAATAATGGAAAACGATTTTGGAATTTTCTCTACCAACTTCAATGATGATTTCGCGTTTTCTTGAGTATGGGGCTTAGGGAATGATTGGAACACGCTCTATGATCCTTGAGGAAGCTAATGGAATAGCTATTTGGCCTTGTATCACCCTAGAACTAGGTTTTCAGAATTGAGTTTTTGGCAAAAAATTTCAAGTTTGGTAATGGAGTTTCTGCGCAGCTTCGTGGGTCTTTTTACTAGGGTTGCATTCTGAACTTATGTATGAGTGAATTAGGTCAAGAATCTGATCAAAAGAATCCAAGAATTGATTATTCAATATTTGATTTTCAAGCATTAGTTTTTTCAATCTTTTCCATGCAATTTGATATCAAATCATGCCAAAACTTTCCCTAATTGATCATGCACGAATTTGAATGTCCAATGAGAGCATTTTCTGCACAAAAAGATTTTATTTCATTAGTTTAGCATTTTTTCATATTTTATTTAGTTTAAATGAATTATTAATAATAAAAAATTCAAATAAATAAATAAAAATGGAGAAAAACTTCCCTTTGGGCCAAATGGTCATGCACATGCCTTGGATGATGAATTGTGGAAGAAAAATAGGCCCATTAGCAATTTTAGGTCATTTGAATCAATGTTGACTTTTCAAAATATCCAAAAATTTCCCAACTTCCACAAGGCATAACTTGCTCAATTTTTAAGCTTTGCTCATTTTCTTGGACATTTTGGAAAGGTCTTTGAGTCATCAAAGCAATTCCTTTGGTCCCATGTCATTTTGATTTACCAATCTCAAGTTATGGCCTTGGACTTAAAGTCCCTTTTTGTTGACTTTTGAAAATGACCTATAATGTTGAAATTGATAACTTTTTGTGAGAGCATTTCTTGGACTTGAAGTGTGAAGAGGAGTTGTAGGAAATGTCTTTCTCTTCAAAATGAGCTTTGGATGGAATTTTTCTGATAATCCATGTGAAAGTTATGCCCTGGTCAATTTACAGTTGACTTTTTCAACTGTCCAAATAAGGAAACTTTTGCATCTTGATGATTTTTGAGCCAAGCCTTGAGAATCATGATCAAGCATTGATAAAATGATGTTTATGGCTTCAAAATGAGATGTTGACCAAAAATTTGAACTTTTGACTGTCAAATGACCATTTTGCCCCTATAGTTGACTGTAGTGCAATTAGGGTTTTTGACTGAGCAATTTTGAACTTTAGGTCTTGAAACTTGATATGAGGATGCTTGACCATATTTGTAGGCATGTGGGACTTGATTGGACCCTTGGAAACTTCATTTTCTTGATCAGAATAAAAACCCTAATTTTGACTGTTTAGGAGACCCTTGCACTGTGCAACCCTTGGGGAGATTTTGAAGCTTGACTTTGCAATTCTTGAATAATATGGGAGGGCAAGTTTTGGGGTACAACAGTTGCCCCTGTTCAATCTTCTTAGACCTAAGGATGCAGATTGGCTGACGTGCCTTTCGTAATCCGAGGGTAGAAGATGATTGAACACTAGAGTGCCCAGAAATTTGCGCTCACATAATAGCAGTGTGATGATGGGAATGGGCTTATAGATGCCATTTAGAGGTTGATGAATAGGATGATGGGCTTATAGATGCCATCTGGATGTTGATCGCGTAAGAGATTCCTTAGCGAGAACTTGCATACCTGCAAAAGAAAAATGAGTACCTGACATGTTGCAGGGTCTGGTTTTCAGATGCTTGATATAGATGTGTCCTGACTGGTTACAGGAGCCGGATCTGGAGTTTCAAAAGATGATGAATGAACCAGGGGTGGTTACTACCTCAGCAAGAACAGTGAGAGAACCTTGGATAACTCCAGCTTCAACGGCAGTTGTTGAGAGAATCTTGGTGGGAATTACCATCTCCGCAGGATCGGGGAGAGAACCATAGGCAATTATAATCTCAACAGCGGACGTTTGAGAAAAACCTGGAATGGAATTATCGTCTCCGTACCGTTGGGGAGAGAACCATAGGAAATTATAATCTCAAAAGCGGACGTTTGAGAAAAACCTGGAGGAATTATCATCTCCGCAACATTGGGGAGAGAACCATAGGAAATTATAATCTCAAAAGCGGACGTTTGAGAAAAACCTGGGTTGGAATTATCATCTCCACAACATTGGGAAGAGAACCATAGGAAATTATAATCTCAAAAGCGGGCGTTTGAGAAAAACCTGTGATAACTTCTACTGAGTCTTCATCAGAAAAATCTGTTTGGGGTCGACTTAGCTGGACTAGAGAAGGCCTTGGACTGGATAAGAAATATTTGGAGTCGATTAACTGAACCGGTCTGGGTCTTGAAATAGGATTGAGAATTTAACTGAATCTTTCCTGAAAGGTAGAGGTTAGTTATATGCAATGCATGATATGGACCAAGCGATGATGTTCTCCATGTAAGTGAGATTTGTAAGATATGATGCGTATATGCATGCTATAATGATGTATGCGATGTTTAGGAATGTATGTTTTCGTCTAGGAAAGTAAATCCTTGACGGGTGCCGGGAAGTCACTCCTGGGCTGATGTTGGAGAATAGATTTTGCTTCCGCTGGGGATGATAATTGCAAGAATACCGGTAGGAGAAGATGACTCCGTTGGGGAATACACTTGGCGAATGGATAATTCTGCGGGGAGAGAAGTACTCTAGCGATCTTGCTGGGAAACAAAACTCTGTGGGGAGACAAGTACTCTAGTAATCTTGCTGGGGAGCAATACTCTGTGGGGAGAGAGATACTTTACTGAGTTGTTGATAATTACTTGCTGGGGAGCAATACTCTGTGGGGAGAGAGATACTTTGCTGAGTTGTTGATAATAACTTGCTGGAGATATCTTTGCTGTTTTGGGAGTGTTAATAGACTTCGCTGGGGATAAGAAGATTCTGTCGACGACGATCTTTCCGTGGCTTTTGGCTGAGGATAACCCAGTTATATCCTGTTAAGGAGATAACTCTTTAAATAAAGCCGGATGACGCGTTCGTGCTCTACGGGGATAAGCTTCCAGAATATACTGGGGATAAGCTTACTGCTTGGGGAGATGGATTCCAATTTTCTTGGGGAAACTGGATTGGACTCTCCTGGGGAAGTTTTGGACTGTGGGGGAAGTGATTCCTTTGAATTGTTTGATATGCCGCCGGGGAACAATCTTTAGACCAAGATTGTCGGTGGATGCTTGTTAGGAATGCGTATATACTGCTGGGGAATATTGAGATCTGCTGAAGGATACCCAACTTCCTTAAGTTTGATAATGGCTTTGCCTGGGGAGAGTGTACTGTCTTGCTGGCTCACTCTCTGGGGGAATTGGGATATGCTGGTTATGTTCTTCAGCTGAACTCACCTTGGTACCTTGGAGGACAGAACAATTAGATTGCTTAAACAACTCTTTATTGCCCCTGTTTCTGATATGGGAGAGGAAGACCTATGAGGTGCTGATAGTTGTTGATGGACCAGCCTTCTTCTGGTAGGCAAGTGACAGGGTGACAGGACATAGTCGTACGCTTTAATCCCTAACTTTTTCCTGGACCGCCCTTTCGGGTTTTCAGTCCACCGGGATACCCATTTTTGCCCAAGTCGCCTTTTCAGGTTTTCGACTTGCCGGGTGTACAGATTTTTTTCATTTCATCCCTCATTTTTGCCTGAACCCTTTTGGTTCGTCGGGAAGCCCTTATTTTTGCCTAGGTACGTCAACCTAGCGGGTCTTTGATTATGCGTATTATCTTTTCGACTATGTCCACGTTCAGGGAATGTAGGGAGTTGCCCCTGTTAGAAGTGTTTAGTCATGCCACTAGAAGGTGTTTGATCAGGCAAGATTCGTTGTTGGAGTGCCCCAAGTGACTCAGATGGAGATTTGCCCCAGGCTATTTGGCCTTTGAGAGATTCTCCGAATCTTGATTGGACTGCCCCAGATAATAGACCATGATCATATCATGCCCCTTGATTGGAAGTACTTCTGTTCATTAGGCATTCGTCGTGCGAACTTCTATGTTGTTCAAACAAAAAGGCATATGCAAACAAAGTTATGTTAAAAATGCAAAGCCTATGTCTGTCTTGAAGATTTTGGAAATGCATTCTTTTTTCATAAAACAAATGAATGTTTATAAAACGTGATGTCAACTCCTTCTTTATAGTAAGCCTTAAGGAGTCAGGATACCTTTCGTAACAGTATGCTTTCGAACTAACCCATGCTTCAGCTAGGACTTTTAAGGGTTATAACGTGGCCTGGTTCACGGTTTAAGAAACAAAGGATAAAGGCTCAAATTTTATTTGTACCCACCCGCTCTTCGTGATGTTCTCCAAACCTAAGCTCAGTTGATCATACGTTAGACCTTGTTTGAGTCTTTGCTCTGATTTTCCGGTGATGGTTCGGATGTTGACAATTTATTTTGAATAGGCAGTCATTTTTTGTCGAGGGTTGATAAGACCTCTTTCTTGTCTGATTTTTGTTATCCCTTTCTTTTTTTTGCCTGAACTGTTTCCTTTTTTGGAATTACAGTCAACGGGATGCCCCAGTTTTGTAAGTCTCCTTCATGGGTTTTGACTTAATGGGTTTTTTATTTTTTTAGATAATGACTGCCTTTCTTTATTGATTATTCGGAACCATCACTGTCTTTCTTTGCTTTGTAAGGACCTCTTTGGTGCCATTCGTTATGCACTTGGATCAACCGAGAGACTACCCTGCCCCAGGTTATGATTAAGGGTTTTAAATTTCGAAAAGAAAAACTCCTACTTCTTTGGCTCAAAGGCGTTGACGAGGGATTATCTTCCTTATAACTCCAGTGTTTAGGGATTTGAAACAATGCCTATACTTCATCAGCGGGGTCTGTTCAAAAGCATACTGTAGATTATGGTATCGTTTTCGTCATCCTCCCTCAAGAGGCTTAGAATTATCGAGAGTTGATCATCAGAAAAAATATGAAAATAATTTGCATGTAGTGAATACGAATATATTGCTTCAAAACAGACATATGCGATGCATTAATGAAATAACAACGTTTAACATGAGTAAATGTTTGAACAAAGGAAAATTGCAACTTGAACATTCGAATGAACAAAAATTTCTCAATCCTAGCCATGATTTGGCAAGGGAGTAGTGATTATGTTTGGAGTCTCAGGTACTTTAAACTGAATCTCTCCAGCGTCGATCATGTCTTGAATCTTGTTTTTGAGAGGCCAGCAGTTGTCCGTAGTATGCCCCGGGCTATCAGAATGGTATGCGCACCTATCGTTGGGATGATAGTTAGGAGCAGAAGTGTTTGGATTCCGGAGAGGAGCCTTTAAGGTGATCAGCCCTGCCTCCAACATTTGTTGTAGTGCTTGATCCAGCGACATGTTGATCTTGGTGAACTACCTCTTAGGCTTGTCTGGCTTGCTCTGATCAGCCCGTTGTTCTGGGCGAGGTCGTTGTTGGACCTGGGAAGTAATAGCAGCTTGGAGAGGCCTAAACCTTTGACTTCTTGGAAGTTGGTTAATGACTGGGTCCCTGACTTGGGCTGGTTGCTTCATGTCTTGATGAAGCTGACTGATCATGGCCCTCAGCTCTCCTTGCTCCTGAGCTAAACCTTGAATGAGTGCCCTTCGCCCCAGCATCCGGGTTTTCAATGTGTCTACCTCAGCTTGTAGACGTTTCAGCCTTTCATCCTCAGCGTTGTTCCTGACAAAGGTCTCCATGAGAAGTGTCCTTAGTTCCTCCGGCCCCTTGGATAGATTCAGGAGGATTTCCCCGAACCGGGTCTCTTGAGCAAGAAAGTCCTGGTTGTCTTGTTGGGAAGCCATTGCTGAAATAAACAGCGGGAAAGGTGAGTGACCTGCAACAAGGATACCTGTTATGCAATGATGAGTATGACATGCATGTAATGTTTTCGAGGACCTCGCAGGATAAACAAGAAAATTGTTAGCATTGGAAGCTGGTGACTTGATTGAAGGCACTTCATATTGTTGAGAGTCCTTCTTCAAGAGTCAAAGGCTCACCATACCTAGTGGGTCACAGCCCCTGACTTTAGTCATCATGTCTGGTTTTGATTTCCAAACAACCTTGGTTAGGGGAACCTTCTTCAAGAGTCAAAGCTCACCATATCAAGTGGGTCATAGCCTCTGACAACTTTGGCTAGAGGAAAATAAATCCTCTTTGCCCCTTGCTGGGATAGTTGATTCACCATGACCTGCATCACAAGCCCTTGAGATCCTTGAAATGGGTTAGGATGTATGCAATGGTATGATGTTATGGTATGCATGGGGTAATGTGAGTAGCCCTGTTATGAGTCCCAATTAAGGACTGCAAACCAAAACCTGTAAGAAACTTAGGATACCCTGTTATGAGTCCCGATTAAGGACTATAAACAAAACCTGCAAGAAATTTAGTACACCCTGTTATGAGTCCCAATTAAGGACTATACACAAAACCTGCAAGAAACTTAGTAAGCCCTGTCATGGGTCCCAATTAAGGACTAAAACAAAACCTGCAAGTAGTTCATGTGTCAGATAAAGCATACAAATAGTCAAGTACGAAGGCACACAAGTCACACAAAAGAGCCCTTAGAGTTTAGGCCAGCATGGGGTCTGGGTATTACCCTCTTGAAGTTGGTGGGCTCAACCTGTCCTATTAGAAGTAACCGGGTTCTAAGGATCCCAATATCACTGGATTGCTTTCATTGTTCATCGTTTCGATTTAGCCACTGAACTGGCGACCAAAATATTCCAGGAAAGCAACCCTCAATTGAGTGTAGTATCGAGTATCAACCAACCTCGGACTGCACCAAAGTCAGTTATCTCACTACCCTAAAGAGGCCAAGATAGTTCAATTAAGGTTCCTAAGGTCGGTTGATGCTTCACGACACCACGCGGAGGCCCCGTACTCTCCTTGACTGAACTCAAGGGTTACCAGTACACACCAAAGTGCCACATCAACGTAGCAGACTGTTTCAACCATGTCGGTATACCCCGCACAGTTCCCTCACAGTCTTGTTGCTACTTTCTAAGAAGGTATCCCCCAGATCCGGGTTAGGATCTATAGAACTCCCAAACAACCCACAATTTAAAGCAAACAAGGAAAGCAATTGAAAACACAGTTATGAACTAACCCTAAGGTACACCTTACTTTAAGTTTATATCCCCAGCAGAGTCGCCAGTTCTGTGATCGGTGGATCTGGAACTGACTGTTTAACGCTGGTTCGCGAAATGTCGCGGAAGCAAGATTCGCCACCGTCTTTTATTTTTCTCCAAATGGAAAGGACAAAAGCACAGAAAAATTCCTTAAAGAGATTGCTCTCGGTTCGGGAGGTAGATTATAGAAAGGGAAGGTGTTAGCACCCTTTCTATCCATGGTTATCCATGGGCTCTTAGATACTTGCTCATTGTGTTTTCAAAAATGGTTTGTTTGCTTTTCAACTGTGGGTTTTAAAAAGTTTCTTTGAAAATTCCATTTCGACTCTTGTATCGGTCCTCAAGAGTGTTTGGAAAAATGCTTTCGAAAGCTTTTTGAAAATGTGTTGGTGTGAAAATTATTTTTGAATTTGTTTTGAATTTAGAGCAAGTATCTAGAGTCGTCTACCTACCCTAAGGAATTCGTCTGTGTAAATGTCCTTAAAAGTAGTGCCATCCCACCATTGAGAGGTAGGTAGCACCACCATTGGAGGTGTTCGGGTCAATTCGAGGTTCGGGACATGGTGATCACCAGAGCAATGGGAAGACACCTTAGAAGCTACCCTCATGCCAGGTTCCCGGATCATGAGGACTTACTAAGACATCCTCTACTCGACGATCACCTTTCGAGGCAAGGCAACAGTGAGGCGTACCCTAGGGTGGTGTGTGATTTGTGTGTCATGTTCAGTTATTTTGTCTTATTCATGTTATTGGTGATCTAGCGCTTGTTTTTATTTTTGTCCATACATTCTTTCATGCCTTGATTAACAGTTAAAAAATTGCGAGAAAAGTAAAGTTCTAAAGCTATTACAAAAGGCGCGGGTCCACATCGCCAAAATTTCTTGAACCCGATTTGACAGAAAGTAAAGAAATAATAAAAATAAAGTGCGAGGAATTAGTTACACGGCTTTGGGAGAGATACATCAAAATTATAAAGAATAAAAATAAACATGCGAATTTAATAAGAATTAAACGAGGGCGTTGGACCCTTTTTTGCAAAATTAAATTAATGATGGAATTAATTAATAAAAAAGAAATTGTTTTTTTGGTATTTTTTGGTTTTAATGAAAAAAAAATAAAATGCTAACCCTAATTCTAATTATTTTTAATTTATTAAGAAAAGATTAAATTTTAACCTAAAATTAAACCTAATTATTTTACATGCAATTTAATTATAAAAATAAATATTTAATTATTTAATTATTATAAGAGAAAAATAAAAAGATAAAAAATTAATATGAACCCTAATTCTACCAATTTTAAATTAATTAAGAAAACATTACTATTAATCCTAATTTAATAACTAAATTTAATTATATGCAATTTATTTACAAAAGTACTTAAAATAAAAATATTTATTATTTTTCTCATCTTTTCTGATTTTTTTTTATGTTTTTTTTTATATATTATGAAAATATGAAATTAATTAAATACATTGATTAAAAGAAAATAAAATAATTGAAAAATTAAAGAGTGTAAAAACATTTGCAAACCTAAAGGGGGTCTGCCCCTAAGTTGGGAGGTTTTTCTTCAGCAATCTGGGCCCAATGCATTTTTGGCCTCATTGACTTTTCAGGGTAGCGTGTAACCTCTTTGACTCAAGTCCATGCTGCTCTCTCAACCATAACCCTTGGATCAATCTCGCCTCACGCGTGGCAAACTGGGTCAGGAGGACGTATGGTGTTTCTTTGGACTGAAGCTGCATAGGATAAGATTTGAAAGAAAAATAATATGAAAGGGTGGGGACCTGGGGCTCGAACCCAGGTCCTGAATGTTACCAATGCTTAAGCCTACCAACCGTTCCAAGCGCGTTTCTTGTATGTTAGACATCAAGCAAATATTATAAAATAAATCCAAACGCTAATGCTCTTTACGCGCGAAAATTTAAATGCTCCACTCATGGACAGCCACCCCGCCTTCTTCTTCCTTGGCCTGATTTTTCCTGAAACACAAACATAATAAGAAACGGTTTTGAAACGTTGCTGTAGGCACTATACTAGAAAATAGCGACTAGCACATGAGCGTTCATAAATTGTTCGGACTAGGGCCATTAGAATCGTCTCTCTCTCATGATTCCAACTATGTATCTCTCATGGCCTAATTGTTCCAGGTTTGAAAACCCCCAAATTGATTTCCACGGAAACCTAATATGCTTTCATGGTAGATTCTTCGTTTGGGCATGAAACTTCAATCAAACTATGCAGTTAGCTTGCAAACATCATTTTAAACACAAAAACAACAACGAAACATGTTAAAAATGCATGAATAATGGAAAACGATTTTGGAATTTTCTCTACCAACTTCAATGATGATTTCGCGTTTTCTTGAGTATGGGGCTTAGGGAATGATTGGAACACGCTCTATGATCCTTGAGGAAGCTAATGGAATAGCTATTTGGCCTTGTATCACCCTAGAACTAGGTTTTCAGAATTGAGTTTTTGGCAAAAAATTTCAAGTTTGGTAATGGAGTTTCTGCGCAGCTTCGTGGGTCTTTTTACTAGGGTTGCATTCTGAACTTATGTATGAGTGAATTAGGTCAAGAATCTGATCAAAAGAATCCAAGAATTGATTATTCAATATTTGATTTTCAAGCATTAGTTTTTTCAATCTTTTCCATGCAATTTGATATCAAATCATGCCAAAACTTTCCCTAATTGATCATGCACGAATTTGAATGTCCAATGAGAGCATTTTCTGCACAAAAAGATTTTATTTCATTAGTTTAGCATTTTTTCATATTTTATTTAGTTTAAATGAATTATTAATAATAAAAAATTCAAATAAATAAATAAAAATGGAGAAAAACTTCCCTTTGGGCCAAATTGTCATGCACATGCCTTGGATGATGAATTGTGGAAGAAAAATAGGCCCATTAGCAATTTTAGGTCATTTGAATCAATGTTGACTTTTCAAAATATCCAAAAATTTCCCAACTTCCACAAGGCATAACTTGCTCAATTTTTAAGCTTTGCTCATTTTCGTGGACATTTTGGAAAGGTCTTTGAGTCCTCTAAGCAATGCCTTTGGTCCCATGTCATTTTGATTTACCAATCTCAAGTTATGGCCTTTGACTTAAAGTCCCTTTTTGTTGACTTTTGAAAATGACCTATAATGTTGAAATTGATAACTTTTTGTGAGAGCATTTCTTGGACTTGAAGTGTGAAGAGGAGTTGTAGGAAATGTCTTTATCTTCAAAATGAGCTTTGGATGGAATTTTTCTGATAATCCATGTGAAAGTTATGCCCTGGTCAATTTACAGTTGACTTTTTCAACTGTCCAAATAAGGAAACTTTTGCATCTTGATGATTTTTGAGCCAAGCCTTGAGAATCATGATCAAGCATTGATCAAATGATGTTTATGGCTTCAAAATGAGATGTTGACCAAAAATTTGAACTTTTGACTGTCAAATGACCATTTTGCCCCTACAGTTGACTGTAGTGCAATTAGGGTTTTTGACTGAGCAATTTTGAACTGTAGGTCTTGAAACTTGATATGAGGATTCTTGACCATATTTGTAGGCATGTGGGACTTGATTGGACCCTTGGAAACTTCATTTTCTTGATCAGAATAAAAACCCTAATTTTGACTGTTTAGGAGACCCTTGCACTGTGCAACCCTTGGGGAGATTTTGAAGCTTGACTTTGCAATTCTTGAAGAATATGGGAGGGAAAATTTTGGGGTACAACACATACCCTGGAGTTGGGTACGTGTAGGAGCGAGGTCGGCATTGTACTGATACTGCTTATAAAAAGCAGTAGCCAAGTCCTCCCAGTTATGAACCTTGGTTCCATCCAGCTGATAGAACCATTCGAGATGAGTCCCTGAAAGACTCTCCTGGAAGAAATGGATCCATAAGTTCTTGTCCACAGTATACGGTTGGATCTTCCGCACATAAGATCTGAGATGCAACTTAGGGCAGGACGCCCCGTCATACTTTGCGAAAGATGGTGCCTTGAACTTATGTGGGATTACCACACCAGAAGATAGACCCAGGTCTCCAAAATCCAACCCAGGCACCTGTTGAATTTCCATGGCGCTCAGACGATCCTCTAACTGCTTGTACCTGTCTTCAGCGGGAGGGTACTGCTCTTCGTTGAAATCTGTCTCGTTGTCAGAGACCACAGGACTAGGAACCCTTCCCCCTTGGGGACTGCCTTTCCCTACAGAAGAACCAGCTTGATCAGCCTCATTTTGCAGTGTGTTGCCAAACCTCCGGCCAGTGTTGAATAGTATAGTTCTCTTCTTCTTCTTCTTGACCAGCAGATCTTTCAACTCCTCTTGACCTTGGGCTAAACTCATGATCAACTCTTGGAACTGGGCGTTTTGGGCCTGGAGGGCCTTGATGGATTGCTCGGTAGATGATTCAGGATTCATGATGAGACGAGCTGAAATAAATAGCGAAGAAGATTAAGCAACCTGTAAAAAAGAGTACCTGCTATGCACATGATGCATGATATGCTGTTTATGCAATGCATTCAAGGGTTCGAAAGTTCAAATTTGTTGTAGACAAAAAGGAACACACGTTATCATTAAGAAATAATTGTTTAATACATCAAGGCCTCATGGGCAAACATTACAAAGTAAACTAATCCCAAAAGACACTGCACATCCTCTTTGGAGCTATGTAAGTGTTGAGAGTCTTTTCCTCGTGCAGTAGGCGGGTGAGCTCCAAGACCTTTTTCTCACTGGCATGTAGACTGGCTTTAAGAGAATTCCGTTCTTCCTTAAGCTGGATCCATCTCTTCTGCATCTCTTCCCAGGATGTAGGCATGTCAGGATGTTGAATGGTGTATGAGACCTCTCCTTCCAATACTGGCTCTTTGATCATAGGAAGAACATGAGGATATGGCATCACCAGCTTCTGGGAGCGGGCTCGTACCCACTTGAGATAAGGCTCCAACGAGATGGAGTTCTTGTGCCCCAGTGTCTTGCTGTCTACCTTGTTGGGCATCCTCCAAGCTCTGATAAATCTCTGGCGAAGTCCTTGCGTATCATTGTCGAAGTCAAAAACTATGTCAGGAATCAACATGTCATGAGGGTCATCCCTCCGAGCATATCCAAACTGTCTCAAAGCCATACAAGGGTTATAAGTAATGCCTCCTCTGATTCCAAGTAAAGGAACATTAGGATACTCTCCGCAACGGTCAATGATAGTGACATTCTCTCTGGACCAAGAACACCAATGTATATCAGCATGTGTAAGAGCCATCAATCGTTGTGACCATCTCAAACCCCGCTTGTTCTTCAAAACTGATTGTGGAAGGTTCGAAATAAACCACCTTGCCAGGAGAGGAGTGCAGCACATGAGAACACCTCTTTTTCTCATGGTTCGAGTGTAACATGAGTGAAGGATGTCCCCAAGCAACGTAGGTATAGGATTCCTGGTCATGAAGATCTTGACAGCATTGATATCTATAAGCTGATCGGGATTCGGGAACAACACCAACCCATAGACAAGGAGAGCCACAACTTCTTCAAAGGCTTGTAGGTCAAGGGAATTCCAACATTCTTGGGACTTCTCAAACAGGAACTTTGCCAAGAACCCTTTGATACCACTTCTAACTTCCTAATGTCCCTTAATGTCAGATGGTTGTAGGCGTAATGCTTTATCAACCTCTCCAAGTTTGGGTTCCCTTTCCGTACCGTTGTAGGGTAGTTGACTAAGGATAGGAATCTTCAGAAGCTGGGAGAACTCTTCCAAGGTAGGCACCAGTTGATAATCCGGGAAAGTAAAGCAGTGGTGCAACAGGTCAAATAACTGGAAGAGGACCTTTATCATATCTTCCTCAATGTTGGTGTTGACCAAGCTGATGAGTCTGCCATGTTTCTCACTGAAAGAAGAGCTCTCGGGAATCCTGGATGTAAGCTCCTTAAGCTGAGGAGGGACCCTTACAAGGTTGATCTGAATTGTCTTTCTGCGGATAATTTCCATGTCCTACAAAACAAGAACAAAGATGAAGATTCGAACCCCTGAAACGGTTAGTAGATGCACATGATGCTGTATAATGTTATGATGTTATGATAAAAACACACCACAAGTATCCACAAAAAGCAAACATGGTAAGGCACACAAGTCACACAAGACAGCCCTTAGAGTTTAGGCCAGCATGGGGTCTAGGTATTACCCTCTTGAATTTGGTGGGCTCAAAACCTGTCCTATCAAAAGTAACCGGGTTCTAAGGATCTCAATATCATTGGGTTGTTTTCTATGTTCATTGTTTTGATTTAGCCATTGAACTGGCGATCAAAATATTCCAAGAAAACAGCCCTCAATGAGTGTAGTATCGAGTATCAACCGACTTCGGACTGTACCAAAGTCAGTCATCTCACTACCCTAAAGAGGCCAGGATGGTCAAGTAAGGTCCCTAAGGTCAGTTGATGCTTCACGACACCACGCGGCGGCTCCGTACTCTCCTTGACTTGACTCAAGGGTTACCGGTACTCACCAAAGTGCCACATCAACGTAGCAACTGCTTCAACCACGTCGGTATACCCTGCACAGTTCCCTCACAGTTTGTTGCTACTTTCTAAGAGGTATCCCCCAGATCCGGGTTAGGATCTATAGAACTCCCAAGACAGGCCCAATAATTTTAAAGCACACAAATCAGGCAATTGAAAACATAAGTATGATCTATCCTAAGGTACACCTCACTTTAAGTATCCCCAGCAGAGTCGCCAGTTCTGTGATCGGCGGAAATAGAACTGACTATTTAAAGCTGGTTCGCGAAATGTCGCGGAAGCAAGAGTCGCCACCGTCTTTTATTTTCTCCAACATGGAAAGGACAAAAGCACAGCAAAATTCCTTATTGAGAATATCTCTCGGTTCGGGAGGTAGATTTATAGAAAGGGAAGGTGTTAGCACCCTTTCTATCCATGGTTATCCATGGGCTCTTAGGTACTTGCTCTTATGTTTTCAAAATATGAGTGGGTTTGAAAAAAGTTTCATTGAAAGATTTCTGAGTGACTCTTGTATCTGTCCTCAAGAGTGTTTGAAAAATTTGTTTTGGAAGTTTTTGAAAGTGTCAGTGTGAAAAGATTTTTGATTTGTTTTTGAAGAGAGCAAGTACCCATGATTCATCTACCTACCCTAAGGAATTAGGCTGTGTAAAAGTCCTTAAGTTAATGCCATCCCACCATTGAGAGGTAGGTAGCACCACCGTTGGAGGTGTTCGGGTCAATTCGATCGTAGGGACAGTGTGGTCACCGAAGCAATAGTAGGACACCTTAGAAGTAACCCTAGTGTCCTAGATCCTTTTTAATCCGAGGCAACCGTTTCGAGGCAACTGGATCTTAGACATAAGAGCGACCGCTAAAACATCCTATACTTGACAACCACGTTTCGAGGCAACGAGTGAGGCGTACCCTAGAAGTGGCAGGTGCATTGTGTGTTGTTTTCATGTTATGTTTTATATTTGATCATGGCGTTGTGAGCTACGAGTTGTTTTTAATTACCATACATTCTTTCATGCAAATTAGCAGTTAGGAGTGCGGAAAAGGAAATACGGAAAGATAAAAGCTACGCTATTACAAGGCGCGGGTCTATACATCGCCAAAATACAAAGACCCGTTTTTGATAAAAGATGCGGAAAGTAAAAAAAGCAATAAACCTAATTACTATTATATCCTTGAACAGTTACATAATAATCAAATAAGAAATAAGAATAGCGTGCGAAAGAATTAAAATCAGGACGTCCTCGGGTTTTGACCCTTTGCTTGAAATTAAATTAAACTTTAATGCTAATTAATCATTTAATTGGAAAGAAAATGTTTTTTATGTTTTTAGGAAAAGAATTTAAAAGTTAGTAAACCCTAGTTCTAAGTTTATTTTAATTATTAATAAAAATGTTAAAGTTAACTAATTTAAACTAATTAATTAATTTACATGTTTATGTACAAAAATAATAATTATTAATAAGTAGTAATGATAATTAATAAAATATGATTAATAAATGGTCAAAACCTAATTCTATGTAACTTTTATTTATTGAGGAAAAGGAATTAAAATTTAAAACCTAAATTAACCTAAGTTAGTTGTTAATATTTATTTACAAAAAAATAAGTTAATGGTAAATTTAATAAATAATTAAAACAATTTACAATTTTATGATTTTCTGATTTTATTATGGAGAAAATTAATTTAGTGAATTAAGAAAAAATTATTAAAAACAATTAAAAGAATTGAAAGAAAAGAAAATAAATTAAAAAGAAGGCAAACCAAATGGGGTGTGATGGCCCAAAGTGGAGGTTTGTTTTGAGCAATTCTGGCCCAAGAAGATCCTAAGCCTGGTTGACTTTCAGGATTGTGTGCGTGCTGTTTGACTGGGCACATGATACTCCTTCTCTTGCAGCCCTTGGATTGATAGTCACAGCCACTTGGCAAGCTTAGGCGTGGGTACGTATGGTGGACCTTTGAACGAATGTTGCATGTGAACGCTTTATGAAAAAATAGAAAGAATTATATGGGGGACCTGGGAATCGAACCCAGGTCCCAGTGTTTGCAAGACACGTCCTCCACCATCTGAACCATGATGCGCATTTGTAAACATAATGACCAATAACAATAATATATGAAAAAACAATAACTATGCTGGGAGCTCAAAAACGCGCGCCATATTTGAATGCTCCAGTCACGCGTTGCCACCTATTGTCTTCTTCAGCTTTTCTGCAAAAATAAAGAACAAGTAGCGGGGGTTTTAAACCCCCACAAAACAAAAGTCCCAATAATAGCGATTAGCAGCACAGATCACATAAATTGAGTGCGAGGGTTTGGTTGAATTCGTCTGGCCTTGACGAATTCAACCATAGTCATGAGGTGGTCCAATTTTTCCTTATGCCTAAAGCCCTAATTGAGAGCTTCAAAAAACCCTAGGTTTCGTCCATGGTGATTTTGGATTCAGTGCGCGTTAGTTTAATTAAACTGTCTCATTAGCTTTAGAAGGTCCCTAACAACACAAACCAATCAAAAAAATGGATTAAAAGCACATGAAACATGATATGCAGATTTGAAAAATAAGGCAAACCGTGAGACTCGTGTTCTTTGATTCTTCGCGTGTTAGGATTGATTTTGGATGGCAATGGCTTCCTGGAGACTCAAGCAATATGTTTGAATCACTTTTAGGCTTTGAATTGTACTGCAAATAGGGTTTCAGTTTCACAATGTTCTTGAGTTTTTTGCAATTTGGTTCTATGGCTTCAGCAGCAATTGTGCGTGTCTTGGAATAGGGTTAGCTCTTGCATTTGTATTGGAACAGAATTAGGTTAGAATTAAGCCCATAAATCCATTGCATTCATGTTTGAATATATGATTGGCAATCAAATCTTTTTTCAATCTTTTCATTCATGAAACCTTGCCAATCATGGATATTTTGCCTTGTTGATTGAGAAACGAGTTGCCAACTTGCCCTAGCCTTATTTGCTGCACAAAAAGATCTAAAAAGCATATCTTTGAATTTTCCTATAATTAAAACCAATTAAATGAATTAATATTAAGATAAATTCAATTAAATTAATTAAAAATTAGAAAATAAATCAAATTAAGTTCAATGGGTCGTGCATATGCCTTGGGTAATGATTCAAGAGAGAATTTGAGGCCCATTAGCAAAAATGAAGTGTTTTAGGCAAAGTTGACTTTTGAAAGTTCCCAAAAATTTCCCAACTTCTCCAATGCATATCTTGCTCAATTTTGAAGCTATGAACATGTTCTTGGACATTTTGGAAAGGTCTTGAAGTCCTCTAACCAATGCCTTTGGTCCCATGTCATTTTGATTTACCAATCTCAAGTTATGGTCTTTGACTTAAAGTGCCTTTTTGTTGACTTTTGAAAATGACCTATAATGTTGAAATTGATAACTTTTTGTGAGAGCATGTCTTGGACTTGGAATGTGAAGATGAGTTGTAGGAAATGTCATCCCCTTCAAAATTAGCATTGGATGGGATTTTTCTGATAAACCATGAAGAATTTATGCCTTGGTCAATTTGCAGTTGACTTTTCAGCTGTCCAAAAATAGAAACTTTTGCATCTTGAGACTTTTTGAGCCATGCTTGTGGAATCATGATCAAGAATTGATCAAATGATGATTGTGGCTTCAAAATAAGATGTTGACCAAAAATTTTGACTTTTGACTGTCAAATGACCATTTTACCCCTGCAGTTGACTGTGGAGCAATTAGGGCTTTTGACTGTGCAACTTGATGCTGTGAGTCTTGAAACTTGACATATGGATGCTTGACAATGTATATGGGCACATGGGACTTGATTGGACCCTTGAAAACCTCATTTTCTTTGCAAGAACCAAAACCCTAAGTTTGACTGTGTTAGGAGGCAATTGGACTGTGCAACCCTGGAGAGATTTTGAACCATCTGGAGATTGATCTTGTCAAATCTTGAAGAATATGGGAGGGTAAATTTTGGGGTACAACAGTGATCTTAGAACCCTAGGGTAGTTACTAAAACTTCTCGCCAACTTGGCTTTGTGACTATAAAATGTCCCTTTGAATGTCCCTCAAACATCCAAACGACTAGGGCTACCTACTCACTAATAGTAGGATAGCACTGTCTAAAGGAAAGGAGGAAAAGAACGATGCTTTCGAGTAAAGAAGATAGTTCCTAGATGCTATGCTCAAAAAACAAAATTTTTACACATACAAAAAAGTCTTTCAAAACGCTTTATCAACACTCTTGAGGATTGATACAAGAGTTATCATAAAGCAAACTGACTCACTATTGGCATTTCAAAATACTTTTCAAAAATAGACAAAGCACAAGGTATTTTAAAAATGAGTTAAGCATGTAAGAGCCCGTAGAAAACTACGGATGAAAAGGGTGCTAACACCTTCCCTTTCCATAAACTACCCCCCTTACTCAGAAAATTCTCGAAAAGGTCTTTTTATGTTCTTTTCACGTTTTCCTTAATTTGGATAAAAGAAAAGTCGATGGCGACTCTTGCTTACCGCAACATTTGCGAATACAAACGCAAAAACAGTATAACAGTCGGTTCTGCCACCATATTACACTCATGTTGAAAAGTATTGGATTTGAATAATGATATGCTTGAAAATAGATGAATGACCATGAAATTTGAATTAGGTTTGTCAACTTGATTTGGTTCATGAAAATTGTAACTTAGAGAACCCATGAATCAAAGCACGACTTTATCATGTTTGAATTCCAATGAGACTCGAATATTGGAAGCTTTAATGAAGTTGAGCAAATTTAAGTGAACTCGTCTTTGATACTTTGAATTCAAAATGATTCACACCAATGAACCATAGAAAATTTGGACGAAACATGTGATATCGCGTAATGCTTTGCTAACTTGAATTGAAATCAAAGACATTATTCAAATGAATCCTCAAATCATTTTCACCAAGATCCTAAATCAATTTCCAACATGGTGACTTGTATTATAAGCAACATCTTGTTAGAAATCAACATGAATCTCCTAACTCAATATCTTGTTCCATGAACGATCTCAACATGAGAATCATAGTCCTCTAAAGTTTTCGAATTTTTTATGATCTTTCGCACATAATCGGATCTTGACTTGTAAAGAGAAGTTGGAGATGACGTCAAGGAGAGTCATACGCAAAAAGAACCACTCAAAAATATTAAATAATGAAGAAGTTACAGTCGTTTGAACTTGATCTTAAATATGTTGACTTTTGCCCAATACAGTTGATTTTCAGTCATCTGAACCATTGGTTGAGCAAACTTGTTATGCAAGGCTTGAAACTTGATATGATCATCCTTGAGAATATATGAAGAACCATGAAGACCAATTTAAACCTTGGAAACTCAATTTTCTTTGAGAAATACAAAACCCTAGTTGTGGACCCACTACTTAGGAGGAGAATTTGCCTGATCAATTCTTGAGCCATCTTGAGCATTTAAGAAACCCTAGGAGAATATCTTGAATGAAAAATATGAGGAAAAATTTTGGGGTACAACACCAACCATCAACAGATCTTTATCTATTCTTGTAGATTCCATAACCGTTGGGCTAAATGACCAGGTGAAGGTCACCTAACTTAGATTGTGCATTCCCTATTTTCAATTAATCATAGTAGAGAAGAAAATTATGATCATTCACTTACATTCATCGGCTTCCTTACATAGAGAATTCTTAAGTCGGGGCCGACTGCTAAAATAAACTACTCAAGGACATTGTTTCTGGGTGAGAGTTCAAGGCTATGGCATAATAATTATCCAAATTTGTTTTTATACTCAAGAGACTTACGGTGTTAAAATGATACTGATATTTCAGGAATTTTCCCAAGTCTCCATAACCTATTCTAAAAAACTTTTCTAATAGCCCACAAATTAAAAACAAACATTGTTTATTTTTGTAAAAAAAATTCGTTATGGCTCAAGAAAAGGGAAATATCTGATGAACAACAAAAACACACAAAAAAGACTTGACAACACATGCAATGATTCGATAAAACAAACTAAATCTAAAATAAAAACTAGAGAGCAATAAAGAAAATAGGAAATATAACTAGGAAAGCAAGTAAAGTTCCCCTCCCACACTTAAATCAAACATTGTCCTCAATGTTTCAATCCAAGGTGAGAAAGAGAAGGAAAACCCGGTGTGCTCTACTGCAGGCCAATAGGACCACCACTCCCATGTCCTGGATCAAGTCTCTGAGCTAAGTAGATGCTCTATCATTGTCATCAATGCGGCATTTGACTCTCTCGAGTCGTGAATTTGTCCCATAATTGACGTCTAGTTAGCCCGTGTGAGCTGATTAGCAGATGTTAGACGCTTGATCGCAACATGTTGGTGTTGGGTACTAGATACCTATGTACACTGAGCCTGTAGCACTGATTGTATGTATCTCTAAGTCTTAGGATGTGACTCTTACATATACACCGACATCTCTTGATGCTACCTATATAACATGGCATAATTCACATATTGAGGATGTCTTTAGCCTGGGTTCTGCGACCCGAACTGGTACCTGTAAAATGGTCAGAAACATGATGTGTACTGTGTGCATATGAAAAATATACTGGTGAAGAATGACGGACTGGTGAAACATGTTCCTACCTGTTAAGTTCCTCTTTAGCATTATTATTTGCTTCTGCATTAGCATGAACTACTGTGGGTAAGGGGTCGATATATTGTGGAGCATCGATATTATAAGTCAAATTTTCCCTTACTCGCACATCAGTACGTGAGAGCCATGGAAAATGACACTCTTAACAACTTCATTGTGAATCATGAGGTGGTGCATGCCCTCTTTTCGGTTTCTACAAAACTTCATGTTTCTGGCACGACCAACATCAAGAGTGTGGGGCAGCAGAGGCTCTAAGTTATCAAGTTGTGCATCCAGACCTATTGCACGGACCAAGGAGGAAATCAAACCTCCAAACAATGTATTGCCACTTTTAGAAGCATTGGCTCTCATGTGAGCTATCATGAAAGGTACTGAATTTACCTGTCTTCCGGCAAGAGCATCCTGCAAATAAAACATTTCTTTTCCATTTGTTTTGTTAGTGTTGTCCTGGCCAAAAATAGTGTTTGCCAGCATTTGGAGAAAATAACGGATGGTCGGGTTATGAATTGCGGAAGCACGGTTCCCCTTAAAAGAATTATTGCCAGACTCGTAATCTCCCTCCAAAATACAAAAGTCTCATTTCCCCATTTCGACTCAAGTGGAGCCTCACAAGGTATTCCATCCTCATGGGGAATTTCCAATAAACCCGCAATTTTCATCAGTAGTAAATTGGTACTCAGTATTAAACATACAAAAATTTACGGTGTCTGTGGTGCTTGCAAACTCGGGCCTAGTTTTGTAAATAAGTGAACTAAGAAATTCTCTTGTTAACAATTCATAGGTGGAACCTCTTCGTTCAAGCATACTTCTTAATCCTAAGTTATCAACTAAATAATAAACATCATTGTAAATACATAAAATACGCAAGCATGGGTTATCGGAATACCTTGTGGGAATAATGTCCTAGTTTGACAGTGATGCAAACTTATCCATCTGACGCATTCCAGCGCCCCCCACTCGGAAAATTATCTAGAATTTTCCTTCCGCCATTGATGTGAAGAATGAAGGTTTTAGTGAATTTGGGGTTTTTCTACAAATCAGGGATTTGTGGACTTTTTAATGAAAAAAATGGGTTTTTTATATACGGAAATTAAAGGAATTATTGGAAGGTTAAAAGGTTTTGTGAGTTATGGGAAGTTATTTGAGTGGGTGGATTAATGGTGGGTGTTAATGGAGGAAAGGAATGGGAAAATATGAAAAAGATAATGAAGGAGTGGTAGAAGTGGGTTTGTTTCTGCTTCTGGACGAGTTTGAATACCAGAGCATCATGGCATTCGCCATAGGGGCCCTGGCAATCGCCATGCTCCATAATTCCCTGATGGGATCATTTGTGGAGTCTTTTGAGCTTTTGTTTTTGCTATTTGGATTTTAGACCCCCTTTTGCTTGCACAACTAATAATGAAGATAAATAACAATAATAATCATAGTCAAGGGTTAGTTGCATAATAATAACAAATAAATATTTTTTAAGAAACTTTTCCCAAAAACTTAATGAAAATTATATAATAATCCCGAAATTTTTTTGAAAAAAAATGTAAATAAATTTTAGACATGAAAATAAATCTAATAATGGTCAGAAAATATAATGATGAAAAATAAAATACTGGTGAAATAAATCTAATAAATGACTAAAATGACTGATAAGTGAGATCATGCATCTGATGTAGACGGGATACATGAATCTCGAAAAGTTGGCGTCAGAGACTAAGAATCTATTGGCAGAGGTAATCTACCTCCTTTGAGTGAGTGGCATTAAAAATCATCATCTGATGAGTGATGTCTCTAATTGCCTCTCGAAGAGTAGCGGTCTCTTGGTGCATGATGATAAGCTCATGATCTCGGTCACTTCCTTCTATGGAACCGGTGTAGGAGAATGTAGTAGTCCTATCTGAGAGAGGTAGAGGGTGATATTCTAGTGTAGGAGGGGTGGCTGGTCTCAAAAGCGTTTCGCCTTGGTCTTCTAAAGCATAAATCTAATTTTCTTTATTTTGGACATTCGTTCTTTCTGGGTTTGGTAGGTAGAGTTGTTGAACGACTTCATTATCAATTAGAATTTTATACTCATTAATCTTGAAGAAGACTCATAGTACCATGCCTTTTTCAAAATAATGATCCAGGTCCATAAGTGTAAAGAAGCAATAAGATACTAAGTGGGCAAGCTTATTTTCGATTCCAAGGGCAAAAGTGATTCTGGGTAACTCCTCATCCTACATGGATAGGTCCTATTGAAGATAAGGCTATCTGGTTTAGATTTTCTATGAGAAAAATGTCAGATGCAACATAATCAGTTTCAGTGATGTAATAGAGGATAAATAGTTCTTCCTCACTCACAAACTCACTGGTGTCACTTAGACCAAATAATGTATGGGCCAAGATCATCTGGAAATACCTATGTGTTGGGTTATGGATACGATTTTAAAATTTGGTGGATGGATCAGAGTTTCCTTTGTTAATGATATCTTTCCAGAAGGTGTCTAAGGTTTCTTGTGTGTCTAGTTAGGTCTATCTGGAATCCTAAGATTCGACCTAAATCATGGCGGGTTACCCTATACTCTTTCCCAGATAGCCTAAAAGAAATATGACCTCGCTTGAATCCTCGACCTACATTCAGTTTATAAATAAGTGAGCTAAGGAACTCGAGGGTGACTTTTTGGTAGGTGATATTTTTAGCTTCTGCAAACTCATCCCAATATAACTGGCTACACATGTACCTAATGCTAGACTCGATCCCTATGGCTTCCATGCAAGTGGAGTAAGGGTGTCTGGTGGGTAGCATAGGTCTCTTAGATAGGATTGTATAGTAGTTCCTCTAGTCGTCATCCCTGAACTGAATCTCCATGCCATCGAAGTTCTGCATCTTGAAAATTTGGTTAGAATAAGCTATGTAGAACGATGAGACCTGAAATTTAAGAAATCGCACAAGCCAGTTATGTCATAAGAAATAATTCACCATGTTAAAAGAAAATAATAAAAAGGAAAAACCACGGGTTTCCTTCCATGCAGCGCTTCGTTTCATGTCGGGGGCTCAACTAAAGATTTTAATCAGATATATTGTTTCCAAGGCCATTTATCGACCCATCTCTCATATCCTTCACCTTTTCTTTTCTTTACATTGAGGAGTGTTTCATATCTTAGATAATGCGGGGGAGGTCTTGTCTCTATCTTAGGCATTGGATTTTCAGGTTTAATGATATCTCTAGTTCTATGTTTTGCAAATGTTTCCCTTCTATGTGGGGCCTTATACCATTCTGACTGTGAACCTATCTTTGTTTCTAAGGACTTTAGTGGAAAAAGGTTTTTTATCTCTTTCCCATTGAATTCCTTCTTAATTATATAATTTCCTCCGTTAGGTTTTTCTACTGGTTTTTCATTATCTATTATCCTAATATCTTCATTCCTCCCATTGGGGAGTCCTAAAGGTGTCTGTGTAAGTAATGATACTTTTGTCTCCAATTCCTTATTGCTAATTACTAGAGACTCAACTACAATATTTATTTTTCCTAAGGGTTTCCTTGACGTGAAGAATTTGGTTTCTGATAGTTTGTGTTGCCACAAACCTCTGTATCATAGATTCTAGCCTTGAGAGGGTTTGCATGTTAACAAAGTTCTCTACTAATATTTTGAGATTTTATTTATAAGGATATTGGGGTCTCTCGAAACAATAATAATTGTAGGAAAATTTGGTTTATCCATAGAAGTGTGCCTTAGTCTAGATGGTGTAACAACAAAGTTATGATATTTGACGTAATAGGTCACCGTCAACGGCACCAAAAACTTGATAAGGTGTTTTGCAAGTGCGCGAAAAGTATCAGATGATATAAAGAGTGTCGAACCCACAAAAACCTATTAGTCAAGCTATCATTTTATATCGCTACATTGATTATCTAAGGCTAATACAATAAGGATTTGAGTTATGCAAATAAAGTAAATAAAATGATTAAATTAGTATAAAAAAAGCAATGTTGGAATATGGATCTCATCAATTTATTGATACTCTTATTTTCCTTAGTTTGAATTTCTGTGAGATGATATTTTTTGCTTTGAAAAGAACTAATTGAACAAGAACTGTCGCTTTCGCGTATTCAGAACCGGATTTTACTCCCTAAATTATACCATCCACTGTCATGGTGGTGGCGCGTATTGCATTAAAGAAGTAAAACCTATTTTAAGAAATTAGAATCTTAACTTACTTGAAAAATTATTTCGATTGGAAAATAATACTTTAAAAGGTTCCCAGTGGACGAAACTGCAAACCATACCTTATACTTATAAACGCGTCTAAAAATAGGTTTAAAAGTACTTTATTAAAATACTAATCTTCCTAATTAATTAACAAAAATAGCTTTCGTGGTTTTTATCAATTAAAAACTAAAAAAACCTTAATCTTTGGTAGAGGACGGCTTTCGATCTTACCCGGCGTATAAAAGGTTCTACTTTTGTAGTAACCGGAAAAATTAAGTTTAGAAAAGTTGTTATTAAAACCAAAACAGTCCTAATAGAATTTTCTATAAGAACCACTATTTAGTGTACCGTCAAATCGACAATCCTCATATTCCAACAAGGATCAATTTAGCTAGACATGATTATAACGTAAATTAAAGCGACTTATTAGATTATGCGAGTAAAAATAATAAACAAAGTAAAACAAACTTTAAATAGGCAATTAAAATAAAGGTAGATGAAGATCATGTAAATAAATAAAAGAGACGATTAAATAAATAATGTGATAAATAAATCTGCTCCGAAGAGACTTTAATCTGGCACAGGAAGGAAAATGTTGAAAATTGAATGCAGAAGATAAATGACAGAAAGATTAATGCTTCAAAATCAGGGTTGCTTGAAACTCAATTACAGACTCAATCAACGGTGCGACAACCCTCCCGTGTAAAGAGTTAATTGCTTACAAAATCAACAGTATATGGCTTAAGTTTGTAACTAAGCTTGGATACTAAAAAGTGCTACCAAATGAACTATTTATAACAAAAATAAAACACTAAAAGTGGTGTAAAGGTTGTTGAATTCATGTGAGGGAAAATGGGAGAAAAGGGCGGGAATGGGAAGACTTGGCTAGGCCCAATTCAACTGTTGTGCATTTTCACAGTGTGGCGATCGCCACTCCTCCATGGCGAACACCGTGGCTTTAAAATGGTCTTGACTTGGTCTTTTGACCCCAGAAACATGGACCACTCATGGCCACTGTGATCGGTGGATCTGGAACTGACTGTTTAACGCTGGTTCGCGAAATGTCGCGGAAGCAAGAGTCGCCACCGTCTTTTATTTTCTCCAAATGGAAAGGACAAAAGCACAGAAAAATTCCTTATAGAGATTGCTCTCGGTTCGGGAGGTGGGTTATAGAAAGGGAAGGTGTTAGCACCCTTTCTATCCATGGTTATCCATGGGCTCTTAGATACTTGCTCATATGTTTTCAAAATTGTTTGTTTGCTTTTCAATGTGGGTTTAAAAGTTTCTTTTGAAAAATTTCAGATCGACTCATACGTCAGAGTGTTTGAAAAGTTTGCTTTGAAAGCTTTTGAAAATGTGTCAGTGTGAAAAGATTTTGTTTTTGTTTGTTTTGAAGAGAGCAAGTATCCTTGAGAACCTACCTACCCTAAGGAATTCGTCTGTGTAAAAGTCCTTAAAGCAGTGCCATCCCACCATTGAGAGGTAGGTAGCACCACCGTTGGAGGTGTTCGGGTCAATTCGAGGTTCGGGACATGGTGATCACCAGAGCAATGGGAAGACACCTTAGAAGCTACCCTCATGCCAGGTTCCCGGATCATGAGGACTTACTAAGACGTCCTCTACTCGACGACCACCTTTCGAAAGGCAACAGTGAGGCGTACCCTAGGGGTGGTGTGTGCGAATTGTGTGTCATATTCATTGATATTTGTCTTGTCATGTTTGTCGTATTCTACGCTTGATTTTATTATGTCCATTCATTCTTGCATGCATATTAACAGTTATAAGTTTGCGGAAAAATAAATCTAAGGCTATTACAAAGGCGCGGGTCCACATCGCCAAAATTAAACCGGACCCGATTTAGCGGAAAAATAAATAATGCGAAGAAATAAAGTGCGAAAAGTAAATTACATGGCTTAGGGACAATTACGTAATTATATAAACGATAAAAAGTAAATACGCGAAATAAATAATTAAAACGAAACTAGGGCGTTGGACCCTTTTTGCAAATAATTAAAAGTTAATGAGAATTAAAAATTAAATGATTAAATGTTTTTTTTTGGTATTTTGTGTTTTTTAGATTTAATGAGAAAAAAGGAGAATTAATTAAAATTAAATTAAACGGCAAACCCTAATTCTAATATTTTTATTTATTATGAAAGGATTAAATTATAACCTAAATTAAACTCTAAATTAATTTGTACAATTTTTAATTTATGAAAATAAAATAATAAATAAATAATGTTGTTATTCTGAAAAAAAAAGGAAATTAAAAAAAGAAAATCAAAAGTTATTTAAACCTAAATTCTATTTTTCATAAAAAGATTAAGGCTATAACCTAATTAACTAAACAATTTATTCTAATTTATTCATGGCAATAATAAAATAAAAATTGTATTTTTTTGTCTTTTCTGTACTTTTTTAATGTTTTTATATTTTGTAGAAAAAATAAATTAATTAATTAAAGCAACAAAAATAATATAATACAATAATTAAAACAACAAAAAGAAAAGAAAATCAAACCAGGGTGGGGTGTTGCCCCAGATTGAGAGGTGTAGGCCTGGGAATTGTGGCCCAATTGACTTTGCCATATGCTGACTTTTTGGATTGTGTGCAACGCATTGACTGGTGCTTAGTGTACTCCTTTGATCATGGCCCTTGATTTGCTCCCCAGGACACATGGCTGGTGGATTCTTGAGGATGCATAGCATGGATCGTTACTAGCGCTGCATAGAACTTTAGTTTGAAAAATAATATGGCAAATATGCAAGACCTGGGACTTGAACCCAGGTCTTTGGGGTTACAAACATAGCGTGTTACCACTGAGCCATCACGTTCACATTTAATATATAATATAACACAATTAATATAAAAAGAATATGTTAATGCTGTTGGAAATTCGCGCGCAATTCAAAAATAGCCTATCACGTGGTGACAACGAGGTTGTCTTCTTCCTTTTGTCTGAAACACACACGTATGGCCACGGTTTTCAGGCGTGGTCTTAGGCAAGCAACGAAAAAATAGCGAATAGCTCGTTTCTCATCATAAATTGGGCGCGATGGCATGGATCTCTTCGTCTCTAAGCCCTGAATTCAACCATGGTATCCAGAAGTCCTAATTTTTCTTGTATTGGGAAACCCCCTTTTTGAATTCCTGAAACCCTAAAGACCATTCATGGCAGATTCACGTATATTGCTCAAAAACAAAATTAGTTAGTATGGTTAGCTTTAGAACATCATGAGAAACATGAATATACAAACAAAAATGCAAAAAGATGTCTAAATCATGCTATGCGATTTCAACATTTTCCTGGTTCAGTTTGACTTTGTGATACCGTTTCAAGGCGTTTGACTTGTCGTTTGTGATTGAGAAACGTTTAGAATTGTCCAAGGAAGCTATTGCAATTGGTTTGGTGCCTTGAATCGCCCTATAACCTTGATTTCAGAATTCAACTTTTTGAGAATTTTTTGCAAGTTTGTAATGAGGTTCTGAGCGCAGCTTTCAGTCTTGTAGCATTAGGGTTCTCATCTAGTACTTGTATGGAATGGTTTAGGTTAAAAACTTTGCACAAAATCCATGGCCATAATGATTTCACATATTTGATTCTTGAAAATCTTTTTCAATCTTTTTTCATGTTGTTTTTGTTCAATCATGATCCAATCACACCAAAACTTGCCTATTTAAGACTTACACGAAATATTGAGCTTATAATGTGCATGAAAAGATTTTTTTAGGTTAGTTTGATATTTTTCATATATTAAAATCATTTAAATGAATATAAATTAATATTAATTCAAATAAATAATTAAAAAAATATGAGAATACTTCCCTTTGGGCCTAGTGGTCGTGCATAGGCTTGGCATGAAGAAATTTGGAAGGAAAATAGGCCCATTTGCATTTTTAAGCCTTTTGCATCAATGTTGACTTTCAAAAATTTCCAAAAATTTCCCAACTTCCACAAGGCATAACTTGGTCAATTTTTAAGCTTTTCACATGTTCTTGGACATTTTGGAAAGGTCTTTGAGTCCTTTAACCAATGCCTTTGGTCCCATGTCATTTTGATTTACCAATCTCAAGTTATGGCCTTTGACTTAAAGTCACTTTTTGTTGACTTTTGAAAATGACCTATAATGTTGAAATTGATAACTTTTTGTGAGAGCATTTCTTGGACTTGGAACATGAAGATGAATTGTAGGAAATGTCTTTCTCTTCAAAATGAGCTTTGGATGGAATTTTTCTGATAATCCATGTGAAAGTTATGCCCTGGTCAATTTCAGTTGACTTTTTTCAGCTGTCCAAATATAGCAACTTTTGCAACTTTGATGATTTCTAAGCCAAATCTTGAAAATCATGATCAAGCATTGATCAAATGATGTTTGTGGCTTCAAAATGATATGTTGACCAAAAATTTGAACTTTTGACTGCCAAATGACCATTTTGCCCCTACAGTTGACTGTAGTGCAATTTAGGGTTTTGACTGTGCAATTTTGAGCTGAATGCCTTGAAACTTGACATGGGGATGCTTGACCATCTTTGTGATCATATGAGACTTGATTGGGCCTTTGAAAAGTTCATTTCCTTGACCAGAACTCAAACCCTAGTTTTGACTGTATAGAAGACAGTTGAGCTGCACAACCCTTGGGGCATTTTGTGACCTTGACTTTGACAATTCTTGATGAATATGGGAGGGCAAATTTTGGGGTACAACAGTTGCCCCTGTTCAATCTTCTTAGACCTGAGGATGCAGATTGGCTGACGTGCCTTTCGTAATCCGAGGGTAGAAGATGATTGGACACTAGAGTGCCCAGAAATTTGCGCTCACATAGTAGCAATGATGACGAGGGAATGGGCTTATAGATGCCATTTGGATGTTGATTGCGTAGGAGATTCCTTAGCGAGAACCTGCATACCTGCAAAACAGAAAAATGAGTACCTGACACGTCGCAGGAGCTGATTTTAGATGCTTGATATAGATGTGTCCTGACTGATTACAGGAGCTGGGTCTGGAGCTTCAAACGCTGATGAATGAACCAGGGATGGTTACTGCCTTAGCATGAAGGGTAAGAGAATCCTGAATGATTTCAACCTCAACAACGCTCGTTGAGAAAATCTTGGTGAGAATTACCATCTTCGTAGTGTCAGGAAGAGAACCAAAGGACATTACAATCTCAAAGGGAGTTACCTCACTCACGTTGGAGAGGGAACTATAGGAAATTATAATCTGAAAGGAGATATCACCTCATGCTCATGTCGGAGAGGGAAACATCTGAAGAAGGAATTACCACCTCACACGCCGTTGGAGAGGGGACCATAAGAGAATATCACCTCACGCTCATGCCGGAGAGGAAAACATCTGAAAAAGGAATTACCACCTCACGCGCCGTTGGAGAGGGGACCATAAGAGAATATCACCTCACGCTCATGCCGGAGAGGAGAACATCTGAAGAAGGAATTACCACCTCACACGCCGTTGGAGAGGGGACCATAAGAGAATATCACCTCACGCTCATGCCGGAGAGGAGAACATCTGAAGAAGGAATTACCACCTCACACGCCGTTGGAGAGGGGACCATAAGAGAATATCACCTCACGCTCATGCCGGAGAGGGGAACATCTGAAAAAGGAATTACCACCTCACACGCCGTTGGAGAGGGGACCATAAGAGAATATCACCTCACGCTCATGCCGGAGAGGAGAACATCTGAAGAAGGAATTACCACCTCACACGCCGTTGGAGAGGGGACCATAAGAGAATATCACCTCACGCTCATGCCGGAGAGGAAAACATCTGAAAAAGGAATTACCGCCTCACACGCCGTTGGAGAGGGGACCATAAGAGAATATCACCTCACGCTCATGCCGGAGAGGGAAACATCTGAAGAAGGAATTACCACCTCACACGCCGCTGGAGAGGGGACCAAGAGAACTTCTACTGAGTCTTTATCAGAAAAATCTGTTTGGAGTCGATTTAACTGGACTAGAGACATCCTTGAAATATGTTTGGGAATTTCAACTGCACCCTTCCTGAAAGGTAGAGGTTAGTTATATGCGATGCATGATATGGATCAAGCAAACATGGATACGATTTATATGATATGATGTGTACATGCATGCTATAATGATGTATGTGATGATTCATGTATGTTTTCGTCTAGGAAAATAAATCCTTGACGGGTGTCGGGAAGTCATATCCTGGGCTGATGTTGAGGAAGGGATTTTGCTTCCGCTGTGGATGATTGTTGCAAGAATACCGGTAGGAGAAGATAACTCCGTTGCGGAATAAACTTGGCAAATGAAATAATTCTGCGGGAGAAAAGATATTCTAGCGATCATGCTGGGGAGTGCTACTCTGTGGGGATAGCGATGCTTTGCTGAATTGATGAAGATAACTCTGCTGGGGATACCGTTGATGATTTATGCTGGGGATACCCTTGTTGTGCTGGAAGTGTTGATAGACTTCGCTGGGGGTAGGAAGATACTTTGCCGAGGACGCCCTTTCCATGGCTTTTGGCTGAGGATAACCCAGTTATATCCTGTTACGGAAATAACTCTTTAAGTCAAGCCGGGACGACGCGTTCGTGCTCTGCGAGAGATAAGCTTCCAGAATCTACTGGGGATAAGCTTACTGCTTGGGGAGATATGAATTCCAACTTTCTTGGGGAAACTGGGTTGGACTCTCCTGGGGGAAGTTTTAGACTGCGGGGAAGTGATTCCTTTGAATATTGAGATACCGCCGGGGAACAATCTTTAGACCAAGACTGCCGGGGGTGCTTGTTAAGAATGCGTGCTGCTGGGGAGGTATTGAGATCTACGGGAGGATACTCAATTTCCTTGATATTTGATGACTTTGCTTGGAGAAGAATGTATTGACTTGTTGAACCACTCTCTGGGGAATTAAGATACACTTGGCTGTCTTCTTTAGCTGAACCTACCTTGGTACCTTGGAGGATAGAACAATTAAACTGCTCAGACAACTCTTTATTGCCCCTGTTTCTAATGTCACCTGCAATGAATTCCTTTGTTTCGTATGCAAATATTTATGAGTTAGCAAATTACTGTCAATGCATACATCACAAATTGAACCTTGGACGTTCTTCGCAAGACAAAACAGGAAAAGAAAAACACTGGGCACATTTAACTGAAGATATATTTTTATTCATTTTTGAATGGCCTGAAAATAGGCGTTTTGTGTACAAGAGGCTGACGTCCTAGTAAGAGGTACGTCGCCGATCAAAAGAGTTTATACAAGTTCTGTACAAATGAAAATAAAACAGCTGTGTGAAAGATGAATGATCCACTGGTTTTCAACTCTGCTATTGCCTTTATAACTCCGAGCGTCTCATCACTTGATGACCTTGGTTGAAGGTGAAGCTGACTGATCGATGCCGTCGGATGTAGATACCGGATTCTGGATGCAAAGTGATCAATGAGACATAGTTTTACGCTTTTATCCCTAACTTTTGCCTGGACCGCCCTTTCGGGTTTTCAGTCCACCGGGATACCCTTTTTTGCCCAAGCCGCCTTTTCAGGTTTTCGACTTGCCGGGTGTACAGATTTTCATTTTCATCCCTACATTTTGCCCGAACCCTTTTGGTTCGACGGGAAGCCCTAATTTTTGCCTAGGCATGTCAGCCTAGCGGGTCTTTTTCATGCGTAGTATTTTTTAACTATGTCTGCATTGGCGGGGTGAGGAAGGTCGTCACCGTCCATGTTGGTTAAGATCATTGCTCCTCCTGAGAACACATGCTTAACTACAAATGGCCCTTCGTATGTGGGGGTCCACTTGCCCCTTGGATCACTCTGAGGAAGGATGATTCTCTTGATAACCAGATCCCCAACTTGATATTCCTGTGGTCTGACCTTTTTGTTAAATGCCCTGATCATCCGTTTCTGATACGTCTGACCATGGCAGATAGCAGCAAGTCTCTTCTCGTCAATGAGGTTGAGTTGGTCAAGTCGTGTCTGAATCCAGTCATCTTCGTTCAGATTTGCATCCTTCATTATCCGGAGAGAGGGAATTTGCACTTCGATCGGCAAGACTGCCTCCATGCCATAAACCAGAGAGAAAGGAGTTGCCCCGGTTGATGTCCTAGCTGAGGTACGGTACCCATGCAGAGCGAACGGTAACATCTCGTGCCAATCTTTGTAAGTTACTGTCATCTTTTGCACGATCTTCTTGATGTTCTTATTTGCTGCTTCTACAGCCCCATTCATCTTCGGTCTGTAAGGAGAAGAATTGTGGTGCTGTATCTTAAACTGTTCGCAGAGCTCAGCGATCATCTTATTGTTCAGATTGGTACCGTTGTCTGTAATAATCCGCTCAGGGACGCCGTATCGACAGATCAGGTTGTGTCGAATAAACCGTGCCACAACAGTCTTGGTCACTGTAGCATAGGATGCTGCCTCGACCCACTTTGTAAAATAGTCAATCGCTACCAGGATGAAGCGATGTCCATTGGATGCTGTAGGTTTAATCTCGCCGATCATATCTATGCCCCACATCGCAAACGGCCAAGGCGCAGTCAGAACATTCAGGGGAACTGGAGGAACATGCACCTTATCTGCATAGATCTGGCACTTGTGGCATGTCCTGGAGTGTTGGTAGCAATCAGCTTCCATTGTGGACCAGTAATATCCTGCCCGTAGGATCTTTTTAGCCATAGTATGTCCACTGGAATGCGTACCAAAGGTCCCTTCATGTAGCTCTTCCATGATTCTTTCTGCTTCAATCTTGTCCACACAACGCAGTAAGGTTGAATCATGATTCCTCTTGTACAAGATGCCGTTGCTTAGGAAGAATTTGGCTGCAAACCTCCTCAGGAATTTCTTATCGTTGACAGAGGCACCTTCAGGGTATTCCTGAGCTTCCAGATATCTCTTCACTTCGTGGTACCAAGGCTTCTCAGTTACCAATTCAGCTTCGAGATCACAACAGTATGCCGGTTCGTCCAGTTTCCAGATGATGATCCGGGGAGCTTCGTTATCCCATTTAACCTTGAACATTGAAGACATTGTAGCTAACGCGTCCGCTAACTGATTTTCTTCTCTTGGAAAGTGCTCAAAGGTTATCTCTGTGAAGTGGGGAATCATGGTCAACACACATTCTCTGTAAGGAATCAAGTTTGGATGTTTCGTATCCCACTCTCCTTTGATCTGATTGATCACAAGAGCGGAATCTCCGAAAACACTTAGAAATTTGATCCTTAGGTCGATCGCAGCTTGAAGACCCATGATGCACGCCTCATACTCCGCCATGTTGTTGGTACAGTTGAAACACAGCCGGGCAGTGAGTGGAGTATGAGTACCTTGTGGAGATATGATAATGGCGCCGATACCATTTCCTAAAGCATTGGAAGCTCCGTCAAAGTGCATAGACCATCGGGATCCTGGTTCAGGTCCTTCATCCGGTCCAGGTACTTCGCAATCAGTTACTATCATGATGCTTTCATCCGGAAACTCGAAGTTCATTGATTGGTAGTCATCTACAGCTTGATGAGCTAAGTGGTCTGCCAATACACTTCCCTTGATGGCTTTCTGGGTTGTATACTGAATGTCGTATTCCGTCAAGATCATTTGCCATCTTGCAATTCTCCCAGACAGAGCAGGCTTTTCAAATATATACTTTATCGGATCCATCTTTGAGATCAACAAAGTAGTGTGAGTCAGCATATACTGTCTCAGCCGGCGAGCAGCCCATACCAAAGCGCAGCAAGTTTTCTCAAGCAGTGAGTATCGGGTCTCACAGTCGGTAAACTTTTTGCTAAGGTAATAAATGGCATGCTCTTTTCGGCCAGACTCGTCATGCTGCCCCAGCACACACCCCATTGAGTTGTCTAGCACTGTCAGATATAGGATCAGAGGTCTCCCTTCAACCGGTGGCATGAGGATGGGTGGTTCTTGGAGGTACTCTTTGATTTTGTCGAAAGCAGCCTGACATTCATCGTTCCAACGTACTACCTGATCTTTCTTCAGCAGCTTGAAGATTGGCTCACAGGTAGCAGTCAAATGAGATATGAATCGAGCGATGTAATTCAGGCGTCCTAAAAAGCCTCTGACTTCCTTCTCTGTCTTAGGAACTGGCATCTCTTGAATAGCTTTGACCTTAGCAGGGTCCACTTGAATACCTTTATCACTGACCACGAAGCCTAGCAACTTCCCAGATCTTACCCCGAAGGTGCACTTGTTAGGGTTCAATCTTAGCTTGTACAGTTTCAACCGGTCGAACAACTTCTGCAGATGATCTAGGTGCTCTTCCTCGGTCTGGGACCTAGCGATCATGTCGTCCACATACACTTCGATCTCATGATGGATCATGTCATGAAATAAGGCAACCATGGCACGCTGGTAGGTTGCCCCAGCATTTTTTAACCCGAACGGCATGACCTTGTAACAGAAGGTGCCCCATTGAGTAATAAATGTAGTCTTTTCCATGTCTTCAGGTGCCATCTTGATCTGATTGTAGCCTGAAAAGCCATCCATGAAAGAGAATACTTTATGTTGGGCTGTATTATCAACGAGGACATCAATGTGGGGTAAGGGGAAGTCATCCTTGGGGCTGGCCCTGTTCAGATCCCTGTAATCAACACACATTCTGACCTTGCCGTCCTTTTTAGGTACTGGCACCACATTAGCAACCCACTGAGGGTAAGAAGTCACTGCAAGGAACCCGGCATCGAACTGTTTCATGACCTCGGCTTTAATCTTCTCGGACATCTCTGGACGCATCCGACGAACCTTTTGTTTAACTGGAGGGCAGTCTTCTCTAGTCGGCAAATGATGGACAACAATATCGGTATCCAACCCTGGCATGTCTTCGTAGGACCAGGCAAAGATCTCCATATAGTCATGTAACATCTTGGTTAACCGTTGCTTCACGCTGAGCTTTAGGTTAGCACCAATCTTTACCTCTTTTCTGTCTGCCTCAGTACCCAGGTTTATAGTTTCCACTGGCTCTTCATGGGGTTGAATTGCCCTCTCTTCCTGAAGCAACAGTCTAGCAAGCTCGCCAGGCACTTCGCAATCATCTTCACCTTCGTCTTCGGCTAAGTTGATCGGATTTTCGAAGTCATAATTGGCATTAGCAGAACTGTTATCAGTGAGATCCAGAGTGGATTGGAACCTGTATGAGTGAGTGTGTGTGTAAATACAGCTGTTTTGAAAATTATGTAAAGGAAAAGGAAAGATAGAAAAGGAACACAATATTTGCAATGCGAAAATAGTCCAAGATTTTCATTCATGATGTATAAAATGACAGTTCATATGCCCTCACAAATAGAACCACGGTGTCTCGGGTAAGACACCGGGCCATAGAGTTTATCATAGTTTATTACAAAATGAAACAAAGAAATTTATTACTTAGTAACCAAAGAAACATGGAGGTTGTCCTTTGCGCTCCAATTGTTGGGTCCACCATCAGTTGCCGGGTAAATCCAGCTATCGAACTCAGCTTCATCAACTTCCTCTTCATCAACAATGGCATTAACTCCATGAGCAGGCAGGGGAGCTGTCACCACATTAGGTTTGTCAGATGCCTCAAACTGTACCTCCTTAGCATCAATGAGGTCCTGCAGCTTGTTCCTTAGTGCCCAACAGTCATCAGTGGCATGCCCCGGGCTATCTGAATGGTAAGCACAACGGGCATTCGGGTTGTACTTAGGAGAAGTAGTGTTTGAGAACTTTGGCGCCTCCTTGACAGTCACCAAATTGGTGGATAGTAACTGTGGCAGGATTTGCGATAGGGTCATGCTTAACCGGGTAAACTCTCTCTGAGGTCTATCAGCCCTTTGGGGATTGTTTGGCCGGGGAGCGGCAGCAGGCGTAGCAATCATGACCGCACTGACAGATTGGCGGCGATCAGGTCTTTCTGATTTCCTAGAGCCATACACGGCACTAGACTCCTTCTTAAACGGTTTCTTGTCCGACCCAGATGACGATGCAGCCTTTGCAATCTTCCCCGATTTCAGCCCAGCTTCGATTCTCTCTCCAGTTAAGATCAAATCAGTGAAACCAGCAGAAGAATTCCCAATGAGATGGTTGAAGAACGGCCCAGATAGGGTCCCCAAGAACATGTCCACTAACTCTCGATCAGTCAAAGGTGGCTGCACCCTGCCAGCCAGATCTCTCCACTTCTGCGCGTACTCTTTAAAACCTTCGCTTACGCCCAACGACATACCCTGGAGTTGGGTACGTGTGGGGGCAAGGTCGGCATTATACTGATACTGCTTGTAGAAAGCAGTAGCCAGCTCCTCCCAGTTACGAACTTTGGTCCCATCCAGCTGATAGAACCATTCGAGATGAGTCCCTGAAAGACTCTCCTGGAAGAAGTGGATCCATAGATTCTTGTCCGCAGAGTACGGCTGAATCTTTCGGACATAGGACCTCAAATGCAGCTTGGGACAGGATGCCCCGTCATACTTGGAAAAGGTTGGAGCTTTGAACTTGTGCGGGATAATTATACCAGTCGACAAACCCAGATCTCCGAAATCCAACCCAGGTGTCTGTTGCACCTCCATAGCCTTCAACCTGTCCTCCAGTTGTTTGTACTTGTTGTCTTCAGGAGGGTACTGCTCTTCATCAAAATCCGTCTCGTTGTCGGAGACCACTGGAGTAGGAACCCTTGCTTCTGCCTGAGAAGGACTCTTGCCAACAGAAGAACCAGCCTCTTCCTGATGCAGAGTATTACCCAACCTTCGGCCCGAGTTGAACAGAACAGTTCTTCTCTTCTTCTTCTTTTTTAGGAGCATAGTCTTCAATTCTTCTTGGCCTTTAGCTAGACCCATGATCATTTCTTGAAACTGCGCATTCTGCGCCTGGAGAGCCTTGATTGAAGTCTCAGTTGATTCAGATCCGGGATTCATGATGCTGAAATAAACAGCGAAGAACTGTAAGCAACCTGAAAAGGGGAAAAACCTGCTATGCACATGATGTATGAAATGCGTATGCAATGCATTCAAGGGTTCGAAAGTTCAAATTCGTTGTAGACAAGAAAAGAACACACGTTATCATTAATGAAATCACTGTTTAATACATCAAGGCCTCATGGGCAAAAAGAAATACAAAAGTCAAGTCAATCCCAGAATACACTGCGCATCCTCTTCGGAGCTATGTAGGTGTTGAGATTCCTCTCCTCATGCAACAGACGGGTGAGCTCCAAGACTTTCTTTTCACTGGCATGCAGACTAGTCTCAAGAGAACTCCTTTCTTCCTTAAGCTGGATCCAGCTCTTCTGCATCTCTTCCCAGGATGTGGGCATATCAGGGTGCTGAATAACATGAGACACTTCCCCTTCCAAGACTGGTTCTTTGATAACTGGAAGCATGTGAGGATAAGGCATAATTAACTTCTGAGAGCGAGCGCGTACCCACTTGAGATAAGGTTCCAAAGGGATGGAGTTCCTATGCCCCAGTGTCTTGCTGTCTATCCTACTAGGCATCCTCCAGGCTCTGATAAATCTCTGACGAAGTCCTTGAGTATCATTGTCGAAGTCAAAAACTATGTCAGGAATTAACATGTCATGAGGACCGTCCCTCCGAGCATAACCAAACTGTCTCCAAGCCAGGCATGGGCTATAAGTAATACCTCCTCTGATTCCAAGTAAAGGAACATTAGGGTACTCCCCACAACGATCAATGATAGTGACATCTCCTCTGGATCTAGGACACCAATGTATATCTGCATGTGTAAGCGTCATCAACCGTTGTGACCATCTCAAACCCCGCTCATTCTTCAGGACTGATTGGGGAAGGTGCAAAATAAACCACCTTCCCAGGAGAGGAATGCAACACAAAAGGACACCTCTTTTTCTCATGGTTCGAGTGTAACATGAGTGAAGGATGTCCCCGAGCAATGTAGGTATAGGGTTCCTGGACATAAAGATCTGAACGGCATTGATATCAATGAGCTGATCTGGATTAGGGAACAACACCAAACCATAAACAAGGAGGGCTACCACTTCTTCAAAAGCTTGCAAGTCAAGAGAGTTCCAACATTCAAGGGCTTTCTCAAACAGAAACCTGGCTAAGAACCCTTTGACACCACTTCTAACTTCCCAATGTCCTTTGAGGTCAGATGACTGTAGGTGCAAGGCTTTAGCAATCTCTTCGAGCTTAGGTTCCTTTTCTGTACCGTTGAAAGGTAGCTGATCAAGGATAGGGATCTTCAGGAGCCGGGAGAACTCCTCCAATGTAGGTACCAACTGATAGTCCAAGAAGGTAAAACAGTGATGCAGGGGATCAAAGAACTGGAACAAGACCTTTATCATATCTTCCTCAATGTTGGTGTTGACCAAGCTGATGAGGCTTCCATGCCTGTCACTGAATGAAGAGTTCTCGGGAATCTTGGATATAAGCTCCTTAAGCTGAGGAGGGATCCTTACAAGATTGACCTGAATTGTCTTCCTACGAGCAGTTTCCATGTCCTACAAAACAAGAACAAAGATGAAAATTCGAACCCCTGAAATGGTTAGTCAATGCATATGATGCTGGATGATGTCATGATGCTATGATTAAACACACCACAGATATTTACAAAGACAAACATGTAAGGCACACAAGGCACACAAGACAAGCCCTTAAGGTTTAAGGCCAGCATGGGGTCTGGGTAGTACCCTCTTGAGTTGGTGGGTTCAACCTGTCCTAATCAAAGTAACCGGGTTCTAAGGTTCCCAATATCACGGGATTGCTTTCATTGTTCATCGTTTCGATTTAGCCACTGAACTGGCGACCGAAATATTCCAGGAAAGCAACCCTCAATTGAGCGTAGTATCGAGTATCAACCAACCTCGGACTGCACCAAAGTCAGTTATCTCACTACCCTAAAGAGGCCAAGATAGTTCAATTAAGGTTCCTAAGGTCTGTTGATGCTTCACGACACCACGCGGAGGCCCCGTACTCTCCTTGACTGAACTCAAGGGTTACCGGTACACACCAAAGTGCCACATCAACGTAGCAGACTGTTTCAACCGTGTCGGTATACCCCGCACAGTTCCCTCACAGCCTTGTTGCTACTTTCTAAGAAAGGTATCCCCCGATCCGGGTTTAGGATCTATAGAACTCCCAAGCAACCCACAATTTTAAAGCACACAAGGAAAACAATTGAAAACATAGTTATAAGCTAGCCCTAAGGTACACCTCACTTTATAAAGGGTCCCCAGCAGAGTCGCCAGTTCTGTGATCGGTGGATCTGGAACTGACTGTTTAACGCTGGTTCGCGAAATGTCGCGGAAGCAAGAGTCGCCACCGTCTTTTATTTTCTCCAAATGGAAAGGACAAAAGCACAGAAAAATTCCTTATAGAGATTGCTCTCGGTTCGGGAGGTGGGTTATAGAAAGGGAAGGTGTTAGCACCCTTTCTATCCATGGTTATCCATGGGCTCTTAGATACTTGCTCATATGTTTTCAAAATTGTTTGTTTGCTTTTCAATGTGGGTTTAAAAGTTTCTTTTGAAAAATTTCAGATCGACTCATACGTCAGAGTGTTTGAAAAGTTTGCTTTGAAAGCTTTTGAAAATGTGTCAGTGTGAAAAGATTTTGTTTTTGTTTGTTTTGAAGAGAGCAAGTATCCTTGAGAACCTACCTACCCTAAGGAATTCGTCTGTGTAAAAGTCCTTAAAGCAGTGCCATCCCACCATTGAGAGGTAGGTAGCACCACCGTTGGAGGTGTTCGGGTCAATTCGAGGTTCGGGACATGGTGATCACCAGAGCAATGGGAAGACACCTTAGAAGCTACCCTCATGCCAGGTTCCCGGATCATGAGGACTTACTAAGACGTCCTCTACTCGACGACCACCTTTCGAAAGGCAACAGTGAGGCGTACCCTAGGGGTGGTGTGTGCGAATTGTGTGTCATATTCATTGATATTTGTCTTGTCATGTTTGTCGTATTCTACGCTTGATTTTATTATGTCCATTCATTCTTGCATGCATATTAACAGTTATAAGTTTGCGGAAAAATAAATCTAAGGCTATTACAAAGGCGCGGGTCCACATCGCCAAAATTAAACCGGACCCGATTTAGCGGAAAAATAAATAATGCGAAGAAATAAAGTGCGAAAAGTAAATTACATGGCTTAGGGACAATTACGTAATTATATAAACGATAAAAAGTAAATACGCGAAATAAATAATTAAAACGAAACTAGGGCGTTGGACCCTTTTTGCAAATAATTAAAAGTTAATGAGAATTAAAAATTAAATGATTAAATGTTTTTTTTTGGTATTTTGTGTTTTTTAGATTTAATGAGAAAAAAGGAGAATTAATTAAAATTAAATTAAACGGCAAACCCTAATTCTAATATTTTTATTTATTATGAAAGGATTAAATTATAACCTAAATTAAACTCTAAATTAATTTGTACAATTTTTAATTTATGAAAATAAAATAATAAATAAATAATGTTGTTATTCTGAAAAAAAAAGGAAATTAAAAAAAGAAAATCAAAAGTTATTTAAACCTAAATTCTATTTTTCATAAAAAGATTAAGGCTATAACCTAATTAACTAAACAATTTATTCTAATTTATTCATGGCAATAATAAAATAAAAATTGTATTTTTTTGTCTTTTCTGTACTTTTTTAATGTTTTTATATTTTGTAGAAAAAATAAATTAATTAATTAAAGCAACAAAAATAATATAATACAATAATTAAAACAACAAAAAGAAAAGAAAATCAAACCAGGGTGGGGTGTTGCCCCAGATTGAGAGGTGTAGGCCTGGGAATTGTGGCCCAATTGACTTTGCCATATGCTGACTTTTTGGATTGTGTGCAACGCATTGACTGGTGCTTAGTGTACTCCTTTGATCATGGCCCTTGATTTGCTCCCCAGGACACATGGCTGGTGGATTCTTGAGGATGCATAGCATGGATCGTTACTAGCGCTGCATAGAACTTTAGTTTGAAAAATAATATGGCAAATATGCAAGACCTGGGACTTGAACCCAGGTCTTTGGGGTTACAAACATAGCGTGTTACCACTGAGCCATCACGTTCACATTTAATATATAATATAACACAATTAATATAAAAAGAATATGTTAATGCTGTTGGAAATTCGCGCGCAATTCAAAAATAGCCTATCACGTGGTGACAACGAGGTTGTCTTCTTCCTTTTGTCTGAAACACACACGTATGGCCACGGTTTTCAGGCGTGGTCTTAGGCAAGCAACGAAAAAATAGCGAATAGCTCGTTTCTCATCATAAATTGGGCGCGATGGCATGGATCTCTTCGTCTCTAAGCCCTGAATTCAACCATGGTATCCAGAAGTCCTAATTTTTCTTGTATTGGGAAACCCCCTTTTTGAATTCCTGAAACCCTAAAGACCATTCATGGCAGATTCACGTATATTGCTCAAAAACAAAATTAGTTAGTATGGTTAGCTTTAGAACATCATGAGAAACATGAATATACAAACAAAAATGCAAAAAGATGTCTAAATCATGCTATGCGATTTCAACATTTTCCTGGTTCAGTTTGACTTTGTGATACCGTTTCAAGGCGTTTGACTTGTCGTTTGTGATTGAGAAACGTTTAGAATTGTCCAAGGAAGCTATTGCAATTGGTTTGGTGCCTTGAATCGCCCTATAACCTTGATTTCAGAATTCAACTTTTTGAGAATTTTTTGCAAGTTTGTAATGAGGTTCTGAGCGCAGCTTTCAGTCTTGTAGCATTAGGGTTCTCATCTAGTACTTGTATGGAATGGTTTAGGTTAAAAACTTTGCACAAAATCCATGGCCATAATGATTTCACATATTTGATTCTTGAAAATCTTTTTCAATCTTTTTTCATGTTGTTTTTGTTCAATCATGATCCAATCACACCAAAACTTGCCTATTTAAGACTTACACGAAATATTGAGCTTATAATGTGCATGAAAAGATTTTTTTAGGTTAGTTTGATATTTTTCATATATTAAAATCATTTAAATGAATATAAATTAATATTAATTCAAATAAATAATTAAAAAATATGAGAATACTTCCCTTTGGGCCTAGTGGTCGTGCATAGGCTTGGCATGAAGAAATTTGGAAGGAAAATAGGCCCATTTGCATTTTTAAGCCTTTTGCATCAATGTTGACTTTCAAAAATTTCCAAAAATGTCCCAACTTCCACAAGGCATAACTTTGTCAATTTTTAAGCTTTTCACATGTTCTTGGACATTTTGGAAAGGTCTTTGAGTCCTTTAACCAATGCCTTTGGTCCCATGTCATTTTGATTTACCAATCTCAAGTTATGGCCTTTGACTTAAAGTCACTTTTTGTTGACTTTTGAAAATGACCTATAATGTTGAAATTGATAACTTTTTGTGAGAGCATTTCTTGGACTTGGAACATGAAGATGAATTGTAGGAAATGTCTTTCTCTTCAAAATGAGCTTTGGATGGAATTTTTCTGATAATCCATGTGAAAGTTATGCCCTGGTCAATTTCAGTTGACTTTTTTCAGCTGTCCAAATATAGCAACTTTTGCAACTTTGATGATTTCTAAGCCAAATCTTGAAAATCATGATCAAGCATTGATCAAATGATGTTTGTGGCTTCAAAATGATATGTTGACCAAAAATTTGAACTTTTGACTGCCAAATGACCATTTTGCCCCTACAGTTGACTGTAGTGCAATTTAGGGTTTTGACTGTGCAATTTTGAGCTGAATGCCTTGAAACTTGACATGGGGATGCTTGACCATCTTTGTGATCATATGAGACTTGATTGGGCCTTTGAAAAGTTCATTTCCTTGACCAGAACTCAAACCCTAGTTTTGACTGTATAGAAGACAGTTGAGCTGCACAACCCTTGGGGCATTTTGTGACCTTGACTTTGACAATTCTTGATGAATATGGGAGGGAAAATTTTGGGGTACAACAGCCACCTACATGGTGAAGGCCATGGTGGTCGCCACGAGTGCAGAATGCTCCATTTTCTTCTGTTTTTTGTTTGATTTGCTTCGTTTTTTCGCATATGACTATGAATTATAAAAATACCTGAAACAAACACAAATTCCAGCATAAAGAGGAAATGTTACCCAAAATGACACTATAACATGCATAAATCGAGTCGAATACATGGTGTAATTATGTGTTAACTACCATCTCTCCTAGTTCTGCTGAGAAAGGACTTCCTTTGTGCTTTGTATTTGTTGATGACAAAGTAGAGGTTCTGAATCCGTCAAAACTAAATATTGTAGAATCAAAAGTTTTGGAGAAATCAAAACTACAAATCTCAAAGTCTTAGGTTCTTGAGAAACCAGAACCAATGATTCTAAAGTCCAATATTTTGAAGGGTTCAGAATCAAAGGCTGAGAGCTATTCAAGACCTAAAATTTTTAAACCAAAAGTATTAAATAATATCAAGCCTCACTTCCCAAAGGATAAGGTACAAGGTCAAAAGAGGCCTTTCAGAACTAACCCTAAATGACCCTTCAAATTTTAGGTACCTAAAATTGAAATTTGGTTTGCTATAGATATGCTTAAAGGGAGGAGTGTCGTAACCGACAAAAAATAAGAGAGTCATCACCATTACTTTTTGTCCTAAGGAAGGGAAAGAATGGGTAACCCTAATTGTTTAGAGATTCTAGATTCATGAGTTAGTTAGACGAAGGTAATATGTTTGTCACCCTTCATCTCCCTTGTTCTCAGGGGCTCCACTTTTAAGTTTCGGGGTAAATCGAGAATTTCTATTTAAAAGTTATTGTTTCCATGAGTTTGAGAAATTGTTTAATCTTTTTATTTACGGGACTCACTTTGGTTTTAACCGCGTGCTTACATATCCTATTATGAAGAATCAGAGTCCAATTTTGTAGTTCAAAGTGTTTGGTTGGTGTTTTTTATAGGACCGTGTTAAGTTGCTTTCGAATGATTTTGAACTTGTATGAGTTTGAAAATTGAGTGATGGTACGCAAAGTTTTGTATTCGTTTTGAAAGTAACTTGACAATCATTTATTGGAAACATATTAGATTTAATTACGTTAATAAAAAATATTTTATTGGTTAGCTATTTTAATTAAGTGTTGATTTATTGAAGAAGAGTTGATCTTCCTTAGAATTAGATCGCGTTAGGCGAAGAAGTTGATTTTTATAAGGAGTTGATCCTTATTAAAAACTTAAATCGCGCGGGGCGAAGAAATTCGTTTGATTTGTCAATGAATTTTAATTGTTTGATTTAAATAATTAATTATCAAGGTATTAAACCGACCAAATGATTATTCGAGGATGTGGTGGATGTAAAATCCACCAATCCTATTATTTGTAAAATGTTAAATTAGTTTGATCATGAAAAGTGTTTGAATTCAGTAAGAAAATTATAATAAATATAAATTATTTAATTTAATTAATCTAAAAATAGCTAATCTAATTTAACAGTAAACATGTTTTTTTTTTATGTTTTGTATTTTAATAAACCATCTAAATAAATTAAACTATTAACCTAAATAAGCTAAAAAAGGCCAATTAAAAAAATGAATACTAAGAGGTGTGTGAATATAAAGACATGGTCCAAGATTGAGAGGCCCAAAAGAGATAAACTAATTCTAATATATACATATAAAGAAGAAATTAAAATGGAATTAAAAATATAGGAAATTGGATGGAAGGGGGCACCCTATTTTCTCTCAATGGTCAGGAATGAAAAGAACAATAAAATATGAAGCTATCGTCTGACTTTTGAGGTTTAGATAAATACCCAATGAAAGATGGCCATTAAAATAGCTAACAATTAAAATTAATAAAAATAAAGAAATTAACAAAGAGTAAAGATGGGGGACACTACGCGTGTTAGGTTAATTTAATTATTTATTTTTTAATCTATTTAAAAGACTTAGTCTTTATAGATGTTGTTAGTGTTGTTAGTTTGTTTAGTGGGTAGTTAATTTTTAGGAATTTTAAGTTCGTGGTTTGTTGAATTGTTCTGCTATACTGCCTATTTATAAGGCTATCTATCAGTTGTATCAAGAGCTAGGTTACGTGAGAGGGAGTGCATTGAGAGAGAAACACTGTGAGGGAGAGAACCAAGAAATTGCAGAGTTATTTTTCTTTTAGCACACATGGCTTCCGACAATAGCTTTGTGCAAGCTGCTATCCCCCGCTTTGATGGTCACTATGACCATTGGAGCATGCTCATGGAAAATTTCTTGAGGTCCAAGGAGTATTGGCAGGTTGTGGAATCTGGAGTACCAGAGATAGGAGATGAAGCTGCATTGACTAATGCACAAAAAGAAGAAAGAAAAGCTTTAAAGTTAAAGGACTTAAAGGCAAAGAATTACCTCTTTCAAGCCATCGATCGAGCGACCTTGGAGATGATTCTTTGCAAAGATTCCTCCAAGCAGATTTGGGACTCTATGAAAATAAGGTATATGAGAAATGCAAGGGCAAAACGTGTGCAACTGCAAGCACTTCAAACATAATTTGAAACTTTGCAAATGAAAACAGGTGAACCTGTCGCTGATTATTTGTGTAGAACCATGGCAGTGGCTAACAAAATGAGAGTTAATGGAGAAAAAATGTAGGGCGTGAAGATTGTAGAGAAGATTCTTCGGTCAATGACGCCCAAATTCAATTTTGTTGTCTGCTCTATTAAATAATCAAAAAACATTGATGAACTGACACTTGATGAGTTGCAAAGTTCTTTGTTGGTTCATGAGCAAAAAATCATCCAACAGGATACTGAGGAATAAGATTTGAAGGCTTCAACCTTTAAAAGTTCCGATATAGGAAAAGGGAAGTGGAAGGACAAGAATCCATATCACGAATCAGATGAGGATTATGCATCAGATATGCGAAAGGGTAACAACTACCGTCAATTCAGAGGCAACAAGACAAATAATGACAAGTCCAATGTTGAATGTTTTCGATGTCACAAATATGGTCACTACAAGTCTGAGTGCAGAACCAAATTGCATCATGATCATGGTCATAAGTCTAACTATGCGGAAGAAAAGGAAGAAGATATTTATCTCTTGATGGCATGTCACAAGGAGGAGAAAATCCATGGAAGTATGTGGTACTTAGACACAGACTGCAGCAACCACATGTGCGGGGATAAATCATTGTTTTCAGACTTGGATGAATCATTCTGAAGCACTATAAAGTTTGGAGATAGCTTTACAGTTTCAATCATTGGCAAAGGAAAAGTCAAAATATATACAAAAGATAACACAAAACATTATATTGGTAATGTTTACTTCGCCCCTGATTTAAAAAATAATCTTCTTAGTGTTGGACAACTCCAGGAGAATGGATTTAAGATTAATATCAAAGATGGGGTGTGTTGTATCCAGAATAAAGAAAAGGGTTTGGTTGCTGAAATAAACATGACATCAAATCGCACGTTCTCGCTACATTTCCGAAACACATCCCAAATTAGTATTTCAGCGAAATTGAAAGATGAGTCATGGCTATGGCATTTTCGCTATGGTCATTTGAGCTTTGGAGGATGGCAAACTCTCCAACAGAAGAATATGGTGAAAGGTTTGCCACTGTTTCAAAGACCATCCCAAGTTTGTGAAGAATGCGTTGTTGGAAAGCAACATCGAGAAACTTTTCCAGTAGGAAAATCGCGGAGAGCAAAACAAGTCTTGGAGTTGATTCATTCTGACATATGCGGGCCAATCACTCCAACCTCAAATTGCGGTAAACATTACTTCATAACGTTTATTAATGATTTTAGTCGGAAAACATGGGTTTATCTTTTGCATGAAAAATCTGAAGCTTTATCCGTCTTCAAACAATTTAAGGCACTTGCTGAAAATGAAGCAGAGATGTCAATTAAAATCCTATGCAACAATCGTGGTGGTGAATACAACTCACGAGAATTTGTAGATTTTTGTGAGACACGTGGAATCCGGAAGCAACTTAAAACAACTTACACACCACAACAAAATGGCGTCTCAGAAAGGAAGAATAGAACCATAATGAATATAGTTCGAACAATGTTAAAGATGAGCGAAATGCCAAAACGTTTTTGGCCAGAGGCGGTAACCCGGAGCATTCACTTGCTGAATAGAAGTCCCACATTTGCTGTCAATAATATGACACCCGAAGAAGCATGGAATGGATATAAGCCAAGTATTGAGCATTTGAAAATTTTTGGTTGCATCGCATATGCTCATGTTCCGGACCAGAAACGAAGAAAGCTAGATGACAAAGGAGAAAAATGCACATTTCTTGGTGTAAGTAGCCAATCAAAAGCCTATAAGTTGTACAATCCATCCACCAAGAAAATCATCATTAGTTGTAATGTGAATTTTGATGAAAGCAAGTTCTGGCCATGGAGTGATGACAACATTGAGCAGAAAGTCCAAGTTGATTTTAATGAAGAAGAAGGAGGAAAAAGTCAGCAACCCACACCAAGTTAGATTACTTCCACTGTTTCTCCAAATTCTGATGCGAATCCAGATTGCAAAATTGAAGAAACTAAGAGGCGAACTCAACGTAATAGGAGAAGGCCTGCATGGATGTCCGACTTTGAGGTAAATGGCATTACCAAGGATCCACAAATTCATTTTTCACTATTTGCAGATTGTGATTCTGTAGATTTTGAAGATGTTGTCAAAGAGTCTAAATGGAAAGAAGCTATGGATGCTAAAATTGAGTCTATTGAAAAGAATAATACTTGGGAGTTGACAGAACTTCCAAGAGGACAAAAACCATTGGTGTTAAGTGGGTTTTCAAAATGAAGCTGAAAGAAAGTGGTGAAGTCGACAAATATAAGGCACAATTGGTCGCAAAAGGATACAAGCAAGAGTATGGTGTCGATTATAAAGAGGTTTTCACTCCTGTTGCACGCCATGATACAATCTGGTTGGTGATTTCTTTGGCCGCTCAACATTCATGGCCTATTTACCAATTGGATATAAATTTTGCGTTTCTCCACGGCGAGCTAGAAGAACAGATATTTATTGATCAACCTCCTGGATATGTAAAATTTGGAAGTGAGCACAAAGTTTACAAATTAAAAAAGGCATTGTATGGAATAAAACAAGCTTCAAGGGCTTGGTATAGTCGTATTGTGCTTATTTTTCAAAGGAGGATTTTAAAAAATGTCCATATGAACATACGTTGTTTTCAAAGTTTGGAGATGAGGCAAAGATGATTATTGCTTGCTTATATGTGGATGATTTAATTTATACTGGAAATGATAGTGTCGTGGTTGAAAATTTCAAGTAATCCATGATGTGTGAGTTTGAAATGTCTGGTCTTGGAATGATGCACTACTTTTTGGGTATTGAAGCGGTTCAATCCGATGCTAGAATATTTCTATGTCAAAAGAAATATGTGCAGGATGTCTTGGACAGGTTCCAGATGAAGCATTGCAATGCTGTAAACACACGAATTGAGGTTAGTTTGAAACTGGCAAAAGATTTCGAAGGAAAAGAAGTGGACAACATTCTTTACAAAAAGAATCGTGGGTAGTTTAATATACTTGACAGCCACACGACCGGACATAATGCATGTTTTTTCTTTAATCAGTAGATATATGGAACGTCCAAGGGAGGCATATCTTCTTGCTTCTAAAAGAATTCTCAGGTACCTTCGAGGTACTAAGAATTTTGATTTGTTCTATAAGAAAGGAGAAAGGACAAATCAGTGTGGGTTTAGTGACACTGATTATGCAGCAGATGTGGATGATCGAAAGAGTACTACGGGATATGTGTTTATATTTGGTTCTGCTGTTATTTCATGGTCTTATAAGAAGCAACCAATTGTCACTTTGTCAACAATTGAAACTGAATTTGTAGCTCTGAAAGCATGTGCTTGCCAAGCCATTTGGCTCAAGAGAGTTCTTGAAGAACTGCACTTTAAGCAAGATGGGGAATTAGTGATTTATTGTGATAATGATTCTACCATCAAACTCTCTATAAATCGTGTTTTATATGGAAGAACCAAGCACATAGATGTGAGGTTTCATTTTCTAAGGGATTACACAAAGGAAGGTATAATCGATATCTTATACTGCAAGAGTGAAGATCAGATTGCATATATATGACCAAGCCACTGAAGTTGCCTATTTTTTTGAAGCTCAAGAAGTTATTTGGAGTCTGCACACTAAATGAGACTTAGTGAACTGAAGCTGAAGGGTTTCCGTTCAAGGGAGAGATTGTTAAGTTAATTTAATTATTTATTTTTAAACATATTTAAAAGACTTAGTCTTTTCGGATGTTGTAAGTGTTGTTAGTTTGTTTAGTGGGTAGCTAGTTTTTAGGGATTTAAGTTTGTGGATTTGTTGATTTTTTCTGTTGTACTGCCTATTTATAAGGCTATCTATCAGTGCAGAGGCATCATCTTCAAGGCTGATCGGCGGCTAGTCGTCGGGTTTGAGCTTCGGCTTCGTAGGAGATGCGGTTGTTAGTCGAAGCTTTTCTGGCGTAGTGTTCTTCTGCGTGACAGAGGGAGCTGGTTGCGCGTTGGTAGTTCTGGAGCAGGTGGATGGTTGGGAGTCTGTTTGAGGACGCGATTTTACCAGAGCTGGTGGTGCGAAAGTGACAGATGCGGTTTCGTCGAATTCGCGTTTTGACGGGACGTCAGAGGGATGTGATGTTGTGAATGAAGATGAAGTGATCGAAAATGGATGCTTGGATTGGATTGGCGGACGAGAGTCCAATTGGGGCTGAAGTCGGAGGTGCTGTGACGTCAGTCTGTAACGTCGTTTGTGCATGGACTGTTGGCTGAAAACTTCTTCTCTCTTTCCTTACTTTTTGTTCTGTTTTTGCATTGTTGCTTGTCATTTTGTAATGTTTTTGTTTGAATTGGAAGAGTTTGGATTAATTTATGTTGGAAGGTTCGTGGATGTGGTTATGGTTGAAGAATGAAGATAATGACTTAGTTGAAGAATGAAGATGATGACTTGGTGTGTGTACATGTACAAAAAGGTTCTGTGTGAAGAAGTGTGTAATTGTTGATGGAATAGAATATCGTGAAAAAATGTTAGTGGAAAATATCTATAGCAGTGAAAGTGTGTAGAATATGTGTGGATGTTTGTACCGTGAATGAGTTGGTTTCTAATGAGAAAGATTGACATCTCTTACAAAAATTAGTAATAATAATTAAAACAATTATATCATTAGATATATGTTTATTCATACGGTAAAAAGATGAAAGGGAAACCATTGAAAGTAAAAAGGCGTCTCATATGAAAATTATTGGTCAAAATAAAGATTAAAGTTTTGAAAAAAAAGAGTTTGAAAATAAATTGTATTTGTGAATGTAAAGGAAGTGTGTGTAAGAAATTGTAGAATCATGGATGTGTATGATTGTTGATTATCATGTGTAATTGTTTGTTCAACACAAATATGAAAATTATTGGTCAAAATAAAGATTAAAGTTTTGAAAAAAAAGAGTTTGAAAATAAATTGTATTTGTGAATGTAAAGGAAGTGTGTGTAAGAAATTGTAGAATCATGGATGTGTATGATTGTTGATTATCATGTGTAATTGTTTGTTCAACACAAATAGATCATTGTTGATTATTGTGTATGTATGAAATTATGGTGAAAAGATATTTATTTATAGATTAGAAATTAAGTTAAAAAACATCAAAAATAATAGTATTCAAACTCTGATCTCATACTTTTAAGTTTTGCTCTCTTATCAATTATATTGTTTCATTTATTTGAAATAAAAAGTCAATTGAAAATATATAAAGGTTGAACAAATATTTGTTATTTAGAAAATACAAATAATTTAAAGTAAATTATTATATATATTTTAAATAAACAAAATAAATCAATGTTAAAATGTTGGTATAAATAAACCAATTTTTTTATATAAATTCCAAGTTTAAAATAATTTAACTGTTAGAAATACGGCGGATAAATTTAGAGTATGACAAGGGGCAAAGCATCAATTATGATACCTGAACAGTGGATGCTCACGATATATTACAGGAGAAAAGCGTATGTTTCAAACCCTCACTTTGAAAGAGGGGGGGGGGGGGATGTGGGATTTGGAAGAAACCCGAAAAGCAAGATCATTTGTATGGGTACTATTAGTAACTCCTCCATCTCTATCAATAATGTTTGACTTGTAGATGGTCTAAAACATAACCTACTTAGCATGAGTCAATGTTGGAACAGTGACTGTGAAGTGGTGTTTAATAAGAACATACGTATAGTCATTAATGATTCTAGAATGTCCATAGTGTTCAAAGGTAAGAGAAATGGCAATATTTATGATTTTTTTTTTGAATTGGTTGATCAGAATGTGCTTTAACTTCAATCATTTAGTGATGAAAATGGCTTTGACACATAAGAATAGGTCATATGCTAATTGGATATTAATCTTTAAATTTCTTAGTAAGTTAAAACTTATTAGTTGTTTTCTAGACATTAATTATCACTCATATGCTCTTTGTGGAGCATGCCAAGTAGGAAAATCTCTAAAACTGTTAATTCTCTAGTTTTATGATCGTCATTGTTGTACCCAAAAATTTGTCCTCTCATTTTTCAAGATTTCTCTCGCATGTGTGATTACAAACACATGTTTGAAGAAATGAAGAAAATGATTTTCTTTGAAGATGGCAAGTTGTTACTTCGACTGGTCGAAGGAAAAGAAAAATTAAAGATGTTAATATGTCTTTCGACGGATCGAAGGTGATGGTCGAAGGAAAAGAAAAATGAAAATTGAAGATGTTAATGTGCCTTTCGTCAAGTGAAAAGTTTGCTTCAAATCCACATCCTTCGATTGGGCATCTAGGCTTCCTTCGAGAAAGCTTGAGTCATCCTTCGTTTGGGGCATTGGTTTCCTTCGAAGCAACCTGCTTCGAATCAACCATCATGCACGCTTCGAATTCCCCTCTAAGCTTGCTTCGAACCCTCTTGCATGCAAGCTTCGATTGCACCATTGGCCCCTTACATGTTTGCCTTGAGTCACAAAGCAGTGACCTCCTGCATGCAAGCTTTGATAGGGCTTTGACTCTTCATTCAAACCTTCGTTTGAGCAATAGCCTCTTGTATGCTTGCTTAGAGTCACAAAGCAGTGACCTCTTGCATGCATGTTTTCGACAGGGTGTTGCACCCCAAAATTTATCCTCTTGATTCAGGCTTATGTTCCATCATAAACATCATATTGCATTGTATTTATACACGGTGATAAGATCAAAACATTCTGGTTATCAGGTCTCCCTCAAGCTCTGGGAGTTATTTATGTTGATACGTTGCTTAAGGAGAGCCTTATTATTTAAATCTTTGGATCTTTCTAGCCCAAGGTATTCACATATCTCAAGGTAGCTCATCCATTTCATTGAATCATTAGAAGATTGAAGATTGTGTTGATTATAAGGAGAATCACATCCTTTTGTTTCATCAGTCAAAATTAGGGTTTTGGTTGATTGAGGCTATTGATGCACGAGTAAGTCTTGTTTTTGAAGTCACAACACCAATTTGACATTGGAGATATATTTGTGCAAGAAATTGGCCAAGATATCCAGAGGATTTGAAGTTTTGAAGATGGTCCATCATTCTCCTAAGGTGTTGACCAAAATTAGGGTTTGGGATTTCATCAGGTTTTCTTAAGTATTTAGAGATGAATCTGAAGGGGTGAAAAACACAAGAAGGGGGGGTTGAATTGTAAAACTGAAATCTAAAGCAATTGACAAGATATTTTTATCCTGGTTCGTTTGATCTCAAACTACTCCAGTCCACCCGTCAAGGTGATTTCGCCTCTCTCCAACGAGGTCTTAATTCACTATATTCAACTGAATAATACAGACTGCTTTAACAACTGCTAAAGCCTTCTTGATTCAAACCACAATCCGGTTTGTCAAGGCAACACTTTCTTACAAAGGTATAAAACAATGTGTGTGAATGTTTTCTACAAAACTTTATCACAACTGTGATGTATACACAAAATGAAGCTTAAAAACTAGATTGCTAAACTGTAATGAAGTATCAGAGTTTGTGGTTTAGCAAAACTGGTAGATGAAGATTATGGTTCAGCTTTGTGCGTGTAGAGATTTGGAGAGCATTAGCCATTATAATCTTCAAAGCCTTGTTTATATAGCACTTGAGAAGATGAACGTTGAATGCAATATTCTTGATTCAATGCTAATAACAAGCTTTCCTTTTTGAGCAGATCTTGTCTAGAATGAGGCCGTTGGGATTAATTAGCTTTCAATGCACAGTACCGTTGCTTCTTCAATGCACGTTCTGGCTTGGCTCATTCTGATTCTGCTTCGCTGCTGATGAACTATTGTGTTTCTGTATCAGAGTGTTTACGCGCAGTTCTGTTCATCAAGCTTCAGCATGTGCGTGAGTTGATTATCTGATCTTGACATTCTGATGTAGCAACTTCTGATGCTGGTGTGTGAAAACAAATTCTGATGTTGAAAAGACATGATCTTGCTTATACCAATCAGAGTATCTGCAAGTCAGAACATAATAATTTTAGGCAGCATATAGTTCATTCATGAACCTTATAAATACTATATCTTTTCACTTTGTTATCATCAAAACTTAAATATAGGGTAGTAGATTCAAACATTGTTCTAACAATCTCCCCCTTTTTGATGATGACAAAAACTAGATATTTTAAATGAAAAATAACGTGAAAAGGTATCTGGATATGTATTAGAATAAGAAGTACGGAGAAGTCAGAGTTAAGAGATACTCCCCCTGAGTTTGTTACTTCCCTTTGATATACGTGTTCTTCAGGATCAGATCTTTTTCTTTCTTTGAACATCAGATTATAAGAGTCTTTGACTTATCAGAGAGCAGAGCTTCAGAGCTTTTCCTGTCAGAGCTTTGCTTTGGATCAGAGTATTAGGTCGATCAGAACTTCATATTGATCAGAGCAACATTGATCAGAGCTTCTACATTTTGATTAGATCTTCTAGTCTTCAGAGTGTCCAGGAGCTTCCTTGTGCCTGTAGACTTCAAACAAAACAGAAAAAAACATTTCAAGTAATAGAGTTAGAATGTTTGAGAATTTCTGTCTAGTTAGCCCGTTATTGATTTAAATATCATTCTTGTTCTCCCCCTTTTTGTCAGCAATCAAAAAGTGTTGGTGATGTGCTAAAACAATTTGATCAGAAAAACTAATCATATTAAGATAGTTCAGAATCAGAGGAAGAAAATATTACAAAGCATAGTCAAAACAGTACATCAGAAAATGAAGAAAACATGAAAAAGTTATGCATGAAAAAGATTTAAGGTTGAGGGGGCATGCGTGAGAACAGGCTCTCCAGCATCGCTTGAATCTTTTCAGAAGTTTCATTCTGCTTCTGAACCATGTTGACAACAGTGTCAATCTTGTTGTCCTGCACATCCATTCGTGCTTTCATCTTCTGATCATTCTCTTCCATCCGCTGCTGCTATGTACTCAGCTTCTGCTGTTGACAGAGCAATTGTTGATTGCCTTTTGCTGGACCAAGAGATCAGATTTTCTCCCAGAAACTGGCAGCTTCCAGAAGTACTTTTACGTTCCACTCTGTCTCCAGCAAAATCAGCATCGCAGTAGCCTACTAAGCTGTAATCACTAGATTTTCTATAAAACAAACCCAGATTAGTAGTACCTTTCAGATACTTGAAAATTCGCTTAACAGCTGTTAAGTGAGATTCTCTAGGATCTGATTGGAATCTAGCACAGATGCAAACACTGAATAATATGTCAGGTCTTGAAGCAGTCAGATAGAGGAGAGAACCAATCATACCTCTGTAGACTTTCTGTTCTACACTTTTGCTTACCTCTTCTCTTTCCAGAATGCACGTGGGATGCATTGGAATCTTTGATGGCTTACATTCTGAGAGGTCAAATTTCTTCAGAAGATCTCTGATGTATTTGCTCTGATGAATGTAAGTTCCTTCTGGAGTTTGATTGATCTGAATTCCTAGAAAGAATTTCAGTTCCCCCATGAGGCTCATCTCAAATTCTGCCTGCATACACTTAGCAAATTTTCTTCCAAGAGAAGGATTAGTAGAACCAAAAATGATATCATCAACATAAATTTGACAGACTAATATGTCACTCTTAACTGTTTTACAGAATAGAGTAGTGTCCACTTTCCCTCTGGTGAATTCATTTTCAAGCAGAAAGTTACTTAGCCTTTCATACCAAGCTCTGGGAGCTTGTTTCAGACCATACAGTGACTTCTTTAGTTTGAAAACATGTTCTGGATGTTTTGTATTTTCAAAACCTGGGGGTTGGTGAACATAAACTTCTTCTTCTATATAACCATTTAAGAATGCACTTTTGACATCCATCTGATACAGAGTGATGCCTCTATTAACAGCAAATGAGATTAAAAGTCTGATAGATTCTAACCTGGCAACTGGGGCAAAGGTTTCTGTATAGTCTATCCCCTCTTGCTGACTATAACCTTGTGCAACCAGTCGTGCCTTGTTTCTGATGACTTCACCTTGTTCATTAAGCTTGTTTCTGAACACCCATCTTGTTCCAATAACGTTGAAACCTTTTGGTCTGGGAACGAGATCCCATACGTCGTTTCTGGTGAATTGATTCAGCTCTTCTTGCATTGCCAGAATCCAGTCATTATCCAGAAGTGCTTCATCAATAGAAGAAGGTTCAATCAGAGACACAAGTCCCATAAGAGTTTCTTCAGAGTTTCTGAAGCTTGATCTTGTTCTGATTGGATCTTCCTTTCTTCCTAGGATAGTCTCTTCTGGGTGATCCAAGCTGCTTCTGGGTAATCTCTTCTGAGGTTGATCAGCAGCTGTTGGAGGATTTCTAGCAGTGCTCCTTTCAGACGTTGAAGGAATGTCTGTGTTGAGAGCTTCTGATGACTTGTCTTCAGAACCTGCAAATTCAATTTCTATACCTGCAAAATTTTCATTCTGCTTTGACTTTTCAGAGTCAAGCTTATCATCAAAACGAACACTGATTGATTCTTCCACAATCTGTGTTTCTGTATTGTATACTCTGTACCCTCTTGAGCGTTCAGAGTATCCTAACATAATACACTTCTGTGCCTTAGAATCAAACTTGTTCAAATAATTCTTTGTATTTAATATAAAGCAAGTGCATCCAAATGGATGAAAATATGAAATGTTGGGCTTTCTGTTCTTCCACAATTCATATGGAGTCTTTTCCATAATAGGTCTTATTGAGATTCTATTCTGAATGTAGCACGCTGTGTTTATTGCCTCTGCCCAGAAAGTCTTAGCAACGTTTGTCTCATTGATCATGGTTTTGGCCATTTCTTGCAATGTTCTGTTCTTTCGTTCTACAACTCCATTTTGTTGGGGAGTTCTAGGACAAGAGAAATCGTGCAGAATGCCTTTGTCATTGAAGAATGACTCAAAATCTTTATTTTCAAATTCTCCACCATGATCACTTCTGACTTTAACGATTCTAAGATCTTTTTCATTCTGAACTTGGTTACAGAAGGTAACAAACACAGAGTGTGACTCTTCCTTGTGTCTTAAGAACTTTACCCATGTCCATCTGCTATAGTCATCTACGATTACTAACCCATACTTCTTACCACTGACTGAAGCAGTTTTAACTGGTCCAAATAAGTCAATGTGCAGAAGTTCTAATGGCTTAGAGGTGGAAACAACATTTTTGGATTTAAAAGAAGGTTTTGCAAATTTGCCTTTCTGACATGCTTCACACAGAGCATCTGAATTGAACTTCAAATTTGGAAGTCCTCTGACCAGATTGAGTTTGTTAATCTGAGATATTCTTCTCATACTAACATGCCCCAATCTTCTGTGCCAGATCCACTGCTCGTTGTTAACAGACAGAAGACATTTTACATTCTGACTCTTTAGTTCAGAAAGTTTGATTTTGTAAATGTTGTTTTTCCTCTTACCATTAAACAGGATAGTCCCATCTTTCTGACTAACAGCTTTACATGATTTTTGATTAAAGATTATATCATAACCGTTATCACTTAATTGACTTATGGATAACAGATTATGCATCAATCCATCTACTAGCAGAACATTATTAATAGAGGGAAGATTTCCATTACCTACAGTTCCAGAGCCAATAATCTTTCCCCTCTGATTGCCTCCAAAGCCAACGTGGCCTCCAGGCTTAAGTTCCAGGCTTTGGAACATATGCCTTCTTCCCGTCATGTGTCGTGAGCAGCCAGAGTCCAGGTACCATGACTGGTGTTTCTGACTTGCTGCTAAAGATATCTGCAACATGTATTATTTTATCCTTAGGTACCCAGATTTTCTTGGGTCCTGACTTGTTAGTTTTACCAAAACTCTGGTTGAATTTTGGTTTCACAGAGTGCTTACTGCTAGTATATTTGATGTCGTGTGTGTGACCATACACAAAGTGTGAATTTAGAGGAGTGTGTTTAATGGTTAAATCCATGACATTTTTAGGTGTAGGAACCTTACCTTGGTATCCTATTCCTTTCCTGCCGTTTCTGCTAACTCCATAGATCATTGAAGCCATTCTGCTTCTATCTATTCTTTTAGCTAAGAACTTCTGGAAACTATGATCATACTCCTTGATGATCTCATCAGCGTTGCTGGGAGTTTCAGAAATTGGTTCCTTCTGAGAGTTTTGTAAAGAGTTTTCTAATTTTGAAATTTTATCTCTCAGCTCAGAGTTTTCCAATTTGAGACTCTCAGACTTATTAGAGTCAGATTCAAGATTCCTTTTCAGGTCTCTGAATTTAGCTCTAATCTGCTGATAGCGTTCCAGAATTTCATTGAGGCTTTCAGCAAGTTCAGCCTTTGTAAAATTAACAGCGAAGTTAGGAAATACCTCTTCTGTGTCTGATTCTGAGTCTGATTCAGAAGCTTCACTATCTTCTGAGATATTAGCCATGAGCGCCATGTTTGCCCTTTCATCATCTGATTCTGAGTCAGCTTCAGACGAGTCAGAGTCATCCCATGTGGCCATGAGACTTTTCTTCTTCTCTCTTCCAAACTTCTTTTTGGGCTTTTCCCTCTGAAGCTTTGGGCAGTCACTCTTGTAGTGTCCTTGCTCATTGCACTCGTAGCAGATGATGTCTTTGGTGTTTGGCTTCTTGCTACTGGAGGAGCCTTCAGATCTTCTGTATCCAGAGGAAGAATTTGTCCTTCTGAATCTGGAAGAAGACTCGTTCTGATCAGATCTTCTGGGATTCCTGAACTTCCTTTGTCTTTGCTTCCACAGTTGATTTACTCTTCTGGAGAGAAGGGAAAGTTCGTCTTCTTCTGATGAGGATCCATCAGATGTTTCTTCAACTGCCTGCAAAACTTTAGACTCAGATTTTCTGTTAGATTTTAAAGCTAAAGGCTTACCTTGCTTCTGAGGCTCGTCAGCTTCTAGCTCTATCTCATGACTTCTGAGGGAGCTTATAAGTTCCTCCAGAGTGATCTTGTTGAGATCTTTAGCTAGCTTCAGAGCAGTAACCATAGGCCTCCACTGCTTGGGTAAACTTCTGATTATTTTCTTGACATGGTCAGCAGTAGAGTATCCTTTGTCCAGAACTTTTAGACCAGCTACCAGAATCTGGAATCTAGAGAACATAGCTTCATTGGATTCAGATTCTTCCATTTTGAACGCCTCATACTTCTGAATGAGCGCCAGAGCTTTTGTTTCTTTGACTTGAACGTTGCCCTCATGCGGCATTCTGAGAGAATCAAAGATGTTCTTTGCTGTGTCTCTGTTGGAGATCTTTTCATACTCAGTATAGGAGATGGCACTGAGGAGGATGGTTCTGGCCTTATGGTGATTCTTGAAATCACGCTTTTGTTGATCAGTCATTGATTTTCTATCAATCTTCTGACCACTTGCATTCACAGGGTGCGTGTATCCGTCTGTCACCATATCCCACAGATCAGCATCATGTGCTAGAAAGAAGCTTTCAATTCTGTCTTTCCAGTAATCAAAGTTTTCTCCATCAAAGACTGGAGGTTTGCCGCTGAATCTGTCTCTGTCCTCATTATTGTCATTGCTGAAGTGAGAATTGTTTCCTGCCATTGTGTTTTTCTGACGCTGGATCTTGTACTGACACGGTTAAGTGTTTTAGCTCAGAACCAGGCGCTCTGATGCCAATTGAAGGGGTGAAAAACACAAGAAGGGGGGGTTGAATTGTAAAACTGAAATCTAAAGCAATTGACAAGATATTTTTATCCTGGTTCGTTTGATCTCAAACTACTCCAGTCCACCCGTCAAGGTGATTTCGCCTCTCTCCAACGAGGTCTTAATTCACTATATTCAACTGAATAATACAGACTGCTTTAACAACTGCTAAAGCCTTCTTGATTCAAACCACAATCCGGTTTGTCAAGGCAACACTTTCTTACAAAGGTATAAAACAATGTGTGTGAATGTTTTCTACAAAACTTTATCACAACTGTGATGTATACACAAAATGAAGCTTAGAAACTAGATTGCTAAACTGTAATGAAGTATCAGAGTTTGTGGTTTAGCAAAACTGGTAGATGAAGATTATGGTTCAGCTTTGTGCGTGTAGAGATTTGGAGAGCATTAGCCATTATAATCTTCAAAGCCTTGTTTATATAGCACTTGAGAAGATGAATGTTGAATGCAATATTCTTGATTCAATGCTAATAACAAGCTTTCCTTTTTGAGCAGATCTTATCTAGAATGAGGCCGTTGGGATTAATTAGCTTTCAATGCACAGTACCGTTGCTTCTTCAATGCACGTTCTGGCTTGGCTCATTCTGATTCTGCTTCGCTGCTGATGAACTATTGTGTTTCTGTATCAGAGTGTTTACGCGCAGTTCTGTTCATCAAGCTTCAGCATGTGCGTGAGTTGATTATCTGATCTTGACATTCTGATGTAGCAACTTCTGATGCTGGTGTGTGAAAACAAATTCTGATGCTGAAAAGACGTGATCTTGCTTATACCAATCAGAGTATCTGCAAGTCAGAACATAATAATTTTAGGCAGCATATAGTTCATTCATGAACCTTATAAATATTATATCTTTTCACTTTGTTATCATCAAAACTTAAATATAGGGTAGTAGATTCAAACATTGTTCTAACAAAATCTTTATATATGGTCTCTATATGATTGTAAGATCATATTTTTGAAATTTTGATCATCGATTTTGAAGAGAAGTGGATCAATTGATCAAAGGGGCAAAATAGTCATTTTGGCAAAAATCACTCAAAGTCAAAGTTGACCAAGTGAACTTTTGGTCAACCATAAATTCAAGGGTGTAATTTTCATTTTTTAAGACCATTTTGATCATTGAATCAAGAAAATTGAAGTTTGGATTGAAACTTGTTCATGAAGAAATTTGGAAAGTTACTATTTATGGATGCTTAAGTCATTAACTTCAAAAATTCATAACTTTTTCATCTTTAATCCAAAAAATGCAAATGAGGTATGCATTTGAAGCTAAGAGGGAGCTCTTTGACACAATGTTTTGTTTGAATATCATACTTAAAATGGTGAAGATTTATGAAGCTTGAAAGTCATGGAAATTATAGGTCATTTCCTAAAATTTGGGATTTTCATGTCAAGTTTTGGAGGCTTTATTTGAATCCAATGTGCTGCCTTTTACTACCGCTTTGAAAGGCTTGCCAAGAACTTTCCAAAAAGTGCTCATTTGGCTCAAAGTTACAAAGAATGAGCAAGTTGTGATCATTTGAAAATTGACCATTTTTATTGAATTTTCACAAAAGGTCAAAATGCCAAAACTTGAGAACTTTCTTTTTAGTCATTCTATTCACTTCTAATCAGGCCCATGATCTATTTGTGATTTGTGGAGGCCCATAATGGCAGCAAAATCGTGCCCCGTGTGCAGCTGTACCACCATGAATCAAAAATTGACAAAATTGCCAAATTTGCAAAAATACTAGCATGATCTCATCATGAGGAATCAAGGGCCAAAATTTGGTGGATCAAAATTTGAGTAAGAAAGGCCTTAAAAGCAATTGAAAGGAGGAAAAATGCACGAGTTAATGGCATGGTCAGAATTTCATTTTTGAACATGGCAAAAATTCCAATTGGGCAATGCACTCACTTTGAAGCCCATTTCTCTTGGAAAACCTACTCCACATGTCATATATAACGAGAAGAAAGAACTGAAGGCAGGAGGGGGGGGGGGGGGAGAGCTCATAACTTCCAAATTCCAGATCTGAACTCAGAATTTCCATAGCTGCACTTTTCTTCGAATCTCAAGTTTCAGTGGTGCATTTAGAGTTTTTCTTCTTGGTTCTTCATTCTCAAGTACTAAGGAAGCTAAAGCAAGCCTTGAATCGCATCTGGAGTGAGGGAATCAAGCATTCAGATCTTCAATTAAGGTAGGTTCATTCAACTTTGATTTTTGAAATGTAGCCGTTTATTGTTGGAATTAAGCATGAATATCTGTTTGTGGATGTTATATGAATGATTCTGAAGCAATTTGAGGTTTGATTTGGTATACAATACTTGTTTGAGATCTCCGCAACTCTAGGTTTCAGTGAGTTTTCGCTGTTTTCGTGCATAGATTTCTAGATCCATGTTTGACTACTTGATGTGATTCGAATTACATTGAATTCCTTGTTATGATGGCTTTAATTTGCACTTGATTTGATAAAAAATAGTTGAGAAACGAGTTTGTTTAGAGAGCCTGAAGTTGGGGTGCAACACTGATGGGCGCGCGTGTTTTCTAGTTTGGCTGGAGGTTAGGGATAATGAGGTGTCATCATCTGAACGGTCCATTTGAATTTTTGAATATTAGTTTATATTTTGATTTCAATTGATTTTATGATTTTTTTTCTTGATCAAACCAATTTAAAATATTCTGAAAAAATTATCACTAGTCCAAAACAATTTCTACTATCTTATGTAATTTTATTGGAATTTTTAAAAATATTCTGATTGGTTTAAAAATTCGTAAGTTGAAATAATTGTTTGTTTGATGTTTATTTTTGTTTTAATACTTTCTTTGATCTAAAAATTCCACAAAATTTTTTTGGACTCTTAAAATTATTTAGAATTTGATTCTGAATTTTTTTTGGTATTTTTCCTATTTTTGATTATAAATTTAATTTGAGAGTTTTATTTGATCCTTTTTGTTTCACAATTTTTGTTTTAATATTTTCCTTGATCCAAAAATTCACCAAAAAAAATCATAGAAGCTTGTTTTTAATCATAATATTTGAATATAATTTTGTTTTGGTCCTCTTCTGATTTTTGGTTAGGGTTTACATTTTGTGATCTAAATAATGGTTTAATGGTCTATTTGTTGGTATTTGATTTTATTTTAATATTTTACTTAATCAAAAAAATCTACAAAAAATTAGAGATGTTTGATTTTAATTCTAATACTTGAATCTTAATTTTGGGCTTAATTTTCTTCTGACTTTTAATTAGAATTTTATTTTGAAATGTTGGTGATTTTTTTAATTGATAAATTGTTTGAATTTGATTTTTTTGACTTTTTTTTTTAATTGGAAAAATTGGAAAAAATAGGTATTCTGATCTCTTGAGTTTTCTCATGATTGGTGTATATTTATTTTGAATTGTTTGAATTTTGATCTTACCTAATTAATATTTAGGATTAAAAGTCAAACAATTAGGGTTTTGTTGTTTATTGTGCAAGTTTCAATTTTAAAATCACTTTGCCCTGGTTTTCCAATGGTATTTGAATCTTGTTTAAGGTTCATAGATGGGTTGAGGATCTAAATCTAATTTTTCTTGGATTATTGGAATTTGTTTGTTATTTTTCCACAAAGTATTTTGAAAACTTGTCTAGTTTGCTAGTTTGGCCAACTAATTTTGAACTTTGAGCCTTATTTGATCCCCTCCTCAACTATTCATGAACTTAAGACTTGTTTTCTGACTTCTATACACTTCAAATTTGTTAATTTTTTTTTTTTATGATTTGTTGATCCTTGTTTCTACTTTTGATGTATTCTTGAAGTGAAGGTGACCAATTGAATTTACATTCTTCATTGCAACTTGTTCACTGGCCAATGAACTTATGTGAGGCATGTAATTTGGGTACCTAATGATCATGTTGTTTCTGTTTATTTACATAAACTTAATTCAATTCATTTAATTTCCTCATAATTGAATGTTGAGCCTTTTGATGCATGCTTTGTAACTTTTGTTTTCTCATTGATTTTTACTCTGAAACTTGAGCTTTTAGCTTGAGTTTGAGGTCATCAAGTAGCCAATAATAATATGTATAGAAATGAAACTTCAATGATAGTCTCATAAGGACTTGAGAATAATTGATCCCTAGTGCTTGAACCATTTTCATTCATATATGAATTTGATGTTCCTTTCTTTTCTCATTTTGAATCTTTGAGGTATATTGAATGCGCTTGCGCAACATGTATTAGAATCAACATTCTAACCTTTTGATCATATCCTCATAATATGTCAGAAGCTTGATTTCAAATATTTTAATGGTTTAAGCTCTCTAACTTTGTTTTGTTTAACTTTCTTTCAGTGCTAACTTGTGATCCAAACTTTGTGGTGCATTTTTGAAGAATTCCTCTTCTATTATGCTTGTGAGCCATAATGAAATATGTATGCATGGTTGAGTAGTGTTTTCTATTGGATTTCAAGGTCTTTAATTGTATCCTTCTCCAGCTCCTTTGATCCTTGATTGATATTTAGTTATCAATTCAATATGGTGATTAAAAGGAACAACAATCTTTTAGCTTTGACCAAATTGTTGTCTAGGCCTACTTGGTGTTTCTCATGTCTAATGCTATGATATTTTCTATCATGTTTTCCCATTGCCTTATTGTGTAATCATCCATATCTTATGTGATTCATCATTTTATATGTGAGAACACTAATTTGTCAGTTGAATGTGCAAGGTACTTTAAGAAAAGTTTTCCATTATTGACTTGAGGATGCATTGTTCCACTTTATTTGTGGAATACAATTGGCTATGCTTGCACCATTCTTGTGCTTGTCATATTTGACAGTCTTTGCAGGATATATACATGATTATGATTGTTGTACATCACTTGTGGGATATGCTCATATTTGAAAGCCTTTGTGCTTACATTTTGATGGCATAATTTCTGACTTGATTTATTTACTGATGCTAGCTTGCTTAAAGTTCTCTGGTTTTCTTTTTCTTCTCGCTCAGTTGCTACGGATAGTTATCCGTTTGGTATTGCACTATTTCCTTTTTACTGTTTCCATTCTTTATTGCTTTCTATTGCATGATGGGACCTCTGTTGCTGATATATGTCAAGAGGCCCTCTGATTTCTTTAAAGACCTGTAACATGCATTCTGAACTTTGTTTGTTATATGTGTTGTGTTTATGTTTACTTCTTTAATTATTGATCGACGAGTCACTCAATTTAGAAATTGAGATCACGACTTCGCTCTCAGTGCATGTTCCCTATAGGATTGTTATTGCTTTTCCTGAATTATTGATCGATGAGTCACTCAATTTATAAATTGAGATCACGACTTCGCTCTTAGTGTAACACCCCTTCTAAAATACCCCGAATAATATTAATTATATCAATGATTAAAGACATATTCCATCAGAGTTAACACGGAACAAGGGATGTCACAATTATGAAATAAATAAAACTTCCAATAAAACAGTAGTCATGCTACACTGAGGGTCATTATTCAAATAATTCAATCAACTTAAGACCATGTCTTACACAACGGAAAAATACCATAACCAAAACGGAATAAACCAAAACATAATTATTCCCAATGAAATTCAAAGAAACAATTGAATAATAACTAATTCCTCAACTAAATGTTCCCCAGTGTTACAACCTATCAGAGCACGACACTGACACGCGGACTTAAAGTAACATAGCTCTAGAGCCATCCTCACCAACTCCTGAGCTGCTAACTTTAATCTGAAATTGTTAAAGTAAGGGTGAGATTTCTCATAATTAACATGCATTATAAGCTTCTCAATCAACATTATATCACAAGCATATTATTTCACCCATTTTAGCATAAATTCAGATTCAACACGCAGTTCCAATCATACAAGTCATTATGCACAAATCAATAATCAACCAAAGAATTGTAACACTGGAAGACATCCTAACATGTTACAATTCCATGCAAACACAAATGCACACACAATGCATGTGGTACCAACACGTGACCAAGTCACCCAACACTGATCCATCATCAACCGGATACAGCAACCATCGATTCGTCCATAAACACCCGGACACGAATCCAGCCTAACCACCCATCATCACCCGGGTATCGGTTAACGGCAATACAAGTCAAATTCCACACAATGGGAATTAACTTCACCAAAACAATGCATATGCACGCACATCACTAGCATGCAACATCAAATCAGTCTATGAAATACATCAATTTATCATAACTGAACCAAAACCAAAAACATGATATCTCAACGATCATGCACACCATCATTAGCAACATAAACATGCCTTTCATTCATACAATACTAATACATCCATCCATCACAGGTTCACTGCTACATACACACCCATGTGCGTTAGCCAATAATCACTTATTCCGGGATTTGACTCATTTTCAAAATAATTTCAGGTTTTAGGAAATCTTTTCATTTTATAAAATATAGCATTAAATTTAAGAAATAACGTCCAAAACGGCACTCAAAACGGACTTACGGTTTGAAAGTTATGAATTTTCAAAGTTTAATATTTTTCAAAAAGTTATAGCAGAACCCGGTTCCTACATATACAGGAACCGGTTCCTACGTGCAATTTTGCCAGTTTTTATAAATTCACACAGTGGAACCCGGTTCCTCCCCACTGGGAACCAGTTCCCACGACCTGCAGAGTCAAATTCTGCACTTTTGACAGCATTTATTCATTCTAAACCAATTCCAAACATACCCATACGAATTGCAACATGAGAAACACCAAAACACATCCATTTTGCACCATTATAACATCAAACAACATTATTTCATCATTCCTTTTTATCATCTGACACCCTAATGGTTTTCAACCTACAATTCGACGCAATAGGGACAATTCTACGGAACCCTAGAATTACAAACCGGGATTCCCTAACATACTATGATTCATACTATTGAATATCTAAACCGATAATATGAATTAACTAATCGAAATCACCCCTTACCTTGTGGGTTCTTCGAATTCTGACGCTTCCGATTTTCTCCTTCTTTTTCCTCTTCTCAAATGCACGTATGATGAATATTCCAAAATAACTCTCTTTCTCTTCTTTTTCCTTTTAATACTCCTTTTATTATTCCAATAAAATAATTAAATTAGTAATTAGTAAGAGTAGAGTATTTTACCCCTCACACCCTCTAATCACTCTTCACACCACCAATACTTCTTTCCTTTAATTAATTAAATTAATTCCAATAATCCAAAAATACCAATAATTAAATTTCCAATTAAATTAATTATTAAAAATTCTAATTATTTAATAATCGGATTATTTGGGGTGTCACAACTCTCCCCAACTAAAAGAGTTTTCATCCTCGAAAACATACCTTAGACGAACAGTTCGGGATACGAGTCCTTCATCTGACTCTCCAGCTCCCAAGTGACATTTCCATCTGCTGGTCCTCCCCAAGCCACTCTTACCAACGCGATCTCCTTGTCTCACAACTGTTTCAACTTCCGATCCTCAATTCTCGCAGGTACCGCTTCCATAGTCAAATTCTCTCGTACTTGTATATCGTCTACCCGAATCTCATGAGACGGATCAACAATGTACTTCCTTAGTTGAGATACATGAAAAACATCATACAAATTTGCAAGTGACGGCAACAAAGAAATCTGATAAGCAACTTTCCCAACTCTCTTGGTAATCTGAAACGGACCAATAAAACGTGGAGTCAACTTCTTTGACTTCAAAGCTCGACCAATACCAGTCATCGGAGTAACTCGCATAAAAACATGCTCTCCTTCGCTAAACTCAAGATCTTTCCTCCTCTTATCGTGATAACTTTTCTGACGACTCTGAGAAGTCCTTATCTTCTCCTGAATCATCTTAATCTTTTCCGAAGTCTGTTGGACAATTTCCGGTCCAATCACAGCACTCTCTCCAGATTCATACCAACACAACGGTGTCCGACACCTCCTACCATACAATGCCTCAAACGGAGCCATACCAATGCTCGAATGAAAACTATTGTTGTAGGTAAACTCAATCAATGGTAGATAACTATCCCAAGCTCCACCTTTCTCCAACACATAAGCTCTTAACAAATCTTCCAACGACTGAATCGTTCTCTCCGTCTGACCATCTGTCTGTGGATGATAAGCGGAACTCAAACGCAACTTAGTACCCAAAGCTTCTTGCAATCCCGTCCAGAATTTAGATGTAAACCTCAGATCTCGATCCGACACAATACTAGAAGGAATACCGTGCAAACTCACAATCTTCTCAACATACAATTCTGCCATTCTTTCCATCGGATAATCCATTCTTATCGGAATAAAGTGAGCAGATTTCGTCAACCTATCAACAATAACCCAGATAGAATCACAATTCTTCGATGTCCTTGGCAAACCAGACACAAAATCCATAGAGATCCCATCCCATTTCCATTCCGGAACAAACAACGGTTCCATCAATCCTGACGGTTTCTGATGCTCAATCTTCGACTTCTGACAAACCAAACAAGCATACACAAACTCAGCAATTTCCTTTTTCATTCCCGACCACCAAAACAACTTCTTCAAATCATGGTACATTTTAGTAGCACCGGGATGAATACTCAATCCACTACGATGTCCTTCTTCCAAAATACTCTTCCTAATCTCTGCAACATCCGGAACACACACCCTATTACCAAATCTCATAACACCATTCTCATCAATCTGGAACTCGCCTCCTTGACCTTGGTTGATCAATGTCAATTTATCAACTAACCCAACATCAGACTTCTGTCCATTCCGAATTTCTTCCAGAATACCACTAGTCAGTTTCAACATACCCCAATTTCACACTATTCGGAGTAGTTTCACATACCAAACTTAAATCTCTGAACTGCTCAACCAAATCTAACTCACGGACCATTAACATCGACATATGCAAGGACTCCCTACTCAAGGCATCCGCAACAACGTTTGCCTTACCAGGATGGTAATTCAAACCGAAATCATAATCCTTTAGAAATTCTAACCATCTCCTATGCCTCATATTCAACTCTTTCTGATCAAAGAGATACCTCAGACTTTTGTGATCACTGAACACCTCAAACCGAGAACCATATAAATAATGCCTCCACAACTTCAAAACAAACACAACAGCTGCCAACTCCAAATCATGAGTCGGATAATTCCTTTCATGTACTTTCAATTGTCTCGAAGCATAAGCCACCACCTGCTTATCTTGTATCAACACACCACCTAATCCCATTAATGATGCGTCACAATACACAACAAAAGACTTAGTCGGATTTGGCAAAATCAAGATCGAAGCACTTGTCAACCTCCTCTTCAGCTCTTGAAATCCTTTCTCACATTCAACATCCCAAACAAACATCCGACCCTTCCTGGTCAACTTAGTCAACGGTAACGCTAATTTGGAAAATTCTTCTATAAACTTCTTGTAATAACCTGCAAGACCCAGAAAACTACGGATCTCAGAAGCATCCTTCGGCGCTTCCCACTGATATACTGCTTCTACCTTCGTAGGATCCATAGAAATTCCATTCTTGGAAATTACATGGCCAAGAAAACTTACTTCACTTGACCAGAATTCACACTTGGACAACTTCATATAAAGCTTCTTCTCTTTCAACAATTCCAACACAACTCTGAGATGTTCTGCATGCTCTTCATCGCTCTTCGAATAAATTAGAATATCATCAATGAACACCACCACAAACTTATCAAGATACAAATGAAATATCATGTTCATATACTCCATGAAAACACCAGGTGCATTAGTAACTCCAAACGGCATAACAGAATACTCGTAATGTCCATACCTCATTCTAAATGCAGTTTTCTGAATATCTTCTGACTTCACACGAATCTGATGATATCCAGATCTCAGATCAATCTTACTAAATACACAAGCTCCAACTAGTTGATCCATCAAATCATCGATCCTCGGCAAAGGATGCCGATTCTTGATTGTAACTTTATTCAGCTGTCTGTAATCAACACATAATCTCATTGAACCTTCTTTCTTCTTAACCAACAACACCGGAGCACCTCACGACGAAACACTCAGACGAATAAACTTCTTCTCAAGTAACTCCTCCAACTGTTTCTTTAACTCCGCTAATTCAGATGTCGACATACGGTAAGGCGCCATCGACACCGGACTAGTTTCAGGAATCAAATCTATAGTAAATTCTACCTCCCTCTCAGGTGGCAATTCACTAACGTCTTCCGGAAACACCTATGGAAATTCATTCACCACTGGCAATCCATCACTCTTTTCTTTTCCCTCCGCTTCTATTGCAGAATACAACATAAATACCACAACACCATCTTTCACAGCTAGGTTCATCTGTTTAACAGACATAGTCACATCTTCGACACAAACCTCTTCAGGAAAAATAACCGTCTTCGCAAAACAGTTGATATGAACCTGGTTGAATTCCAACCAGTTCATTCCAAGGATGATATCAAGTTGTTCTAACGGTAGGCACACTAAATCCATACTGAAACCCCTACCAAAAATCACAATAGGACAATTCCTACAAACATACGAAGTAGTCACTGAACCCGACGCAGGAGTATCAATAACCATACTTCCATCCATATTAGAAATTTCCAAATTCAATCTTTTAGCACAATCCAAAGCAATAAAAGAATGCGTAGCTCCAGTATCAATAATCGCAATCAAAGGTATGTCATTAATAAAATATGTACCTTTAATCAGCCGATCATCTGGCTTAGTCTCTGACCCAGACAATGCAAACACTTTACCACCAACTTGCTCCTTCTTGGGTTTTGTACACTGAGGACGAGTATGACCTTCTTCACCACAGTTGTAAAAAGTCACCACTCTTACTCTGCAATCATTGGCCACATGGCCGAGTTTCCCACACTTGAAACACTTCTTATCATTACTTTTGCAATCCACCATACGATGTTCTGTCTCACCACACTTGTAGCACTTAATGGAAGAACTAGAATCTCCTCCACCAAACTTCTTCCAACCACCGGGTCTCTGATTACTTCTATCATAAGGCTTACCACGATCCATCTGTTACTTACCCTTCCTATCAACATACCCTCGAGCATTCAACTTAGTGCTAGCAAGATCCTCCTCTAAAATCCTACTACAGTCAACCAGATCAGGAAATCTTCGGATACGCTGATACCGAATACCCTGCTTAATCTCATCACGAAGACCATTCTCAAACTTGATACATTTGGAAAATTCTCCATCTGCATCGTTAGTATAATGAGCATAATACTTTGCTAACTCAGTAAACTTCGAAGCATACTCACTGACAATCTTGTTACCCTGCTTGAGTTCCAGAAACTCAATATCCTTCTTGCCTCTGATGTCCTTAGGAAAGTACCTCCTCAAAAAAGCCCTCCTGAACACAGCCCAAGTCAACGCAATACCATCTTCTTCCATTTCAGTTCTGGTAGCAACCCACCAGTCATCAGCTTCCTCTGCTAACATGTGAGTTCCGTATCTCACCTTCAGCCCTTCAGCACAGTCAATTACTCTGAAGATCCTCTCGATCTCCTTCAACCACTTCTGAGCACCTTTGGGATCATGTGCACCCTTGAACAACAGAGGATTATTCCTCTGAAAATTCCTTAATTGTCGGTCAGCACCAATCACAGCTCCCTGCTGGTTCCCTCCGAGTACTCCAGCCAACATTCCCAATGCTTCAGCAATAGCATCGTCGTTTCTTCAGTTACCTCTTCCGGCCATTGTTCCGTAACATTACAAAACAACCTCATCAACACACAAGTATCGACAGTGTCATCTTACACTAGTCGCATACAAAAGGGATAACGACACAAGACAAGACCGACTATGCTCTGATACCACTATTGTAACACCCCTTCTAAAATACCCTGAATAATATTAATTATATCAATGATTAAAGACATATTCCATCAGAGTTAACACGGAACAAGGGATGTCACAATTATGAAATAAATAAAACTTCCAATAAAACAGTAGTCATGCTACACTGAGGGTCATTATTCAAATAATTCAATCAACTTAAGACCATGTCTTACACAGCAGAAAAATATCATAACCAAAACGGAATAAACCAAAACATAATTATTCCCAATGAAATTCAAAGAAACAATTGAATAATAACTAATTCCTCAACTAAACGTTCCCCAGTGTTACAACCTATCAGAGCACGACACTGACACGCGGACTTAAAGTAACATAGCTCTAGAGCCATCCTCACCAACTCCTGAGCTGCTAACTTTAATCTGAAATTGTTAAAGTAAGGGTGAGATTTCTCATAATTAACATGCATTATAAGCTTCTCAATCAACATTATATCACAAGCATATTATTTCACCCATTTTAGCATAAATTTAGATTCAACACGCAGTTCCAATCATACAAGTCATTATGCACAAATCAATAATCAACCAAAGAATTGTAACACTGGAAGACATCCTAACATGTTACAATTCCATGCAAACACAAATGCAGACACAATGCATGTGGTACCAACACGTGACCAAGTCACCCAACACTGATCCATCATCAACCGGATACAGCAACCATCGATTCATCCATAAACACCCGGACACGAATCCAGCCTAACCACCCATCATCACCCGGGTATCGGTTAACGGCAATACAAGTCAAATTCCACACAATGGGAATTAACTTCACCAAAACAATGCATATGCACGTACATCACTAGCATGCAACATCAAATCAGTCTATGAAATACATCAATTTATCATAACTGAACCAAAACCAAAAACATGATATCTCAACGATCATGCACACCATCATTAGCAACATAAACATGCCTTTCATTCACACAATACTAATACATCCATCCATCACAGGTTGACTGCTACATACACACCCATGTGCGTTAGCCAATAATCACTTATTCCGGGATTTGACTCATTTTCAAAATAATTTCAGGTTTTAGGAAATCTTTTCATTTTATAAAATAGAGCATTAAATTTAATAAATAACGTCCAAAACGGCACTCAAAACGGACTTACGGTTTGAAAGTTATGAATTTTCAAAGTTTAATATTTTTCAAAAAGTTACAGCAGAACCCGGTTCCTACATATACAGGAACCGGTTCCTACGTGCATTTTTGCCAGTTTTTATAAATTCACACAGTGGAACCCGGTTCCTCCCCACTGGGAACCGGTTCCCACGACTTGCAGAGTCAAATTCTGCACTTTTGACATCATTTATTCATTCTAAACCAATTCCAAACATATCCATAGGAATTGCAACATGAGAAACACCAAAACACATCCATTTTGCACCATTATAACATCAAACAACATTATTTCATCATTCCTTTTTATCATCTGACACCCTAATGGTTTTCAACCTACAATTCAACGCAATAGGGACAATTCTACGGAACCCTAGAATTACAAACCGGGATTCCCTAACATACTATGATCCATACTATTGAATATCTAAACCGATAATACGAATTAACTAATCGAAATCACCCCTTACCTTATGGGTTCTTCGAATTCTGACGCTTCCGGTTTTCTCCTTCTTTTTCCTCTTCTCAAATGCACGTATGATGAATATTCCAAAATAACTCTCTTTCTCTTCTTTTTCCTTTTAATACTCCTTTTATTATTCCAATAAAATAATTAAATTAGTAATTAGTAAGAGTAGAGTATTTTACCCCTCACACCCTCTAATCACTCTTCACACCACCAATACTTATTTCCTTTAATTAATTAAATTAATTCCAATAATCCAAAAATACCAATAATTAAATTTCCAATTAAATTAATAATTAAAAATTCTAATTATTTAATAATCGGATTATTTGGGGTGTCACACTTAGTGCATGTTCCCTATAGGATTGCTATTGTTTTCTTTAATTATTAATCGATGAGTCACTCAATTTAGAAATTTAGATCACGACTTCGCTCTCATTGCTTGTTCCCCATAGGATAGTTTTGTTAGACTTTCTTAGGTATGCTAACCTAAATAAGATCTATAGGTTTTCTCTTTTGAGCTTTCTGATTTGTTTTCTTGATTTCATCTTTGTGTGTATATTTTAAGTTGGCACACCCTCACCATGCTCCTTTAGGATCGCTCGTGCAGATTTAGTTCTTGAGCTAGACATTAGGATAGGTAACCATGCATGCTAACTTAGGGTAGAAAAAATTCTCTCTTTCATCCTCAACTTTAGGATCAATCATTGTATGATGACATTAGGGATAGTGCTAGGCTAGTCTCCCTTAATTGTTTATCCTTCATTTTGCATATTGCATCTTAAAATTAAAACTTCTTCTTGGAAAATCATAAAATACTTCTAATGAACTTAAACCCTTCTTTAAGGTAAAAAATACAAATCAATCTTTTCTCTTCATGTGCCTCTTGGATTTTGTTTTAAATCTTGTCAGATTGATGTTTTGCCATGACTTTTTGTTATCTTTTAGCCGATGTTTTGCCATTACACATTCTTTTAGCCGGTGTTTCGCCATCACACATGTTTTATTATCCTACTTTGATTCTCAATATCATTGTTAGGTGTGATGTTTTGTTCTATGGTTTATTAATGTTTTGCCATGTCATCTTCCTAACTCTTAGCCGATGTTTCGCCATCGCACATTCTTTTAGCCGGTGTTTTGCCATCACACATGTTTGTTATCCTACTTTGATTCTTAATATCATTGTTAGGTGTGATATTTTATCATCTGGTTTATTGATGTTTCACCATCTTTGCCATGTTATCTTCCTATCTCTTAGCCGATGTTTCACAATCGCACATTCTTTTAGCCGGTGTTTCGCCATTGCACATGTTTGTTATCCTACTTTGATTTTTAATATCACCATTAGGTGTAATGTTTCATCATCTTGTCTGATATTTTGCTATCATTCTGACGTTTTATCATCTTATCTGAGTTTGTGTTGCCATGCAATGTTTTGTCATCCATTTTTATTGCTTTAACATTGTTGTTGATGTTTTGTCATTTATCTGATGTTTTGCCATCTTGATTGTTGCTTTTGTCTTCTTAACTAAAAAACACAAACCAACCAAAATACATAAGCCGAACTACGACTGCTCTGATTCCTTAAAAGCGATACATAGGCATTGGGGTAGGGCCCAAGCGAGCACAACTTTTATTTTCCCTACATTATTTTCTCTTTTCTTTTGCATGCATTCCCTCTATGCATTTTATTTTAGCTATTAAGCTTTAGATATAAGCTTACACACCTTTAGATTATAACAAATAAGAGTGGATACCGTAGGGTACTACAGGCGTGTGGGGTGCTAATACCTTCCCCTCGCATAACAGACTCCCTTACCGAATCTCTCGGTCGCAAGACCGTGACTTCTCCCTCTTAAAGTTTTTCTCGATGTTCACCTTTCCCCTCACGGCGGGATAAAATACATTCGGTGGCGACTTCATTGATTTCATTATCAGATGACGGTTCGGCCAGTTGTTTCACAGGGCATTGGCCATGTTTACACTAGCTTCGACTAGACAATTTCCCTTTGAAATAGTTTGCTTCGATTCCACCCTTGAAAACCTTCAACACACATGATTGGTGGCCCCTTCAAAGGACATGTATTGGTGGATTTGAAGGGCATACATAAGGGTCCCTTTTGAAGGATATACCTTACTAGTCCATTCAAAGAATTGCAAATGACCCATTTAAAAGACACTTTGATTGGAAATAAATATTGCTGTCTGAAGAGGAGTTTGGTCGAAGGTTAGACATGTGAGGTCAAAACGAAAGATGAAATATTTAAAGATGCTTGCTGCAAGTCCAAGCCTGATGCACTGGCCACAACGCTCCAAAACTGCTGCACAGCAGTCCTGCAACATTACCCTAATTCTTGTACCAATTTAGCATACGAATACTAACCCTGATACACCTTTTTCTGTAACAAACTACTAAGTAACAGAAACGCAATACAGTCCCAGAATAATTAAAAGAAATAATGGTTAAGGGGTTCATGCCCTTCGGTATGCAAACCGTGCCCCTCGGCACAAAACATGGTGTCGGTCGACACCATTCATCAACACACATGTGCCGCTCGACACATGTGCATGATTCCAATTGCAGTTTTGCAACTACTTCCAGAATTTCATGCGATCAGTAATTCCTTTCCTTCCCATGATCTCATACCAACACAACAACTATACTCACATCAATATATGCAAATTTCCAACACTCGATTCATCAATTGAATCACTATAACGTTAGCACAATTATCACAGATGCCAAACAACAATTTATCCATACAACAATTATACACATCAACAATTTCACACGACCCAATTCCCACGTAACATGCATCATATACCTAATTATAGAGTCAAAATCCCACCCTTACCTTGGATTGAAGGTCGCTCTACGATTTTTCGATCGAACCCCACTTTGCCTCTTTTCCTTCTTCTCTGCAACTTTCACGTTCTCTTTCTCTCTTTCAACCCTCATTCCTCTTCTTCTTGACAAAAACCTATTTTCTATTATTATAACTAAACTCAATAATAATAGAATTATTTATATTGGGCTTAATTCTCACACCCCCTTAATACTACATACCACCAAAATAAGCCCAATGACTTAATCTTATATTATTCCATTAATTTCAATATCATTATTATTAATCAACTACTTAATTAATTAACAATAATCTGACAACTTATACCAACCATTCTCAATATTTCACAACTTCAACAAATAATCCAAAAATAATTTAATTAAATAATTAATTAAATTATCGGGCGTTACAGGGGAACTCAAGATTTGTATTAGATGAGGGTTTTGGAGGGCTTAGACAAATTATTCAAATATAATTTTTGTTGTTATAGTATTTGAAAAAAGTAAAAATACATTAATGATAAACATTTATCATTCTAAACATTTTTTTTTAAATGTTATAAATTTCTATATATTTAAAAAAAATATTTTTTGAAGTCATTCCTCCCCCTCCCCTCCAAACTCCCAAACATAATCTTAAAGACCTAGAAGCATGAGATCTATCTCTCCAAAGCATCCAACGGTCCTTCGTATTCCATTACGAGAATATAGCGAGATAGTTATTTTACTCTCCTATATATAAAGATGACACCATTTTAGATGACAAACACAATTTGAATACTTTATTTTCGTTCACATACTAACTTAAGCATTAAAGTACTAACTTTATAGATACATTCTCCGTTCCGTCGCATTGATAGCTGTCATCCACTGCAACTTCTATTACACTGCACATTAATGTACCTAATAATTATTTATATAATAATAAAATATATATAAATTAAAAATATATAAATCGTATAATAATTATGTTAAACAATTAAAAAAATGACGAAACCAAACTACTACATGACATATTACCACTTCAAAGAAGTTTTTTTTTTTTGAAACTAAGATAATTCGGATATTAAAAAAAAAAAAGGTGGTAAAATGAAAAAAAATTGAAAAATGATTGTAAGGTTAAAAAAAATTTCGAAAGTTAAGCATGGCGGCAAGTCCTTTTTCAAAATTTCCCACTAGAACCAAAAAGTGAGAAGAAACATGAAAGTTCCCGCCGAAAATCCAAAAATCCAAATACAATTTGTCATTCTCCTTGCTCTCACCAGTCTTTTCCCGTTGCCAAAAATGGAAGACGGTTTAATATCCGTAGACCGCTGGGCAAACGGAAGCGAAGCCTACTTCCTAACCCACCTTCACTCCGATCACACTCAAGGCCTCTCTTCATCTTGGTCCCATGGCCCACTCTTCTGCTCCTCAATCACCGCCAAACTCCTCCCCATCAAGTACCCCACTTTCGATCTCTCCCTCCTCCGCATTCTTCAAATCGGTATCTCCCACACTCTTTCCCTCCGCTCACCTTCTTCTGACGATTTCACCACCGTCCATGTCACCGCCATCGACGCCTGCCACTGCCCTGGATCCATTTTGTTGCTGTTTTCGGGAGATTTTGGTTGTGTGCTTTATACTGGTGATTTTCGTTGGGAGCCTGATTGCGAGAAGGCGAGGGTTGCTAAGGATATGCTTAGCGATTGTATCAATGCTCATGGTGGTGACGGTGTTGATGTTGTTTATCTTGATAATACCTACGCTAATCCTACCTATGATTTTCCTACTCGTACTGTAGCCACTCAGCAGGTACACTGTATTTCTGTTTTTCGTTGCAGTTCAGAACATTCACGAGTTCTTGTTTTGTGATTATGATGTTATGGTTTACAAATTAGGGTTATTTATAGAAGGATTGTGCATTTTCTATTCCTTATGACTTGGCTGATGACTGATTTCAGGCTATTGATATAATTTCGACCCATCCTGACCATGATGTTATTATTGGTATCAATACTTTGGGGAAAGAAGATCTATTGGTTCAGATTTCAAGTGCACTTAACATTTTGGTATTCTATTTCTCTTCACCATGAAGTTCTACTCATCACGCTAGCATGTTTTTGTTTTCTGTGGTATTTGAGGATAGTGGTAAACACATACTTCTATGATCAAAGTTGTTTTAAGTTTTTAGAGGTCTTGTGTTGTGTTGGTTAGCTAAGGTTTAACTGTGACAGAATAATATGAGACTTATTTAGTTATGGTCTAATTATGAGGCCCTACTTACCCACAATTTCATCTGGAAATTTTGAGGCCATGTGCTGTAGACTGTAGTCCATCTTGCATACCCTCTAAGACAACCCTGTCTATGATTAATACTTTTCGTTGTATGCTTTAAGTCTCAAGTTTTACATATAAATTGTCATGTTTATTTGATATTACAAAGCTTTGCATGTTATATTTTGGTTGCTTGAGTTAATTTGGATTCATCATTCTATTTTACTCTATTGCTTTTTAACTGTTATGCTACTTTTTCATTTCAAGATTTGGGTGTGGCCAGAGCGGTTGCAGACTATGCATCTTCTTGGTCTCCCTGATATATTTACAACAGATACAACTCTTACTAGAGTGAGAGCTGTTCCTATGTATAGCTTTAGCATTGATACATTGGAAGCGTTAAATAGAATCCGTCCAACAACGCGCCCGACTATAGGAATTTTGCCATCAGGTCTTCCATGGGAAAAGAAATCCCTTAAAAAGGGCGAGTTTCTCTCTGGTTCTTTTTTGACATCGCGGTATAAGAGAACCAGACGGAGCGCAAATAGTACCCTGGTCAAGATTGATAAGCAAATTGGAAAAGCAGGATCTCCCAAGAAGTTTGACCAATATATATTTTCAGTTCCCTACTCTGATCATTCAAATTTTGCAGAGCTAGAGGGTTTTATAAAGTTTGTCAAACCAACCCGTCTGAAGGGAATTGTTTCCTCCTCTTCATGCTATATTGAACCCATGTACTATTTTGGCCGACTCTGTACCGGTAACCAACCAGTACAACAGCTACATACCAGGTCTAAAATGATAGAAAGTGGTGATTTTGAAGATGATAATGTTGAGTTAGATAGAAACAGAAGCAAGGAAAGTTTTACAATGAATGAAAGTGGTAAAACTGTAGTAACAATCAGCTCTGAAACTTCATTTGAAGCTGATAGTGTTGTGTTAGATAGAAACAAAAGTGGTAAAAGAGTAGTAGCTGTCAGCCCCAAAACTTCAGTTAGAGGTGATGATGATATTGAGCTAGGTAGAAACAGAAGCAAGGCTTTGAAGGTTAAGTTATCAGGTTTTCGTATGAGAGGGTTAAGCATATTCAGAAGAAAACGTCGTGGAGCTAAACTTTCAGACTATGTTGAAGAATGCTAACTCCTGGAAATTATGAGGCATAGCTGATCAGCGATGATGTTTACTCATGAAGTTAGGCACTGCTTTTGAAATTCTTGGTGCAAGATATGAGCTTCTTTCCACCTAGCTCAATGTAGATTATTAAATTGTTTGTGGAAAGGTTAGATGATTATCAACATGCAATTGGATGATCTTTTGTACTCTTAGAAAGCAATATGTATTTTGAACATTAACATCTGCTTGTGACAGAAGAAGTGTAACTTGAGTTTCCCTTACCTATTCTGTTGATAACTTAGTATTGTACGATTCACGTGTTGATTTAAATATTATAATATCAATTTGATTGTTTTAAGATATTTTCTGCGTCTTTGGGTTTGACGTTTGATGATCTACGTGTTATGCCTCAATTTCTTGTGGTCTGGTTACCTGACACTTGTCAATAGTAAAAAAAACTATAATTGGTTGGGTCAAAACAAAATAAATTATGTTCCCACTTGTATTTCATTACCAAAATGAACACTTGTTTTTGAAGACTTATCCTTTAGCTTTTAAATTTTTTCATAATAACATGAAAAAACTCTAGACTTTTTATCTCTTTTTTTTTTAATTATGAAAAAAACTTCAAGGCTTATAAATTGCGGCCAAATCAAGTTACATTACAACAGTCATTTTCAAGTTTCAACCGACTTTGTTGACTTCACCAATAAGAACAAAATGGAAGATACTATTTCCACACACCAAAACGACCAAGTCATTGGTTGGACCCATTCACCCATCGACCATCACTTCTTTTCCCATTTCCCACCCAGCAATCTTATACTAATATCTAGCTTCTATGACAACAATTGCAAATTGAAACCAAACCATCAACAACATTAATAACATGAAGAAAAAGTCATGGTTATCTTGTTTCCTCATCATCTGCTTCTCTTTGCACACCTACCCTTCACTTTCTGCCCTGACCACCATCTCTTCAAACCAATCTCTTTCTGGTGATCAAACTCTTGTCTCCAAAGATGGCAACTTTGAATTGGGTTTCTTCAATAAAGGTAATTCCTCTAAGTACTATATAGGCATGTGGTACAAAAAGATATCTTTAAAGACATATGTTTGGGTGGCAAATAGAGATGACCCAGTTTCTGATAAAAGTGCTTCCAAGTTAGCTATTTCTGATGGTAATTTAGTTCTCTTGGATCAGTCTAAAAATCTAGTTTGGTCAACAAACTTGAGTTCTAATAGTTCAAATTCTGTATTTGCTGTCCTTTTAGATACTGGTAATATTATATTAAGTAATAGACCTAATGCATCAGCATCGGATGCTCTTTGGCAGAGTTTTGATTTTCCATCAGATACATGGCTTCCTGGTGGCAAAATTAAACTCGATAAAATAACAAAGAAGCCTCAATATCTTACTTCATGGAAGAACAGTGAAGATCCAGCAACTGGTTTGTTCTCTCTTGAACTAGACCCCAATGGAACCAATTCATACTTGATTCTTTGGAATAAAACTCAACAGTATTGGACAAGTGGTTCTTGGAATGGACAGATATTCAGTTTGGTTCCTGAAATGAGGTCAAACTACATCTACAATTTCAACTTTGAGAATAACGCTAACGAAAGCTACTTTACATACTCTTTGTACAGCAATTCTATTATATCTCGTTTCGTGATGGATGTGTCCGGGCAGATCAAGCAATTAACTTGGCTGGAAAGTACTCAGCAATGGAATTTATTTTGGTCACAGCCAAGAGGACAGTGTCAAGTTTATGCTTTCTGTGGTGCATTTGGTAGCTGCAATGAGATCTCAAAGCCATCCTGCAATTGTTTGAATGGTTATGAACCAAAGTCTCAATCTGATTGGGATCTCGGTGATTACTCAAAAGGGTGTGTGAAAACAAACAAATTTCAATGTGAGGTATCTCCTAATCCTTCTAATGGTGCCAAAGATAGGTTCTTAACCAAATCAAATTTAGCTTTGCCCGAACAGGCACAGCCTGTTGTGGAAGCTGGTTTGAGTGAGCAATGTGAGTCAACGTGTTTGAGCAACTGTTCCTGCACCGCATATGCTTATAACAGCAGTGGTTGTTTCATTTGGAGGGGTGAACTCTTGAATCTGCAACAGCTATCTCAAGATGACAGTAATGGACAGACATTGTTTCTCAAACTTGCAGCATCTGAGTTTCATGATTCAAAAAGCAATAAAGGAACAACCATTGGTATTGTTGGAGGTGCTGTTGGTGGTATAGTGATTCTCCTTGTTCTTGTTCTAATTCTTGTGATTAGGCGAAGAAAGAGACTATCTGGAGCAAGAACTTCTGTGGAGGGCTCGTTGATAGCATTTGCATACAGAGATTTGCAAAATGCAACAAAGAATTTCTCAGAGAAACTTGGAGGGGGAGGTTTCGGTTCTGTTTTCAAAGGAATATTACCTGATTCCAGTGTCATAGCAGTGAAGAAACTTGAAAGCATTAGCCAAGGCGAGAAGCAGTTTCGAACAGAAGTGAGTACTATTGGGACTGTTCAACATGTCAACCTTGTTAGGCTTCGTGGTTTCTGTTCTGAAGGCGACAAAAGGCTTCTGGTTTATGATTACATGCCAAATGGGTCTTTGGACTCACATCTGTTTCAGAACTCCAAGGTGTTGGATTGGAAAGTAAGATTCCAAATAGCTCTTGGAATAGCTAGAGGATTGACATATCTTCATGAAAAATGTAGAGACTGTATCATTCACTGCGACGTGAAGCCCGAAAATATTCTCATAGATTCTGAATTTTGTCCAAAGGTAGCAGACTTCGGCCTTGCAAAGCTTGTTGGAAGGGACTTCAGCAGGGTCCTAACTACCATGAGAGGAACAAGAGGTTATTTAGCTCCGGAATGGATTTCAGGAGTGGCTATTACCGCTAAAGCCGATGTTTACAGCTATGGAATGATGCTTTTTGAGCTTGTGTCGGGTAGAAGGAACTCTGATCCTTCTGGAGACGGTCAAATTAGATTCTTTCCTACATGGGCTGCTAACACAGTACACCAAGGAGGGAATGTGATTAGCCTATTGGACTCTAGATTGGATGGAAACGCTGATGTTGAGGAGATCATTCGAATCATAAAGATTGCTGCATGGTGTGTTCAAGATGATGAAACTCATAGACCATCCATGGGTCAAGTAGTTCAAATACTTGAAGGGGTGCTGGATGTTGCTTTGCCTCCAATTCCTAGATCCCTTCAAGCTTTTATTGATGACCATGAGGAAATTGTTTTCTTTACTGATTCAAACTCCACTCATAACTCACAGGTAAAAACCAGTGTTTCGACAGCCTCCTCTCAAGCTAAAAGCATCATCTCATCTACTAGTACTACTAGTCCTTGAAAACATTCGTCACAAGGTTGAAACAATTATTGATTTTTAACGTTTTATTTTATAATGGAAGGTTTGAACTAAATATGAAAATGGTAAAAAGGCAGAAATTTGCTTAGTTCAAATTCAATGTATAGTTGGTAGTAATACACCTAAACAAATGCATTGTATAGTTAATTTAATAGTAATACACATAATGAACGACATTTCTTGCAAAATTATAATAAATAAACTTCAAATTTCTCTTCTTTTTTTTTCCGTCCGAGAAACGTTGGATTTGTCAACCCACATTCCTGAATAATGTTCTAGAAGAAACATTTTAATATATTTTAAAGTCCTATCTTGTAATAGGAGAATAAATTTGTTTAAATAGAGATAAATTTAAATTTAACAAGATTATTTAACGAATCTCGTAATAATGAAGTAAAACAAACAACTATACTATTTACAATCTAATATTTAACACAATCTCCATTAATTAATGTATATCAATTATTTTAAACTTGAAAGTAAGTTGGTTAAAATGTTTTGGTGGTAAATCTTATAAGGTATTCACTGTATATTCAAACTTTTTAGAATTAGTTTCATCCATAATAATAGTTCATAAATTATTAATGCCATAACTTTGAGTTTTGCTTCAATGCTTGATCAAGTATTATATTTTGCTTCTCAGTCCTCCAAACAACAAACACAAGAAGGTATAATATTTTGAAGTAAATCATCTATTAATTAATGAGCCTGCATAATCAATATCAATATAATTCTCTATAGTTAGAATTCCATCTCTTTTAGCACACTGTCTACGACATACAAATATCTCATTCTAGAATAATGTATGAATGGATTTACCACATTGATTACGTATGTTAAGTAAATCACATTTTCTATTAATCTCTGATATTGACCTTTGTGAACTTTGACACTTTCCTCCTTACACTACGCTAAAAGTGATTTTTAACAGTGTATATTAGACAGCGCTTTTATACAAAAGCGCTGCTATAAGTGAATTTAAAAAAAAAACACGGAAACTGTATAAAATAATTAGTAAAAATGCTGCTAAAAATATGATCTTAGACAACGCTTTTAAAAAGCGCTGCTAAAGTATTGCTTTAGAAAACACTTTATCAAAAGCGCTGGTAAAGGTCCATTTTAGAAAGCGCTGTCTAAAGTCATAAAAAATTAAAAAAATATATTAGAAAAGCGCTGGTAAAGGAACCTATTAGCCAACGCTTTTCAAAAGCGCTGCTAAAGGTCCATATTAGCCAGCGTTTTTAGAAAGCGCTGTCTAAACCATATAAATGAAAATTAAAAAATAGAACCAGTGTATTCATAGATTCACGAACAGAAAGCGTAACCCTTTCCCTCCTTGAACAGAAATCATAAATCCTTCGCTGTCGTACCATCCCCCCTCCGTCCTCCACCGTCTCTCTCGATTTTCCTCCACCCACACCGACCGGTTCTCAAGGTATTCTTTCTTGAAAATGTCTTTATCTCCATTGATGTCCAAACTGAGTTATCCTCCTATTAATAATGTACTATGCTAACATCTAAGACATTATCCTCCTATTGATGTCTAAACTGAGTTATATGTATGCATTTTGATTTTTGGGTTCTTGGTAGGGCTTGATATATAACAACAACACTTTTAGCATTTAACATTATTGCATTTTCTTTTGGTTCTTTGTTTTGGAATAAAAAAGATGATATATATGATGGTTTTTTTTTGTTATTTTAATTGATTTCTGAATTGTTTATCATGTTTATATTTTCCATGAACTAGTATTTTTTTACTACAATTTTGAATATATATATATATATATATATATATATATATATATATATATATATATATATATATATATATATATATATATATATATATATATATATATATATATATATATATATATATATATATATATATATATATATATATATATATATATATATATATATATATATATATATATATATATATATATATATATATATATATATATATATAACTTGTTTTTGATGATCCCTTTGTATTGGTGTAGTTAGTCGAAGACCATCACCGATTCGAAGAACATCAAAGCCGCATCATCCGCCGTCGACACCAATAGCCCATTTTCTTTCTTTGGTAAGTCAAGTTCAAATTCTATCTGTATCGATCAATTAAAAAACAAAATTATTTTTATATAGATATATTTATTTTAAGTCCATGTTATTAACTCTAGAAATAAATTTCTAGAAATAATTCGTTTAATTCAAACAAAAAGAGAATATCCGTTTATAGTGTTTTTGTTTACTTGAATAAGTAGAAAATGGATAAAAAATGAATGTTTGCCGATCGATTGTCACAAGAGTACGAGAATGGGGTATTGGAATTCGTTAAGTTTGCCGTTGAACACGCCAAAGGCCCCAGTCGAATGAAGTGTCCTTGCTTGGGTTGTTGTTATGTGGGTCGGGTTAATGCAGATGGATTGAAATCGCATTTACTAATGTGTGGAATTGATAGAAGTTATACGTGTTGGATATTTCACGGTGAAAAAAGTAACGACAACATTGAACCGGGGGAGAAAAGTAGTACGGCCTATGCTTCAGAGGACAAGGACACAGATACATACGATTTTGATCGAGTCGAAGAGATTGCAGATGTACTTGAAGAAGATCTTCAGGATTGTCCCAAAATGTTTGAGAGATTGGTAAGCGATGCAGAGAAACTGTTGTATAAAGGTTGCACTAAATTCACAAGACTGTCTGTGGTATTAAAGTTGTACAACTTAAAGGCGGGCAATGGATGGTCAGATAAAAGTTTCAGAGTTATTAGCCCTTATGAGAGATATGCTTCCGGAGGATAATGTTCTTCCTAATCGAACCTATGAGGCCAAAAAAATGTTGTGCTCTATTGGCATGAGCTATGATAAGATACATGCTTGTCCAAACAATTGTGTTTTGTTTCGAAATGAATATGCCTCGTTAAATGAGTGCCCTAAATGCAGTTTGTCTCGAAATAAGAAAAAAATGTCTCCAACAAAAGTCTTATGGTATTTTCCTATAATTTCGAGATTTAGGCGCATGTTTTGTAGTGAAACTGATGCAAGACACCTTACTTGGCATGCATATGAAAGAATTATTGATGGAAAGTATCGACATCCGAAAGATTCACCACAGTGGTCGAAAATTGATAATGATTATCCTGATTTTGGAGAAGAAGCAAGAAACCTTCGCTTGGCTTTATCTATTGATGGAATGAACCCGCATGGTCTTTAAAGTATCTCACATACCACATGGCCTGTGATTCTTATGATTTATAACCTACCTCCATGGCTATGTATGAAGCGTAAGTACATGATGTTATCTATGTTAATATCTGGGCCTAAACAACCAGGGAATGACATAGACGTATACTTGACACCTTTGATCGAAGATTTACAGATTTTGTGGGAGAACGGGGTGGAGGTTTATGATGGATATAGGAAACAAAGTTTCAATTTGAGGGCGATGTTGTTTGGCACAATTAATGATTTTCCAGCATACATGAATCTATCTGGGTATAACATTAAAGGTCAACGTGCGTGTCCTATTTGTGAAGATGAAATCGATACGACGCGTTTAGAACTTTGTCAGAAGAATGTGTTTCTCGGTCATTGTAGATTCTTAGATTCTAAACATCACTACTGTGCATGGAGAAAAACATTCAATGGAGAGATCGAACAACGTAAAGCTCCACCTGCATTGTCAGGTGACCAAATTTTTGAAAAGGTGAAAGATGTGTGTACTCATTTTGGTAAGCCTTTTACGCATACGGTTGTCAAAGGTGGGTGGAAGAAGAGATCTATTTTTTTTTGAATTTCCATATTGGAAGTCTCTGTATGTGAGACATTTTCTCGATGTTATGCATATTGAAAAAATGTATTTGAAAGTGTTATTGGTACACTACTCAATATTAAAGGAAAGTCTAAGGATGGCCTTAAAGCAAGGGAGGACATGTTAAAGATGAGAATACGAACTGAACTAGGAACCGTGAAGAAAGGAAGTCGAACATATCTACCATCTCCTGCTTTTACTCTATCTAGAAAGAAGAAAAAGATATAGTATAAGTTTCTAAGTGAAGTTAAAGTTCCAGAAGGATACTCTTCAGATATTAAAAGACTTGTGTCTATGAAAGACCTCAAGTTAAAGAGTTTAAAGACACATGATTTCCATGTTATAATGGAGCATTTTCTACCAATAGGTATACATTCTATTTTTCCAGATAAAGTAAGGAGTGCGATAACTAAGTTGTGTTTTTTCTTTAGGTCAATTTGTAGTAAGGTGATTGATCCTGAGATCTTACCAATATTGCAAAAAGAAATTGTTATTACTTTGTGTGAGCTTGAAATATATTTTCCTCCCTCATTTTTTGACATAATGGTACATCTAGTTGTTTATCTTGTGAAAGAGACACAGTTGTGCGGCCCAACTTATATGAGATGGATGTACCCTGCTGAACATTATATGAAAGTATTAAAAGGGTACGGGAAAAACCGAAGTCGCCTAGAGGGTTGTATTGTTAAGCGATACATTATTGAAGAAGCGGTTGAGTTTTGTACTGAATATTTGTCCAAAGTTCAATCCATTGGACTCCCCAAAAGTCATATTTTTTTAAAAAAGGAAGGTAAAAGATTAATTGGAAATAAAATTGTGACAATATCAAAAGATGAACGGGATCAAGTGCATCTGTATGTTCTGCACAATGACAGTGAGGTTGAGCCATATGTTGAAATGCACAAGGATGTACTCCGAAGGTTAAATCAGATAGAAATGAAAATTAGACAGTACGGGAGCACAATCAAAGTTTTATACCATGGTTTAAGGATCATATTTTTTCAAAGCTTCATTCAGATCCCGCTTCAATAACAGAAAGGTTGAGATGTTTGGCATATGGCCCAAGTTTGCATGTGTTTTCCTATAGCGCATACGCAATTAATGGATACACATTTTATACCAAAGAACAAGATGATAAAAGTACTATGCAAAATAGTGGTGTCACCGTGCTTGCTGAAGCAATGCACATTTCAAGTATGAAGGACCTAAACCCCAAATATGCAAATCTGTCATATTTTGGGGTTATCGAGCATATTTAGGTGTTTGATTACGAGAAGTTTCAGATTCCTATCTTTGGTTGCAAGTGGGTAAGTAGTGGTGGCATACGAATGGATAAGTCAGGATTTTTGCAAGTGGATCTTAATAGGGAGGGGTACCAAGATGAGCCTTTTATTCTAGCCTCTCAAGCTAAACAAGTGTTCTATGTCACTGACCCGACGAGTACAAAATGGTCTATAGGGCTTTTATCTAACAATGTGGTTGATGATAACAATGTAGACCAAGGTGATATTGATGATGAGAATGGGTCATGTATTAGATGGAATGAGTCGTATATTATAAATGATCAAGATGAGAATATTATAAAGGATGAATCATATATCAGAAATGATCATAATGAGAGAATTTGGATTAATACACCCGTCCGCATTATTAAGAAACAAGTAATTCATGTTCCAACCAAGAAAAGAAAGAGATGTTAGTGAAAGAGGTATCATATTAAAATGTTTATGTTTATGTTTGTGTTTACGTTTAAGTTTATGTTTATGTTAATTTTTGGCATTGTCATTTTATATATATTTAAATGACTATGAAATTTTATATTGGGTTTATGTTTATGTTTATTACAGGTTAGATGGCTACTAACGACGATCACCCACGTGATGATTCTGTGTATGATGGAGATAAGGCCGTTAGTAAAACGAAAATGGAATATAGACGAGGAATAACAATAATGAAGAGAATAATTAGGGATAGAGACCAAGGCATAAAGTATGATGTGCATTGGAGTCAAGAAGGCCAACTAATTGAGCCCAACGGTTCAATGTTGACGAGTTATCTCGGTTCGGTGGTAAGGAGAGAAATTCCAATTACATGTGAAGATTGGAGAGCAAGAGTGTTGGACGACGCTAAAGATAAATTATGGAGTGAGATACAGGTACCATATGTGATGTTATTTATTTTTAATGACGATTATGTCTCTAAATTACTTATACTAACGCACTTTGTGTATGATTTTCGTAGAGGTCGTTCATTATTGAGGATACCAGGAGAGATTATATTCTTAAATTGGCCGAGAAACTACATAGAGGGTTTAGTTTAGAGCTTTCTTGTCAAACAAGTTTCTTAGGGATGCAGATAAATTTTTTGTTGATGCAGAGCTTCCAAAGAAATATGCAAATTTGATTACAGCTGAAGAATGGGAAACTTTTAAATCCAAAAGAAATACCCAAAAATTTGAGAGTTTAAGTGTCGTAAATCGACAACGAGCATCAAGTCCATCATATCTATACAGAAAAGGCCGTATGGGATATGCACGCTTACAATAATCTATTGTAAGTATCTATAAATTGCAAAGTATCTATAATATACGCACACTTACATTTGATCATGTTATTTGGCTTAATGTGTAGCTAACAAAGGATAATAGTTCTGAAATATCTCTTCCGGAACACATTTTGTGGAAGGAAGCCCGTGTGTGTAAGAATGGAGCTGTTGAAGAAAAAGTTCAACAAATTTTTGAGAGATGTGTAAGTATAACATTATTTATTTAATTACATCATACTTTTATTTATTTAATTACATAATTCTTTTATTAACATATCATTCTTTAATTACAATATTTATATGAATTTCAGGAGACTCTTTCCCAATCTATACCTCAAGATGAAGATAATGATTGCAGGAGAATACTCTCATGAGCATTAGATATTCGTGAGTATTCTGGTCGGGTGAGGGGTAAGGGATTTGGGATCACTCCAAGATACTTGAAAAAAAAATCAAAGACAAAAGCTCCAAGCAATAAAGAACTTCAGGAGAAGTTGGAAAAGTTACAACAAGAAGTATATGAGCTGAGAAAGGAAAAGGAAATCGATCAAGCTACATGTTTTAAAGATACTAGTGACAAAGGTAGTATCAATGGTAACTTTAGACAAAATATTCCCGAGGTAATTATATACCATATTTATTAATTATATAACCATATTTATTAATTATATAACCATATTTATTAAATTATAGGGCATTTCCCGGTGTCAACTCTATTTGCCGGCACCGACTTATCGGATGGTTGGAAAGGGAAAAGTATATAATACTTCGGGATAAATGCTTCACCATAGACCACTCCCAGATGAATTTTTGAAAGTATCGATCGATGTCGTTTTAGAGGGGGGTGCGTTGTTACCACTACCTGACGATGTGGCGGATGCAACATTGGTGTCAGATGCAATAAGATCGTTTGTTACATGGCCGTCAAGCCTGGTTTGCATAGATAATGAGGTATGCTTAAAATCGTTTACTATTCAAATTTTTTAAGGCAATTATACTTACATTTTGTTTACATGGTAATGTTAGACTCCAACAAAATCCATTCCAAAAGATAAGGGGATTAGGCGGGAGACCGAGTCAATTGCATCAATTGAGGTACAACACAATTATATGACATTTATGCTATGAGAAATGCTAATTTGTGATTTTATACTTCCCCTAACTAATTATATGATAACTAGATTCATGCTAAAGAGACTGCACAAGTCAGTAGGGGTAAGGCGCCTGAAATTAGAAATATTTCCACACAAAAAAAGAATGTTGCTAAGAAGACCGTGGCTAGCAAAAAAATTACTGCTCAGTTCAGGTCGTGCCTTCGAACATATTTAGGAATTACAGATATTCCGGATGGTGGTATCCGCCTTATACCTATGAGTGCAGACATCTTTGGTTTTGAATACCTTGAAGCAATTGGTAGAGAGGATATGGAGTAAGTTTTTAGACATTTGGAATTAGGCCTTGGTGTTATCGGTATATACATCAGGTATACTCCGATCAACTTTGTTTAATTAGATGAACAATTTAATCCCTCATTTCAATAAATATAGTATAATATTAATGATGTTTTAATTTAAGGTTTATGTATGACAACATTGTGCACCCGTGTGGATTAGAAGCAAGATTTGGCTTCTTAGCTCCCAACACTGTCAATTCAGGGTTAATTGTAAGGAGACCAGATGATGTCATAGCATATGTACTAGGTTTATTCGTGGCCATCAAAGATACTGAGAAGTTGTTCTTTTTGCCATATAATACTGGCAACGGGTTAGATTTTCATCCTAACTTGATCTATTATAATTTTCCGTTTTTGACCATTGTTTAATCTTTGTTTAATCTTACAGTGGACACTGGTTATTGGTTGCGACTAATCCTATGAGAGAAACTGTGTATTATCTGGATTCGTTATACAATGATTGGTCAACATATCCAAATTTGAAACAGATGATTGACACGTAAGCTTTTCGCTCCCAAAGAGATATTCAAGTTTATGTTTATGTTTATGTTTATGGTCAACATATCTGGATTTGTGTTTATGTTTATGTTTCTATGTGAGATTGTTCTAAACAGTCGTTTATATTTTATTATAGCGTTCTACTAGCTTTTCGCTCCCAAAGAGATATTCAAGTGCCAAAAAGTAGAGCCAACAACGTTACATGGATCAGAGTGGAGGTATATTTTCACAAAGAGATATTCAGTTTTAATTACATTAGTGATGATACTTGATAAAACAATTTAAGGGGTATATCCTGATATATATTCGTATTTTCTTTCCATGTGTAGTGTCCTCGCCAGCGTAATGGTATAGATTGCGGCTATTTTATGTTGAGGTTTATGACAGAAACTATTCTTTTGGATCGATTAGAGATTCCATCCACGGTATGGATTTCTAACTTAGGAATTACATACTATTTTCATATTTTGTGTTTCTCATGAAATGACATATTGTTTTAACTAAATCACATACTATGTTATATTATTATATATGTAGTACTTTGAGGAATTCAATTGTGCACATTACTCAAAAGATCAATTGGATGAACTTATGGAGGAATAGGGTCAATTCATTATCGGGTTGAGAATTTTATAAGCTAAGGTATATTGTCTTATTTCCTTTGATGAGAACTTTCGAGTTTTGAGTATAAATTAAATTCGAATAAAGTGCAACGTTAATATTATCATGTTATGAATTTCGATCATTTGGTTTTTTTTCCAGGTTTATAGGTGCATGTGTAGAAGATAGAGCTAAGATATTCATGTTGTTGTTGTTTCATGAGAATTCTCTAAGATAGAAAGATGTACAGATGTAACATCAATTTTGAATTTTAGGATTTTTAACTTGTATCATAAATTTTGTAATTGTTGTTGTATATATTATTAATTTATATATATGTGTAATTTTTATATATACATATTTTATTGGAATGAAGCTACCAAATATGGTGCATAATATGGTGAAAACCTGGTTTAAATATGGTTAAAATTCTGATAAAAAGGCATTATATATATTAGACAGCGCTTTTGTAAGTCAAAATAGATAATTTATTTAAAAAAATCGTGAACAATAGACAGCGCTTTAGGAGAAAAGTGCTGTAAAAACTCAAAAATAAGCGCTGCCTAAAGTGTGAAAGTGCTGTCTAAAGTGAGGGAATAGACAACACTTTTAAAGGAAAGCGTTGTCTAAAGCCTAACTTAAAAAATAACAAAGTGCTGTCTAAAGCAAAAGCGCTGCTAAAGGGGTATATAAAAAAGCGCTGTCTATTCTAAAAGCACTGTCTAAAGTGGGCATAAGAAAGTGCTTTTACATTGAAAAAAAGTGTTGTCTTTTCTTTTAGCAGCGCTACTTTAGGCAGCGCTTTAAAGCGCCGTTAAAAGCCTAAAAAAGCGCTGTCTTTTCCCTTTTTTTGTAGTAGTGTTATAGTTCATTTTATGATTTTATTCCATAAGAACACTTCTAAGTTTGCATTCAAGTTCTCCTATTTCTTGCAAAATATAAAACACATATTTTTTATGAGACTAAAATATGTTTATTTGAATGAGCAACCTTAATTCTCAAAGAAGCCTTGAGTTCTCCAAAATCCGTAATTTCAAATTGTATTGACAAATTTATTTTTAAGTCGTTATCTCTCAGTCAAATCATCTCATGTAACATTAATATTGTAAAACATAGACAAGAATTCCTATTTGTTTTCCTACTTATGTACGTTTAAAAAACAAAGTGTTCTCTTCTTAGATTTGCTTATAGCTCAAACACAATATTATCTTTATGAATCTTTCACACCATTTATGAGGGAATAACTATAGTCCATATAATATATTCAATCGACACACTTCGTTGGCTCAATCTCTAGAACTAAAACCAACTAAAATCTCCACATATAATTCATCCTCTAAGTTTTCATGCAAGAACACATTTTTAAAATCAAATGGTTGTATTATTCATTTTTTCCATTAGCGCAAATGTATCCTCATAATTAATGCATATGTTTGAGTATAACCTTTTGCCACTAGTCTTGCCTTGTAACGATCAAGAGTGTCATCAAGTTTTTGGAACATATAGCCTAATTTTTACATTTTAATTATTCTTTAACAAATGCCGAGATTCTCACAAACCAATAGGTGTAATAAAGCTTTGATAATGGATGGAAATTTATTTATAGGATACATATTGAGAAATAAGGTATCTATTCTTGAAGGGATAAAATATTTTATCTTTTCTTAAAACAATGAGTAAATAATTTGAATAATCATCACAAGTACCATAAATATAAGAATCATCAATAGGAAAATTATTTTTAGTATTTACCTCTGACTTACGCGATTGAAGTTGTTTGTGGAATATATAATATTTACTTGGGGCGAGGTGATACCTTCCTTTGGGAGATATTCCATCGTCGCCTCTTCAGGGGCGATATAAAGGCTTCTCCATAGGCAAGGCCTTTAAAATTATAACACCACATAGTCCTTAAACCACGAGGCCTTTGATCGAAGACGAAGTGTTTTTGTATCATGGCTCAGGGGTGTATCTCGAGAACTTCCATTTTCTCAAGTGAGGCCTTAGTTACTCTGGGAAATTCGAGTCCTTTGGTCATAGTAATGTGTAGGCCGACTGATGAAATACTAAGCCCCTCAAGTGAGGCGTTTGACCTTTCGGGTGGGACTTCCATCGAACCCATAAGAAATACTTGTGATCAATTCTCTCATGCTGGATATTGATCGTACCTCTTAGGCGTGATCCTTGAGTATGATCCCGCCTGAGTAGACACTAAGTCCCTCAGGCGAGAGTTTTGACTAGCCTGAGGAGTCTAAGTCCCCTAGAAGCAGTAATGTGTAGTCTGGCTGATGAGACACTTGGTCTCTCAAGCGACAAATTTGAACTTTCAAGCGGGACTTCCATCGATCCCTCATGCAAAACTTGTGATCAAGTATGTCAGGTTGGATATCGGATGCGCCTCTTAGGCGTGATCCTTGAGTTGGATTATGCCCGACTAGACACTAAGTCCTCATGCGAGAGTTTTAACTAACCTAGGAAGTCTAAGTCCCCATGGAGAAAGATGTGTATCCCGGATGCTGAGACAATAAGTCCTTCAGGCGAGGCGTATGACCTATCAGGTGGGACTTCCATCTAGCCCTTAGATAAGATTTGTGATTAACTCTCTCAGGCTGGATATTGGTCGCGCCTCTTAGGTGGGATTTGTATGTCTTGGTTAATTTATTTGTATAGCCCCGAGTGGCGGCAGGGATCTTTGTTATGAAATCCAACATAAAAATACCACCTTAAGAGTTGGTATGGATTTTCTCCATGAAGTTCACCATAAGATATTGCCTCAATGGACGGCAGGGACTTTCGTCATGAAGTCCAGCATAAGGTTTTGTGATGACTAACCAATTTTATATTCGACCATCTTTGTCATACTTTGCTATTTTTTATGAAACTTGTGATGCTATTATTACAATATAGAGTAGTACATAAATTTAAAAGAGTAATATAAATTGGGACACAATTGAAGTAAAAGAAAATATAGAATGAAGTTTATGGAAAAGATAGAAATATGGTGCCACACTCTTTCTATGAATAAGAAAGGATGATAAGCCTTAGTAAAGATCACCACAAGAAACTTCATTTCTTGATAAGATCAAAAAATGATCCAATCTAGAACCAAAGGAGAATTGCTCTCAAAATCACACAATGTGTTTGTTTAACAAAATCAACTTTATTTTTCATTCATGATTTGATCCCTATTTATAGGTAAAGGGTATCTTACAATAATAACTTAAGAAATTCTAAAACTTTAGCCCACTAAATTATCAATAATGGTTTGGGAAATAAAGGCCATACACTTAAAGGTAGTGGAGAAAATGGATATTAATTGCATTTTCTTCATATTCTCATTCTTATTGATGTAGATTTTCGAGTCATAAAGAAGCATAATTTCGTCTTGACCCCAACATATGAATTGTATATTATTTTCTTATATTTCCAACGCATTAAAGATCAAGTCAATCGGACTCCTAGAACTTCATATATGGCCAAAACAAGGCAGGTGGGCCAACAAATACGAAAATGCTTAGTTATTCTAAAATAAACCCATAAATAAAATAAAATATTCATTTTATTTGGAACATTTTTTGTATGTTTCCTTCCACATGTTTAGTGAACTCAAGATCTCATCATCCTCCCAAACTTCAAGAGGATTTGTCCTAAAATCCAAACCTGCATAAGTCATTAGTTGTATGGAAAAGATTCTCTCCTTTTTCTTGTTTCTTTCTTTTTAAAATTTATTTATTTTCTCTTCTATATTCTCAACTTGATGAAATTATAAACACATACAAAAATTTCTCATCATCTTCAACCTATCATCTATGCATGCACACAAACAAATTACACATAATCATTATTTGTTTGGACGCCATCTAGACTTGTGTTGATAACGTTCAATTTAGGTTGGTGTAACCTAAGATTGAATTGAGAATTTTCGGGGGTTTCATTGGGAAAAACCTTAGGGTTTGTCCTCCAAGATCATAGTGTTGATTTGGGGGTTTGCACAAGATTTCATAAATATTGGATTCTATCGAGTTAAAGCTTTGAAGAACGGGGATTCTTGCAAAGGAGTAGTGTGAGATGGTGAATCGTTTGAAAATCTCGGGACATAATAATACACAATTGGATTCGATTGAGTGAAAATTTTGAAGAACGATGGTTCTTGCAATGGAGAAGCATGAGACGATGAATCAATTGATGTTAATGGGATACTTGGTCGAGCTCAAGTTCGAGAGAAGAGAAAGGGTTATAATCAATATCAAACATTAAGTTTGTAGGGTTGCATTACTACATTTATCTTGTAATCAACTTTTTGCAAAGTAAGAATTTGATCTCTCAATTCCAAACAGAATTAGGGGAAAATGTAGTCATAACGAGGATGATTGGTGAACTGCCTAAATAAATTCTTGTGTCCTTTCTCTCTCTCTCTCTCTCTCTCTCTCTCTCTCTCTCTCTCTCTCTCTCTCACTCATTTACTTCTATATACTTTTTATAGCAAATTATAAAATTCATTGATTGTGTAATCGATACGTATAGACAAATCCTTTGATTACTATACTTAAAATTTCTATGTTGATTAAATTACAATAAATTAGATTGTAAGTGGTATTTTATATCAATAAAGTCCAAAGGAAAATCTGAAAATATAAATTGCACACCAAGTGTTCGGTAATTTGTTAGTTTACATTTTATCAATAATTTCATTAAAAATAAGTTTACACCGTGTTCATAATAAAATGATTAATTGAGAATCTATTGTATTAAAAGCTTGTCATTGTTTTGCATTCCATTGGATTTCTAACGCATATCTGAGTTTCCAATATTCGAATCGGTTTAGGCAACTTATTTGGTCTAGGTTAAATCTTCTGCTTGCCATATTTTCTCATTTGTTTTCAAAATAAAATTTTTAAAAAGGTATTTTTACTTTGGGGATTTATTCACCCCTCTTCTAGATTATTCGCCATCGTCTAACAAAGCTCTCAACAACGATATGAACCATCCTTTTCACAATCTCTACTGTGATCTTTTTGGTGAATTGGAGTTTTTCTTTTAGATTTTTGGAGAAGAGAGTCTTTGGAGTGACTAAGATATTTCTTTTAAAAGAATACATATTTCTCTTTTTTAATTCTATCTTTTCTCTCTCTTTTTCTTTCCTTATCTATTTCCCTCCTTTGAAATAATCAGAATTTATTCTCTTTTATTTCTTTTCTTCTTCAATTTCACTCTCCATTATCTCTACTAATTATAAACTATAATACTCTTTTAGGATCAGTTTGATTCAAATCAAGGGGATGAGAGGGGAGGAATTTTAATGGAGGGAAGAGAATGAGTAAGGAGGTGAGGAAATATTTTTAATTATATATGTGTTTGGTTCAAAATAGGGGAAGGGAGAGAAAATGATGGATTTTAATTAAAAATATATTTGGTTCACATGAGAATTTTATTAATAATTTATATTTTTATCCTTATGTTCTTATATATGTCATATTATATTGAAATGTGAAAGATCGTAAATATCTTTTGGTAATAAAATATGCATAAATAATTAAACATAATTTCTAATATTGATTGATTAAAAAAATTATGACTTACCATTTCCTCCCCTCCCCTCCCCTACCCTTTCCTCCATCTACTCCGAAACAAACACCCCTTTATTCTCTTTTATTTCTTTTCTTCTTCAATTTCACTCCCCATTATCTCTATTTATTCCAAATAATAATAATAATAATAATAATAATAATAATAATAATAATAATAATAATATTAAAATCATAAAAATACAATAAAATAAATATAATAACAATAATAATATTTTAATTATTTTTGAGTGTTACATTTGAGAAAGGAAAAACTCTCATTTAGTTTTCTCTAGCTTCTTAAAAATATAGATTTGCATCTCACTATATCTCACAAGAATCTTATTGTGAGATTCTTTTTTGAATATCCTCTAATGTCAATTAACAAATTGATCAACTCTTTTTGAAAAATGAAATTTAAAAGATTTATATAGGAACTAGATGTTAGGCACAAAAAAGGTAAATAAAAAAAACAATAATCGAGTCAAATCACAAAATTATGATTTGAATCAAGAGAAAGAATGACTTAATTCAAAGTAGTAAAATGAGGAGGTTGCCATTTTGATTTGAATCATGACTGAAGTTCTTGATTCGAGTGAAACAAAAACATGGTACAAATCATGGTTGTTTTAGAAATATATTTGAGTTTTATGATTCAAATCAAAATTGTTTGTGATCGAGTCAAAGAATGATGTTGTAATACGGTGGGAGAACTGACTTTTGCATTTTATCACAAATGTATGGATAACTAGAGTCTCCACCGATTTTTCTTTTATCCAACAAGGAAAAGTGAAAAGAAAAGGAAAGACCTTGATAGATTTTGAGTTTGGTGGGTAAGATATGATAAGGGAAGGTGTTAGCATCCTTTTCATCCATAGTTATCTACAGACTCTTAATCGCTAGCTCACTTTTTTGAAAATTTCTTTTTTTGTGTAAGTGTTTGAAAATATTTTGAAAAAGCCAATGTACGACTATCTTTATAATGGTTCCTGTATCAGTCCTCAAGAACGCGTACAAAGTGTTTTTGAAAATATTTGTTCGAAAGTGTAGTGTGAGAAATGGTTTGTTTATGAGAAAAGTTTGTGAGAGAACGATTAATAGTCTTACCCACTCAAGGTCTTTCTTGTTATTTTCCACCTTCTTTAGACATATTGTTATCCATACCGTTAGTTGGTAGGTAGCCCCATCTATTGGATGTGAAGGGACAATCGAAGGTCATCGTATGGTCATCGAAGGCAATAGATAAGGATACTTTAGCAATTATTGGAGGGACTAAATCATTTTTTGTAGGCAACATTGAAGGATTATCGAGGAACTATGATCTTTATACGAAGGGACTTTGCTAAAGTATCCCTATATTCGAGGGACATGCCCATGTTCTGAAAGACAACAAAGAGAGGTTACTCTAGAGGTGCGCATGTGAATAGTGATTCAATTCAGTTATTTTATCTTGCATTTAGGGTTATGCTATCGATTTTTTTATCTTACCATACATACCTAATTACTAACAGCATACAAGAATAAGAGCAGAATGTAAATCTAAAACTATTACAAGGCTTTAGGGCAGTTACATAAGAATGCGGAAAATAAAGTGCAGAAATTAAACCCTAGACTATTACATCCTGTAAGCAGTTACATAATAGAAAAATGCGGGAAAAATAAACTAAGCTATTAAAAGAGAAAATCTCGCAACTTATACAATTCCTCTAAGAATTTAAATGTAAAATAAAAAAATGTTTTTTTAAAAATGTTTGAATGTTAATTTGATGTTAATTAAAAAAATCTAAGTCTAATTAATTTGAATTAATTAAGAAAAATACTAATTAATCTAATCATTTAATAAATAAAAAAAGTCAAAATTAATTTATTAAAAAAAACTAAACCAAATTTGATTAGGGTTTTTTAAAAGAATTAATTTTGGTTAAATGTTGATTAAGGAAAAAAATAGGGTTATTAAGGAAATTAGGGTTAATAATTGAAAATAAAATAAAAATGGGTTAGTGAAATAAAGAAGAAAAATAATTGTATGGGGTGGGTCTTGAACCCACACTCTCGACTTCAAAGAATACTCCCTTCACCACTGCGTCACACTGTTGTTGGTGTTAAGAAAGTGAACGCTACACATAATATATAAAACCTGCAAAACATTGGAAAATATTAAAAAACATCAAAAGGCAGGGGTCAACCCCACACCCTCATAGACTAATGCCTTAACATGCGCGCGCCTTACCACTGGGGTGGATGTTTCATTCAATATCTCAATGGAATCAAATAAATATAAAATAAAACAGAGCAACTGGGCCGGAGAGGCACTGGGGCCCTAGCTCCGATCATATTCTCCGGTGATCTTGTTTCTTTAACTTGCAAAATAATAATTGTTAGTAATCCAAAGGGACCTATTCCCCTAATTTGGCCCTTGCGAGTTTAATGGTGGCCTTGGTTTTTGCTAATTCTCCTTGTATAATGAAATACAAACAAGATAACATAAAACAGTTCAAACATAGAAATTCCTCATCCGAGCATTATGGGACTCATGCAATGGTTCTATCCTGCATAGTTTCACCTCAGAAGCGCATTGGTATTATCAGTATGCATCAAAGCAACATAGAAATCAAAATACGAATTTACGAAAAACAAGGAATTCGGAGATGCATGGGATGCTTGTTTCATGCTCTTTGGATCATCAAGATCGATCAATACTTACTCTATGTGACTTCTGGAATTGATTGGGACGACTAGCTTGCTTGGAGAAAGGCTACAAATAGGGTTTTGAAGTTTTCCCTAGTTTGACAATTTTTGAGATTTGGAAGGTGATTTTTCTTGCAAGGTTTCGTGTTCTCCTCTTGTCTTAAATATAAGAATATATATATATATATATATATATATATATATATATATATATATATATATATATATATATATATATATATATATATATATATATATATATATATATATATATATATATATATATATATATATATATATATATATATATATATATATATATATATATATATATATATATATATATATATATATATATATATATATATATATATATATATATATAGAGGAAGATTAGGTTAAAGCACGAGCTTGGACTTTGTATGGAACAAATTTGATTTTGCTTGAAAAATAGAAACTTGAATAAGATAAACATGTAGATTGGTTTTGAAAATAAGCTCCACACGATTTCTTACACCATCTTGGGCCTCCAACAGATTTGAAACAAAGGCCTATTATGCTTTGCATCTCTTTTCAATATTTATTTGATTTAACTTTGACTTTAAATAAATAAATAAAAAGATGAAAACTACCATGGTGCATGGGTGGGTTTAGAGGTCCAGTATGAGGTCAAGAACACGTTAGGACCTTGAAAGATAAGCCCATTAGCCCAAAAATTCAAGTTTGATCAATTTGGGTTTCATGCATTTTCTCAAAATTGCCTAACTTACACCAATCATAACTCTCACTTTTTATCATATGAAGGTGATCTTGGACTTTTTGGAAAGCTCAATATGTTACATACAATCTCTATGTTGATCATTATTGTATTTGAATATTTATCTTAATGTAAATTGCTTTGACAAAAAGTGTCTTTGTTGACTTTTAAAATGACCTATAATGTATTGGCTCATATCTCTCAAATGAAGCATTTTTGGGCCTTGAGATTTGAGAGACAAAGTTGTAGAGAATTGAATTTTCTTCAAAATGAGTTTTGGTTGAGAATTTTATGATGAAGCATGTGAAAGTTATGTTTGGTCAAAGTTCAGTTGACTTCTCCTTAAAAAAAACCTAATTTAATAACTTTTGACTTTTGACGAATCTTGAGTTTTCTTGATGAGTTATGATAAACCCTTGATCAAATGATGAATTTAACTTCAAAATATTGATGTTGACCAAAAATCTTGAAGTTTGACTGTATGCTGACCACAATTGACTTTTTACCCAATATAGTTGATTTCCAATCATCTAAGTAATTGACTGAGCAAATTTGTACTACAAGACTTGAAATTTGACATGAGGATACCTTGATACATATGTATGTATTTCCTTTTATGTTTTATAGGTATAGAGCCAAGTGCATTCATCTCCTAACCTAGGGTTCTGAAGATTGATCCTTAGTCAAATGGATACTCAATGGAGTTCAAAATATTGAACTTCAAGGGTATGATTATGGCATCAAAGTTCTTTGGTTTGGAGACTCTCTTAACTTCATTTGGTCATATTTGTCTCAATATGTGTAGTTGGATTCATCAAGAATATTCATAGGTTCATGAGTTTATTTCCATGCCTTCTTCAAACAAGTTTCATTGAGATATGAGCCCCATTATTACATGTTCTTAAAGACAACATCACTCCAGGGTCTAATGTGATTCATCATGCTTTAATTTGCAAGAAAAGTTCAAGAGATACAAAGTTGATTCAAGAAGTTTGACCTAATTTAGAAAGTTCTTGATTCTATGTTCAAAAGTGCATAACTTACTCAATTTTCATTATCTTGAGTTGATTATTTTTGATATGAACTCTTCTTATCATTCTTAATAACTTCTCTTTGTATGAATAGATCCAATTGTGAAAGGAAAATCATTAAAGGTTGAATAATGTTACAAATCACTTTTGCAAGGTTTGAGTAAGGGTTTGTTGACATCTAAACACCATAACTTTCTCATTTTTGAGATTTTGATGTGATTTAAAAGACATGAATCCCTTCAAAGAGTCATCTTAAACCCCTATTCAAGGATCTAAGGCCAATTTTGAGTAGAAGGCCATTTAAGTTTGAAGAAGATTACAAGTTGATTGAGGAAACCATTAAAATCTTGAACTTGGATTCAAAAGATCATAACTTGGTCAATTTTTGTCTCCTTGAGCTCATTCTATTTTTCACAATAAACTTGAGGATATATAATATAACTTTGATTCAAATATCAAGATCTAAAAGAGTACGAAAATTTATGTAATTGGTGAAAACATTATAGGTCATTTGTAGATTTCTCAAGAAATTTCCACCAGCTTCTAAGGACCACAACTCTCTCCTTTTTTATGCTTTTTGACTGATCTTAATTCCATAATTCCATTTAAGGGGTACAACTCATTCCATATTTAAGTATAAAGAGCTAATTTTGAGTGGAAGGACTTGTAAGTTTGCAAAACATTATACGTCATTATGAAACTCTACACTTAGGAATTTTTCTAAGTGTCAAAATCAATTTGTTTTCCACGATTTCAAATGGACATAACTTCCAGCTCAATTGTACAAACGAATACTTTCTTGGAACATTGTAAAGGTTGTTATGTTGTCTTTCAAATTCATCAAGAATGATACCTTAAAGCTTTATGAGCAAGTTGCACCATGAATTTGAATTGGGTACCTTGGAACTGAAGTTTTACTTACAGTCAGATTGCAAGTTGATTAATGTGGCTTCTAATCACAAAATTGATGCAAATTTTTGTGTGTTAATTTAAACTAAGTACATGGTTGAACTGGCGATGAGAAGACGAGTTAATTTATACTTGTTTGAGCCTCTAATGTTGCCATGGAAATTGCACGATTTCTGCAGGTCCAAAGGTCGAAGATGATGCGTTGGCATCATCCAACCAATCAGAGCATGGAACTTCCCTTGCCACTGCACATTTGAATTTTCTGTGATCTCACGCGTTGCATTGGCCCGTCCTTATCGTGTGCTCTTTGATCTGGTCCACTTGATCTGCCACATCAATTAATGAGGGAGATCAAGTGGTCCATGTTATTTATGAATTTTGATAATTTTATTTACTGATCCTGTGTGATAATCACATTAAATAACATTGTGCGCTGTTATGTTGACCACTAGATATTAATACTTTCCATTAGTGAGATCCATCCAATGCACCATATTATTTAAGCTTTTATTTTATTTTCTGATTTTTGTTTTAATTGTTTTAAACTTCAAAAAATCATAAAAATTCATTTCAAATTCAAAAATTATGAAAAATCAAATTTTTTTTTTGAATATTCTCTTTATGATTTTTATTTTTTCATAACTGTATTTTATGATTTGATATTTTTTATGATTTTTCTAATTATTTGAATTGTATTAATTGTTTAAAAATATTTTTAAATCTTTTTAAATTATGAGAAAATTATGGAAGGATCCAATGATGATTTTACAATTGTTGGTAACCTCATTTGATTTTTATTTTTAATTTTCTATATTTTGCAATTTTTGGTTTATTTCACTTAATTTTGCATTTTCTAAAAATAGTTTCTGACTTTTAAAAAATATAAAAAAATTGTGAATATACTTTGAGGTATTTCTAATTTTCCATGCCCCTGGATTCCATTTATTTCAAGTTTTGATTGTGGTTTTGTATTTTCCCTTTTATTTTCAATTTCAAACTTTTTAAAATCATTTTCTTATTACATTTTTGCTTTTAATTGCAATTTTATTTTTGTATATATTCTGGTTGATCTTGGATCATGTGGATTTTAATCATAAGCTTCCTGAATATCATTGGATCTTAGGTGTTGAGTTAAACTCCACCAAAATGGATGAATGATTTTAATGATAAATTTATTAATCCTTTGGTTCAAATGTGAGATTTAACTTTTTGTCTATCTCTACTTCTATGCCATTCCCCTTCATCTTATCCATTTCTTGATTCCTTTAAATGACCATTAGTGGCCCAAACTTTATGCTTGAAGTTGTCCAAGTATGATTGATTATTGAACCATGGTTCAAAACATTTAAAGCTTATTGTTAGGAGGTTTTGATTTTATTAATCCTCTTATAAGTCTTCATTAAATTTGGCCTAAGTTCAATCTTTAATCATCATTGATCATTTATCATGGATTTCATATCCTTTTTTTACTTTCTTGAAGTGATCATTAGTGGTACAAACTTTATGTTTGAATGTCCAAGTATGATTGATTATTGAACATTGGTTCAAAACCCTTGAAGCTTGTTGTTAGGAGGCTTTAGTTTTATCAATCCTCTAACAAGTCTTCATCAAATTTGACCTAAGTTCAATCTCCAATCATCATTGATCATTTATTATAGAATTCATCTCTTCTTCATCCCTCTTTCTTTTATTTTCTTTTTTATCAATTTGAATAAGGCATTTGAACTTTTAGTTCATCTAAGCTTATGTATAGTTGATAAACTTTCAACATTTCCAATCTACTGCTAGATGATCTATTGATCATTCAAGGTACTTGGCATTGGTGAAAGTTCGTCATGATGTATCTTTCATGACCTAGGTCTTGATCACCTTTGTTTTTACTTGTGCTACATGTTTTAGGAGTATGGTTTCTATCATATCTCTAACATGTACGGTACATAGATTGCTATTGACCGACCTCGTATAGTATCAACTTCTACATAAGTCAGTCTGCGACTGCTTAACATAGTGCTACATTTATACCAAATCGAAAATTAACTCTTACATTTATTATTAACCTTTACTTTAAGCAAATTTAAATTCCTCACTTTATTTACTGCTTTTATTTTATGCCATTTACATTTCATGCAACTTGTTTATGATTCCACATTTTTCCTTTGTCGACTTGGACATACGTTTATGGTTATGAACTTTTTCCTTTGTCCACTTGGACTTTTATTTTGTGCTTAAAACATTAATAATCACCTTGAACATTAAAAGATTTAATCTACTTTAGGGGATATTGGTTACTATCCTGGGCATTTTGGAGTTATGGATTTCTTGGACTTAGGATTAGAAGCCTTGATACTTGGAGACCTTGAGGCCTTTGGATTTTATTCTGTTTTGCTATTCTGCTTGTGTATTTGGAAATATTTTGTGTGCAGATGTTGTTCAATTGGACTTAAGTGATTTATATGGAACATGGCTCAATATTAAAGACGTTGCTTTCTGTTTTTAAACCTTGGGTTTCTTTGATACTTCCTGGCTTATGATTTATTTTCACATGATGATTGATATACTCTTGGTCTATTTGGTACTTGTGGCTTTTAATCTAAAGGATGGGAATTCTACATTGAATTCATTATGTCAAGTGTCGGCTTCTTATTAGTTAGACCGTTCCTTACCTTAGCTTTTTACTTTGTGTACATAGGACAATCTCTGCATCTCCTCCTATCTTCTTTAATTTTCAAAATCTCCCATCTTTTCCAAAGGATTCTTGTTTTCTTACTTGAACTGCTATCATAAAAAAACTTAGATTTAGGTCCATGAATTTTCAAATTTTTTTCTTAATAAAGCCATCAATCAATCTTAATCAAGATATGGCTTCTTTCTTCGATATTTAAAAGATACAAAACCAATTTCAAACCTTTTTTTTTGCCACTTTGACATTTTGCTTTAAAACCTTTTTTTTTTAAAATTAACCAACACATAAACTTTAAAGTTTTTACCCGAACTACATGTGTTTTGATTTCAACATTGCACATTATTGGTATGTAGCCCTTGAGCTCATTGGAAGCTTTATCAAATAAAAAATTGTAAATAATACTTCTCTTCTCATCTCCATAATCTATTTTGTACACACTTCTTATAGCCAAAATACACAGATTTTCAAAGTAGTTCCTGCAGAGTACCCTAGATGTTTAGGATGCTAATACCATCCCTTGGCATAACCGACTCTCTTACCTTGATCTGTATTTTCCTTTGGGTTTATTCACTCTTTTCCCATTCCTTTGGATAAAAGAAAGTGCAGTGAAGACTTTCACTAATTTTGTGAGTTAAGTATATCCAATGGCTTAGTCTTAATATTTCTACCACTATAGAAAATTGGCGACTTCACTAGGGACTATATCTAAGTGGGTTGAGCCTATCTTTGTTTATCTGTGTATGTGCTATTATTTGTTGTTGTATATATTCCTATATGTCTGGAAGTTTCTAGTTTTAAGAGTGCTTGGTGTAACACCCCAATTCTATCCCAAGCAATTAGCGGAAAATCAGAGTATAAAAATTTCCAACATAATCAGGATGTCACATATTCAACAAAGACACATAAACCTGTCATTCTTTTAGAATAGATACACAACACTTAAAGAAGCGGAATAAACACAACTCATGAATATAGTCTTCATAACATAAACCAAACTTTGATTAATCACGCAACAGATTCATAATAGTTCTCTAAATTAGATATAACATCTTTTGAATCATAAAAAAACATCAATACAATAAACTCCTCAAATAACAACATAAGGTTCAATAAATAAACAACAAAATAAGACAAGCGTTCATTCCCCCCGAGTGCTAGGTATCAGAGAAAATGACACCGAACTCGAACTAACAATGCTATCGACTACTCATCTTGGTTACCTGCACATTACCAACAAAGGGCAACATTCAAACAGAAGGGGTGAGATATCAAACTATATAAATAGGGTTATGATAAACAATATACTAGGTAAATAATAAAAAGAATCACCACTTCATACAACAATAACTCAACACTTCATAAATCATCAACACCATAATTCAACATATGCGACTCGAATATATAACTCAAAACTATGCGAATGCATGTGGTACCATCGGAGTAAAACTCCCAACATAAACATTTTCCAGTAATCTCGAAGCACAAGACATAAGCCTTATTCACAAATCATTTTGCCAATATAAGCCTTCACAAAATCTGCCAATACAGGCCTTCACAAATGCAAATGTATGAATGTACAACACATACAACAACATCATTAAACACTTCACGAGGCATACGCCTATATCACTACTTCACTGGCCATAGGCCTACAACGTCATCAATGTAATCAACAACAATTCATGGCAATAACATATTCATTATATATTCACTAGGATTCACACTATAATGCTACCCACATAAATAATTCATAATCACATTATCAATAGCGAATTCCACATATACTCAATGATATCTCACAACAACAACACATTCATCGATCAACATAAAATAACACAACATTGGTCATAAGACCTATAATCAACAATGTTCATAAATCAGACAGAGCGACTTAACCAACTGTACCGACAAGTCGGCATAATCGACATAATTTGAACAAAAAGACATATCCATATTTACCTACTAATTAAACTTAGTTACCCGGTCAAATTTCGTTAAATTCTGGACAACTAATTATACCGCCTAATTCGGCTACTGATGAGTGATTTTTACACAAAAATTTAGTAGTTACTTTAGTTATTGTTTCGTTCAACTAATTGATACTTTATTTCTTATTACCATATTTTATGCTTTGGTTTGCTGTTTTAGTGCTTTCAAGTAGAAAAGAATAAAACAGGACGAATCGGAGAAGAAAAAGTGCACAAGTCCAAGTTTCAGAGGATTTGCTACAGAAGCTCTGACATGGGTGGCCGTGTTGCCTGACATAGCCGCGTCAAGAGAAGAAATGGGAAGGCGTGGAGCATAGAGGCTGACACGACCCGTGTCAGGAAGCCTGGAGCTTAAAAACCCAATTTTCCACCCTTCACACATGTGCCTTGTTCTTGTTCATTCCTTGTTTCAATTTACCAATTATTCTAGCTTAGCATTAACCTAACACAGTTCAAATATAACAATTAACAGCACAACTCAAATCAATCATTAATTTCAATAGCAACACAACCAATTTTAAGCACAATATAGTAGTGAAACTAATACCCTAAACCCCAATTAAAATTCATCATACTCCCATTTATTTAGCAAGAACCCCACCCTTACCTTGGATTGAGTGCAACTCTAAGAAACTTCAATGGAGTTTCTGGGAATTTGGCACTAGTAGCAACTTCCTCTTGTTCTTCTTCTCCTATCAAAATCCTATTTCTCTTTCTCTTCTTTTTCTTTTCCTGATAACACTATACTCTCTTTCTCCTCTAATTCTATTTCTACTATAATAGTATTATTTTACTTACTCTCTTAATAAATCTAAATGGGCCTAAGTGAAATACGCCCTTATTACTTCACAACACCACAAATTAAGCCCAATATCATATTTAAGCTTAATAATAAAAAATAATACCTCAACTTAATTCCACTAAATTAAATCCAATTATGTATCATGCCACTAAATAAAATAATTCCGACTTCGACGATAAAAACTCGAATTAATATAAAATATTCAAAAAAAATATTTAATTAAATAAATAATTAAATATCGGGGCGTTACAACTCTCCCCCACTTAGAATATTTTTGTCCTCGAAAATAAAAGTGTACCTGGTTCAAATAACTCGGGGTAGGAGTCTCACATCTTGCTCTCCAACTCCCAGGTCATACTTTCTCCAGCAACTCCTAACTAGACAACTTTCACCAAAGAAATCTCCTTTCCTCTTAGAATCTTCATCTCGTAATCCGTGACTCGCACAGGCATCGACTCCACTGTGAGATTATCCTGTACTCGCACATCGTCCATCTGAATCACATGAGACAGATCGAGAATATACTTCTGGAGTTACGATACATGAAACACATCGTGCAAATCAACAAGGTTTGGCGGTGTGATACGGTGGGAGAACTGACTAGTGTTTTGCGTTCGCATTCGCACTTGTGCGGTTGAGCAAGAGTCGCCACCGACTTTTTATTTTATCCTAAAGGAAAGGTTAAAAAAGCACAGCAAAAACCTTTTGAGATATTTCGTGGGTTCGGGGGGTAGATTATGAAAAGGGAAGGTATTAGCACCCTTTTCATCCATGGTTATCCATGGGCTCTTAGTTACTTGGTTTTTTAGATCACTTGCCTTGTTTTTCTATTGCTTTGAAAATGGTGTGTGTGTGGGTGCTTTTTGAAAATGTTTTGGAAAAAGATGCCTTGTCTTAGGCAACTAATGTATTTGACTCGTGATTGAGTGTTTTACAAAAGTGTAGATCTTTTCGAAAAGATGTTTTCAAATGTTTTTGAGAGTTTGTTTGAAAGTGTTGTGGATTGTGGTTTTTGAAAAGAAGGCAAGTGTTTTCGCAAGTTTGATCTCAAGTAACTAAGAGTTTGTCTACCCTATTGTACTCAAAGGTTTTTGTTATGTTTTAACCCCTTTTTAACAATTTTGCTCTACCATTGAAATTGGTAGACAATCTTGCGTTTAGGAAGTTTGTTCGGGACGGGCGCGGGTCATCGTATGGACCATGAATGCAATGGTGCCAAGTGTCTTTGGCAATTTGCTTTGAAGGGACTATGATCATTCCGTTTAGGCAACACTTTGAGGGACTTATGATCATTTGATTTTGTTTAGCCAAAGATACTCGACGTGCAAGCATGGCCCATTTTGGAAGGCAACATGTGGGATTACCCTAGGGGGTGCAAGTGTGATTGTGTGTTGATTACATGTATTTGTCTTGTATTAGGTTATCTAGCGTTTGATTTTATGTACATACAAACCCTAGGTCTAATCATGGTATAATTGGAAAACTGTAAATTGCGGAAATGTAAAATCTACGCTATTACAAAATAGTATCCGGGAGTGGGGGTATAAATGTACAAAAGGGGATGAGACTTATAGTATCCAATAAGTTACAACCAAATCGAATGTGCGATCAAATGTAAATATCGAATATACAAATATAAGATAAAAATGTATAGGAGCAAAATGAATGGATTTACATTGTGTAAGTGTAAGTGTAAGTGTGAGATGTATATGAGTATGTGTAATTATTTACAAGCGCGATAATGTGAAATTGAAGCGTATTAGGGTTTTTGACCTAGGTACGTATTTTAATCTTGTATTTTTGTATTTAGATATGTACAATAAGAAAAATGTTTTAACTTAAATGTTCAAATTTTAATTAAATTGTATCTTTATTTGTTTATATACAAAAAGTATTTTAATCAATTGTTTGTGAATTTTAATATTAGAGAGAAAAAAAAATGTATTTCTATTATTATGTATAAATATGTATGTTAATTAAAAAGTTTTCAATTTTAAATATATGATAAAAAAAGTATTCTATATACAAAAATGTTTTAAGAAATTTAAATTATGCAAGAAAATGTATATTTTAGTATGTGCAAAATATATTTTTATTAAAAGAGTAAACAAAATAAACAAGAAAGTATATTTCAATTTAATGTATTAAATTAGAAAAATATAAGGTGTTTATGTATAAAAGAAATTAGTATTAATATTTATTGTAAAAGAAAAGCAATTTAATGGGCCTCAAAGAATTTTGAAACAGATCAGGCCCATTGCTTGAAATGATTTTCTTTAGGGTTGAGAGGATTATCGTTCAGTTGGGGAAAAAATTAGGTTTAGGCGAGGCAGCGGCGGCGTTCACTGAGTTCCATCGTTCTTCTTCATCCTTGCAAGCTTCCTGAGCAACTCATCCCTCCGGCCACCAGTGTCAACCCCAAACCTCTCTTCCCTCCATGGCGTGCACTCAGCGTCCTCTTGATTTAAGGTTTGATTTCAATGTTTTATGTTCTTTTGTGAATGATACGCGTTTTTTGATTTGAGTCTTAACTATTACCTTTCATTATGAGATGAAGGATAAGAGAAGAGGGAAAAGATTGGCTACCTGACTTTGGAGATGGAGGAGAGGCGGAGGGCTGGCGCTCAGGAGGCCGGAACGGCGAGGGAAACGTGACGCTTGCTCTTGGTGACCCTGGTATCTTTTAACTGATTGATATTTTTGCCTATGGTTTTGATGATGATTTGTGCTGAGAAACCCTCTTGAATTTGCCCTTTTCTTCTTCTTCTTTTCTATTGCGTGCTTGTTGCTTATGTTGGATGCTATGTATTAGAATGCCTATGATGTTAATAGCCTGAGGTTTGCATGTATACCTTCTTTGTCTTCTCGTGTTGCCTATGTATTGATTGGAATATGATGCTTTGAGATGAACTTTCTCTCTTCTCCTTGAGCACTGTATACTTGTTGCCCCTTGAACGATTTTATGTTGCCCTGTGATGTTTGCACTGAGGGCCTAAGTTTCCTTGAACCTTTGCTTCTGAATGATTTTGAATGCTTTAGAACATTGCTGCCTTGGTATTGCCTTGAATATTTGAGGTTTTAAAGGTTTGGCCTTTAACTGATTTATGAGCTAGAGGTTCTTTAAGGCATGGTTACAGGTTTTTTTATGTGTATGGCTGGTATGTTGAGGCAGGCATGGTGAGGTTTTTTTTTTGATAGCAGGTCAGCTTCAGGCTTGGTTATGTTGTTGGACAGTATGGTGGGTTTTGGTTTGACAGGGGTTCTACAGGTTTGAAGGCTAGGCCAGGTTTGGAAGTTTTGTTTTTGTGTTTGTATGTGTTTTGGTTGAACTGATATGGTGAGGTTTTTGACAGTAGGTAAGCTTGCAGTAGGTTATGTTTTTGAGGTTGAGCTTCAGATTTTTGTGAGGTTTTGCCTTTGATAGGTTTATGTGAAATGTTTCAGGTTTGTATGAAACTTGAAAGGGTTTGTTTCTGGTTTTTGGCTTTTGTTTAGGCCTTGACAGGTTTGAGCTTGCCATGGGTTTATGTCTGCTTGGCTTGGTTATGTTGTTTGCAGATTATATATTTTGTGATATTGGTGCTTGGCTCAATCAGGTTTTTTAACTCAGTATATTTTCTTTTGTTCTTTTTGTCCTCTTTCTCTTGGTCTTTGGCGCCTAATATTTATTCAAACCTTGGTATTTTCTTTGATCCAAGTTTGCTGGGTAGTTTTACAAAGTTTCTTGGCACTTTTCTATTTTTGGTAATTGTCTATGCTGTGTACTTCTGCCCAGTTTTGAGTAATGCTGAATTGATGCTTCTTTTAACTTTTGCCTTACTGTCTAAGCCTGAAAAACCTGCCTCTATCTCTCTTCTCTTTCTCTCCACAGTACAGTTTTGAGAATTTAATATGATTTATTTCTGTACTTTCTGAAGGGGCCTATTCTGATGGGAAATGATGAAAAAAAAATTGCTTGCATAACACATTATTCTGCATCTTTTCTTTCTTTGACAGCTTTGGTACTTTGACAGTAAAAATGCACTTTTTGCTTTTTTCTTTGATATCTTTCTTTGACAGCTTTTGAGTGGATGTTGTATTTTGACAGTAAATTCCCTTTTTGCTTTTGATAGAAAGTGGGATTGGATTTTTTCAGTTTAGTTTGAATTTGAGGTTTGAGATTTGGACTTTATGCATTTGACATTTGAAAAAAATTATGCATTTGGACATTTCCCATTTATGATAAAAATCTTCCCTCTTTGTGAACCGGGAGAAATCCCGTGATTTGCAGAGAGGGTCAACTGATCCCAGTCAGTGGCCCCTAATGATGAGCAAATTTTAACTGTCTTTTCCAATTTAACTGCTTTCTGACTTCCTCTTTCTTTCTTTTGCAGATGAAAAATGGAGCACCGGAATGAAGTGAAGAATGAAGAATTAGAAATAGGATAGAATTTTTATATTTTCAATTTAATTTTTGTACACTATTATTATTTTAAATACTTTGTAATAAATACTCGTATCCAAATAATACCAATTGTAACAACTATTAAATGTGAAATAAAAATTCCATTTATATTTAATTCTTTTCAATTCCTTTTCTTTATTTACTTGTTATTTATAATTCCTTAAATTAAATAAAATGAAATTTAAATTTCAAGTATTTAATTCTTAGAACCATAAATAATCAACTAAACAATTGTTGATCAAAAATAAATGAATTCGACGTTTCCAACATTCAAAGCAACGCGCAGTCGAACACAAAAAACTGATCAGACGCAATCCTCTTTTTTCACTGATTCTTTTGCCAAGCGCTGTAATTCCACACTGCACACCCCATTTGACTGGTGAATTCAAACCAATTGCCTCCTCTTACTGATTAAATCAAGATAACGCGAATTTTAACCCGAATCTCGGAATAAACTGCAAAGTGCTGTGGAATTTAAATTCTTCTGAGAATACGCCCATAAAAACTTTAACTCCTGATTAAATGCCAAATAACGCTCGCCTGATCAAAATTGAACCAAAAATCATCCAAACCCTAAGCCAACTGTGAAACAAACCAGAGTCCTAAAAGTCAGTAAAAACTCTAATTTTGCTTGACTGTCAAGAAAAGTCCGTTTGTCCGATTCTTGAGCCAGTTCGAAAAATTAGAAAAGGTTCGAAGCTGAGATTTCTTGGGGAAAAATGCGAGGGCAAATTTTGGGGTACAACAGTTGCCCCTGTTCAATCTTCTTAGACCTGAAGAGTTAGATTGGCAAGTTTGCCTTTCGCGACTTGAAGGTAAAAGAAGATTGGACACTAGAGTGCCCGGAAATTTGCACTCGCATGTTGAAGTATCAGCAATGTGACGTCGGGAATGGGCTTATAGATGCCATTCGGAGAGATGGCGGATAGGTGGATGGGCTTATAGATGCCATCTGAAGACACGACAGAACCTTGTCGGGAATGGGCTTATAGATGCCATTTGGAAGTGTTGATCGCATAAGAGATTCCTTAGCGAGAATTTGTGTATTTTGAAAAAAAGAAGATGTTTTCCTGGCTTGTTACAGGTATTTGATCTTCAATCTCCTGATGTAGATATGCCCTGGCTAGATACAGGAATCGAATCTTCAAACTCTTCAGACATACCCTGGCTAGATACAGGAATCGAATCTGGAAATGTGATGGTTGATAGATATGCCCTGGCTGGATACAGGAGTCGAATCTTCAAACTCTTCGGACATGCCCTGGCTAGATACAGGAATCGAATCTGGAAATGTGATGGTTGATAGATATGCCCTGGCTGGATACAGGAGTCGAATCTTCAAACTCTTCAGACATGCCCTGGCTAGATACAGGAATCGAATCTTCAAACTCTTCAGACATGCCCTGGCTAGATACAGGAATCGAATCTGGAAATGTGATGGTTGATAGATATGCCCTGGCTGGATACAGGAGTCGAATCTTCAAACTCTTCAGACATGCCCTGGCTAGATACAGGAATCGAATCTGGAAATGTGATGGTTGATAGATATGCCCTGGCTGGATACAGGAGTCGAATCTTCAAACTCTTCAGACATGCCCTGGCTAGATACAGGAATCGAATCTGGAAATGTGATAGTTGAGGGTAATTGCCTTTTGGATTGCCTTTTACCTGAAAAGGCAAAAACATAAGTTGTATGCGATGTCATGATGTATGATATGCACGATGTCATGATGTTTAACATGAGATAGTGTCGTATGCACTTTATCATGTATGTAAGCAAGATGTATGAGAATGTGAAGTGTTTATGAATGTAATTTTCGTTTTAGGAAAATAAATCCTTGACGACCGGCCGGGGAATTGCTCTGTGGAAGAGATACTTGGCCGAGGTTTGACGAGAGGCCTGTTGAGGACTTTAATGATGGATTCCGCTGGGGATAACGATGATAAACTCCGCTGGGGATCGAAGGAACCTTGCTGAGGGAGATCTTCTGTGGTTTTTAGCTGAGGATGACCCAGTTATAAATCCTTGAGAGGAAATAACTCTGAATAAAAACTCGGGAGAGACGCCCGTACTTTGCAGGGGATAAGCTTTCTGCCGGGGAGATGGATTCCACTTTCCTGAGGAACCTTTTGGATTGGACTCTCCTGGGGAAGTAGGGCATCCGTTGTAAGGCTGATGTAATGCTGAAACTTTATCTTACTCTGTGGGGAATTGAGATAACCTGGTCACATTCTTCAGTTGAACCCATCTTGGTACCTCGGCGGACAAGGCGACCAGACTGCATTAGACAACTCCATATTGCCCCAGTTTCCGATGTCACCTATAATTAATCTTTCGTTTCATATGTAAACATTTATGAATCAGCAATTTAATGTCAAATGCATATATCAAAAATGAACATTGGACGTTCTTCGCAAGACAAAACAGAAAAAGAAAAGATCAATGGCGATTTGCATGGACAAGTGAATTTGTATTGATTTGAATTTTGCCTGTGAATAGGCGTTTTTGTACAAGAGGCTAACATCCTAGTAAGAGAATGCCGCCAAATAACATGGAGTTAACAATTTGAAAAAAAAGGAAATCAAAACAGCTATGTGAACGATCCCACTGGGTTCCAACTCGGCTATCGCCTTTATGTCTTCGAATGTCTCATCGCTTTGCTACCTAGTTGAAGATGAAGCTGATTGGTCGATGCCGAAATCTGAGCCAGATAGTTGATGCCGAATTCCGGATGCGAAGTGATCCCATGAGACATAGTGTTACGCTTTTATCCCTAACTTTTGCCTGGATCGCCCTTTCGGGTTTTCAATCCACCGGGATACCCATTTTTGCCCAAGCCGCCTTTTCAGGTTTTCGACTTGCCGGGTGTACAGATTTTTATTCATTTCATCCCTTATTTTTGCCCGAACCCTTTTGGTTCGCCGGGAAGCCCTAATTTTTGCCTAGGTATGTCAACCTAGCGGGTCTTTTATTTATGCGTAGTATTTTTTCACTATGTCTGCATTGGCGGGGTGAGGAAGGTCGTCACCATCCATGGTGGTTAGAATCATGGCTCCTCCTGAGAACACACGTTTAACCATAAATGGCCCTTCGTATGTAGGGGTCCATTTGCCCCGGGGATCACTTTGAGGAAGAATGATGCGTTTGATTACCAGGTCCCCAACTTGATACTCTTGCGGTCTGACTTTCTTGTTAAATGCCCTGATCATCCGTTTTTGATACGTTTGACCATGACAGATAGCAGTGAGCCTCTTTTCGTCAATCAGATTTAATTGATCAAGTCGAGTCTGGATCCAGTCATCTTCACTCAAGTCTGCATCCTTCATAATCCGGAGAGAGGGTATCTGGACTTCAATTGGCAAGACTGCCTCCATGCCATAGACCAAGGAGAAGGGAGTTGCCCCGGTTGACGTCCTTGCTGAGGTACGGTACCCATGAAGAGCGAACGGTAACATCTCGTGCAAATCTTTATAGGTCACTGTCATCTTCTACACAATTTTCTTGATATTTTTATTGGCTGCCTCTACAGCCCCATTCATCTTCGGTCGGTAGGGAGAAGAATTGTGGTGCTGTATCTTGAATTGTTCACAGAGTTCAGTGATCATTTTGTTATTGAGATTGGTACCATTGTCCGTAATGATTCTTTCCGGGACGCCGTACCGACAGATCAAATTATGCCGGATGAAACGTGCCACGACGCTCTTGGTTACCGTGGCATAGGAAGCTGCCTCAACCCACTTCGTGAAGTAATCGATCGCCACCAAGATGAAGCGATGCCCATTGGATGCCGTCGGTCGGATCTCACCGATCATATCGATGCCCCACATTGCAAAAGGCCAAGGTGCCGTCAGGACATTCATAGGAACCGGAGGGATATGCACCTTGTCAGCATAGATCTGGCATTTATGACAAGTTCGGGAGTGTTGGTAACAATCGGCTTCCATTGTGGACCAGAAATATCCTGCCCGAAGGATTTTCTTAGCCATGGTATGTCCACTGGAATGTGTTCCAAATGTACCTTCATGCAGTTCTATCATGATTTTCTCTGCTTCGGCCTTATCCACACAACGTAGCAGAGTTGAATCATAATTCCGTTTGTAGAGAATGCCGTTGCTGAGGAAGAATTTTGCAGCAAACCTCCTCATGAACTTCTTATCATTGACAGAAGCACCTTCAGGGTATTCCTGAGCTTCCAAGTACCTCTTCACCTCATGATACCAGAGTTTTTCAATCACCTTCTCAGTCTCGATCTCGCAGCAGTATGCCGGTTCATCCAACTTCCAGATAATGATTCGGGGAGCCTCATTGTCCCATTTAACTTTGAACATTGAAGACATCGTAGCTAGGGCGTCTGCTAGCTGATTCTCCTCTCTAGGGAAGTGTTCGAAAGTTATCTCTTCAAAGTGGGGAAGCAAGGTCGACACATACTCCTTGTAAGGAATAAGATTAGGGTGTTTTGTATCCCACTCGCCTTTGATCTGATTGATCACGAGAGCGGAATCTCCGAAGACACTTAGAAATTTGATCCTTAAGTCGATTGCGGCTTGTAGACCCATGATACATGCCTCATATTCCGCCATATTGTTGGTGCAGCTGAAACATAGCCGGGCAGTGAGGGGAGTATGAGTTCCTTTGGGAGATATGATTACAGCGCCGACGCCGTTACCCAAAGCATTGGAGGCTCCATCAAAATGCATAGACCATCGGGATCCTTCCTCAGGTCCTTCATCCGGTCCAGGTACTTCACAGTCAGTTACCACCATGACGTCTTCGTCCGGAAAATCAAAGTTTAATGATTGGTAATCGTCCACAGGTTGGTGTGCCAAATGATCTGCCAGTACACTTCCCTTAATTGCTTTCTGAGTTGTATACTGGATGTCATATTCTGTCAAGATCATTTTCCATCTTGCTATTCTTCCAGACAGAGCGGGCTTTTCGAATATGTACTTGATAGGATCCATTTTTGAAATCAATAACGTAGTGTGAGTCAGCATATACTGTCTCAGCCGGCGAGCAGCCCATACAAGAGCGCAGCAAGTTTTCTCAAGCAGTGAGTAACGAGACTCACAGTCGGTAAACTTTTTGCTCAAGTAATAAATAGCGTGCTCTTTTCGGCCAGACTCGTCATGCTGCCCCAGCACACACCCCATTGAATTGTCAAGCACTGTCAAGTATAGTATCAGAGGTCTTCCTTCCACCGGTGGCATAAGAATGGGTGGCTCTTGGAGATATTCCTTTATCTTTTCAAAGGCGGCCTGACATTCATCATTCCAGCGTACTACTTGATCTTTCTTCAGTAATTTGAAGATTGGCTCACAAGTAGCAGTCAGATGTGAGATGAATCGAGCAATGTAATTCAGTCGTCCTAGGAAACCTCTGACTTCTTTCTCTGTTTTTGGAGTCGGCATCTCTTGTATGGCTTTTACCTTGGCGGGGTCCACCTGAATACCTTTATCACTCACAATGAAACCTAACAACTTTCCGGACCTTACCCCAAAGGTGCATTTGTTGGGATTCAATCTCAGCTTGTACAACTTGAGTCGGTCAAATAACTTCCTCAGATGGTCAAGGTGCTCCTCCTCAGTTTGAGACCTTGCAATCATGTCATCAACGTATACCTCAATCTCATGATGGATCAAATCATGAAATAAAGCAACCATGGCACGCTGATAGGTTGCCCCGACATTTTTCAATCCGAATGGCATGACCTTATAGCAGAAGGTGCCCCACTGAGTCACAAAGGTAGTCTTCTCCATATCTTCTGGAGCCGTCTTGATCTGATTATACCCTGAAAAACCATCCATGAAGGAGAACACCTTGTGTTGAGCTGTATTGTCAACAAGGACATCAATGTGAGGTAAGGGGAAGTCATCTTTGGGGCTGGCCCTGTTCAGATCCCTGTAGTCAACACACATTCTGACTTTACCGTCCTTCTTCGGCACTGGCACCACATTGGCAACCCACTGAGGGTAAGAAGTCACTGCAAGGAAACCGGCATCGAACTGTTTCATAACCTCGGCCTTGATCTTTTCAGACATCTCTGGTCGCATCCGTCGAACTTTTTGCTTTACCGGAGGGCAGTCTTCCTTGGTTGGCAGGTGATGAACTACAATGTTGGCATCCAAACCAGGCATATCTTCATAGGACCAAGCGAAAATCTCCATGTAATCCTGTAGCATCTGGATCAATCGTTGCTTCACGCTGAGCTCTAGATTGGCACCAATCTTGACCTCTTTCCTATCTGTCTCGGTACCCAGGTTAATCGTCTCCACCGGCTCTTCATGTGGTTGAATAGCTCTCTCCTCCTGGAGTAGCAGTCTTGCGAGTTCACCAGGCACTTCGCAATCATCTTCACCTTCGTCTTCGGCCAAGTTGATCGGATTTTCGAAGTCATAACTGGCGGTAGCGGAGCTGTTTCCAGTGAGATCCAGGGTGGATTGAAACCTGTATAAGTGAGTGTGTGTAAATATAGCTGTTTTGCAATATGTATAACACAGAAAGAAAAAAAAGAGCGCAAGATTTGAAATGCAACAAACGTCCAATGTTTTGATTGATGATATATGAAAATGTCATACAAAAAGCCCTCACAAATGGAGCTACGATGCCCCGGGTAGGACACCGAGCCAACAAAGTTTTAACATATTGTTTGTTACAAATTTGGAAATCAAAAGAAATCAATTACTGCGTGACAAATGTGATAGGTGTAAAATCCTTTGCCGTCCAGTTGCTTGGTCCGTCGCTGGTGGTCGGGTAGATCCAACTGTCAAACTCCGCTTCCTCTACATCCTCCTCAATAGCATTCACCCTTGAGCTGGAGATAAACACCGGAGCCTTTCTGACCTTCTCCTGGCGCACAGCCCTCTGAGCCTCTGCAGTAAAGCCCAGCCCAAACTTGTCGTTCTTCTGAGTGAAGTCAGGAAGCTGACCCCAGTTTGCACAATTGCCTTTCTGAACCACAGCCCGGGCATCCCTTAGGGAAGCCATCTTCAAGGAAACATTCTCTTCGACTGTTGTTTATGCTGCTGCTGAAATTGGATGTACCTCCTCGAAATGCTGAAAGGGGGTTTCAATAAACTCCCCGTCCATCTCAATGTATCTGAAGGAATTCAAATGGCTCACCATATACTCATCTTCTCCTTGCACAGTGACGATCTTCCCTCTGACAGGGTACTTCAGCTTCTGGTGCAGGGTAGAGGTTACTGCCCCAGCTTTATGGATCCAGGGTCAACCCAGTAGGCAAGAGTACGATGGACGTATATCCATCACATAAAAAGTAGAGTCAAACACTTGAGAGCCCACACGAATAGGGATGTTAACCTCTCCATGAACCATCCTTTTTGAACCGTCAAAGGCCCTGACGATGATATTGCTGGGCTTCAGTTCCAGGCCTTCATAATCCAAACGGTCTAAAGCCTTTTTCGGTAGAACATTCAAGGAAGAACCAGTATCCACCAATACATGCGCCAGGGTAGTGCCCCTGCATTCGATAGAGACATGCAGGGCATCATTGTGGTCTCTTCCCTTCGCGGTCAGGTCAGCATCTGAAAAACCCAAGCCATTGTCTGCTGTCAGATTTGCTACGCAATCAGTGAACTGGACTGCAGATGTCTCCTGTGGCACATGGGCCGTCTTGAGAAATGAGATCAAGGCCTTAGCATGGGCCTCGGAGCATAGCAATAAGGAGAGCATGGAGATCTTGGAGGGCGTATGCCCCAGCTGCTCGACAACATTGAAATCACTTTTCTTTATTATTTTCAGGATCTCCTCCATTTCTTGTTGGGAGGCCTCAGCATTTATAGGTATTGGTGCCTCCATCCGGGCAGGCTCTTCTTCAATCCCTTTGCCCCGAGCATTTGATGACTCGGCAGCAGGGGAAACAACTTGATCAGCAGTAGGAACAGGTAAACTTGTAGGTGTTATAAGGAGGGGTTTTCGAGTAGCGGGCGATGCAATGTCAGGCGAGAAGAGCCTGCCACTGCGGGTGACCTTGGCTGGACCAGTGATATCGCAGATACTGGCGCCAATGTCGAATTCTTGTTTGATTCCATTTACATATACGTCTGCCCCATAATGCCAGGGGACAGCTTTATCAGATACGTAGGGGAGAGGCCCCGGAACAGTAATAACCACAGGTGCAACAGTCATGATTTGAACAGGCTTCTTCGGGAGAGCCTTGATTGGATTTTTGAAGATGGTAACCACAGAAACTTCTTTTACCGGAACCAACTGAACAACAGACTTCTTAAACAGAATCTCCTTGCTATCCATTAGGTTTTGAATGCCTAACTTCAGCAAGGGACAACCAGATAGGGAAACAGCACAGAACAGGCAACCTTCACTGCAACCCGGAAATAAACCGGCCAGCAGTAGGTTCTTCTTGACAGTCAAAAGAGGGGTAACAACTTCATTTACCGAAACAACATACAACTCTTCCTCAATGGCATTTACTCTATGCTGGGGCATAGGAGCAGTTACAACATTTGGTCTCTCTGGCGCTTCAAACTGAATTTCCTTTGCATCGATCAGATCTTGCACTTTGTTTCTCAAGGCCCAACAATCATCAGTAATGTGCCCGGGACTATCAGAATGATAAGCGCACCGGGCATTTGGGTTATACTTAGGAGACGTAGTGTTGACGACCTTAGGAGCTTCTTTGAGGGTCACCAGGTTGGTGGATAACAGTTGGGGTAAAATCTGAGATAAGGTCATACTCAGTCGAGTATACTGCCTCTTGGGCCTTTCGCTTCTTTGTTGATTGTACTGCTGAGGAGCAGCAACAAGTTTCGAGATGACCAAAGCATTGACGGCTTGGCGACTTTCGGGCTTGATCTATCTTCTAGGACCATAGACGGCACTAGCTTCTTTCTTAAACGGCCTCTTCTCAGCACTTGTGGAGGCAGCCTTTTGTATCTTGCCTGACCTGATGCCAGCTTCAATTCTTTCTCCCGTCAATATCAAATCTGTAAACCCAGCGGAGGAGTTACCAACCAAATGATTGAAAAACGGACCAGACAACGTCCCTAGAAACATATCAACCAGCTCCCGATCAGTCAATGGAGGCTGCACCCTGCCAGCCAAATCTCTCCATTTTTGAGCGTACTCTTTGAACCCTTCACCCGTTCCTAGAGACATACCCTGAAGTTGGGTACGCATAGGAGCGAGATCAGAATTGTATTGGTATTGTCTGTAGAATGCGCTTGCCAAATCTTCCCAGTGTCGGATGCTAGTTCCATCCAATTGGTAGAACCATTCAAGCTGTGATCCCGAGAGGCTATCTTGGAAGAAGTGAATCCAAAGGTTCTTATCCGCCGTATAAGGTTGGATTTTCCTTACGTACGACCTCAGATGCAGCTTTGGGCAGGAGACCCCATCATACTTGGCGAAGGCAGGCGCCTTAAACTTGTGTGGAATTACTACCCCAGAAGATAACCCCAAATCTCCGAAATCCAGTCCCGACACATTCTGAATTTCCATGGCGCTCAAGCGGTCCTCCAATTGCTTGTATCTGTCAGCAGCAGGTGGGTATTGTTCGTCGTTATAGTCCGTCTCGTTGTCGGAGACTGCGGGACTAGGAGCTCCTCCCCCTTGGGGACTGTTTTTCTCAGTAGAAGAAGTAGTTGGATCAGCTTCATTATGGAGTGTGTTCCCAAATCTGCGTCCGGTGTTGAACAACGCCGTCCTCTTTTTCTTCTTCTTCTTCAGGAGTAGAGTCTTCAACTCTTGCTGACCTTGGGCTAGGATTAGGACCATCTCTTGAAACTGTGCATTTTGGGCCTGAAGGGCCTTGATTGCTTGCTCACTGGAGGAGTCTGGATTCATGATGACTGTTCAAAATAAACAGCGAAGGAGATTAAGCAACCTGTGAAATAGGGTACCTGCTATGCATATGGTGCAATGGAATGCGTATGTTTTATGTTTTCAAAGACAATCAAGATTTCAACTTTGTAGACAAAAAAGGGAAACACACTTCATTAGATTAAAATTTTCAATTTGTTCAACAATTTGCCCTTAGGCATTACAGGAATGACAAATACTGGAAAGGAAATAAACTATAAAGAGAAATATCCAAAGCCCATCAATGCTCCCATGGCCTCCTCTTTTCAGTGCTGATGTAGTTGTTCAGGACCCGCTCTTCCTCCAATTGCTTAGTCAGCCTCTGGATCTTCCGTTCCTGCTCGTTGAACTTCTCCCGATAGAAATCCCGTTCTTCCTTTAGCTGTGCCCAAGATCTCTTCATTGTGTCAAAATCAGCGGGTATCTGAGGAGGGAGGACAGTTGGAGGAACCCCATCTTCATCAGGAGACTCAAGGATGAGAGGTCTAACAGCTTCGTAGGGCATACCTAACTTTTGAGCACGGATGCGGACCCATTTGCAATAGGGCTTCAATGGCAGGGAAGTCTTTGGTCCCAACTCATGTGGGTTGGCTTTGTGGATTCTGTCCCAAGCTTTAATGAATCCCTGACGTAGTTTGTCACTGTCCGCCTGAAACTCAAAATGGAAGTGAGGAACCAACATTTCATGAGGCCCATCTCCTCTGGCTCTTCCAAACTGATGGAGAGCTAAGCACGGATTATAAGAGATTCCTCCTTGGATACCGATCAACGGAACATTAGGGTATTCTCCGCAACGGTCAATAACAGCTACCTCATCCAAACCTCTGAGAGTCCAGGTGATGTCATTATCAGTGTGAGACATTAACCTCCGAGCCCAACCTTTTCCTTCTTCATTCTTCAACACGAACTTAAGAAGGTGCAAAATAAACCACCTTACTAGCAAAGGAGCACAACACCACGGAGTTCCCCGTTTTCGAGCAGTACGAGCATAGAGTTGTTGTAGAATGTCACCCAAAAGAGTGGGTACCGGATTCCGAGACATGAAGATCCTTATGACATGGATGCTGATAAAGGTGTCAGGGTTGGGAAACAATACCAGACCATAGATCAAAAGAGCCAGAACATCCTCGTACGCCTTGAAGTCCAAGTCATTCCAGAAATCATTAGCCTTGCCAACCAGAAATTTGACCAAAAAGCCCTTGATCCCATTTCTAGTTTCCCAGTTGGACAATACCTCTTCTTTGGTCAAGGGGAGAATTGCAGCAATCTCTTCAGGCCTAGGAGTCTTTTCCAAACCAGTGAATGGAGTTTGTTCCAAGACAGGGATCCCAAGCAAATAAGAAAATTCTTCCAGGGTAGGAACCAGCTGGAAGTCTTGAAAGGTGAAACAGTGATACAAAGGGTCATAAAACTGGGTTAGAACACTTATCAGTTGTTGGTCCCACTTTGCAGTGACCAAGCCAAGGAGAGAACCATGTCTGTTGATGAAAGAAGAAGTGTTTGGAATCCTTCCAACCAAATCCTTGAGTAAAACCGGTGGTTGAACAAAGTTGAGCCGGACAGTATTCCTACGCACGGGCATCATGATGTCCTACAAAACAGAGCAAAGATGAAACCTTTTTGTCTTTGAAATGGGTTAGTCCTTTATACAGGATGCATGCAATGGTATGATGGCATGATGCTATGATGAAGCACACCACATGTATTCACATAGGCAAATAAGGCACACAAGTCACACAAGACACCCTTAGGTTTCAGGCCAGCATGAGTTTCAGGTATTACCCTCTTTTGGTTTTGTTGGTTAAAACCTGTCCTATCAAAAGTAACTGGGTTCTAGAGGATCTCAAATCATTGGCTACCCTCAATCGGTCATAACTCCAGCATCGCAATCTTTTCTCGTGGCCAGAACCATCTCGAGAGTTTAGCCTCAATGAGTGTAGCATACTGCTACTGTCCTAATAGCCAAGTTGGTCAATTTAAGGTTCTAAGGTTGGTTGGTGCTTAATGACCCCTTAGAAGACCTATATTCTCCCCGTTACAACACAAGGGATATAGGTACAGACTAAGATGCCACACCAACGTAGCCACTGCTTCACCCATGTCGGTCTACGCCGGACAGGTCCCTCACAGATTATGCTACCTAAAAGGGTATTTCCCAGATCCGGGTTAGGATCTATGAAACTCCGATGCAAAGCCCACAAATGTAAAGCAAACAAAGCAATCAATTGAAAACAAAGGTGATCTAAACCCTAAGGTAACCCCACTTTTAGAATCCTCCCCAGCAGAGTCGCCAGTTCTGTGATACGGTGGGAGAACTGACTAGTGTTTTGCGTTCGCATTCGCACTTGTGCGGTTGAGCAAGAGTCGCCACCGACTTTTTATTTTATCCTAAAGGAAAGGTTAAAAAAGCACAGCAAAAACCTTTTGAGATATTTCGTGGGTTCGGGGGGTAGATTATGAAAAGGGAAGGTATTAGCACCCTTTTCATCCATGGTTATCCATGGGCTCTTAGTTACTTGGTTTTTTAGATCACTTGCCTTGTTTTTCGATTGCTTTGAAAATGGTGTGTGTGTGGGTGCTTTTTGAAAATGTTTTGGAAAAAGATGCCTTGTCTTAGGCAACTAATGTATTTGACTCGTGATTGAGTGTTTTACAAAAGTGTAGATCTTTTCGAAAAGATGTTTTCAAATGTTTTTGAGAGTTTGTTTGAAAGTGTTATGGATTGTGGTTTTTGAAAAGAAGGCAAGTGTTTTCGCAAGTTTGATCTCAAGTAACTAAGAGTTTGTCTACCCTATTGTACTCAAAGGTTTTTGTTATGTTTTAACCCCTTTTTAACAATTTTGCTCTACCATTGAAATTGGTAGACAATCTTGCGTTTAGGAAGTTTGTTCGGGACGGGCGCGGGTCATCGTATGGACCATGAATGCAATGGTGCCAAGTGTCTTTGGCAATTTGCTTTGAAGGGACTATGATCATTCCGTTTAGGCAACACTTTGAGGGACTTATGATCATTTGATTTTGTTTAGCCAAAGATACTCGACGTGCAAGCATGGCCCATTTTGGAAGGCAACATGTGGGATTACCCTAGGGGGTGCAAGTGTGATTGTGTGTTGATTACATGTATTTGTCTTGTATTAGGTTATCTAGCGTTTGATTTTATGTACATACAAACCCTAGGTCTAATCATGGTATAATTGGAAAACTGTAAATTGCGGAAATGTAAAATCTACGCTATTACAAAATAGTATCCGGGAGTGGGGGTATAAATGTACAAAAGGGGATGAGACTTATAGTATCCAATAAGTTACAACCAAATCGAATGTGCGATCAAATGTAAATATCGAATATACAAATATAAGATAAAAATGTATAGGAGCAAAATGAATGGATTTACATTGTGTAAGTGTAAGTGTAAGTGTGAGATGTATATGAGTATGTGTAATTATTTACAAGCGCGATAATGTGAAATTGAAGCGTATTAGGGTTTTTGACCTAGGTACGTATTTTAATCTTGTATTTTTGTATTTAGATATGTACAATAAGAAAAATGTTTTAACTTAAATGTTCAAATTTTAATTAAATTGTATCTTTATTTGTTTATATACAAAAAGTATTTTAATCAATTGTTTGTGAATTTTAATATTAGAGAGAAAAAAAAATGTATTTCTATTATTATGTATAAATATGTATGTTAATTAAAAAGTTTTCAATTTTAAATATATGATAAAAAAAGTATTCTATATACAAAAATGTTTTAAGAAATTTAAATTATGCAAGAAAATGTATATTTTAGTATGTGCAAAATATATTTTTATTAAAAGAGTAAACAAAATAAACAAGAAAGCATATTTCAATTTAATGTATTAAATTAGAAAAATATAAGGTGTTTATGTATAAAAGAAATTAGTATTAATATTTATTGTAAAAGAAAAGCAATTTAATGGGCCTCAAAGAATTTTGAAACAGATCAGGCCCATTGCTTGAAATAATTTTCTTTAGGGTTGAGAGGATTATCGTTCAGTTGGGGAAAAAATTAGGTTTAGGCGAGGCAGCGGCGGCGTTCACTGAGTTCCATCGTTCTTCTTCATCCTTGCAAGCTTCCTGAGCAACTCATCCCTCCGGCCACCAGTGTCAACCCCAAACCTCTCTTCCCTCCATGGCGTGCACTCAGCGTCCTCTTGATTTAAGGTTTGATTTCAACGTTTTATGTTCTTTTGTGAATGATACGCGTTTTTTGATTTGAGTCTTAACTATTACCTTTCATTATGAGATGAAGGAGAAGAGAAGAGGGAAAAGATTGGCTACCTGACTTTGGAGATGGAGGAGAGGCGGAGGGATGGCGCTCAGGAGGCCGGAACGGCGAGGGAAACGTGACGCTTGCTCTTGGTGACCCTGGTATCTTTTAACTGATTGATATTTTTGCCTATGGTTTTGATGATGATTTGTGCTGAGAAACCCTCTTGAATTTGCCCTTTTCTTCTTCTTCTTTTCTATTGCGTGCTTGTTGCTTATGTTGGATGCTATGTATTAGAATGCCTATGATGTTAATAGCCCGAGGTTTGCATGTATACCTTCTTTGTCTTCTCGTGTTGCCTATGTATTGATTGGAATATGATGCTTTGAGATGAACTTTCTCTCTTCTCCTTGAGCACTGTATACTTGTTGCCCCTTGAACGATTTTATGTTGCCCTGTGATGTTTGCACTGAGGGCCTAAGTTGCCTTGAACCTTTGCTTCTGAATGATTTTGAATGCTTTAGAACATTGCTGCCTTGGTATTGCCTTGAATATTTGAGGTTTTAAAGGTTTGGCCTTTAACTGATTTATGAGCTAGAGGTTCTTTAAGGCATGGTTACAGGTTTTTTTATGTGTATGGCTGGTATGTTGAGGCAGGCATGGTGAGGTTTTTTTTTTGATAGCAGGTCAGCTTCAGGCTTGGTTATGTTGTTGGACAATATGGTGGGTTTTGGTTTGACAGGGGTTCTACAGGTTTGAAGGCTAGGTCAGGTTTGGAAGTTTTGTTTTTGTGTTTGTATGTGTTTTGGTTGAACTGATATGGTGAGGTTTTTGACAGTAGGTAAGCTTGCAGTAGGTTATGTTTTTGAGGTTGAGCTTCAGATTTTTGTGAGGTTTTGCCTTTGATAGGTTTATGTGAAATGTTTCAGGTTTGTATGAAACTTGAAAGGGTTTGTTTCTGGTTTTTGGCTTTTGTTTAGGCCTTGACAGGTTTGAGCTTGCCGTGGGTTTATGTCTGCTTGGCTTGGTTATGTTGTTTGCAGATTATATATTTTGTGATATTGGTGCTTGGCTCAATCAGGTTTTTTAACTCAGTATATTTTCTTTTGTTCTTTTTGTCCTCTTTCTCTTGGTCTTTGGCGCCTAATATTTATTCAAACCTTGGTATTTTCTTTGATCCAAGTTTGCTGGGTAGTTTTACAAAGTTTCTTGGCACTTTTCTATTTTTGGTAATTGTCTATGCTGTGTACTTCTGCCCAGTTTTGAGTAATGCTGAATTGATGCTTCTTTTAACTTTTGCCTTACTGTCTAAGCCTGAAAAACCTGCCTCTATCTCTCTTCTCTTTCTCTCCACAGTACAGTTTTGAGAATTTAATATGATTTATTTCTGTACTTTCTGAAGGGGCCTATTCTGATGGGAAATGATGAAAAAAAAATTGCTTGCATAACACATTATTCTGCATCTTTTCTTTCTTTGACAGCTTTGGTACTTTGACAGTAAAAATGCACTTTTTGCTTTTTTCTTTGATATCTTTCTTTGACAGCTTTTGAGTGGATGTTGTATTTTGACAGTAAATTCCCTTTTTGCTTTTGATAGAAAGTGGGATTGGATTTTTTTAGTTTAGTTTGAATTTGAGGTTTGAGATTTGGACTTTATGCATTTGACATTTGAAAAAAATTATGCATTTGGACATTTCCCATTTATGATAAAAATCTTCCCTCTTTGTGAACTGGGAGAAATCCCATGATTTGCAGAGAGGGTCAACTGATCCCAGTCAGTGGCCTCTAATGATGAGCAAATTTTAACTGTCTTTTCAATTTAACTGCTTTCTGACTTCCTCTTTCTTTCTTTTGCAGATGAAAAATGGAGCACCGGAATGAAGTGAAGAATGAAGAATTAGAAATAGGATAGAATTTTTATATTTTCAATTTAATTTTTGTACACTATTATTATTTTAAATACTTTGTAATAAATACTCGTATCCAAATAATAACAATTGTAACAACTATTAAATGTGAAATAAAAATTCCATTTATATTTAATTCTTTTCAATTCCTTTTCTTTATTTACTTGTTATTTATAATTCCTTAAATTAAATAAAATGAAATTTAAATTTCAAGTATTTAATTCTTAGAACCATAAATAATCAACTAAACAATTGTTGATCAAAAATAAATGAATTCGACGTTTCCAACATTCAAAGCAACGCGCAGTCGAACACAAAAAACTGATCAGACGCAATCCTCTTTTTTCACTGATTCTTTTGCCAAGCGCTGTAATTCCACACTGCACACCCCATTTGACTGGTGAATTCAAACCAACTGCCTCCTCTTACTGATTAAATCAAGATAACGCGAATTTTAACCCGAATCTCGGAATAAACTGCAAAGTGCTGTGGAATTTAAATTCTTCTGAGAATACGCCCATAAAAACTTTAACTCCTGATTAAATGCCAAATAACGCTCGCCTGATCAAAATTGAACCAAAAATCATCCAAACCCTAAGCCAACTGTGAAACAAACCAGAGTCCTAAAAGTCAGTAAAAACTCTAATTTTGCTTGACTGTCAAGAAAAGTCCGTTTGTCCGATTCTTGAGCCAGTTCGAAAAATTAGAAAAGGTTCGAAGCTGAGATTTCTTGGGGAAAAATGCGAGGGCAAATTTTGGGGTACAACAGGCGGTAACACCACTCGGTAAGAAACTTTCCCAACTCGATCCGATATCTTATATGGACCAATAAAACAAGGAGTGAGCTTCTTAGACTTCAACGCTCACCCAACACCAGTCATAAGTGTGACTCTCAAAAACACATGATCACCAGCTTGGAATTCCAAATTCTTTCTTCTCTTGTCATGGTAACTTTTCTGTCTACTTTGAGAAACCTTCATCTTCTCTCGGATAAGCTTCACTTTCTTAGTAGTCTCTCGAACAATCTCAGGTCCAAGAACCACACTTTCACCAAATTCATGCCAACACAATGAAGTCCTACACCTCCGACCATACAACACCTCAAAAGGTGCCATCCTAATACTCGAATGGTAACTGTTATTGTACATGAACTCAATCAACGGGAGATAAGTACCCCATGAACCTCCCTGATCAAGAACACATGCCCTCAACAGATTCTCCAACGACTGAATAGTCCTCTCGGCCTGACCATCCATCTGAGGATGATACGCCAAACTCAACCTCAACTTAGATCCTAACGCCTCTTGCAAACTTTTCCAGAAATCAGAAGTAAACCTCGGATCTCTATCTGACACAATACACAAAGGAACACCATGCAACTTCACAATTAATCTGGTGTAAATCTCTGCCAACTTCAAAATCAGATATGTGATGTTAATAGGTATAAAGTATGCCGACTTTGTAAGCCTATCAACAATCACCCATATCGAATCATGTCCTCTCAAGGTACTAGGTAATACCGTTACAAAGTCCATCGAAATGCTATCCCATTTCCATTCTGGAATCTCTAACGGTTCCATCAACCCTGCAGGCTTCTGATGCTCAATCTTCGACTTTTGACAAGTCAAACAAGCATACACAAACTATTCCACATCACGCTTCATACCAGGCCACCAAAACAAGCCCTTCAAGTCTTGATACATCTTTGTAGCTCCTGGATGAATACTCAAACTTCTTCTATGACTTTCCTCAAGAATCACTTTCTTAATCTCTTCATCATCAGGAATGCAAATACGATCTCAGAATCTCAACACACCTTTCACATCTATCTTGAAATCATCATTCCCAGATCGATCGATTCCCATCATCATATCCACCAAATTCATATCTAGATTTTGAGCCTTACTGATACTGTTGAGAAAGTCATTATTATTCTTTAACATTCCCAACATAACATTCTGCAGTGTCACTTCACAAACCAAACGCAAATCTCAAAATTGCTCAATCAACTCCAACTCTTTAACCATCATTGCCGACATGTGCAAAGTCTTTCGGCTTAAAGCATCGGCCACAACATTAGTTTTTCCTGGATGATAATTCAAACCGAAATCATAATCCTTCAACAATTCTAACCACCTCCGCTGCCTCATATTCAACTCTTTCTGATCAAAAAGATACTTCAAACTCTTATGGTCACTAAACACTTCGAATCTAGAACCATAAAGATAATTCCTCCAGATTTTCAACACAAAGACAACTGCATCCAATTCTAAATCATGCGTAGGATAATTCTTTTCATGAGTCCTCAATTGCCTCGACGCATAAGCAACCACCTTACTGTTCTGCATGAGTACACCACCTAACCCCATCAGACAAGCATCATAATACACAACAAAAGGTTCTCCCGGATTAGGAAAAGTCAAAACCGAAGCCGACGTCAACCTCTTCTTCAACTCGGTAAAGCTTTCTTCACATTGACTATCCAACACAAAGGCTTTACCCTTACAAGTCAACTTGGTCAACGAAAGTGCTAACTTAGAAAAACGTTCGATAAACCGTCTATAGTAACCGCCTAATCCCAAGAAGCTTCTAATCTCGGTAACCGACTTCGGAGCTTCCCATTGCAACATAACATCAACTTTAGAAGGATCCACAACAATGCCACTACCAAAAATTACATGACCAAGGAAACTAACCTCATGCAACCAGAATTCGCACTTGGACAACTTCGCATACAAATTCTTCTCTTTCAAAACTTGCAATACAATTATTAGGTGCTCTTAATGTTCTTCTTCCGATTTAGAGTAAATCAGAATGTCATCAATGAATACCACCACAAACTGATCCAAATAAGTATGAAAGATACGATTCATGTACTCCATGAATACTCCCGGCGCATTAGTAACACCGAAAGGCATCACCGAATACTCGTAGTGTCCATACCGAGTTCTGAATATGGTCTTCCGAATATCATCTTCTTTCACTCTAATTTGGTGATATCTTGACCTCAAATCAATCTTAGAAAACACACTTGCACCCACCAATTGATCCATCAAGTCATCAATTCTCGGAAGCAGATACTTGTTCTTAATCGTCACTTTATTCAACTGTCTATAATCGACACAAAGTCTCATACTTCCATCTTTCTTCTTTACTAACAACACAGGCGCTCCCCACGGTGATACACTTGGTCTTACAAACTTTTTCTCAAGCAACTCTTCTAACTGCTTCTTCAATTCAAATAATTCAGATGCAGACATCCTGTACGGTGCCATAGAAATAGGTCTGGTACCAAGTACAAGATCAATCGCAAACCCAACTTCTCTTTCTGGCGGTACGTCAGGAATTTCATCAGGAAACACTTCAGGAAATTCTCGCACCACCTATAACTCATTAACCCTAATTTGGTTCTCAATAGATAGCGACGCCATCAACGAGAACATCTGCGCTTCGTCTTGCATCAATTGACACAACTGTTTACCAGTCAATAAACCAACTTCTTCCTCTTCATGAGTAGAAAACCTCAAAGATTTGTTATAGCAATTGATATGAACATAGTTATACTCTAACCAGTTCATACCCAAGATCATATCCAATCCGCTTAACCGCAAACAAATCAAGTCAGCAGCAAAGTCTTTGCCGAAGATCGACAAAGGGCAATTCAAACACACATGAGAAATAGTCACCGACCCCTTAGACGGAATCTCGACAACCATTTCTCCATTCATAGAAGACAACACAAGACCCAATCTTTCAACACAATCAGCAACAATAAAACAATGAGTAGCACCAGTATCAATAATAGTAATTAAAGGCATACTATTAACGAAACATATACCTCTGACGAGTCTGTCCTCACTAGCTGTCGGAGTCCCAGCCAAAGCAAACACCTTACCACCAGTTTGTGCCTTCTTTGGTTTCTGACACTGAGTACTAATATGCCCCTCTTCTCCATAATTAAAACAAACATCCGCCTTATGCCTACACTCAGGAGCTGTGTGTCAAATCTTTCCACAACGGAAATACCTCTTCACATCAGTAGTAGTGCACACATTACTCTTATGACCAGGTTGACCACATTTGAAACATACAACTCTAAGAGGAGCATGTCCCCCACTAGTCCTCTGACCATGAGCAACTCTTTATTTACCTCAACCATCATCATAAGGCTTGCCACAGTTCTGTTGATTCTTGCCTCTCTTATCATTAACAATCTTGTGATGAACATTGCTATCCTCTTCAAAGATCCTGCAACTATCAACCAAATCAGAAAAGACACGAATATCCTGATATCCAACAGCCTTCTTGATTTTCGAGCGCAACCTGTTCTCAAACTTGATGCACTTAGAAAATTCAGCACCTTCACCGTCAAAATGTGGATAGAACTTATCTAGCTCAATGAACTTAGAAGCATACTAAGTGATGGATTTGTTCCCTTGCTTCAACTCAAGGAACTCAATCTCTTTCTTACCCCGAACATCTTCAGGGTAATACTTCCTCAAAAACTCCCTATGAAACACAATCCAAGTGATTTCCTCATCTACAGCTTCCAACCTTGCACGCATCTCTAGCCACCAGTCATCAACTTCAACTGCTAGCATATGAGTTCCATAATGAACCTTCTATGCCGGAGTGAAATCCATCACATGGAAGATCCTCTCAATCTCCTTCAACCAATCTAGTGCTCCATCAGGATCATGCTTACCCTTGAAAACCGGAGGATTCTCCCTTTGGAAAGTTGCCAAACTACGAGATCCATCATTCTCGTTAGCATTAGGCTGATTCTGAATACCCTGAGCCATCGCTTGCAGAGCAGCAACAATCGCAACATCGTTCCTTCCAACCATCTTATCTTATCACTTCAACACAAACAACGATTATGAAAAACTAATAATACTCGATTGTTAAACAACTACGACTCGATAACTTAGCCGGACAGACCGACTTGCTCTGATACCACTAATGTAACACCCTAATTCTATCCCAAGCAATTAGTGGAAAATAAGAGTATAAAAATTTCCAATATAATCATGATGTCACATATTCAACAAAGACACATAAACCTGTCATGCTTTTAGAATAGATACATAACACTTAAAGAAGCAGAATAAACACAACTCATGAATATTGTCTTCATAACATAAACCAAACTTTGATTAATCACGCAGCGGATTCATAATAATTCTCTAAATTAGATATAGCATCTTTTGAATCATAAAACAACATAAATACAATAAACTCCTCAAATAACAACATAAGGTTCAATAAATAAACAACAAAATAAGACAAGCGTTCATTTCCCCCCGAGTGCTACGTATCCGAGCAAATGACACCGAACTCGAACTAACAATGCTATCGGCTACTCATCTTGGTTACCTACACGTTACCAACAAAGGGAAACATTCAAACAGAAGGAGTGAGATATCAAACTATATAAATAGGGTTATGACAAACAATATATTAGGTAAAGAATAATAAGAATCACCACTTCATACAACAATAACTCAACACTTCATAAATCATCAACACCATAATTCAACATATGCGACTCGAATATATAACTCAAAACTATGCGAATGCATGTGGTACCATCGGAGTAAAACTCCCAACATAAACATTTTCCAATAATCTCGAGGCACAAGACACAAGCCTTCTTCACAAATCATTTTGCCAATACAAGCCTTCACAAAATCCACCAATACAGGCCTTCACAAATGTAAATGTATGAATGTACAACCCATACAACAATATCATTAAACACTTCACGAGGCACACGCCTATATCATTATTTCACTGGCCATAGGCCTACAACTTCATCAACGTAATAAACAACAATTCATGGCAACAATATATTCATTATATATTCACTAGGATTCACACCATAAGGCTACCCACAAAAATAATTCATAATCACATTATCAATAGGAATTCCACATATACTCAATGATATCTCGCAACAACAACCCATTCATCGATCAACACAAAATAACACAACATTGGTCATAAGACCTATAATCAACAATGTCCATAAACCGGACGAAATGACTTAACCAGCTGTACCGGCAAGTCGGCGTAATCAACATAATTTCAACAAAAATACATATCCATATTTACCTACTAATTAAACTCAGTTACCCAGTCAAATTTTGTTAAATTCCGGATAACTAATTATACCGCCTAATTCAGCTACTGATCAATGGTTTTTACACAGGAATTTAGTAGTTACTTTAGTTATTGTTTTGCTTAACTAATTGATGCTTTATTTCTTATTACCAAATTTATGCTTTAGTTTGTTGTTTTAGTGCTTTCAGGTGCAAAAGAATAAAATAGGACGAATCGGGACGGAAAAAGTGCATAAGTCCAAGTTTCAGAGGATTTTCTACAGCAGCTCTGACTCAGGTGGCTGTGTTGCCTTACATGGCTGTGTCAGGAGAAGAAAGGGGAAGGCGTGGAGCACAGAGGCTGACACGGGTGCCCGTGTCAGTTGACACGACCCGTGTCAGGAAGCCTGGAGCTTAAAAACCTAATTTTCCACCCTTCACACATGTGCCTTGTTCTTGTTCATTCCTTGTTTCAATTTACCAATTATCCTAGCTTAGCATTAACCCAACACAGTTCAAATACAACAATTAATAGCACAACTCAAATCAATCATTAATTTCAATAGCAACACAACCAATTTTCAGCACAACATAGTAGTGAAACTAATACCCTAAACCCCAACTAAAATTCATCATACTCCTATTTATTTAGCAAGAACCCCACCCTTACCTTGGATTGGGTGCAACTATAAGAAACTTCAATGGAATTTCTAGGAATTTGGCACTAGTAGCAACTTCCTCTTGTTCTTCTTCTCCTCTCAAAACCCTATTCTTCTTTCTCTTCTTTTTCTTTTCCTGATAACACTATACTCTCTTTCTCCTCTAATTCTATTTCTACTTTAATAGTATTATTTTACTTACTCTCTTAATAAATCTAAATGGGCCTAAGTGACATACCCCCTTATTACTTCACAACACCACAAATTAAGCCCAATATCATATTTAAGCTTAATAATAAAAAATTATGCCTCAAATTAATTCCACTAAATTAAATCCGATTATTTATCACGCCACTAAATAAAATAATTCCGACTTAAACGACAAAAATTCGAATTAATATAAAATATTCAAAAAAAAAATATTTAATTAAATAAATAATTAAATATCGGGGCGTTACACTTGGTGGTCCTTTATAAGTCCTATACCCAGACTTGGGAAAACTTAAGATAGGATGGAAGGTATAATCACTTCAACTTATATGGAGAAAGTCCTTAGTAAGTGGATTTGAAAAAAACCCCGCTCGGTGGAGGCCCCTTTGGGGTAGTATATATTGAACAAGCAAGTTGTGAAAACACTACTACTTTCGACTTAGAAGCACGAGAAGTTGAGAGATGTAGAACCCTTAACCCATCTTGGCCTTTTAGGTGTAGTTTAGAGACTATCTAGGAGTCAATTCTAGTATAGTTGTTATGCGATACTGCACTCAGACGAGTTTTTCCTGTGAATATTACTAATTATCGAGTAAATTGGGATGTTAGTAATATCCAAAGAAAGAGCGTAGACTCTAGGATTTCCTTAGAAGCTTGTTTTATAGGTCTTTGAACCATTAGTCTTTACCTTGTGGGTAGTATCTTTAACTTAATGCTCGTGACGTCGTACCTATGAACCCCCTTGTTTGTGATCTTGTCTAGGATTGTTGCATCATGAAAATTATTTTAACCAAATTTTCAAGGAACTTAAAAGAATATATTTTCAAACATCACATGTATTTAACCATGGATGTTGAAAGGAGAAGCACCTAAAAGTATAATTTCAGAAAACCTGATGTAGAAGACTTAAAGAAGCTAGCATCATTGGTGATTAATTCGGAGAAGTTCAGAGGACGTTATGGACGACTTTTAGGTATCTTGGATTCTAAAGTGGAAGATGGGATTATTAACACTTTGGTCCAATTCTACGATACTTTGTACCATTGCTTCACTTTTCTGGATTATCAGCTTATGCCTACCTTGGAAGAGCATTTATGCCTATTTGGATTGTCTGTGACTGATAAGGTTCCCTTTTCTGGTTTAGAGAAGGATCTTGAACCTCCTGTTCCCTGATAATTTTCTCATGGAAAGGGCATGTGCATTTTCTAAAGACAAAGATAAGGATGCTTTCTAGACTATTCTGGCTTTGCTAATTTATGGATTTGTTTTATTTCCCAATGTTAAGGATTTTGTTGACATGAATGCCATGAAGATCTTCTTGAATAGGAATCCAATCCCAATAGTGCTTAGAGATACTTACTACTCTATCCATTATAGGAATTCCAAGAGTGGATGAATGATCGTCTACTGCGCGCCTTTACTGTACATGTGTTTTAGTTCTCACTTGCCGCGATCAACTTCCTTTTGGGATACTAAAGATGGGTTGAAGTGGTGGCAAAAGATTATGTCTCTTAGTCATTTTGATGTTTGTTGGATCAATTCTATCTATGATTGGGAAACAATTATTGATGGTTGTGGAGAGTTTCCCAATGTACATCTTATTGGTATAAAGGGAGGTATCAGTTATAATCCAATTCTAGCTCGTCATCAATTTGGTTATTCTATGCTTGATAAGCCAAACAATTTCTTATTAGCAGCTTTCTTTCTCAAGGAAGAGGAAGATAATAGGGCATTTATGGAGAATATCAATAGTGCATGGCTTACTTGTCGTAGGAAGGAAAGAAGAGAGTTGGGAAGAAGAGGAAATGCTGCTTTTGAACCTTATATTCAGTGGGTGCAAGCAAGGGAAATTCAACTAAAGATGCCTTATCCTTACCATGAACCATTGGTCTTTCCTGAACCTATTTCTTTTATGTTAACTGATGTGGAGGAGCTCTAGCTTGCATTGTCTAAAATGGAGAAAGAAAATGATGCTTGGAAGAACAAATATCAGACTTTGGATATGGGATATTCAGTACTCCAGAAGTAGCTAAAGGAGAAAGATGATTTATTGAGATTCTTGAGCGACATGGGATGGAGATGATGGAAAAGCAAAAGAATTTATTTTCCTCTAGCATTAAGCCAGTTCCTATTGAGAATGACTATTCCCAATTGTTTCCTTCTTCTGGTGGATGGAAAAGGGTCATCGAGAAGTTTGTGGAAGAGAACAAGCAGTTGGAGGATCAGATTAGGAGGCTCAAAGGGAAGCGTCAGCATGAAGTGGGATCTTCTTTAGCTCCAGATCCTTAGGAACCATTGTTTGTAGATTTTTTCTCTTATACTTTAGGGTTATTGAAAGTTATGCTAAATTTGTAATCCTTCCAAGATTATTAATGAAATGAGATTATTCAATGTTTAAACATGTGTTATTCCTTTAATGTTTGCAAATTATCACAGTTCATTAAGTTCCTTGAAAATTAAATAAATAAAATAAATCACGTGCATTACATATCATGCATCATTTCGCACATATTTTTGCATTCATTTTCTTTCTCAGGTGTCTTATATGTTTCTTCTACCTCAACAGTCAGCAAGTTGTTGCATTCCTATAACACTCGGGATAACTCTAAAAAGAAGATGGAAAATTTAGAGTAAAAGAATCGTGAACTCAGGGAAGAAGTTATTGCTTTGAGAACTGGAATGGCTAATCTGACTGTTTGGTGGAATCCTTGGTGGGGGCGGAATCAACCAACACCTACTCCTCCTCCTTCTAATACTACTCACCACAACAAACAACTATGATCTCTGAGATACTGTTAGTGCATGTCTCTTCTACTCCTGTGGTTACTACTCCTCAATTTTAGATGCCTCATGGATATCCATGGGGAATGCCTGAGAATACATGCCTAAAGGATATAACCCTTCTGCTCAAGTTTCTCATCTTGTTTAGCCTGCTGTGGTTTCTGCACCTCCTGTTGTGCACACTGTTTCTGTTGTTAATGATGAAATTTATCATGATGCTACTGCACCAAGTGAAGGCTTGGTTTTTTATGACATAATGTAGGATTTTCAAGATTAGTTTAATGAGATGCAAAAAGTGATGAAGGCCTTTAGTGGGAAAGAATTGTTTGGGCATAATGTTAATGATCTTTGCTTGGTTCCCAATGTGAAAGTTCCTGTTAAGTTCAAGGTTCAAAAGTTTGAGAAATACAAGGGAAATACTTGTCCTCATGCTCATCTTATGATGTATGTGACAAGGATATCCACTCACACTGACGATCAAGGCCTGCTAATCCAATTTTTCCAAGACAGTCTGACTAGTGCAACATTGAAGTGGTACATGGGTTTAGACAGTACCAACATCCATACACTCAATGACTTAGGCAAAGATTTTGTAAGACAATATAAGTATAACCAATTTATGGCACCTGATCATGATTAGTTGAGAGCAATGGCTCATAAAGATAAGGAATCATTTAAAGAGTACACGCAACGCTGGTGGGAGGTTGCTGCTCAGGTTGTGCCCCCGATGGAGGAACAAGAGATGACTAAGGTTTTCTTGAAAACTCTTGGTTAATTTTACTATTAGAATATGGTGGCAAGTCCACCAAGTGACTTTAATGAGATGGTTGGTATGGGTGTTCGATTGGAAGAAGTTGTTAGAGAAGGACATTTGTTGAGGGATGAAGGTTCCAGTAGTACCAAAAAGCAGGCATATGGTTTCTCCAAAAAGAAGGAAGGGGATACAAATTCTATTATTCAAGACAGTAAAAGTAGTCCTCTAAGAAGGCATCACCATCACCAATATCATGTTTTCATGGTAACCCCAGTTGTTAGCGTAGCTCCAACTTCTATTGCATATCAGAGAGCACCTCAACAAGGTAACCAAGGGAAAAAATACAAGAAGAGAAGCTTTTGATCCTATCTCAATGTGCTATACTGAATTGTTTCATGCACTAATCCAGAAGAACCTAGTTCGAACTAGGTCTCCTCCCTCCATACCTGAAAAACTGCCTTAGTACTATAAAGCTGATTTGACTTGTGCCTTTCATCAGGGAGCCCCTAGACATAACATTGAAAATTGTTATCTATTGAAGGCTGAAGTTCAGAAGTTAGTGAGATATGGTATCATGTCCTTTAAAGAAATAGGTCCAAATGTGCAAGCCAATTCGTTACCCAAACACGAAGGAGAAAATGCTGTGAATATGGTCCAAGGGTGTCCTAGAGATTTCAGAATTTTTGATATAAACCTGGTAAGGGGTAATTTGGTGCAGATGCATGCTGAGCTTTGTGAATTTAGTTACTATACACATGATCATGCAAGATGTAGTTTCTGCAGTACAAATATTCATGGGTGTGATGAAGTGAGAAATAATCTCCAAGAAATGATGGACGAGGGCCTTATCTATATCATCTGACCAAGAGCTAAGAAGAGAATAATATGATTAAAAACTATGATAATGAGTCTGAGACTTCTGATAAGTTCTTTTCTGCTGACGAGTTTGTTTCTGATGATGAGATTATACATGCCGATGAGTTTGTGACTATTGACGTTGATACTGTAATCCATGCTAAAGTATATGCTAGGTATGTCAGGGAACTTACAATTGAAAAGTTCAATATAGTGACTCCCGTAGAGACACATGAGCAGTGGGTTCAAAAAGGATTGATTGATTTTAGTTGTTGTTACTGCCCAAAATATGCAAAGAAACCATGAGGTTGCGTGTCGTAACCGGTTGCTATTAAAGAGTCGCCACCATTACTTTTTGTCCTAAGGACGGGAAAGAACGGATAACCCTGATTTTTTCAGTGATTCTAAATTCGTGAGTCGATTAGATAAAGAGAAGGTGTTAGGCACCCTTTATCTCTCTTGTTCCCAAGGGGCTCCACTTCTAGGTTTCGGGGTAAATCCTATTTAAATAGTTATTATTTCCATGTGTTTAAGAAAATGTTTAACTTTTTAGTTGTGGGACTCTCCTTGGTTTTAACCGTGTTCATGCGTATCTCTTTGCAAATAAATCAAAGTCCATTTCGTAGTTCGTTATGTGTTTGGTCAACTTTTTTATAGGATTGTGTGATTGCTTTCGAACGATTCTTTGAACTTCGTCTGGGTTTAAAAGTTGCGTAGTCGTGAAAGTAGTTCAAAGTTTAATTTGAGAACAAGTTCATAATCCTTTTCTTGAAAATAATATTGAATTTGAATTAAGTTAGTAGCAAAATAAAATTTTTAAGTTGGTTAGCTATTTTGGAATGCATGATTAAATTTGAAAATAATTGATATTAAAGTTAGCAAAAATGTTTAATGATTTAAATAAAAAGTGGTTAGTAGTTTTAGAAAATAATTAATAGTTATTATAATTATACTATTTATCAAAAGCAAATTATATATTTATGATAATTAAAAAAGTCATTTTAATGCAAAAAGGTGAAAAATGATATAAAGAGCAAATTGCTCAAAAAAAAATAATTAAATAAATTAAATGCAATAAATAAAGAAAATAAAATAAATAAAATATTTATAAAACAAAAGCGGGGTGTATTTTTCTACAGGTAATTAATTTGGAGGGTACATTTAGAAAGGGCTTCAGCCCAGGAAATTGTTTTGGCCCAATAGCGTGGGTGGTGTTATTTCAGTTGGGGTAGTAAGTTGGAGGGTGCAGAGAGCATTGGGTTTGCCCCAGGGTGATACATTAGGTACATTTGGAAATTATGGAGGTGAGTCTTGGGAATTACCGTGTACCATAGAATCTATGGACATTTGATTTCAATCAAAGGGTCACCGGAGGTTAACTCTGGGACATTAATTAAAAGTAAGGCAAACAAACGGTCATGATGGAGGTTTAACCAGGGAGTACGATAAGGTGTGCATATAGAATGAATAGAGAGAGTATTTAAAATCCCTTATTTTACATTGTTTCATTTTCCTTTTCCTTTTATCTCTCTTATCATTCCACACCCTCTCTCTACAAAAAACCTAGAGCGAGAAGCTCTCCCTTCTCTCAACTTTATCGGTGATCAGAAATCGCCTACCACCGGCCAGAAATCGCTTCTTCCAGTGGTTATTCTTCAACCGCCCCACCAAACACCACCAAACCCAGGTTTCCAGTTGAAGCTCAACCAGAAACTTCATACATTCATCCTCTTCAACCCAAATCTTCAACTCCACATGAACTCTAGGTCAGTAACCACCGCGGGCGGCTGTAAAGGTCGCCGTTGATGATGAATGATCATCAGGATCATCATCATGTTTCCAGAAACCCATAAGAACCATAGAAATTTGAGAACCCTAACCTACAAAAACAAGAACCCTAATCCTAAAATGATCAACCCTAACCCTAAAACCTAACCCTAAACCCCAAAAATTTCCAGAAATACAACAATTAAACACCACTCATGCAAGCATTCAACAATCACAACAATAATTAACAACCCAAAGCTAAGTGTTTCAGATTACCTCTCCTGCAGTGAAACAAGTCGTATAATTTCCTTTTCTGATCTTTCTGATTCCACCCTTCTAATCTCTTTCTCTATTCCTTTTAAAGGTGCAAGGGATTCAGGGTAGCAGCGAAGACGTGAGGGCTTCTCCAATCTCCAATTATTCTCCAAACTTCTTCAACCCTTTTCTCAATAGTCTTAGGTTTTTTTATAGCCTTAGGTTGATTTTAGTATAGGAAATTATATTTATGTTGATTTGTTGTTACGAATTAGATTTAAGGTTGATTGATACAAATTGATTTGATTGTAATATTTGTTTTAGATTTGTAGTAGATTGATTTAGATTTGATCCTGTGTTAGAATTAGGGTTTGATGTTGTAATGAATCTGGACGCTACTGTATTTATATTCATGAATCCAATAAATAAATTCAATCCAAGATTTGATTCAAAAATAGATTTCTGGAATTTGGGCTTTGATTATTTCTTAGGGTTGAAGAGTCTAATCCTGTGCGCAATTATACAAAGGGTTTCAACCCTAATTCTGACTTAGTCAAAATTATAATTATTTTAATAATAATAATAAAACCAAATAAATAATAATGTAATAAAAAGAAATCATGAAATAAATATAACACACGAAAATATGTTGACCTCAAGTCAACCTAAAAAACAAATATTATAAATAATATAACCGAATAATCTAAAATAAATGTTGACTTTGGTCAACTGAATAAAAATAATTATAAAATTAAAAATAATTTTAATTTTGACATGGGCCTCTTAAAACTTTTAATGGAATATTAAATTTAAATTAAGATAATGGACCCCTATTTGAAATAAAAAACCCCTCCTCAAAGTTAAACTCTATTATATTTAAACAAAAATAAATAATAAATTAACATGCATGAGAATATAATTTTAAACAAGTGTAGTAATGCAAAAATTAATATGAATGATGCCTAAAATAAAATGAATTGAATTTTAACACCAATACGGGCAAATTTGGGGTATGATATTACACTGTTTTGAGGGCTGATCTCCAAATAGTGAAACACTTAGGTTTGTTTAAAGAAAGAGCAATATCCATTCTTGCTGATAGAAATAGAGATGATTATAATGGAGTTAATATGGTTGAAGAATTTTCTGTTGAACTTATGACTGCTGATAATGATTCTATAATTCCTGTTGAAATATCTATTGAATATGCTGAAGAGGCCCAAGTGAATGTCATTGTACCACATTTTGACACTCCCACTCTTGTGGAAATTGCATACCGCAGTAAGCCTGCAGTAACTCCCTTTGTTATCAGTTTACTTGGTCATGTTCCGTATTAGTCTAATAGGGCTATACCTTACAAGTATAATGCAACTATTCTGGAAGACGGCGTGGAAGTTCTAATCCAGCCTTTATCTCATGTTGAAAACATTACTGAGGCCAGTCGGTTGATCCGGAGTAGTCGTGTCTTTGCTCTACCTTTCAAGGAGGTTTTAATTCTGGTAAGAAGATTGTTTAGACTAGTGCTAAGCCTAAGAAGGTAGTAGGGAAGACTAGTGGTGTTACCTTGGAGAAGGATGTTGATGATCTTTTAAAGAGAATTAAGATGAGTGATTATAAGATTGTGGACCAATTGTTGCAAACTCCATATAAAATCTCCATTCCAGTATTATTAATGAACTCTGCTGCCCATCGAGAATCTCTGATGAGGGTCTTGGACCAAGCCTTTATTGAACATGATGTCTCGATTGAACAATTTAATGGTGTTATAGGAAACATCACAGCTTGCAATAATTTGAGTTTTTATGATGATGAACTTACCGATGAGGGAAGAAATCACAATATGGCCCCTCTGAACTACAAGAATGGCGCCTTATCCAATGGGATGATAGGTAATGGCTTTGCTCTAAATGTGATACCAAAAAGTACTTTGTCAAAGCTCAAATGTCAAGGAACTCCTATGCGCTAAATGGTATTGTAGTGAAAGCTTTTAATGGTTCAAGGAAATCTGTCATTGGAGAAGTGGACTTGCCCATACCTATAGGTCCACATATGTTTCAAATCACCTTTCAAGTCATGGATATCTTCCCAGCCTACATCTGTTTGTTGGGACGATCCTGGATCCATGAGGCAGGAGCCGTTACATCCATCTTGCATCAGAAACTGAAATTTGTCCGTGAAGGAAAAGTAGTGATTGTGAATGGTGAACAAGCTTTGTTGGTATCCCATTTGTCTTATTTTAGTGTTGTAGAAGCTGATGAAGCTGCCGTTGGAACTCAGTTCCAAGCTTTATCTATTAATAACATAAATAAGAATGAATATTTTATTACCTCTCTTAGAGATGCACAATAAATGGTTCAGAAAGGTCCTAACAGTGTTTGTGGTCAGGTTATTGATCCACCCATAACAAAGAACAAGATAAGTTTGGGTTTTTATCTAAAGAAGGATAAGATTGAAGTTGTGAAGCCGAAATCTGCTTTCCCTTCTTATCAATACATCTTCCACATGGTGGGTTATCTCTATCCAACTACTCCAAAGGTCGACGCGATCATTGGAGATGAGCCAGAGCAGGAAGTGCCGAATTTTGTGACACATGGAGTGAGAGTCCAAAATTGGATCATTGTTGATATTCCCAATTGCATTCACATATCGAAGTAATTTGTCTTTGCTTGTTTTTTTCAAAATCCTTTCACTCCGCCCAAGGTGAAAATTATATTGTGTGGGTGTGTCTTTTGTTTTAAATTTTAAAATCATTAATAAAAGTTGTTTTTGATTTCCAATTGTGTTTTATTTTCTGATTTTTTCTTGAAAAATGGTAATTAGAAAAAAACTTTCAAAATAAATAAATAACTGCAAATAAATATGCATAATCACTTGTTGCATTTATCAGTTTCTAAAATCAAGCATAATCATATGTGCAGATTAATTAAAAAACCCATTGAAAACAATGACTCTGCACCCTCTCCTAGCTTTGAATATCATGTATATATGGACGGAGAAGAAGAGTTTGAAAAAATCCCAGAGGAGGTTTCTCGGTTGTTTGAGCACGAGGATAATATCATTCATCCATATAAAGGGCCGTTGGAGACGATCAACTTGGGTTATGAAGAGGATTTGAAGGAAGTCAAGATTGGGGAACTGCTTTATCTCGATGTAAAAGAGAAAGTTGATTGATATTTTGAAGGAAAATATGGATATCTTTGCTTGGTCTTATCAGCATATGCCTGGGCTAGATACCGATATTGTGGAGCATCATTTATCATTTAGGCCAGAATGTCCGCCTATCAAGCAGAAGTTGAGAAGGACTCACCCTAACATGGAAGTAAAGATTAAAGAGGAATTATTGAAACAAATTGATGCTAGTTTTCTTATGACATCAGTGTATCCTCAGTGAATTGCCAATATTGTTCCTGTTCCAAAGAAAGATGGAAAAGTCAGCATGTACGTTGATTATAGAGATCTAAATAAATATAGTCCAAAAGTTGATTTCCCATTACCACATATTGATATGTTGGTAGATAGTACAACAAAATTCAAAGTGTTCTCGTTCATGGACAAATTTTCCAGATACAATCGAATTAAGATGGCTCCTGAGCACATGAAATATTTTTTTATCACACCCTGGGGAACATTCTGTTACAAAGTGATGCCCTTCAGGTTGAGGAACGTTGGTGCAATGTACCAGAGGGATATGACAACCTTATTCCATGATCTGATGTATAAGGAAATCAAGGTATATGTTGATGATATGATCGCCAAATCTCAGACTAAAGAAGGGAATTTGGAAGATTTGTTGAAATTATTTCAGTGTTTAAGGAAGTATCGTCTTCTCTTGAATCCTAATAAGTGTACTTTTGGTATCCGCTCTGGAAAGTTATTAAGTTTCATTGTCAACCAAAGAGGAATTGAAGTTGATCCTGATAAAGTTGGAGCAATTCAAGAAATGCCCGCACCAAGAACTGAAAAGCAAGTTAGAGGCTTCCTTGGACTGTTATTTCTCTGAAATTATGACTGGCATACATTTTGGTAAAACCAATTTGGCAGCAACATGTTGAACAAGATGTTCCAACTTTCTGTTTTCAGCATGTCGACTAAGATGTACCAATAAGGCTATAGGACATTGCATCTGCAGCAATTGACAGTTGTGGTTCAGCTGATTTGTTAGCTACTGAATTAAGGGAATATTTAGTTAGCTTATGTGGCGTCCAAGATTGACAAATCCGAATATTTGGTGTTGGTTTTCTAAGATTTAATTAGTTTCTAAATATGGAAACATTTTAGGAAACTAATGATTGAAGACCTATTTTCTTGGAGAAGATTTTGAGGACTTTATGCAGCCTCACTGCTGCGGCTTTGAAGCCCAACCCAGTCCATAATGAAGTTATAAATAGAATGGTGTATACCTAGTATTAGGTGTAACTTATGTGTGTATTTTGTGTTAGGGTTTTTCAGAATCCTTATTGTTGGGTTGTAAGTTCTCTGTCAGATGTTCATAAGATTTTAAGCATTGAACATATGTGTGTCAATTCTCATAAGCTTTTAAGCATTGTTTTGTGTGTTTTGGAAGTGTGTCTTCCAGTTTTTGTTCTCTACTTGTGTTTAGAGTTGTTCCAATTGCAGAGTGTAATTGAAGAGGGATTTGGGGAGGGCCTCATACCTAGGCGTGTCTTAGGTAGAAGGTAAGAAAATCGTAATAATTAAGTGTGTAGGATGTAAATTGGGATGTTTGCTTTGAGGTCTACAAATTGATACTATCTAGTTAATTTCATCCCTGGCTTGGTAGCCTCATAGAGTAGAAAGGTTGTTCCGAACTGGGTAAACATATCTTGTGTTATTTACTTTCAGCATTGTTTATTTTGTCAATAGATCTTGTTGTTGCGTGTTAAGTCGGAGCCAATGTCTCAACATGTCTCAGGACATCCAGGATCTAATAGACATGATTTCAATTGGTATTAGAGTAGGCATTCTAATGACTCTGGGTGAGATTAAGGGAATGAAATTCTGGCTGCAGATACTCAATGTCACGTTCAATGTTATGACACCGTATCTGACTTACTATATGACAGTAAATACAAAAGCAATAAAGAACACAGTCAATTGTTTACCCAGTTCAGTGTGCAACAACACCTACTCTGGGGGCTACCAAGCCAGGGAGGAAATCCACTATAAGAGATGTTAATTCAGGAATAAACCAACCAGTTTATCTCCTTCACTTAAGACCTACCCAATGCAATTCCAATCTAAGTACAACTTAAACCTGAGTTCCTACTCACTCCCCCTCAATCACAGCAGTGATACATAAACCAATTTGACTTAAGAATTGATGAAGACACTCTTCAAAAACAAACACTTGATTAAGCTTCACAGCTTTTTAATCAAGCAACACAATCACTCGTGCTTCACAGCTTTGAGTGATGCACACAACTAACTTGACTCTGCTTCACAACTTTAGTCAAGGAACATTCAAACACTCTTGCTTCAAAGCTTTGAGTGCTACACAGCCCTTACAATTTGAAACCTATTCCAAGTCACTTATCACAATGATAATTGCTTGGAGTACAATAATCAAATCTATACAGATTATAAATGATCTTCTGATCAATAAAAGGGATGCCTTGAAAAACAGCAGCTCTGTTGAATATATAGCAGCTGCAACTTCAGTTAGGGTTTCCACAAAAACCTAGGGTTAATTCCGTTTGACCTAAAGACCAGGTCACAGGGCTTTATTAACCAGGTTAGGGTTGAGCTAGGTTACCCCTCAAAAAACGCAGGATTCTGTTCAGGAAAGACTGAGTTATTTTCCTGAAAAAACTCAGACTTATCCAACCTGCAAACCTGTTAGTTCAGAACAGGATGTCATAACATCTGTTATGACATCTGAGAAAACCTGTCTACTGATTTAGCAAAATGTGATCATTTTGCAAAATGCTCAGATACACACTTATAAACATCAGTACTTGAATTACAATATTTTTCTGCAAAGGTACCTAATGAGTCAGTACAAACTAAACTAGAATGTTATGACATCAGTCATGACATTCACACATACACTTGGGATTTACCAAAAATGCAAGCCAATACCTAAACACCTACAAACTCCCCCTTTGGCAGATTTTTGGCTAAAGACCCTAAGCAATCAGAGATAGATAGCAGCAGAAATAAGTGACAGCAGAAAAATAGAATGTCAAGTACTAATTAAGTAAGTACCAAAATATTCTCCCCCTCTTTAGCCACAAAAGGGCCAAAGATACATGTTCATAAAATTATACAGTTATCCAAAACAAAATAATAAGAGCAGCAGCAGAAAACAACTGAATACACTTCCAAACTCCACCAGATATCAGCACCAACCAGCAACACCACCAAACAACAACCAACCTTCAAGCACTGTCATCAGACTCAGAGGAGCTAGTTCTGAGATGACCTTCAGCTTCTACACCTTCTTCCCTTCTGTTTTCTTCAGCTTCCTCCTTTTCTAGCCTGGTAATTAGAATTTCTAGGGTCCTTTTTCTAGCATCCAGCTCTTTGCAAGTTTCTTTTAAAACAGCTATGACATATGATGTCTTGGACTGGGTCTTCACAGACGATGTCTCAGCTGATGTTATGACAATATCTGGAGCATGAGATCCCTGAAACAGTTTGTAGTGCAGGCCAAGGGCAGGAGCTCTTTTGCAGACTGTATCTCTTGCCACAAGGATATCAGGGTATTGTGCAAGGATGATTCCACAAAGGAGGGAGGGAAAGGCAATTGGTCCTTTGACAGCATAACTGCCAGCATGCTTTAAAGTTTGTTCAAAGATGTACCTGCCATAGTCAAAAGCAGTCTTGGTTCCCACAACATAGATAAATCTCCCCAATCCTGTGGAGATAGTTGATTTATGATTTGTAGGCACCCAGTTGGCTGCACCTATTTTATGCAAGATGGCAAATTTCATGCTGAGTTTACTAGCATTCAGCTTGCCTTTCAAGGGCCAGCACTTTACTTGCCTGGCTGTGATGGTTTGACAAACTTCATTGTCAGTTGCCTCTAGATCAGGACAGTCCTCATTTGTTCTTCCAAGAAACTTGTTGATTTCTGATGGAGAGAACTTGACCTTTCTTCCTCTAACAAAAACACTTTCAAAGTTAGTTGACCTTCCATCAGCACAATCATTAGACAAGTTCACTACAAACTCCTTGACCAGATTTTCATAACATTTGTTAAACTTTATCACTATCTTCATTAGTCCAGCATTCTTGATCAGGTCCATGATGTCTTTGCACTCCAAGGCATCATTGTTGAGTTCTCTCTCTAAGGCTATTCTCTTTAAGCAAACATACTTCCATCTGTTTGCATTGTCAGGATGATGAAAAGAGATGTTGTCTGTTGGCACTTCAGGCACTCTAGCAATTTTGCTGGAGGGGAGCTTCCTTCTGATAGGAGTTTCTTCAATATCAATCTCAAATTCTGATTCCTCATCAGAATCAGAAGATTCAGGTTCTTTTCTCTTCTTAGAGATTGGTTGTCTAGCAGTATGCACCTGGGCCTTCTTCCCTTTTGTCTGAATACTTTTCTCAGCCATGCCTTCAGCCTTGGATTTCTTAGCATTAGGTTTATCATTCTGACTACTCTTTCTTTTCATCAATCTCCTAGCTATGCTAGGGTTCACATTAGCAATCAGATCATTATCTGAGTAATCCTCATCCACATCAATGATAGGTGGATCAGCAGCCTTTTCTGAAGGGTTCTGAATGTTGTCTTTTTGTGTCACAACATTCTCAGTGACATCTACATTTTCAGAAACTTCCACATTTGGACTTTCTGATTGATTTAAAGGGACAGAAATCCCCGGTACAGATTGGTTGCCACTCAGTATACTAGTAACCAGCCTAGCAATAGCTTGGTGAACTTGAACTGATCCTTCTCTATTAGGTACATAAGACGAAGGATGAGAAGAATTACCAGAGGCTGTAGCTTGAGCTCTTCCTGCATGTCTGGTTCTGAGCTTTTTGACTTTGGCTGGGTCAGTTGCCATCTCTCTGAGAGGAGTGACCTCAAGAACTTTAGATTCTATGCATGTGGTGATTGCCCTAGAATCTTGGTCAGATGATGCTGATGATGAGGATGACGAAGTTGCCATGGTTGAAGACGATGTCTGAGACATTTTGATTGACTTTGAGTAATGGTAGCAGTTTGAGAAAAATCTTTGATTGAGAGGAGGAAACAGGTTGCAAGGACGAGAGAGGTAGGGGGTAAAAGGGAGTCTTTTCAACTTCTTAAAGATTTTGAAAGAATTGTGAAAGTATATGATTAACCCACTAAAGATAGACTTAATAAAATTAATTCCTTCAACCTTTGTTTTAAGCAAAATTAATTGCTATAAAATCTTATGTTGGTGAATACCCAACCTGCCCCTCAAATTTTCAAGTTTATTTCCAACAAGAGCCTTGGTAGAAGAATCAGTCAGCTGAAGCTTAGAGAAACTATGTTCCAGTTTAAATGACTTCTTCTCTTCAAAGTCAATAGGTTTCAAGGAAATGTTGATTGTATTCAGATTGTCACAACACAATGTCACAACATCTTGTGTGACGTTGTACTCAGGGAGCATCTGTTTTGACCAGATGTTTTGAGAACAATTTTTCCTAGCAGCAACTATTTCCGCACAGAATTGGGAAGGCATTCTTTTGATATGAATCATAGTTCTGGTTGATTCTTGAATAATTTTCTGTTTGTCCAGTCCATTTTGATGGAGAGTTATAGGAGAGGAGACTTCAAGCCTCATTTCTTCAGGGAAACAGAATTTATTAGACTTGTTATTTCCAACATCCCTGTCAAGATGACTTATGGTTCTGACAACACATCCTTCTTCAAGTTTATTTGCCACATCACAGATATTATCATCCTGTAGTTTTGGAGTTCTTCTGACTGCTTCCATAAAAATAGCTCTTTTCATTCTTCTTAGATGAAGGGGACCAGGCTTATGCTGCCACAGTTTCATCTCTTTTTCTTCTTTGATAATTGGACACATAGTGGAGATATCAGTGTTCTCAGGCTGCCACAAGTAGCAGTTATCTTTGGATCTGATTCCTCTTATTACAACTTCTAGTTTTTCATTAATTACTAGACATTCAGATCTTGAGAAGTTGACCTTGAATCCTAGATCACATAATTGACTGATACTAATGAGATTAGCAGTCAACCCTTTTACCAGCAGTACTTTATTCAGACTTGGAACTCTAGGAAAGTCCAAATTACCAACTCCTTTGACTTCATCTTTAGCACCATCTCCAAAGGTCACAAAACTGGTGGTGTGAGGCATAACATTATTGAGGAGATCTTTGAATCCAGTCATGTGTCTGGAACATCCACTGTCAAAGTACCAGCCTTCCTTTGCAGACACTCTCAGGGAAGTATGGGCTATCAGGGCAGTAGCCTTTTTCTTCCAATGAGGAGTATGTGGTACCCTTTTTGGCTTAGGTTTAGCACCAGAGTTTTGATTAGGGTATCCATGCAATTTGAAGCAGAAGGGATTTATGTGTCCATACCTCCCACAATGATGACATCTCCATCTTTGGTATTTTTTCTTCATGTATTTCTGATGTTGAGAGTTGTGTTGAGACATCTGCTTTGACAATTGTTTAACATGCCTGATCTTCTTGTCTGCACCAGGTTTCTTAGCTTCCACAAATCCTAGACCAGATTTGTTTCCCACATTTTGTCCCACTTGTAGGATCTCTTCCAATTTATCTGATCCATTGGTCAACATCTTGACAGATTTTGTCATTTGGTTCAGTTGTGAGTTCAGTAATTGAACTTCCCCTTCTAGGTGACTTATAGTTTCAAGATCTGCCCTTTTTTCCGCCTCCAGCTTTATAATGAGTTTTGATTGTTTCTCATTCTGCACAGACTTCAGCACTTCTGATACATAATTTCTTGTAGGTATCAGCCAGTTCTTCAAATGTCACTTCTTCATCACTAGTGTCACTTTCAGAAGTACAAAGACTAGTTAGAGCAGTAACCAGTTTGGCAGATTCTTCTTCAGAATTACTTTCTGAATCATAGTCAGACCAAGTAACAGTCATTCCTTTCTTTTGTTTCTTAAGAAAGGTAGGACATTCAGCTCGAATATGTCCATATCCTTCACATCCATGGCATTGAATACCTCTGCCTTGGTTTCCCTTATCTTCTGACTTTGGTCTTCTGCTGGAACTGTCAATGTCAGAGGGAATGTTATGAACATTAGACCTTGACTTTGGATCCATTCTTTTGATGAGCTTGTTGAACTGTCTTCCAAGCATGGCAATAGCTTCTGATATATTTTCTTCTTCATCCTCCTTGTTTTCAACATTAGTGTTGGATACAAGTGCTATGCTTTTGTTCTTCTTGTCACCATTATCAGTGATCCCCATCTCAAAAGTCTGAAGAGACCCAATAAGTTCATCCACTTTCAACTTGCTGATGTCCTGGGCTTCCTCTATGGCAGTTACCTTCATTGCAAATCTTTTAGGCAAGGATCTGAGAATCTTCCTTACCAGTTTTTCTTCTGACATCTTTTCTCCCAGTGCTCCTGAGGTGTTGGCAATCTCCAAGATGTTCATGTGAAACTCATGAATGGTTTCATCTTCCATCATTTTTAGATTCTCAAACTTGGTGGTCAACATCTGAAGCCTTGACATTTTTACTTTGGAAGTTCCCTCATGAGTAGTTTTGAGAGTGTCCCAAACTTCCTTGGCCAGTTCATATTGATGTACTAGTCTGAAAATGTTTCTATCAATTCCATTGAACAAGGCATTTAAAGCTTTTGAATTTCCCAGAGCTAACTCATCTTCTTCTTTACTCCAATCTTCCTCAGGCTTCAGACTGATTGTCCCATCTTTCTCAGTTATGGTGGGATGAATCCATCCTTTGTCAGCAGCTCTCCAAGCCTTTTTGTCCAGAGATTTTAGGAAGGCAATCATACGAGGTTTCCAGTAGTCATAATTAGTTCCATCCAGAATGGGTGGTCTATTTCCAAAAACTCCTTCTTTGTCCATAGTGCCAGAAAGTGATATCCCTAGATCTCACCCAGTAATACAGGCAGGGTGCCTGCTCTGATGCCAATTGAAATTCTGGCTGCAGATACTCAATGTCACGTTCAATGTTATGACACTGTATCTGACTTACTATATGACAGTAAATACAAAAGCAATAAAGAACACAGTCAATTGTTTACCCAGTTCAGTGTGCAACAACACCTACTCTGGGGGCTACCAAGCCAGGGAGGAAATCCACTATAAGAGATGTTAATTCAGGAATAAACCAACCAGTTTATCTCCTTCAATTAAGACCTACCCAATGCAATTCCAATCTAAGTACAACTTAAACCTGAGTTCCTACTCACTCCCCCTCAATCACAGCAGTGATACATAAACCAATTTGACTTAAGAATTGATGAAGACACTCTTCAAAAACAAACACTTGATTAAGCTTCACAGCTTTTTAATCAAGCAACACAATCACTCGTGCTTCACAGCTTTGAGTGATGCACACAACTAACTTGACTCTGCTTCACAACTTTAGTCAAGGAACATTCAAACACTCTTGCTTCAAAGCTTTGAGTTCTACACAGCCCTTACAATTTGAAACCTATTCCAAGTCACTTATCACAATGATAATTGCTTGGAGTACAATAATCAAATCTATACAGATTACAAATGATCTTCTGATCAATAAAAGGGATGCCTTGAAAAACAACAGCTCTGTTGAATATATAGCAGCTGCAACTTCAGTTAGGGTTTCCACAAAAACCTAGGGTTAATTCCGTTTGACCTAAAGACCAGGTCACAGGGCTTTATTAACCAGGTTAGGGTTGAGCTAGGTTACCCCTCAAAAAACGCAGGATTCTGTTCAGGAAAGACTGAGTTATTTTCCTGAAAAAACTCAGACTTATCCAACCTGCAAACCTGTTAGTTCAGAACAGGATGTCATAACATCTGTTATGACATCTGAGAAAACCTGTCTACTGATTTAGCAAAATGTGATCATTTTGCAAAATGCTCAGATACACACTTATAAACATCAGTACTTGAATTACAATATTTTTCTGCAAAGGTACCTAATGAGTCAGTACAAACTAAACTAGAATGTTATGACATCAGTCATGACATTCACACATACACTTGGGATTTACCAAAAATGCAAGCCAATACCTAAACACCTACAGGGAAGTTACTTTCTAGTGCAATGGAAAAGGATGTTAGAAATATGGTTAAAATACTGATTCTGGATGGTACCAACTATGACAGTTGGAAGACTCGTATGGAAACCTTCATAAAATACTTGGGTGACAAAGCTTGCCGAAATTTTGTCAAAGGATGGGATCCTCCAAAAGTTTTGGATGCATAAGGGAAGGCCACTGATATGCTGAAGCCTGAAAAAGAATGGAATGATGCTGATGAGATATCAACTCAAGTAAACTCCAAAGCTTTGAATGCCATATTTAATGGAGTTGATAAAAATGTTTTTAAACTGCTAAAGAAATGTAAACATGCAAAAGTTTGATGGGATACCTTGAGAAGAGTTCATGAAGGAAATTCTAAGGTACAGATGAAAATACTTCAACTTCTCTCCACAAAATTTGAGAACTTGAAGATGAAGTAGGATGAAAGTATTTAGGACTTTCACATGTCTGTACTTGACATTGCTAATGACTCAGAAGACCTGGGAGAAAAGATATCATAGGATAAGATGATTAGAAGGATGCTCAGATCTCTTCCAAAGTGGTTTTCCATGAAGGTGATTGCCATTGAAGAATCCCATGATATAAGTGTCATGCCTGTAAATGAATTTGTAAGCTCCCTTAAGACTTTTGAATCTGCTTTCAATGAAATGTCTGAGAAGAAGAAAATTATAGCTTTAACGTATAGTACTAAAGACTCAGAGGTTTGTAATGAGTTGAAATTAGAAGGAGTATATGAAGAACTTGTGTTACTAGGAAGACAGTTCAACAAGTTGCTGCGGAAGTCCAAGTGAAATTCCAAGAATATGTCTTTCGACATCAACAAAGACCAGGACAATGGAAGAAGGTCAAGGTTTAAAGAAAGGCCAAATCAGGGAAAAGGAATCCGATGCTGCGAATGTGAAAGATTTGGGCACATAAACTCCGAATGTGCTACTTTTCTCAAGAAGCAGAATAAAGGTTTGATTGTGTCATGGTCAGAGGAAGACTCTGAAAGTGATCATGAAGAAGAAGCAGTCAAATAAGTGAATACCTTGACTGGAGTTTATGATTCTGATATAGAATCAGGTGATGAAGAGCTTACTTTTGAGGAACTTTTTGCTTCATACAGGGAGTTATGCATCAAAAGTGAAGAAATCTATCAACAAGGAGAAGAGAAAAAGATGATGATTGCTGAGTTACAGTCTGAGAATGTCAAACACTTATCCATTATCTCTGAGCTTAAGGAGGAGGTGATATTACTCAATTCAAAACTGGACAATATGATTAAAACTATAAGAATGTTTGTTGTACCCCAAAATTTTCCCTCTCATTTTACTCAACAAATGGCAAGTGAGGTCCCCAAGTTACTCAAGGAAGTTCAAGAGTTGACCAGACAAACTCTCTCCTAAGGCAGTATACCTCAAATTAGGGTTTCCATCTTCATCAAGATGTGTGAACCACCAAGGACCCAAATGCTCACCATTGTCCTAATATGTTCTCAAGATCATCCATGTCAAGTTTCAAGCCTTACAGAAGAAGTTTGCTCATTCAATTGCTCAAATGCCTGAAAATCAACTATACTAGGTCAAAAGGTAACTGTGGCCCACATACAGTCAAACTTCAATTTTTTTGGTCAACATCCTCATTTTGAAGTATTATCCATCATTCGATTAAGGGTTGATCATGATTCCTCAAGGATTGTTCACAATTCATCAAAACCCAAAAGTTGCTAAATTAGGGTTTTACAGGAAAAGTCAACTCAACTTTGACCAAACCTAACTTTCTCATACTTTATCAGAAATGACTCATCCAAAGCTAATTTTGAATAGGATTAAATTCCCTACAATTCATCTTCATCTCCCAAGTCCAGAATATGCACTCACAAAAAGATATGAATTTTGACATTATAGGTCCTTTTGAAAAGTCAACAAAAACACCTTTTGGGTCAAAGCTTCATACATGAACATGGAAGAATCAATTGAGATGAGACAAAAAGGGTTGTTTAGAGGACTTCCTAAGCTTTCTAAAAAGTCAAAGAACACGTCTCTAGGGTCAAAATTGAGAGAGTTATGCATTGGCCAAGTTGACCATTTTTGCTAAATTGCCAAAAGTCAAATGTGCTCAAATTTGCATTTTTTTGCTAAATGGGCCCAACTTTTTATGCTTGCACCTCAACTATAATGTGGTCCACGACTCAAATGTTCACTCACCCATTATGTGCTTCATTTTTTTTGATTTTTTTTGATTTTTCATTAATTAAAAAGTGGATTAAATCAAATAAATGATGAAAATTAACAAAGATATGATTTGTTTTTTTTAACAGATTGGCAATCAAAATATGTTGAGTAAACATGATCAAATCGAATCAATGGAAATTGATACAAGAAATGCATGATTTGGCTCAAAATAGGAACATATCATATAACTTGAAAATCAAATCAAATCTTGGATAAATGCAAAGATTCATTCCAAGTTTGTTAACCTAATTCACTCTAGGTTATATAATGAAGAATTACAGATCAAAAAACAAGGGTTAGAGGTCGTGAGAAGCATAGAACAACACTAAAAAATCTTGACAAAAAGTGAGGTTCAGTTTGCAGGTTAGAGGACCTTTGAGAGCAATTCAAGGCCAGCTATCACATCCTGGGCGTGCACTGAAGCCATCTCCACCATTTGCAAGGTCTGAAGCGCTCAGAATTCGCCTCTACACCTCACGCGGTTTACAAGCTTTTTCAAATTTGATTATTGCAATTTATGAATCATTAGCACTTTTAATTGGCATATTTATGATTATTATCATGTTTGCAAGCTAATAGGAAGGTTTAATTGCATTTCTGAAGCTTATATACGCACCTGCCATTGTTAGGGTTTTTGTGTTCGTTTTAGGGGTTTTCAGTACAGGCAAAATTAGGCCTTGATTCAGGTACCATGATGCTCGTGAGGATGAGACGAGTTGATTGGTACCAGTACTTTGCATTTATCTTTCTCGTATGCAATTTTTGAGATGAACAGGTTTATAGCTACGCACAAATGTCCGTAGGTAAAAGTGTTTTACCTAAAGCGACAAGCCAGTGAAGGAGACGATGGCGTGGCAGCATGTGGCTGGCCCGTTTGAATTTTTGCGTGTTTTGGAGGCGTGGCACATTGTTTGCATTATGTTTCATTTGTTTTATAATAATCATGACTAACGTTCCAGCGCAGACGATAAAGAAGCGTGCCTTTGATGCACACGTCCTGGGTTCAATCTAAGGCGTGTACATTTTGTTATTTTCTTAACAATTGCAGGCCAATCCAATGCATTGCATTCTCAAGCGCATTCCATACAACCTCAACATCCAGCCACTGGATGCGCAGCAAGCCAGATCCAACGTGCCAACAATGAAGGCCCATGGTGCACATGCAAGTCAACGCTTCACAGAATCAAGCAGTTCAACCTGGGCTTAGCTTGTTGGGCCAGAAATTCAGGTGCAAACCCCCAGCATTGCTAATAACAACACAGGCCCAATTTTCACTTTTTCTCTTTTATTTTCTTTTAAATTTATTTATTTGTTTTATTTTTAAAAACCATTTTTTTCATAAAAAATCATAAAATCAAGAATTCATAAATTTAGAGTTTTTTACCATATTTAATTTTGTTAAGTAATTAGATTAATATTTGATTTAGGGTAACTTTAACTTATTTTTACAATTAAAATCAACTAGAAAAATTAGGTTTAATTCTTGATTTAATTTGTTTTCTTTTCGCAAATAAAATAAAAAACACAAAAATAAGTTGTTTAGAATTAATTTAGTTATTTTTCTTAATTAAAAATGAATTAGTAATTAGGTTCTTTTTTTAAAATTTAATTCTCCATTATTTTCTCAAATAACAAAACACGACAAAAATGATTTTTCTTTAATCAATTGCAAGTAAGTTTAGTCAGGGTCAAAACCCTAACCGCCTCGCATTTAATTCGCTGCGCACTTATTTTTACTTTTGCCATTATTTTGTAACTGCTCACTGGTTTGTAATAGTTAACTTAGGGTTTTTACTTTACTGTTTAAGTCCCTGATTTTTTTTGGCTATGTAATTAATCCCCCTCCTCGAAGCCTTGTAATAGCTAGGTTTATTTTCTCGCATTTTTAATTCCCGTAAATATTTAACTGTCTAGATGTATGCTAATAGGATTATACGACAAGATGCATGACAAAATTAAAATGTTTAGAAAACCCTAATGTGCAAAGATAAATAACTGAAACGAATCACTCGCACATATTCACTCTTAGGGTATACTCTCACTTCGGTTGCCTTCGGTAAACGATCATTATGCATATGGTGTCTTAATGGTTGCCCTCTTGTCTAAAAAAGATCAAATGTCCCATTCGATTGTTGCCTCAGAAATGTTACCTCGGAAATGTTGCCTCGAATATGATCTTAAGACTCTAGGGTTACTACTAAGGTGTCCTAACATTGCTTTAGTGACCATACATCCCTTTCGAATTGACCCCTACAAACTCCAACGACGGTGCTACCTATTTCTCAATAGTAGGATAGCACTGTCTAAAGGAAACAAGAATAGAAACGATCTTTTTTCGAGTAGGTAGATGTTAGTAGGTACTTGCTCAAATCAAAACCTTTCACACTTACACCTTTCAAACTAAAGTTTTCAAAACACTTCGTAACACTCTTGAGGACAAAAACAAGGGTTAAAACGAAGTAAAACAAAACTTTTTCAAAACAAAGCACACACAAGTAATTTAAAAATGAGCAAGTACCTAAGAGCCCGTAGAAAACTACGGATAGAAAGGGTGCTAACACCTTCCCTTTCTATAATCTACCCCCCGTTCTCAGAAATATCTCGAAAAAGTATTTTTTATGTACTTTTTTACTTTCCGGTTGGATGAAATAAAAGTCGATGGCGACTCTTGCTTACCGCGACATTTTGCGAATAAAAAACATAAAACACAAACCAGTATTAAACAGTCGGTTCTGCCACCGTATCACAGAACTGGCGACTCTACTGGGGAGTTATAAGTGGGGTATACCTTAGGATCTAGGTCATCAAAATTTCTTCTCTTGATTGCTTTGTTTGCTTTATTTTTGAGGGTTTTGTTTGGGTTTACTATAGATCCTACACCCGGATCTGGGGAATACCTTTTAGGTAAGTAGAAATAGACTGTGAGGGAACTGTACAGCGTAGACCGATACGGTTGAAGCAGTAGCTACCTTGGTGTGGCACTTTGGTTGATACCGGTATCCCTTGTGGTGAATCGAGGAGAATACGGGGCTGCTGCATGGTGTCGTGAAGCATCAACTGCCCTTAGAACCTTTAATTGCCCAACTTGGCCATTAGAAAGTAGCGAGATAGCCGACCTCGGTGTAGCACTGAGAACTGGTTGATACTCGATGCTACACTCATTGAGATCATACTTTCGGAATATTTCGGCCGCAAGAAAAGATTGCATGAGCTGAAACCATGACCGATAAAGGATGGTCAGTGATATTGAGATCCTCTAGAACCCGATTACTTTTTCTAGGACTGGTTTGAAACTAACTTAACTTCAAGAGGGTATTACCTTTGACCTCATGCAATCCTTAAACCTAAGGGCTTTGTGTGATTTGACTGTGTTTGCAATACTTGTGTTTGCTATACTTGTGGTTTATCATGACATCATGCATCATAACATGGTATTCATGCTTCATTACACTAACCATTTCAAAGACCAAGGGAATTTATCTTTGTTCTATTTTGCAGATCATGGCTTCCGTGCGTAGAAATACTATCCGAATCAACTTTGTGCAGATACCTTCCCAACTCAAAGAGCTAGTATCAAGAGTTTCCGAAACTTCTACTATCATTAAGAGACACGGTCAACTTCTCAGCCTGGTTACTTCAAACCTTGATGAACAGATGATGAGCGTACTTTTTTAGTTCTTCGATCCCAAGCATCACTGCTTCACCTTTCCAGATTATCATTTGGTACCCACCTTGGAAGAATTCTCTCAGCTATTGGGCATGCCCATTCTTGAACAGGTACCCTTCACAGGTATAGAAGAAGTTCCTAAGCCAGAAGTCATTTCCTCAGCTTTGCATTTGAAACAGGCCGATATGGTATCTAATTGAGAAACTCAAAGCGGAGTCGAGGGTTTTCTAGCTAAATTTCTAATAGACAAGGCTCAACTATTTTGGGATGATTTGGATTTTCAGGCTTTTGAGGAGGTCTTGGCTCTTATTATCTATGGTTTAGTTCTCTTCCCTAATCCGTACTCCTTTGTAGATGTGAATGCTATCAAGATTTTCCTTTCTCGCAACCCTGTGCCTACCTTGCTTGGAGATATTTTGCACGCTCTCCATATTCGTACCATGAAGAGAAGAGGGACTCTTATGTGCTGCATGCCGTTGCTATCGAGGTGGTTTATTTCTCACCTCCCAAAGTCTGTACTGAAGAACGAAGAAGGTTTGAGTTGGTCGCACAGGATAATGTCACTCGCTCACACGGATATTCTTTGGTGTTCCCGTGCTATGGAAGACATTGCTATTATTGACCACTGTGGGGAGTATCCTAATGTCCCATTACTTGGTATCAGAGGGGGTATAACTTATAATCCTTGTCTAGCCTTGCGACAATTTGGTCATGCTCGAAGGGATGGTCCCCATGAGTTGCTTATTGAGGACACTGTATTCAACTATGAAGATGATGTTAATGAGTATCGCCGAAGGTTCATACGAGCTTGGGGCATGGTAAACAGATCTGACGCCAAAGAGTTGGGACCAAAGACTTCCATTCCTATGTAGCCTTACCTCTAATGGGTACGAGCTCGGGCCCAGAAGCTTATGATGCCTTATGTGGCCGTATTACCAGTGATTGTGGAGCCCATTACTGAAGAAGGTATTCCTTACACGGTTCTTTATCCTTACATGCCTACTGATCTTGGGGAGTTACAAAGGTCTTGGATTCAGCTGAAGAATGAGCGGGATACTTACAGGGAATAGTTCCACGATCAAGAGAGGAAGGCTTTAAAGCTCACCAGGCAGCTCCAGGAAGAAAGAGTGCTCAATGATTATATCAGCATAAAGAGAAAGCGTCCATGGGACTTTTGATTTTTCTTTTATAGTTTTAGATTTGCTTTATTTACTTATTTGTAACGCCTTAAAGGCATGTGGAACTTTCAAATTTAAGCTAATAAAGTTTTTGTTTATTTTGGTTTGCAAATTTAAATATCCCGAAGTCTTTGAAATCATTACATGCGCATTCCATTATCATACACATCATTACAGGTACCACTACAGGTTTCTCATCTTCTTTGCTATTTATTTTAGCAGAAATGTCTTCCGATCAAGCCAACAAAGATCTTCAGACACAGAATGCCCAGTTCCAATAGATGTTCATAAGTCTGGCTAAAGGGCAAGAGGATCTGAAAGCCCTCATTCTAAAAGAGAAGAAGAAGAAGAAGAAGACTGGTATTCTGAATATGAGCAGAAGGTTTGGAGAAAGGTTGAAGCAACAAACTGACCTGACCTCTTCATCCAAGGAAGGGGAGAACCAAGAAAGAGAGAAGGACCCTAGTCCTGCAGTTTCTGACAATGATACGGATTACAATGATGAGCAATATCCTCCTGCTGAGGATATATACAAGCAGTTGGAAGATCGTCTGAGTGCCATGGAAGTTCAGAGGATACCTGGTCTGGATTTCAAAGAATTGGGTCTGGTATCGGGAGTGGTCATCCCTCATAAGTTCAAAGCTCCAGTTTTTGCCAAGTATGATGGGGTGTCCTGCCTAAAAATCCATATCCGCTCTTATGTCAGAAAAATCCAACCCCACACCGCTGATAGAAATTTGTGGGTGCACTTCTTTCAAGATAGTCTGTTAGGGACTCAGCTTGAATGGTTCTACCAGTTGGAGGGAGCCAGTGTCCGAAACTGGGAAGATCTCGCTGCTGCTTTCGACAAGCAGTATCAATATAATGCCGACCTTGCCCCCACTTATACTCAACTCCAGAGTATGTCCATGGGTGCAGGTGAAGGTTTTAAAGATTATGCTAAAAAATGGAGAGACTTGGCTGGGAGAGTTCAACCCCCATTATTTGATAGGGAGTTGGTTGATATGTTTCTAGGGACACTATCAGGTCCGTTTTTCAATCACTTAATCGGAAGCTCGTCATCTGGTTTCACCGAGCTAATTTTAACTGGAGAAAGAGTAGAAGTTGGAATTTGGAGTGATAAAATAAAGAAGAATGCCTCGTCAAGTTCAGCAAAGAAGCCTTTCGCTGGTAAGAAGGAAGCCAATGCCATCTACAGCCCGAGGGGCCAAAGCAGATTTGAACACCATCAAACGGTAAATGCTGTAGTGATACCAAGACCCACAGTTGCTCCACAATGCAACAATCAACAAAGGGTGGAAAGACCATAACGACAGCTTACCCACATCAACATGACTTTGGCTGAAGTTCTACCTTATTTATTAAAATCCAACTTGGCAACCTTGAGAGAGGCTCCCAAGAATCCAAACACTACCTCTCCCAGATACAATCCCAATGCGCGGTGCACCTACCATTCTGAGAGTCTTGGCCACGATACAAATGATTGCTGGGCTCTGAGAAACAAAGTACAAGATTTGCTTGAAGCCAAGGAGATAGAGTTCGATGCTCCAGAAAAGCCAAATGCTATAACTGCTCCCATGCCCAAGCATGGTCGTGGAGTTAATGCTGTTGACACTGATTTGTTTGTGACCTCTATTGAATAAATTTCTACTCCTCTTATGACTGTTAAGAAGAATTTGCTGTTGGTCAGTTTATTTTTGGGTTGTGGTGAAGATTGCCACATGTGTTCGATTCTACCTTCTGGCTGCCGTTTGTTGAGGTCAGGTGTTTAGCACCTGATTGATAATAAAGAGATTTTGTTCGAGAACACTGTGATCCCTATTGTTCCCATTGAAGACGTCGCTATTATAACCATTTCTGCCAATCCTTCCAAGGTTTCCTCGAGAAGACTTGTTAGGATTACACATGTTCAAAGAATTGCTCCGCTGCTAGTCACTGTTCATGGTCCCATCCCGTACACCTCAGACAAGGCTGTCCCATGGCATTATGGTGCCGATATGTACTATCATGGCATTAAGCAAGATTTGAAGAATGAAGAAGCTGATACCGATGTTAGTAATATTGTCGGGACTAGTAAGGTTACCCAAAGTGGAAGGGTTTTCTCTCCTGAGATTGCTCCGAAGATCATTAAGCCTACTGTTATTCCAACTACTGCTCCAACCAGCACTCCTGACACTTCTCTCGTTCCTATTCCAGTTATTACCCCTGCTGCTGAACCATCTGGGACACGGGGCAAGGAAATTATAGGTGAGCCCGCCCGGATGGAGGCACCTAAGAAAATCATTGTGGAAGCCTCTAAATAAGAAATAGAGGAAATACTGAAAATCATTAAGAAGAGCGACTACAATGTGGTCGAGCAGCTGGGGCAGACCCCATCAAAGATATCCATGTTGTCTCTGCTGTTGTGTTCTGAAGCCCATGCTAAGGCTTTGATTGCATTTCTCAAGACTGCGCATGTGCCGCAGGAAACTTCAGCAGATCGGTTCAAATATTGTGTGGCCAGCCTGACTGCTGACAATGGGCTGAGTTTCTCAGATGCAGATGTGACGCCAAAAGGAAGGAAGCATAATGATGCTCTGCATGTCTCGATTGAGTGCAGGGGCACCACTATGGCTCATGTGCTGGTAGATACCGGGTCTTCACTGAATGTTTTGCCAAAGAAAGTGTTGGACTGCTTGGATTGTGAGGGTTTGACTCTAAAGCCTAGTAACATTGTGGTAAGGGCTTTTGACGGATCGAAGAGAATGGTGCACGGGGAGGTGGACATCCCTGTCAAAGTGGGTTCTCAGACTTTTGGGTCCACCTTCTACATAATGGATATCAGGCCGTCGTATTCTTGCTTGCTGTGTCGTCCTTGGATCCACGAAGCAGGGGCAGTTACTTCCACACTCCATCAAATGCTGAAGTACCCGGTGAAGGGAAAGATTGTCATAGTGCGAGGTGAAGAAGAATATATGGTGAGTCACATCAATTCCTTCCGCTATGTAGAGATGGACGGGGGAATTCATAGAAAATCCTTGTCAGAATTTCGAGGAGGTCCCTCAGGTCTTGGCATCAACTGAAGTTACTACCAACAAACCTCCGTTGAAGATGGCTTCTCTCAAGGACGCCAGAGATGTGGTTGAAGAAGGTGGGTGTACCAATTGGGGTCAGCTCCCTGATTTCACTCACAAAACTGAAAAATTTGGTTTGGGTTTTACTACAGGGGCTCAAAGGGATGTTAGGCACGCTCGGGCTGGAAGACCTCCTCTACACATCAGCAATCGGGGAATTAATGCAATTGAAGATAGTGAAGAGGATTCAGACATTGACAGCTGGATCTACCCAACAACCAACGGTGGACCGAATAACTGGATGGCTAGGGACTTCATACCTGTTTCTTTTATTCCGCAGTAATTGACTCATTTGTTTTAAGATTTGTAATAAACAGTTTGAAACTTTACGGCCCGTGCCTTGCCCGAGGCACCTTGGCTTTGCTTGTGAGGGCTATTATTTGTCATTTTATATATCATTAATAAAGCATTGGACGTTTCTTTCATACAAATTTTTGCGCTCCTTGTTTTTCCTTTTATGTCTCTCACTTTATCAAAACAACTATTCTCTTACACACACTCACGTATCATACTGCAGAACCATATCCACTATGGATCCCATTGATAACAACTCTGCTACTGCCAGTTATGAATTCAAAAATATGATCAACCAAGCCGAGGACGAAGGTGAGGATGATTGTGAGGTGCCTGAGAGCTTGCTAGACTATTACAGCAGGAAGAAAGGTCCATACAACCTCATGAAGAGCTAGTTGAGTCAGTGAATTTGGGTACAGAGGAAGACATGAAAGAGGTTAAAATAGGTGCGAATCTGGAATCTAGTGTCAAACAATGGTTAATACAGATGCTGCACGACTATGTTGAGATCTTCGCCTGGTCCTATAAAGACATGCCTGGTTTGGACACTGATATTATGGTACATCAACTGCCGACTAAAGAAGACTACCCTCCGGTAAAGCATAAGGTCCGCCGTATGCGCCCTGAAATGTCAGAGAAAATCAAGGCAGAGGTCATGAAGCAGTTCGACGCAGGATTCTTAGCTGTCACTTCTTATCCGCAGTGGGCTGCCAACGTCGTTCCGGTACCTAAGAAGGACGGTAAGGTAAGGATGTGTGTGGACTACAGAGATATGAACAGGGAAAGCCTCAAGGATGACTTCCCACTTCCTCACATTGATGTTCTAGTCGATAACACCGCGCAGCATAAGATCTTCTCCTTCATGGATGGCTACAACCAGATCAAGATGGCTCCTGAGGACATGGAGAAGACAACCTTCGTTACACAGTGGGGCACCTTCTGTTACAAGGTAATTCCTTTTGGGTTGAAGAATGCTGGGGCAACTTATCAATGCGCCATGGTCGCTTTGTTCCATGATATGGTTCACCATGAGATCGAGGTTTATGTTGATGACATGATAGCCAGGTCCCAAACTGAGGAAGAGCACCTTTATCATCTCCAGAAACTGTTTGAAAGGTTGAAGTCGTACAAGTTGAGGTTGAATCCGAACAAGTGTACCTTCGGGGTAAGGTCTGGTAAGATTTTGGGTTTTGTTGTCAGTGACAAAGGTATTCAGGTGGACCCTGCAAAGGTAAAGGCCATACAAGAGATGCTAGCTCCCCGCACAGAAAAAGAAGTTAGAGGTTTCTTGGGACGTCTGAATTACATCGCCAGGTTCATTTCACATCTGACTGCCACTTGTGAGCCAATCTTCAAGCTGCTGAAGAAAGATCAAGTGGTAAAGTGGAATGATGAATGCTAGGCCGATTTCGAAAGGATCAAGGAATAACTTCAATAACCACCAATTCTGATGCCTCCAGTTGAAGGAAGACCTTTGATATTATGCCTGACAGTGCTAGACAGTTCAATGGGGTGTGTGCTGGGGAAGCATGACGAGTCTGGTCGAAAAGAGCATGTAATTTACTACCTTAGCAAAAAGTTTACCGACTGTGAGACCCGATACTCATTGCTCGAGAAAACTTGCTACGCTTTGGCATGGGCTGCTCGCCGACTGAGACAGTATATGCTAACTCACACTACCTTGTTGATATCAAAGATGGATTCGATCAAATATATTTTCGAGAAGCCCGCCTTATCCGGAAGAATAGCAAGATGGCATATGATCTTAACCGAGTACGACATCCAATACACAACCCAAAAAACAATCAAGGGGAGTGTATTGGCGAATCATTTGGCGCATCAGGCCGTGGATGACTACCAATCCATGAATTTCGAGTTCCCGGATGAGAATATCATGTTGGTAACCGACTGCGAAGAACCTGGACCGGATGAAGGACCCGAGGAGGGATCCCGATGGTATATGTATTTTGATGGAGCCTCAAACACACTGGGTAATGGCATTGGCACTGTAATTATATCTCCTGAGGGCTGTCATACTCTGTTCACCGCCCGATTATGTTTTAACTGCACCAACAATATGGCGGAGTATGAAGTGTGTATCATGGGTCTTCGAGCTGCTATTGACCTGAGGATTAAGTTCTTGAGTGTATTCGGAGATTCCACTCTAGTGATAAGTCAGATCAAAGGAGAGTGGGATACGAAGCACCCGAATCTTATTCCTTACAAAGAGTATGTACTGACATTGCTCCCATACTTTGAGGAGGTAACCTTCGAACATTTCCCACGAGAGGAGAACCAGTTAGCGGACGCGCTAGCTACCATGTCTTTTATGTTTAAGGTTATATGGGACAATGAAGCTCCCCAGATTACCATTGAGAGGTTGGATGAACCCGCACATTGCTGTGACATTGAGACTGAAGGGGTAGCAGATAAACCATGGTTTCACGAAGTCAAAAGATATCTTGAGGTTCAGGAGTATCCCGAAGGGGCATCTATCAATGATAAGAAGTTTCTGAGAAGGTTCGCTGCGAAGTTCTTCATCAGTAATGGAATCCTCCATAAGCGTAACCATGATTCAACCTTACCGTGGTGTGTGGACAAGAGCGAGGCAGAAAGGATCATGGAAGAGTTACATGAAGGTACCTTCGGAACCCATTCTAGTGGACACACCACGACAAAGAAAATCCTACGGGCAGGATATTACTGGTCTAATATGGAAGCCGATTGTTATCAGCACTCTCGAACCTGTCTATGCTGATTAGGTGCATGTGCCTCCAGTCCCTCTAAATGTCTTAACAGCTCCTTGGCCCTTTGCAATGTGGGGCATTGACATGATCCGAGAAATCAGACCTACCACATCTAACGGGCATCGCTTCATTCTAGTATCCATTGATTACTTTACAAAGTGGGTTGAGGCAACTTCCTTTGCTACAGTAACCAAGAACATCGTGGTGCAGTTTATCCGACATAATCTGATCTGCCGATATGGTGTACCAGAGAGGATTATTATTGACAACAACACAAATCTCAATAACACAATGATCACCGAGCTCTGCAAATAGTTCAAGATTCAGCATCATAACTCTTCTCCCTACCGACCGAAGATGAATGGCGCTGTTGAAGCAGCTAACAAGAACATCAAGAAGATTATACAGAAGATGACGGTGACGTATAAAGACTGGCACGAGATGTTACCTTTCGCTCTTCATGGGTACCGTACCTCAGCACGGATGTCGACAGAGGAAACACCCTACTCTTTGGTGTATGGCATGGAGGACGTCCTACCCATCGAAGTCCAGATACCCTCTCTTAGGATTATGAAGGATGCGGGTTTGAACGAAGACGACTGGATCCAAACCCGACTTGATCAGCTTAATCTAATTGGTGAAAAGAGACTTACTGCTATCTATCATGGTCAAACGTATCAAAAGCGAATGATCAAGGATTTTAACAAGAAAGTCAGACGTCAAGAATATCAAGTCGGGGATCTAGTGATCAAATGCATTATACTACCACAAGGTGATCCCAGGGGCAAATGGACCCCCACATACGAAGGGCCATTTGTGGTTAAGAACATTTTCTCGGGGTGAGCTATGATTCTAACCACCATGGATGGTGACAACCTTCCTCACCCCGTCAATGCAGACATAGTGAAAAGATACAATGCATAATCAAAGACTCGCTAGGTTGATTGGCCTAGGCAAAAATAAGGGCTTCCCGGCGAACCAAAAGGGTTCGGGCAAAAGTAAGGGATGAAAATGAAAAAAAAACTGTACACCCGGCAAGTCGAAAACCTGAAAAGGCGACTTGGGCAAAAAAGGGTATCCCGGTGGACTGAAAACCCGAAAGGGCAGTCCAGGAAAAAATTAGGGATCAAAGCGTAACAATATGTCTCATTAGATCATCTTGCAACCTGACTTCGGCATCGACTATCAAGCTCGGATGGCGCCAATCAATCTGATCAACTTTCGGCCAAGTAGCAAGGTGATGAGACGCTTGAAGATATAAAGGCAATAGCAGAGTTGGAGCCCAGTGGGGTCGTTTCACATAGCTGTTTTTCTTTCTTTTACACAAATTTTATAATTCCATTCTTTCAGCGGCGTTCTCTTACTAGGACATCAACCTCTTTGTACATAAAACACCTATTACAGGCCTATTGCAAAAATCAATACAATTCATTTTCACAAGAAATTTCAATTTATTTTTCTTTTTCGGTTTTATTTTGCAAGAACGTCCAATGATTCATTTTTTGATATATGCATTTGAAAATAATGGTTGTTCATAAATATTTACACAAGAAACAAAAGACGATTACTCGTAATGCCAAAAACAGGGAAAACAAGAAGTGCCCAAACCTTACAGTTACTCTGCCCATCAGGTATCGGGATAGAGCCAGCTTGAGAACATGAATAGTGGTACATATGCTCCCCACAGAGTAAAAATTATCCAAAGACAGTGATGTTAGCTTTCCCAAACAAGACCTAACTCTCCCCAGTTGAGGTTCATAATCACGAGTGATTCAGTAAAATTTTCCCCAAGCAGAGTTTATTTCTCTCACAAGCAGAAATTCAATCTCCAACAGAATGCATTATCACCAGCAACGGAAAGTCATCCTCAGCTGAGTTCATTTCTCCAAATCAGCATGATCTATCAATAGAGTATCTCCTCTCTAACAGAGTTATTCCCCGCAGAGTTATCCTCAGACAAAGTCTCTTCCGGCAGAATATCCACCATCTGAATGGATGTGAATTCCCAGCTAGTCATCTTTGTTCACCATCCCCAAAAGAAGTAGAGGAACTATGGTTTTTTACAGCAGTCAAGAATACCATTTCTCATACTCTCCAAACAGCAGTCATGGATTTATTTTCCCGGACTCAGTTTATTAAGTCAGCATTTCATGTTCATACATCATGATATGTGCATACATTACATATAACATAATCTCAGTTATTTTGAGAACATCATCATACAATGCATCTCATGCATCACACATAACTAGCCCTATATTTCTTTCAGGAAAGACAATTATTATCAACAATTTTCAGCAGGTCCATGATCAACACTCGAAGCTAAACAGAGTAATCATCGGTGCGACAAAACAACCTTACCCAAGTTCCCTATGCAGTTTTACCCAAACTCATTTCGAAGTAACCCTACTACCCAGGTTCCTTCTCACAACCCTACTATCCAGGCTTTCATCTCGAAGTAACCCTACTATCCAGGTTTCTTCTCACAGCCCTACTACCCAGGATTTCATATCGAAGTAACCCTACTATCCAGGTTCCTTCTCACAGCCCTACTATCCAGGCTTTCATATCGAAGTAACCCTACGACCCATGTTCCTTCTCACAGCCCTACTATCCAGGCTTTCATACCGAAGTAACCCTACGACCCAGGTTCCTTCTCATAGCCCTACTATCCAGGCTTTCACATCGAAGTAAACCTACTATCCAGGTTCCTTCTCAAGCCCTACTATCCAGGATTTCATCTCGAAGTAACCCTATGAACTAGGTTCCTTCTCACAGCCTTACTATCCAGGCTTTCATGTCGAAGTAACCCTACGACCCAGGTTCCTTCTCACAACCCTGCTATCCAGGCTTTCATATCGAAGTAACCCTACTATCCAGGTTCCTTCTCACAGCCCTATTATCCAGGCTTTCATGTCGAAGTAACCCTACTACCCAGGTTCCTTCTCATAACCTTACTATCCGGGTTCTTCCTCTCTTATTCCCACACAAGCAATCCACAACACTGTAAGACCGGGACCTGATCAAACACGATTGGTTTCGCATCTCTCCAGTAAGTCGCGGTGCAACATATACCCCGACCAGATACGCAGTTCACTTCTGCTCCCTCGAACCAGAGTTATTCCCCAATAGAGTAACAAACAACTAAAGCTCCTAAAACTCTATTTCTCCCAAGACAGAGATCAACATTCCCCAGCAAAGTCCTCCTCAACAACAGGTATACGGGTTCTCGCAAAGAAATCTCTTATGCGATCGACACCTCTGAGGATGGCATCTTGAAGCCCATCCCCGACAATTTTCAATCCTTAACTTCCAAATGGCATCTATAAGCCCATTCCCGATATCACAAATCAAGTGCCACTTTATGCGAGTGCAAATTTCTGGGCACTCTAGTGTTCAATCATCTTCCACCTTCGGATCACGAAAGGCAGACGAGCCAATCTATATCCTCAGGATTAAGAAGATTGAACAGGGGCAGCTGTTGTAACCCAAAATTTTCCCTCTCATTTTACTCAACAAATGGAAAGTGAGGTCCCCAAGTTGCTCAAGGAAGTTCAAGAGTTGACCAGACAAACTCTCTCCTAAGGCAGTATACCTCAAATTAGGGTTTCCATCTTTATCAAGATGTGTGAACCACCAAGGATCCAAATTCTCACTATTGTCCTAATATGTTCTCAAGATCATCCATGTCAAGTTTCAAGCCTTACAGAAGAAGTTTGCTCAGTCAATTGCTCAAATGCCTGAAAATCAACTGTACTAGGTCAAACGTCAACTGTGGCCCACATACAGTCAAACTTCAAGATTTTTGGTCAACATCCTAATTTTGAAGTATTATCCGTCATTTGATCAAGGGTTGATTATGATTCCTCAAGGATTTCTCACAATTCATCAAAACCCAAAAGTTGCTAAATTAGGGTTTTACAGGAAGAGTCAACTCAACTTTGACCAAGCCTAACTTTCTCACACTTTATCAGAAATGATCCATCCAAAGCTCATTTTGAAGAGGATTCAATTCCATGTAATTCATCTTCAGCTCCCAAGTCCAGAATATGCACTCACAAAAAGATATGAATTTTGACATTATAGGTCCTTTTGAAAAGTCATCAAGAACACCTTTTGGGTCAAAGCTTCATACATGAACATGGAAGACTCAATTGAGATGAGACCAAAAGGGTTGTTTATAGGACATCCTAAGCTTTCTGAAAAGTCCAAGAACACCTCTCTAGGGTCAAAATTGAGAGAGTTATGCATTGGCCAAGTTGACCATTTTTGCAAAATTGCCAAAAGTCAAATGTGCTCAAATTTGCATTTTTTGCTAAATGGGCCCAACTTTTTATGCTTGCACCTCAATTATAATTTGGTCCACGACTCAAATGTTCACTCACCCATTATGTGCTTCATTTTTTTAATTTTTTTTTTTGATTTTTCATTAATTAGAAAGTGGATTAAATCAAATAAATTATGAAAATTAACAAATATATGATTTGGTTTGTTTTTTTTGACAGATTGGCAATCAAAATATGCTGAGTAAACATGATCAAATCGAATCAAGGGCAATTGATACAAGGAAGGCATGATTTGGATCAAAAGAGGAACATATCATACAACTTGAAAATCAAATCAAATCTTGGATAAATGCAAAGATTCATTCCAAGTTTGTTAACCTAATTCACTCTAGGTTATATAATGAAGAATTGCAGATCAAAAAATAAGGGTTAGAGGTCGTGAGAAGCATAGAACAACACTAAAAAATATTGACAAAAAGTGAGGTTCGGTTTGCAGGTTAGAGGACCTTTGAGAGCAATTCAAGGCTAGCCATCACATCCTGGGCGTGCACTGAAGCCATCTCCACCATTTGCAAGGTCTGAAGCGCTCAGAATTCACCTCTACACCTCACGCGGTTTGCAAGCTTTTTCAAATTTAATTATTGCAATTTACACATCATTAGCACTTTTAATTGGCATATTTGTGATTATTATCTTGTTTGCAAGCTAACAGGAAGATTTAATTGCATTTCTGAAGCTTATATACACATCTGCCATTGTTAGGGTTTTTGTGTTTGTTTTAGGGGTTTTCAGTAAAGATAAAATTAGGCCTTGATTCAGGTACCATGACGCTCGTGAGGATGAGACGAGTTGATTGGTAATAGTACTTTGCATTTATCTTGCTCGTATGCAATTTTTGAGATGAACATGTTTATAGCTAAGCACAAATGTCCGTAGGTAAAAGTGTTTTACCTAAAGCGACAGGCCAATGAAGGAGACGATGGCGTGGCAGCATTTGGCTGGCCCGTTTGAATTTTCGCGCGTTTTGGAGGCGTGGCATGTTGTTTGCATTACGTTTCATTTGTTTTATAATAATCATGACTAACGTTCCAGCGCAGACGATAAAGAAGCGTGCCTTTGATGCACACGTCCTAGGTTCGATCCCAAGCGTGTGCATTTTGTTATTTTCTTAACAATTGCAGGCCAATCCAATGCATTGCATTCTCAAGCGCATTCCATACAATCTTAACATCCAGCCACTGGATGCCTAGCAAGCCAGATCCAACGTGCCAGCAATGAAGGCCCATGGTGCACATGCAAGTCAATGCAAAGCCCCAACATTGCTAACAACAACACATGCCCAATTTTCACTTTTTCTCTTTTATTTTATTTTTAATTTATTTATTTGTTTTATTTTTAAAAACCAATTCTTTCATAAAAAATCACAAAATGAAGAATTCATAAATTTAGAGTTTTTTACCAAATTTAATTTTGTTAAGTAATTAGATTAATATTTGATTTAGGGTAACTTTAACTTATTTTTACAATTAAAATCAACTAGAAAAATTAGGTTTAATTCTTTATTTAATTTGTTTTCTTTTCGCAAATAAAATAAAAAACACAAAATAGGTTGTTTAGAATTAATTTAGTTATTTTTCTTAATTAAAAATGAATTAGTAATTAGATTCTTTTTTTAAAATTTAATTCTCCATTATTTTCTAAAATAACAAAACACGACAAAAATGATTTTTCTTTAATCAATTGCAAGTAAGTTTAGTCGGGGGTCAAAACCCCAATCGCCTCGCATTTAATTCGCCGCGCACTTATTTTTACTTTTGCCATTATTTTGTAACTGCTCACTGGTTTATAATAGTTAACTTAGGGTTTTTACTTTACTGTTTAAGCCCCCGATTTTTTTTGGCTATGTAATTAATTCCCCTCCCCGAAGCCTTGTAATAGCTAGGTTTATTTTCTCGCATTTTTAATTACCGCAAATATTTAACTGTCTAGATGTATGCTAATAGGATTGTATGGCAAGAATGCATGACAAAATTAAAATGGTTAGAAAACCCTAATGTGCAAAGATAAATAACTGAAATGAATCACTCGCACATATTAACTCTTAGGGTATACTCTCACTTCGATTGCCTTCAGTAAACGATCATTAAGCATAGGGTGTCTTAGTGGTTACCCTCCTGTCTAAAAAAGATCAAATGTCCCATTCGAATGTTGCCTCGGAAATGTTGCCTCGAAAATGTTGCCTAGAATACGATCTTAAGACTCTAGGGTTACTACTAAGGTGTCCTAACATTGCTTTAGTGACCTTACGTCCCTTTCGAATTGACCCTTACAAAATCCAACGACGGTGCTACCTATTTTTCAATAGTATGATAGCGCTGTCTAAAGGAAACAAGAATAGAAACGATCTTTTTTCGAGTAGGTAGATGCTAGTAGGTACTTGCTCAAATCAAAACCTTTCACATACACCTTTCAAACTAAAGTTTTCAAAACACTTCGTAACACTCTTGAGGACAGAAACAAGGGTTAAAATGAAGTAAAACAAAACTTTTTCAAAACAAAGCACACACAAGCAATTTAAAAATGAGCAAGTACCTAAGAGCCCGTAGAAAACTACAGATAGAAAGGGTGCTAACACCTTCCCTTTCTATAATCTACCCCCCATTCTCAGAAATATTTCGAAAAAGGATTTTTTCTGTACTTTTTTCCTTTTCGGTTGGATGAAATAAAAGTCAGTGGCGACTCTTGCTTACCGCTACATTTTGCGAATAAAAAACGCAAAACATAAACCAGTATTAAACAGTCGGTTCTTCCACCGTATCACAATGTTAAATACTGGTTCTGATGCTCAGGATAAGATTCTTAAATTTGGAAAAAATGTTGAGAATGTAGAGGTATTGGTTATGACAGTCAAGGCATGAAGAACAAAGAAGTAAAGTATGATGTAAAGTTTGTTACTCCAGAAAAGAAACAAGAACAAAAGATGTCAGACCACATGTCGCAACATCAACATAGGCGTTAGAAAAATCATAAAGGAGGCAGAAAACAAAAGTGGAGATGCTTGTATTGTGTTAGGATTAGTCATCTGAAACCATACTACTACAAATTATATGGCTATCCAAAATCCATTCAACAACCTGAAAGAAGACAAAATATGGGTAAAATAAATGAAAGATGGATTCCTCGAAGGAGAATGTCTGAAGAAACAACTTACACCTTTCTTAAAATAACACCTGGAGAAGCTTCGTATTTTGATAGTGGCTGCTCAAGACACATGACAAGTGTTAAGAATTTTTTAGTGGAAATTAAACCATCATACACTAAAACTGTGACATATGGAGACATATCTAAAGGTAGAGTAGTGGGTGTTGGAAAGCTATACTATGCAGGGTAACCTAGTCTTGATGATGTGCTGTTTGTTGAAGGATTAGATGCCAACCTGATAAGTATAAGTCAACTATGTGATCGAGGTCTCAAAGTTAACTTTACTAATTCTGAATGTCTGATAACAAATTAGAAGGATGAGGTTATCATGAAGGGTAACATATCAAAAGACAACTGCTATCTATGGAGTCCTGAGGAAACAAAGTGCTCTGCAACATTGTCTGAGGGCTAAGAAAGCTGTTGGAAGAAGTATTAAGCCAAGACATGTGTTGTTAGCTTATAAAGTCACACAAGATGTCAGGACATTATACCGTGACAACTTGAAAATAGAAAAAAGTGATTAACACCTTATTCATCAAAGAAGCATTAAGCTCACAAATGTCATGCCACATGATATGAAAGGTCAAGTCAAAATAGAAGACCTAGTTTTTAAATGTTTAAATGTTAAAAAATTAGGAGAAAGAAATGAAGTGCATAAGCATGGGGAATTACAGCAAGTAATGGTATTTATTTGGGAAAATCAAAATTTTCAAATTTTATGACTCCCACGCCTTTTTAAGCCCATTTCTCCAAGGCCTAATCATTTGGACACACTACTTTTATCAAACCTACTACTCTCTAAAGACTGTCACATCTATTTAAAAACTTTGGTGGGTGTGTTTGCACTTTCTTGTCTCAACTACTAATTTGGCTCAACAAGAATCAACAATGTCTCAACATCGTTCACCTGATCTCATGCATGCCTCGTCTAAAGACCATGGATCATCTCAATCATACCCTAAGGTCGAAGGTACAAGTAGAGTGATCAATCCTTATAACCTAGTTTTGGATATTGTACCGTTATCCATTGTTCCAGCCTCTACCCAAGAGGAAGCAAGATCATTTTCCTTAAAGGTTGTTATCTTTTATATCTAATAATCGTAATGATAGGCCTAATGTTGACTTAGAAAAGGAGTCTGAGAAGATGAATCTTATTGGACCGTTTATTATTAGTGAGAATGTTGCTGAAGATGATGACATCAACCTTGATAAGAAAAATAGAATGTTTGTGTGCAAATTTTTGAAGGAAGATGGTATCTTGTCAAATATTAAAATATCCAAGGAAGAAGAAAATAGGGCTGATAAGATCTCTAACGCAAATCCAGATGAATATACTCCTAAGATACTTGCTCGTGAAAGGAGAAGCAAGAAGAAGGCTGATATTATTGATCCTGATGATGAGCCTATTACAAAATGTTTGACTCCTGAAGTATCAAATAGGCTTCATAAAAGAAGAGAAAAAGGCGTGATTGAAGATTCCCAATTTAAAATACCTATAAAATAAAGGAAACTACTGCTAAGAGGTCTAAAAGAATCTTATTGTTGGTCCTGCTAAGACATGGAGTAAGGTTATGGTTTCCACCAAGAAGAGGATAGCTGATGTCACAAGTGACTATGAGTTTTCTTTTGAAGAAGATGTCCAAGACATCATACCTTCCAAAAGAGCCATCCCGAAGAGGAAGCAAGATCATTTTCCTTAAAGGTTGTTATCTTTTATATCTAATAATCGTAATGATAGGCCTAATGTTGACTTAGAAAAGGAGTCTGAGAAGATGAATCTTATTGGACCGTTTATTATTAGTGAGAATGTTGCTGAAGATGATGACATCAACCTTGATAAGAAAAATAGAATGTTTGTGTGCAAATTTTTGAAGGAAGATGGTATCTTGTCAAATATTAAAATATCCAAGGAAGAAGAAAATAGGGCTGATAAGATCTCTAACGCAAATCCAGATGAATATACTCCTAAGATACTTGCTCGTGAAAGGAGAAGCAAGAAGAAGGCTGATATTATTGATCCTGATGATGAGCCTATTACAAAATGTTTGACTCCTGAAGTATCAAATAGGCTTCATAAAAGAAGAGAAAAAGGCGTGATTGAAGATTCCCAATTTAAAATACCTATAAAATAAAGGAAACTACTGCTAAGAGGTCTAAAAGAATCTTATTGTTGGTCCTGCTAAGACATGGAGTAAGGTTATGGTTTCCACCAAGAAGAGGATAGCTGATGTCACAAGTGACTATGAGTTTTCTTTTGAAGAAGATGTCCAAGACATCATACCTTCCAAAAGAGCCATCCCGAAGAAAACTTGTACGACAGCTCACAAGGCTCTAGCGGACAAGGTTTACTTCCATTATAAAGAGAATGCAAATAAATGGAGGTATATAGAGCAGAGGAGGGTTGGTCTGGAAATGGCTTTGGGAAAGGATTTTCAGAAAGTTCCGGGAATTGTAGAACTCATCAAGGATGCTGGGATAATGAAAACTGTTACCAACTTTGGCCCATGCTATGAAAGACTTGTCTGGGAGTTTGTTGTGAATATTCTTGATGGCTGTGCTGATGCTAAAAGTAAAGACTATGAGAAGGTTATTATGATAAGAAAAGTTGTGCATTTTTCTCCTGTGGTCATCAACAAATTTCTGGGAAGAAATGAAGACCCTCAAGCTGAGCTTAAAGATTCAAATGATCAAATCTATAAGGAAATCACTGGTGGTAGTATAAAGCACTGGCCTAAAATGGAAAGGTGTCCTCTGACAGACTCACTGTGAAATATGAAATCCTCCATAAAATTTCTACGGTTAACTGGGTGCCCACTCAGCATACCTCTACTTTTCCACTCGTCTTGGTAAATTCATTTTTTATGTAGGTACTGGAATAATATTTAATAATGGCAAGTATATCTTTGATCAAATCTTGAAGCATTCCGTATCCACTACTACAAATATTCTCATTTTCTTTCCCACACTCATATGTGGAATAGTGCTGAACCAACATCATGGGATTCAATTTCCTAATGATAGTTTAAAGCCACAAAAATATCCTTTGTCCCTGCATCATAGATTGTTTGGTGGAATACATGTCCTAGACATTGCTGTAACATCTTTGGAGGCACCTATTCCTAAATCCTCAAAGAAGGAACTAATCTATCAATTGAAAGAAACTTGCATGGAGTTGGAAAACTCTATCGAATCAACACAACTAGAAAAGCCAAGCTTGAAGGTTTTATCAAAGCTCTAATAGAGGAAGATGCCAATCAAGTTAAGCATGATAATAAGCACTATGTAGTCAAAAGTGATTCTGATGCAAGTACTGCTTTTGACACTAATCATGCAAGTACATCTGATGATGATGCATCTTCAAGTAATGAAGCTGAAGGAGATATTGATGGTTCTGATTCAGAAGAGGATGGTGGTACTGGTACTGCTGGCACTTGAAGACTGAAGTTTATCCGTTTTGCTTGCTTTGATTTTTTATTTTGGTTTATTATTATGTAAGGGTTAAATGCCCAGGATATTTTTAAGTATTTTCACCCTGCTACTAAAACCTTAGGTGCTTATATTTTTTTCTAATATTGTCTACTTACCTTTTTCATATTATGGCTAAAAAGGGGGAGTAACATGATATTGAGGGGGCTGGAGCTGGAACTAGCTGGTGCTACTGTTAAGGGGGAGAATTCTATGATTCTTTGTTTTGTGATAACAGGTGTTGATGGGAAGTTCCTGCTGTTTTGAAGATATGTTAGACATGATGTCTTGACATCATAATGTTGAGAACTTAGGTTCTCCATTTTTGGTGTAGCTATGTAGTAGGTTAACTAACTACTAACTTTCTAACGTGTGTGCTGCTAATTTATGTGATGCTAACCTTGCATATATTTTCTATCTGCCGCTGTTCCTATGATGTGTATGTTTGATTTATTTTCAAGCATACTAAATTGTGCAAGGGTTGTTTGGGGGGTTTTAGCTAAAAAGTGCCAAAGGGGGAGATTGTTATTTCTCTGAAATTATGATTAACATACATTTTGGTAAAACCAATTTGGAAGCAACATGTTGAACGAGATTTTCCAACTTTCTATTTTTAACATGTCGAGTAAGATGCCCCAACAAGGTGATAGGACATCGCGTCTGCAGCAGCTGATATTTGTGGTTCAGCTGATTTGTTAGCTACTGAATATTCAGAGAATATTCAGTTAGCTTATGTGGCGTCCAAGATTAAAAAATCAAAATATTTGGTGTTGGTTTTCGAAGATTTGATTAGTTTCTAAATATGGAGACATTTTTTTAGGAAACTAATTATTGAAGACCTATTTTCTTGGAGAAGATTTTGCAGACTTTGCGCAACCTCACTGTTGCGGTTTTGAAGCCCAACCCAGTCTAGAATAAAGTTATAAATAGAATGGTGTTTACCTTGTATTAGGTGGAAATTACGTGTGTATTTTTTGTTAGGGTTTTTTAGAATCCTTATTGTTGAGTTGTAATTTCTCTGTCAGATGTTCATAAGCTTTTAAGCATTGAACATTTGTATGTCAATTCTAATAAGATTTTAAGCATTGAGTTTTGTGTGTTTTGGAAGTGTGTCTTCTAGTTTTTATTCTCTATTTGATTTTAGAGTTGCTCCAATTGCCGAGTGTAAATGAAGAGGGATTTGAGGAGGGCCTCATACCTAGGTGTGTCTTAGGTAGAAGTTAAGCAAATGGTAGTGATTAAGTGTGTAGGCTGTAAACTGGGATATTTGCAGTAAGGTCTAAAAATTGATACTATCTATTTAAGTTTGTCCCTGGCTTGGCAGCCCCCAGAGTAAGAAGGTTGTTCCGAACTGAGTATACATATCTTGTGTTATTTACTTTCAACACTGTTTATTTTGTTAATATATCTTACTGTTGCGTGTGAAGTCATATCCGGTGTCTCGAAATTTCTTAGGACATCCGAGATCTGATAGCCAAAATTTCATGGATGTTTGAATTACATCTCCAGGTTTATTTCTCACATGACTTCCACTTATGAGGCAATCTTCAAGCTTCTAAAGAAAGATCAAGGTTGTGTATGGATAAATGATTTCTATAAGGATTTTGAAAGCATTAAGGAGTATCTTCTTGAACCTCCTATCTTGTTCCTTCCTATTAAAGGAAGACCATTGATTATGTATCTGACTGTGTTGAATAACTCCATAGGTTGTATTTTGGGACAACAAGATGAAATAAGAAGAAAAGAGTATGTAATTTATTATCTCAGTAAGATGTTCACTGACTGTGAGTCACAATACTCTATGCTAGAAAATACATGTTATGCTTTGGCCATGACTACGAAGCGTTTGCGGCAATATATGTTGAATCATACTACTTGGTTGATATCCAAAATGGATCCAATTAAGTACATTTTTGAAAAGCCTGGTCTTACCGAAAGAATTTCCCATTGGAAGATGTTGTTTTCTGAATATGACATTGAATATTGTACTCAGAAGGCTATTAAAAGCAGTGTGTTAGTAGAGAACCCATCTCACCAATCAATTAATGATTGTTAGTATGTTAAATATGATTTCCTTGATGAGGATGTAATGTATTTGAGTCAAAGATTGTGATGAACCGTTGCCCGAGGAGGGTCTAGATCCTGAAATCCAGGTATTATGATATCAATCATTTCCTTCAAACTCAAGAATACCCACTTGGTGTGTCAAACAAAGATAGGAAGACATTGAGAAGGTTAGAAGTTATATTCTTCCTCAATGAAGATGTGTTGTATAAAAGGAATTATGATATGGTCTTGCTCAGATGTGTGGATAGACGCGAAGCAAAATTGTTGATGCATGAGATCCATTAAGTTTCATTTGGTACCCATATCAATGGACATTTGATGGCAAAGAAGATGTTAAGGGCATGTTGTTATTGGCTGACAATGGAATTTGACTGTTACAAATTTGCAAGGAAGTGCCATAAGTGTCAGTTTATGCTGACAAGATTGATGTGCCTCCAAGTTCTCTCAATGTTATTTCTTTCCCATGGCCTTTCTCTATGTGGGGTATTGATATGATAAGGATGATTGAACCCAAGGCTTTGAATGGACATTGTTTCATCTTAGTGGCAATTAACTACTTCACCAAATGGGTGGAAGCAACTTCTTATGCTAATGTGACAAGGCAAGTGGTGGTACAATTTATTAAGAACAATCTTATCTGTATGGTGTGCCAAGCAGGATTATCACTGATAACAACTCAAATTTGAATAATAGGATGATGAAATACCTTTGTGAAGAATTCAAGATTGTCCATAATAACTCGCCTCCTTACAGGCTTAAGATGAATGGGGCTGTTGAAGTGGCGAATAAGAACATTAAGAAGATCATTATGTTATTTCTCTGAAATTATGATTGGCTTACATTTTGGTAAAACCATTTTTAGAGGAAACATGTTGAACAAGATGTTACAACATTATTTCTTTAACATGTTGAGTAAGATGTCCCAACAAGGATATATGACATCACGTCTGCAGCAAGCTGACAGTTGTGGATCAACTGATTTTTAGCTACTGAATAATCAGGGAATATTCAGTTAGCTTATGTGGCATCCAAGATTGACAAAACAAAATATTCTTTATTGATTTTTGAAAGATTTGATTAGTTTCTAAATATGGAGACATTTTAGGAAACTTATGATTAAATACCTATTTTCTTAGAAGAGTTTTGCAGATTTTGTGTAGCCTCACTGCTGCGGTTTTGAAGCCCAACCAAGTCCAGAATGAAGTTATAAATAGACTGGTGTATACCTAGTATTAGGTAGAACTTACATGTGTGTTTTTGTTAGGGTTGTAGAATCTTTATTTTTGAGCCTCTCTAATATCATCTTGATAGAAGAGTAGGACTGGTTTTTTGGGTGTAAGTTCTCTTTTAGATGTTCATAAGCTTTTAAGCATTGAACATGTTGTGAAAATTATCATAAGCTTTTAAGCATTGAGTCTTGCATGTTTTTTTGGAAGTATAGCTTCCGATTTTTATTCTCTACTTGTGTTTAGAGTTGCTCCAATTGCTGAGTGTAATTGAAGAGGGATTTGAGGAAGGCCTCATACCTAGGTGTGTCTTAGGTAGAAGTTAAGCAAAGGGTAGTTATTAAGTGCGTAGGCCATAAACTGGAGGTTTACTGTAAGGTCTATAAATTGATACTATCTAGTTAATTTCGTCCCTGACTTGGTATTCCCCATAGTAGGAAGGTTGTTCTGAACTGGGTAAACATATTTTATGTTATTTACTTTCAGCACTGTTTTACTTGCCAATACATCCTGCCGTTGTGTGTGAAGTTAGATCGGTGTCTCGATATCTCTTAGGACATCCGAGATCTGATAACCAGAATTTAAATTGGTATTAGAGAGGGCATCCTGCTCTGACTTTGGGTGAGATTCAGGGAAGTTACTTTTTGTTGCTATGGACAAGGATGATAGAACCGTGGTTAACAACCGATTCTGCATGGTACCAACTATGACTGTTGGAAATATCGCTTGGAAACATTTATAAAGTCCCTGGGTGAAAAGGCTTGGAGAAGTGTTGTCAACGGTTGGGATTCACCGAAGGTTGTGGATGCAGTAGGGAAGGCCACCGATGTGCTGAAGCCTGAAGAAGATTGGGATGATAATTATGAAGTATTATCTTAAGGAAACTCCAAAGTACTGAATGCCATATTCAATGGAGTTGATAAAAATATTTTCAAATTAATAAAGAACTGCAAACATGCAAAATTTGCATGGGAAACCTTGAGAAAGGTGCATGAAGGAAATCCTAAGGTTAAATTGGCAAAGCTTCAACTTCTCTCCTTCAAATTTGAGAACTTGAAGATGAATGACGATGAAAGTATTTAGGACTTTCACATGACTGTCTTAGATGTTGATAATGACTCAGAAGATTTGGGAGAGAAGATATTAGAAGATACACTGGTCAAGATGACGCTTAGATCTCTTCCCAATAGATTTGGCATGAAGGTGATTGCTATTGAAGAATCCTAAGATTTAAGCACGATGACAGTAGATGAACTGGTGAGTTCACTTAAGACTTTTGAGTCTGCTATCAATCAAAAGTCTGAAAAGAAGAAGAGCATAACTTTTGCTTCTAGTGCTGAAGACTTAGAGGATAAAGGAAACATGAACTCAGGAGGAATATTTGAGGATCTCGTGCTGTTGGGAAGACAATTTAACATGGTGTTGAGGAAGTCCATGTTGGGTGCTAAGAACATGTCTTACGACATCAACAAAAACCAGGACCTGGGAAGGAATTCAAATATTGAAGAAAAGCCAAACTAAGGTAAAGGTGTCCAGTGTCATGAGTGTGAGGGATATGGACATATAATAACTGAATGTGCCACCTATCTCAAAAAGCAAGGAAAGAATTTGTCTGTATCATGGTCTGATGGAGAATCTGAATTGATTATGAGGAAGATTCAGCCAAGTAGGTGACTACCTTGACTAGAATGTATTTATTCGATAAAGAATCTTGTGAATCTGATAAAGAATCGTATGTTGCAAAACTCACTGTTAGTGAACTGGCTGCCGGGTACTCAGAGTTATGCTTCAAGAATAAAAGATTGTGTCAGAAAGTATTGATACGAAAGCTTGTCATTACTCAACTGGAGGCTGAGAAAGAAGATAATCTATCTATCATTGCAAATATTAAAGTGGAGAATGCTAGAAATGTGAAGGGTCTTGCTTTTAATAACCAAACCGTGAAGAACAACAAGCAAGTAGTGGAGTTTATTCCTAAAAAGATGAAGCATGATTTGAAAATGTCAAGGCACATGTTCCAACATCAGTTAAGACATCAGGGAAGATATCATAGTCCCATGTATCATCCATGGAAGTGTCACTACTATGGAGGGTTTGGAAATTTAAAGTTTTGTCAACCCCCAGGAATATTAAACAAACATTATAAGAGAGACAATCAGAGAACAACAAGAGATATACCAATGAAAATTGACTTCATTCATAATAAAAATGATCCTCAGGATCAATAGCGATTTCTACAAGAATGAACCAACGTACATAGAAAAATATAAACGATCCCACCCAACAAGACTGGTGGTGATCAAACGACATCAAGGACAAACAACAATCAATCTGGTGGATCTCTGATCTCTGTGTAGTATAATGGTCCTCCCTGCCAGAAGTACCCTTCACTCCACTCTTTGGTTTCTTTGAACAATTTCTTCATGTTTTCACGACCTCGTCCACGTGGAAAGCTATCAATCACCACATCTTTAAGAAATAATTGTTCATCCAAATACACACATTGCTCCAGGAAACAATCACACTCTTTGAATTCTAGCAAAGGTATGTGCACGGGCACATCTTCCATCTCTTTTATCTTGCCTCAGAGTCTGGCATTTTCTTTCATTACCTCAGTCATCTGATCTTCTTTTGTTTCTAGCTCCAACATAGTAACTTTGAGCTGCTTCCCTATCTCTTTGGCCTTTTCCTTGTTTCTATTATTGCCCATTTGGAACTTCAAGGTCTCTTAACAATTCTTCTGTGTCAGCAAGGGCTACCTGATATTCCTCAGTAGATACAAAATAGTCTTTTACCCTAGGTCTTCTTTTGGTCTTCGTACCTCCAAAACTACCTTCACCTTCATATTCTTTTAGCTGACAGGCTAATTCTCTCTTTCTTTTTGTCAAGAAGTATATTTCTATTTTTTGTCTTCAAGGTTCTGACGAAGATCCCCATTTTCTAACTGCACTTGGTAAAAATGTTCCTTAGGTACATCATGTTGTAACTCAGTGGGTTGAGATTATAAAGATGCCTCCCCTTCAAAAGGTAACATAAGAGTTTTCACTCTTTCTTTTACCCAATTCACATAAGGATCAAAAGCTAATACTTCCTTCAATCCAAAGAACTCTTTTCCTTTCCTACCAATGTGAGCCCAAGCAACTTCTACTTTTTTTTTAGCAATTCAAGGTCTTCCCCTTTTTTTGCAATACACAACTTCAACTTCTTTAGTTGTGGGTGGACGCCTCATAGCATAACCTAACCGGCAAAGAGTAAGTACCATATTGTAATTGATAATCCCTTTTGTTCCTATGAGTGGAACATTAGAGAAACCTGCATAGTTAAAGATTACCTCAACACTATCAACCTTGATCTTGTACCACTGGATATCAAAAGAGGTGAGTGTCATTACTTTGGAAGCCCAAGAACCAGGATCTTCCTTGAATGGTCCTTTTGTTGGTAATTTTGCCATGAACCACTTGTAAAACATTGGCACACAACATACTACAAATCCTTTCTTCCCATACCTGGAGTGAATGGCATGTTAAGTATCAGCTAATAAGGTAGGTATCAAATTTTTGTTCATGAAAACACACAATGCAGCCAAATCCACTATCTCCTTAATCTCAGGAAAGAGGAAAACCCCATAAGTGGTAGAAGACAATAATGCATAATAAGCATCCCAACATCCATTTCTCACCATTTCTTTAATATTCTCTGTCAAGAAATCTACTGGAAGAGCACAAGCGACTTTATTTTGCCTTCACTTTCCTTTTACATCACTAAGGCTCAAATAAAGAACCTTAGCAATAGCTTCATAATCAGGCTCGACAGGGACCTGAATAAATGGAATATGATTAGTAATTATAATGAGGAGAATATGAGAATACTCCTCAAGAGTGGGCGCCAACTGATAATCCTGAAATGTGAAACAATGCAACTCTGGATCATAAAACTGTAGCAAAGTATGGAAAACCTTATCATCAACCCGAGCATCCAACAAAGATAGGAGATTCCCATACCTCTCACCAAAAACACCCATCTGTTGACAGTTCATGAGATCTCCGAGCTCTTCAAGAAAAGGAAAAACACTTGGATGTAACTGGTAACTGAAGTTATCCCTCTTGGTTTTCATGATGATATTAGTGTTGTCTGCCATTCTTAGAGGAAAAGAAAACTCTAGAAAACCCTGGAAATAACAATGCATATACAAGTTAATGATTTTTTGTATATCATTTTTTTTGAAAAGTAAATATCCTATGATGCAACGTGACATGACCAAAGTTTCCAATAAACTGGATACTGCCACGCTGTTGTGTAAAGTCAAAGGTTCAAAGGTTCGGGACAGTCACCTATAATAGTCACCAACAGAACCAATGTCACTATTAGAACTTGAGCCACCAGTGGAACCAAGGTCACCAATTCTACCTGTAAGAAATCAACCCTCTCACTCATGGGTGAAGACTGGGTCAGGGTAAGGCAAGGGTAACTCAAAAATCACGGGTCTGCCTGAAAGTAAAATCATCTCAATAAAGATATGTATGATGAAAATACCTTTACTTGAACCTTATCAGAGCATGGTATAAGACATGATTGCACTAATTGAACCACGTCCTATAGCCTTCATGTCCCCACTCTATTCCTAGGTTTCCCATGAGTTCACAACTCTGGCCTAGGTAGTTGGCCGTTTACCTAAAAAAGCATAATCTCAACCCCATAAAGAATAACATAACAACATTATCCAGAGTATAGGAAACAATAAAAATGTGATGCATGAAGACATACAATCAAAGCATATAAGAAAATAAAGCTTAGAAATCAATAAACATATAAACACCCAGTAGAAAAGAAAACAAACAATAGCTAGGACTAACTTCGGGATGGACCAACATTTGGTCGACCTCTCCCCAGTGAAGTTGCCAGCTGAAACAACCGACTGAAATCATCAAAGATAAAACTCAATGAAGTCACCATCGAACATCTTTTATCCCGTTATAAGGGAAAGGTAAACATCGAGAAAACCTAAAGAGATGAAATTACGGTCTTGCGACCATAGAGATCGGGTAAGGAATTCAGTTACGTAAGGGGAAAGTATTAGCACCCCACATATCTATGGTCCTCCATAGGATCAAATTATGTTTGTTCTAATCTAGGGGTGTGAAATATATGTCTAAAGTTTAAGAGCTAAAAAGAAAGATACGAAGGGGGAATGCATACAAAAGAGAAAACACGGGGAAAAGAAGGAAATATTACAAAGTTCACTCGACAGAGACCCATGACTAGATGCCTATGTATCCCCTTTAAGGAATTAGAGCGCCGTAGTTCGGATCAATAGTTTCCATTTTTTTGTATTTTTTATTGAACACAGTTAACTTAGCCGTCTGCCGCAACTCGACCTTTGGAGACTCACGCGTCAGCACAGAAGTGAATTAATGTGTTCTTTTGAAAAAAGTTGAAGGAATAGCCCGAAGGCAAAAAGAGTTTGTGTTGGTTGATGTTTTTGTTGTGGATGATAACTAGTTGATCTCAAGAAAGATATATTAGCCACTTCTCCACTCATTTATGAAGGAAAGTCCTTGAGACTTGAACCACACCAAAGCCTAGAATGGAAGAACAATAAGATCTAGAAGAAACCCACTTATCATCTTCTATACTTAACAAAGGTATGATTCTCATCAATAATTTTTAAGTGTTTTGAAGTTTGCAAAAGAAGTTTTTGTTTTAATGAGATGCAAAAGAAAGAAAAAAAGGTCTAAGGGGAGACTAAAAAAATATCCCTAAAGTTGTCATGCATTATTGATCCTATAGTTGAGGATAAAATAGGGGAATATCTACCTAATACTGGGATACATGAGTACAAGCCTAAGATCTATTCAATTCAAACATAGAAAAGAATGAACTGAAGGTCCTATGGGGAGCATATGATAGGGGAATCCAATAAGGGAGGTAAAAGAGATGATATATCATCACGCAAGGGATAACCAATTATCAAGAACACCAAACATTTTGTGACAAAACAAAAGCTATAGATGAAACTCTTAAACACACCAACAGAGGTGGATAAGATGCCTTCAAGGTTTAATGAGAGAGAAAGATGTTTAGGAGTATGAGAAAAAAGTAGGAGAAATAGAATTCAGTATCACCTAGTCAGTAGTATGTACTATGCCAAATATTAACCCTAAACTAGGCATACAAGTTTTCACATACAAATCTTTTAGTCAAGGTAAAACCCTATGCATGCCCCTAAATCAAAATTAGGTTAAAAATTGGGAAAAAACTTGTAAAATCAAATCAATTAAATCCCAACCTCCTAAGTAATTATAAAATTCAGAAACATAATTAAAATTTCTTGGATTAACATGGGGAGGTGAAAATGATTGGGAATCACCAAGACTAGTTGACAAAAGGGTCAAACTAGAGAGTTTTAGCAAAATATTTGTGAAAAATGTAGATCAACAATCAAAATTCAATTAAAATTGTTTTTATGAACCTAAGTCATCCAAGACATTCAAATAAATGTTCTTTGGTTTTTAGAAATAAAAGAAGTTAGGTTTTTAAATGTTTCTTTAGGCTTGAGCAAGAAGAAAGACCAAAAACTGATATTAATTTCTAAAAATTTGGAAAAATAGGAAAACTGAAATGTAAATTTAATTAAAAATCATGGAAAATTAGTTTAATACCTAATAGTAAGCAATTATATTTTTATGTAATTTTATCACTAGAGGTAGATATTAAACAAATAATATTTTCACAATATAACAAAAAAAGTAAAGAAACTGATATAACTAATGATTGATTTTATTTTCTTGTCACGAAATTTTATAAAATAATTTTTTTTTTTAATGAAGTAGATTAAAAATTAAACTTAGGATATTTTTTTTGTGATTTTTTAGGTTAGTAAAGGTTGGAAAAATAAAATTCTAGAACCTAAAAGATGATGAAAACCGTAATTGAACTAATTGAATTATTTAATTTTCAAAAAATGATAAAAAAGAAATAAAATTCATAATATGAAAATAGACCAAAAAATAAGTCTAACACATTTTTTTTGATAATTTTTGAGTGAGAGAAAATATTAAAACAAAATTCCGGAAAACAAATGAAAATTGTATTAAAATTCAAATATGCCAAAGTCTATTACACCCGTTAAAGATAAAATGTGTTGTAAAAGAATTTTAAATCATGTTTAATTGATACACGCCACATAATCATCCCTGTCTTCTAACCAAGCCCTAACGTATTTGCTCAGTTTGACATGCTGGATTCAAATCACAATTTCTCTTTCATTTCTTGATGAAAACGAACAAAATTTTGATCAAATTAGAGATCTAAAACATGGAACCAAGAATTTTTAAAAATTATTCATGATTCATAGAGAAAAACGCGCATGAAAATCACTAGGTACAAGCGTTTCAAACTTATCAAACATGCAGATCCAATACCTGACTTTCAAATTTGGATTTCTCTTTTAATTCTTAACCAAAATTCATTCGAAGCGAAATTCAAAGATCTCTTAGCAACCTACATCATGCATCTTCCAAAATTAAAAATTATCAAGAGATCAAGTAGAGATAAGAGCATGAATGTCACAGAAACTCACATTTTTGCAAAATTTTCAGAAACTCATATCATGATCCAAACTTCAAATTTGAGCAAGATTATACATCAAGCCTAACGCCTGGCCAGCTATGAACATGTAATCATTCTTTGAATCAATTAAAACATGCTGGAAATGAAAAACTTCAGATCTGGAATCATACCTTGTGAGTTGAAAAATAAATTCAACTATTGCCTCTGAATTTGTATGAAACCCCTCTGATCTTGTTTGCTAAGCTTCAATGGAAATAAATGGATGAAGATGAGAGTTCTGGAGCAGAGGAAAAATCAATTTCAAAAAGAAGAAAATTGATAGGTGTGGTGTTGTTTTCGTGCAGTAGCTCTCCCTCCTCATAAATGGGAGTGAAATGTCCTTATATAAAGCCACATAAGAGTATTGAGGAAGCTTTGTTGAGGGTATAAAGGACTATTTGCTTTAGGAGCCGTTGGAGGGCTTCTTTGGCATTTCTGAAAAATTTAACATCTTGCAAGAAAAGCCATGCGTTTCATGTTGTTCTTGATTGAGCTTGCAATCATTTTGGAAGGAAATGAATGAAACGTGAATAGTGACCTGGCTTATACAAGCACATGGGAAAACTTGAATAGAAAGAATATTGCTAAATATGGCAAAAAATGAGAAATGTGCGAGGGTTGATGTCATGTGCCTTGTTTGGCTTATTTAAGTAAGAAAAACACATGTATATGAGTATGAGAGTATGCTCTTCGTAGTAAAGACCCAACTGCACATAAAATTAGAAACCTGACTAAAATTTGCACGCATACATGTTCTTAACAAACATCTCGCTTATACCTCAGCATGCTCCCAAATGGCTCGTGAGTTTTTGATGTTCTTGAGGCCTTTAATAAGCTCTCGTGATGAAGATCATCATAAGGTTTTGAACTTTTGAAAATGATGCTTGGGTCATGAAGAAAAGTTGGTGTGAATTTGAGGAAAAATGGGATTTGCAGGCCTGGGCGTATGCGTGTGCATGCATGCATGATGCTTGGCAACTTGATTAGTGTGAACTACCAACTTCATGATTTCATATCTTTCTCCATTTTTGGCCAATTGATACGATTCGATGATCATTATGAAGGTCATACATCTAGCTAAAAACTATTATTTTTTCAATTTTCAAATTGGAGCTTGAATCAAGAGATAATCAGCCATTGAAATGGCACACCACGTGTTTGTGAAAATGCTGGCCTGAGCGTGCAAGGATGCCTAGTCATGTCCCAACTTTGTGCCTTGAACTTCTAAGTTGAATAACTCAAAACCCCTTCACTTTTTGGATGTGGACATACATTGACAAAGTTGTTGAATTTCTCATAAGCTTTCCAAGCATGTATGGTTTTCTTCCATTGGATAAAAATGAGAAAGTTATAGATGTCCACAGTTCAGTCCTATAGGGACTTAAGGACTTAGAAATTTTTCTAAGTATCCAAGTAACTTCTTGAACAAGTTATCTCTAATTTGAATTCTTATTTTGATTTTATGACACCCATAGTTTTGAAATATAAAATTAGGATACTTGAATTGGTAGTTGACCAAAAGTCCACTTGGTCAACTTTGACTTTGGTTGACTTTGGACAAAATGACCATTTTTCCCATTTTGATCAATTGGACCTCTTTCAATTAGAATTGACACTCAATCCTTCAAACATAGGATGTTCATTATCATGTGGAGAGGCATGGAATTAAGTTTGGGTCAAAAAGTTAGAGAACTCTAGATTAAAATCAAAACCCTAATTTTAGCCCTTTGTGCTAGGACATGGTGATCAATCTTCAAAACCCTCATTCTTCTGGACAAAATGAGAGATTCTTTGAAAAAAGAGGCTTTATATGATGATGAGAAGATGATACTTCACAAATTTGGATTATACAAAGCCTCAAACTCTTCAATTGGTCAAAACCCTAATTTTGAGAGATGAATAGTAGAAATGTGATTCTTCTCATAACTTTTGCAAATTTTCAACTTATAATGATCACATGGGACAAATGAGATGTCTTGAAACAAAAGAAACCCTTGTAGCTGCAGAGAGTCAGAGATTAAGGATCAATCATCCTTTATAGCCTGCAGAAGAACTTGGGAACCAAGATACCTTGATCTTATCATGAGAATGAATGAATATGCATGATGAAACATAAGCCATATAAGGTAAAATGAAGAGGGAAAATTTTAGGGTGTAGCAGCTGCCCCTATTCATTCTTCTTTAACCAGAGGGTGAGATTGGCGGTAACCTTTCGAACAATCACAATGAAGGGGGATTTAATACTCAATAGAATCATAAAATTTTCACTTTGAAGGCAGTCATGTACTATTCACTTGGTTTTCAATCTTGCATATCAGGTTAGGATTAGATACACACATAAAAGACTAGATATATGTGCGTGATAAGGGTTTAGACACATATAATAAAAAGACTGATCAAAACAGACTCTTAGCAGGGCAAAGGGATAATATGAACAAAATCTAACTGGAAATGTTAGCTAAGCTATCAAAAGGTAAACCTGATCCAAACAGATAAACCAGAGAAAATGAATTGATAAAAATTGAACCTAAACAAGGGATGAAAGTGATTAAAACATAACCTAACTAGAAATGTTAGCTAAGCTAACAAAAGGTAAACCCGATCCGAACAAATAAACTAGAGAAAAGGACCTGATCAAAACAGAACCTAAACAAGGGAAAGAGATGATCAAAACATAGCCTAACTATAAATGTTAGCTAAGATAACATAAGGTAAACCCGATCCAAGCGGATAAACTAGAAAAAAAGAACTGTACAAAACAGAACCTAAACAAGGGAAAGAGATGATCAAAACATAACCTAACCGGAAAACTTAGCTAAGCTAACAGAAGGTAAACCCGATCCAAACGGATAAAATAGAGAAAAAGGAACTTATCAAAACAAAACCTAAATAAGGGAAGGAGATGATCAAAACATAACCTAACCAGAAATGTTATCTAAGCTAACAGAAGGTAAACCCGATCCAAATGTATCAACCAGAAAAAAGGAACTGATCAAAACAGAACCTAAACAAGGGAAGGAGATGATCAAAACATAACCTAACCGGAAATGTTATCTAGGCTAATAAAAGGTAAACCCGATCCAAACAGATAAACTAGAGAAAAGGAATTGATCAAAACAGAACCTAAATAAGGGAAGAAGATGATCAAAACATAACTTAACCTGAAATATTAGCTAAGCTAACAGAAGGTAAACCCAATCCAAACGGATAAACTAGAGAAAAGGAACTGATCAAAATAGAACCTAAATAAGAATATTGAATATATGGTAAAGAGACCGACCAAAGAAGACTCCATTCAAGATACAACACTCAAATGAAGACCCACCAATGAAAAGAAAACTAGCCAAATATAGACTTTTAGAGGGAGAATACTGACCAAAGGCGGACTTACTGGGGATACAATGTGATAGATTTTGTAGGGGAAACTGTACGAGAATTCTGACTAAAGTAGATTCAAGGAGAACACCAAATCAAAGGCGAACTTTACAGGAGAAAGAGACCAGCTGAGGGGTACTCTGACAAGGATTTCCAAAACATATTGGATCTTTAAGAGGTTGCAAGTACGTAAGAATTACAATATCCCTCAAACCAAAGGCGGGGTATTAATTCCTCATGAGTGGCAATTATTCGAATTTCCAGACGTCGAATATGGATACTCAAATACTTGAGAAGTAAGAAAGGTCGGTTATACACTAAATTTTAGTCGTACTCCGAAGACAAAGCAAACACGGGTAAGACAACCAAGGTCTTGCAAGTGAAAGGGAAAACCACGACTTACTGGGGAAATGGACAGCACCAAAGACCCGACTAATGGTAAATCAAAATAAACTCTATTGGGGAAACATGATAGGGTCACCCTAGGCTCGCTGTGGAGATAATTCAAATCTGATTGCATAACAATATGGTTACTACATGTAAACATAATTGGCTTATACTTATGCATGTTTGAATTTTTTATATCGTAATGTTCCATACAACGGAAATGCTACGCATTTTGGTAGATGCAATGTAATGATGCATGTTTAGCAATATGCTGGGGAAATCATGTCAATAATCGACTGCTGAGAAGACAATAAACTTCTGAACGATTATTCTTGAACATCTGATCTTTTGTAGAGAGCGGGCAATTTGAACTTCAGTGAGGAACCAAATTCAGAACCACCGACCTCTGAAGCTTGATTTCACTTGGGACATAACTTCCTGGAGAAAATACTGCAAACATAAATTACAATTCAGAGAATATCTTGAATTTTAATCAAACTCCCAACCTCCTGGGGAACAAATTCTTTATCTTCTGTTAAAAAGAGGAGAACTTCGCTGGGGATGGGATTTTTCTCGCATATAATTTCTTGACGAAGATAACTTCTACTGGAGAGTATAGAAATTTTTAAATAAAAAGAATTCTACTCAAACCATACTGGGGATAACACCGCCGTGGGGTAAACAATCTTCACTTAGGGGAAGAAACAAACCTCATGGGATAGAAACTCCACTGGAGATATCTCAAGAAAATCTTCTATCACCAGGAATGAAAGAGTTATGACTGTCACTCCCATGTACACCTCACTAGGGAGACATGACACTTGCTCCACTAGGGAAAGAAAATCTCGCTCCACTGGGGAACAATAGATAAGATACTCCGGAAGGTTCTCGAAATTTGACTTCGACTAGGGATAAAGACTACCTCTTACACTAGGGAGCCACAAAAAACTTTTAGATGGTAACATCAACAATACCCATTGCATTGGGTGTAGCCATCTCTACAAGATTTAAGACGACAAGGATTTTCGTACTGGAGAGAAGAAACCACTTATTTAAGGATGACAATTGCCTCATGAGAATACCAAACTAGAATCTACCATAGTTAAACATGAAACTCTGATATAGGAAGATCGCATGGGAGAGGAAAAATGCAAACTTCACCGAGGAGGAGAATGCATACTTCATGGGGAGAACTAGTGCGAACCTCACCGGGGAAGCGGAATGTTAACTTCTAGGGGAGTATATCAATAATCTCCAATTGGTAAATAAACAATTCTTTTGATAAATTCTAAAAGAAACCGAATGTAATAAGGAGGAGGAATTATACTCAGACAAGAATAAGCCTTTGCTAGAGATGAATGATTCTGTTTTACGCACAGGTGAGCATTCACTGGGGAAATTGGATCCCACTCTTCAGAAATCCTCATGTTGGTCGCTGGTAGGCTTCTTGTCATAAAAGATCAACAAGTCAACTTTGAGGAGGAATGCCACTGAAAAATAGACTTTGGACAGGATACTTTCAACATATCCTTGAAGCAAATTATCCCTTTGGATAATAAATCTTTCATCTGATTCTCATTGTGCACGCTTGCTTGATGTTTAAACACTTGTTCATATGCAAAGAATGTTTATTCTGAGAATGATAGTTCTAATGCAAAGCTCATGTTTGTCTTGAAGTTTAAAAACTTTTATTGAAAAGGTTACACAAAATCTTTTTTGTACAAAAGAAAGTAAAAAGATTGAGTGATACCAACTCGATTCTTTTAGGAAGCCTCCTAGGAGTCATATTACCATGCTTTCATTACAGTTTTGCTTTCGAATTAACCCATGTTTCAGTTAAGACTTTTAAGGGTTGTAATGTGACCTGGTTCATGTTTTTTTTTAGAAAAAAGGATTTAAGGCTCAAAATATTTGGTTCCCACCCATTCTCTATGATGTTCTCCAGTCCTATTTTCAGTTAAACCAATACGAGCACTCATCTCTCGAGAGGAGCTTATGATGGTTGAGGAACCATTAAGGGTTTTTGGACATGGAAGTCACTCACCTCTTTCGTTCTGGGTATTTTATCACACGACTTTTATTTGCTAAGGATTTTTATCTGGTAATCCTGTTTCACTTTTTCACGCTTTTTACTTTCCCTAAATTTTTCCTGGACAAATTTCTTTTGACTTTTGACTCTGAAGTCCAGCGGGATGCCCTGACTTTTACCTAAGCGATTTGTTTTCCAGGTTTCGACTTAGCGGGGATTTTTGTATCTTTTTTAATTTCCTTTTCTTTCCTTTTGAACAAGTCGTTGATATTCATGTCGTATTCGATTTGTTGGAAATGACCGTGACTGTCTGAGTCCTTGGTAGATGATGGATAACCATTGTTGTATCATTATCTTTAGCCTCATGACGTGTGAGAGATACCCATTGGGATATCATTCTCTTTGATGCACGCTGCTGATAGATGAGGGTTAGCCATTGCGGTTTTGAATTTACTCAGCCTTTTGATGGATAACCATTGTTGTATCCTTAGATGCGCACTCCTGATGAGTTCTGAACACTCGATTAGATTAACTGAAATCTACTCTACCCCAGGTTAAATGTCAGTTTTTTTTTACAAGAAAAGAAACTCCTACTTTAAGGCTTAAAGGGGTTGACGAGGGTCTATCTCCCTTATTACTCCGGTGTTTAGGAATTGAAATATTGCATGTACATCATCAGCAGGGTTTTACTCAAAAGCATACCATTTAAGATTCTTGGTATATTTCTCATCATCCTTCCTCTAGAAGTTTTACTTTATCAAATATGAGTTGAGTATAAAAAACAAAGAAAAACATTTAAAAGAAGTTGCGAATGGATTAATTCAAGACAAACATATTTAATGCATTATGGTTAACATTAAAAAATATGCAAGTTTTGCATACAAGAAAGTACTGAACCGAACAAGGAAGATTGTAAATGAGAATGCAAATTTAATTTGAAATTGACATGTTGAGGAGACTAGTCTCTATTGTTGCAACTGGTTTTTAAATCAGAGTCGCCACTACTAGTTTTTATCCTAAGGAAGGCCATCTAATAGGAAACCCTAATTCTCAAGATAGAGATTCTAAATTTTGGACCTCATTAAACAAAAGGAATGTGTTAGGCACCTTTAATCTACCTTATTCTTAAGGATATTAGGTTTTAGGTTTAGGTTTTGGATTAAACAGGGTTTTAAATTTTAATAGGGGAACTCGCCATGATTTTTGATCGTATGCCTACGTATCCTCTTATGAGGAATCAGAGTCCCAATTCGTAGTTCGTATGGGTTTTTTGTTTTTTAGGGGTTGCAAATGTATTTTGAATTGCCTCACATTTGACCGGGTGTAGTGATTGCGGAGATTTGGACTAAATACGCGATTAGTCAAAATTCGTTTAGAACCATTTAGCAAAAAAGTTTGTTTAGCTTAGTTGATTGCGAAAAATAGTTTGAGATTTGTTATATATTTTTCATCATATTAATTGCAAAATGTCTTGATTAATACATGATATAAAAATATTTTAATGCAATAATATAGAAAATAATATACATGAGTTTTAAATAAAATAATTTCAATGATAATATTAAATAATAATATAATAATAAATATGTAAAATATTAATAAAAATTAATATTAATAATAATAATAATTATAAAAGCAATAAATAGTATAAAAAGAAAATAGAATTAAAAATATAAGAATTATAAAAAATATAGGAAATAACTTAATTAACCAGGGGGTGCAGTTTTATGTTAATAATTAAAAATAGGGGATGCTAAGAGTTATGTTGGGCTAGGCCCAAACGCAGTTTGAGGTGGAAGTGAATTGTTGTTCTTGTTTTAGTAATTACTGGCATGAGGGGTACTAAAATCAAATAGGCCGGCCCATTGTATGTTTGGGAGGGGACCGGTTGAACGTATGAGGCAAGGGTGTATAAGCTTATGGTGGGACTTGGCCTACTGCCGTCTGATGGTAATCTGATGGATGAAATTGATGGAGTATGTTAATTATAGTGAGCGCGCGTCTACTGGATTGAAATGGTATATACATGTTGTATTTTACAAATCACTCTCTTATTTTTAATACAGCCAAAGCTTTCATCTCTCTTCCTCTCGCGATACCCAAACCCTTGTCTTCTTTCTTTTCAACCCTAACGCCTACAACACTATGGCGTCGGCGACTAACCCATCCCCTCCTAACGTAAATCCGACCCAGCAACCCCAATACAAGAACAAAAAAAAAGAGCTAAGTGTTTTACCCCATTTGCGATTCCGTCCTTCCTGACTTCGCACGTTTGCGATTTCCCTATTGAGGCTAATCTCCCTTCGTCTTCTTTGAATTGCAGGTCAAGGCGGAGCGGCGGTGACGCGGCGGCGGATCAACAACAATTAGGGTTTTAGATATTGAAACCCTAATCGTCCTTCCTTCGGATCCTCAACAGCAACCCGACCTGTTCTTCGTGTTCTTCGTTTATTTAATTCCTCGGCCTTGGTATCTTCCTCCATCTCTATGTATTCACAGTTCTTCTTCAAGCTTCACGATTTCAGTACTTTCTTCCTCTTCTGTACTCAAACTTGCCCCCTTTTTCTGTTTTTTAGTCTCAGTATTTATAAGTTTTCAGATTAGGGTTTTGGATTGCTCTTACAGTTTAATCTTCCCTTAGATTTATGATAACTAGAATAAATTAGGGATTCAGAATTATGTAATTGATTTTGTAATTTAATTGATTTCTGTAATTTTTGGATCTGTATTATGTAATGGAGATTTAGATTGTCTGTAAGATTTGATTGTCAACTGTAATTTCCTGGATTGTTATTTGTGTTTTTAAATCTGGACTATAAACAAAATATTTGATTATTATTCGATTTCTACAGTAAATGTTTAATGATACAAAACGCGTTAATTTAGGTTAAATCTGCACTGTAGTTGTTTAGATAATATGGGCCTCAAATTGCTTTTAAAATGGGCCTATCCGTTTTCTTTTGATCCAGCAGTAACAAACATTTTTCTTTTGGACCGGGCTTGACTGGCTCTACATATTTAATCCAACAACTCTTTATTTTCTTAAAACAAAACTTTTTATTAAATAAAAAAAATGATTTATTAACCTTATTAAAGACATAAACAAGAAAATGATTCCCAAATGCCAAACGCGAAATGAGCCAAGTATTAGGCCCTAATGAACAACAATTTTTTTTACATCGAGCCTCTTTCTCTTTAATCCAGATCGGGCCCAAAAAAACTTTAAACGAATGATTCTAAACATTTTTTTTAATGAAAATATTTTCTTTTTTTGAGATACAATAGTAAGTGTCAAAAAATTTAATTGGGCCTAGCTTGAAAGAAAAACACAATGGGCATGCGATTCAGAATTATACCCCCTCTTTACTATTTGCTAAAAGAAGTGGGCCAATATGAATTTTAATGTAATTGTAAATTGAATTCTCTCTTCCTATTTTAATAACAAAAATAATACCTAAATGAGTTTAATTAAGAACTTAATTATTATTATTGAAATAGTTTTCCACATTCGAATCTCATGGGCCATTGCCAACATGCTTCGCGAATGGGTTTATGGGTATATGAGTTTTTCTGATTTAGAAAGCCCCATTCCCTGGAATTAAAATACACTCTTCTTGTTGATTTGAATTCTTCTTAAAAGGTGGGCCAACAAATATTGTTGGACCATCTTTAATTAAACATTTCTTCTATTTTAAAATTTGAAAAATATGATCGTCGAGGTAGGGCAAATTTGGGGCACGACATCAGCCCCTATTCAATTATCTCCCAATCGAGTAGCGTGAGAATATGCGAGTCTTACGCATTCTGATTGGGAGTTTATTGAGTACTTGGAATACCCTGAAATTTATCCGACAAACATAAGGTTACGACGATATAGCATACCCTTAAGGGTCTTGAAGAAATAGGCGAAGCTGATGATATATCGCTTACCAGGGCTTGATGACGAGGTAGATGGTCTTGAGCTTGAGTGAGCAATCTTGTATGTCTTGGTTTGCTTTAGATTATTCATCCCTTTGGGGGATGGATAAGATAACAATTGATGACGCGTGGCTGCTTGGAGACTGAGGCCATGGGTTATGTTTGCGAATCGCTGCGTGGAGACTTAGGCGACAGGCTAGATTTTGATTTTCGAGCATCGCTGCATGAAGTCTTAGGCAATGATCTAAGTTTTGCATATTACGGCCTGGGGTCTTAGGTAATGGGTAAAGATAGGGAAAACATTGCTTCCTGGAGTCTTAGGCAATGGGTTATGTTACACTGCTGCCTGGGGTCTTAGGAAATGAACTAAGTTTCGCGCATTATTGCCTAGGGTCTTAGGTAATGGGTAAGATGAGAGAAATACATTGCTGTGTGGAGTATTAGGCAATGTACTGAGCTTCATACATTACTGCATGGATTATTAGGTAATGAACTACATTATAGAGGGAAAACACCACTGTATGAAGTCTTAGGTGATGAGCTGAACACGTCATGACATGGAGTCTTAGGTGGCGGATCCTATTTGGCTTTCGAACATTGCGGCGTGGAGTATTCGACAATGTACTGGATTTTGCACATTACTGCACAGAGACTTAGGTAATGTAATGGGTTTTTCACATTACTGCATGGAGACTTAGGTAATGCTACGTTGTAAGGAACACATCACTGCATGGAGTCTTATGCGATGGGTTAAAATCATCACTGCATGGAGTCTTAGGTGACGGGTTGGATTTGTAGAAGAAGTATGCTTTGATAACTGACCCTTAGATGGTTAAATCGAGGGTGAGATCGTTTGTTTGTTGTATGATGCATGTGCATGGCGTCTGATATTGATATGGAACCCTGAGTGTATGTGTGTTGAATGTCCGCTATTGATATGGAACCCTGAGTGTATGTCTGATATTAATATGGAACCTTGAGTGTATGTGTGTCGGATGTCTGATATTGCTATGGAACCCTGAGTGCATGTGTGTCGAATGTCCAATATTGCTATGGAATCCTGAGTGTATGTGTATTGATATGGAACCCTGAGTGTATGTGTATTGAATGTTTGTATATGCAAAATGTGTGCAAAGTGTGTGTATGCTTTAGAATGTTATGAAGATGCTTCCAACATTCTCTCCTTTAGACCATTGGTTTTGAATTACCAATTCCCCGGCATTGTATGTTGCATTATCGTAGTATCTTTGAATTGATTTGGACGTGATGAAGAGTGTTAGCAAGTTTTTGATCATTGTATTGTGTTGTAGGTGCAAGCGTAGGTGCAGAAGTGTGTATTTGGCATATGTGTAGACTTTTATGTTGTAAGTGCAAGCGTGGGCGTAGACGTATGTGTTGGACGCAGACTTTTATGTTTGTAGCATAGACGTGAGCGTATACATGTGTATGGACGTAGACATGGATTTTCTTTTGATGTTTTTCTAACCAAAAATGCTTTTTCGTTGTTTTATCAAATGCTTTTATTTGTTAATTCCCCCGAAATGATTTCGAAACAATATTCATAAGTAATAAGCGTAGTATTTTGTAAGCAAGTCTGGAAAGAGAGAAAACACAATTTGAAAGATGAAAAGAAAAGCGAATGTTTTGTTGATTATGCCTCTGAATAGGCGAATGTATAGGATGCAATTCCTTGAAAGAGGTAATTACAGAAAGTTTCAAAATTGTTAATGGCAATAAAAATGATAATTGTTACTGCTGTTTCCCCAATATGCATACATAGCATATGGAAAAGAAAATAAAAGTGGCAATGTGAGTGCAGATTTATAGGGTCCTGATTCTGCTACGAATTTTATGACCTTATGCCTCCAACTAAAGGCAGTATAGGGTGCTATCATAGATACAACACAGACCGTAGTATTCGCCTTAATCCTTAACTTTTGTCCGAACCTCTTATTTCCTTCTTGTTCGCCGGGATGCCCCTCTTTTTCCCTAAGATAATCAACTTAGCACTTATGTGAAGTACTTTTTCACTACGTCTGTGTTGACGGGATGATGGAAATCCTCTCCATCCATGGTTGTGATCATCATAGATCCTCCTGAAAAAACTTTCTTTACAACATATAGTCCTTCATAATTAGGAGCCCATTTACCCCTAACATGTGTAGTGTTAGGAGGTAAGATCCTCTTCAGCACAAGGTCACCAGCTTAAAAATTCCGCAGACGTACCTTCTTGTCGAATGTTTTCTTCATCCTCCTCTGGTATAACTGCCTATGGAAAATAGATGTCAATCTCTTCTCGTCAATGAGATTCAATTGAACAAATCTATTCTAAACCCACTATGCCTCATCCATCTGTACATTTGTCAATATCCTTAGAGAAGGAATTTCCATTTCTACGGGCATGACTGCTTCCATGCCGTATACTAGAGAAAATGAAGTATCCCCAATCGAAGTTCGTACTGAAGTACGATAACCATGTAAAGCAAATGGCAACATCTCATGCCAATCCTTATAGGTGACAATCATCTTCTGCATGATCTTCTTAATATTCTTGTTGGCTGCCTCAATCGTGCCAATCATCTAAGGATAGTAAGGAGAAGAATTGTGATGTTTTATCTTGAAACTTTCACACAACTCTTTCATCATCTTATTATTGATATTCGACCCGTTGTCGGTAATAATCTTCTCGGGAACCCCATATCGACAAATGATATTATGCTTGATGAAACGAGCAACCGCGTGTTTAGTGACATTGGCATATGATGCTGCTTCGACCCACTTAGTGAAGTAGTCAATGGCCACTAGAATGAAGCGGTGCCCGTTGGAAGCAGTCGGTTCAATCTGGACAATCATGTCAATACCCCACATTATGAAGGGCCAAGGAGAAGTCAAGACATTCAGAGGATTGGACGACACATGTATTTTTCGGCATAGATATGACATTTGTAATAGGTTCTAGAGTGATTATAGCAATCGTTTTCCATTGTAGACCAATAATAGTATGCTCTCAAGATTTTCTTGGCCATTTTATATCCACTAGAATGCATCCCGAAGGAACCTTCATGAATCTCTTCTATGATCTTGTTTGCTTCGTGCCTATCCATGCATCTGAGCAGAACAAAGTCATAGTTTCTCTCGTACAAAACATCCCCATTGAGGAAGAACTTGGTTGCATACTTCCGCAACGTCTTCTTATAAGTGACATAGGCATCTTTTGGATATTCTTTCGTTTCAAGATACCTTTTGATAGCGTAAAACCACAATTTCTCACCAGTAACATCTTCTTCTATTTCATAACAGAATGCTGGCTCATCCAACCTTAAAATGGTGATAGAGGAGGCTTCATTTGCCCATCTGACTTTAAACATGGATGGCATGGTAGCCAAGGCGTATGCCAAGTTGTTCTCTTCTCTTGGAATATGAGTGAAAGTAATTTCCTCAAAATATGGGATCAACTTCAAAACGTGCTCACGATATGGAATCAAATTTGGGTGACGAGTCTCCCAATATCCGTTGATCTGACTAATTGCGAGAATAGAGTCCCTATATACTTATAAGATCTTGATTAGTAAATAAATAACAACTTCTAACCCAAAGATGCAAGCTTCATACTCGGCCATATTGTTGGTGCAACCAAAGAAAATTCTGGCAACGAAAGGAGTATAGAAAGCTTCAGGAGAAGTAATCATAACACCGACACCATTATACAAGCCATTGGATGCACCATCGAACACCATCGTCCATTACGATCATGGTTTGAGTCCTTCCCCTGGGTCGGGAATATTACAATCCCGTATGTACATGATGTCTTCGTCTAGAAACTAAAACTTCATCGGCTGATAGTCATCTTCCATAGGTTGGTGAGCATGATGATCCGCCAATATACTACCTTTGATAGCTTTTTGAGTAGTATATTGGATATCACATTCTATTAGAATCATTTGCCAACGTGCTATTCTTCCCGTGAGAGCTGGATTTTAAAAAATGTACTTGATTGGATCAATTTTGGATATCAAGAGAGTAGTATGGGTTAGCATGTACTGTCTGAGACGCTTTACTGCCCACACGAGTGCACAACAAGTATTTTCCAATAATGAATATCTTGACTCACAATCAGTAAATTTCTTATTCAAGTAGTAAATGGCACACTCTTTCCTACCAGACTCGTCATGTTGACTGAGTACACAACCCATGGAGGTTTCCAACACAGTCAAATACATTATCAAGGGACTTCCTTCCATCAGAGCTAAGAGAATTGGAGGTTCTGAAAAATACTCTTTTATTTTGTCAAATGATGCTTGCCAATTGTTATTCCACCTGACCGTCTGATCTTTTTTCAACAACTTCAATATTGGTTCGCAAGTGGCTGTAAGATGAGAGATGAATCTAGAAATACAGTTCAACCTCCCGAGAAAACCACAAACCTCCTTTTCCGTTCTTGGTTCATGCATTTCTTGTATAGCTTTTATTTTACTAGTGTAATACGGTGGGAGAACTGACTTGGTTTTGCATTTTATCGCAAATATTATGGATAGAAAGAGTCGCCACCGGCTTTTCTTTTATCCAATAAGGAAAGGGTGAAAAGAACAGGAAAGACCTTGAGATTTTTGAGTTTGGGGGGTAGGTTATGAAAAGGGAAGGTGTTAGCACCCCTTTCATCCGTAGTTATCTATAAACTCTTAATCGCTTAGCTCACTTCTTGAAAATTACTTTGTGTTGTGTATTTGAAAATATTTTTAAAAGTCTCCAATGTAAGGCGAAACTTTGTAATGATTCTCGTATCTGTCCTCGAGAATGCATATAAAGTGTTTATTTGAAAAATGTTTATTGAAAAGTGTGATTGTGAGAGATGTTTTGTTTTGAAGAGCTTTGTGAGCAAGCGATTAAGATCTACCCTACTCAAGGTCATTCTTGTATTTTTCCTCCTCCTTTATATAGTTCTATCCGTACCATTAGTTAGTAGGAAGCCTTATCGTTGGATTTGAAGGGACATGCGTGGGTCATTGCACAGTCATCGAAGGCAACTGGTAAGGACGCTTTAGCACTTTTTTGTAAGGTACTAGATCATTTACCGAAAGGAAACATTGAAGGGTCATCGAGGGACTATGATCTTTATATCGAGGGACTTTGCTAAAGCGACCCCGCGTCCGAGGGACATGACTGTTTTCCGAAGGCAACAAGGGAGGTTACCATAGAGGTGTAAGTGTGCGAGTGTATTGTTTTTTCCGTTATTTAGTCTAGAATTAGGATTTTCTATCGTTTGTTTTTAGTCTTTCCATGAAAACCCTAATTACTAAACAATAAACATAAAATAATAGAAAGAGATAAAGTGCGAAAAATAAAGGCGAAAAGTAAACCCTAAACTATTACATCGCTTCGGGGCAGTTACAAAATAGAAAAGTATGAAAAGTAAAAACTTATGACTATTACAAACCAAGAACAATTACAATAATGAAAAAGGGAAACGTGAGAGGAATAAGCTACGCAAAAAATGTAAGAATGAGAAAAGGAAAAGGAAAATGTTGTTTAGTGATATTCGATAAAAAGAAGGTTTTGGCGATTAATTAAATATACCTAAAAAAGTATAACTAATTTTAATTAAAAAGAAATTAATTAAATTAAAAAAAACCTAAAACCTAATTTGATTAGGGTTTATAAAAAATGTTTTGAAAAATTAGGTTTGTTAAAAAAAGGTTTATGGTTAAATGAATTTAGGGTTTTTAAGGGAAAATTGATGAGAATAGGAAAAAAACCATAGAATTTCTAGGGGTGGGTGTTGAACCCACAGTCTCAGCTCTTTCATCCAGTGTGTTCACCACTAGACAAGACACACTTTAGTTTTAGGGAATGAGGATTAGCGCGCTATGTATGTTTATCCTGCAAAACATGAAAATATGAAATAAAATCCCAAAATACCAATAGGCAGGGATCGAACCCACGCCCTGGTATAGTTATTCCTTAACGAGCGCGCCTTCGCCACTAGGGTGGCTATACATCTAGTATCTTAAACAAAAAAAAGATTATATAGTGAAAACAAATAACTGGACTGGAGAAGCACCAAAGCTCTAGCTCCGTTCGTCTTCTCCGATGACTCTCTTTTCCCTTACTGCAAAATAAGCACATTTAAGGATCTAAGGGCACCCTACCCCCCTAAATCAAACCCTGCTAGTTCAATGGAAATGTTAGTTTAGGATAAAACACGCTAGATCATGAGCTACAACAAAAATAATTCAAATCAGTATGAACATGGCAGTTCATAGTTTCGACGACATGGGACTCCTGCGATGATCTTAGCCTGTGTAAACACATCTTAGAAATACATTAATAGTGTTAACATGCCTTAAAACAATACGAAAAGCGAAATATGAATTTGCAAAAGATAATGAGACCAGAGATGTATGCATGCGGGTCTTGTGAGCTTTGGATCATCAGGTTTGATCCATTCTTACTCTGTAGTTCTCCTGGAAGCGAATGGAACGGTTAGAATGCTTTGAAGGTGGCTGCAACTAGGATTCTAATATTCTCCTAGTTTGAGAACTTTTGAGATTTTGTAATGGTGTTTATTGCACAAGGGTTTCATGGCATGATGTCTGAATTGATGAGAATATATAAGCATGAATTAGGTCAAATGTTTGTGGACTTAGACCTTGTAAGAAAAGCCCTTGTTTTATCAAATTTATTTTGACTTTTAAAATAAATAAAAATTAAAATAAATAAAATAAAGAGGACAAGTGGTGCATGAAGTAACTCTTAGGTTTATATGAAGTTTAGAGCGCACATGGAGCTTGAAACAATAGCCTATTAGCCCAAAAATTGAAGTTAGCTCAATTTGAACTTCATGCATTTTCTCAAAATTTCCCAACTTGCACCAATCATAACTCTCTCAATTGTTATCGTTTTAAGGTTATCTTTTACTTTTTATAAAGCCAAAGATGTCCTCTACAATATTTATTTTGATTATTTTTGCATTTGAAGACTCTATATTAATGTAAATTGCCTTGACAAAAAGTGTCTTTTTGTTGACTTTTGAAATGACCTATAATGTATTGACCCATATATCTCAAATGAAGAATTTTTTGATCTTGAGTTTAGAGGGACAAAGATGTGGAGAACTTAATTTCCTTCAAAATGAGATTTGGTTGAGGAAAATCTGATGAAGCATGCGAAAGTTATGCTTGGTCAAAATTCAGTTGACTTCTCCTAAAGAAAACCCTGATTTGGCAACTTTGACTTTTGATGATTTGAGAGTTTTCTTGATGAATCATGATAAAACCTTGATCAAATGATGAATATGGCTCAAAAACCTTGATTTTGACTAAAAATCTTGAGGTTTGACTATATATTTACCATAATTGACTTTTTGTCCAATACAATTGATTTTCAGTCAACTGAGCCATTGACTGAGCAAACTTGTAATGCAAGGTATGAAACTTGGTATGAGAGTTCTTGAAGACATGTAAGAAACCATGAAATCCACTTGAGGCCTTAGAAACCTAATTTTCCTTGAGAAAAGTGAAACCCTAGTTGTAGACCTATTGCTTAGGAGTAGAATTTGTCTGATCAATTCTTGAGCAACCTTGAGCATTTGAGAACCCTAGGAGAATGAAGAGATATATAGAAGAAAATGGGAGGGAAAATTTTGGGGTACAACAACTAGGATCGACCTAAATTACTTTTTCTCTTACAACGAACCTCAACAATTTCCCTGACCTCACCCCAAAGGTACACTTGTTCGGATTCAGCCTCAGTCTGTACTTCCTTAACCTTTTAAATGATTTTAATAAGTGGACAAGATGCTTCTCTTCTGTCTGGGATTTGGAAATCATATCATCAACATATACTTATATCTCCTTATGCATCATATCATGAAAGAGAGCGAACATTGCACGCTGATACATTGCCCCTGCGTTCTTCAAACCAAAGGGGATCACTTTATAGAAAAACATTCCCTAAGGTGTAATGAAATTTCTCTTTTCCATCTCTTATGGCTCCATATTAACTAATTTTATCCAAAAAAACCATCCGTGAATGAAAACACTTTAGCTTGAGCAGTATTGTCAACCAGAATATCAATGTGTGGGAGCAGAAAATCGTCTTTAGGACTTGTCCTGTTCAAGTCACTATAGTCCACATACATTCTGACTTTACCATCCTTCTTAGGTACTGGAACAATGTTCGCGATCCACGGAGGGTAAGAAGTTACTTTCAAAAAAACCTGCATCTAATTGTTTATAAACCCCCTCTTTGATCTTCTTAGACATTTCAGGATAAGTTCTTCGAATATTTTGTTTAACAGGAGGACACTCTTCTCTAAGATGTAATTTGTGTACAAGAATATCTGTATCCAGCCCAGACATGTCTTCATAAGACCAAGCAAAGATATCCACATATTCCTGGAGCATTTCAGTCAATCTCCTCTAGATACTGTCTTCTAAAGCATCCCTAATCTTGACTTCTCTTCGGACCTCTTCGGTACCCAAGTTAATCACTTTAACAATCTCTTGGTGCGGCTGAATAAACTTTTCTTTTTGCTCTAATAACTTTGCAAACTCTTATGGGAGTTCACAATCTTCCTCACCTTCTTCTTTGGCTTTGTAGATCAAATTATCAAATTCATAATAAGCCATGACAAAATTGTTTCTGACATAATACGAGATTAGCGGGGGATATAATCTGCATGATGTTTTTTTATTTTTATTTTAGTTTCACGTTGAAAAAAAGGAAAATAAAAGAAATCACATTGCCAAAAAGTTTAAAAAATAAAGACAGAGAACGACATATTTGAATGCAAAAAGGCATCCTTTATTAATGATAAGTTTGAAATGAAAAACATCGTGGCCCTACAACATGTTCACTATGTCTTGGGCAGAACGTAGGAATTATTGCATGATGAAAAATAATAGAAAATTCTTCATAAAGGGTGACTTTGATAACGTCTTCAGCAAACTAATTAGCAAGCTCTTCACCCGGAATAGTAGGACGAACCCACTTGTCCATTTCACAATCAATATCACCTTCCTCGCCCACAACATGAACCTCCCCATGGATAACACCACCATTGACAAACTGAATTGGCGGAGGGATATCTTGAACCTTGAGAGGAGCGGAAATCGACACTTCTTGTCTATCCACAAAGCCCAATCCTTTCTTGTCTATCTGTGTGGGGAGATTCAACACTCTACCCCAACCTTCAGGATGACCAGACTGAACAACTTTTTGTGCTTGACAGTAAGACGACATGGAGGTTTCTAGCTTCTTAACCTCTTCGCGAGAAGTTCTGACAACTTGCACGATTTCAAATACTTGGCATGGAGTCTCATGAATTTCTCCATCCACTTCAACATAACAAAAGATGCACAAATGATTGACAAATGATCTTCCTCACCATAAATGGTGACCACCTTTCCATTCAACAAGAACTTCAACTTTTGATGTAGGGTGGAAGTGACAGCATCAGCCCCATGAATCCACAGACCACCAAGAAAACAACAATAAGAAGGATTAATGTCCATAATGAAGAACGTTAAATTGAAAACCAGATCACTTGGCCTTTTAGACCCATCAAACGCTTTGACAATCAGATCACTTGGCCTTAGCACAACTCCTTCATAGTCAAGCTTCATCAGAGCAGACTTATGCAACACATTGAGAGAGAATCCTGTGTCAACCTGCACACAGGATAGAGTGGTCTTCGCAATATCTATGGAGATGTGCAGCGCTTTAATGTGTTTTCTCTCCTCAGAGAGTAGATCAAAATCTGTAAAGCCGAGTCCATTACTTGCAGAAATACTATTCATAATCCCTTCAAATTGATTTACTGAGATCTCTTGCGGAACAGAAGAAGTCCCCAATAGCTTCTTCAATGCATTTCTATGTGATTCAGAATCCTTGAGCAGAGCAAGAATTGAGATCTTTGAGGGCGTCTGACTCACCTGGTCAATAATCTTGTAGTCGCTTTTCTTTATATACCTCATCAATCCAGTCACATCTTTAGCCATCTCATCATCCAAAGTAGGAGTAGGAGTATTCTGCCCCAGTTTCACACTGTCAACCATAATATGCTTATCCTTAGCCTTAACTGCGACATTTGTGCTACTTTTAGGTTTATTCGGTGGTGAAAATATTCGACCACTGTGGGTTATATGACTTTCACCGACGATGTCATGAATCTCAAACCTCTCCTTTTCAAACTTTCCATCTTCAAGCTTTTGAGTGACAAGCTTCTTCCCTTGTTGATAACATTTACCATCATAATGCCAAGGAACTCCTTTGTCGCTAACATATGGTACTGGCCCGAATCCGGTGATGGTTATAGGTGATTTCCTGACATGATCTATAATCGTAATAGGCACTTGAGTGGTCTTTTCTTTGACAGTAATAGTTATCACATCAACCTCATCCACACCACCTTCAGTCTCAACAACTGTACGGTCAAACTGCAGAACATCCTTGTTAATCAAATCCTGGATTGCATCCTTCAAGCACTGTGTGATACGGTGGGAGAATTGACTTGAAGGTTTTGAGTTTGATCGCAAATGTTGCGGTTAGCAAGAGTTACCATCGACTTTTCTTTTATCCAAAAGGAAAGGTGAAAAAGCACAGGAAAGACCTTTGAGATTTGTTTCTTGAGTTTGGGGGGTAAATTATGAAAAGGGAAGGTATTAACACCCTTTTCATCCATGGTTTTCCATGGGCTCTTAGTTACTTTCTAGATCACTTGCTTTTTGTTTTAAATTATGCTCTGTGTAGTTTTTAAAAGTATTTTTGTAAAGAGGCTATTGTTTAAGCAATCTTTGTAATGATTCTTGTTCATAAGAATGTATACAAAGATGTTGATCTTTTGAAAATGTTTTCAAATTTGTAAGATGTTTTGAAAGTGTAGGTGTTTGTTTTGAAAATAGCAAGGGTGTTTGTTTTGAAATTGAGCAAGTAATTAGGAGCATTCTACCTACTCAAAAGTCTTTCATGTTCATTTCCTCTTTCCTTTGACATTGTTATCTTACCATTGATTTGGTAAGTAACCCTATCTTTGGATGTAAACGGGACGGGCGTGGGTCATCGTACAACCATGATTAGCAATGTTGCAAGGTGTCTTAGCATTCTCTTTTAGGGACTAAGATCATTTGAAAGGCAACATAGATAGCGTCATCGAGGGACTATGATCTTATATTTGCTTATTTTTGCTAAGATACCTCACATGTGTAATATGTCCATTTAGTAAGGCAACCAAGTGGATTTTACCCTAAGGGTGTTTGTGTGCAAGTGTATTGTTTTCATGCTTGGTTTTGTCTTTGATTAGGGTTTTATAAGCATTGGTTTTAGTCTTTCCATACAAACCCAAATTACTAGCATTTGTATATAAAATCGATAAATTGCGGAATTTAAAGTTACTATGCTATTACAATACTTGTGGGAGGGGGATTACAAATTATAAATGGGGATTGCAAGAAAATAAACCTAATTAGTCTATTACAACCATATTGAATTGCTATAAATGTACAAGAAATTAAATGAATATAATATACAAAATGAATAAATATACAAGAATGTAAGTGTGAAGAAAATAGATATTTTTGTTTGGATTTTTTAGAGAAAAGGGGTTTTGAGTTTAACCTAATGAACTAAAGTGAAAATAATTAATTAAAAATGAAATTTAAATTTACTAGAAAAAGAATCTAAATAAAAACCCTAGTTTTTAATTAGTTAAAAGAAATTAAGTTTATAAAAGGAATATTTTTGGTATTTTTGTCTTAAAAATAATTTATAGTATTATAAAATATTTTTGGTCTTTTTATATATTTTAAAATAATATATTCAAATGGTGTAAAAGAAAATAACTAAAACCTATTTTTTAATTAAATTTACAAAGATAATTAGTAAAATAAATAAAGTATTGATTAAATGAAATAATTTTTGTGAGAAAAAATAAATAAACTATGTCAAAATATAAATCTACTATTTTTATATTTTTTTATGATTTTTTAATATTGGAAAAATATTTAAGAAAACAAATAAATAAATAAAATAAGAAAAAGAAAATAAAACTGGGCCAGGAGTGTGAAAATGAAACAGGGGGGTTAGCAAGCTAAAACAAAAACAAAAAGGCCCAAGGAGACCAGCGCCTGCCAAAAAAGAAGTCAGAATGTAAAACAATGTACAAAAAATCAAAAGGGTACCACTGGGGCTTGAACCAAGGTCCCTCTGGTTACAGGCGCACGCTTCTACCACTGGGGTGGCTATTCATTCGTTTATATAAATCAAAGCATAAATATATATGTAAAGCACGTTCCTGAGGCCGACGTCATCTTCAACCTCACGCCCACCCAGAACCTCTATAACTTGTTCAAATCTCAACAAAAATGAAAACTGTAAACATGAAACTTGAAGAAAATTTCCTCACGGTTTCAGAAATGTAAAGCATTAAAACTATAGATCAAAGACCAACATGAATTTCATTTGCCCTAATCTGAACCTTAAAAATCTCAGAAACTTCAATCTTAAAATTCTCTAAGCTCTAGCAAAATTAATGGAAACTATGGACATGGTTAGCTTTAGGGCAATGATATCTACATGTTTTATTCACAAATAAATCATTCATGATGCCTGTATGAAAAGTTCCAATGTTAGAAAACTTACCTTGTAAGAGGGTATCAGGTTTGGAGTTTGAGAAGCTTTCAGTGAGTTCCAATGATTGGGTTAGCTTCCTCAAGTTCCCAGGAAGCTAAAGGGATACTTAGCGTCAACTGAAAGTGCCTGAGGAGTTCTGGAGAAGTCCAAGTGAAAAGCTCTGTTTTTGAAAATGGTGGATGATGATGGATGTGTTACAGTGGTGCTGCAGGTGTTGGGATCATTTGTGTATGTTGTTTAGAAGATTTTAAAAGCAAAAGGCCAAGAAACCCACGAGTAGATTTGAAGATTGGCTTCAAAACTCAGAAATGACAAGTTTTTAAGTGTTTTTGGTGATTCTGAGTTCTAGGTGTTTTCAGGGCTTAAGCATGCGTGTGTTTTGTGGAAAAATGCTTGTGTATGTATAAGCAAAAGGAATAGAGTGGTTTGGCAAGTCAGAAGTACAAGTTTTTAGCTAATTGCTAGGTTACTTGATTTTGAAGAAAAGAGGGAAACCAAGTTTCAATGTGAAGTACAAGCATGGGATGAGTGATTGTAAGTGTCTAAATCATTTCTCTTGTGTTATGAGACATGTATATTCAGAAGAGAACAAGTGCAAGGCTCAAGAACCAGTTTTGTGAAAAAAGTCACTTTATCAAAATGACAACGTGCACTTTCTTCCCAAAATGGATATAAAGCATGGCCTTGCATTGAATGCTTGAAATGAGACCTCTAACAAATGTGAAAGCAATTAATTATGGAGTTCCTAACAAGTTTTATGCCTGCAAATTATAAGTTATGCAGCACAACTTTGAATTTGAATTTTGTTCATCACAAAATGCCTTGTAATTCAAGTGATAAAACCCTAATTTCATCTCTTTGATTCTCCCTACTCAAAAATGATCTCAAGGAGTTCTTAGATATTTTGGAAATCTTGCAATATGATCTACAACCTATCTTTGAATCACTTTTGAAGATTCCCCTTGGAACTATATGAAAAAGTGACATGAAGTTGGGTCAAAATCCTGACCAAATTTAGGCAAAATTTCACTAAGTGTTTTGTTTCATGACCACATGTTCTTAAAATTATAACTTGAGATCCAAGAACTTTTGGAAGAAGTTGTGTGAAGAAAAGTTGTAGATTTCATGGAGATCTACAACTTTCATGTTGGAAGTTTCTTTTGAATCAGCTGGCATCATGGTGAAAAGTTTTCTCAAAGTTATGAAAAAATAAGAAATTTCCAACACTTAGAAAAATTTCTAAGTTTAGAAATTTTAACTTTTCAAAATGGAATTTTGAATTTTGGATTTCTTGATGAATAAGTTTCATATTTTGACATGTTTTAATGAATTGTGATCTTTGGCATTTGATTTTGACCAAAAAGTCAAAGTTTGACTTTTCAGTATACAGTTGACTTTTGATCAGTTGACTGAAAATTCATCTGTCAATCCATTTGACTTGAGCAATGTTTTGAGCCATGTCATTAGGTCAAAATAATGCAATTGGACTCTTTAGATCATAACTTAAACCAATTGATCATTTTCTAGGTCAAAAATCAGAAATTGCCCTTTCCCAGTTTAAACCCTAATTTTGACCATTTTGCCCTTTTGGAGATTTGATCAGATTTCTTGAGGAATTATGGTACAAACTTGACCAAATGATACATATGATATGTTAATGTGGATAAAAAATTATGAAGTTTGACTGTAAATTGCCCATAGTTGACTTTTTCCTCAATACAACTGATTTTTAGGTCAACTACTCAATTGACTGAGCAAAAGTGTGATCCAAAGCTTGAAACTTGACATGAGTAATCTTTAAGGTCCATAATGATCCATGAAAGTCATATGGGGCATTGGAAGTTCAAAAATCCTTGTGCAAACTCAAACCCTAATTTTGGTCATCAGTGCTTAAGGAGGTGTCTTGAGCTGATCAAACCCTAGTGCAGTCTTGAGCCCAAAGGAGATATTGTGAGAAAATTCTTGATAAGTGAGAGGGAAATTTTGGGGAAAACAACTTCCCCTGTTCAACCTTCTTAAGCCAGAAGAGTTAGATTGACGTGTTTTTCCATTCGTGACTCGAAGGTGGAAGATGATTAGACATTAGAGTGCCCAGAAATTTGCACTCGGTGATGTGATGATTGAGGGAATGGGCTTAAAGATGCCATTTGGAGAGATGATGGAAAGTTGTTAGAGATGGGCTTGTAGATCCCATCCAAAAAAAGATTGCTGAACTGAATCTAAAAAGAGAATCAGAATGAGTATCAGAACGGCGTCCGTGTCTGGAGCGTATCTGAAAACTGAATCTGAATGAGTATCAAGATGGTGACCATGTCTGGAGCGTATCTGAACTGTATCTGAAGATTTAATCTGAATGAGTGTCAAGATGGCATCTGTATCTAGAGTATCTGAACTGTATCTGAAAGCTTGAATCTGAATGAGTGTCAGAATGACATCCGTGTCTGGAGCGTATCTAGACTGTATCTGAAAGAAACCTTGAACATTGTTAATGGTAGCTATTGATTAATCTTATCCTGAAAAGGGTAAAATGTTAGCTAATATGCAATGTCATGTGGTATGAAATGCATGGTACAATGAGATTGTGATATATGCATTCGTGTCATCGATGTTTATGATATATGGATGCGATGTATGCGTATGTGAGCTAATCTGCTGCACTGCTTATTGGATTCGGGAAATTAAATCCCCGAGTTCTGCCGAGGATAGAGAGTGTAAGTATTCATGTTGTGAAGTTGAAGTGTTGATGAATTTCCGCTTAGAAAAATAAACTCTGTTGTAAGGGAAATGCCGTGTACTGCTTGTAAAATCCTGTTGGGGAATCTTGAGAAATTTGGTGACTTCTACCGGGGGGTGATAGCTGGAAGTTTTGTTCCGCTGGGGATTAAACTGCACACTGCGGGGTTTTATGGAAATATCTTAGAGATATTTTCCTACCTTAAATCCATCAGTGATTGTCTTTTTATTTTGTTCATTTGTAAACAGTAATTATGTTCAAATGCATTTGTTCAAAAATAAATCATTGGACGTTTTTGTAAACAAAACACAAGAGTAAAGAAAAATAGATAGTTTTGCACTTTCAAAGGGATATCTTTATATTGACTTTGAGTAAGTGTTTTTGTACAATGAGACAAACATTCTAGTAAGAGAATTCTGTCGTAAAAATGAGAATTTGATACAAATAAAAAATAGCTATGTGAAATAATCCCATGGGGTTCCCATTCTGCTATAGCCTTCGTGTCTCCGAGCAATTTTTCTATTTGTTGCCTTGTCCGAAGCTGATTGAATTGATCATAACCGTCGAGTTTGCAGGTTATCTGTAAGGTGATCCAACAGGACATAGTCATACGCTTTAATTCCCTAACTTTTTCCTGGACCGCCCTTTCGGGTTTTCAGTCCACCGGGATACCCTTTTTTGCCCAAGCCGCCCTTTCGGGTTTTTAGCTTGCCGGGTGTACTGATTTTTTTTGTTTTATCCCTAATTTTTTCCCAAACCTTTTTGGTTCGTCGGGATGCCCTTGTTTTGCCTAGGTGTGTCGACCTAGCGGGTCTCTTATGCGTAGTATCTTTTGACTATGTCTGCGTTTATAGGGTGTGGCAGGTCGTCGCCATCCATAGTGGTCAAGATCATTTCTCCACCAAAGAATATGCTTTTAATCACAAACGTTCCTTCGTATGTAGGAGTCCATTTTCCCCTGGGATCACCTTGCGACAGTATGATACGTTTGATCACCAGATCCCCGACTTGATATACTTGGCGTCTGACCTTTTTGTTGAAAGCCTTGATCATCCGTTTTTGATACATTTGACCATGACAGACATCAGTAAGCCTTTTCTTATCAATCAAGTTTAGTTGATCAAGTCGAGTCTGGATCCAATCATCTTCATTCAGCCCTGCATCCTTCATAATTCTCAGAGAGGGGATCTGGACCTCAATAGGCAAGACAACCTCCATGCCGTATACCAGAGAGTAGGATGTTGCCCCAGCTGATGTACATGCTGTGGTACGATACCCGTGGAGAGCAAATGGTAGCATCTCATGCCAGTATTTTTATGTGACTGTCATTTTCTGTATGATCTTTTTGATGTTCTTATTTGTGGCTTCGACAACACCATTCATCTTTGGCTGGTAAGGGGAAGAATTGTGATGCTGGATCTTGAATTGCTCGCACAGGGCGGTGATCATAGTGTTGTTAAGATTCATACCATTGTCTGTGATGATCCTCTACGGGATACCATATCGACAGATGAGGTTCTATTTAATGAACCGGGCTACAACATTCTTGGTAACGGAAGCGAAAGAGGCCACCTCAACCCACTTTGTAAAATAGTCAATGGCCACTAAGATGAAGCGGTGTCCATTAGAGGTTGTTGGCTTAATTTCCCCAATCATATCGATGCCTCACATAGCAAAGGGCCAAGGAGCCATCAAGACATTTAGAGGAACCAGAGGTACGTGCACCTTGTCAGCATAGATCTGGCACTTATGGAAGGTTCGAGAGTGTTGATAACAATCTGGTTCCATGGTAGACCAGTGATAGCCTTCCCGTAGGATCTTCTTTGCCATCGTATGACCACTAGAATGGGTGCCAAAAGTGCCCTCATGTAGATCAGCCATGATCTTTTCTGCCTCAACCTTATCTATGCAACGGAGTAACACATAGTCATGGTTGCGTTTGTAGAGAATGCCATTACTAAGGAAGAATTTAGCAGAGAATCTCCTTAAGAACTTCTTGTCGTTTAGTGAAGTTCCTTCCGGAAATTCTTGAGCCTCGAGATACCTCTTGACTTCGTGAAACCAAGGCTGGTCCACTATTTCTTAAGTATTAATCTCATGACAGTGAGATGGTTCATCCATTCGTTCAATGGTGATCTGGGGAGCCTCATTATCCCATTTAAGTTTAAACATGGATGACATTGTGGCTAGTGCGTCTGCTAGCTGAGTTTCTTCTCGCGGGAAATGCTCGAAGGTAATCTTCTCAAAATATGGGAGCAATGTCAACACATGTTCTTTGTAAGGGATAAGGTTAGGGTGTTTGGTGTCCCATTCCACTTTGATCTGGCTGATGACCAAAGCTGAATTTCTGAATACATTTAAGGATTTGATCCCCAGATTTATGGCAGCTTTGAGACCAAAAATGCACGCTTCATATTCTGCCATGTTGTTTGTACAGTTGAAGCAGAGTCTTGCCGTAAAGGGAGTATGACACCCTTCAGGAGATATGAGTACAACACCTATACCATTGCTGAGTGCGATAGATGCCCCATCAAAAACCAGGGTCCATCGGGATCCTTGTTCAGGTCCGTCATATGGCCCAAATTCTTCATAGTCGTTTACCATGATGATGTCTTCATCTGGGAATTCGAACTTCATGGACTGGTAGTCTTCCACAGATTTATGAGCAAGGTGATCATCTAGTACACTGCCCTTTATTGCTTTCTGGGTAGTATACTGTATGTCATATTCTGTCAGGATCATCTGCCATCTCACTATTCTTCCAGAGAGGGCAGGTTTCTCGAAGATGTATTTTATCAGATCCATTTTAGATATTAATAAGGTAGCATGGGTCAACATATACTGTCTTAGCCGGCGAGAAGCCCCTGCCAGAGCGCAGCAAGTTATCTCGAGAAATGAATATCTTGTTTCACAGTCGGTAAACATTTTGCTCAGGTAATAAATAGCATGCTCTTTTCGGCCAGACTCGTCATGCTGCCCCAATACACACCCCATTGAATTTTCCAAAACAGTTAGATACATGATTAATGATCTTCCCTCGACCTGTGGCATCAAAACAAGAGGCTCTTGCAGGTACTCATTGATCTTGTTGAAAGCAGTTTGGCACTCGTCATTCCATTTGACTACTTGATCTTTCTTCAGTAATTTGAAGATTGGTTCACAAGTAGCCATCAGGTGAGAAATGAATCTAGCAATGTAGTTTAAACGTCCCAAGAATCCTCTGACTTCCTTCTCAGTACGAGGAGAAGGCATCTCTTGTATGGCTTTCACCTTGGCAGGATCCACCTCGATACCTTTATTGCTGACAACAAATCCTAGGAGTTTACCAGACCTTACCCCAAACATGCATTTATTTTGGTTCAACCTCAGCTTGTATTTCTTTAGTCTCTCAAACAGTTTCTGTAAATGATCAAGATGCTCTTCTTCTGTTTGAGATCTAGCTATCATGTCGCCCATATAGACCTCTATTTCGTGATGTATCATGTCGTGAAATAAGGCTACCATGGCATGCTAATAGGTTTCCCCAGCATTCTTCAGCCGGAATGGCATAACCCTGTAGCAGAATGTGCCCCACTGTGTGACAAAGGTTGTTTTATCCATGTCCTCAAGCGCCATTTTGATTTGGTTGTAGCCTGAGAAACCATCCATGAAGGAAAACACTTTGTGCTGTGCCGTATTGTCAACTAGAATATCAATATGGGGAAGTGGGAAATCATCCTTAGGGCTTGCCCTATTCAAATCTCTGTAGTCCACACACATTCGTACCTTGCCGTCCTTTTTGGGCACGGGAACAACATTGGAAACCCATTGCGGATAGGAGGTGACGACCAAGAATCCGACATTGAATTGCTTCATGACTTCAACTTTAATCTTCTCCGACATATCTGGTCGCATACGATGAACCTTTTGCTTTACCGGTGGGTAATCCTTTTTTGTAGGTAGATGATGTACCACGATATCTGCATCAAGTCCCGACATGTCTTTGTACGACCAAGCAAAGACCTCAACATAATCGTGCAACAACTGAATCAGACGCTCTTTGACACTCGGTTCTAGATTGGCCCACCTTGACTTCTCTTTTGTCTTCTTCGGTACCTAGGTTAATTGTGTCCACTGGTTCTTCGTGGGGATGACTGGTCCTCTCTCCTTGTTGTAGTAACCTGGCGAGTTCCCCCGGTACTTCACAATCTTCCTCACCTTCTTCTTCGGCTTGGTAGATTAGATTTTCAGAATCACAGAAGGCCATAGCAGAACCGTTACCCATGGAATCTCGAATGTATGTAGACCTGCATTGTGAGTGTGAGTGTGTGTAAGAGTATAGCTATCTTTGAAAGAAATGAAAATGTAAAAAGAAAAATAATGAGCACAAAGTTTGTATGCAAAAGCGTCCATGATTCATTGATGTCATATGGAAATGAGATAATAACCCTTACAAATGGACCATTGTTTCTCGGGTAAGACACAAGGTTTTAAGAGTCTGAATTGTTTTAATATTACAGATTTGACAAAATTTAAAGACAAATTACTGTTGGATAAATATGATCGAGACAAAATCTCTAGCCTCCCAGTTGCTGAGCCCTCCACTGAAAGTTGGGAAAATCCAATCCTCCAGGTCATAGCTGTCTTCATCATCCTCCACGGTGTTGACTTCGCGGTTGCTGATCTTTAAGGGTGGTCCTCCGGCACGAGCGCGGAGTACAACCTTCTGGGCACCTGAAGTGAAACCCAAATCAAATTTGTCAGATTTGTATGTGATATCTGGGAGTTGGCCCCAAATAGTGCACCCACCTTCTTCTATCACTGCCTTGGCATCCTTTAAAGACGACATCTTGAGCGGAGGCCTTGTAATCTTGGGGACTTGAGACACAACCTTGGTCACTGCTACAGTTTGTAGGACTTCTTCAAAGTGCTGGAATGGAGTTTCAATAAATTCACCATCTAACTCCACATATCTGAAGGAATTTAGATGGCTGACCATATACTCTTCTTCTCCATGAACAGTGATGATCTTCCCTTGAATTGGATATTTCAACATTTGATGCAACGTAGAGGTAACAACCCCAACATTGTGAATCCACGGACGACCTAATAAGCAGGAATATGAAGGGAGAATATCCATTACATAAAAATTTGAATCAAATGTTTGGGTTCCAACTTTTATGGGGATGTCCACTTCCCCATACACCATCCTTTTTGAGCCGTCAAAGGCTCTCACTACTATGTTGCTTGGTTTCAATGTCAATCCCTCACATTCAAGCCTATCAAGAGCCTTTTTAGGCAACACATTCAAAGACGAACCGGTGTCAACCAAGATATGAGCCAAGGTCGTACTCCTGCATTTGACTGAGACACGTAATGCCTTGTTATGCTTCCTCCCTCTTGGCATTAAATCAGCATCCGAAAAACCTAAACCATTATCTACAGTCAAGCTGGCTACGCAGTCTTGGAACTGATCGACAGATGTTTCTTGGGATACATGGGCAGTTTTGAGGAATTTTACCAAGGCTTTTGCATGAGCCTTGGAACATAGTAATAAATCCAGCATGAAAATTTTTGATGGAGTTTGCCCCAGTTGCTCGACTAGGCTGTATTCGCTTCTTTTTATGATCTTTAGAATCTCTTCCATCTCTTTCCGGGAGGTCTCAGGGGTAGCTACTGATTGTGCCTTCATCCGGACAGGCTCGACCAGAATACCTTTACCTCAAGTCTCGGTTGACTCGGTAGCAGGAATGTCAGTAGGGGTGATAACAGGGATTGTAACAGTTTTATCAACAGGAGTATTAGTAGAGATGATTGTAGGACTGGGAATAACCTTTCTAGGAGCGACAACAACAGGAATGATTACGGGTCCAGAAATAGCTTTTGGAGGAGCAATTTCTGGAGAGAAAACCCTTCCGCTTCGGGTTATCTTACTAGTCCTTGCGATGTTACTGATATCAGAGTCAACTTTCTCAGAACTTGAATCTTTAGTAGCTGGCCAGTCTTGCTTGATACCGTGGTAGTAGACATAACCTCCATAATTCCATGGGACGGTTTTGTCTGACAAATACGAGATTGGTCCAGGCATTGTAATTATCAAAAGAGCTACTTTAGGAACTGATGTAATTCTAACGGGTCTTTTGGTGGAGACCCTGGAAGAATTATCGGAAATGGTCACAATGGAAACATCATTATAAGAAACAGTTGGAACAGAAGTCTTCTCGAACAAAATTTCCTTGTTATCTATTAGGCATTGAACGCCTGCTTTTAACAAATGTCAGCTGGTTGGTGAGGATAAACAGAAAGGACAGCTTTCATCACAGCCTGGGAATACACCGACATTCAACAAGTTCTTTTTGATAGTCAGGAGTGGGGTCACAAGTTCATCAACTGAAGTAACAAACATATCTTCCTCAATGGCGTTGGCATTATGGCCGTGTTTGGGCATAGGGGCAGTGATGACATTGGGAATTTCTGGCGCATCGAATTTAATTTATTTGGCTTCAAGGAGGTCTTGTACTTTGTTCTTTAGATCCCAACAATTGTTAGTGTCATGGCCAGGACTCTCAGAATGGTATGCACAACGGGCATTAGGATGATAGTAGGGAGAGGTTGTGTTAGGATTATTTGGAGCTTCTTTCAAAGTCACTAGATTGTATCTTAACAAATGTGGCAATACTTGAGATAATTTCATATTAATTTGGGTGAATTTTCTGACTGGTCTTTCTGTTCTCGGCTGGTTGCTTCTTTGTTGAGCAGGCACGAGTTTAGGAATCATGACAGCTCCCACCATTGGACGTCGTTCAACCCTATCTTGATTTCTCTGAGGATATACAACAACCACTTCTTTCTTTCCAATGAATGGTTTCCTTACAGCAGCAGATGATGCATCCTTTTGAATCTTCCCATTCTTTATCCAGGCTTCCACTCTTTCTCCGGTCAATATCAATTCGATAGAACCTATCAAGGAACTCCCAATCAAGTGATTGAAGAAAGGACTAGACAGGGTGCCTAAAAACATATCTACAAACTCTCTTTCAGATAGGGGAGGCTGGACTCTTCCTGCTAAGTCCCTCCATTTTTGCGCATAGTCCTCGAAGCCTTCACTTGAAACCATGGCCATACTCTGGAGTTGAGTACGGGTGGGCGCAAGATCAGCATTGTATTGGTATTGTTTGTAAAAGGCGGAGGCCAAATCTTCCCAGTTATGAACATTGGCTCTTTCTAGCTGGTAAAACCAATCAAGTTGAGTTCCATACTGTCTTGAAAGAAGTGTACCCATAAATCCTTGTCAGCGGTATGAGGCTCGATTTTCCTCACATAGGACCGGAGATGCATTTTGGGGCATGAAACTCCGTCATATTTGGCGAACACCGGTGCTTTGAATTTTGGAGGGATGACAATCCCAGATACTAACCCCAACTCCTCAAAGTCTAATCCAGGCACTTTTTGGATTTCTATTGCACTTAACCGTTCTTCCAGATGCTTATACTTGTCGTCGGCTGGGGGATATTGTTCTTCAGAATAATCTTCTTCTTCCTCTTCCTCTTCTGAATCTGGATGGACAACTGCTTCCTTTCCTTTCCCATCTTGATTGTCTTTCTCACCAGATGACGTTGCAAAATCTAGGGTCCTTCTTGCTTGCCCTTGGAATCTTCTTCCCATGTTTAGAACTCCGGTTATTTTATTTGTCTTCTTTTTCTTCTCTTCAACCAGCAAAGTCTTCAACTCTTCTTGTCCTTTGGCTAGAGTTAAGAACATCTGTTGAAACTGAGCATTTTGTGCTTGGAGGCCCTTCACCATTTGCTCGAGATCCATATTACTGAAATTAATAGTATAAAGATGAGGAGACTTGTTGCATGAAACCTACTTATGTTATGATGAATGGTAAATGCATATGCAATGATTTCAAGGATTTTAAAGATTCAATTTTTTTTTAGACAAAAAGGAAACACACGTTATATTAATAAATTAAAGCTTGAGTACATCAAGGACTTTTTTGGAAATAATAACAAAGATCTTTAAGATAAAAAGGTAGTACGCATCCTCTTTGGTGCTATGTAGGCATTCAGATTCCTCTCCTCATGAAGTTGCTTAGTGAGTTCCAAAACCTTCTTCTCGCTAGCGTAGAATTGGGCTTCGAAAGTATCTCGCTCCCCCTTGAGTTGTATCCAATCTCTTTGTAAGTCTTCAAGAGAGATGGGCATGTCATGATGTAAGATAGTGTATGGAACATCTCCTTCCATAACAAGCTCAATGATTACCGGGAGAATGGAGGATAAGGCATCATAAGACTTTGAGCACGAGTTCGTACCCATTTGAGGTAAGGCTCAAGAAGGATGGAATTCTTGTGCCCCAAAGTCTTGCTATCTACCTTGTTCAACATCCTCCAAGCTCAGATAAATCTCTGGCGAAGACCTTGATCATCGTTCTCGTAGTCAAATACCAAACCTTGAATGAGAATCTCATGTGGGCCATCCCTTCGGGCATAACCAAACTGTCTCAAGGCTAAGCAGGGGTTGTAGGTGATACATCCCCTAATGCCAAGTAAAGGGACATTAGGGAATTCTCCATAACGGTCGACAATAGTAACATTCTCTATGGATTGGGAACACCAATGAATGTCTGAATGTTTGAGCGTCATCAACCTTTGTGACCACCTTGAACCTTGCTCATTCTTCAATACAGATTGGGGAAGATGCGAAATAAACCATCTTGCCAAGAGAGGAGTACAACACATAAGGATATATCTTTTCCTCATTGTGCGAGTGTGAAAAGAATGTAGGATGTCCCCTAGCAAAGTAGGCACCGGGTTGTGGGATATGAAGATTTTGACGATGTTCACGTCTATGAGTTGGTCAGGGTTTGGAAACAAAACCATCCCATAGATGAGGAGAGCCACAATTTCCTCAAAAGCTTGTAGATCCAAAGAGTTCCAACAATTTTGGGCTGTCTCAAACAAGAACTTTGCTAGGAAACCCTTGACACCACTCCTTGTTTCCCAATGAGTTATGACATCAGATGCTTGCAAGTGTAGAGCTTGAGCAATATCTTTTGGTTTTGGATCTATTTCTGTACCGTTGAAAGGTAGTTGATTGAGAATGGGAATCCTCAATAGTCGGGAGAATTATTCCAAGTTGGCACAAGTTGATAATCGGGAAATGTGAAGCAATGGTGTAAAGGATCAAAGAACTGAAAGAACACCTCCATCATGTTCTCATCAGTGTTAGAGGTGACCAAGTTGAGTAGGCGACCATGTCTCTCGGTGAATTGGGAATTTTCAGGGATCCTTGAAGCTAGTTCTTTAAGTTGTGGAGGGATCCTTACAAGATTGACTTGAATAGTTTTCCTGCAAAGAGAATCCATATCCTACAAAACAGAACAAAGATAAATCCCAAGATCCTTGAAATGGTTAGTGAATGAGTATGATGTTATGATGTTCATGATGTTATGTACAAGTATATATATATATATATATATATATATATACAAACAAAGCAAACAAGTCCTTAGGTTTAGACTTACATGGAGTCTCATAGGTAAGTACCCTCTTGAAGTTTAGTTGGCTCAAACATGTCCTAGTAATAGTAACCGGGTTCTAAGGAGCTCAATATCACTGGTTTTTTACCTTGGTCATTGTTTTAGCACAAGCCTCTTTAATGGAGACCGAAATATCCCAAAAAACCAAACCTCAATGAGTGTAGTATCGAGTATCTACCAACTTCCGACTGCACCAAATCCAGTCATCTCACTACGTCCTAAAGGCCAAGTTGGTCAAGTAAAGATTCTAAAAGTTCATTAATGCTTCATGACATCACTCAGCGGCCCCGTATTATCCTTGATTAACTCAAGGGCTACCGGTACCCACAAATATGTCGCACTAATGTAGCTTTTGCTTAGACCATGTCGGTATACCCCGCATAGTTTCCACAATGTATTGCTACTTTCCTATAAGGTATCCCAAATCAAGGTAGAGGATTCAAACCCAAACAAAGAACCATAATGTAAAGCATACAAGTCAAACAATGAAATCAAGTAAATGTGATATAACCCTAAGGTAACCCACTTTTAGAATTCTCCCCAGCAGAGTCGCCAGTTCTGTGATACGGTGAGAGAACTGACTTGAAGGTTTTGCGTTTGATTGCAAATGTTGCGGTTAGCAAGAGTCGCCACCGAATTTTCTTTTATCCAAAAGGAAAGGTGAAAAAGCACAGGAAAGACCTTTGAGATTTATTTCCTGAGTTCAGAGGGCAGATAATGAAAAGGGAAGGTATTAGAACCCTTTTCATCCATGGCTTTCCATGGGCTCTTAGTTACTTGCTAGAGCACTTGCTTTTTGTTTGAAATTGTGCTTTGTGTGGTTTTTGAAAGTATTTTGTAAAGAGGCCATTGTTTAGGAAATCTTTGTAATGATTCTTGTTCGTAAGAATGTATACAAAGATGTTGATATTTTGAAAATGTTTTCAAATTTGTAAGATGTTTTGAAAGTGTAGGTGTTTATTTTGAAAATAGAAAGGATGTTTGTTTTGAAATTGAACAAGTAATTAGGAGCATTCTACCTACTCAAAAGTCTTTCATGTTCATTTCCTCTTTCCTTTGACATTGTTATCTTACCATTGATTTGGTAAGTAACCCTATCTTTGGATGTAAACGGGACGGACATGGGTCATCGTACAACCTTGATTAGCAATGTTGCAGGGTGTCTTAGCATTATCTTTTATAGACTAAGATCATTTGAAAGGCAAGATGGATAGCGTCATCGAGGGACTATGATCTTGTATTTGCTATTTTTTTCTAAGATACCTCACATGCGTAATATGGCCATTTAGTAAGGCAACCAAGTGGATTTTACCCTAAGGGTGTTTGTGTGCAAGTGTATTGTCTTCATGCTTGGTTTTGTCTTTGATTAGAGTTTTCTAAGCATTGGTTTTAGTCTTTCCATACAAACCCTAATTACTAGCATTTGTATATAAAAGCGATAAATTGCGGAATTTAAAGTTACTACACTATTACGATACTTGTGGGAGGGGGGAGTACAAATTATAAATGGGGATTGCAAGAAAATAAACCTAATTAGTCTATTACAACCATATTGAATTTCTATAAATGTACAAGAAATTAAATGAATATAATGTACCAAATGAATAAATATACAAGAATGTAAGTGTGAAGAAAATAGATATTTTTGTTTGGATTTTTTTAGAGAAAAGGGGTTTTGAGTTTAACCTAATGAACTAAAGTGAAAATAATTAATTAAAAATGAAATTTAAATTTACTAGAAAAAGAATCTAAATAAAAACCCTAGTTTTTAATTGGTTAAAAGAAATTAAGTTTATAAAAGGAATATTTTTGGTATTTTTGTCTTAAAAATAATTTATAGTATTATAAAATATTTTTGGTCTTTTTATATTTTTTAAAATAATATATTCAAATGGTGTAAAAGAAAATAACTAAAACCTATTTTTTAATTAAATTTACAAAGATAATTAGTAAAATAAATAAAGTATTGATTAAATAAAATAATTTTTGTGAGAAAAAAATAAATAAACTATGTCAAAATATAAATATACTATTTTTATATTTTTTATGATTTTTTAGTATTGGAAAAATATTTAAGAAAACAAATAAATAAAAAAAATAAGAAAAAGAAAATAAAACTGGGCCAAGGGTGTGTAAATGAAACAAGGGGGGTTAGCAAGTAAAAACAAAAACAAAAAGGCCCAAGGAGGCCCAGCGCCTGCCAAAAAAGGAGTCAGAATGCAAAACAATGTAAAAAAAAAAGAAAAGGGTACCACTGGGGCTCGAACCCAGGTCCCTCTGATTATAGGCGCGCGCTTCTACCACTGGGGTGGCTATACATCCGTTTATATAAATCAAAGCATAAATAGATATGGCAAGCACGTTCCTGAGGCCAACTTCATCTTCAACCTCACGCCCATCCAGAACCTTTGTAACTTGTTCAAATCTCAACAAAAATGAAAACTGTAAACATGAAACTTGTAGCAAATTTCCTCACGGTTTCAGAAATGTAAAGCATTAAAACTATAGATCAAAGACCAGTATGAATTTAATTGGCCCTAATCTGAACCCTAAAAATCTCATAAATTTTAATCTTAAAATTCTCTAAGCTCAAGCAAAATTAATGGAAATTATGGACATGGTTAGCTTTAGGGCAATGATATCTACATGTTTTATTCACAAATAAATCATTGATGATGCCTATATGAAAAGTTCCAAAGTTATAAAACTTACCTTGCAAGAAGGTATCGGGTTTGGAGTTTGAGAAGCTTTTAGTGAGTTCCAATGATTGGGTTAGCTTCCTCAAGTTCCCAGGAAGCTAAAGGGATGCTTAGCTTGAGCTGAAAGTGCCTGGAGAGATCTGGAGAAGTCCAAGTGCAAAGCTCTATTTTTGAAAATGGTGGATGATGATGGAGGTGTTATAGTGGTGCTGCAGGTGTTGGGATCATTTGTGTATGTTGTTTAGAAGCTTTTGAAAGCAAAAGGCCAAGAAACGCACGAGTAGATTTGAAGATTGGCTTAAAAACTCAGAAATGACAAGTTTTGAAGTGTTTTTGGTGATTCTGAGTTCTAGGTGTTTTCAGGGCTTAAGCATGCGTGTGTTTTGTGGAAAAATGCTTGTGTATGTATAAGCAAAAGGATTGGAGTGGTTTGGCAAGTCAGAAGTACAAGTTTTTAGCTAATTGCTAGGTTACTTGATTTTGAGGAAAAGAGGGAAACCAAGTTTCAATGTGAAGTACAAGCATGGGCTGAGTGATTGTAAGTGTCTAAAATATTTCTATTATGTTATGAGACATGTATGATCAGAAGAGAACAAGTGCAAGGCTCAAGAACAAGTTTTGTGAAAAAAGTCACTTTATCAAATTGGCAATGTGCACTTTCTTCCCAAAATGGATATAAAGCATGACCTTGCATTGAATGCTCGAAATGAGACCTCTAACAGTTGTGCAAGAAATTAATTATGGAGTGCCTAACAAGTTTGAGGCCTGCAAAGTAGAGGTTATGCAACACAACTTTGAATTTGAATTTTGTTCATCACAAAATGCCTTGTAATTCAAGTGATAAAACCCTAATTTCATCTCTTCGATTCTCCCTACTCAAAAATGAATTTAAGGAGTTCATTGATATTTTGGAAAGCTTTCAATGTGCTCTAAAACCTATCTTTGAATCAATTTTGAAGACTCCACTTGGAACTATATGAAAAAGTGCCATGAACTTGGGTCAAAATCCTGACTAAATTAAGGCAAAATTTCACTAAGTGTTTTGTTTCATGACCACGTGTTCTTAAAATTATAACTTGAGATCCAAGCACTTTTGGAAGAAGTTGTGTGAATAAAATTTTTAGATTTCATGGAGATCTACAACTTTTATGTTGGAAGTTTCTTTTGAATCAGCTTGCATCATGGTGAAAAGTTTGCTCAAAGTTATGAAAAAATAAGAAATTTCCAACACTTAGAAAAATTTCCAAGTTTAGAAATTTTAACTTTTCAAAATGGAATTTTGAATTTTGGATTTCTTGATGAATAAGTTTCATATTTTGACATTTTTTCATGAATTATGATCTTTGGCATTTGATTTTGACCAAAAAGTCAAAGTTTGACATTTCAGTATACAATTGACTTTTGATTGACTGGAAATTCATCTGTCAATCCATTGGACTTGAGCAATGTTTTGAGCCATGTCATTAGGTAAAAATGATGCAATTGGACTCTTTAGATCATGACTTAAACCAATTGATCATTTTCTAGGTCAAAAATCAGAAATTGCCCTTTCCCAATCAAAACCCTAATTTTGACCATTTTGCCCTTTTGGAGATTTGATCAGATTTCTTGAGGAATTATGGTCCAAACTTGATCAAATGTTGCATATGAGTTTAAAATGTTTATGTGGATAAAAAGTTATGAAGTTTGACTATAAATTGGCCATAGTTTACTTTTTCCCCAATACAACTGATTTTTAGATCAATTACACAATTGACTGAGCAAAAGTGTGATCCAAAGCTTGAAACTTGACATGAGTAATCTTGACGGTCCATAATGATCCATGAAAGTCATATGGGGAATTGGAAGTTCAAAAATCCTTGTGCAAACTCAAACCCTAATTTTGGTCATCAGTCCTTAAAGAGGTGTCTTGAGCTGATCAAACCCTAGTGCAATCTTGAACCTAAAGGAGATCTTGTGAGAAAATTCTTGATAAGTGAGACAGAAAATTTTGGGGTACAACACACTGGAAACCCTATGGTTGTACCAATCAATCTTCATAATCAAACCCACAGCTCAAAAACAACCCTTTCCGCGATAACTGTTCTTTCATGAATGAGAGGGCTGTAATCAGCTGATTGACATCCATAACCAAATTCGGATTTTTATCTTTAATGATTGCACTGAAAGTGGCGCCACCATGAAGAGGCAAAGGCTGATTAGTAATATTGGGCGCCGGGCCAAAGTTAATGGCATGGGAATCCAATAAATCCTGCACTCTATGCTTGAAAGCATATCAATTCTCAATGGTATGTCCATGTCCATCAGAATGAAAATCATATCTAGTATTTGGATCAAAATTGACTGGTAATTTTCAGGGTCAAGCTTCCATGTACGTAAATCAACTAACTTCAGCTTAAGTAACTGAGGTAACAACTCTACATATGACATGGGAAGCACATCAAACTTCCTAGGAGGCAATCTCGGCTTTTGCTGATTGCCCTGTCTAGGCACATATGCTTTCTGTTGAGGTGTAGCAACTGGAATTGTAATAGAAACAATTTTAGGACCGAATCCCTAATAGGTCTTCCCTTTACCCTTCCTCGTGTAAAGCGCATTGGCCTCCGTCTCTTTCTTCTTCTGGAAACCCTGTGATCGGTGGATTTAGAACTGACTGTTTAACGCTGGTTCGCGAAATGTCGCGGAAGCAAGAGTCGCCACCGTCTTTTATTTTCTCCAACATGGAAAGGACAAAAGCACAGAAAAATTCCTTATTGAGATTGCTCTCGGTTCGGGAGGTAGATTTATAGAAAGGGAAGGTGTTAGCACCCTTTCTATCCATGGTTATCCATGGGCTCTTAGATACTTGCTCATTTGTGTTTTCAAAGTGTTTGTTTGCTTTTCAACAGTGGGTTTAAAAAAGTTCCGTTTAAAATTTCAGTTTGACTCTTGTATCAGTCCTCAAGAGTGTTTGAAAAGTTGTTTTTGAAATCTTTTTGCAAAGTGTCGGTGTGAAAAGAAGTTTTTGATTTTGTTTTGAATTAGAGCAAGTATCTACGAGTCATCTACCTACCCTAAGGAATTAGTCTGTGTAAATGTCCTTAAAGTAGTGCCATCCCACCATTGAGAGGTAGGTAGCACCACCATTGGAGGTGTTCGGGTCAATTCGAGGGTTCGGGACATTGTGGTCACCAGAGCAATAGGAAGACACCTTGGGAGCTACCCTCATGCCATGTTCTTGGACATGAGGACTTACTAAAACGTCCTCTACTCGACGACCACGTTTCGATGGGCAAGGCAACCGTGAGGCGTACCCTAGGGGTGGTGTGTGAATTGTGTGTCATTTTCAATTATGTTTATCTTGTCATGCATTGGTGATCTACGCTTTGTTTTTATTTTTGGCATTCATTCTTTCATGTGGTTATTAACAGTTAAAAGGTGCGGAAATATAAAAGTCCTACGCTATTACAAAGGCGCGGGTCTACATCGCCAAATTAAACCAAGACCCGATTTGAAATAAATAAAAATGCGGAAAGTAAATACCCTAATTAATCTATTACAAGGCTTTGGGGCAAGTACATGAAATTTAAAAAAGGAAATAAAAGTAAATGTGCGAAAAGAAATAAAATCGAGGATGCGAGGAGGGCGTTGGACCCTTTTAAAGAAATTAAATCGAAATCGTAAATTAATTAAATTAAATAAAAGCAAGAACTTATTTTTTGGAGTTTTTGTATTTATGGAATTTAATGAGAAAATTAATTGGAATTAAAAGTTAATTAAAACCTTAGTTCTAAATTGTTTTTAATTTATTAAAAAAAATGTTTAAGTTGTAACCTAATTTAACCCTAATTAATTAAATGGTATATTTATTTACATAAATGATTAATAATTAAATATGGTGAAAAAGGAAAAAAAGAATAAAAGTATCAAAACCCTAATTTCTACATTTTTTAGTTTATTAAGAAAGCATTAAAATTAAACCTAAAATTAAAACAAAGTTAATTATTAAATTTATTTACAAAATAAAACATTAGTGAATTAAATAATAAAATATATTTTTATTTTTTTGACTTTATGATTTTTTGTATTTTTATATTATTTAAAATTAATTTAAAGAATTAAAAGAAAATAATTAAAACAAAATAAAAAAAGGAAAAGAATAAAGGAATGAAATACAAACAAGAGGGTTTGTTGACCCTTTTGGAGGTTTGTAGAAAGCAATAAGGCCTAATAGATTCAAGGCCTGTTGACTTTTTCCAGCGCGTGTATGGCATGGTCAACTGATGTGTATGATGGACCTTTCATCCTGACCTTTAGATTCATCTTCTGGGACATTTGGCAAGCTATGGCATTGAGTGCATGGTAGACCACTGAAGGGGACGCTGCATGGAAATATATAAAGCAAAATAATATTGAGAAGGGAGGGGACCTGGGAATCGAACCCAGGTCCCAATGCTTGAAGGACAACGCATCAACCAACTAGCCAAGCGCGTTTGTTTGATCATATAGTGGATAAAGAATAATAAGAGAGAGAAAACAAGGGTTAGTGGGATTTTAACAAAATGCGCGCCAGGGTTTGAATTATCCAGTAGCATGCTTACACCTCAGCGTCTTCCTCATGGCCTATTTGTTTTTCCTGAAAAATACAAGCTAGATAGCGGGGGTTTTAAACCCCCACAATTTGAAACAACAAAAATAGCGAATAGAAATTGGTCAATGATAAATTGAGCGCGATGAGTGTTTTAAATTCGTTAGAATGTTACGAATTCAATGGTCCTAGTCTCATGGTCTAATTTTACCAGATGAAAGAAACCCCAAATTTAGAGCTTTGAAACCCTAATGCGTGTTCATGGTAACTTCTTATTTAGACGACCATTCTTCAATTGAACGGTACTGTTAGCTTCATAAACATCATGTTAGTGTAAAACGACAATTAAAAGACATGAAACATGCGTATAAATCAAGATGCGATTATGAAAATTTCCATGAACAGGGCTATGGCGTTCTACCGTTTCTGGATGTATGGAGAGTGGAAAAGTATTGGGTTATGTTCAGAGAAGTCCCAGCAAGCTTTTGAGATACTTTCCACGCCTTGAAATGCCTTGAAACTATGAAAACAGATTTGAAGTTTTTAAGAAAAAAGTGAGTTTTTGTTCTTGATTCTGAGGGCAGCTTCTTGGGTCTCTGCATTAGGGTTGTGTTCTGGCTTATATGAGGAATGATTTAGGTTTACAAAACAAGTCCAAAACCTTTGCAATCAATGTTTCAATATTTGATTTTTCATGAATCTTTTTCAATCTTTTTCCTTCCTTTTTGATGCCAATCATTGCCAATTCTTGCCTTTTTAGTGATGCAGGAAATCTTGAAGTTATGATGAGTAGAAATGCTGCATAAAAAGATTTGAAAGGTGGCATTAAGTATTTTTTCATATTTAATTTGAATTAAATGAATTAATAGATTTAAAAATTCAATTAATAAATTAAAAATAAGAAAATAACTCCCCTTTGGGCCAATGGGTCGTGCATAGCTTTTGGGTGATGATTCTTGGAAGAAATTAAGGCCCATTAGCAATTTTGAGGCATTTGAAGCAAAGTTGACTTTTCAAAATTCCCAAAAATTTCCCAACTTCCACAAGGAATATCTTGCTCAATATTTAAGCTTTGATCATGTTCTTGGACATTTTGGAAAGGTCTTGAAGTCCTCTAACCAATGCCTTTGGTCCCATGTCATTTTGATTTACCAATATCAAGTTATGGTCTTTGACTTAAAGTGCCTTTTTGTTGACTTTTGAAAATGACCTATAATGTTGAGATTGATAACTTTTTGTGAGAGCATTTCTTGGACTTGAAGTGTGAAGAGGAGTTGTAGGAAATGTCATTCTCTTCAAAATGAGCTTTGGATGGAATTTTTCTGATAAACCATGTGGAAGTTATGCCTTGGTCAATTTGCAGTTGACTTTTTCAACTGTCCAAATATGGAAACTTTTGCATCTTGAGACTTTTTGGGCCATACCTTGAAAATCATGATCAAGCATTGATCAAATGATTTTTGTGGCTTCAAAATAAGATGTTGACCAAAAATTTGAACTTTTGACTGTCAAATGACCATTTTGCCCCTACAGTTGACTGTTGAGCAATTAGGGTTTTTGACTGTGCAATTTTGTGCTGTAAGTCTTGAAACTTGGCATATGGATGCTTGACCATGTTTGTAGGCATGTGGGACTTGATTAGACCCTTGGAAACTTCAATTTCTTTGCTAGAATCAAAACCCTAATTTTTGACTGTTAGGAGGCCATTGAACTGTGCCACTCTTGGGAGACTTTGAAGCATACTCTTAGTAAATATTGAAGAATATGGGAGGGCAAATTTTGGGGTACAACAGTTGCCCCTGTTCAATCTTCTTAGACCTGAGGATGTAGATTGGCTGGCGTGCCTTTCGTAATCCGAGGGTGGAAGATGATTGGACACTAGAGTGCTCAGAAATTTGCGCTCACATAGTAGCGTGATGGTGGGAATGGGCTTATAGATGCCATTTGGAGATTAGTGGATAGGAAGATGGGCTTATAGATTCCATGTTGAGAGTTGATCGCGTAAGAGATTCCTTAGCGAGAACTTGCGTACCTGAAAAAGAAAATGATTATCTGGCCTGTTACAGGAGCTGGTCTTCAAACTCTTTGTGTAGATGTGCCCTGACTGGTTACAGGAATTGAATCTGGAGCTTCAAAAGGTGATGAATGAACCAGGGATGGTTACTACCTCAACGGGATGATGAGAGAACCTGGGGCGATTACTACCTCAACAGTAACGATGAGAGAATCTTGGGCGATTACTACCTCAACAGTAACGATGAGAGAATCTTCGGCGATTACTACCTCAATAGGAACGCTGAGAGAATCTTGGATGTCTTCTACTGGGATAAGAATCAGGGAGATCTTAGGGTCGATCTGACTGAACCAGAGAAGGCCTTTGACTGGATAAGAATCAGGAAAATCTTAGGGTCGATTTAACTGAACCGGGCAAGGTCTTGGAATATCTTCAACTGGATAAGAATCAGGGAGATCTTAGGGTCGATCTGACTGAACCAGAGAAGGTCTTGGAATATCTTCAACTGGATAAGAATCAGGGAGATCTTAGGGTCGATCTGACTGAACCAGAGAAGGCCTTTGACTGGATAAGAATCAGGGAAATCTTAGGGTCGATTTAACTGAACCGGACAAGGTCTTGGAATCTTCAACTGGATAAGAATCAGGGAGATCTTAGGGTCGATCTGACTGAACCAGAGAAGGTCTTTGACTGGATAAGAATCAGGGAAATCTTAGGGTCGATTTAACTGAACCGGACAAGGTCTTGGAATCTTCAACTGGATAAGAATCAGGGAGATCTTAGGGTCGATCTGACTGAACCAGAGAAGGTCTTTGACTGGATAAGAATCAGGAAAATCTTAGGGTCGATTTAACTGAACCAGGCTAAAGTCTTGGACACAGCTGAGAACTTAACTGGATCTTTCCTGAAAGGTAAAGGTCAGTCATATGCAATGCATGATATGGATCAAGCAATGATGTTCTCAACATAAACGCGATTATAAGGTATGATGCGTTTATGTATGTATCATGATGTATGTGATGTTTTTGAATGTATGTTTTTCGTCTAGGAAAGTAAATCCTTGACGGGTGCCGGGAAGTCACATCCTGGGCTGATGTTTGAGAATAGTGCTTTGTTGTTTCCGCTGGGGAAGATGGTTGCAAGAATACCGGTAGGGGAAGATAACTCCGTTAGGGAATAAACTTGGCAAATGGATTACTCTGCGGGGAGAACTACTCTGGCGACCTTGCTGGGGAACAGTACTCTGTGGGGAGAGAGGTACTCTGTTGAGATGTTGGATGATAACTTCGCTGGGGGATACCACTGTTATGTTGGAAGTGTTAATAGACTTCGCTGGGGATAAGAAGACTTTGCCGAGGATGATCTTTCCGTGGCTTTTGGCTGAGGATAACCCAGTTATATCCTGGTAGGGAAATAACCTTTGAATAAAGCCGGGAGACGCGTTCGTGCTCTGCGGGGAAGAAGCTTCCAGAATCTACTGGGGATAAGCTTCCTGCTGAGGAGATGATTAAAAATCTCCTGGGGAAATCTTGATTGGACTCTCTTGGGGAAATTTTGAGATGTACTGGAAGTAACTCCACTGAATGTCTGGTTGACCGCCGGGGAACAATCTTAGATCAAGACTGCCGGGGATACTTGTTAAGAATATTCGTACATCGTGCTGGGGAATGTTGAGATCTGCGGGGATACCCAACTTCCTTAAGGCTGATTGTATAACTTTGCTTGGGGAGAGTGCATTGATTTGCTGACTCACTCTCTGGGGGGTTAAGATATACTGGTTGTGTTCTTCGGCTGAACCTACCTTGTTACCTTGGTGGACAGAACAATTAGATCGCTTAGACCACTCATTACTACCCCTGTTTCTAATGTTACCTGTAATTAACCCTTTGTTTCGTATGCAAATATTTATGAGTTAGCAATTAGTGTCAAATGCATATATCACAAATTGAACCTTGGACGTTCTTCGCAAAACAAAACAGAAAAAGGAAAAAACAAAAGGCAATTTGTAGCTGAAAAGTGATTTTTGTATTGATTTTTGAATTTGCCTGAAAATAGGCGTTTATGTACAAGAGGATGGCGTCCTAGTAAGAGAACGCTGCCGAACAAAAGAATTTATACAATTTGTACAAAGGAATATAAAACAGCTGTGTGAATAGAATAATCCCACTGGGTTCCAGCTCTGCTATCGCCTTTATATCTTCGAGCGTCTCATCACTTGATGACCTAGCTGAAGATGAAGCTGATTGATCGATGCCGTCTGAACTTGATGTTGATACCGGATTCTGGATGCAAAGTGATCCAATGAGACATAGTATTACGCTTTATCCCTAACTTTTGCCTGGACCGCCCTTTCGGGTTTTCAGTCCACCGGGATACCCATTTTTGCCCAAGCCGCCTTTTCAGGTTTTCGACTTGCCGGGTGTACAGATTTTTTTTCATTTCATCCCTTCATTTTGCCCGAACCCTTTTGGTTCGCCGGGAAGCCCTAATTTTTGTCTAGGTATGTCAACCTAGCGGGTCTTTTTTCATGCGTAGTATCTTTTTACTATGTCTGCATTGGCGGGGTGAGGAAGGTCGTCACCATCCATGTTGGTTAGAATCAATGCTCCTCCTGAGAACACATGTTTAACCACAAATGGCCCTTCGTACGTAGGGGTCCATTTGCCCCTTGGATCACTCTGAGGAAGGATGATGCGCTTGATTACCAGATCCCCAACTTGATATTCTTGTGGTCTGACCTTTTTGTTAAATGCCCTGATCATCCGTTTCTGATACGTCTGACCATGACAGATAGCAGCAAGTCTTTTTTCATCAATAAGGTTTAGCTGATCAAGTCGTGTCTGGATCCAATCATCTTCGCTCAGATCTGCATCCTTCATTATCCGGAGAGAGGGTATATGCACTTCGATCGGTAAGACTGCCTCCATGCCGTAGACCAAGGAGAAAGGAGTTGCCCCGGTTGACGTCCTTGCTGAGGTACGGTACCCGTGTAGAGCGAATGGTAACATCTCGTGCCAATCTTTATAGGTCACTGTCATCTTCTGCACGATTTTCTTGATATTCTTATTTGCTGCTTCTACAGCCCCATTCATCTTCGGCCGGTAAGGAGAAGAGTTGTGGTGCTGTATCTTAAACTGTTCGCAGAGCTCAGTGATCATCTTGTTATTGAGATTGGTACCATTGTCTGTAATGATCCTTTCTGGGACGCCGTATCGACAGATCAGGTTGTGCCGAATGAACAGTGCCACCACGTTCTTGGTTACAGTGGCATAAGAAGCTGCCTCAACCCACTTCGTGAAGTAATCAATCGCCACCAGAATGAAGCGATGCCCATTGGACGCTGTAGGTTTAATCTCATCGATCGTGTCTATGCCCCACATTGAAAAAGGCCAAGGTGCAGTCAGGACATTTAGAGGAACTGGGGGAACGTGCACCTTGTCTGCGTATATCTGGCATTTATGGCATGTTCGAGAGTGTTGGTAACAGTCGGCTTCCATAGTGGACCATAAATACCCTGCCCGAAGGATTTTCTTTGCCATAGTATGTCCACTAGAATGTGTCCCGAAGGTACCTTCATGTAACTCTGCCATGATCCTTTCTGCTTCAGTCTTATCCACACAACGCAGTAAGGTCGAGTCATGGTTTCGCTTGTACAGAATTCCGTTGCTGAGGAAGAACTTCGCTGTGAACCTTCTCAGAAACTTCTTATCGTTGACAGATGCACCTTCAGGGTATTCCTGAGCTTCCAAGTATCTCTTCACTTCATGGTACCAAGGCTTCTCAGTCACCAATTCAGTCTCAAGATCACAACAGTATGCCGGTTCGTCCAGTTTCCAGATAATGATCCGGGGAGCCTCATTGTCCCATTTGACCTTGAACATAGAAGACATCGTAGCTAACGCGTCCGCCATCTGATTCTCCTCTCTCGGAAAGTGTTCAAAGGTTATCTCTGTGAAATGGGGGATCATCGTCAACACACATTCTCTGTAAGGAATCAGATTCGGATGTTTCGTATCCCACTCCCCTTTGATCTGATTGATCACGAGAGCGGAATCTCTGAAAACACTTAGAAACTTGATCCTTAAATCAATTGCAGCTTGGAGACCCATGATGCACGCCTCATACTCCGCCATGTTGTTGGTGCAGTTGAAACATAGTCGGGCAGTGAGTGAAGTATGAGTGCCTTGAGGGGATATGATTACAGCGGCGATGCCGTTACCCAAAGCGTAGGAGGCTCTGTCAAAGTGCATAGACCATCGGGATCCTTCCTCAGGTCCTTCATCCGGTCCAGGTACTTCACAATCAGTCACTATCATGATACTCTCGTCTGGAAACTCGAAGTTCATTGACTGATAGTCGTCTACTGCCTGATGTGCCAAGTGGTCTGCCAATACACTTCCTTTGATGGCTTTCTGGGTTGTGTACTGGATGTCGTATCCTGTCAAGATCATCTGCCATCTTGCTATTCTCCCAGACAGAGCAGGCTTTTCAAATATATACTTTATAGGATCCATCTTTGAGATCAACAAGGTAGTGTGAGTCAGCATATACTGTCTCAGCCGGCAAGCAGCCCATACCAAAGCGCAGCAAGTTTTCTCAAGCAGTGAGTATCGGGTCTCACAGTCGGTAAACTTTTTGCTAAGGTAATAAACGGCATGCTCTTTTCGGCCAGACTCGTCATGCTGCCCCAACACACACCCCATTGAATTGTCAAGCACTGTTAGGTATAGTATCAGAGGTCTCCCTTCAACCGGTGGCATAAGGATGGGCGGTTCTTGGAGATACTCTTTGATTCTGTCAAAAGCGGCCTGACATTCATCATTCCAACGTACTACCTGATCTTTCTTCAGCAGCTTGAAGATTGGTTCACAAGTAGCAGTTAGATGCGAGATGAATCGAGCAATGTAATTCAGGCATCCTAAAAAGCCTCTGACCTCTTTCTCTGTCTTAGGAACTGGTATCTCTTGAATAGCTTTAACCTTGGCAGGGTCCACTTGAATACCCTTGTCGCTTACGACGAAGCCTAGCAACTTTCCAGATCTTACCCCGAAGGTGCACTTGTTCGGGTTCAACCTCAGCTTGTACAACTTCAGACGGTCAAACAGCTTCTGCAGATGGTCAAGGTGTTCCTCCTCAGTTTGGGACCTTGCAATCATGTCGTCGACATACACTTCTATCTCATGATGGATCATGTCATGAAATAAAGCAACCATGGCACGTTGGTAGGTTTCCCCAGCATTTTTTAGTCCAAAAGGCATGACCTTGTAGCAGAAGGTGCCCCACTGAGTAACAAAGGTAGTATTTTCCATGTCTTCCGGAGCCATCTTGATCTGATTATACCCTGAAAAACCATCCATGAAAGAGAACACCTTGTGCCGAGCAGTATTGTCAACAAGGACATCAATGTGAGGTAAGGGAAAGTCATCCTTGGGGCTGGCCCTATTCAGATCCCTGTAGTCAACACACATTCTGACCTTACCATCTTTCTTTGGTACCGGCACTACATTAGAAACCCACTGAGGATAAGAAGTCACTGCAAGGAACCCGACATCAAACTGTTTCATAACCTCGACTTTGATCTTCTCAGACATCTCTGGACGCATACGGCGGACCTTTTGCTTGACCGGAGGGCAGTCTTCCTTGGTAGGCAAGTGATGGACCACAATGTCAGTATCTAAACCAGGCATGTCCTCGTAGGACCAGGCAAAGATTTCCATGTAATTATGTAACATCTGAGTCAACCGTTGCTTCACGCTGAGCTCTAGGTTGGCACCAATCTTAACCTCCTTTCTGTCTGTCTCAGTACCCAGATTTATCGTTTCCACTGGCTCTTCATGTGGTTGAATCGCCCTCTCTTCCTGGAGTAACAGTCTTGCAAGCTCGCCAGGCACTTCACAATCATCTTCACCTTCGTCTTCGGCTAAGTTGATCGGATTTTCGAAGTCATAACTGGCAGTAGCAGAGTCGTTACCAGTGAGATCCAGAGTGGATTGAAACCTGTATGAGTGAGTGTGTGTAAATACAGCTGTTTTGCAATATATATAAAGAAAGGAAAGAAAGAAAAGGAGCATAAGATTTGAAATGCGAGAAAGCGTCCAAGGTCTTTATTCATGATATATGAAATGACAATTAATATGCCCTCACAAATGAAACCACGGTGCCCCGGGTAAGACACCGGGCCATAGAGTTTTAATTCATTGTTTATTACCAATAACAAAAACAAAGGAGTTTATTACTGCGTAATAAAAGTAACAGAAGTATGATCTTTAGCAGTCCCATTGGTCAATCCACCATCAGTCGTCGGGTAGATCCAGCTATCAAACTCTGACTCTTCCACTTCATCTTCATCCCCAATAGCATTCACTCCTGGATTGGTAATGAGCACAGGAAGTCTTCTGGTCCTAGCTTTGCGCACAACCTTCTGAGCCTCTGCAGTGAAACCCAGCCAAAATTTGTCAGTTTTAGGTGTAAAATCAGGGAGCCTACCCCAGTTAGCACATTCACCTTTCTTGATTACAGCCCGGGCGTCCTTCAAGGAGGCCATCTTCAAAGGAGAGCTTTCTTCAGTTACTGCTTCTGCTGCTGCCAATGTTGGAGGTACCTCTTCAAAATGCTGAAAGGGGGTTTCAATAAACTCCCCATCCATCTCAATATATCTGAAGGAATTCAAGTGACTAACCATATACTCCTCCTCTCCCTGCATAGTGACAATCTTCCCTCTGACAGGGTACTTGAGCTTCTGGTGTAGGGTAGAAGTCACTGCCCCAGCTTTGTGAATCCAAGGTCGACCCAGTAAACAGGAATAAGATGGACGGATGTCCATCACATAGAAAGTTGATTCGAATACTTGATAACCCACACGAATAGGAATGTCTACCTCTCCATGAACCATCCTTTTAGAACCGTCAAAGGCTCTTACAATGATGTTGCTAGGTTTCAGCTCCAGGCCCTCACAATCCAACCGGTCTAAGGCCTTTTTGGGTAACACATTCAGGGAAGAACCGGTGTCCACCAGCACATGCACAAGAGTAGTGCCCCTGCATTCTATAGAGACATGCAGGGCATCATTGTGGTCCTTTCCCTTAGCAGTAAGGTCAGCGTCCGAGAAACCCAAACCATTGTCGGCTGTCAAATTGGCTACGCAATCAGTAAACTGGACTGCAGAGGTCTCTTGTGGCACATGGGCCGTCTTTAGAAATGAAATCAAGGCCTTAGCATGGGCCTCTGAGCACAACAGCAAGGAGAGCATAGAGATCTTGGAGGGGGTATGCCCCAGCTGTTCAACAACATTAAAATCGCTCTTCTTGATTATCTTCAGAATTTCCTCCATCTCTTGTTGGGAGGCCTCAGCATTCACAGATTTTGGTGCCTCCATCTGGGCAGGCTCATCTTCAATCCCTTTGCCCCGAGCATTAGATGACTCGGCGGAAGGGGAAACAACTTGATCAGAAATGGGAACAGGTGCACTTGCAGGTGTTATAATGAGAGGTCTTCGAATAGCTGGTGGCGCAATGTCAGGCGAGAAGAGCCTGCCATTGCGGGTAACTTTGGCTGGACCAGTGATATTGCTGATGCTGGTACCAGTGTTGAACTCTTGCTTTATACCATGTACATATACATCTGCCCCATAGTGCCATGGGATAGCCTTATCAGATTCATAGGGGAGGGGCCCCGGAACAGTAATAACAATGGGTGCGACAGTCATGATTTTAACCGGCTTCCTCGGGGGAGCCTTGATTGGATTACTGAAAATTGTAACAACAGATACTTCTTCCACAGGAACAAACGGAACAACGGTCTTCTTGAAGAGAATCTCCTTGCTATCCATTAGGCCTTGGATGCCTAACTTCAGCAAAGGACAACCAGAAAGGGAAACAACACAGAAAAGGCAACCTTCGCTACAACCCGGAAATAAACCGGCCAGCAGTAGGTTCCTCTTAATCGTCATCAGAGGAGTAGCTACATCATTCACAGAAACGGCATACACATCTTCATCAATGGCATTCACTCCATGCTGGGGCATAGGAGCAGTCACCACATTTGGCCTCTCAGGCGCCTCAAATTGTATCTCCTTCGCATCAATAAGGTCTTGCACCTTATTCCTTAAGGCCCAACAATCATCAGTAGAATGCCCCGGGCTATCGGAGTGATAAGCACAGCGGGAATTTGGATTATACTTGGGAGAGGCAGTATTCACAACCTTCGGGGCCTCTCTAACAGTCACCAAATTGGTGGATAGCAACTGCGGCAAGATTTGCGACAAGGTCATACTCAGCCGGGTGAACTCTCTTCTAGGTCTTTCAGCCCTGGGTGGATTGGTTTGCCGAGGAGCGGCAGCAAGCTTTGCAATCACCACCGCATTGACAGATTGGCGGCGTTCTGGTTTCTCTTGCCTCCTAGGCCCATACATAACACTGGCCTCCTTCTTAAAGGGTTTCTTCTCAGCACTTGAAGACGCACCTTTCTGAATTTTACCGGACTTCATTCCAGCCTCTATTCTCTCCCCAGTCAGAATAAGATCAGTGAACCCTGCAGACGAATTACCGATAAGATGATTAAAAAATGGCCCAGATAGGGTCCCCAAGAACATATCCACCAGCTCACGGTCTGTTAACGGAGGCTGCACCCTGCCAGCCAGATCCCTCCACTTCTGTGCATACTCTTTAAAACCTTCGCTTGATCCTTGCGACATACCCTGGAGTTGGGTACGTGTATGAGCAAGGTCGGCATTATATTGATACTGCTTATAAAAAGCAGTAGCCAACTCCTCCCAGTTACGAACCTTGGTCCCATCCAGCTGATAGAACCATTCAAGATGAGTCCCTGAAAGACTCTCCTGGAAGAAGTGGATACACAAGTTCTTGTCCACTGTGTACGGTTGAATCTTCCGCACATAAGATCTGAGGTGTAGCTTAGGGCAAGACGCCCCGTCATACTTGGTGAAAGATGGTGCCTTAAACTTGTGAGGAATGATCACACCAGTAGATAAGCCCAAATCTCCGAAATCCAGCCCAGGCACTTGTTGGATCTCCATTGCGTTCAGTCTGTCTTCCAACTGCTTGTATCTGTCTTCAGCCGGAGGATACTGTTCCTCATTGAAGTCAGTCTCGTTGTCAGAGACTACCGGACTAGGACCTTTTCCCCCTTGGGGACTGCTCTTTCCTACAGAAGAACCAGCTTCCTCATTCTGCAGAGTGTTGCCAAACCTTCGGCCCGTGTTGAAAAGAACAGTTCTCTTCTTCTTCTTCTCCTTCTTCAGGAGTAAAGCCTTCAGCTCTTCTTGGCCTTGAGCCAAACCCATGATCAGCTCCTGAAATTGCGCGTTCTGCGCCTGAAGGGCCTTGATAGACATCTCGGTTGATGATGAGTCAGGGTTCATGATGCTGAAATGAACAGCGAAGAATAGTAAGCAACCTGAAAAGAAGAATACCTGCTATGCACATGATGAATGGAATGCATATGATTTATGTTTTCAAAGACAATCGGGAATCAACTTTGTAAACAAAAAGGAACACACTTCATTAGATTCATCTTTGAAACTTAAATTGTTCAACAGGTTGCCCTTAGGCGTTACATAAAATGGAAATACTGAAAAGGGAAAAAAAACTGTAAAAGAACATCCAGAGCTCCTCATTGATCCCAGGGTCTCTTCTTCTTAGTAGGAATGTAGTCATTCAGAGCTCGCTCATTCTCCAACTGCTTTGTCAGCTTCTGGATCTTCAATTCCTGCTCGTTGAACTTTTCCCGATAAGTATCCCGTTCTTCTCGCAGTTGCGACCAAGACCTCTTTAATGTCTCATAATCAGTGGGTATCTGAGGAGTTAGGACATTTGGAGGAGCCCCATCTTTGTCCGAATACTCAAGAATGACGGGTCTGACAGCTTCGTATGGCATACCTAACTTCTGAGCACGGATGCGAACCCATTGGTAGTAGGCTTCCATAGGTAGAGAAGTCTTTGGTCCTAACTCTTGTGGGTCAGCTTTGTGAACTCTGTCCCAAGCCTTGATGAACCTACGACGCAGCTCGTCACTATCCACCTGAAACTCAAAACTGATGTGAGGCACCAACATCTCATGAGGCCCTGCTCTTCTGGCTCTTCCAAACTGACGAAGCGCTAGACATGGATTGTAAGAGATTCCTCCTTGGGTACCAATCAAAGGAACATTAGGGTATTAACAGCTATCTCACCCAAACCTCTGAAAGTCCAAATGATGTCTTTATCAGTGAGAGACATTAACCTATGAGCCCAACCTCTTCCTTCTTGGTTCTTCAGTACGAACTTAGGGAGGTGCGAAATAAACCACCTCACCAACAAAGGGATACAACACCACAGAGTTCCTCGTCTTCGGGCAGTACGAGCATAAAGTTGTTGCAGGATGTCACCCAAGAGAGTGGGCACAGGATTCTGAGACATGAAGATCCTTATGGCAGTGACATTGATGAAGTTGTCAGGATTAGGAAACAAGACTAGCCCATAGATTAAGAGAGCCAGGATGTCTTCATATGCCCTAAAGTCCAAGTCATTCCAGAAACTGTTAGCTTTACCAACCAGAAACTTGGCCAAGAAACCCTTAACCCTGCTTCTAGTCACCCAGTTGTCCATTACTTCTTGGTGGGTCAAGGGGAGAGCTGCAGCAACCTCCTCAAGCCTGAGGGTCTTTTCCCAACCAGTGAAGGGAGTCTGATCCAAGATAGGGATACCAAGAAAATCAGAGAACTCTTCCAGGGTAGGGACCAGCTGGAAGTCTTGAAAGGTGAAACACTGGTACAGAGGGTCATAGAACTGGGTCAGGACACTCATCAACTGTTGATCCCACTTTGCAGTGACTAAACTGAGAAGAGAACCATGCCTCTGGATGAAGGAAGTGGTGTTTGGAATTTTGCTAACCAACTCTTCAAGTAACTCAGGTGGGTGAACAAAGTTGAACCGGATAGTGTTCCTTCGCATAGGCATCATGATGTCCTACAAAACAGAGCAAAGGTGAAACCCTCTTGTCTTTGAAATGGTCAGTCCTTATGCAGGATGCATGCAATGCTCATGATGTTATGATGTTATGATAAAGCACACCACAAATATTTACAAAGGCAAACATGGTAAGGCACACAAGTCACACAAGAAAAGCCCTTAAAGTTTAGGCCAGCCTGAGGTCTAGGTATTACCCTCTTTCAGTTTGTTGGTTCATACATGTCCTATCAAAAGTAACCGGGTTCTTAGAGGATCCCAATATCATTGACTACCCTCAATCGGTCATAACTCCAGCATCGCAATCTTTTCTTGCGGCCAGAACCATCACGAGAGTTTAACCTCAATGGGCGTAGCATACTGCTACTGTTCTAATGGCCAAGTTGGGTCATTTAAGGTTCTAAGGTCTGTTGGTGCTTAATGACTCCTCAGAAGACCCATATTCTCCTCGTTGCGACACAAGGGATATCGGTACAGACCAAGGCGCCACACCAACGTAGCCACTGCTTCACCCATGTCGGTCTACGCCGGACAGGTCCCTCACAACTTATGCTACCTAAACAGGGTATCCCCAGATCCGGGTTAGGATCTATGTAACTCCCATGCAACCCACAATTTTAAAGCAAACAAGTCAAAACAATTGAAAACACAGTTATGAACTAATCCTAAGGTACACCTCACTTTATAAAGTATATCCCCAGCAGAGTCGCCAGTTCTGTGATTGGTGGATTTAGAACTGACTGTTTAACGCTGGTTCGCGAAATGTCGCGGAAGCAAGAGTCGCCACCGTCTTTTATTTTCTCCAACATGGAAAGGACAAAAGCACAGAAAAATTCCTTATTGAGATTGCTCTCGGTTCGGGAGGTAGATTTATAGAAAGGGAAGGTGTTAGCACCCTTTCTATCCATGGTTATCCATGGGCTCTTAGATACTTGCTCATTTGTGTTTTCAAAGTGTTTGTTTGCTTTTCAACAGTGGGTTTAAAAAAGTTCCGTTTAAAATTTCAGTTCGACTCTTGTATCAGTCCTCAAGAGTGTTTGAAAAGTTGTTTTTGAAATCTTTTTGCAAAGTGTCGGTGTGAAAAGAAGTTTTTGATTTTGTTTTGAATTAGAGCAAGTATCTACGAGTCATCTACCTACCCTAAGGAATTAGTCTGTGTAAATGTCCTTAAAGTAGTGCCATCCCACCATTGAGAGGTAGGTAGCACCACCGTTGGAGGTGTTCGGGTCAATTCGAGGGTTCGGGACATTGTGGTCACCAGAGCAATAGGAAGACACCTTGGAAGCTACCCTCATGCCATGTTCATGGACATGAGGACTTACTAAAACGTCCTCTACTCGACGACCACGTTTCGATGGGCAAGGCAACAGTGAGGCGTACCCTAGGGGTGGTGTGTGAATTGTGTGTCATTTTCAATTATGTTTATCTTGTCATGCATTGGTGATCTACGCTTTGTTTTTATTTTTGGCATTCATTCTTTCATGTGGTTATTAACAGTTAAAAGGTGCGGAAATATAAAAGTCCTACGCTATTACAAAGGCGCGGGTCTACATCGCCAAATTAAACCAAGACCCGATTTGAAATAAATAAAAATGCGGAAAGTAAATACCCTAATTAATCTATTACAAGGCTTTGGGGCAAGTACATGAAATTTAAAAAAGGAAATAAAAGTAAATGTGCGAAAAGAAATAAAATCGAGGATGCGAGGAGGGCGTTGGACCCTTTTAAAGAAATTAAATCGAAATCGTAAATTAATTAAATTAAATAAAAGCAAGAACTTATTTTTTGGAGTTTTTGTATTTATGGAATTTAATGAGAAAATTAATTGGAATTAAAAGTTAATTAAAACCTTAGTTCTAAATTGTTTTTAATTTATTAAAAAAAATGTTTAAGTTGTAACCTAATTTAACCCTAATTAATTAAATGGTATATTTATTTACAAAAATGATTAATAATTAAATATGGTGAAAAAGGAAAAAAAGAATAAAAGTATCAAAACCCTAATTTCTACATTTTTTAGTTTATTAAGAAAGCATTAAAATTAAACCTAAAATTAAAACTAAGTTAATTATTAAATTTATTTACAAAATAAAACATTAGTGAATTAAATAATAAAATATATTTTTATTTTTTTGACTTTCTGATTTTTTGTATTTTTATATTATTTAAAATTAATTTAAAGAATTAAAAGAAAATAATTAAAACAAAATAAAAAAAGGAAAAGAATAAAGGAAAGAAATACAAACAAGGGGGTTTGTTGACCCTTTTGGAGGTTTGTAGAAAGCAATTAGGCCCAACAGATTCAAGGCCTGTTGACTTTTTCCAGCGCGTGTATGGCATGGTCAACTGATGTGTATGATGGACCTTTCATCCTGACCTTTAGATTCATCTTCTGGGACATTTGGCAAGCTATGGCATTGAGTGCATGATAGACCACTGAAGGGGACGCTGCATGGAAATATATAAAGCAAAATAATATTGAGAAGGGATGGGACCTGGGAATCGAACCCAGGTCCCAATGCTTGAAGGACAACACATCAACCAACCAGCCAAGCACGTTTGTTTGATCATATAGTGGATAAAGAATAATAAGAGAGAGAAAACAAGGGTTAGTGGGATTTTAACAAAACGCGCGCCAGGGTTTGAATTATCCAGTAGCATGCTTACACCTCAGCGTCTTCCTCATGGCCTCTTTGTTTTTCCTGAAAAATACAAGCTAGATAGCGGGGGTTTTAAACCCCCACAATCTGAAACAACAAAAATAGCGAATAAAAATTGGTCAATGATAAATTGAGCGCGATGAGTGTTTTAAATTCGTTAGAATGTTACGAATTCAATGGTCCTAGTCTCATGGTCTAATTTTACCAGATGAAAGAAACCCCAAATTTAGAGCTTTGAAACCCTAATGCGTGTTCATGGTAACTTCTTATTTAGACGACCATTCTTCAATTGAACGGTACTGTTAGCTTCATAAACATCATGTTAGTGTAAAACGAAAATTAAAAGACATGAAACATGCGTATAAATCAAGATGCGATTATGAAAATTTCCATGAACAGGGCTATGGCGTTCTACCGTTTCTGGATGTATGGAGAGTGGAAAAGTATTGGGTTATGTTCAGAGAAGTCCCAGCAAGCTTTTGAGATACTTTCCACGCCTTGAAATGCCTTGAAACTATGAAAACAAATTTGAAGTTTTTAAGAAAAAAGTGAGTTTTTGTTCTTGATTCTGAGCGCAGCTTCTTGGGTCTCTGCATTAGGGTTGTGTTATGGCTTATATGAGGAATGATTTAGGTTTACAAAACAAGTCCAAAACCTTTGCAATCAATGTTTCAATATTTGATTTTTCATGAATCTTTTTCAATCTTTTTCCTTCCTTTTTGATGCCAATCATTGCCAATTCTTGCCTTTTTAGTGTTGCACGAAATCTTGAAGTTATGATGAGTAGAAATGCTGCATAAAAAGATTTGAAAGGTGGCATTGAGTATTTTTTCATATTTAATTTGAATTAAATGAATTAATAGATTTAAAAGTTCAATTAATAAGTTAAAAATAAGAAAATAACTCCCCTTTGGGCCAATGGGTCGTGCATAGCTTTTGGGTGATGATTCTTGGAAGAAATTAAGGCCCATTAGCAATTTTGAGGCATTTGAAGCAAAGTTGACTTTTCAAAATTCCCAAAAATTTCCCAACTTCCACAAGGCATATCTTGCTCAATTTGTAAGCTTTGATCATGTTCTTGGACATTTTGGAAAGTTCTTGAAGTCCTCTAACCAATGCCTTTGGTCCCATGTCATTTTGAATTACCAATCTCAAGTTATGGTCTTTGACTTAAAGTGCCTTTTTGTTGACTTTTGAAAATGACCTATAATGTTGAGATTGATAACTTTTTGTGAGAGCATTTCTTGGACTTGAAGTGTGAAGAGGAGTTGTAGGAAATGTCATTCTATTCAAAATGAGCCTTGGATGGAATTTTTCTGATAAACCATGTGGAAGTTATGCCTTGGTCAATTTGCAGTTGACTTTTTCAACTGTTCAAATATGGAAACTTTTGCATCTTGAGACTTTTTGGGCCATACCTTGAAAATCATGATCAAGCATTGATCAAATGATGTTTGTGGCTTCAAAATAAGATGTTGACCAAAAATTTGAACTTTTGACTGTCAAATGACCATTTTGCCCTTGCAGTTGACTGTTGAGCAATTAGGGTTTTTGACTGTGCAATTTTATGCTGTAAGTCTTGAAACTTGGCATATGGATGCTTGACCATGTTTGTAGGCATGTGGGACTTGATTGGACCCTTGGAAACTTCAATTTCTTTGCTAGAATCAAAACCCTAATTTTTGACTGTTAGGAGGCCATTGAACTGTGCCACTCTTGGGAGACTTTGAAGCATACTCTTAGTAAATCTTGAAGAATATGGGAGGGCAAATTTTGGGGTACAACAAACCCCCAAAAGGATTTTTGGCATTGCCAACATTAGTTCCGGAGACATCTTGAATCTTTCCAAGCTTGATTCCAACCTCAATTCTTTACCCATATGCCATCATTTTAGCAAATGAATCGGAAGTACTACAACTCGTGTAATACTGCCTCTGTAAAGTTCCAGTGAACATATCCACCATTTAATGCTCCATTAGAGGGGGTTGAACCCTAACATCCATCTCACGCCACCTCTGAGCATATTCTTTAAAGGATTCATTCTGTTTCTGAGATAAATTTTGTAGTTGAGTCCTCGTGGGTACCATATCAGTATTATATCGGTAGTGTTGGATGAAAGCTTCATCCAGCTCTCTCCATGTATGGATATGAGTACCATCCAATTGCGTATACCACCCAATTGGTCCACGAGTTAAACTATCTTGGAAAAAGTGCAAAAGAAGTTTTTCATCATCAGAATATGCGGACATCCTCCTGTAGTAGGATTTGACATGCGTCCTAGGACAAGAGGTGCCCTTGTATTTGACACAGTTTGGAACTTTGAATTTTGGAGGAATCTTCACTCCTGGGACCAAATTCAAATCAGACATGTCAAGGCCCATAACACTCTGATTCTTAAATGCTCGCATACGCTCCTCAAGCATACATAGCGTTTTGTCAGCTTTAGTTGGCTCATCAGCATGAGACATCCAGTCATCATAATTATCCTCTTCAAGTGGACGAGTAGGAATATACACAAGCTTTGATTGAATAAACTGTTGCTCATTATGCTGTCAAGTAGGATTGGGTGGAGGCTCATAATTTCTCACAACTTAGACAACAAGCATGCCTTGATTACCAGCAAGATTACCATGACTCACAGCTTGACCATCCTGAAGACTCAGACCAACATTTGCATTCAGATCCCTATTCTGAGTGCTACTTGGGTTTCCATTCTCATTGTGACCACCATTCAAATTTTGAGCACCTTGGTTACCATTCAAATTCTGAGCACTATTCACATTCTGCCCACCTGGATTACAAGCTGGACTGTTAACAACAACCCCTCGAGGATTGACAATCAAAGTCTCATTTTCCCTTTATTTGCGGTCTTAGCATGACTCATTATCAAGGCTCTCATTTCTTATTATTGACGGGCCATGTTCTGGATAATCTCCATTAGCTGGTCCATACGAGTGTCCATCTTGACACCCATAGAAACAACATCTTCTTGAATTTGTTCCATTTGTCTTTTAGAAGTACTCCGAGTGTTGTAACGGTGTGAGTTTGTAGTAGCAATTTCTGAAAAGAAAACTCAGATTCAAGATAAGAAAACCTACGGGAACCATCTGCCATGATATAATATGCTTGAAAGAATGAACATGCATGAATGAATGACCATGCATGAAATGTTTTATCATTTCCAGGGTATCCAAAAGTTATGCCAACCCCCGTGAAAATTAAACAAACATGATAAGAGAGACAATCAGAGAACAACAAGAGATATAACAACAAGAATTGACTTCATTCATAATAAAAATGATCCTCAGGTTCAATAGAGAATTCATACAAGAATTAACCAAAGTACATATCGAAATATAAACACTCCCATTCAACAAGACTGGTGGTGATCAAACGACATCAAGGACAAACAATAATCAATCTGGTGGATCTCTAATCTCTGTGTAGTATAATGGTCCTCCCTTCCAGAAGTACCCTTCACTCCAATCTTTGGTTTCTTTTAACAATTTCTTCTTCTTTTCACGATCTCGTCCATGTGCAAAGCTATCAATCACCACATATTTCCAGAATAATTGTCCTTTCAAATACACACATTGCTCCAGGAAATGATCACACTCTTTGCATTATGGAAAAGGTATGGGCATGGGAGCATCTTCCATCTCTTTTATCTTGTCTCAAAGTCTGGCATTTTCTTTCATTACCTCAGCCATCTGATCTTCTTTTGTTTCTAGCTCCCACATAGCAACTTTGAGCTGCTTCCATATCTCTTTGGCTTTTGCCTTGTTTATATTATTGGCCATTTGGAACTTCAAGGTGTCTTGACGATTCTTCTTTGCGTCAGCAATGGGTATCTAATATTCCTCTATAGATATAGAATAATATTCTACCCCGGGTCTTCTTTTGGTCTTCCTACCTCCAGAACTACCTTCACCTTCACATTCTTTTAGCTGACAGACTAATTCCCTCTTTCTTTCTGTCAAGAAATATATTTCTATTTTTTTGTCTTCAAGGTTCTGACGAAGATCCCTATTTTCTATCTGCACTTGGTAAAAATTTTCTTTAGGTACATCATATTGTAACTCAGTGGGTTGAGGATATAAAGATGCCTCCCTTTCAAAAGGTAACGTAAGAGTTTTCACCCTTTATTTTACCCTATTCACATAAGGATCAAAAGTTAATACTTCCTTCAAACCAAAGAACTATTTTCCTTTCCTACCAATGTGGGCCCAAGAAACTTCTACTTTTTTCAACAATTCAAGGTCTTCCCCTTTTTTTCAATACACAGCTTCAACTTCTTTAGATGTGGGTGGATGCCTCATAGCATAACCTAACTGGCGAAGAGCTAGTACCAGATTGTAATTGATAATCCCTTTTGTTCCTATGAGTGGAACATTAGAGAAACCTATAGAGTTAAAGATTACCTTAACACTATCAACCTTGAGCTTGTACCACTAAATATTAAAAGAGGTGAGTGCCATTACTTTGGAAGCCGAAGAACGAGGATCTTCCTTGAATGGTCCTTTTATAGGTAATTATGCCATGAATAACTTGTAAAACATTGACACACAACATACTACAAATCCTTTCTTCCCAAATCTGAAGTGAATGGCATGGTAAGTATCAACTAATAAGGTAGGTATCCAATTTTTGTTCATGAAAACACACAAAGCAGCCAAATCCACTATCTCTTTAATCTCAAGAAAGAGGACAACCCCATAAATGGTAGCAGCTAATAATGCATAATAAGCATCCCAAAGTCCCTTGCTCGCCATTTCTTTAACCTTCTCTGTTAGAAATTTATTGGAAGACTACAAGTAACTTTATTACGCCTCCACTTTCCTTTTACATCAATAAGGTTCAAATAGAGAACCGCAACAATAACTTCACAATCATGCTCGACAGGGACCTGAATAAATGAAATATGATTAGTAATTATGATGTGGAGAATATGAGAATACTCCTCAAGAGTGGGCGCCAACTGATAATTCGGAAATGTGAAACAATGAAACTCCGGATCATAAAACTGTAGCAAAGTCTGTGACCATAGAGATCGGGTAAGGAAGTCGGTTTCATGAGGGGAAGGTATTAGCATCCCACACATCTATGGTACTCCATAGGATCCACTAATGTATGTTCTAATCTAGGAGTGTGAAATATATGTCTAAAGCTTAAGAGATAAAAATAAAGTTGCGAAGGGGGAATGCATGCAAAAGAGAAAAAAGGGGAAAAGAAGGAAAAATTACAAAGGCCGCTCGGCTGAGCCCCGTGACCAGATGCCTACGTATCCCCTTTAAGGAATCAGAGCGACATAGTTCGGCTCAATAGTTTCAGTTTATTTTGTATTTTTTTAATGAACATAATTAATTTCACCTTCTACCACAACTCGACCTTTGGAGACTTACGCATCAGCACATAAGTGAATTAACATGTTCTTTTGAAAAAAGTTTAAAGAAAAGCCCAAAGGAAAAAAGAGTCTGCGTTGGTTGGTGTTTTTGTTGCGGATGATAGCTAGTTGATCTCAAGAAAGAGATATTAGCCACTTCTCCACTCGTTTATGAAGGAAAGTCTTTAAGACTTGAACCACACCAAAGCATAGAATGGAAGAACAATAAGATCAAGAAGAAACCCGCTTATCATCTTCTATACTTTATAAAGGTATGATTCTTATCAGTAATCTTTAAGTGTTTTAAAGTTTGCAAAAGATGTTTTTGTTTTAATGAGATTCAAAAGAAAGAAAGGTCTAAGGGGAGACTAGAAAAATATCCCTAAAGTTGTCATGCATTATTGATCCTATAATTGAGGATAAAAGAGGGGAATATCTACTTAATATTGGCATACATGGGTACAAGCCTAAGGTCTATTGAATTCAAACTTAGAAAAGAATGAATTGAAGGTCCTATGGGGAGCATATGATAGGGGAATCCAATAAGGGAGGTAAAAGATATGATATATCATCACCCAAGGGATGACCAAGTATCAAGAACACTCAACATTTTGTGACAAAACAAAAGCTATAGATTAAAATCATAAACACACCAAGAGAGGTGGATAAGATGCCTTCAAGGTTTGATGAGAGAGAAAGATCTTTAGGAGTATGAGAAAAAAGTAGGAGAAATAGAATTCAGTATCAACTAGTCAGTAATATGTACTATGCCAAATATTAACCCTAAACTAGGCACACAAGTTTTCACATACAAATCTTTTAGTCAAGGTAAAAACCTATGCATGCCCCTAAATCAAAATTAGGTTAAAGATAGGGAAAAAACTTATAAAATCAAATCAATTAAATCCCAACCTCCTAAAGAATTACAAAATTCAGAAACATGATTTAAATTTCTTGGATTAACTTGGGGAGGTAAAAATGATTTGGAATCACCAAGACTAGTTGAAAAAAGGTCAAACCAGAGAGTTTTAGAAAAATATTTGTGAAAAATGTAAGATCAGCAATCAAAATTCAATTAAAATGATTTTTATGAACCTAAGTCATCCAAGATATTCAAACATATTTTCTTTGGTTTTTAGAAATAAAGGAAGTTAGGTTTTCAAATGTTTCTTTAGGCTTGAAACAAGAAGAAAGACCAAAAACTGATATTAATTTCTATAAATTTGGAAAAATAGAAAAACTGAAATGTAAATTAAATTAGAAATCATGGAAAATTATTTTAATATATAAGAGTTAGCAATTATATTTTTATGGAATTTTATCACTAGAGGAAGATATCAAACAAAAAATATTTGCACAATATAACAAAAAAAAGTAAAGAAAATGATATAACTAATGATTGATTTTATTTTCTTGTCACAAAATTTTTATAAAATAAAAAAAAGTTATTTTTATGAATTAGATTCAAAAATAAGCTTAGGATATTTTTTTGTGGTTTTTTAGGTTATTAAAGGTTGAAAATAAAATTCTAGAACCTAAAAGATGATGAAAACCCTAATTGAACTAATTGACTTATTTAATTTTCTAAAAATCATAAAAAAAGGAAAACAAATCATAATATGAAAATAGACCAAAAAAGAAGTCTAACATATTTTTTTGATAATTTTTGAGGGAGAGAAAAAATTAAAACAAAATTAAAGAAAACAAATGAAAATTGTATTAAAATTCAAATATGCCAAAGTCTATTACACCTGTTAAAGATCAAATGCACTATAAAATAATTTTAAATCATTATCAATTGGTACACGCCATGTAATGATGCATCTCTTCTAACCAAGCCCTAATTTATTTGCTCAGTTTGACATGCTCGATTCATATCGCGATTTCTCTTTCATTTCTTGATGAAAACGAACAAAATTTTGATCAAATTAGAGATCTCATACAGATCTATAACATGGAAACAATAATTTTCAAAAATGATTCACGATTCATAGAGAAAACCTGTATGAAAATCACTATATACAAGTGTTTCAAACTTATCAAACATGCAGATCCAACACTTGACTTTAAAATTTGGATTTCTCTTTCAATTCTTAACCAAAATTCATGATTCGAAGCGCAAATCAAAGGTCTCTTAGCAACCTACATCATGCATCTTACGAAATTCAAAATGATCAAGAGATCAAGTAGAGATCAGAGCACGAATGTCACAAAAACTCACATTTTTTCAAAATTTTCAGAAACTCATATCATGATCCAAACTTCAAATTTGAGCAACATTATACATCAAGCCTAATGCCTGCCTAACTATGAACATGTAATCACACTTTGAATCAATTAAAACATGCTGGAAATGAAAATTTCAGACCTGGAACCATACCTTGTGAGTTGAAAAATAAATTCGACTATTGCCTCTAAATTCGTATAAAACCCCTCCGATCTTGTTTGATAAGCTTCAATGGAAATAAATGAATGAAGATGAGAGTTCTGGAGCAGAGGAAAAATCAATTTTGAAAAGGAGAAAATTGACAAGTGAGGTGTTGTTTTCGTGCATAAGCTCTCCCTCCTTGCAAAAGGGAGTGAAGTGTCCTTATATAAAGCCAGGGAAGAGTTTTGAAGAAGCTTTGTTAAGGGTATAAAGGACTATTTACTTTAGGAGCCGTTGGAGAGCTTCTTTGGCATTTATGAAAAATTTAACATCTTACAAGCAAAGCCATGCGTTTCATGTTATTCTTGATTGAGCTTGCAGTCGTTTTGGAAGCAAATGAATGAAACGTGAATAATGACCTGGCTTATACAAGCACATGGGGAAACTTGAATGGAAAGAATATTGCTAAATATGGCAAAAATGAGAAATGTGCAAGGGTTGATGTCATGTGCCTTGTTTGGCTTATTTAAGTAAGAAAAGAAGATGTATATGAGTATGAGAATATGCTCTTTGTAGTAAATACCCAGCTGCACACAAAATTAGAAACCTGACCAAACTTTGCACGCATATATGTTCTTAACAAACAACTCACTTATACCTCATCATGCTCCCAAACAGCTCGTGCGATTTTGATGTTCTTGAGGCCTTTAGAAAGCTCTCATGATGAAGATCATCATAAGGTTTTGATAATTTGAAAATGATGTTTGGGTCAGAAGAAAAGTTGGTGAGGATTTGAGGAAAAATTTGCAGGTCTGGGCGTATGTGTGTGCATGTATGCATGATGCCTGGAAACTTGATTAGTGTGAAATACCAACTTCATGATTTCATATCTTTCTCCATTTTTAGCCAATTGACATGATTCCGTGATCATTACAAAGCTCATACATCTAGCTACAAACTCCTTTTTTTTTCAATTTTATGGAGCTTGAATCAAGAGATAATAAGCCATGAAGATGGCACACCATGTGTTTGTGAAAATGTTGGCCTAAGCATGCAAGGATGCCTAGTCATGTCCTAACTTTGTGCCTTGAACTTCTAAGCTGAATAACTCAAAATCCCTTCACTTTTTGGGCGTGGACACACATTGACAAAGTTTTTGAATTTCTCATAAGCTTTCCAAGCATGTATGGTTTGCTTCCATTGGATAAAAAACTGAGAAAGTTATAGATGTCCACAGTTCAATACTATAGGGACTTAAGGACTTAGGAATATTTCTAAGTATCTAAGTAACTTCTTTAACAATTTATCTCTAATTTGACTTCTTCTATTGATTTTATGACACCAATAGTTGTGAAATATAAAAATAGGATACTTGAATTGGTAGTTGACCAAAAGTCCACTTGGTCAACTTTGACTTTGGTTGACTTCTGAAAAATGACCATTTGCACCTTTTGATCAATTGAACCTCTTCCAATCAGAATTAGCACTCAATCCTTTAATCACAGGAGTTCATTATCATGTGGAGAGGAATGAAATCAAGTTTGGGTCAAAAAGTTAGAGAACTCTTGATTAAAATAAAAACCCTAATTTTAGCCCTTTGTGCTAGGAGATGGTGATCAATCTTCAAAACCCTCATTCTTCTGGACAAAATGAGAGATTCTTTGAACAAAGATGCTTCATATGATAATGTGAAGATGATACTTCACAAATTTGGATTATACAAAGCATCAAACTCTTCAATTGGTCAAAACCCTAATTTTGAGAGATGAATAGTAGAAATGTGATTCTTCTCACAACTTTTGCAAATTTTTATCTTCTAATGATCACATGGGAAAAATGAGATGTCTTGAAACAAAATAAAACCTTGTAGCTTGAGAGAGTCATAGATTGAGGATCAATCATCCTTTATATCCTGTAGAAGAACTTGGGAACCAAGATACCTTGATCCTATCATGAGAATGCATGAATATGCATGATGAAACATAAGCAATGTAAGGTAAAATGAAGAGAGCAAATTTAGAGGTGCAACAACTGCCCTTATTCAATCTTCTTTAACCAGAGGGTGAGATTGGCGATAGCCTTTTGAACAATCATAGTGAAAGAGGATTAAATACTCAATAGAACCATAAAATTTGCACTCCGAAGACAATTGGGTACTATTCACTTGGTTTTCAATCTTGCATATCAGGCCATGATTATATACACACATAAACGACTAGATATATGTGCTTGATAAGGGTACTAGACACATATAATAAAGAGACTGATCAAAATAGACTCTTAGCAGGGCAAGGGTGTTGTACCCAATTTTGCCCCTAAGATTCGTCTATCATCTCATATCAACTTAATCACAACAAGATCACACTAGGGTTTGACTATTCTCTATATCTTTAGGTTTGCTAATGAGGGATCACCAAGCACCTTACTTTGTATATTATGATCATATATGTTTTGTATTGAGTAACTTTTAACTAACAAATACAATGAATGTTTTCTCTAATTGATGATTCTATAGGTAAGGGCACAATACATTTCATCAGTTTGATCTATAGGTTCATGAGTTTATTTCCATGCCTTCTTCAACAAAGATTCATTGAAATTAAAGCTTCATCATTGAAGATACTTTTAAGTGATATCATGACAAGGTCTACTATGATTCATCATGCCTCAATCGATCAAAGATAATCAAAAGATGCAAAATTTGATTGAAGAAGTTTGACCTAATTGGACAAGTTCTTGATTTCTTAATCACAACTGCATAACTCTCTCAATTCTCCATATTTGGAGGTGGTTTTGGTTGATATGGGTTCTTATTATCATCCACAATAACTTCTATTCACATGGAAAGAGTTATTGTGGAAGGAAGATTGTCAAGATTGAAAGTGTTTTCCAAGTCATTTTGGTGCTCTAGGAGCTAGGGTTTTGAACTTCTAAGGGCTATATATTGCTCATATTTTGGTATTTTTGAGTGATTCCAAAGACATACTTCTCTTTATAGGGTTATAAAATATTCACTTCAAAAGTTTCAAGAAGATTTTATGTGGAATATTCCTAATGATGAAGAAAGATTACAAGTCCTTTAGATAGGCCATCAAATTCCCTTATGTGACTTCAAAAGATCATAAATTGGTCAATTTTTATCTCCTTGAGCCCATTATTTTTCCAAAATGATCTTAAGGGTGTGAACTTCAACTCTTATTTTATGTGGAAAGATTGAAACTGAATGGAGGATGCCCGAAGAATGCAAAAGATTATAGGTCATCTCATGAATTTTCAACAACTTCACAAGGCCATAACTTTTTAAATTTTTGTTGTTTCTGGGTGATTCAAGTTTCACAATACTCTTTAAGGGGTCTAGTTCAATCTATCATCAGTGATAAAAGCTCAATTTTGAAAGAAAGGTCTTGTTTGGAGTCAAAACATTATAGGACATTTTTTGAGGAAAACTTAGAATTTTTCTAAGTACAAAAAGTCAGCATCTTTTTCTCAACTTTGACTCATCACAACTTTTAGCTCGATCATCCATTTGATTCCATTATTTTCACATTGTAAATATTGTAACCTTATCTTTCAATTGCTTCAAGGATCATGACCTAGGACTCCTTGAGCTATGAATGCCATTGATTCAAAGTTGGTACCTTGAAACTGACTTTTTCCTCCAAGTCAGAATTTGAAATGCACAATTGAGCTTCTAACCACTAAATTTCTGCGTATTTTTACTTCTAATCATGTTTAACAATCTTCCAGAGGTGATTAGCATCTTGAAACTTAAGTTTTGATTGAGTTTTGAGCAAAATAGAAGTCACACTTTTCATGTTTTCAACTTCACACGATTTCCCTCTAAACTTCACCATTCCATACAATTGAGCATCCCATTTGCTTCCCTATAAATAAAGGGTTATATCTCACTCATTTTCTCAAGCTTGAACAGCCAAAATCAACCTGCCAAACTCCCTGCATAACTCACTTTTCTAAGTTTTCGAATTCCTATTTTCTCCATTTTTCAATCCAATTTCTTCATTGATCCTCCATCCTTGTACTTTCCTGATGCTAACAGAAGAATAATCAAGCCTTGAGGTGTCCTAAATCGTGCTAACCAAGTCCATTTTCAGAACAATTTTCAGCTACTCCATTCTGGTAGAATTCTCAATTAAATTGAACCAAATAAAGCCCTATTCTACTCTGTTCATCCGTCTGATTCTCACACTTCTTACGGTTTGCATTTTCATTGAGAATTGAGAGAAATACTTGGGATTTTTGTGCTCGCTATTTTTTCTGGTTTTCCTCAAATTCAGCCTTGCACAGTTTATATAAATTTGGCGCGAGGGTACCATTAGAATCTTCTTAAAGAGACAAATCTAATGGTACCAGTCTGGTCCTCTAATTTTACAGTTTGAGGAACCCCAATCTAGGGCGTCTGGAGGTTGAAGACGACCTACGTGTCGTGCTTCAACCAATGATGGAATGCCACACTATTTTTTTTGAAATAGATGTAATTTGTTTGCCTTACCATGCGCGTGTCTCAGGAGCCCTTGTATCTGATTACTTTAGTGAGTCAGACTCCATCCAACGTGCCACATTTTAAGTTGTTTTTATTTAATAAAGATTGATTCAGTGTGAAATCCAATAAAGTCCATGACATGCACAACGCACCAGATCCACTAGATCTGTTTACTTACGCGTTTTGACAATGATCAGATGACCCATATTTTTTTGGTTTATTATTTTATTTTCTGATTATTATTTTAATTGATTTAAACTTCAAAAAATAATAGAAAATTCATTTTTGACTCAAAAATTATGAAACAATTCACGAAAATAATATCAAATATTCTCTTTCTGATTTTTATTTGTTCATAATTTTATTTTCAGATTTGAAATTTTTTACAATCTTTCCTTTATTTTGACTTGTTTCTAATTATTTAAAAATACTTTTTGATGTTTTTAAATTTTGAAAATTTTTATAAAAATCATTTTACTTATTTCTGACTTTCTGAGATTTTTCTAGAATTTTATTTCGACTTGTATTATTTTTGATCTTTTTTTCACTTATATGAGTGATTTTAATTAGTTTAAAATACTTTTCTGTTTTAAAAAATTAACAAAAAATTTATAAAAATATTTGAGGTTATTTCTGATTGATCTATGGTCTTTTAAATTTTTTATTTGATACCTTGAATATAGTTTGCTAGTTCACCTCTTATTTTCATTTTAAAAACAATTTAAAAGTCTTTTATTATTTTATTATTTTATTCATTAAATGCAATTTATTTTTTAATATATTCTGACTATGTGGTTGTTGATCATAAACTTCATTAATATCATTGGATCTTGGATGTTGAGTTTAACTCCACCAAAATGGATAAATGATTTTAATGATAGTTTAATCAAATTTTTTATTCAAATATTTCTCTTCCCTCTTCATCTCACCCTCTTCTCTTTTGTGCTACATGTTGTTAGAAGATGATATACATATCATCACTCCAAACATATGGTACATAGATTGCTATTAACCGACCTCAAAATATGTGTGACTTCTATATAAGTCCACTTGCGATTGCTTAACATAGTGCTAAATTTTGTCTCGATTCGAGAAATGATGATTCGTGGCCTAAACCTATGTTTGCAAGCCCAAGTATGTTTAATTTGAAACCTTTGATCCAATAACCTTGAGATTCATTGTTAGGAGGATTTGGTCTTATCAACCCTCTAATGAATCTTCATAAAATTTGGATTAAGTGAATCATTTAAACGTCGTGGATCATTTATTATCGCCTTGAGAATTTGAAATGAATGATATACTTGACAAAAAGCAAATGAAACTTGTTATTCAGAGGCTTTGGTTTTATCAATCTTCTAATGAGTTTTCAAATGCAAGTTTCAAGATGGTCATTCAACTAACCTCTAATTTCTAACTCATTAACAATTGACTTTTATTTTTATGCTTTTACTTTAAGAACCATTTATTTTAGCAGTTACATTTCAAGCTATTTTCATCTTTGGTCACTTAAGCATTTATCTTTATGTCATTTTTAATTTGCTCACTTGAGCTTTTCATTTTCTTTTTGAAGATACCTAATAATGAACTTGAACAATAAAAAAACTTTAATGCTACTTGGACTATTTGGTTACTATCCTTGGCATTTTGGAGTTATGGACTTCTTGAACTTAGGAGTAGAGACCTTGACCTATCTTGAGACCTTGTGACTTCTGTTGATATTTTTTCTGAAGCTCTTGGGGTTTACCCTAAGACATTGGGTTGTTTGTTTTCTTTGTGTGCAGGTTATTCTGATTATATGCTTTGTCTGTGATTGAGAATTCATTTGTATACAACTGTTACTCTGCATAATTTTTGTGAAGACTTAATGCATTTGAAGTTTGGTGTTCTTAAGAGGTTTATTATATTTGCTTGCTTGCTTTCAATCCAAAGGATGTGAATTCTACATTGACTCATTATGTCAAGTGTTGGCTTCTTGTTGGTTAGACGGTTCTTTTCCCTAGCTTTTACCTTATGCCTTAGGATATTCCCTTCATCTCCTCTCATCTTCTTTAATTTCAAAAATCTTCTCCCTCCTTTTCAAAACTATTCTTGTTTTCTAAACTTGAACTGCTTTCATAATAAACTTGGACTTAGGTTCATGCATTTGCAAAAATCGTTTCTTCATCAAACTTTAAACAAATTAATAATACTCTATCATTTTTTGTGAGAAGACTAAAAATCAATCAATCTCATTTGAACCATTTGGCCACTTTGTCTTTTTGCTTTAAAATTTTCTCAAAAGATAGACTCTTGTCAGTCCTTGTAGTGATGCGAACTATTATACTTCTACGATATATAGTGAAGTGAGATATTTTCCACTTGGGTGTTGAGTGAGGTTTTGTTGATTTTAAAATCCAAGCCATATCCTCCACTTTGAGATGACGCAAATTATCCTTTCTCATAATCTTGGGTAGTAAGTATGTTTTCCACTCGGATAAGACGGTGATGTCCCTTCTCTTAAAATTAACCAACACACTTGTGTTTTAAAATTTTTAAAGGTGAATTACGAGTACCCTGATCCACTATTGCACGGAAGGTGGTTCATAGGCACTAAAGGTTCGCAACCGCGGGGGGTACAAAAATTGTAAAAAAATATTTCTTTTCTTATTCCCACCATCTATTTTTTATGCAACTCTTATAGCCAAAATACACAAATTTTCAAATGGTTCATGCAGAGTTCTGTAGATGTTTAGGGTGCTAATACCTTCCCGTTGCATAACCAACCCCCAAACTTAGATTCTTTCCCCCCCCCCCCCTTTTGGGTTATTCGCTCTTTTCCAATTCCTTTGGAAATAATAAAGCGCGTTGGTGATTTTTATTTGATATGTGCGAGTCAAGTTTATCCAATGGCTTAGTCTTAACATTTATACCACTATAGAAAAAATGGCAACTTCAATGGGGAGAGATCGACCAATTGCTGGTCCATCCCTAAGTGGGTTGAGCCTATCTTTGTTAATCTGTGTATGTGCTATTATTTGTTGTATATTATATGTTGTATATATGTTTGTCTGGACTTTCCTGGTTTTCAAAGTGCTTGGTGATTTCTCATAAATCCTCTACCTAGACTTGGGAAAACTTAAGATAGGACGAGCGATATAGTCATGTTAACTTTGAGGGAGTAATCTCAAAAAAGGAGGCATGAGATCCCCCACTCAGTGGAGGCCCCTGAAGAATGGAAAAACACAAGAAAGGGGGGTTTGAATTGGGATTTTTAAAGTAAAGAAAAAGTTGGTTATCCTGGTTCGTTTGAACTCAAACTAACACAACACAACAAAAATTCCAGATTAATACCTGAAATAAGACAAGACAACTATCTGTGAACGACTGATTGTAGTTAATACCTGGAACCAGACGGGACAACTATATACATGAGCAGATTGAAGATTAACTCCCGAAACAAGACGAGGAAACTATCTTTCTTTCTCAAATAGGTAAGAGATTAATTCCTGAAACAAGACATGGAAACTATCTCAACGACCAACAAAAACAAGTTCCAGATTAATACCCGAAATAAGACAGGACAACTATCTATGAACAATCGACTGTGGATCAATTCCAGAAACAAGATGGGGTGACTATCTACACGACCAGATGAAGCAATATTACACAGGTTCCTTCTCATATATTTTCAGATGCAGCTTCACACGGGCTCATCCTGAAGCAAACCTACACAGGTTCCTTCTTAGTTATTTTCATATGCAGTTTCACACGGACTCATCCTGAAGCATCCCTACACAGACTCCTTCTCATATATATCTAGATGAAGTATAACACGGACTCATACTGAAGAAGCCCTACTTAAGCTCATTCTAATACATTTCCAGATAATAGTTAATTTCATTCTCCCCAGCAAGTTACTGTGAAGCCTGGATTTCAGCCAGAAAATGACTAAGGTTCATCTCTCCAGTCCAGAGATAACTCCTCATTAGAGCCATGGGCATCTACTCTGGATGGCATCTTTAAGCCCATCTCTGAAAACTCTCAACCATCTTCTCCAAATGGAATCTGTAAGCTCATTCTTGACATCATCAACCAATGGCATTACTTCATGCGAGTGCAAATTTCTGGGCACTCTAATGTTCAATCATCTTCCACCTTCAGATTACTAAAGGAAGACAAGCCAATCTACATCTTCAGGTTTAAGAAGATTGAACAGGGGCAGCTGTTGTACCCCAAAATCTCCCCTCCCATTTTTATTCAAGGTATACTCATTAAGATCCCCAATTTCTCAAGGTTGACCAAGAATTGATCAGATAAATTCTCCTCCTAAGCAATGGCCTTTCAACTAATTTCACTTTTCACCAAGATGTGTGAGTTCCAGAGCTTCAAATGATTTCAACTTTTCACTTTTCGACAGCAGTATGCAGGCTAATTTAATGCCCAACGAAATACTAGGGTCGAAGGAGGGCTAGTTTGAAAGAAAGCGTGAGAAGGCTTTTGTGAAGCCTTAGATTGGGAGAGCTGGTAATGAGCGCCATCGAAAGGTTCGTTTTCGAACATGGAGATGTAAGCCATTCGAAGTGTTACAAGGAAGACACCTTTCGATTAACATGTTGCCTGAATGGGAGCTTCAAAAAGAAGAATATTTGGAATTAAAAAAGCTCTTATCTTATCCAAAGAAACATGTGGAAATCTATCAGTTCGAAGAACATTCCATCTTCAAGCATGGCGTGATCAAAGGACAGTTAGAGATGAATCAGTCAAATATGAGTAATCTTAGAGTTTTGGGGATCAATATGTTTCATGCATGTGCCTGAACAGGCAAGGAAGGAGTTGGGTAATCAAAGTAAAGGCTTGGTTCTCATAAGTCATCCTTCGATTGGCGCATATAAGCTATACTCACCAAACAAAGGTGAACTAGTGATCAGCAAGAAAGATATTTTTATGGACATAAGCAAAAGGGTGGGAGTTGGAATCAAAGAGACACCTACACAACTACATTCGAAGGAGATGACAAAATGAAACTTTGATAGACTAAGAGGAAGAGGTGGTCAAATTAAAGGAAAGGAAATCGAAAGGAACAAGAACTGTTCAATTGGGATAATTGGATAGTTTTCAGATCAAGCAACCAAGGCAGATAGTGGCTCAATCGAAGATGCCACAATGATGAGGCCTTGGACCATTCGAATTGAAACTCAGAACCATCAAAGAACAAAACTTGGGAGCATTCAAAAAGTCAAGATGTGGGAGTGAAACTTGTCCAGGTTCACTCAAAAATCCAAAATGGTAAAAAAATCATCAACAATGGAAACCTTTTAAGACTTTCGATTCTGCCTTCAAAGCCATGGTTAATGGCTGATTCTTGCCATTTTATTTCATCATTGCACCCATATAAATACATAGCTAAAACCCAAGAAAAAGAGGATGGACACACATTGACTATGCACAACGAATTCCCTACACATACAAATTTCCTCACTAAAAACTCCACAAAGCCTTGAAGTCGTTTCAAATTTTCTGAACTCAGTGCAGGAACCTGCAGTTCGACCTAACCCATTTCAATCCAAACCAAGTGTTGCAATCATCTATTTAAGGTTCATAAGGTAAAAATGGGTCGTTATTAACAGAAAAGCTATTAAAAACGCACGCATATGCATCGCCGGTTCCAATAATCATGTGAATTCGTATTTGTACTTTTATGTGTTTCAGTGCATATCATCCATATTATTGTGTTATTGAGATCCAAATATGCAGGTTCAAGCCATTAGATGAACCCTCATATTGCCTGAACCATGAATCACCATGTTTATGCATATTTATGCTTGATTGAAGGTGGCAGATTCACATTAAATATTTTATTTTAGTTTATCATATAGTCATTGTTTTGTGTTTGGATCAAAGAATGAACAAACAACTCAGATGGTAAAGGGGAACAAGTGCAGTGGAAAGGGCCTGGGTTTGATACCCAGGTCGTGTATTATGTTTTTTTCTAACAATTATCTTGCAGATCCAATGTGCTGCATTTCAAACACTTCCCATGCGCCTTCAAGTTCCAGCCAATGGATGATAAGGAGTTCAGATCGAGTACCCTCCACAGGCAATCCATCATACATTATTAACATCCTCTCTCATTGGATCGAAAGTCAGCCCCCTCCTTGGATCGAAGGACAACCTCCTTCCTTAGATCAAAAGGAAACCTCCCTCCTTGGATCAAAAGGCAGCCCCCCTCATTGAATCAGAAGGCAACCTGGGCCTCTTCCTGGATATGGGCTTGCGTTTTCAAACTTACACCCCCCTGTTTCTATTTGCTGTCCTGACCCATTTGTACTTTTATTTTGTTTTGTTTATTTCTTTTAATGGCTTTACTCTTTTTTTAACCAACATTAAATCAAAAACATCACAAAAAATATTATGTTAGCATTTTCTCAAATTAATTAATTAATTAATTAGTGACTTTAACACTTTCTTAAAATTAAAATTAAGTCTAGACTTAGATTTTTATTCTCTTTTATTAAACAAAAAAATCAAACGAAAAGATTTTTTCCTTTTAGTTTTAGACGTTATCTTCAATTCGCGCGTATTTAGTTACTCTTGCATTATTATTATTGTATCTGCTTCTCTGTTTGTAATAGAATAACTAGGACTTTCTACTTTATTGCTTTTCCCCAATTTTGGATATGTAATTAATCCCCCTTCCGGAAGCCATGTAATAGCGTAAGATTTAATTTCTGCACTTTATATTTCCTGTACATATATTAACTGTTTAGATGTATGGTAATAGGATTGCATGACAAAAGCTTAATAATCAAAACGCTAGCAAACCTAAAGGCCAAGATAAATAACCGAATACAACACACTCACATATACACCTCTAGAGTATCCCACTTTGGTTTCCTTCGGAAAAAACAGTCACAACTCTCAAAACGTGAGAGATTTTAGTGGATACCCTCCGGTTTAAAGATAAAAAATGACCCTCTCGATGTTGCCTCTGTAAAAATGATCTTAAAACTCTAGGGTAGTTACTAAATTTTCTTGCCCATTTGACTTTGTGGCTGTATAAACGTCCATTTGAATGTCCCTCAAACATCCAATGATTAGGACTACCTACTCACCAATAGTAGAATAGCATTATCTAGAGGAAAAGAGGAAAAGAATGATCCTTTAGAGTAAAGTAGATAGCTGATTAGATGTTTGCTCAAAAACAAAATTTTACACATACATAAACTTCTTTAAAAAAAACATTTTCAAAATGCTTTATCAACACTCTTGAGGACTGATACAAGAGTTATCATAAAGCAAGCTGCCTTACTATTGCCATTTCAAAATAATTTTCAAAAACACATAAAACACAAAGTATTTCAAAATAAGCTAAGCATCTAAGAGCCCGTATAAAACTACGGATGGAAAGGGTGCTAACACCTTCCCTTTCCATAATCTACCCCCTTACTCAGAAAACTCTCAAAAGGTATTTTTCTGTTCTTTTCACCCTTTCTTCTGTTGGATAAAAGAAAAGTCGGTGGTGACTCTTGCTTACTGCAACATTTGCGAACACAAATGCAAAACCAGTATAACCGTCGGTTCTGCCACCGTATCACAAAATTCAATGTAAAGTAATACTTAAAAAGTAATGAAAATATAATGCGTTTTTAAAAGAGATCGAAGGTTCAAGGGTTGGTTATACAATGAGAAGGTACTAGCACCCAATGTATCTGCGGTACTCCACAGGAACCTTTTGAAATATCTATTTTTGTTGGTTAAAATTGGTTTGCTTAGTTAAAAGGGGGTGTGAATGAGATTTTGAAGATATGACGACCTAGTTTCAAAGTTTTGACTTAAAAGGTGTGAGTTTTAAAGTTGAGTCTTTTAGGAAAATTAAATTAAGATTAACAAAATAGTAAAAAAAAAATGAATGAGGGGGTTCGCACAATCGTATATGATGTATTTGATGACGTGAAGTCAACAAAGTTATAACATTTCCCTTGTATTTTAGATGAACGAAAGATATAAAGATTAAATGATCGAGAATTAAGTTAACTAGAATGACAATTGAATAATTAAATAAATTAAAAAAATTAAATAGAAGACTAATTTAATAGCATGTATTTTTGAACAATTAAATAAATAACAAAAATTAAATAAAAGATTAATTTATACTAGTGTTGTACCCCAATTTTTGCCGCTAAGATCCCTTCATCATATCATATCAATTCAATCACAACAAGATCACATTAGGGTTTGGTTATTCTCCCTATCTTTAGCTTTTGCTCTAGGAGGAATCACCAAGCACCTTGACTTGTATTTTATGATCATTTATGTTGTTTTTATTATCCTTTAACTAATAAATACAATGAGTGTTTTCCCCAATTGTTGATGTTGTAGGTAAAATCACAATACATTCCACCAAGATTGATCTAGGGATTCATGCGTTCATTTCTGTGCCTTCCTCAACAAAGCTTCATTGAGATTTAAGCCTCATCATTAAAGATGTTTTGAAGTAATGTCATGAAAAAGTCTTTTATGATTCATCATGCCTCAAGTTGTTAAATTTAGTTCAAAATTACAAGGGTTGATTGAAGAAGTTTGATTCAATTGGACAAGTCTTTGATTTCAATGATCACAAGTACATATCTCCTTCAATTATCAAGATTTGGAAGTGGTTTTGGTTTCTCCTTATCATCCTCAAAAACTTATATTCACATGACAAGGGTATTTGTGCAAGAAGGTTGGTAAAAATTGCAAAGGTTTCCTAAGGCATTTTCTTGCTCTAGGAGTTAGGATTTTGAACTTCAAAGGGGTATATATTGCTCATCTTTTGGTATTTTTGAATGATTCCAAAGGCATCCTTCTTTTCAAAGGGTTATTAACAAATCACTTCAAAATTTTCAAAGAAATTTTGTATGGAAGAAACTTGATGATGAAGAAAGATTATAAGTCCTCCAGATGAACCCTCAAATTCCCTTATGTGACTTCAAATGATCATAACTTGATCAATTTTAATCACCTTTAACCCATTCTTTCTCGATAATTATCTTGAGGATGTGAACTTTAACCTTTCTTTTATGTGCAAAGTGTGAAAATGGATGGAAGACGCCCTAAGGATGCAAAAGATTATAGGTCATTTCATGAATTTTTGCCAACTTCAACAAGTCATAAATCTCTTAATTTTTGGAGATTTTAAATGTTTCAAGTTTAAAAATACCATTCAAGAGATTTACTTCATTCCATCTTTTTCGGTCAAGAGCAAATTTCAAGTGGAAAGCCATGTTTAGATGCAAGACATTACAAGTATTTTTTGAAGAAAAACATAGAAATTCTCTAAGTATAGAAAGTTAACCTTTTTTTCTCAACTTTGACTCATTACAATTTTAAGCTCAAGCATCCATTTGATCCCATTCTTTGCACATTGTAAAGTTTGTAATCTCGTCTTTCCAATGCAACAAGAATTAAGTCTTGAGATGCCCTAAATCATGCACACCATTGATTTGAATTTGGTAACTTGAAACTGAAGTTTCACCATAAGTTAGAATTTGAAGTTCATGTTGTAGCTTTTAAACATCAAATGAGTACATGTTTTTTGTCTAAACATGTTTAACCAACTTGCCAAAGTGGATTAGAGCCTTAAAACGCAATGATTGGATGAGTTTTGATGCAAAATAGATCACACTTTACTCGTGTATCAGGTTCACAAGATTTCCCTCCAAACTTCATCATTTCACACGCTTGAGCATCCCATCTGGTTCCCTATAAATAGAGGGTCATCCCTCATTCATTTCCTCAAGCTTTGAAAGCCAGAATCACCCTACCAAACTCTCTCTTGAACTCAATTTTCTGTAACTTCGAATTTCTTCTTACAGCTTTTCTTAATCATTTTTCTTTGTCAATTCACCTTCCTTGAACCTCAATGAAACTAACAGAAGAATAATTAAGCTCTAAAACTCCCTGAATCGTGCTAGCCAAGTCCAGTTTCAGAGCTCTATAACTTAACTTCAATAGGTAGATTCCTTCACCAATTCTCTCAAACTTTGATACTATTGTGAAGCTTTCATCATCTTGGTCCTAGTCGTAACACTTGTTTTTAACTGGAAGCACATTTTGACCACGAAATTTCAAATCCCTTTTTAAAACTTCTCTTCCAAATTGTTTGAGCTACATTTTATATAAATTTTTCGCGAAGGTATGGTTGTCTTCGTCTTGATGAGACAAAGCGAATGACATAGGTTTGAGCTTCTGATTTTATAGTTTGAGATTTGTATTTCACGTTGGCTGGAGGTTTAAGTTGACCAACGTGTCATCTTCCAACCAATGATTGTGTGCCATTTGTTTTTTTTAAATATGATTTTATATGTGATTAAGTGTTTTATTCAATAATGACCATGATATGCACAACGCGTCTGATCTATTGGATTAGCTTATTAACGCATTTTGACTCTCATCCATTGGTCCATATTTTTTGACTTTATTTTATTTTCTGATTTTTATATTTAAATTGTTTTAAACTTAAAAAATTAGTAGAAAATTCATTTTTACTCCAAAAAATCTAAAATATTTATGAAAAATACTTTTGATTTTTCTCTTTCTGATTCTTATTTTTTCACAATTTTATTTTGTGTTTTGGTATTTTTTATAATTTTTCACTTTATTTGAGTTGTTTTAAATGTTTTAAAAAAATACTTTTCTTAATTTTTAAATTCTAAAAAAATAGAGAAAGATCCAATGACATTTTGACAAATATTGGTGACCTTATTTAATTTTTATTTCTGACTTTGTTATTTTTTTAAATCATTTTTGGTTTATTTTACCTACTTCTTTTAATTTTAAAAAATAGTTTCTGACTTTAAAAAATCACCAAAAAATTTATATAAATATTTGAACTCATTCCTGATTTTTCTATGGTCTTATTTTTTTTCTTGATTAATTTGAATATAGTTGCTAATTTTCTCTCTGATTTCCATTTTATAATCATTTTAAAAACCTTTTTTTCTTTTATTTTAAACATAATTTTATTTTGTATATATTCTGTCTGATCTTGGATTAAAATTTTGATCATGAACTTTATTAACATCATTGGATCCAGGGTGTTGAGTCTAACTCCATAAAAATGGATGAATGATTTTAATAATAGTTTGATTAAATTTTTGGTTCAAATGTGGTTTATTCATTTCCCCTTTCCTCTTCATCTGATCCCATTCTTATTGTATCAAATGTTATTGGAGCATGATTTACATATCATGTCTTAAAACATGAGGTGCATAGATTTCTATTCACCGGCCTCAAAATAGGTGCGACTTCTATATAAGTCCACTTACGATTGCTTAACATAGCGCTAAATTTTGTCCCGATTTGAGAAAATGATCATTCGTAGCTCAAACCTATATTTGCAAGCCCAAGTATGTTAATTTGAACCCTTTGATCAAATAACCTTAAGATCCATGTCTGATCTTGGATTAAAATTTTGATCATGAACTTTATTAACATCATTGGATCTAGGATGTTGAGTCGAACACCATAAAAATGGATGAATGATTTTAATAATAGTTTGATTAAATTTTTGGTTCAAATGTGGTTTATTCATTTCCCCTTTCCTCTTCATCTTATCCCATTCTTATTGTACCAAATGTTATTGGAGCAAGATTTACATATCATGTCTCAAAACATGAGGTGCATATATTGCTATTCACCAGCCTCAAAATAGGTGCGACTTCTATATAAGTCCACTTACGATTGCTTAACATAGCGCTAAATTTTGTCCAGATTTGAGAAAATGATCATTCGTGGCCCAAACCTATGTTTGCAAGCTCAAGTATGTTAATTTGAACCCTTTGATCGAATAAACTTGAGATCCATTGTTAGGAGGCTTTGGTTCTACCAATCCTCTAATGGAACTTCATCAATTTTGGTCAAAGTGGATCACTTAAACATCATTGATCATTAAGTGTTACCTTGAGAATTCTTAAATGGATGATATACTTGACAAAAAGCAAATGCAACTTGTGGTTGAGAGGCTTTGGTTCTACTAATCCTCTAATGAGTTCCAAAATACAAGTTTCAAGATGGTCATCCAACTAACTACTAATTCCTAACAATTGACTTTATTTTTATGCTTTTATTTTATGCTTTTACTTTACCTACCATTTACTTTAGCATTTATATTTCATGTTATTTTTATCTTTGCTCACTTGAGCCTTTATCTTCATGTCATTTTTATTTTGATCACTTGAGTTTATCATTTTCTTTTTGAAGATGCCTAATAATAAACTTGAACCATAAAAGCTTTAATGTTACTTGGACTACTTGGTTACTATCCTTAGCATTATCGAGCGGTGGACTTCTTGGACTTAGGATTAGAAGATGTGGCCTATCTTGAGCCATTATAACCTTGATTATTATTTTGTTTGGAGTTCTTGAGGTTTACCCCAGGATATTGGGTTGTTTGTTTGCCTTGTGTTCAGGTTATTGTGATTACACACTTTGTTTGTAATTTGGAATTCATCTGTGTACAACTGTTACTCTGTCCAATTTTTGTGAAGACTTAATGCAATTAAAGTTTGGTATTCTTAAGAGGTTTATCAATTGTTTGCTTGGTTTCAAATCCAAAGGATGGAATTCTACATTGACTCATTGTGTCAAGTGTTGGCTTCTTGTTTGGTTAGATGGATCTTCTCCTTAGCTTTTACCTTATGCTTAAGGGTAGTCTCTCCATCTCCTCCCATCCTCTTTAATTTCAAAAATATTCCCCCTCCTTTTGAAAAATATTCTTGTTTTAAAACTTGAACCACAATCATAATAAACTTGGACTTATGTCCATGTATTTTCAAAAATTATTTCTTAATCAAATTTCAATTAACATAACAATACCTTGACATCTTTGTGAGAAGACTAAAAGTCAATAAATCTCATTCAAACTATTTTGCCATTTTGGATTTTACCTTTAAAAACTTTTCTCAAAAGATTGGACTCTTGCCAATCCTTGTAGTGATGCAAATAACTATACTTCTATAATATGTAGTGAAGTGAGATATTTTCCACTTGGGTGTTGAGTGAGACATTGTTGATTTTAAAATCCAAGCCATATCCTCCACTCTGAGATGACACAAGTTCTTCTTTCTCATAATTGTGGGTAGTAAGTATATTTTCCACACGGATAATTATAATGATGTCCCGTCTCTTAAAATTAACCAACACACTTTTGTTTTTTTAATTTTGTTTTTAAAGAGGAACTATGTGTACCCTGAACCCCTATTGCACGTAAGGTGGTACGTAGGCACTAAAGGTTCGCAACCGCGTCGGGTGCAAAAATCATAAAAAATATATTTCTTTTCTCATCCCCACAATCTAATTTTATACAATATTTTATAGCCAATACATACAGATTTTACAAAGAGGTTCCTACGAAGTACCGTGGATGTTTAGGGTTCTAATACCTTCCCTTTGCATAACCAACCCCCTTACCTATAATCTTTCCCCCCTCTTTTGGGTTATTCTCTCTTTTCCCATTCCTTTGGAAATAATAAAGCGCAGTGGCGATTTGTACTTTGATCCGTGCGAGTCATGTCAATCCGATGGCTTAGTCTCAACATTTCTACTGCTACAGAAAAAAATGGAGACTTCAGTGGGGAAATATCGACCTATTGTTGGTCCATCCCTAAGTGGGTTGAGCCTATCTTTGTTTATCTATATATGTGTTATTATCTGTTGTATATTATGTGTTGTATACATGTTTGTCTGGATTTTCTTGGTTTCCTGGGTGCTTGGTGATTTCTCATAAGTCCTATACCTGGACTTAGGAAAGCTTAAGATAGGACGGACGGTATAGTCATATTAACTTTAAGGGAGTAATCCCAAAAAAGGAGGCATGAGATCCCCCACTAAGTGGAGGCCCCTTTGAATGTAGTTTCCTTTATCGAGTAATCAGGAAGACTTACTACTTTCGACCTGGGAGCCTGCTGAAACTGAGGACCGTAGAATACCTAACCCATCTTGGCCTTTTAGGTGTAGTGTGGAAGCTATGACGGAGTAATCCAGAAATAGTTATCATGCGATACTACGCTTGGATGAGTTTTTCTTGAGAATATTATTAATTACCGAGTTAATTGGGAAGTTGGTAATATCCGAAAGAAGGATGTATACTCTGGGAACCTCTAGAACCTTGTTTGGCAGGTGATAACTTTTAGACCGCACATTATGGGTAGTACCTTCGACTTCATGCTCGTGATGTTGAACCTATGAACCCTATGTTTGTGATCTTGTGTGTGATTGTTGCATCATGCATTCATGCACCCATGAGCATCTCTTAAAGAGATTTTATTTCAAGGGACTTAAAAGTTGACTCTTTGTGAATATCTCAGGTACTTTTTGACTATGGATTCTGGAAAAAGAAAGATTGGAAAGTACAGTTTCAAAGATCCCAAGATAGATAAGTTGATGAGTCTGATTCCTGAGATTGAGTGTTTTACAAATTTTCGGAGGAAGTATGGGTCCATCATTTATCTCATGAAGCTCAGGATGAAGGAGGGTATTGTCTCGACTTTGGTCCAGTTCTATGATCCGATGTATCGATGCTTTATTTTCCCATGATTATCAGTTGACGCCTACACTAGAGGAGTATTCTTATCTGCTGGATTTGCCTATTACCGATCATGTTCCTTTTACTGGTTTGGAGGGGGAGCCAAAATCCCATGAGATTGCTGCTTTGATCCATTTGGGAAAGTCTTAGGTTGAAGACCACATGACTACCAAAAGAGGGATTATAGGATTACCAACTCAGTTCTTATTAGAGAAAGGTTGCTACTTTGCTAGGATGAAGAGTATGGTTTCTTTTGAGGCCATCTTTTCTCTACTTGCTTATGGGTTGTTCTTATTTCCCAATGTAGACAAATTTGTTGATATCAATGTCATCAGGATCTTTATGATTGGAAACCCGGTTCCTACATTATTAGGTGATGCTTATTACTCTATTCATCTTCGGGATTCCTATCATGGAGGGATGATCATCTGCTGCACGCCTTTGTTGTATCAGCGGTTTACTTCTCATTTGCCTTAGTCTGATGCTTTCTAGGATGTTAGAAAGGAACCTCGTTGGGCTCCAAAGATCACGTCACTTACTCATTCAGATATTGTTTGGTATCATCAGGCTTGCTATGATGTAGAGATTGCCGACAATTATGGTAGTTTCCCCAATGTACCCCTTCTTGGTACAAAGGGAGCAATTAACTACAACCCTATTCTTGCACGGCGACAACTTGGATATCCGATGAGGGATAAGCCAAATAGTATTCATTTGAGTAGTTTCTTCCTAAAAGAGGAAGAATACCATAAATAAGTTAGGGAGCAGATCGCGAAGGCCTGGTGTCACATTCACAGGAAGAGTAGGAAGGACTTGGGACCTAGGGGGGTTGTTTCTTTGGAGCCTTATCTTCAGTGGGTACAAGCAAGAGCCATTCAGTTGAAGATGCTGTATTCCCGGGAAGCACCTATGTCTGATATGTTTGTGAAAACCACTCCTCCCCTATTGGATGATATGGAAGAGCTCCAGCTTGCTTTAGTCAAGATGCAACAGGAAAAGGAATCTTGGATGAATAAGTGCCAGATTCTAGAGGTTTCCTAATGAGCAGACCTGAAGGAGAAAGATAACTTGATTGAGTTTCTTAAGAGCCGTGTTGTAGACAATGGAGAGGCAAGGGGATTTATTGTCCTCTAAACCTAAATCAAGCCCTAGTTGCTCACTTCCTGATTCAGATGATTGGAAGAAGGTCGTCGCCAGATATGCAGAAGAAAACCAAAGGTTGAAGGCTCAGATTTCCATACTTACAAGGAAGCATCAGCGTGTAGAGTGATCTCCATCAGCTTTGCTTCATAGGGTTTTAGACTTTACTTTCATCTTGTACTTGGGATTCTTGAAACTTGTAATCCATTTTGAAGTTATTATAATAAATTTTTTCAGTATTTCAAATGTGTTATTACTTTGATATATGCAAAATTGTCTATAAATCTTTAAGCCCCTGGAAATAGTAATAATAAAATAAATCATGTGCATTGCACATCATGCATCATATTGTACACATTTCTTGCATTTTTTTGCATATCCAAGTGTCTTACTGAGCTTCTTTACTTCGTTCAGCAAACTGTCTCACCAGTACAATACCCGAGCTAATTTCAAAAGGAAGATGGATAACCTAGAACAAGAGAATCACGAGTTGCGCGAGGAAATTTCTGCTCTGAAGGCTGGTATGGCCAATCTTACTGCTCTGTTGGAATATCTGGTGGCTACTCAGAATCAACCACCGATTGTTCAGCCTCAACAGACAATGGTTACTACTGAAGCTTCGATGTCCTAGAGAATTCAGGATATTTGATGTGGAACATTTGAATGATGATCTCGTACAATTGCATGCTACTTTCTACCACATGGCTGGTCAGGTAGAGCACCACTATAGATCTTTCCTGGTTTACTGCAGGGACTCCCGAGGATGTTCAATTGTGAGAAAAGGTATTCAATTGTTATTGGATAATGGAACTGGCAAGGTTTCAATCCAAATATATGATTACCAGGAGGTTAATAAGATTGAGGTTTGTTTGGCTGAGAAAGAATCAAATGATGAATATGCTTTTGTGGATGAATTCTTTTTCTCAAATGAGGGTATGTTCTCTGGCGACGATTCTTTGATGTCCAAGTTTTCTGAAGAAGGTGTGAATGTGATTGTGCCGTGTTTCAGTGATTCTTCCTCTGTTGAAATTGAATATTGTAGCAAGCCAGTTGTTTCCCCTGTGGTGATTTGCTTGCCCGGGATTGTTCCTTACAAATTAGAAAAAGTTGTACCGTACAAATACAATTCTACAATTTTAGAGGATGGTGTGGAAGTTCCCATCTAACCTTTGTCTAGTGTTGGAAATATTGTTGATACTAGTAGAGTGACCCGCAGTGGTCGTGTTTTTGCACCAGTTGTTCGAGGAAATGATAATATTGGTAAGAAGGTTGTGGAAAGTGTTGAAGATAAGAAGGCTGCAGGGGAATCCAATTGTATTACCCTGGAGAAGGATGTAGATGATATTTTGAAGATAATCAAAATGAGCGACTTCGAACTGTGGATCAGTTATTTCAGACTCCTTCAAAGATATCTATCTTGGCATTGTTTATGAATTCTGCTGCCCATAGAGAATCTTTAATAAGGATGTTGGACCAGGCCTTCATGGAGCATGACATGCCATTAGATCAATTCAGAGGTGTGGTAGGTAATATTACATCATGTAATAACCTAAGCTTTTGCGGTGATGAATTTCCTGACGAGGGGAGGAATCACAATTTGGCTCTCCACATATCCATGAACTGTAAAAGCGATTCACTATCAAATATGCTGATTGATAACGGATACACCTTGAATGTGATACCGAGGAGTACGCTGATGAAGTTGAAATATCAAGGGGCTCCTATGTGCCCAAGTGGTATTATTCTTAAACCTTTCGATGGGTCAAGGAAGTCGGTTATTGGGGAGGTCGATCTACCTATTCACATAGGCCCGCATCTGTTCCAGATCACTTTCCAAGTCATGAATATTGTACCCGCATATAATTGTCTACTGGGAAGACCATGGATACATGAAGCAGGGGACATCACCTCCACTTTACACCAAAAGCTCAAATTTGTGCATGATGGAAAAATGGTTATTATAATTTGAGTGCAAGCATTGTTGATATCTCATATATCATCTTTCAGTATTGTAGAAGCAGATGAAGCTGTTGTGGGCACACAATTCCAGGCTCTGTATCTTGATAATGTAAGGGGGAATGAGAACTCTATAAATTCATTCAAGGATGATCATCAGATTGTGCGCAATTGTCCAAGTAAAGTATGGGGACAGGTCGTTAATCCTCCAATGAACAAGAGCAGCTGGTTTAGGATTCTCTGCCAAGAATGGCAAAGGCGAAATTTTGAAGTCAAAGTCTATCGTGAGCAGTTATCATGATGTTTTCCGTAGCGGAGGCTACCTCCATCCAGCTGTTTCTGGAGTTAATGCTATTGAGGAGGATGAATAAGATCAGGAAATGCTTAATTATGTGACGCCTGGAGTCAGAATCCAGAACTGGGTCACTTATGATTTTCCCTCTTGCATCCATGTCTCAAAGTAATTTGTTTTTTCTTTGCAAAAAGCTTTCATTCTGCCCAAGATGAAAGTTAATATTATATGGGCTTATCCTTTTGCTTTGGTCATTAAAATCATAAATAAAAGTTGTCTTTGATTCTCAAAATTATGTCTTTTATTTTTTTGCTTTTTCATGGAAAATGGTAATAATAAAAAACATTTTGAGTAAAATAATAATTGAAAATAAATCTGCATAATCACTATATATATGTGTCAGTTTCTAAAAGCAATCACAAATTACATGTGCAGATTAACTAATAAACCCGTTGAATACAATGACCCTGCACCCTCTCCCAACTTTGAATATCCTGTGTTTGGGACGGAAGAAGAAGAATATGATGAGATTCCAGAAGAGGTTTCACGGTTGCTCGAGCACGAGGAAAATGCCATTCAGACGTATAAAGAGTCATTGGAAACAATCAATTTGGGTTCAGAAGAGGAGCCAAAGGAAGTCAAGATTGGAGCATTGTTGCATTCTGATGTGAAGAACAGGTTGACCGAACTATTGAAAGAGCATGTGGATATCTTTGCTTGGTCTTACCAAGATATGCCGAGTCTAGATACTGATATTGTGGAACATCATTTGCCTTTGAAGCCAGAGTGCCCGCCCGTCAAACAGAAGTTGAGAAGAACTCATCCTGATATGGCAGTAAAAATCAAAGAAGAAGTCTTAAAGCAGATAAATGTTGGTTTTCTTGTGACATAAGTGTATCCTCAATGGATAGCCAACATTTTTCCTGTATCGAAGAAAGATGGTAAAGTCCGCATGTGCATAGATTATAGAGATCTAAATAAAGCTAGTCCGAAAGATGATTTCCCATTGCTGCACATTGATAGGTTGGTTGATAGCACAACAAAATTTAAAGTATTCTCGTTCATGGACGAATTTTCCGAATATAATCAAATAAGAATGGCTCCTGAAGATATGGAAAAAACAACGTTTATCACACCCTGGGGAAAATTCTGTTATAGAGTGATGCCCTTCGGGTTAAAGAACGCTGGTGCAACGTAAAAGAGGGCTATGATAACCATATTCCATGATCTGATGTCTCACAGTCGGTCACCAACATAATATTCTCATCCGAGAATTCAAAGTTCATAGACTGGTAATCGTCCACTGCCTGATGTGCCAAATGATCTGCCAATACACTTCCCTTAATTGCTTTTTGGGTTGTGTATTGGATGTCATACTCAGTCAAGATCATCTGCCATCTTGCTATTCTTCCGGACAAGGCAGGCTTTTCGAAGATATACTTGATTGGATCCATCTTTGATATCAATAGGATAGTGTGAGTCAGCATATACTGTCTCAGCCGGCGAGCAGCCCATGCCAAAGCACAGCAAGTTTTCTCAAGCAACAAGTATCGGGTCTCGCAGTCAGTAAACTTTTTGCTAAGGTAGTAAATGGCATGCTCTTTTCGGCCAGACTCGTCATGCTGCCCCAACACACACCCCATTGAATTATCGAGTATTGTCAAGTATAAGATCAAAGGTCTCCCTTCAACTGGAGGCATCAGAATAGGTGGCTCTTGGAGATATTCTTTGATCCTTTCGAAAGCGGTCTGACATTCATCATTCCATCTTACCACTTGATCTTTCTTCTGTAACTTGAAGATCGATTCACAAGTAGCAGTCAGGTGTGAGATGAATTGGGCAATGTAGTTCAGAAGTCCCAGAAAGCCTCTAACTTCTTTTTCTGTTTGGGGAGCTGGCATTTCCTGTATATCCTTCACCTTTCCATGATCCACTTGAATACCTTTATCACTAACGACGAAACACAGTAGCTTACCAGACCTCACCCCGAAGGTGCACTTGTTCGGGTTTAACCTCAGCCTGTACAACTTCAACCTATCAAATAGCTTCTGAAGATGGTCAAGATGTTCTTCCTCGGTCTGGGATCTTACAATCATGTCATCAACGTATACCTCAATCTCATGATGGATCATTTCGTGGAACAAAGCGACCATGGCGTGCTGATACGTTACCCCAACATTTTTCAATCCAAATGGCATGACCTTGTAGCAAAAGGTACCCCATTGAGTAAAGAATGTTGTCTTCTCCATATCCTCGGGAGCCATCTTAATCTGATTATAACCGGAGAAACCATCCATAAAAGAGAAGACCTTATGCTGCGCGGTGTTGTCAACCAGAACGTCGATATAAGGCAGAGGGAAATCATCCTTGGGGCTTGCCCTGTTCATATCCCTATAGTCAACACACATTCAAACTTTACCATCCTTCTTCGGCACCGGAACCACGTTGGCCACCCACTGTGGGTAAGAAGTAACTGCTAGAAAACCAGCATCAAACTGTTTCATGACCTTAGCCTTGATTTTCTCAGACATCTCTAGGCGCATTCGGCGGACTTTCTGTTTCACTGGAGGACAGTCTTCCTTAGTGGGCATGCGGTGAACCACAATATCGGTATCCAACCCAGGCATATCTTCATAAGACCAGGCAAATATCTCAACATAGTCACGCAGCATCTGAATCAACCGTTGTTTAACACTAGACTCAAAATTTGCACCGATCTTGACCTCTTTCTTGTCTACTTCTGTACCCAGGTTTACTGTTTCCACTGGCCCTTCATGCGGCTGTATGAACCTCTCTTCCTGAAGTAACAATCTAGCAAGTTCACCAGGCACTTCACAATCATCCTCACCTTCGTCCTCGGCTTGGTTGATTGGACTCTTGAAGTCATAATTGGCAGTAGCAGAGTCGTTATCAGTGGGATCCAGAGTGGATGTAGACCTGTATATGTGAGTGTGTGTAAAATAGCTGTTTTGCAAGAAAAAAAGGAAAAACAAGGAGCGCAAAATTCGTAATGCAAGAAAACGTCCAATGCTTTTATTGATGATATATGGAAATGACACATAATAAGCCCTCAAACAAAGCCACGGTGTCTCGGGTAAGGCACCAAACTGTAAAGTTTTAAATTGTCTGTTACAAATCCAAAACAAAATTCTATTACTGTGTAATAAAAGAAATTGGCACGAAGTCCTTTGCCGTCCAGTTTCTTAATCCGTTGTCGGTAGTCGGGTAAATCTAGAGGTCAAACTCAGACTCTTAATCATCTTCTTCAATCGCATTCACTTCCGGATTAGTGATATGCAGGGGAGGTCTTCCAATCCGCGCACGCCAAACAGCCCTTAGAGATTCTACAGTAAAACCCAAACCAAACTTGTCAGTATTGTGTGCAAAGTCAGGGAGTTGACCCCAATTCGCACACCCACCTTTTTCAATAACAGCCTGGGCATCCTTGAGGTAAGCCATATTCATTGGAGGATCTTCAGCAACAGTTTCAGTCGACACCAGAGTCTGGGGGACTTCTTTAAAATGTTGACACATGGTCTCAATGAACTCCCCGTCCATTTCCACATACCGAAATGAGTTGAGGTGGCTTACCATGTACTCCTCTTCTCCTCGTACTATAACAATCTTCCCCTTCACTGGGTATTTTAACATCTGATGGAGCGTAGAAGTTACTGCCCCAACTTTATGGATCCACGGGCGACCCAGCAGACAAGAATAAGATGGTCGAATGACCATCACATAGAATGTAGACGCGAAAATCTGAGAACCAACCTTAACTGGAATATCCACCTCTCCATGTACCATCCTCTTGGACCCATCAAAGGCCCTAACCACAATGTTACTCGGCTTCAGCTCCAACCCTTCACAGTCTAACCGGTCTAACGCTTTCTTGGGTAAAACATTCAACGAGGACCCAGTATCCACCAGCACGTGAGCTAGAGTAGTGCCCCATGCACTCTATTGTAACATGCAGAGCGTCATTGTGATTCTTTCCCTTGGCAGTCAAATCCGCGTCAGAGAAACCCAACCCGTTATCTTCTGTCAAACTAGCCACACAATCTTTGAACTGGTCAGCAGATGTCTCCTGCGGCACATGCGCAGTTTTCAGGAAAGCAATCAGAGCCTTGGCATGGGCCTCTGAGCATAGTAATAAAGACAACATAGAGATCTTTGACGGGGTTTGCCCCAGCTGTTCGACTACATTGTAGTCGCTTTTCTTGATGATCTTTAAAATTTCCTATATCTCCTGTCTAGAGGCTTCAACAGTAATCTTCCTCGGCGCCTCCGTCTGGGCAGGCCCATTGGTGATCCCTTTGCCCCGAGTGTCAGATGACTCGGTGATAGGGGTAAGGATTGGAACATGAATGGGGACAGTAGCAGAAGTACTGGCAGGTTTAATAACAACAGGCTTCTGAACAATTGGTGGAGAGATCTCAGGGGAGAAAAGTCTTCCGCTTCGGGTGACTTTACTAGATCCAACAATATTGCTGACATCAGTATCAGCATCTTCATTCTTCAAGTTTTGTTTAATCCCGTGATAATACACATCGTCCCCATAGTTCCACGGGGCAGCCTTATTCGACGTGTAAGGGATAGGTCTAGGAACAGTAATGATCAATGGAGCAATTCTCGGAGCAGATGTAATTCTAACAGGCTTTCTCGAGGAAGCCTTGGAAGAATTGGCGAAAATGGTGATTATGGAAACTTCTTCAACATGAACCAATGGAACAAAAGTTTTCTCGAACAAGATTTGTTTATTATCCATCAGGCATTGGACACCTGACTTCAATAGATGGAAACCAGTAGGTAAGAGGGAACACAGGTGGCAACCTTCGCCACAGCCCGAAAATAAACCGACCAATAATAAGTTCTTCTTCACTGTCATTAATGGAGTAGAAATGTCTATCACGGAAGTCATGAATGAGTCATCATCCACAACATTCACTCCATGCTTGGGCATAGGAGCAGTCATCACATTAGGCTTTTCTGGCGCTTTAAACTCGATCTCCTTAGCATCAATCAAATCCTGCACTTTATTCTTCAAAGCCCAGCAGTTATTGGTATCATGCCCCGGGCTATCAGAGTGATAAGCATAACGGGAGTTCGGATTATACAGAGGTGACGTGGTGTTGGGATTCTTTGGAGCTTCCCTCGGAGTCACCAAATTGGTCTTCAACAACTGCGACAGAATTTGAGATAAAGTCTGTTAGAACATAGTTTGATTCTACAACCCTCAGTTAGAGTTTTGATGATAACAAAATACAAGATTAAATAAATTGTAAGATTTATATAAGATATATATGCTACTTAAAATTATGTTGTGTATTTACAGAAACTCTGATGGAATCAGCATCAGAATATCAGTATCAACATCAGCATCAGAAGATATGTCATCATCAGAAGATCAAATAACATGTGCTATATGTTGAAGCCTGATGAACAGAATCTGCGCATAAAATACTCTGACTCTGATCAAGATCCTAACCAAGTCATCAGCACTTAGAAGCGTCAGCTAAAGCCAAGAACACTCTGATTACCAGAAGTAGAGAAGACTCCGAAGTGTCAACGTTACTAAGCATTCAAGATAGATTTATTACCAACGACTTTATTTCAAGACAAAGATCTTCTCAAAAAGGAAAGAACGTTATTAGAATTGAAATGGATTTATGGACAACCAACGTATCTCTTCCGTGGCTATTTAAACAAGACTGCGTGAGAAAAGAAAAGGCTAATCATCTTCACGCACGCATACATAAACAAACTCATTCATACAATTGCTAAAGAATTCAACCACGCCTACTCAAAAGCATTAGCAGTCTAGTTCATTCTAAGCTTAATATTGTGTATTATCACAGTTGTGATATATAGTTTTTCTAGAAAACATCAAACACACTTTTGTTCATTTATCTGTAAGAGAATTTCCTTGAGATAAACCGGTCTGTGGTTAGACTCAAGAAGGCTTTAACAGTTGTTAAAGTAGTTGTTGTATTCAGTTGAATATAGTGGATTAAGACCTCATTGGAGAGAGGCGAAATCACCTTGACGGGTGGACTGGAGTAGTTTGAGATCAAACGAACCAGGATAAAAATACAGTGTTGTCTGCATTTGATTTAAAGTTTTACAATTCAACCCCCCTTCTTGTGTTTTTCACATCTTCAATTGGCATCAGAGCGCTTGGTTCTGAGCTTATAACACTCAACCGTGTAAGTACAAGATCCAGCGTTAGAAAAACACAATGGCAGGACCACATCAAAACATCATCAATGACAACAATGAAGAAAGAGACAGATTCAGTGGCAAACCTCCAGTCTTTGATGGAGAGAACTTTGACTACTGGAAAGACAGAATTGAAAGCTTCTTTCTGGCCCATGATGCTGATCTGTGGGACATGGTGACTAATGGATACATGCACCCAGTGGATGGAAGTGGTCAGAAGATTGACAGGAAAGCAATGTCTGATCAGCAAAAGCATGATTTCAGAAATCATCACAAGGCCAGAACAATTCTTCCCAGCGCCATCTCTTATTCTGAATATGAAAAGATATCAAACAAAGACACTGCAAAGAATATGTTTGACTCTGTGAGAATGACGCATGAAGGCAACATTCAAGTCAAATAAACCAAAGCTCTTGCACTCATTCAGAAGTATGAGGCATTCAAGATGGAAGAAAGTGAATCAATAGAGACCATGTTTTCAAGATTTCAAATTCTGGTTGCTGGTCTCAAGGTTCTTTACAAAGGGTATTCCACTGCTGATCATGTTAAGAAGATCATCAGAAGCTTGCCAAAACAGTGGAGGTCAATGGTCACAGCGCTTAAGCTAGCTAAGGATCTCAACAAAATCTCTCTGTAGGAACTTGTCAGCTCCCTCAGAAGTCACGAGATAGAGCTAGAAGCAGATGAACCTCAAAAGCAAGGTAAGCCATTAGCTTTAAAATCTAACAGAAAATATGACTCCAATATTTTGTAGGCTGTTGAAGAAACCTCTGATGGGTCCTCATCAGAAGAAGATGAACTATCTCTCCTCTCCAGAAGGGTGAACCAACTATGGAAGCAGAGGCAAAAAAAGTTCAGGAATCCCAGAAGATCAGAAAATCAGAATGAATCTTTCTCCAGATACAGAAGGTCAGAATCCTCCTCTGGACACAGAAGATCTGAAGGCTCTTCAGGAAGCAGAAAGCCAAACAACAAAGACATCATCTGCTATGAATGTAACGAGCAAGAACACTACAAAAGTGATTGCCCAAAGCTTCAGAAGGAAAAGCCCAAAAAGAAGTTTGGCAAGGAAAAGAAGAAAAGTCTCATGGCTACATGGGATGATTCTGACACATCTGAAGCTGACTCAAAATCAGATGATGAAAGAGAAAACATAGCTCTCATGGCAAACATAACAGAAGACAGTGAAGCTTCTGAGTCAGACTCTGAATCAGATACAGAAGAGGTATTTCCTGACTTTGCTATTAACTTTACTAAGGCTGAACTAGCTGAAAGCCTTAATGAAATTCTGGAAAGATATCAGCAGATCAGAGTCAAATTCAGAAACCTGAAAAGGAATGTTGCTTCTGACTCTGATAAGACTGAGAGTCTCAAATAGGAGAATTCTGAGTTGAAAGATAAAATTTCAAAATTAGAAAATCTATTGCAAAACTCTCAGAAGGAAACAATTCCTGAAACTCCCAGCAGTGCTGATGAGATCATCAAGGAGTATGATCACAGCTTTCAAAAGTTTCTAGCTAAAAACATAGATAGAAGCAAAATGGCTTCAATGATCTATGGAGTTAGCAGAAATGGCAGAAAAGGAATAGGATACCAAGGTAAGGTTCCTACACCAAAGAATGCCATGGATTTAGTTATAAAACGCACTTCACTTGATTCACACTTCGTGTATGGGCACACACATGACATCAAATACACTAGTAGTAATTATTCTGTCAAACCAAAATTCAACCAGAGTTTTGGTAAAACTAACAAATCAGGACCCAAGAAAATATGGGTACCTAAGGATAAAATAATACATGTGGCAGATATCTTTAGCAGCAAAGCACAAACACCAGTCATGGTACCTGGACTCTGGCTGCTCACGACACATGACGGGAAGAAGGCATATGTTCCAAAGCCTGGAACTTAAGCTTGGAGGCCACATAGGCTTTGGAGGAAATCTGAGGGGAAAGATCATTGGCTCTGGAACAGTAGGTAATGGAAATCTTCCCTCTATAAGTAATGTTCTATTAGTAGATGGATTAATGCATAACCTGTTATCCATAAGTCAATTAAGTGATAACGGTTATGATATAATCTTCAATCAAAATTCATGTAAAGCTGTTAGTCAGAAAGATGGGACTATCCTATTTAATGGAAAGAGGAGAAACAACATTTATAAAATAAAACTTTCTGAACTGAAAAGTCATAATGTAAAGTGTCTTCTATCTGTTAACAACGAGCAATGGATCTGGCACAGAAGATTGGGACATGTTAGTATGAGAAGAATATCTCATATTAACAAACTCAATCTGGTCAGAGGACTTCCTAACCTGAAGTTCAATTCAGATGCTCTGTGTGAAGCATGTCAGAAAGGCAAGTTTGCAAAACCAGCTTTCAAATCTAAAAACGTTGTTTCCACCTCTAAGCCATTAGAACTTCTGCACATTGACTTGTTTGGACCAGTTAAAACTGCTTCAGTCAATGGCAAGAAGTATGGGTTAGTAATCGTAGATGACTATAGCAGATGGACATGGGTAAAGTTCTTAAGACACAAGGACGAGTCACACTCTGTGTTTGTCACCTTCTGCAACCAAGTTCAGAATGAAAAGGATCTTAGAATCGTCAAAGTCAGAAGTGATCATGGTGGAGAGTTTGAAAACAAAGATTTTGAGTCATTCTTTAATGACAAAGGCATTCTGCATGACTTCTCTTGTCCTAGAACTCCCCAGCAAAATGGAGTTGTAGAACGAAAGAATAGAACATTGTAAGAAATGGCCAGAACCATGATCAACGAGACTAACGTTGCTAAGATCTTCTGGGCAGAGGCAATAAACACAGCGTGCTACATTCAGAATAAAATCTCCATAAGACCTATTCTGGAAAAGACTCCCTATGAATTGTGGAAGAACAGAAAGCCGAACATTTCATATTTTCATCCATTTGGATGTACTTGTTTTATTTTAAATACAAAAAATTATTTGAACAAGTTTGACTCTAAAGCACAAAAGTGTATTATGTTAGGATACTCTGAACGCTCAAGAGGGTACAGAGTATACAATACAGAAACTCAGATTGTTGAAGAATCAATTAGTGTTCGTTTTGATGATAAGATTGACTCTCAAAAGTCAAAGCAGAATGAAGTATTTACAGGTATGGAAGTTGAATTCACAGGTACTGAAGACAAGTCATCAGAAGCTCTTAACAGAGACACTCCCTCAACATCAGAAAGAAGCACTGCAAGCAATCCAGCACCTTCTGTTGATCAACTTCAGAAAAGACCATCCAGAAGCAGCATGGATCACCCAGAAGAAACAATATTAGGAAGAAAGGAAGATCCAATCAGAACAAGAGCTAGCTTCAGAAACTCTGAATAATTCCTCATGGGACTTGTTTCTCTAATTGAACCATCATCAATTGATGAAGCACTTCTGGACAATGACTGGATTCTAGCAATGCAAGAGGAGCTGAATCAATTCACAAGAAATGACGTATGGGATCTAGTTCCCAAACCAAAAGGATTCAACATCATTGGAACAAAATGGGTGTTCAGAAACAAACTGAATGAACAAGGTGAAGTTATCAGAAACAAAGCACGATTAGTAGCACAAGGTTATAGTCAGCAAGAGGGGATAAACTATACATAAACCTTTGCTCCAGTCGCCAGGTTAGAATCTATCAGACTTTTAATTTCATTTGCTGTTAATAAAGGCATCACTCTGTATCAGATGGATGTTAAGAGTGCATTCTTAAATGGCTATATAAAAGAAGAGGTATATGTGCACCAACCCCCTGGTTTTGAAAGTTCCAAAAATCCAGAATATGTTTTCAAACTAAAGAAGTCACTGTATGGTATGAAACAAGCTCCCAGAGCTTGGTATGAAAGACTAAGTAACTTCCTGTTAGAAAAGGAATTCACCAGAGGGAAAGTGGACACAACTCTATTCTGTAAGATAGTTAAGAATGACATTTTAGTATGTCAGATTTATGTTGATGATATTATATTTGGATCTACTAAACCTTCTTTGGGAAGAAAGTTTGCTAAGTGTATGCAGGCAGAATTTGAGATGAGCCTAATGGGGGAACTGAAATTCTTTCTGGGCATTCAGATCAATCAAACCCCAGAAGGAACTTACATTCATCAGAGCAAATATGTCAGAGAACTTCTGAAGAAATTTGATCTCTCAGAATGTAAGCCATCAAAGATTCCAATGCATCCCACGTGCATTATGGAAAGAGAAGAGGTAAGTAAAAAGGTAGAACAGAAGGTCTACAGAGGTATGATTGGTTCTCTTCTTTATCTGACAGCTTCAAGGCCTGATATTTTATTCAGTGTATGCATTTGTGCTAGATTCCAATCAGATCCTAGAGAATCTCACTTAACAACAGTTAAGCGAATTTTCAAGTATCTGAAAGGTACTACTAATCTGGGTTTGTTTTATAGAAAATCAAGTGATTACAACTTAGTAGGATACTGTGATGCTGACTTTGCTGGAGACAGAGTAGAGCGTAAAAGTACTTCTGGAAGCTGCCAGTTTCAGGTAGAAAATATGATCTCATGGTCCAGCAAAAGACAATCCACAATTGCTCTATCAACAGCAGAAGCTGAATACATAGCAGCAGCTGGATGCAGCACACAAATGCTCTGGATGAAAAGTCAACTTGAAGACTTCCAGATATTTGAGAGTAACATTCCTATCCTCTGTGACAATACTTTTGCTATATGTTTTAGTAAAAATCCAATTTTACATTCTAGGGCTAAGCATATAGAAATAAAACATCATTTTATTAGGGACTATATTCAGAAAGGGATTTTAAATTTTAAATTTATTGACACAGACCATCAATGGGCTGATATTTTCACAAAACCACTTTCTGAAGATAGGTTCAACTTCATTCTGAAACATCTCAGCATGAAGCTCTGTCCAGAATAAAATTGTTTTAATTTTATATATTAACCTTCAGAACTTTGTCTATTTTTCTGTGAACTACTGATCAATCTTCCTTCATAACTTTAGAAGTGCAAATTGTATCAGAATCTATCCATGAAGATCTGAGCGCTTCATTTCTAGGATGGAAATGTGCTGTTCACTCAAGCAAACAAGTGTCATCCAGTCACCAGCTATTTTCTGAGGCTGAACAGGCGTTCACGTTTCTGAAAAGGCAAAGCGCTGATTGGATGCATTGAGACACATGTCATGGGTAACCGTTCCAAATATCCTTCTGAATCCCCTAAAATCAGCTATCATTAAATGCTAATAATCATTATTTATTTCTCTCTCTTAAACGTTTATGTTTTCAAAACCTTTTTAGAAATCTATTTAAACACTTCACACCATTCACACACTTTTACCGTCACTTTCGTTTACTCTCAATATTTCTGATTTCTGTGTTCTTCTTTCTCAAGAAACCCTTTCGATCTTTCACAAAAAACCTCGTGTGAACATGGCTTCTTCCAGCATTCCTTCTTCAGGTTCCCAGAAAACTGCTTCATCTGAACAATATGAATTACCCTTCAGAACGCTTCTAACTCCAGTCAAGAATCTTGAAGTTCTGCCAGAATTAATAGTGGATTTCAACAGTCTCAAGGAGAATGGTTTTGATTTATCTGAAGAAATTAAAGCTCAAGGTTGGGAAAAGTATTTTGACAGGCTGGTGGGTCCAACATTTCCTATTCTGGTAAAGGAATTTTGGATTCACGCTTCTTCTTCTTCAAATCACCAAGTTACATCCTACATCATGGGGAAGAAGATTGTGATTACTGAAGACCTGATTGCAAGACTGATAGGCTACAATGGTGGTGGTATTCGCTGTATTGATATGGAAGAAAGGTGTGCAGATGTTGCCGTAATTGCAAGGCAAATTTTCACGCTGGGGCTTCCCTCCAGCAAGATAAGGGATTTGAAAGACAATCACAAAATTTGGGCCAAGATCATTCTGGGCTGTTTCACCCACAGGAAGCCTACCAGCTCTCCTGATTACATAAACATTAATCAGCAGTTTCTGATCTATTTTATCTCTTAGAAGGTCAATATAAATCTGGCTCATCTTCTGTTCAACCATCTCAGAACAAGTGTCAAGGAAACAAGGGAAGAGGAACGTACAAAAAGGGATTGGATACTCTTGGGAAGACTGATATCAGATATTCTTACAGAGAATAGGCTGATTGATCATCTGCAAGAGGCACAAGAAATCAGCACTCTGGAACCGTCTGTTGGCAAGCAGCTGAATGCTAAAAATCTGAAGAAAATGTAGCTGATAGAGAACATCAAGAAGGAGTCCAGCGTCACTCCTTTTGCTGAAATCTCCAGCAGAAGAGTCCCTCTGGACGACTTCCCTCTGTTCTCAGAGATTGACTCTAAGCCAGAAATCATTCTGAGATATCTGGATGCTTGTAAAGCTGATGGTACAACACCAAATCTGAATATTCTAGATCTTCAGCAGAAGGCTCTAGAGGTTGTTCTGAAGAAGACAAAGAAAAGAAAAGCTGCTGCAGAAGGATCATCTCAACAGACTCCTAAGAAAAGAGGTAATCCTGTTTCTGTAACTGTTTTAGATTCAACTGCTGTTTCAACATCTATCCCTATTCCAACTCCATCTGAAAACCCAACACCTCAAACTTTCGATGATTTTGACCTTGATTTTGACCCTTCCGAATCATTAACCCTCAGAAGATCCTGCTCCAAACCATAAAATCCAAATACTGAAGCCATACCAGAACAAGAACTTGCACAAGTTCTTTCTGATATAGACCAACACACTTCCACTCCCAAAACAGAAAATCCAAATCCAAATCCAAACACAGAAGCACAACCTGAAACTCCCTTCTCACCAATACTAGAAATTCCACTCTCTCCAGAACCAGAAATCCCACAACCTTCATCTCCCCAACCAGAAATTAATCCACCCTCTCCTCAACATGAACAATCTCCACAACCTGAGACTCAAACTTCTGAGGCTCAACCCTCTGAATCTCCTGAACCACAACCTTTGGCCATTCAATTGCCCTGTGGTACCACTGTGAATATTCCTCAACTTCCCTCTTCACCAGAAATAACTCCACCAAATTCCCCATCAAGTCCAATCGTAATTCCTGACTCTCCCACTCCCTCACCTAAGAAAAATTCAGATGACCACAGCAAGATTGTCATTGATCTAACAGTCTTTGAACGCTTTGCTGTAATCAACCACAAAACTGCTATCTCTAAACCAAAACATCCAGATGTTGGTTCCAGCATATTGAACTTTAAAACAGATATACAGAAGTGGATCACTTCTTTGAAACAAGCAAGTCTGGAACTGGTTGATCCTGCTGTATCAGACCTCCTCTGGACAAAATTCAGAAGATGGGTATGCGCTGAAACCTTTAAGTTGCAAGACCAGAGCTATGGACAGGCTCAACAGAACTTCAGCAATCTGCTGAAGGAAATTGAAGGTCCAGTTCTAAGCAAGATGCTTAAGTAAGAAGTTCTCCATCTGGACATTGCGCCTTGGTCTGAAAAGCGTCCATCATCCAAAGTTCAACCTGCAGAAGAACAAATGATTCCAGCTGAAGACTTGGGTCAAGAAGAAGTTACTGCAGAAAGCTCTGAGAGGCATATTGTGTCTGAAGATCCTCAAGCTTCATATCTTGACAGGCAGACTCTGGAGGATTTGAAAAGATCTGATATGCTGATGAATGAAAGGATGGATAATCAGGACATCAAAATTGATTCTATAGCAAACATGGTATCTCAACAACAGGAAACCAACAATCAAATCAAGAGCATGTTGGAAGCTCTGTTCACACGACTTCCTCCCCCCTCTTAGAATTTTCTTGTGTTTTCCTTGTTCTCTTTACATGTTTGTCTGTAATATTTTTCCACTGTTATGAACTAATCATTGCTTCTGTTTTTAATACAAACTCTTTTTTAGCTCTGATCATTTTTACTCTAATTATTTGTGCTTTTTGATAACTGACAAAAAGGGGGAGAAAGAATGATATTTTTCAATAACGGATTACTGAGACATAAGTCTCAAACATTCTAACATTCTGATATATTTGAATTTCTATCTTATGAAAAGCTTATAGGTACAAGAATGTGATGAACTCTGAAAAAGTAAAGTTCTGATGCTCAAAGAAGGTTCAATAAAGTTCTGATGCTCAAGGTCTCATGGAATTAAAGGGAAGTAATCAACTCAGGGGGAGTTTTTCTCTTCGTTGCTCTGATACCTTTTATTCCTTATCTTCTTATCTTTGATACCTTTTATTCGTTATTTGTTTATCTCCGATACCTTTTATTCCTTATTTTTAATTGAAAAAAATCTGGTTTTTCTCATCATCAAAAAGGGGGAGATTGTTAGAACATAGTTTGATTCTACAACCCTCAGTTAGAGTTTTGATGATAACAAAATACAAGATTAAATAAATTATAAGATTTATATAAGACATATATGCTACTTAAAATTATGTTGTGTATTCACAGAAACTCTGATGGAATAAGCATTAGAATATCAGTATCAACATCAACATCAGAAGATATGTCATCATCAGAAGATCAAATAACATGTGCTATACGCTGAAGCCTGATGAACAGAATCTGCGCATAAAATACTCTGACTCTGATCAAGATCCTAACCAAGTCATCAGCACTTAGAAGCGTCGGCTAAAGCCAAGAACACTCTGATTACCAGAAGCAGAGAAGACTCTGAAGTGTCAACGTTACTAAGCATTCAAGACATATTTATTACCAACAGCTTTATTCCAAGACAAAGATCTTCTCAAAAAGGAAAGAACGTTATTAGCATTGAAATGGATTTATGGACAACCAACATATCTCTTCCATGGCTATTTAAACAAGACTGTGTGAGAAAAGAAAAGGCTAATCATCTTCACGCACGCATATGTAAACAAACTCATTCATACAATTGCTAAAGCATTCAACCACGCCTACTCAAAAGCATTAGCAGTCTAGTTCATTCTAAGCTTAATATTGTGTATTATCACAGTTGTGATATATAGTTTTTCTAGAAAACATCAAACACACTTTTGTTCATTTATCTGTAAGAGAATTTCCTTGAGATAAACCGGTCTGTGGTTAGACTCAAGAAGGCTTTAACAGTTGTTAAAGTAGTTGTTGTATTCAGTTGAATATAGTGGATTAAGACCTCGTTGGAGAGAGGAGAAATCACCTTGACGGGTGGACTGGAGTAGTTTGAGATCAAACGAACCAGGATAAAAATATAGTGTTGTCTGCATTTGATTTAAAGTTTTACAATTCAACCCCCCTTCTTGTGTTTTTCACATCTTCAAAGTCATGCTGAGTCGAGTGAACTGTCTTTGCGGTCTCTCCACTCTTTGTTGATTGTTGCATTATGGGGAAACAGTTGGTCTTGAAATAACTACCGCATTAACCGCTTGGCGGCGCTCAGGTCGATTTTGGATCCTTGAGCTGTAAACTGCACTGGACTCCTTCTTGAAAGGATTCTTCTTTGTGCTTGACGAAGCACCCTTCTATATTTTGCCGCTCTTGATACCGAATTCAACTATCTCCCCAGTCATAATCAATTTGGTGAACTCAGACGATGAACTACCATCAAATGGTTGAAATACGGACCAGACAAGGTCCTTAGAAACATATCCACCAACTCTCTGTCAGCCATAGGGGGTTGTACTCTTCCTTCCAGATCTCTCCACTTCTGAGCGTAGTCCTTAAAACCTTTGCTAGCACCCATGGACATACCCTAAAGTTGGGTACACGTGGGAGCAAGGTCGACATTATATTGGTACTGCTTGTAAAAAGCAACAGCAAGGTCCTCCCAGTTACACATGTTAGCTCCTTCTAGCTGATAGAACCTTTCAAGTTGAGTCCCTGACAGACTATCTTGAAAGAAATGAACCCAGAGGTTCCTATCAGCAGTATATGGTTGAATCTTTCTGACATACGATCGGAGGTGTAACTTCGAACAGGAGACCCCATCGTACTTAGAAAAGATAGGCGCTTTAAACTTGTGGGGGATCACCACCCCAGATGCCAGACCCAAATCTCCAAAGTCCAATCCAGGTATCTTGTGGATCTCCATCGCACTTAACCGGTCTTCGAGCTGCTTATACCTATCCTCGGCAGGAGGATACTGGTCTTCATCAAAGTCAGTGTCATTGTCAGAAACCACAGGGCTAGGAGCCCTCCTTTCTTCTTGATTCTCTCCCCCTCCAGATGAGTGAGACAAATCAACTTCCTCTCGCAACCTGTTCCTAAACCTGTGACCCATATGCTGGAGGACCGTCTTCTTCTTCTTCTTCTTCTTCTTCTTCTTCTTCTTCTTCTTATCCTTCAAGATAAGAGTCTTCAAATCTTTCTTCCCCTTGGCCAGGTTCATGAACATTTCCTGGAACTGAGCATTTTGAGCTTGAAGAGCCTTAATAGCTTGACCAATGGACGTTTCAGAAGACATGATTGCTGAAATAAACAACGAAGAAGATGAGAAACCTGTAAGGGTACCTGTGATGAGGTGCATGGGAATGGAATGCATATGATATGATTTCAAAGACTTAGGGAGATTCAAATTCGTAAACTAAAATGAAACACACTTTTATTAGATTAAAAACTTGAAAGAATGTTTGATAAATGCCTTTAAGGAGTTACAAAGAGAAAAACTGAAAAATAAATCAAAACTAGAAATAGCAAAAGACATCAACGCTCCCATGGTCATTTTCCTTGCGTGCTGACCTAGCCGTTGAGGACCCTCTCATTCTCCAGCTGCCTTGTAAGCTTCAGGATCTTCTGTTCCTGTTCATGATAATTCTCTCTGTAAGTATCCCGCTCTTCCCTCAACTGGATCCAAGACCTCTTTAATGCCCAAATGTCAGTAGGCATGTATGGATGGAGGACAACATGAGGAACCCCTTCTTCATCAGCATGCTCTACAATCACTGGTAAGACAGCTTCGTATGGCATCCCTAGCTTTTGGGCACGGGCCCGAACCCACCGGAGATATGGTTGCATCGAAAGAGAAGTCTTCGCTCCTAGCTCGTGCGGATCAGACCTGTTCACCCTATCCCAAGCTCGTATAAATCTACAGCGATGTCCCTCAATATCTCCCTGGAAGTCAAATACAATGCTTGTAAGCAGCAGCTCGTGAGGACCGTCCCTTCGAGCTCGTCCAAACTGTCGTAAGGCCAGACAAGGATTATAGGTGATCCCTCCCCTAATTCCAAGCAGTGGAACATAGGGGTATTCTCCGCACTGGTCAATGATAGCCACTTCTTCCATATCCTTAGTACTCTAGAGGATGTCCATATGAGCTAGGGACAAAATTCTGTAGGCCCAACCCATGCCTTCCTCGTTCTTCAAAACAGATTTGGGGAGGTGAGAAATAAACCACCTCGCCAGCAATGGTGCACAACACATAAGGGTTCCCCGTTTCCGAGCAGTACGGGCATAAAGAGCATGTATAATGTCACCTAAGAGAGTAGGCACTGGATTACGGGACATGAAGACCTTGATTGCATTCACGTCGATGAAAGAATCTGAATTAGGGAACAAAACCAAGCCATAGATGAGAAGTGCTAGGATGTCTTCAAATGCTTGAAAGTCTAAACTGTCCCAAAATTGTTGACCCTGATCAATCAAGAACTTAGCCAGGAAGCCTTTAACCCCACTCCGAGTCTCCCAGTTAGACATCACATCAACCTTTGTCAGATGTAGGGCTGTAGCAATATCTTCTGGCCTAGGAGCTACCTCCAATCCTGTAAATGGTGTTTGCTCTAAAATAGATATGCCAAGTAAATCAGAGAACTCCTCCAAAGTAGGGACCAACTGATAGTCCGGGAAGGTGAAGCAGTGATGCAATGGGTCAAAGAACTGGAACAAGACACTCATCATTTGTTCATCCAACTTGGAAGTTACCAGGCTGAGGAGATGACCATGTCTTCTGAAAAAGGAAGAAGTATCAGGAACCTTAGAAACCAACTCTCTAAGTTGAGCAGGGATTTGTTCGAAGCTAATGCGAATAGTATTTATGCGCATAGATGCCATGATCTGCAAAACAGAACAAAGATGAATCCCCTCGGTCTTTGAAATGGGTTAGTCTAATGAAATATGCATGCAATGTCATGATGCATGATGTCATGATAGAAACACACCACAAGTATCCACCGATAGCAAACATGGTAAGGGCAAACAAGTCATACAATAGCCCTTAAATTTCAGGCTGGCATGAAGTTTAGGTATTACCCTCTTTCAGTTTAGTTGGTTCAACCTGTCCTAGTAATAGTAACCGGGTTCTAGAGGATCTCAATATCACTGACCATCCTCGATCGGTCATAATTCCAGTTTAGCAACCTTTTCTTGCGGTCGGAATCATCGCGAGAGTATGGTCTCAATGAGTGTAGCATACTGCTACTTTTCTATGGCCAAGTTGGTCAATTATAGGTTCTAAGGTTAGTTGATGCTTAATGAACCCTTAGCATCCCCATACTCTCCTTGTTCCGCCACAAGGGATATCGGTACTAACTAAAGTGTCACACCAACGTAGCTAATGCTTCAACCGTATCGGTCTACGTCGTACAGTTCCCTCACAGTCTATTGCTACTTACCTAAAAGGTGTCCCCAGATCCGGGTTAGGATCTATAGTAACTCCGATACAAAAGCCCACAAGTATAAAGCAAACAGATCAAACAATTGAAAACAATATGATAAACTATTCCTAAGGTACACCCCACTTATTAAATCCCCAGCAGAGTCGCCAGTTCTGTGATACGGTGGCCAGAACCGGGATCGTGTTTTCCCTATTCTGTTAAGGAAATTTTGCTGGTTTGCATTTTGCGTTTGTGTTTGCATAATGTCGCGGTAAGCAAGAGTCGCCACCGACTTTTATTTTATCCAACAAGGAAAGTAAAAAAGCACAGAAAAATTCCTTTTTCGAGATATTTCTGAGTACGGGGGGTAGATTATAGAAAGGGAAGGTATTAGCACCCTTTCTATCCGTAGTTATCTACGGGCTCTTAGGTACTTGCTCATCATTTTCAAAATTGTTTTCTTTGTGTTTGTGGGCTTTGAAAAGTTTTTGTTTTAACTTCGATTTAACTCTTGCTTCTGTCTCAAGAGTGTAATGAAGTGGTTTTGAAAACTTTGTTTGTAAAGGAGTGTAAGTGTGAAAAAATTTGTTTGGATTGAGCAAGTACTTAAGAACTAATCTACATACTCGAAAAAAGAATCGTTCTATGTTCGTTTCCTTTAGATAGCGCTATCCCACTATTAGTGAGTAGGAAGCACCGTCGTAGGAGTTCGAGGTTCAATTCGAAAGGGACGTACAGTCACTAAAGCAATGTTAGGACGTCTTAGTAATAACCCTAATGTCTTAGATCATTTATCCGAGGCAACAATATCTGAGGCAACTTTTTCGAGGCAACTTGATCTTTGGACAAAAGGACGACCACTAAAACATCCTATACTCAATGACCGTCTACCAAAGGCAACCAAGTGGGAGTGTACCCTAAGAGTGCGCATGTGCGAATGATTCAGTTTCAGTTTATTTTATCTTTGCACATTTAGAGTGATCTAACCGTTTTAAAATTAGACATACATTCTTGTCATGCAAACCCTATTATCAAACATCTAACAGTTAAATATTTGCAGAAATTAAAGTGCGGAATTTAAACCAAGCTATTACAAGTCTTCGAGTATTTACATAGCCAAAACAAACCCTTTGAAATTAAAAGCTGTAAAAATAAATAAATGTCCTAATTAAATAATTACAAACCGGGAGCAGATACAATAATTGGGAAAAATAATAATAAAACACGCGGGAAAATTAGATCGAATGCGAAGCTAGGGTTTTGACCCTTCTATCTTAATTAAAAGAGAAAATTGTTTTTTTGTTGTTTTTAATAAAAGAAATAAGTTTTTCTAAATTAAATGCTAAATTAATTAGTTATTAAATAAATTAATGAAAATAATTAAATGACATATTTTTGGTTTTTGGTTATTTTAGGGAAAAAATAAAATAATTAAGTTAATAATAAAAACCTATTGATTCTAATTGATTTTAATTATTTACAAAAGGAAATTAAAATTGTCTAATTAATCAAACCTAATTAAATTAATTAATTTATTGATGAAAAATAATATTCTAAATTTTTTTGGACATGAAAATATTTTTGGTGATTTTTTTGATAAAAAAGAAAATTAATTATTGGTTAGTAATTAAATAAATAAAACAATTAAATGAAATAAATAAAATATAAAAGAAAGAGAAATTGGGCCTGAAAAGGGGGGTGCCAATAGCAGGAATCTGGGCCCATTAGTGGAAGTCCATGTTGACTTTGAGGATCCAATGCATTGCGTTTGACTAGAGTCACGATGCACCTTCAATGGTGGCCATCAGATTTGGCCATCTGGCCATCTGGCGCGTTGATGATGAAGACCCATGGTGGATCTCCTGGCTTCGCACGCACTGAATTGCCTGAAAATAAACAGAAAAATAGCAAATGCTAGAGGCAGGGATCGAACCCCTGACCTCCAGCCTCTAAAGCCTTAAGCACCTACGTGGCCACCACTACACCAATTGTTTTTATCTGTTCATAGAATACACAATAATAATAATATGTGAAAAACAAAGAAATACTGGAGAATTAAAAAACACGTGCTGAATCGTTTGAACGGGCCAATGATCGAATGACAGCTCATTGTCTTCTTCCTCTCTTAGTGGGTAAAAGTCTCAGACTTTTACCTATGGACATTTTGTCCGTCGCTACAGGCAGTGCTCCTTCCAAAATCCTCTACAGGCCATGGAAATAATATCTAAAGCCATGGTTGTGTCCATCTCGTCCTCCTGATCACAACCGTACCACTTACGAAAACCAATTGTCCCTGTAATCAAAAACCCTAAAACCAAGCTCGAAAACCTAACAATGGTGATTTACGGTATAGGCCATATAAACAAAATTGAATAATGCAGAAAGCTTACAAATGCTTCATAGATCAAGAATGTATAATTAATTTAATCTAACAATGCTTAAAATATGAGATTCGAATTCAAGAATAGAGCGAAGTTGTGAATGACTTACAACATGTTCTGGGACTGGAATGGACCGGTTCTTGATTGCTTTAGCTTCTAGAGAGTGCCAGGAACCGATTGGGATAGTTAACGAGCCTTGAGAGTGCCTCTAAGTGGGATTTCGATCTCACATTTTTTCCTTGATTTTTCAGATTTGGTTCTCCTTCTCACGCCTGTCTCCCGCCTCCTTCTAGGTCTGGCCTCGTTCCTTATGTATGAGTGAATGCATTAGGGTTGATAATTGCATCCAAATCCTTCTCCATCAATGATTTTGGATTTGATTCAATTTGCTTTTAAAATCTTTCCAAACATGGCCTTTTTCAATCTTTTTGTTCACTCTAATGCTTTGCACGAATTTTAATGATGCTAGCTGTGTAATAAGACCTGAAATAATCACAAAATCTTTGGTTTTCAATATTTTTGATTTTATATGATTTGTTTTGATTTAAATTGAATTAATTCAAATAAAAACCAAAATAAATAATAAAAAAAAATATGGACAAGTGGCAAAGGCTAGAGCACGTGGGCTATGTTGCCAACTCAAAAAAAGTGAAAAAGATTGGGCCCATTTGGCAAAATTTGAAGTTTTGGGCATAATTGACTTTTGTCAATTTTGCAAAAAAGGTCAACTTCACCAATGCATAACTTCCTCAATTTTGAACCTTTGGAGGTGTTTTTGGACTTTTTAGAAATCTTGAGATGTCCCATAATCAACCCTTTTGGTCTCATCTCAATTTGATATTCCCTGCTCATATATGAAGCTTTGACAAAAAAGGTGTTTTTGTTGACTTTTCAAAATGACCTATAATGTCCAAATTCATAACTTCTTGTGAGTGCATATTTTGACCTTGGGAGCTGAAGATGGATTGTAGGAAATTTCATCCTCTTCAAAATTAGATTTGGATGGGTCATTTCTCATAAAGTATGAGAAAGTTATGCTTGGTCAAAGTTGAGTTCACTTTTCCTGCAAAAACCCTAATTTAGCAACTTTTGAGTCTTGATGAATTATGAGCAATCCTTGATGAATCATGATCAAACCTTGATCAAATGATGAAATATCCTTAAAAATGAGTATGTTGACCAAAAATCTCGAAGTTTGACTGTATGTGGGCCACTGTTGACTTTTACCCTGGCATAGTCGATTCTTGGACCTTTGAGCAATTAACTGAGCAAACTTCCTCTGCAAGGCTTGAAACTTGACATGGATGATCTTGAGAACATATTAGGACATTGGTGAGCATTTGGGATCACTTGGACTCAAGTATCTTGATGCAACATGATAACCTAGTTTGAGGTAGTCTGCCTTAGGAGAGAGTTTGTTTAGCCAACCCTTGGACTACTTTGAGCAACTTGAGGATCTTTCTTGCAATGTTTTGAGAAATATGGGAGGTCAAATTTTGGGGTACAACAGTATCCTTGTCATTATGGAAGGTATTCCATTGTTGAGATCATTTTCTGATGAATGGTAGCCTTATCATTATGGAAGGTAGTTCGTCATTGAGATTCTATTGCTCAGTAGAAGTTCATTTATTCCTAGTCATGAGTACTGAATACATCTTGAAATTTACTGGTATTATCTTACCATTCCTTTCCCCGGTGGGTCGACATTACTTTTTTGCTATCCCCTATGTGATTTGGTAGTTCACAGTTATCTTTCGGTCACTGTTATCCTCCACTCTCTCTCCTCAATTTTTGAGTTGACGATGCTTTAGATCCTCTCTTGGGAATTACCCAAACAGAGTCTTGTCTTTTCTTCACTAGTGATTTATTTTCCTGGTCAAGTTTTCCTTTTGTTTCCTCTTTTAATTTTTACATCCCCAATGGTGTCTTGCGTCCCTTTAGATTTGTTCATATGCATTCATAATCATAAGCATTTCATGGTATCTTAGGGCCAAAAATAGGGTTTGTTTTATATTTAAGTATCTTCAATTACGTAAACACAAAGATTTTAACCTTCGTATCTCCAGATAGAAGGCACTTAAATAAGGGCAACTTTTGTACCCCGATTTTTCCCCCTAAGATCCCTTCATCATATCATATCAATTCAATCACAACAAGAGCACATTAGGGTTTGGTTCTTCTCCCTATCTTTAGCTTTTTCTCTAGGAGGAATCATGAAGCACCTTGACTTGTATTTTATGATCATCTATGTTTTGTATTAATTATCCTTTAACTAATAAATACAATAAGTGTTTTCCCCAATTGTTGATGTTGTAGGTAAAAGCACAATACATTCCATCAAGATTGATCTAGGGATTCACGAGTTCATTTCTGTGCCTTCCTCAACAAAGCTTCATTGAGATTCAAGCCTCATCATTGAAGATGTTTTTAAGTAATGTCATGACAAAGTCTTTTATGATTCATCATGCATCAAGTTGTCAAATTTAGTTCAAAAGTACAAGGGTTGACTGAAGAAGTTTGACTCAATTGGACAAGTCATTGATTTCAATGATTACAAGTACATATCTCCTTCAATTCTCAAGATTTTGAAGTGGTTTTGGTTTCTCCTTATCATCCTAAAAAACTTATATTCACATGAAAAGGGCATTTGTGCAAGAAGGTTGGTCAAAATTGCAAAGATTTCCCAAGGCATTTTCTTGCTCTAGGAGTTAGGGTTTTGAACTTCAAAGGGGTATATCTTTCTCATATTTTGGTATTTTTGAATGATTCTAAATACATCCTTCTCTTCAAAGGGTTATTAACAAATCACTTCAAAAGTTTAAAATAAATTTTGTGTGGAAGAAACTTGATGATGAAGAAAGATTACAAGTCCTCCATATGAACCCTCAAATTCCCTTATGTGACTTCAAATGATTATAACTTGATCAATTTTTATCACCTTGAACCCATTATTTCTCCACAATGATCTTGAAGATGTGAACTTCAACCTTTGTTTTATGTGCAAAGTGTGAAAATGGATGGAAGATGCCCTAAGGATGCAAATGATTTTAGGTCATTTCATGAACTTTTGCCAACTTCAACAAGTCATAACTCTCTCAATTTTTGGAGATTTTGAATGGTTCAAGTTTAAAAATGCCATTCAAATATTTACTTCATGCCATGTTTTATGGTCAAGAGCAAATTTCAAGTGGAAATCCATGTTTGGATGCAAGACATTACAAGTCATTTTTGAAGAAAAACTTAGAAATTTTCTAAGTATAGAAAGTCAACCTTTTTTTCTCAACTTTGACTCATTACAATTTTTAGCTCAAGCATCCATTTGATCCCATTCTCATCTTATTGTAAAGTATGTAATCTTATCTTTCCAATGCAACAAGAATCAAGTCTTGAGATGCCCTGAATCATGCACACCATTGATTTGAATTTGGTAACTTGAAACTAAAGTTTCACCACAAGTCAGAATTTGAAGTTCATGTTGTAGATTTTAAACATCAAATTAGCATGCGCTTTTGGTCTAAAAATGTTTAACCAACTTTCCAAAGTGGATTAGAGCCTTAAAACGTATGGATTGGATGAGTTTTGATGCAAAACAGATCACACTTTGCTCGTGTATCAGGTTCACACAATTTCCCTCCAAACTTCATCATTTCACATGCTTGAGCATCCCATTTGGTTCCCTATAAATAGAGGGTCATCCCTCATTCATTTCCTAAAGCTTTGAAAGCCATAATCACCCTGTCAAACTCTCTCTTGAACTTAATTTTCTGTAACGTCAAATTTGTTCTTACATCGTTTCTCAATCATTTTTCTTTGTCAATTCACCTTCCTTGAACCTCAATGAAACTAACATAAGAAGAATTAAGCTCTAAAACTCCCTGAATCATGGTAGCTAATTCCAAATTCAGAGCTCTGCAACTTAACTTCAATAGGTAGATTCCTTCACCAATTCTCTCAAACTTTGATACTATTGTGAAGCTTTCATCATCCTGGTCCTAGTCGCAACACTTGTTTTTAACTGGAAGCACATTATGACCATGAAATTTCAAATCCCTTTTCAAATCTTCTCTTCTAAATTGCTTGAGCTACAATTTAGGAGGCTTTAGTTCTACCAATCCTCTAATGGAACTTCATCAATTTTGGTCAAAGTGGATCACTTAAACATCATTGATCATTAAGTGTTATCTTGAGAATTCTTAAATGGATGATATACTTGACAAAAAGCAAATGCAACTTGTTGTTGAGAGGCTTTGGTTCTACCAATCCTCTAATGAGTTTCAAAATGCAAGTTTCAAGATGGTCATCCAACTAACTACTAATTCCTAACAATTGACTTTGTTTTTATGCTTTTATTTTATACTTTTACTTTATGTACCATTTACTTTAGCAATTACATTTCATGTTATTTTTATCTTTGCTCACTTGATCCTTTATCTTCATGTCATTTTTATTTTTCTCACTTGAGTTTTTCATTTTCTTTTTAAAGATACCTAATAATCAACTTGAACCCTAAAAGCTTTAATGTTACCTGGACTACTTGGTTACTATCCTTGGCATTATGGAGTGGTGGACTTCTTGGACTTAGGATTAGAAGTTGTGTCCTACCTTGAGCCTTTGTGACCTTGATTGTTATTTTGTCTGGAGTTCTTGGGATTTACTCTAGGATATTACGTTGTTTGTTTGCTTTGGGTGCAAGTTATTGTGATTACACACTTTGTCTATAATCTGGAATTCATTTGTGTACAGCTGTTACTCTGCCCAATTTTTGTGAAGACTTAATGCAATTAAAGCTTGGTATTCTTAAGAGGTTTATCAATTGTTTCCTTGGTTTCAAATCCAAAGGATGGAATTCTACATTGACTCATTGTGTCAAGTGTTGGCTTCTTGTTTGGTTAGATGGATCTTCTCCTTAGATTTTACCTTATGATTTAGGGTAGTATCTTCATCTCCTCCCATCCTCTTTAATTTCAAAAATCTTCCCGCTCCTTTTGAAAAATCTTCTTGTTTTAAAACTTGAACCACATCCATAATAAACCTGGACTTATGTCCATGTATTTTCAAAAATTATTTCTTAATCAACTTTCAATTAACTTAACAATACCTTGACATTTTTGTGAGAAGACTAAAAGTCAATAAATCTCATTCAAACTATTTTTCCATTTTGGCTTTTACCTTTAAAATATTTTCTCAAAAGATTGGACTCTTGTCAATCCTTGTAGTGATGCAAACAACTATACTTCTACAATATATATATATATATATATATATATATATATATATATATATATATATATATATATATATATATATATATATATATATATATATATATATATATATATATATATATATATATATATATATATATATATATATATATATATATATATATATATATATATATATATATATATATATATATATAATGAAGTGAGATATTTTCCACTTGGGTGTTGAGTGAGGCATTGTTGATTTTAAAATCCAAACCATATCCTCCACTCTGAGATGACACAAATTCCTCTTTCTCATAATTGTGGATAGTAAGTATGTTTTCCACACGGAGAATGACAATGATGTCATGTCTCTTAAAATTAACCAACACACTTTTGTTTCTTAGAAAAGCTTTTAAAGAGGAACTATGTGTACCCTGATCCCCTATTGCACATAAGGTGGTATATAAGCACTAAAGGTTCGCAACTGCGGCAGGTGCAAAAATCATAAAAAATATAATTCTTTTCTTATTCCTACAATCTATTTTTATACAATATTTTATAGCCAAAACATACAGATTTTACAAAGAGGTTCCTGCGGAGTACCATAGATGTTTAGGGTGCTAATACCTTCCCTTTGCATAACCAACCCCCGTACCTAGAATCTTTCCCCCTCTCTTTTGGGTTATTCACTCTTTTCCCATTCCTTTGGAAACAATAAAGCGTGGTGGCAATTTTTACATTGATCTGTGCGAGTCAAGTCAATCTGATGGCTTATGTTAGAACAAAGTTTGAATCTACTACCCTATATTTAAGTTTTGATGATAACAAAGTGAAAAGATATAGTATTTATAAGTTTCATGTATGAACTATCTGCTGCCTAAAAATATTATGTTCTGACTTGCAGATACTCTGATGGATATAAACAAGATCACATCTATTCAGCATCAGAACTTGATTTCAGACACCAGCATCAGAAGTTGCTAGATCAGAACGTCAAAATCAGATGATCAACTCACGTACATACTGAAGCCTGATGAACAAGACTGCGCTCAACACTCTGATACAGAAACACAATAGTTCATCAGCAGCGAAGCAGAGTCATAATGAGCCAAGCCAGAACTTGCATTAAGTAAGCAACGTTACTGTGCATTGAAAGCTAATTAATTCCAACGGCCTCATTCCAGACAAGATCTGCTCAATAAGGAAAGCTTGTTATTAGCATTGAATCAAGAATATTGCATCCAACGTTCATCACCTCAGTGCTATATAAACAAAGCTTTGAAGATTGAAATGGTTAATGCTCTCCAAATCTCTACACGCACAAAAGCTGAACCATAATCTTCGTTCTACCAGTTTTGCTAAACCACACACTCTGATATTCCATTACTGTTTAGCAATCTAGTTTCTAAGCTTCATTTTGTGTATACATCACAGTTGTGATACAGTTTTGTAGAAAACATCCACACACATAGTTTTATCTCTTTGTAAGAAAGTGTTACCTTGACAAACCGGGTTGTGGTTTGAATCAAGAAGGCTTTAGCAGTTGTTAAAGCAGTCTGTAATATTCAGTTGAATATAGTGGATTAAGACCTCGTTGGAGAGAGGCGAAATCACCTTGACGGGTGGACTGGAGTAGTTTGAGATCAAACGAACCAGGATAAAAATATCTTGTTCATTGCTTTAGATTTCAGTTTTACAATTCAACCCCCCCTTCTTGTGTTTTTCACCACTTCAATTGGCATCAGAGCTCCTGGTTCTGAGCTAAAACACTTAACCGTGTCAGTACAAGATCCAGCGTCAGAAAAACACAATGGTAGGAAACAATTCTCACATCAGCAATGACAATAATGAGGACAGAGACAGATCCAGTGGCAAACCTCCAGTCTTTGATGGAGAAAACTTTGATTACTGGAAAGACAGAATTGAAAGCTTCTTTCTGGCACATGATGCTGATCTGTGGGATATGGTGACAGATGGATACACGCACCCTGTGAATGCAAGTGGTCAGAAGATTGATAGAAAAACAATGTCTGATCAACAAAAGCGTGACTTCAAGAATCACCACAAGGCCAGAACCATCCTCCTCAGTGCCATCTCCTATACTGAGTATGAAAAGATCTCCAACAGAGACACAGCAAAGAATATTTTTGATTCTCTCAGAATGACGCATGAGGGCAACGTTCAGGTCAAAGAAACAAAAGCTCTGGCGCTCATTCAGAAGTATGAGGCGTTCAAAATGGAAGAATCTGAATCCATTGAAACTATGTTCTCTAGATTCCAGATTCTGGTAGCTGGTCTCAAAGTTCTGGACAAAGGATACTCTACTGCTGACCATGTCAAGAAAATCGTCAGAAGTTTACCCAAGCAGTGGAGGCCTATGGTTACCGCTCTGAAGCTAGCTAAAGATCTCTACAAAATCACTCTGGAGGAACTTATCAGCTCCCTCAGAAGTCATGAGATAGAGCTAGAAGCTGATGAGCCTCAGAAGCAAGGTAAGCCTTTAGCATTAAAATCTAACAGAAAATTTGAGTCTAAAGTTTTGCAGGCAGTTGAAGAAACATCTGATGGATCCTCATCAGAAGAAGACGAACTTTCCCTTCTCTCCAGAAGAGTAAATCAACTGTGGAAGCAAAGACAAAGGAAGTTCAGGAATCCCAGAAGATCTGATCAGAACGAGTCTTCTTCCAGATACAGAAGGACAGATTCTTCCTCTGGATACAGAAGATCTGAAGGCTCCTCCAGTAGCAAGAAGCCAAACACTAAAGACATCATCTGCTATGAGTGCAATGAGCAAGGACACTACAAGAGTGACTGCCCAAAGCTTCAGAGGGAAAAGCCCAAAAAGAAGTTTGGAAGAGAGAAGAAGAAAAGTCTCATGGCTACATGGGATGACTCTGACTCGTCTGAAGCTGACTCAAAATCAGATGATGAAAGGGCAAACATAGCTCTCATGGCTAACATTTCAGAAGATAGTGAAGCTTCTGAACCAGACTCAGAATCAGACACTGAAGAGGTATTTCCTAACTTCGCTGTTAACTTTACAAAGGCTGAACTTGCTGAAAGCCTTAATGAGATTCTGGAACGTTATCAGCAAATTAGAGCTAAATTCAGAGACCTGAAAAGGAATCTTGAATCTGACTCTAATAAGTCTGAGAGTCTCAAATTGGAAAATTCTGAGCTGAGAAATAAGATTTCAAAATTAGAAAACACTTTACAAAACTCTCAGAAGGAACCAAGTTCTGAAACTCCCAGCAACGCTGATGAGATCATCAAGGAGTATGATCACAGTTTCCAGAAGTTCCTAGCTAAAAGCATAGATAGAAGCAGAATGGCTTCAATGATCTATGGAGTTAGCAGAAACGGCAGGAAAGGAATAGGATACCAAGGTAAGGTTCCTACACCAAAAAATGTCATGGACTTAACCATTAAACACACTCCTCTAAATTCACACTTTGTGTATGGTCACACACATGATATCAAATATACTAGCAGTAAGCACTCTGTGAAACCAAAATTCAACCAGAGTTTTGGTAAAACTAACAAATCAGGACCCAAGAAAATCTGGGTACCTAAGGATAAAATAATACATGTTGCAGATATCTTTAGTAGCAAGTCAGAAACACCAGTCATGGTACCTGGACTCTGGCTGCTCACGACACATGACGGGAAGAAGGCATATGTTCCAAAGCCTGGAACTTAAGCCTGGAGGCCACGTTGGCTTTGGAGGCAATCAGAGGGGAAAGATAATTGGCTCTGGAACTGTAGGTAATGGAAATCTTCCCTCTATTAATAATGTTCTGCTAGTAGATGGATTGATGCATAATCTGTTATCCATAAGTCAATTAAGTGATAACGGTTATGATATAATCTTTAATCAAAAATCATGTAAAGCTGTTAGTCAGAAAGATGGGACTATCCTGTTTAATGGTAAGAGGAAAAACAACATTTACAAAATCAAACTTTCTGAACTAAAGAGTCAGAATGTAAAATGTCTTCTGTCTGTTAACAACGAGCAGTGGATTTGGCACAGAAGATTGGGGCATGTTAGTATGAGAAGAATATCTCAGATTAACAAACTCAATCTGGTCAGAGGACTTCCTAATTTGAAGTTCAATTCAGATGCTCTGTGTGAAGCATGTCAGAAAGGCAAATTTGCAAAACCTTCTTTTAAATCCAAACATGTTGTTTCCACCTCTAAGCCATTAGAACTTCTGCACATTGACTTATTTGGACCAGTTAAAACTGCTTCAGTCAGTGGTAAGAAGTATGGGTTAGTAATCGTAGATGACTATAGCAGATGGACATGGGTAAAGTTCTTAAGACACAAGGACGAGTCACACTCTGTGTTTGTTACCTTCTGTAACCAAGTTCAGAATGAAAAGGATCTTAGAGTCGTTAAAGTCAGAAGTGATCATGGTGGAGAATTTGAAAATAAAGATTTTGAGTCATTCTTTAATGACAGAGGCATTCTGCATGATTTCTCTTGTCCTAGAACTCCCCAACAAAATGGAGTTGTAGAACGAAAGAACAGAACATTGCAAGAAATGGCCAGAACCATGATCAATGAGACAAACGTTGCTAAGACCTTCTGGGCAGAGGCAATAAACACAACGTGCTACATTCAGAATAGAATCTCAATAAGACCTATTCTGGAAAAGACTCCATATGAATTGTGGAAGAACAGAAAGCCCAACATTTCATATTTTCATCCATTCGGATGTACTTGCTTTATATTAAATACAAAGAATTATTTGAACAAGTTTGACTCTAAAGCACAGAAGTGTATTATGTTAGGATACTCTGAACGCTCAAGAGGGTACAAAGTATACAATACAGAAACACAGATTGTGGAAGAATCAATCAGTGTTCGTTTTGATGACAAGCTTGACTCTGAAAAGTCAAAGCAGAATGAAGTTTTTGCAGGTATAGAAATTGAATTTGCAGGTTCTGAAGACAAGTCATCAGAAGCTCTTAACACAGACATTCCTTCAACGTCTGAAAGGAGCACTGCTAGAAATCCTACAACAGCTGCTGATCAACCTCAGAAGAGATTACCCAGAAGCAGCTTGGATCACCCAGAAGAGACTATCCTAGGAAGAAAGGAAGATCCAATCAGAACAAGAGCAAGCTTCAGAAACTCTGAAGAAACACTTATGGGACTTGTGTCTCTGATTGAACCTTCTTCTATTGATGAAGCACTTCTGGATAATGACTGGATTCTGGCAATGCAAGAAGATCTGAATCAATTCACCAGAAACGACGTATGGGATCTCGTTCCCAGACCAAAAGGATTCAACGTCATTGGAACAAGATGGGTGTTCAGAAACAAGCTAAATGAACAAGGTGAAGTCATCAGAAACAAGGCACGACTGGTTGCACAAGGCTATAGTCAGCAAGAGGGGATAGACTATACAGAAACCTTTGCCCCAGTCGCCAGGTTAAAATCTATCAGACTTTTAATTTCATTTGCTGTTAATAGAGGCATCACTCTGTATCAGATGGATGTCAAAAGTGCATTCTTAAATGGTTATATAGAAGAAGAAGTTTATGTTCACCAACCCCCAGGTTTTGAAAATACAAAACATCCAGAACATGTTTTCAAACTAAAGAAGTCACTGTATGGTCTGAAACAAGCTCCCAGAGCTTGGTATGAAAGGCTAAGTAACTTTCTGCTTGAAAATGAATTCACCAGAGGGAAAGTGGACACTACTCTATTCTGTAAATCAGTTAAGAGTGACATCTTAGTCTGTCAAATTTATGTTGATGATATTATTTTTGGTTCTACTAATCCTTCTCTTGGAAGAAAATTTGCTAAGTGTATGCAGGCAGAATTTGAGATGAGCCTCATGGGGGAACTGAAATTCTTTCTGGGAATTCAGATCAATCAAACTCCAGAAGGAACTTACATTCATCAGAGCAAATACATCAGAGATCTTCTGAAGAAATTTGACCTCTCAGAATGTAAGCCATCAAAGATTCCAATGCATCCCACGTGCATTCTGGAAAGAGAAGAGGTAAGCAAAAATGTAGAACAGAAAGTCTACAGAGGTATGATTGGTTCTCTCCTCTATCTGACTGCTTCAAGACCTGACATATTATTCAGTGTTTGTATCTGTGCTAGATTCCAATCAGATCCTAGAGAATCTCACTTAACAGCTGTTAAGCGAATTTTCAAGTATCTGAAAGGTACTACTAATCTGGGTTTGTTTTATAGAAAATCTAGTGATTACAGCTTAGTAGGCTACTGTGATGCTGATTTTGCTGGAGACAGAGTGGAACGTAAAAGTACTTCTGGAAGCTGCCAGTTTCTGGGAGAATATCTGATCTCTTGGTCCAGTAAAAGGCAATCAACAATTGCTCTGTCAACAGCAGAAGCTGAGTACATAGCAGCAGCAGGATGTAGCACACAAATGCTCTGGATGAAAAGTCAGCTTGAAGACTTCCAGATTTTTGAGAGTAACATTCCTATACTTTGTGATAATACTTCTGCTATTTGCTTAAGTAAGAATCCCATTTCACATTCTAGAGCAAAGCATATAGAAATAAAACATCACTTCATTAGGGACTATATTCAGAAAGGTATTTTGAACTTAAAATTTATAGATACAGACCATCAATGGGCTGATATCTTTACTAAACCCCTTTCAGAAGATAGGTTCAATTTCATTCTGAGACATCTCAGCATGAAAGTATGCCCAGAGTAAAAATGTTTTAATTCCATATATTTACCTTCAGAATGTAATTATTTTACTGTGAACTTCTGATCAATCTCCTTTCAGAAAGATAGAACATGCAGATTGTATCAGATGCAAGTCTAAAGATCTGAGAGTCTATGCTCAAAGACAGAAGTGCTGATCACTACATCAAACAAGTGTCATCCAATCATCAGCATATCTCTGAAGCAGAACGCGTGCACGCTTCTGAGAAGGCAAAACGCTGATTGGGTGCATTGAGACACATGTCTGGTAACCGTTTTTAAGTATCTTTCTCAAATCCCCCAAAATCAGCAAGCATTTAATGAAAAGTAATCATGCTTTTAAATGGAAATCATGATTTTTCTCTCTCTTAAAAACGTTTATCTTTTCAAAATAGTTTTGAAAACTCTATTTAAGCACATTAATCTCTCATTCTTATTCTTTACGCTTTCTCACTAATACTCAAGCATTTTCTGCATATTTCTGAGTTCATCTCTTGCAAACCTTTTTCCTCAGTTCATTCTCAAAACCCTTTTAGTGTGAACATGGCAACCTCCAGCAGCGTTTCTGCAGGTTCTCAGAAGAAAGCATCATCTGAGCAATATCAAGTGCCACTCAGAACTCTCCTCACTCCGGTGAAGAATCTTGAAGTGCTTTCTGAGTTAATCATTGACTTTGAAAGCTTGAAGGAGAATGGTTTTGACCTAACTGAAGAAGTTAGGGCTCAAAAGTGGGAAAGGTATTTCGATAGGTTGGTTGGACCAACATTCCTAGCGCTGGTCAAGGAATTTTGGATTCACGCCAAGGTTTCAACACATCTAGTCATCTCCTCTGTTATGGGGAAGAAGATTGTGATTACTGAAGATCTCATTGCAAGGCTAATCGGTCAAAGTGGTGGTGGCGTCCGTTGTGTGGACATGGCTAAAAGATGTGCTGATATAGGTGTGGTAGCTAACAGGATTTTCACTCTTGGGTTGCCCAGCAGCAAGATTAAAGATCTAAAGGATCATTTCAGAGTATGGGCTAAGATAATTCTGGGGTGCTTCAACCACAGGAAACCAACAAGTTCTCCTGATTACATAAATGTGGATCAGCAGTTTCTGATCTACTTTATTGATCAGAAGATAAAGATCAATCTGGCTCACTTCCTGTTCAACCACCTCAGAACCAGTGTGAAAGAAACAAGGGAAGAAGAAAGAACCAAGAGGGACTGGATACCTTTTGGAAGGTTGATATCAGATATTCTGACAGAGAATAGGCTGATTGAGCATCTGATAGAAGCTCAAGAGCTGAGCACTATTGAACCAACAATTGGGAAACCTCTGAACGCAAAGAATCTGAAAAAGATGAAGCTGATAGAGAATATTCAGAAGGAACCCAGAGCTACTTCCACTGCTGATATCTCCAGCAGAAGAGTGCCTCTGAGTGATTTTCCGTTATTCTTTGAAATTGAATCCAAACCAGAGGTGATTCTCAGGTACTTGGATGCGAACAAGGCAGATGGTACAGATCCAAAGCTGAATATCAGAGATCTGCATCAACCCCAACCAGAAGTGACTCTGAAGAAGACAAAGAAGAGGAAGGCGCCATCAGAAGGATCATCTCAGCAGACTCCAAAGAAAAGAGGTATTTCATCTGCTGCCCCTGTTTCAAATTCTTTTACTATTCCAGCATCTATCCCTCCTCAAACCTCTCACAGAATATCAATTCCCATCCCTACCATTGATGAAACCGTACAAGAAGAAGACCCTTCTGAGGCATTAAAACTCAGAAGACCTAGAACCAAACACCCCAAACAACCAACAATTTCAACAACATCAGCACTTGACCAAGTGTTGTCTGATATTGATCAACAAACCTCTGATCAACCAAACTCTGAACCACAAAATGTTCCTCCTCCACAACCAGAACCACATAAATCTGCTTAAGAACCACAACATCAACAACCACTCTCAGAAGAACCTCTGATCCCTGAGCAATCAGAGATTCCACCTCCCTCTCCCCAACCAGAAATAAATCCACCTTCACCACAAACAGAGTTTCACCACTCTGAGACTCCTTCCCCTCATCAATCTGAACCTCATTCACCTCAACCATCACCGCTGGAAATTCAGTTGCCATGTGGAACAACTGTTGTCATGCCCCAGTTACCATCCTCATCAGAATCGACACCTCCAAATACTCCCAAAACACCACCCAGTCCAATCGTAATCTCTGATACCCCTTCTGCAAAACAAACAGCCTCTCAGAAAACCTCTGAAAACCCCAGCAGGACTTTCATTGACTTAACCAGTCTTGACCGTCTTGCTGATCTAAAACACAAAATTGCCATCCCAAAACCAAAGCAACCAGATGTTGGCTCTGGTATTTTGAATTTTGAAACAGGTGTGCTGCAATGGATTGCTTCTTTAAAGCAAGTCTGTCCGGGAATGATTGACCCAGCTGCTTCTGATCAGCTCTGGTCACAGTTCAGACTTTGGGTACGTGCTGAAGCCCTCAAGTTGCAGGATATCAACTATGAGCAGGCACAACAAAATTTCAGCAAGCTTCTGAATGAAGTTGGAAGTATGCTTCTGAAAGAGGACGTGCTCCCTCTGGACAGTGAACCTTGGTCTGAGAAACATCAAGCTGCAAAGGTACAGGACAAGACCACTCAATCAGAAGAAGACAAGACCATTCAAGCTAAAGAAAGTCAAGCAGAGGATGTCGCTGAAAGTTCTCAGAAGCCTCCTGCTTCTGATGCTTCTCAAGCTGCCTTGGACAGGCAGACTCTGGAAGAACTAAGGCTGAATGACATGCGTCTGCAGCAGCGGATGGATGAAAACGATCAGAAGATGAAAGAGAGAATGGATGGGCAGGACAACAAGATTGACACTGTTGTCAGCATGGTGCATAAACAGAATGAGACTTCTGAAAAGATTCAAGCCATGCTGGAGAACCTGTTCACACGCTTGCCTCCTCAACCTTAATTTTTTTTCTTTTTCATGCATGACCTTTTCATGTTTCCTTGACTTTCTGATGTACTGTTTGATTATGTTTTGTAATATTTTCTTGTTTTGATTCTGAACTATCTTAATATGATTAGTTTTTCTGATCTTAATTGTTTTAAGCACATCACCAACACTTTTTGATTGCTGACAAAAAGGGGGAGAACAAGAATGATATTTAAATCAATAACGGCTAACTAGACAGAAATTCTCAAACATTCTAACTTTATTACTTGAAATGTTTTTTCTGTTTTGTTTAAAGTCTACAGGCACAAGGAAGCTCCTGGACACTCTGAAGACTAGAAGCTCTGATCAATATGAAGTTCTGATCGTCCTAATACTCTGATCCAAAGCAAAGCTCTGACAAGAAAAGCTCTGAAGCTCTGCTCTGACACAAAGCTTCTGATAAGTCAAAGACTCTGATAATCTGATGTTCAAAGAAAGAAAAAGATCTGATCCTGAAGAACGCGTATAATCAAAGGGAAGTAATCAACTCAGGGGGAGTATCTCTTAACTCTGACTTCTCCTTACTTCTTATTCTGATACATTTTCCAGACACCTTTTCACGTTATTTTCATTTAAAATATCTAGTTTTTGTCATCATCAAAAAGGGGGATATTGTTAGAACAAAGTTTGAATCTACTACCCTATATTTAAGTTTTGATGATAACAAAGTGAAAAGATATAGTATTTATAAGTTTCATGTATGAACTATCTGCTGCCTAAAAATATTATGTTCTGACTTGCAGATACTCTGATGGATATAAACAAGATCACATCTATTCAGCATCAGAACTTGATTTCAGACACCAACATCAGAAGTTGCTAGATCAGAACGTCAAAATCAGATGATCAACTCACGTACATACTGAAGCCTGATGAACAAGACTGCGCTCAACACTCTGATACAGAAACACAATAGTTCATCAGCAGCGAAGCAGAGTCAGAATGAGCCAAGCCAGAACTTGCATTAAGTAAGCAACGTTACTGTGCATTGAAAGCTAATTAATTCCAACGGCCTCATTCCAGACAAGATCTGCTCAATAAGGAAAGCTTGTTATTAGCATTGAATCAAGAATATTGCATCCAACGTTCATCACCTCAGTGCTATATAAACAAAGCTTTGAAGATTGAAATGGTTAATGCTCTCCAAATCTCTACACGCACAAAAGCTGAACCATAATCTTCGTTCTACCAGTTTTGCTAAACCACACACTCTGATATTCCATTACTGTTTAGCAATCTAGTTTCTAAGCTTCATTTTGTGTATACATCACAGTTGTGATACAGTTTTGTAGAAAACATCCACGCACATAGTTTTATCTCTTTGTAAGAAAGTGTTACCTTGACAAACCGGGTTGTGGTTTGAATCAAGAAGGCTTTAGCAGTTGTTAAAGCAGTCTGTAATATTCAGTTGAATATAGTGGATTAAGACCTCGTTGGAGAGAGGCGAAATCACCTTGACGGGTGGACTGGAGTAGTTTGAGATTAAACGAACCAGGATAAAAATATCTTGTTCATTGCTTTAGATTTCAGTTTTACAATTCAACCCCCCCTTCTTGTGTTTTTCACCACTTCAGCTTAGTCTCAACATTTCTACCGCTACAACTAGCATGTATTTTGAACAATTAAATAAATAACAAAAATTAAATAAAAGAATAATTTAATAGCATGTAATGTTTTTTTTGTATTTTTATAATGGCAAGAAATAATTATATATAAAATAAACTAAACTAATATTTTGTTATCATATATTCTTAATAGAATTGGGAAAATAAGGGTAAAAGAACTAAAAAAACGAAATAAAATGCCAAAGTGAGTGGTTAAACTCAGGTTTTTTAGGGTTGCAACAGATATGCCTTGCCACTGAACTATGTTTTTTATTTGTTATGTCTATGATTTAATTGAAATAAAAGGGGGATAACGATACGGTGATTGGCCAACAGGTTTAGGAAAAGACAAAGAAGGGTCTTGAAAACCCTAAACAAAAGAGGCCCTGGATGCTGTCTTTATTGGAAAGGAACGTTACGGCCATTAATTATCATTATCTTCAATTAAAACAATTTAAAGTTAAGTTTAAAAAAAAAGATCCTCTCTCTCTCTCTCTCTCACATCCTTATCATCACCATCATCTTCTAACACTCCCTCACCTTCTCGACAAACCCATTTTTCTTTTCCTTACCCAAATCACCCTCTTTTACAGAAAAAATCCGAATCCCGCGAACTCGGCTTAAATTCTAGTCTTGTTGTTTTCTCTAACCTATCAACTAATTGCCCCCAAGAGGACCTAACACTCACATTATTCATAGAATCCTCCTGAACAGAACTTCTAACATGGATCCTTTTTTCTTTCTCCACCACTCTACCTTCCTTAACTCCATCTTTCTAGCCAAGGAAGTTCCTTTTCGAAAATTCTCGCGCCACATTATCTTTTACCAATCTGTAGCATCAACCCATATGGATTTAACGGTTTTCCCATTTCAAAGATTCCAAACTTACATCTGGGGTTTGTAAAGATTGATTTTTTATGGCAAGAAAGAGGCGAAAATTGGGTATTAGAAGGTTGTGTTGAGTGTAGAATTGGTGTGTGATTGGAAGTGAAGAGCGAAGAGTTGCTAGCTTGCGGAAGGTGAAAGCTGAAGATATTTGATGATGATGATGAACAACCAGCGATGGATGGATTAGTGTGAGAAAGTTGAGATTTGTGTGGATTACGGAGCTGAAACTGGTGGTGGTATTTGGTTGGAGTTCGAAGTGATGTTGTTTGGTTTATTACACGAGTTTGTGACTGGGAGTTTGTGAGGTTTGCTGGAGATTAGCATGGAGGTGACGTCTGTTAGTTATTAGCAGATGGAAAAGTGGAGCACGATGGGACGTCTCTATCTGTAAAAGAAGAGGGATATCTAGTATTTGTCGTTGACTTTTGTGTATTCTAGGGATGGTTTGCGGGAAGTTGCCGCGAATGCATGAGACGTGAAGAAGAGTAATTGTTGTTGAGAAACTTCTCCATTAAAAATGCGTTATTGCCAAGCTATTGAGGTTGATGCTGAGAAATAGGCAGCTGCAGCAATTGCTGGCTTTTTGGGTGAGTACTTTGTTGTAGAAAATGAGATTGTAAAAGTGGGATAGACGTCGAAAGAAATTGTTGTTGCTGCTGCTGTTGTAATTTGTGTAAAAGTTGTAGCTGCAATTGTTGGTATGAGGTTTTTTGTTGAGACATTTAAGCCACTGGAAGATTTGGTGTCACCCTTTATTGCTGGCTTTGTTGCATTACCAACAATGGAGATTGTTGTAACTGTGTTTGTTGTTGCTGCCTTTTAAGAGACTTGCTTGTTTTCAATAATCCCAACAACAATTTCAGCATTTAAGTTGTCATGCAAGAAGTGATGAAGATGTCTTTCAACTGGGAATGCTTCATACAGAAACTTCTTGTGGTACTCTTTACGAGGTGCAGGACATAGGATGACACATTTTCCAGAATTGTCCACCAAAGGCTGGCTGGCATGACCTATCACTTGCCGCAAATCATTAACAGGGTAATCCGTTTGAGCATTCTCTCACACATGGAACTGCTCAAAACACAGACCTTAAACCAACCAGCTTTAAATAGTTGTGACACAATGTCATGATCAAGATTGTTTCAGCCCTCGTGCAAGTAGTGTTCTCGGAGGAAGGTTATGAAAGGTAACTATGGTGTATGGAAATAGTAATTATTGTTTTGGAGAAGGTTGAGCAAATATTAAAGCATAATCTCTCTAATTTCTGCAGTTTCTATTATTTACTTCTGATTTTCTCTTTTTATGTGACTGTTGTACGTGTTTGTCTGCATTATTATATTTATTATTATTTCTTAACATTTCTAAATGTCAATAAAATGCAGCAGTTCCAGAACACAACAAAGTGATAAATCAAGCATTCATATGGCATAAAGAGGTGGTGCAAAGAAAAGATTCAAGCATGGAAGTGATGATACTGATGGATATATGAGAATATTATGCAAAAGTAATAGGGAGAAGAAATACCTATCGGAGTCTCTCCGATGGAGCTTCAAAAATAGTAAGTTCTCCCTTCCTCTCTTGTTGATGCTCAAGCTTCTTTAACTTTGATTCTTTGCTATTATTCTTGAACAAACTTCTTCCCTTTCACTGTGCTTTGATGAATGAATTACCTTCATTAAGAAACCTTGGCTCTCTTGACAATTCTTCACTTCCAAATCTCAATAACAAAACTTTATCCTAATGAATCTTTAATGCTCTGAATTCAAACTAACTTGCAAATTGGAGTAACAAGTATTTGATGTGGACAAAAATTGCATCGACCAAAATAAGTTGTAATTTATACTTCAATCCTCCATAACCAACAATTCCTTGAAGATACTTGTAGTAGAAATCCCTTATGATAGATGTGCAAAATAAATCGTATCGAAATGTTGAAAATAGGGGAATTTATGATCGTTTAATCTTGATCTTAGAAGTGTTGACTTCTTATCAAAGTGCTTTGAGTCGAATTGCATAGCCTGATCTTTTCTTGTATTTTAAGGCAAAGTAAAACGCACGTGAACAATTGATCATGGAAGCTTGACTATTTTTTATGAAGAATTTCGGAAAAACTTGAGGCCACTTGTTGAAACAGAGCATGGAAATAAACACATGATTCTCTGAGAATTCCCCGAAAAGCTATCACACTTGAGACATCCGTGATCAAAATGAACCTGAATGATGTTCGAGACTCCATGCGCTGAGGTTAGAAGTTGTGCCTTGATGAATCAGTCTTCAAGAATCAATGATCAACTGTACTTATGGCTTGAGAGACTCAAAACCCTAATTGAGGCGTGACGCCTGATGCTCTTGATTCAGACTTGTTTCTGCACATGAAATCAAAGAAACAAAAAAAATACACTTCGTGCTTGATTAGAAGTTAGTCATGCATAAGATAAAATGTTCACAACACTCGATAATCTCTGCACAGACAATGCTCGAAAGTGAGAAGTTTGAAACTGACCATATTTCGTGACCTTGATGTATAAAACAAAAAATACAAATGAAGATGGGATCTTAGGTCAAAAATTAGGGTATGACCGTTGTCCCTATTTAAGTTTCTTCTATCTGGAGATATGAAGATTGAAATATTTGTCTCAACGAGATTGAAGTGACTTAAATACAAAATACACAATTTTTGGCCCTAAGATACCGCCATTTGTGTTTATGATATGATATGAATGTAGTATTTGAACCTTATGGGGAATGATGCCGCATGAGACCAATTAATTCTGGAGAAACCAAGCACATGATAAAATAATCCACAAGGGAAGAGATTATAACTCTAATGGAGAAACGGATCTACAGACTTCGAATGAGAGACTCTTATTGGGGAATAATTTCGAGAGAAAACAATTTTCCGACTTTAACATGATGGTGAGTTTACAACTCAGGGACAAAGGGAGACAAAAGATATACCAACTTTTATTGATAGTGAACTACCAATTTTTACCGAAGGTAGAGATTTCATAACAAACTTCTCTGTGGGACTTTTCCAGAGAGATATCATTTGCTGCTGAAATAACATATTGTTGTAGACACACAAGCTGCTCAAATAAAGAGGCTGCCACTTGCTATCTTCAAAGGATATTAATAAACACACAAGCTGCTCATGAAGATTCCTCCGCTTGTTGTCTTCCAAAGGATATTAATAAACACATAAGTTGCTCATGATGAGACCGTCACTTGCTGTCTTCCAAAGATATCAATAACACAAGCTGCTCATGAAGACTCCGCCACTTGTTGTCTTCTAAAGATATAAATAACACAAGCTGCTCATGAAGAGTCTTCCACTTGTTGTCTTCCAAAGATATCAGTAACACAAACTGATCATGAAGAGTCCTTCACTTGTTGTCTTCCAAAGATATCAATAACACAAGCTGCTCATGAAGAGTTCGCCACTTGTTGTCTTCCAAAGATACCAATAACACAAGCTGCTCATGAAGAGTCCGCCACTTGTTGTCACGTCGATATTCCAGAAGAATGTTGTGATAACACTACTAGGGAATAAAGTTCTTCTTCAATGGGGAACCATGAATAGGTCCTTCCTGAGGAGATCAAGTATTTAAATGCGCAAAGTAAATGCGCTCTTCATCTAGGTTTCACAGCCTAGAGAAAACCACAGAGTAGCATATGCAAGAGACAAAGCTCAATCCAGGAATAAACCAGAGAAAAAAAAAATCAAACAAGACTCCAGTCAATGAGGAAACAAATCAATTGGGGATTTATCCTATGCAGAGATGGAAAAAGAAGGCTAAAGCAAGATTCTTCCACGAGGATTAGCTAAGTTGGGGAATTAGAAAGGAGGCAAACTTTTTGCTTAAGTTGACACTCTATTTGGAAAGAGAAAATACACTGTTTGAATAGACATAACCAAGGTATATTAACCCAATAATATCGACAAATACAAATGTGTGTGCATGATGCAAGTGTGAATGAATAAATGAATGTCATGTATATGCTGACAAAACAGATAGAGGAGATAAACTGAAGATGATAAAACATCAAAAACAACCAGATACTTGGTTAATCTCAAAGAGATGGGAAAATAACTGGAGATAGACCAAGAAGCATCGTCAGTGCGTATCATATTACAAAGCTCAAGTCTCTTTGAAGAGGACCATACCCAAATTTCAATCTTCTAACATCAATAAACCACTGACATGACAATAGCATTTACTTCACTTCGGTTAGGGAGAAAAATCTTGCTCAACTAGAGATAACTGAATCAAGGCATAACTGGGATTGTTGGGGAGTCACCAAGCTTAGTACTTCACTGGGTCACACAACCAACACCTCATGGTGATTTTGAAGGAAGAAACCACTATTCATCATACAAGGATGAATTACTATGATGTTTTTCATTTCAAGGCTTAAACATTCTCGGAGCAACTATTAATATTTCTTCCAGTATTCATGACACATTTCAAGATATGAATACTCTAATTAACTTTGTTTCAAATATTGCTATAAAAACTGAAACTTTTCCCGATAAAAAACACAAAAATAAATAAATAAATAAATGCTCAAATTTCATTCATAAGATGGTATTCCGCTAATGACCCTACTCCAAAGGTTTACAAAAATTTGGAAAATGATACATGAAAGAAAAGGTTACAAGAAAACAATGACCACTATTCTCCCTAACAACTTTGAACTCCATGATGTGCTCAAATTTGTTGTGACTGGTCTGATCAAAAGCCTGCTTAAGCCACCCCTTCGGGTTTTAAACTTAGTGAGTTGTCATCTTAATTTTAGGCGAAGTACTTCTTGAATGCGTCAATATTCATGGAGCGCGGGAGCTCCTCACCGTCCATATTTGTAAGAATCATGGCGCCCCCAGAGAAAACCTTCTTAACAACACATTGTCCTTCATGATTCGGAGCCCATTTCCCCCTAGAATCAGGTTAGAAAGATAATATCTTCTTGATCACGAGGTCACCTTCTTTGAATTCGCATGGCTAAACCTTCTTATCAAATGCCTTCTTCATTCTCTACTGATATAGATGGCTGTGACACAACACTGTCATTCTCTTATCCTCAATTAAATTCAACTGATCATATCTACTTTGACGCCATTCAACCTCAAAAAGCTTAGCTTCCATCAAAACTCTCATAGATGGGATCTCAACCTCCACGGGGAGTACTGCTTCCATGCCATATACTAGAGAAAATGGAGTTGTGCCTGTTGAAGTTCGAACTGAAGTACGATACCCATGTAGAGAAAACGGGAGCATCTCATGCCAATCTTTATAAGTTACCACCATCTTCTGGATAATCTTCTTGATGTTTTTATTAGCAACTTCAATAACCCCATTTATCTTTGGTCTGTAGGGTGAAGAATTATGATGTTCGATCTTGAACTCTTCACAAAGTTCTCTCATCATTTTGTTATTCAAATTTGAGCCATTATCAGTGGTGATCTTGCTCGGGATGCCGTATCGACAAATGATCTGATTCTTGATAAATCTGACTACTACTTGTCTGGTTACATTAGCATATGATGCTACTTCCACCCATTTAGTAAAGTAGTTAATGGCCACTAAGATGAAGCGATGAACATTTGAATCCTTGGGTTCAATCATTCCAATCATATCAATTCCCCACATAGAGAAAGGCCAAGGTGAAGAGATAACATTGAGGAGGGTCAGTGGTATATGTATCTTGTCCGTATAAATTTGGCACTTATGGCATTTCTTCACATATTTGCAACAATCAGATTCCATCGTCATCCAATAGTAGCCATCCATCAATATCGTTTTAGCCATTGCATGTCACTTGGCATGAGTGCCAAAGGATCCTTCGTGTACTTCTTGCATCAACATGTCTGCTTCGTGTCTATTCACGCATCTGAGTAAAACCATGTCATAATTCCTCTTATATAATACTTCTTTATTGAGGAGGAAACTACTTTCCAACCTCCTCAACTTCTTCCTATATTTATTGGATGCCTCAGGCGGGCACTCTTGAGTTTGAAGAACACGTTTAATGTCATAGAACCAAGGTTTGTCGTCGGTGACCTCTTCTGGCGAGAACACATGAGCGGGTCTGTCAAGGCGCATAATTTTGATTAGAGGCGTATCGTTCCAATGATTCACTTGGAACATGGAAGACAAAGTAGCTAAAGCATCAACCATTTGGTTCTCATCTCGAGGGATATGATGTAATTCTACTTTGTTGAAGAAAGTTAACAATCTTCTAGCATAATCTCTGTAAGGGATCAAACCAGGATGACGAGTCTCCCATTCTCCTTTGATTTGATTGATTACTAAGGCCGAGTCTCCGTATATATCAAGAATCTTGATCCTTAGATCCATCGCTTCTTCGAGACCCAAAATACATGCTTCATATTCAGCTATGTTGTTCGTTCAGTCGAACTTCAACCTCGCAGTGAATGAGATATGAGTACCTCAGGGAGTGGTGATGATTTCCCTAATTCCATTTCCATAAGCATTTACATCCCCGTCAAATATCAAACCATAATGGTATTCAGGATCAGGTCCTTCTCCAGGTAATGGCTCGTCATAGTCTTTGGTCTTCAAGTACTTAACATCTTCATATGGGAAGTGAAACTTGATGGATTGATAATCGTTAATTAGTTGGTGAGCCAAATGATTGGCTAGAACACTTCCTTTGATTTCTTTCTGGGTGTGATACTCAATGTCATTCAGATAATAACATCTACCAACAAGCTATTCTTCTAGACAAGGCGGGCATCTCGAAGATATACTTGATCTGATCCATTTTGTAGATCAACCAAGTAGTATGGTTAATCATATATTGGTACAGGCGGCGAGTAGCCCAAGCTAAAGCACAATAGGTTTTCTCAAGCATTGAGTATCGAGACTCACAATCTGTGAATTTCTTACTCAGATAATATATGGCGTGTTCCTTTCTTTCAGTCTTGTCTTGTTGACCAAGCACACATCCCATGGAATCTTCCAATATGGTCAGATACATAATCAGAGGTCTTCCTTCCATTGGAAGAATCATGATGGGAGGCTCAAGTTCATATTCTTTGATGCTATCAAAATCTCTCTAACAAACTTATGTCCACACACATTCTTAATTTTTTTGAAGAAGTTTAAAAATCGGCCCACAGGTAGCAGTCCTATGAGATATAAATCTGGAAATATAATTTAACCTTCCAAGGAATCCTCTTACTTGCTTTTCCATCTTGGATGCAGACATCTCTCAAATAGCTTTGACTTTATCAAGATCTACCTTAATACCTCGTTGGCTGACAATGAAACCCAGAAGTCTTCCAGAACAAACACCAAAAGTACACTTGTTAGGATTCAAACGGAGTTTATACTTTCTCAAACATTGGAATAATTTTAATAGATGCTTCACATGATCTTCTTCAGTCTGCAATTTGGCAATTATATCATCTACATAAACTTCTATCTCTTTATGCATCATATCATGGAACAGAGCGTTCATGGCTCTCTTATACGTTGCACTAGCATTCTTTAAATCGAACGACATTACTCGATAACAAAATGTTCCCCAAGGTGTAATGAAGGTTGTCTTCTCCATATCTTCAAGCGCCATCTTGATATGATTGTAACCAGAGAAACCATCCATAAAAGAAAAAAACCTTGAACTTTGTCGTGCTACCGACTAATACATCAATGTGTGGTAATGGGAAATCATCCTTTGGGCTGGCTCTATTCAGATCTCTATAGTACACACACATTCGAACCTTGCCATCTTTCTTAGTAACAGGCACTATATTGTCTATCCATTGAGGATAAACTGATGTAACGAGGAAGCCTGTGTTAATTTGTTTATGGACCTCTTCTTTGATCTTGTCAGCCATATCGGGACGAGTCCTTCTCAACTTCTGCTTAATCGACAAACATTCAGGTCTTAACGACAATCGATGCTCCACAATATTGTTATCCAATCCTGACATGTCTTAGTAGGACCAAGCAAACACATCTACATATTCTCTGAGAAGCTCCAATATTTTTTATTTGACCTCTGGGATAAGCAACGCTCCAATCGTGACTTCCTTTTTGTCTTCTTCACTACCCAAATTGATTATCTCCATGGGATCTTTGAACAGTTGAATGATCTTTTCATCATGCTCAAGTAAGCGGGAAATTTCATCAGGGATCTCTTCACTATCCTCTTCCCCGACTCCGAACACGGGGAATTCGAAGTTGGGAGGGGGTATAGGGTCATTGTTTTCAATGGTTAGGTCATGGATTAATCTGCACATATGATTTATGCTTTATTTTAGAACTTGATTAATGTGAAGGTTGTACAAATATATAAAAAAGATTATTATATTTATTTATTATTATTATTATTTTTATTTTTGTTACCATTTTTCAGAAAAAGTGAAAAGTAAAAACAATATGGGGAACAAAATAACATTTTTATTTATGATTGGCAATATTTGAAACAAAATCCCAAACATCTTCTCTTTTGCCTTGGGCAGAGCAAAAGGATTTATTTTAACATAGCCCGACACAAATACTCTCTCGCCTTGGGCAGAGTGAAAGGTTTTTTTCAAAATAGAATAAAGCATTACTCAGAAATGTGCATCACAGAAGGAACATCAACAACAGTCCAGTTATGGAAAACCACTCCATGTGCTACAAAGTTAGGTAAATCCTCTTATGAATCATCTTTCATTATAGCATCAACTTCGGGAAGAGTCGGATGGATACAACCTGCGCTTCATAAAATTTCTTGTATCAGACAAGTAACTGTATCTTGCTTAGCTCTTGCAGACACGGGATAAAAACCAAGAACTTCTCCAAAGTTGTTCTGAGGCAAATTCAACACCTGGCCCCATACTTCAGCCGAACCACTCTCAACCACTCATCGCACATCTTCAAGAGAAGAAATAGATGCCAATTGCTTCTTTACTTCATTATTAGTGATAGATAGAGTTTGGAACTAGGTTCCAATAGCCTCGTCAACATCAATATAGGAAAACAATGACAAGTGGCTTACCACCATAGCCTGTTCTTCAGCAATTGTTACCAGCTTTCCATTCCTCATAAACTTTAATCTTTGATGGAGCGTGGAAGTGACTGCCCCTGCATCATAGATCCATGGGCGACCAAATAGGAAACTGTAGGCAGGATGAATATCCATTAGTTAGAAAGTGATCTGAAAGGTATGAGGACCAATTCTCAAGGGGAGATCCACTTAACCGATGATAGTTTTCCTAGAATCATCAAACACTTTGACAATTACCCCACTAGGTCTCATAGGAGCACCTTGATGTGATAGTCGAGATAATGTAATTTTGAGCAGTACATTTAATGATGAACCTGTAACTACCAACACACTTGACAAAGTATCATTTCCACAATTTATTGAGATATGCAAGGCCATATTATGGTTCCTTCCCTCTTACGGAAGCTCTTCATCGTTGAAACCAAGATTGTTAAATGAGGTAATGTTTCCCATAATTCCATCAAATTGGTCTACCGTCACATCGTGATCTACGAACTCCTGGTCCATGACCTTCATTAAAGTTTACCTATGGGCACCAAAATCTCTTAGTAAAGCGAGCAAAAAAATATTAGAAGGAGTTTCCAATAGTTGGTCCTTGATCTTGTATTCATTTCTCTTAATGAGTTTAAAAATCTCATCATCATCATCAAGATGTGGGTTAGGTCCACTGGATCGGCCTGCCTCAGCCCTTGGTTCAACATTCATCATCGGAACTTCCACTGGTATAGGTCTTCTAACTTAAACTTCAGGCCTTTTTGATGGTACAGCTGCAAAGATACGCCTGCTCCTTGTGACTTTACTCACATCAGCAATATTGATAAAAGATGGCATTGGTGGTATGGGGACTTCTACTACATTCTAAATCATTATGGCATTATACTTGTATGGTATGGATTTGTCTGAGTTATAAGGCACGAGACCAGGTGGACAGATAATCAAAGGATTAGCAGGTAAAGTCTGACTATCATAAGTAATCTCCATTGGTTCAGGCATGTTGAATTGTGGCACTATAACATTCACCTCATCATATGGATCTCTGTTATATGTGATGGTAATGACCCCTTGATCTAACAACTTCTGAATATCTTCTTTCACAACAGGGAAATCAACTTCTATTGAGACAAATTTGCAAACGTCATAATTATGTCGATGTTTAAAGAAGGCAAGTCTACTTAAACTTTGACGCATTCTGATCAGTGAGTCCCTTATATGCTCAACCTGGTAGACTCGAAACTTTCCAGGACATCCGTGCACCATGTTTACCGATGCTGCCCCATGTTGAGGCAATGGATTATCTTGAACATTTGGGTTAATATCTTTGAAAGAAAAAATACCACTCTTGATTAACCTCTGGACATCTGCCTTTAAAGCAAAGCAATTTTCAATATTATGTCCTGGCGAACCTTGGTGATATGCAAAGAATTGATCAGCCTTGTACCAAGGGGAAGTATTATTTGGTGCAATAGGAGGAGGTTTCGTTGTTATGAGATTCCTCCAGATTAAAGCAGGGAACAACTCGGTGTAAGTCATCGAGATTTCATCAAACTGTGGTTTTTTCGGAAAACGGTTCTGTCTGATTATCATTCTTAAGTTCCTTGAAAAACATGTTTAAGGAATGCTTATGGATGCATGAATAAATGATAATGCAATAATTACACATAAGTTCACAAACATGGGGGTTCAAATGTTCAACTCTACGAGCATGGAGTCAAAGGTAAAGACCACCCATAAGGTATGTACTAAAGGTTTAATCACACTTGTAAAACAAGGTTCTAGAAGTTCCCAGAGTCTACGATCCTCCTTTGGATATTACCAATGTTCCAATTACTCAGTAATTAGCAATATTCTTAAGAGAAACTCATCTGAGTGCAACATCGCGTGACAACTACTTCCGGATTACACCGTTATAGTCTCCGCACTACACCTAAGAGGCCAAGATGGGATAAGGGTTTTACGGTTCTCAGCTTCTCTGGCTCCCAGGTGTAGCGATAAAAAATGTAGCGGGGTAAATCGGAGATTGAGCTATTAATTAACTCGTCTCACAAAAGCAAGAGTCGCCACCGCGCTTTATTATTTCCAAGGGAAAAGGGAAAAGAGCGAAATAAAACCCTAAAATATGCAATGTAAAATAATACTAAAAAGTAATGAAAATACAAGGCGTTTTAAAAAAAGATCTAGAGTTCGGGGGTTGGTTATACAATGGGAAGGTATTAGCACCCAATGTATCTATAGTATCCTATAAGAACCTTTTGAAATATCTGTTTATTAAAATTGTTTGTTTGATTAAAATGGTTTGTTTGATTAAAATGGTTTGTTTTGGCCAAAAATGGGTATGGACGAGATTTTGAAGATACGACGACCTAACGTCGAAGTTTTGACTTAAAAGGTGTGAGTTTGAAAATTGAACATTTGAGAAAATTATCTTAAGTTTTTAACAAAATAATAAACGAAAGATGAATGAGGGTATTCGCACAATTAGATGAGACGTGTTTGATGACATGAAGTCAACAAAATTAAAACAATTCCCTTGGATTTGAGACGGACGAAAGATATAAAGATTAACGATCGATGACAAAATTAATTAAAATGACAATTGAACAATTAAATAATGAAAATTAAATTATACTAACATGCATTTTAACGATTAAATAAATAACCAAAAGTACATAAAGATTAAATTACAAAATCATGAATTTTTAATAATTAAACAAATAACAAAAATTAAATAAACTAAATTATGAAACAAATATTTTTGAATAATTAAATAATAAAATATTAATAAAAAATTAGCAAAAATTAAATTATAAAAGCATGTTTTTTATGTTTTCATAATAATTATACAAGATAGAATAATGGAGGAGATAATGCTAAAAGAAATAACAAAAATGTCCCAGCCTGGACTTGAACCTGTGTCCCTCCTAAATTATTATCAACTGCCTTGCCAAATGAACTAAGCTGCTTATTCATTATATCCACATTTCTATGAGTAAATAAGGGAAAATTGGTAAAGATGCTGGACCAACAGGCCCAATGGGCCGACCCTCTTTGAAAAGGACAACAAGGAAAAGATGAAAACCTAATTGATGTTGGGGCGCGGCGGCTGGTTATCATTAAGAAAAGGAAAAGATTAAATTATTTTTATTCCCAAGAAAAACTTCGCTCCCTGAGTCTTAACGTGAAAACAAAAACAAATTTCATAAGCTTTCTCTTGGCTTCATCTCTTTCAAGCATTTTAAACAAACAACCTACTCAACTCCATAAACAAAACGAACACAACCCTTAATTCCCTAGCTAATAGCAGTTGCAAACAATCGATTCGAAAGCAAACCCAAGCGGTATTCTGCAAAAGGAATCAGACTGTTCATCTTCGCGAATGTCGCACACCGGCTGGAGAAGTAACGTCGCAGCGGTAACATGATTGGGGCGAGTACTGAGAGACAGAGGATGGTGGTTGATGAATGTTGTCAGATCGGAAACAGCATCAGCTAGGCGGAGATGGAGTGGGTTACAGAAATTGGACGGTGCTGTGAGCATCTTGGATTGAGCAAAATTCCAAGTGATACGATGGAGGGAGTGTTGTTGAAGACAATAGAAGAGGTACGTCAAAGTTTTTTGTGAATTTATGTCTCTCATGTTCCTTATTTCCAGTCTGAGCTTTGCAATTGACAGGATTGTTGGAACTAAAAGAGATGGAAAGAGTGGATCGGTAAAGTTGTCAGCAATTAAGAACTGAATACCCTCTATTGTCTCCCTGGAAGAAACGCAAAGAGAGATAGGGTTTGTGAGTCCAATGGAAAAGGCGGGATAAGAAAGGGGTTGTTGGATCATAAATTTCAACACATTTTTTTAACATTCATCTGGAAAATAAGAATATTTTGCATCTTCTCTTATTTTACTTCTCTTGCCTTCCATTGATATTCTACCTCACTGTTTTTAACTTGCTTTCCGTTAATATCTGCAGGTTAACTGGTTTAATGTTGCGGGTTCTAAGGTTTTAACAGGTTCAGGTTCTAAGTTTTGATAGGTTAAGGTTTTGACAAGGTTCTATGTTTTGTACAGGTTAAGGTTTTTAACAGGTTACAGTTTTGACAAGGTTCTATGTTTGTACAGGTTTTATGGTTTTTAACAGATTCTATGTTTTGACAGGTTAAGCTGGTAACAGGTTGTTATGTTTTTAACAGGTTCTAGTGGTTTTAACAGCAGGTTCTAAGCTGGTTTTAACAGATTTTAAGAGTTAGCAGATTCTATGATTTATAACAGGTTCTAAGCTGGTTTTAATAGGTTGTTATGTTTTTAACAGCAGGTTCTAAGCTGGTTTTAACAGGTTGTTATGTTTTGGACAACAGGTTCTAAGCTGGTTTTAACAGGTTGTTATGTTTTGGACAGCGGGTTCTAAACTGGTTTTAACAGGTTGTTAGAGTTAGCAGGCTGTCGATTGGTGGTTGTTAGAGGAAGAGATAGAAGGTTGTTTTTGTTGATAAGCTGAAAACAAAAGCAAAGCAAAATTTTGGACAGGGAGAAATTAGTGTGAAAGAGAGAGGCAACAAATGGTCCTTGTACAGTTTTGCGTTTCCTCTGTGTAATTTTCTGGAATTTAGAAGCGATAAATGAAAGAATGAAAAGGATGTTTTATTATGGTGTATATTATTACTAACGTTTTCTAAATGTTAACAAATTGCAGCAACTCTAAAAATACAGCAAGTCAAATAATCACATGGCATGGAAGTGAGGCAAAGAAGACTAAAATATATGAATGAGAAAGTTATGCATAAATAAATAAAGAGGAAGAAGAAATACCTATTGGAGTCTCTTCGATGGAGCTTCAAAACCGTAAGTTTTTTCCTCTTTTTCTGTTTTTTATTCTTGCTGAATTTTTAGAACAAAACTAATCTTTTTTTTTCTTTCTGTTTTCACTCCCTTGTTGGATAAAACTCTCTTTTCTGTTTTTCTCACTCTTGTTGAATTTTTAATTTCTCCTCTTTTGCTGAATTTTTTGACTTCTCTTCTATATTTTCACTCTTGCTAAAATTTTTTGGATTCCCCTCTTGTATTGATGAAAGCCTCTATTTATAGTAAAATGTGTGGGGTTTTAGGGGGGGAAAACAATATAAGTTTGAACTATTCTAGGCCCTATTTTGATGTTTTATGGGATAGCTTTTTGAAGTATCCATTTTAGTGCAATATTTGGAGCTTTGCAAACTGTTTTTTGTAACAGCAAAATGTGCAAATTTTTGTCTTATGGGCTGCATTCTGGACTGTTTTGCAGGGCAGATTTGGACAGCAGCTTGGCATGGTCTTTGTTGACACAAGGTTGGAGAAAATGGACAACACTACACTAAAAAAAATGGACTGTTATGGATTAATATAGTGCTGAAAAAATGGGCAGCATTGAGACTGTTTTGTAGCAAGAATAATAGTTGATTTTCATGTACAAAATTTGTATTTTATTTTGTAACTTTGTAACAATAAGTACAAATAAATTGTAACATGAATAGACATGTATTCTTCAATATATTCTCAACTCCCTTTGTAATTATAAATAACCTTGAATCTTCATATGAACATGAATCTTGATATGTCGTGATAAAAAATCAAGGTCTTCCATTTGAATTGGGAAAGAGTTGAACAATACTTGAATAAATTGTTGAATGATGAATAAATAATAATGCAAGTCTTAGACTTTAATCTTGCATTTTTGTAATAGAGATTAAAATAAATCACATGAATTGATTTTGTAATCAAATAGAAATCCTCATGTAATTAATCTTGTGATGACAGATTAATTGGATCGAATTCCTTTTCCCACTAACTTCTTGAATAAATGCTTCATGTAAGTCCACCAAAATAATCACAAAAATACTCTTGAATAAATATTTCATGTGATAAATGATTATTCTTGGATGAGATCTCTTGATAGCCCCTCTTTAATTATCATATGAATTCAAATAAAGAAATATTCCAAATAAATTCTTCTAGAACGGTTTTGAATTTAATCATCCCATTTTGGCGAAATTCACCCCGCGTTATGAGAAAATTTGCAGATGACTTTTGGTCAAAGAAATCGAAAATGACGGTGTAGCCTGGTTCTCTTGTATTTTAGAACAATGTGAAACACACACGAACCAAAGACAATAAAACTTCGACCGTTCTTTCTGAAAAAATATTCAGAGAAACTGGAGACCATCTGTTGGACAGAGTGTGGAAATAAACGCACAATTCTCTAAAATTCTTTTGATGAATCAGCTTTCGAAAATTAATGACCGACCGCATTCCTGCTTCAAGACTCGAAACCTTAATTGATGTACGACGTCTGATGCTCTTCTTCCAGACCTATTTCCTGCACATGAAAACAAAACAACAAAACATACACTTCATGCTTGATTAGTGGTTAGTCATTCGTAAGATAAAATGCTCACAACACTCGATAATCTAAACACAGTCAAAGCTCGAAAGCGAAACATTCGGAACCTACCATATTATGTGACCTTGATGTATGTAGAAAATAATGCAGATGAAGCAGGGATCTTAGGTAAAAAATTGGGGTATGATACCAGGTGAAAAGCAGTAACATCTTCCCGATTACTCGGTAAAGGAATAATACAGTCAAAGGGGCTTCCACTGAGTGGGGGATTTCATGTCTCCTTCTTCGGGATTACTCCCTTAAAGTTAACTTGACTATACCTCCAGTCCTATTCTTAAGTGTAACTTAGTCCGGGTATATGACTTGTCCTTTGTAAGTATCATCAACACCCAAATAACCATAATATATAACATAAAATCAAACAAACAAATAATAATAAAGACAGATATGACAAACTAGGCTTAACCCACTTAGGGATGGACCAACAAGAGGCCAATCTGTCCCCAGTAGAGTTGCCAATTCTGTAGCGATAAAAAATGTAGTGGTGTAAATCGGAGATCGAGCTATTAATTAACTCGACTCGCAAAAGCAAGATTTGCCACCGCACTTTATTATTTTCAAGGGAAAAGGGAAAAGAGCAAAATAAAACCCTTAAATATGCAATGTAAAGTAATACTTAAAAAATAATTAAAATACAATGCATTTTTGAAAGAGATCAAAGGTTCGGTGGTTGGTTATACAATGTGAAGGTACTAACACCCAATGTATTTGCGGTACTCTGCAGGAACCTTTTGAAATATCTGTTTTTGTTGGTTAAAATTGGTTTGCTTGGTTAAAAGGGGTGTGAATGAGATTTTGAAGATACGACGACCTAGTGTCGAAGTTTTGACTTAAAATGTGTCAGTTTTAAAATTGAGTCTTTTAGGAAATTAACGTAAGATTAACAAAATAGTAAAACAAAAATGAATGAGGGGCTTCGCACAATCGTATAAGATGTATTTGATGACGTGAAGTCAACAAAGTTAAAACATTTCCCTTGGATTTTAGACGAATGAAAGATATAAAGATTAAATGATCGAGAATAAAGTTAATTATAATGACAATTGAACAATTAAATAAATAACAAAAATTAAATAGAAGACTAATTTAATAGAATGTATTTTTGAATAATTAAATAAATAAATAAAATTAAATAAGAGATTAATTTATACTAGCTTGTATTTTGAATAATTAAATAAATAACAAAAAATAAATAAAAGAGTAATTTAATAGTATGTATTTTTTTGTATTTTTATAAAGGCAGGAAATAATTTTATATAAAATAAACTAAAATAATATTTTGTTATCATATATTCTTAATAGATTGGGAAAATAAGGCTAAAAGAATTAAAAAAACAAAATAAAATGCCAAAGTGAGGGGTTGAACTCAGGTCTTTTTGGGTTGCAACGAATATGCCTTACCACTGAACTATGTTTTTTATTTGTTACGTCGATGCTTTAATTGAAATAAAAGGGGGATAATGATAAGGGGATTAGGCCAACAAGTTTAGGAAGAGACAAAGAAGGGTTTTGAAAACCCTAAGCAAAAGAGGCGTTGGATGCTGTCTTTATTGGAAAGGAACGTTACAACCATAAACTATCATTATCTTCAATTAAAACAATTAAAAAGTAAAGTTTAAAAAAAAATCCTCTCTCTCTCTCTCTCTCTCATCCGCATCATCACCATCATCTTCTAACACTCTCTCTCCTTCTCGACAAACCAAGTTTTCTTTTCCTTACCCAAATCACCCCCTTTCACAGAAAAAAGCTGAATCCCGCGAACTCGGCTTAAATTCTGGTCTTGTTTTTTTCTCTAACCTATCAACTGATTGCTCCCAAGAGGACCTAACATTCACATTCTTCACAAAATCCTCCTGAGAAGGACTTCTAACATTGATCCTTTTTTCTTTCTCCACCACTCTACTTTCCTCAACTCCATCCATTTCTAGCCAAGGAAGTTCCTTTTTGGCAATTCTCACGCTACAATATCTTCTAGCAATCTGTAGCATAAACCCATATGGATTTAACGGTTTTCCCATTTCAAAGATTCCAAACTTACATCTGGGGTTCGTAAAGATTGATTTTTTATGGCAAGAAAGAGGTGTAAATTGGGTGTTAGCAGGTTGTGTTAAGTGTAGAATTGGTGTGGGATTAGAAGTGAAGAGAGGAGAGTTGCTGGTTTGTAGAAGGTGAAAGCCGAATAGATTTGTTGATGATGATGATGAACAGCCATCGATGGAAGGATTAGTGTGAGGAAGTTGAGATTTGTATTGATTACGGAGAAGAAATTGGCGGTGGTATTTGGTTTGAGTTCGAAGTGATGTTGTTTGGTCTGTTACCCAAGCTGGTGGATGGGACTTTGTGAGGTTTACTGGAGATTAGCACGTAGGTGACATCTGTCAGTTATTAGTAGACGGTGAAGTGGAGCATGATGGGGCGTCTCCATCTGTAAAAGCAGAGGGAGGTCTAGTATTTGTTGGTGTGTTTTGTGTATCCTGGGGATGGTTTGCGGGATGTTGCTCTGAATGCATGAGAGGTGAAGAAGTGTAATTATTGTTGAGAAACTTCTCCATTGAAAACACGTTGTTGCCAAGCTGTTGAGGTTGATGATGAGAAATAGACAGCTATGGAAATTGTTGGCTTTGTGAGTGAGTATTTTGTTGTAGAAACTAAGATTGTAAAAGTGGGCTAGACGTGGAAAGAAATTGTTGTTGTTGTTGCTGCTACAATTTGTGTAAAAATTGTAGCTGCAATTTTTGGTATGAGGTGTTTTATCGAGACATTTGAGCCACTGGAAGATTTGGTCTCACCCTTTGTTGCTGGCTTTTTTGCAATACCTGCAATGGAGATTGTTGTAACTGTGTTTGTTGCTGCTGCCTTTGTAAGAGACTTGCTTGTTTTCAATAATCCCCACAATAATTTCAACATTTAAGTTGTCATGCAAGAAGTGACGAAGATGACTTTCAACTGGGAATGCTTCATACAGAAACTTCTTGTGGTACTCATTACGAGGTGCATGGAATATGATGAAACATTTTCCAGAATTGTTTACTAAAGGCCGGCTGGCATGACCCATGACTTGCAACAATCCCGTAACAAGGTAATCTGTTTGAGAATTCTCTCGCACATGGAACTTCTTAAAATGCAGACCTGAATCCAACCAGCTTCAAATAGTTATGACACAATGTCATGATCAAGACTATTTGAGCCCTCGTGCAAGTAGCATTCTCAAAGGGAGGTTATGAAAGGTAACAATGGTGTATGGAAATAGTGGTTATTGTTTTGGAGAAGGTTGAACAAATATTAAAGCATAATGTCTCTAATATCTGTAGTTTCTATTATTTACTTCTGGTTTTCTCTTTTTATGTGACTGCTGTACGTTTTCGTTTGCATTATTATATTTATTATTATTTCTAAACATTTCTAAATGTCAATAAAATGCAGCATTTCCAGAACACAACAAAGTGATAAATCAAGCATTCATATGGCATAAATAGATGGTGCAAAGAGAAGATTCAAGCATGGAAGTGATGATACTGATGGATATATGAGAATATTATGCAGAAGTAATATGGAGAAGAAATACATATCGGAGTCTCTCTGATGGAGCTTCAAAAATAGTAAGTTCTCCCTCCCTCTCTTGTTGATGCTCAAGCTTCTTTAACTTTGATTCTTTGTTGTTATTCTTGAACAAAATTCTTCCCTTTCACCGTGCTTTGATGACTGAATCACCTTCATTAAGAAACCTTGGCTCACTTGACAATTCTTCATTTCTAAATCTCAATAACATAACTTTATCCTAATGAATCTTTAATGCTCTGAATTCAAACAAACTTGCAAATTGGAGTAACAAGTATTTGATGAGGAAAAAAATTGCATCGACCAAAATAAGTTGTAATTTGTACATCAATCCTCTATAACCAATAATTCCTTGAAGAAACTTGTAGGAGAAATCCCTTATGATAGCGGTGTAAAATGAATAGTATCGAAATGTTGAAAATAAGGGAATTTATGACCGTTTAATCTTGATCTTAGCAGTGTTGACTTCTAATCAAAGTGCTTTGAGTCGACTTGCATAGCCTGATCTTTTCTTGTATTTCAAGGATAAGGAAAACACACGTGAACCAGTGATCATGGAACCTTAATTGTTTTTTATGAAGAATTTCGGAGAAACTTGAGGCAACTTGTTGAAATAGATCGCGGAAATAAACACACACGATTCTCTAAAAATTCCCCGAAAAGCTATCACACTTGAGACATCCGTGATCAAAATGAGCTTGAACAATGTTTGAGACTCCATGCGCTGAGGTTAGAAGTTGTGCCTTGATGAATCAGTCTTCGAGAATCAATGATGAACTATACTTTTGGCATGAGAGACTCAAAACCCTAATTGATGCGTGACGCCTGATGCTCTTAATTCAGACCTGTTTCTGCACATGAAATCAAAGAAACAAAAAAATACACTTCGTGCTTGATTAGAAGTTAGTCACGCATAAGATAAAATGTTCACAACACTCGATAATCTCTGCACAGGCGATGCTCTAAGGTGAGAAGTTCGAAACCGACAATATTTTGTGACCTTGATGTATATAACAAAAAATGAAAATGAAGATGATATCTTAGGTATTAAATTGGGGTATGACATCCTTCAACACTCCTCAATGTTATTTCTTCCTCGTGGCCTTTCTCTATGTGGGGTATTGACATGATTGGAATGATTGAACCCAAGGCATCGAATGGACATTGTTTTATCTTATTGGCAATTGATTACTTCACCAAATGGGTGGAATCAGCTTCATTTGCTAATGTTACTAAGCAGGTGATAGTACGCTTTATCAAGAACAATCTTATATGTCGATATGGTGTGCCCAACATGATTATCACCTACAACGACTCAAATATGAATAACAAGATGATGACAAAAATTTATGAAGAATTCAAGATTGTCCATCACAATTCATCTCCTTATAGGCAAAAAATGAACGGGGATGTTGAAGCTGCTAATAAAAACATTAAGAAAATCATCCAGAAAATGGTTGTTACCTATAAAGATTGGCATGAGATGCTCCCTTTTTCTTTGCATGGATATCGTACATCTGTCCGCACTTCGATAGGGGCAACTCCTTTCTCTCTTTTGTATGGTATGGAAGCTGTGCTCCCCGTCGAGGTTGAGATTACCTCTTTACGTGTGATAATGGAAACCAAGTTGTCAGAGGCTGAATGGGTCCAGAATAGGTTTGACCAATTGAATTTGATAGAAGAATAAAGAATGACAACCTTGTGTCATGGTCAGTTATACCATAAGAGAATGAAGAAAGATTTTGACGAGAAGGTCAAGCCTCGCGAATTCAGAGAAGGCGACCTCGTGCTCAAGAAGATCATGTCTCTTAACGCTGATTCTACAGGCAAGTGGACTCCAAAATTTGAAGGCCCATATGTTGTCAAGAAAGCCTTCTCTGGCGGTGCATTGATTCTTGAAATTATGGATGGCGAGGAGTTACCACATCCTATGAATGCTGATGCAGTCAAGAAATCCTTCGCCTAAAGAAATAAAAGAACATCTCGTTAAGTTGAAAACCTGAAAGGGCGGCCTAGGCAAGAAGGAGTGTCTCGGTAGGCTTAAAACCCGAAAGGGCAGTCTAGGCAAAAATTAGAGACATAAATAGAATAAATTTTCCTGGTATGTTGAAAACCCACGAGGGAAATCTATGCAAAAGTTAGGGATTTTGTGGCAAGTAACTGCATTAGACAAGACTTGATCATTGAGGCAACAATCTTCTTGGATCCTCACCACACTTCAACAAAAGTCACTGCTCAGGAATTCAAAGTTGTTAGGGGGAATAGTTGTCATTGTATTTCAATGTATCTTTTACAATGTATTACCATTTTCCAAACTTTGTAATCATCTATGAAGTCTCTCCATTCGTAGACTACCATTCTACTAATAAATTTTGAGCTTTTATCCAATTCTTTGTAATTCTTATTTTATTCTGCTTGCAAAGACTCCATTTATTATTGATAGTATTTTTCAAAAAAAAAGGATTAAATAACAAAATTGTTTTTTGAAAAAAGTTTACAAATTACTTTTTACTTTAGATTTTGTGACTCAAGAAAAACAAAAGTGGTAATCCCAAAGATGGACGAACTCTAAAATTTTGGAAGTCTATTTCCCCAGGAAGGTTCTCTCAGGTCACTTTTGTTGGTATGCGTATGATCTTTATGTGTTTCTCAAATAGTTGGAGATGATACCAATTGACGTATGGTGTGGTGTTGGTCTTGTGATCCCATTTTCCCCAGTCAAGTCTTGGTTCATTTTGATTTCAGGTTTGCATGGTTTGAAGCCTCTATCCCAGATTCCCCAGTAAGGTCTTCGCTCATATGACAAAAGTCCCTTCTCCCTTTGCGTGCTGAGGTAGAATCATTTGCAAAACACCGCCCTTTGTAGTGATGGCATTATTGTTGTAGTTTGTTTCCCAGGAAACTAGACAAGGGCAATATCTTTTCTAAGAAGTGTTGAAATAGTTGTCAACTTTTTTGTTTTTCTCCCGCCAAGTGCGGGGTTTAATTTAAAATCCCCATAATTTTGATTTATTATAGTATTGTTTGACTTCTTAGGTCCCCAAGTAAAGTTGAGATAATTTTTTTCTCTGAAAGTTGTTATCCCCATGTGATTTCATAATTTCTCCCCAGGGAAGTTTATGTAATCATCACTTTTGGTAGTAATGAATATATTTTGGGCTCCCCTCAATGATGTGGTGTTTCCCTCCCTAATGAAGTTAGCACAACATCTCCAGTTGATATCTCGATGATGCGGTTTTCATCTTCCCTAGTGAAGTCAGTATTATAATCTCCATTGGAAGTCTAAAGATTGAGATATTGTTTTCCCCATTGAAGTCTGTGTGATGATCCCCGGTGAAGCCTGGAGGAGGATGTTAGATCCCTGTTTTTACAATGATTTTATTGTTTTGATTCGATTACTTTCAGATTGTGTTTCTTCCCAGTGAAGTTAAGCCGTGGAACAGGACTTTGCTTCCTCAGTTGGTGCTTACTTTCTTATAAATTTTCCTCCTGGATGTGATTTAGTCAAGTGTTGACTTTACCCAAGTTGGCTTTGTCTGGTTATTCCCAATGTTGTATGTCTATTTTGTTAGCATATACATGATAACATTCATACATACATCATGCATAGATGAATTAAAATTCATTGCTCATTTGCATTTATTATGATATTTGGTTGGCATATTACCCTATTTACACAGTTATGTTACACTCTCTCCAATAGATTGTCAAACTTAAGCAGAAAGTGTATATCCTTTCAACTTCCCCACTGAGTTACCCCTCGTGGAAGAATTTTTCTTTAGCCTTCCTATTCAGCTCATTGTCTGGTTAGATCCGTTTTTCCATTTTGAGTTTATTCCTCATCAGGTGCTATCTTGGTTGACTGTTTCACTCTGATTTATTTCTGGTTCAAATTAGTGGTTCCAGGCAACGCTGTTATTCTGAGTTCTATAGGATTTGAGCCTTGATTTGAGAATGTGCATTTATTTTGCACAAGAAGACTTTACCTCCTCGGCAGAAATATATTAGCATTTCCCCAGGAAGTCATAATTCTTTTCCCAGCGGAATTATTGCAACTCCTTCTCATAGCAGCAGATGGCAGGTCTCTTTATTTGAGCAACTTGTACTTCCCCAACAAGTCTGTTAGCTCCCAGAGAATATTCATGATTTGTTACTCTAATGTATGGTAGTCTTGTCATTATGGTAGATAGTTCATTATTGATATTTGTTACTCTAATAAATGGTAGTCTTGTCATTATGGGAGATAGTTCGTTGTTGAGATTTGTTACTCCAATAGATGGTAGTCTCATCATTATGGGAGATAGTTCTTTGTTGAGATTTATTACTCCAATGGATGGTAGTCTCGTCATTATGGGAGATAGTTTGTTGTTGAGATTTGTTACTCCAATGAATGGTAGTCTCGTCATTATGGGATATAGTTTGTTGTTGAGATTTGTTACTCCAATGAATGATAGTCTGATCATTATATGAGATAGTTTGTTGTTGAGATTTTTTACTCCAATGGATGGTAGTCTCATCATTATGGGAGATAGTTTATTGTTGAGATTTTTTACTCCAATGAATGGTAGTCTCGTCATTATAGGAGATAGTTCGTTGTTGAGATTTATTACTCCAATGGATGGTAGTCTTGTCATTATGGGAGATAGTTTGTTGTTGAGATTTGTTACTTCAATGAATGGTAGTCTCGTCATTATAAGAGATAGTTCATTGTTGAGATTTGTTACTCCGATGAATGATAGTCTCGTCATTATGGGAGATAGTTCATCATTGAGATTCACATTTCTCTGGAGAGGTTTATTTGTTTCCAGTCATGAGTACTGATGTTGGTCACTTATGGCTTACCCCAGTATTGATGTTTGCTGGTTTTATCCTACCACTTCTTTCCCCCCTATGGGTCGACATTACCTTTTTTTTGCTATCTCCTTAGTGAATGGATAGTTTGCGGTTATCTGTTGATCACTATTATCCTTTATTTTCTCTCCTTAATGTATGAGTTGATGTTACTTTGTCTCCTGCTTAGGCTTTACCCCAATAGAGTCGAGTCTTCTGTTCACCAATGATTTATTTTCCTGGTCTAGTTTTATTTTGATCTTTTATTTTATGTTTCCCCAGTGGTGTCCCGTGTCACCTTTGGATCTGTTTATTTGCATGCACAATCATAAGCATTTCATGGTCTCTTAGGGCCAAAAATTGGTCTTGTTTTAAATTTAAGTATCTTCAATCGTGTCGACATGAAGATTTTAACCTTCGTATCTCTGGATAGAAGACATTTAAATAAGGGCAGCTGTTGTACCCCAATTTTTGCCCCTAAGATTCCTCTATCAACTCAATCACAACAAGATCACACTAGGGTTTGGCTCTTCTACCTATCTTTAGGCTTTCTCATGAGGGATCACCAAGCACCTTGATTTGCATATTATGATCATATATGTTTTTTATTGAGTAACTTTTAACTAATAAACGTTTGCTCTAATTGATGATCCTATTGGTAAGGGCACAACACATTTCATCAGTTTGATCTATAGGTTCATGAGTTTATTTCCATGCCTTATTCAACAAAGTTTCATTGAGATTAAAGCTTCATCATTTAAGAAATTTTAAGTGATATCATTACAAGGTCTACTATGATTCACCATGCCTCAATTTTTCAAAGAAAATCAAAAGATGCAAAAGTTGATTGAAGAAGTTTGACCTAATTGGACAAGTTCTTGATTTCTTGATCACAAGTGCATAACTCTCTCAATTCACAATATTTGGAGGTGGTTTTTGTTGCTATGGGTTCTTATTATCACCTACAATAACTTCTATTCACATGGAAAGAGTTATTGTGCAAGGAAGACTGTCAAGATTGAAAGTGTTTTCCAAGTCATTTTGGTGTTCTAGGAGCTAGGGTTTCAAACTTCTAAGGGATATATCTTGCTCATATTTTGGTATTTTTGAGTGAATCCAAAGAGATGCTTATCTTTTAATGGGTATCAACTAATCACTTCAAAAGTTTCAAGAAGTTTTTATGTGGAAGATGCCTAATGATGAAGAAATATTACGAGTCCTCTAGATTGGCCATCAAACTCCCTTATGTGACTTCAAAAGATCATAACTTGGTAAATTTTTATCTACTTGAGCCCATTATTTTTCCAAAATTATCTTAAGAATGTGAACTTCAACTCTTATTTTATGTGCAAATCTTGAAAATGGATGGAGGATGCCCTAAGAATGCAAAAGATTATAGGTCATCTCATAAATTTTCACCAACTTCACATGGCCATAACGTTTTCAATGCTTGTTATTTTTGAGTGATTAAAGTTTCACAATAATCTTTAAGGAGTCCACTTCCATCTAGAAATAGTGATCAAAGCTCAATTTTGAATAAAGGCCTTGTTTGGAGTCAAAACATTATAGGACATTTTTTGAGGAAAACTTAGAATTTTTCTAAGTACAAATAGTCGACATCTTTTTCTCAACTTTGAATCATCACAATTTTTAGCTCAAGCATCCATTTGATTCCACTCTTTTCACATTGTAAAGATTGTAACCTTACCTTTCAATTGCTTTAAGGATCATACCCTAAGACTCCTTGAGCTATGAATGTCATTGATTCAAAGTTGGTACCTTGAAACTGACATTTTCCTCCAAGTCAGGATTTGAAATGCACAATTCAGCTTCTAATCACTAACTTTCTGTGTGTTTTTACTTCTAATCATGTTTAACAATCTTCCAGAAGTGATTAGCACCTTGAAACGCAAGTTTTAGTTGAGTTTTGAGCAAAATAGAAGTCACACTTTTCATGTTTGCAACTTCACACGATTTCCCTCCAAACTTCATCATTTCACACGCTTGAGCATCCCATTTGCTTCCTTATAAATAGAGGGTTATATCTCACTCATTTTCTCAAGCTTGAAGAACCAAAATCACCCTGCCAAACTCCCTGTATAACTCACTTTTCTGAGTTTTAGAATTCCTATTTTCTCCACTTTTCAATCCAATTTCTTCATTGATCCTTCATCCTTGAACTTCCCTGAAGCTAATAGAAGAAGAATCAAGCCTCGAGGTGTCCTAAATCATGCTAACCAAGTCCAATTTCAGAACAATTTTCAGCTACTTCGTTCAGGTAGAATTCTCAATCAAATTGAACCAAATAAAGCCCTATTATAATCTATTCATCCTTCTGATTCACACACTTCTTACGGTTTGCATTTTCATTGAGAATTGAGAGAGATACTTGGGATTTTCGTGCTCGCTATTTTTTTAGGTTTTCTTCAAATTGAGCCTTTTACAGTTTATATAAATTTGGCACGAGGGTACCATTAGAATCATCTTGAAGAGACAAATCTAATGGTGCCGGTCTGGTCCTCTAATTTTACAGTTTGAGGAACCCCAATCTAGGGCGTTTGGAGGTTGAAGACGACCTACGTGTTGTGCTTTAACCAATGATGGCGTGCCACACCATTTTTTTTGAAATAGATGTAATATGTTTGCCTTACCATGCGCGTGCCTAAGAAGCCCTTGGATATGATTACTTTAGTGAGCCAGACTCCATCCAACTTGCCACATTTTAAGTTGTTTTTATTTAATAAAGAATGATTCAGTGTGAAATCCAATAAAGTCCATGACATGCACATCGCGCCAGATCCACTGGATCTGTTACTAACACGTTTTGACAATGATCAGATGACCCATATTTTTTTTGGTTTATTATTTTATTTTCTGATTTTTATTTTAATTGATTTAAACTTCAAAAAATCAAAGAAAATTTATTTTTGACTAAAAAATTATTAAAAAATTTACAAAAAATAATATCAAATATTCTCTTTCTGCTTTTTATTTTTCCATAATTTTATTTTTAGATTTGATATTTTTTATATTTTTTCCTTTATTTTTACTTGTTTCTAATTATTTAAAAATAATTTTTGATGTTTTTAAATTCTGTAAAATTTTATAAAAATCGTTTTACTTATTTCTAACTTTCTAAAATTTTTCTAGAATTTTATTTTGACTTCTACTATTTTTGATCTTTTTTCCCCACTTATTTGAGTGATTTTAATTAGTTTAAAGATACTTTTCTGTTTTAAAAAATTACCAAAAAATTTATAAAAATATTTGACGTCATTTCTGATTTTTCAATGGTCTTTTAAAATTTTTCTTTGATACCTTGAATATAGTTTGCTAGTTTACCTCTTATTTTCATTTTAAAAATAATTTAAAATTCATTTTTTCTTTTTTTTTTCTTTTATTAATTAAATGCAATTTATTTTTAAATATACTCTGACAATGTGATTGTTGATCATAAACTTCATTAACATCATTGGATCTTGGGTGTTGAGTTTAACTCCACCAAAATAGATGGATGATTTTAATGATAGTTTGATTAAAGTTTTTATTCAAATATTCCCCTTCCCTCTTCATCTCATCCTCTTCTCTTTTGTGCTACATGTTGTTAGAGGATGATCTACATATCATCACTCTAAACATATGGCACATAGATTGCTATTGACCGGACTCAAAATAGGTGCGACTTCTATATAAGTCCACTTACGATTACTTAATATAGCGCTAAGTTTTGTCCCGATTCGAGAAATGATCATTCGTGGCCCAAACCTATATTTGCAAGCCCACGTATGTTTAATTTCAAACCTTTGATCCAATAACCTTGAGATTCATTGTTAGGAGGCTTTGGTCTTATCAATCCTCTAATGAATCTTCATAACTTTTGGATTAAGTGAATCATTTAAACGCCGTTGATCATTTATTGTTTCCTTGAGAATTTGTAATGGATGATATACTTGACAAAAAGCAAATGAAACTTGTTGTTGAGAGGCTTTAATTTTATCAATATTCTAATGAGTTTTCAAATGCAAGTTTCAAGATGGTCATTCAACTAACCTCTAATTTCTAACTCATTAAAAATTGACTTTTATTTTTATTCTTTTACTTTAAGCACCATTTATTTTAGCGTTTACATTTCATACTATTTTCATCTTTTCTCACTTGAGAATTTATCTTTATGTAATTTTTATTTTGCTCACTTGAGCTTTTCATTTTCTTTTTTAAGGTACCAAATAATCAACTTGAACAATAAAAAAATTTAATGCTACTTGGACTATTTGGTTACTATCCTTGAAATTTTGTAGTTATGGACTTCTTGGACTTAGGAGTAGAGACCTTGACATATCTTGAGACCTTGTGAATTCTATTGATATTTTGTCTGGAGTTCTTGGGGTTTACCCCAAGACATTGGGTTGTTTATTTTCTTTGTGTGCAGGTTATTCTGATTATATGTTTTGTCTGTGATTGGAAATTCATCTGTATACAGTCGTTACTCTGCCCAATTTTTGTGAAGACTTAATGCATTTTAAGTTTGGTATTCTTAAGAGGTTTATTATCTTTTCTTGCTTGGTTTCAATCCAAAGGATGGGAATTCTAAATTGACTCATTATGTCAAGTGTTGGCTTCTTTTTGGTTAGACGACTCTTTTCCCTAGCTTTTACCTTATGTCTTAGGATAGTCCCTTCATCTCCTCCCATCTTCTTTAATTTCAAAAATATTTTCCCTCACTTTTAAAACTATTCTTGTTTTCTAAACTTGAACCACTTTCACAATAAACTTGGACTTAGGTCCATGTATTTGCAAAAATTGTTTCTTCATCAAACCTTAAAAAACTTAATAACACTTTGACATTTTTGTGAGAAGTCTAAAAGTAAATCAATATCATTCAAACCATTTTGCCACTTTGGATTTTTGCTTTAAAATTTTCTCAAAAGATAAACTCTTGTCAATCCTTATAGTGATGCAAACTATTATACTTTTACGATATATAGTGAAGTGAGATATTTTCCACTTGGGTGTTGAGTGAGGCTTTATTGATTTTAAATTCCAAGTCATATCCTCCACTTTGAGATGACGGAAATTCTCCTATCTCATAATCGTGGGTAGTAAGTATGTTTTCTACTCGAATAAGACGGTGATGTCCCATCTCTTAAAATTAACCAACACAATTGTTTTTTTAAATTTTTTAAAGGTGAACTACGAGTACCATGATCCCTATTGCATGAAAGGTGGTACGTAGGCACTAAAGGTTCGCAACCGCGACAGGTGCAAAAATTGTAAAAAAATATTTCTTTTCTTATCCCCACGATCTATTTTTTATACAACTTTTATAGACAAAATACACAAATTTTCAAAGAGGTTCTTGCAAAGTACCGTAGATGTTTAGGGTGCTAATACCTTCCCTTTGCATAACTAACCCCCAACTTAGATTCTCTCCCCCCTTTTTGGGTTATTCGCACTTTTCTCATTCCTTTGGAAACAATAAAGCGTGGTGGCGATTTTATTTGATCTGTGCGAGTTAAGTCAATCCAATGGCTTAGTCTCAACATTTCTGCTACTACAAAGGGGATAATAAAAACATAATCTAACCGGAAATGTTAGATAAGCTAACAGAAGGTAAACCTGATCCAAATAGATAAACAAGCATGATTGTTTTTATTTTTATATGTGTGTGGTGATTTGTGTTTTAACAAGTTGAAACAAGGAAATGTTCTGAATTTCAAATCTTCAATTTTATACTTGTTAGTTCATTTTCACCCGGTTTTCATATCGTAACTTGTATTTGTTTTCCCTCCCATATTCCTCAAAACATTTCAAGAAAGATCTTCAAGTTTCTCAAGGTAGTCCAAGGGTTGGCCAGACAAGCTCTCTCCTAAGGCAGTCTACTTCAAATTAGGGTTTCATGTTGCATCAAGATACTTGAGTCCAAGGGACCCCAAATGCTCACCAATATCCTAATATGTTCTCAAGAACATCCATGTCAATTTTCAAGCCCTACAGAGGAAATTTGCTCAGTCAATTGCTCAAAGGCCTGAAAATCGATTGTGCTAGGGCAAAAGTCAACTATGGCCCACATACAGTCAAACTTCAAGATTTTTAGTCAACATTCTCATTTTGAAGGATATTTCATCATTTGATCAAGGGTTGATCATGATTCATCAAGGATTGTTCATAATTCATCAAGACTCAAAAGTTGCTAAATTAGGGTTTTGCAGGAAAAGTCAACTCAACTTTGACCAAGCATAACTTTCTCATACTTTATGAGAAATGACCCTCGAAACTCCAACGACGGTGCTACCCACTCACTAGTAATGGGATGGCATTGTCTAAAGGAAATGAACATAGAACGATTCTTTTTTCGAGTAGGTAGATTAGTTCTTAAGTACTTGCTCAATCAAAACAAACTTTTTTCACACTTACACTCCTTTACAAACAAAGTTTTCAAAACACTTCATTACACTCTTGAAGACAGAAGCAAGAGTTAAATCGAAGTCAAAACAAAAACTTTTCAAAGCACATAAACACAAAGAAAACAATTTTGAAAATGATGAGCAAGTACCTAAGAGCCCGTAGATAACTACGAATAGAAAGGGTGCTAATACCTTCCCTTTCTATACCCCCCCGTACTCAGAAATATCTCGAAAAAGGAATTTTTATGTGCTTTTTTCCTTTCCTTGTTGGATAAAATAAAAGACGATGGTGAATCTTGCTTACCGCGACATTTTGCGAACATAAACGCAAAATGCAAACCAGCATTTCAAAACAGTCCGGTTCTGGCCACCGTATCACAGAACTGGCGACTCTGTTGGGGAATTAATAAGTGGGGTGTACCTTAGGATTAAGTTCATCATATTGGTTTCAATTGATTGATTTGTTTGCTTTATATTTGTGGGCTTTGTATCAGAGTTACTATAGATCCTAACCTGGATCTGGGGAACACCTTTTAGGTAAGTAGCAATAGACTGTGAGGGAACTGTACGACATAGACCGATACGGTTTAAGAAGTAGCTACGTTGGTGTGACACATTAGTTGGTACCTATATCCCTTGTGGAGCAACAAGGAGAGTATGGGGCTGCTAATTGGTCATTAAGCATCAACTGACCTTAGAACCTATAATTGACCAACTTGGCCATAGAAAGTAGCAGTATGCTACACTCATTGAGACCATACTTTCGAGATGGTTCTGGCTGCGAGAAAAGATTGCGTGTCTGGAATTATGACCGATGGAGGATGGTCAGTGATATTGAGAACCTCTAGAACCCTGTTATTATTACTAGGACAGGTTGAACCAACTAAACTGAAAGAGGGTAGTACCTAGACTCCATGCCAGCCTGAAATTTAAGGGCTATTATGTGACTTGTTTTCCCTTACCATGTTTGCTATCTGTGATACCTGTGGTGTGTTTTTATCATGACATATTGCATCATAACATCGCATGTATATTTCATTAGACTAACCATTTCAAAGACCGAGGGGATTCATCTTTGTTCTGTTTTGCAGATCATGGCCTCTATGCACAGAAATACCATTCGAATCAACTTCGTGCAAATCCCTGCTCAGCTCAGAGAGTTGGTTTCAAAGGTTCCTGATACTTCTTCCTTTGTTAGAAGACATGGTCATCTCCTTAGCTTGGTCACTTCCAAGTTGGATGAGCAAATGATGAGGGTGTTATTCCAGTTCTTTGACCCATTGCATAACTGTTTCACCTTCCGGACTATCAGTTAGTCCCTACTTTGGAGGAGTTTTCTGATTTACTTGGCATATCTATTCTAGAGCAGACACCCTTTACAGGTTTGGAGATAGCTCCTAGGCCTGAGGATATTGCTTCATCTTTACATCTGAAAATGGCTGATGTGGCATCTAACTGGGAGATTCGGGGCGGGGTTAAAGGTTTCTTGGCTAAGTTCTTGATCGATCAAGCTCAACAGTTCTGGGATAGTTTGGACTTTCAAGCTTTTGAATACATCCTGGCTCTCCTCATCTACGACTTGGTTCTGTTTCCGAATCCAGATGCCTTCATAGATGTGAATGCGGTCAAGATCTTCATGTCTCGTAACCCAGTACCTACTCTTCTAGGTGTTATTCTACATGCTCTCTATACCCGTAATGTACGGAGAAGGGGAACTCTCTTGTGTTGTACACCGCTGCTAGCGAGGTGGTTTATTTTGAACCTCCCTAAATTTGTATTGAAGAATGAGGAAGGTATGGGTTGGGCTTACAGAATCATGTCCCTTGCTCATACGGACATCCTTTGGAGTACTAAGGATATGGAAGAGGTAGCTGTCATTGATCGGTGTGGGGAATACCCAAATGTTCCGTTGCTTGGAATTAGAGGAGGAATAACCTATAATCCTTGTTTGGCCTTACGATAGTTTGGACGAGCTCAGAAGGACGATCCTCATAAGCTGCTGCTTACAGGCATTGTCTTTGACTTCGGGGGGATGTTGAGGGACATCGCCACAGGTTTATACGAGCTTAGGACATGGTTAACAGGTCTGATCCACATGAGCTAGGAATGAAGACTTCTCTCCCGATGCAACCATACCTCCATTGGGTTCGATCCCGTGCTCAAAAGTTGGGGATGCTATATGAAGCTGTTTTGCCGGTAATTGTGGAGCATACTGATGAAGAAGGTGTTCCTTATACGGTCCTCCATCCATACATGCCTACTGATATTGGGGCATTGAAGAGATCTTGGATCCAGTTAAGGGAAGAAAGGGATACTTACAGAGAGAAGTATCATGAGCAGGAGAGGAAGATCCTGAAGCTTACAAGAAGCTGGAGAATGAGAGGACAATCAACGATTATGTCAGCACGAAGGGAAAACGACCTTGGGATTTCTGATGTCTTTTACTATTTCTAGTTTAGATTTTCTTTTCAGTATTTCTTTTGTAACGCCTTAAAGGCATTTGTTAAACATTGCTTCAAGTTTTAATCTAATAAAGTGTGTTTTATTTTGGTTTACAAATTTGAATCTCCCTAAGTCTTTGAAATCATTTCATACGCATTCCATTCCCATACACTTCATCACAGGTACCCTTACAGGTTTCTTATCTTCTTCGCTGTTTATTTCAACATAATATGTCTTCTGAAACACCTACTGATCAAGCCATCAAGGCTCTGCAAGCTCAGAATGCTCAATTCCAGGAAATGTTCTTGAACTTGGCCAAGAGTCAACAAGATTTGAAGGCTCTTATCTTGAAGGACAAGAAGAAGAAGAAGAAGAAGAAGAAGGTGGTCCTCCTAAATATGGGTCACAGATTTGGGAACAGGTTGCGAGAGGAAGTTGATTTGTCTCATTCATCTGGAGGAGGAGAGAATCAAGAGGAAAGGAAGGGTCCTTGCCCTGTGGTTTCTGACAAAGACACTGACTTTGATGAAGACCAGTATCCTCCTGCCAAGGATAGGTATAAGCAACTTGAAGACCAGTTGAGCGCAATGGAGATCTAGAAGATACCTGGGTTAGACTTCAGAGATTTGGGTTTGGCATCTGGGGTGGTGATCCCACACAAGTTTAAAGCTCCTGTTTTTTCTAAGTACGATGGGGTCTCCTGTTCGAAGCTACACCTCCGCTCGTATGTCAGAAAGATTCAACCATATACTGCTGATAAGAACCTCTGGGTTCATTTCTTTCAAGATAGTCTGTCAGGGACTCAACTTGAATGGTTCTATCAACTGAAAGGAGTTAATGTCTGCAACTGGGAGGACCTTGCTGCTGCTTTTTACAAGCAATACCAGTATAATGCCGACCTTGCTCCCACGCGTACTAAACTTCAGGGTATGTCTATGGGTGCGAGCGAAGGTTTTAAGGACTACGCTCAGAAGTGGAGAGATCTTGCTGGAAGAGTACAACCCCCTCTGGATGATAGAGAGTTGGTGGATATGTTTCTTGGGACTTTGTATGGTCCATATTTCAATCATTTAATCGGTAGTTCATCGTCTGGGTTCACTAAATTGATTATGATTAGGGAGAGAGTTGAGGCCGATATTAAAAGTGGCAAGATACAGAAAGGTGTTTCGTCAAGTACAGAGAAGAAGCCTTTCAAGAAGGAATCTAGTGCAGTTTACAGCTCAAGGAGCCAAAACCGACCTGAGCGCCGCCAAGCGGTTAATGCGGTAGTAATATCAAGACCTGCTGTTGCCCCACAACGCAACAATCAGCAAAGAGTAGAAAGACCACAAAGGCAGTATACTCAGCTCAGTATGACTCTATCTCAAATTCTGCCGCAACTGTTGAAAACCAACTTGGTGACTCTGAAAGAGGCTCCAAAGAATCCCAGTACTACATCTCCGCTGTATAATCCGAATGCCCGCTGTGCTTATCACTCTGATAGCCCAGGGCATGATACCAACAATTGCTGGACTTTGAAGAATAAAGTGCAGGATCTGATTGAAGCTAAGGAGATCGAGTTTGAAGCGCCAGAAAATCCCAACGTCATAACGACACCTATGCCCAAACGTGATCAGGGAGTGAATGTTATTGGGGATGACGAAGAAGTGTCAGATTTCGAAAGCTGGATTTACTCGACTACTGACGGTGGATTAAGCAATTGGACGACAAAGGACTTCGTTCCTATTTATTTTATTACACAGTAATAAGACTTTTATTTTGAGATTTGTAACAGACAATTTGAAACTTTATGGCCCGGTGTTTTACCCGAGGCACCGTGGCTTTGTGTGTGAGGGCTTAATATGTGTCATTTCCATATATCATCAATAAAAGCATTGGACGTTCTCTTGCATTACAAATTTTGCGCTCCTTGTTTTTATTTTCTATCTTGCACTTTATCAAAACAACTATTTGTCTTACATACACTCACATATACAGGTCTACATCCACTTTGGATCCCACTGATAACGACTCTGCTACTGCCAGTTATGACTTTGAAAGTCCGATCAACCAAGCCAAGGACGAAGGTAAGGATGATTGTGAAGTGCCTAGTGAACTTGCTAGACTGTTACTTCAGGAAGAGAGGGCCATACAGCCCCATGAAGAGCCGGTAGAATCAGTAAATCTGGGTACAGAAGTAGACAAGAAAGAGATCAAGATCGGTGCAAATCTGGAGTCTAGCGTCAAGCAACGGTTGATACAAATGCTGCGTGACTATGTTGAGATCTTTGCTTGGTCTTACGAAGATATGCCTGGGTTGGATACCAATGTTGTGGTTCACCGCTTTCCAACCAAAGAATATTGTCCTCCAGTGAAACAGAAAGTTCGCCGAATGCGCCCAGAGATGTTTGAGAAAATCAAGGTTGAGGTTATGAAACAGTTTGATGCCGGTTTTCTAGCAGTTACTTCTTACCCGCAGTGGGTTGCCAACGTGGTTCCGCTGCCGAAGAAAGACGGTAAAGTACGAATGTGTGTTGACTATAGGGATCTGAATAGGGCAAGCCCCAAGGACGATTTCCCTCTGCCTCATATCGAAGTTCTGGTTGACAACACCGCACAACATAAGGTCTTCTCCTTTATGGATGGTTTCTTTGGTTACAATCAGATTAAGATGGCTCCCGAGGATATGGAAAAGACAACATTTGTTACGCAATGGGGTACCTTTTGCTACAAGGTTATACTGTTCGGTTTGAAGAATACTGGGGCAACGTATCAGCGCGCCATGGTCGCTCTGTTCCATGACATGATTCATCATGAGATTTAGGTATACGTTGACGACATGATTGCAAGATCCCAAACTGAAGAGGAACATCTTGACCATCTCCAGAAGCTATTTGACAGGTTGAAGTTGTACAAGCTAAGGTTAAACCCAAACAAGTGCATCTTCGGAGGGAGGTCTGGTAAGCTGCTGGGTTTCGTCGTTAGTGATAAAGGTATTTAAGTGGATCCTGTAAAGGTGAAGGCTATATAGGAAATGCCAGCTCCCCGAACATAAAAGGAAGTCAGAGGCTTTTTGGGACGTCTGAGCTACATTTCCCGATTCATTTCACACCTAACTTCTACTTGTGAACCAATCTTTAAGCTATTAAAGAAAGATCAAGTGGTAAGATGGAACGATGAATGTCAGGCCGCTTTCGAAAGGATCAAGGAGTATCTCCAAGAGCCACCTATTATGATGCCTCCAGTTGAAGCGAGACCTTTGATCTTATACTTGACAGTACTCTACAATTTGATGGGGTGTATGATGGGGCAGCATGACGAGTCTGGCCGAAAAGAGCATGCTATTTACTACCTTAGCAAAAATTTTACCGACTGTGAGACTCGATAATCGTTGCTTGAGAAAACTTACTACGCTTTGGCATGGGCTGCTCGCCGGCTGAGATAGTATATGCTGACTCACACTACTCTATTCATATCAAAGATGGATCCAATCAAGTATATCTTCGAGAAGCCTGCCTTATCCGGAAGAATAGCAAGATGGAAGATGATCTTGACCGAATACGACATCCAATACACGACCCAAAAGGCAATTAAGGGAAGTGTTTTAGCAGATCATCTGGCACATCAGGCAGTGGATGATTACCAATCTATGAACTTTGAATTCCGGGATGAGAACATCATGTTGGTGACTGACTGTGAAACACCTGGACCGGATGAAGGACCTGAGGAAGGATCCCGATGGTCTATGTATTTCGATGGAGCTTCAAACGCTTTGGGTAATGGCATTGGCGCCGTGATTATATCTCCTGAAGGCTGTCATACTCCATTCACCTCCCGATTATGTTTCAACTGCACCAACAACATGGCAGAGTATGAAGCGTGCATTATGGGTCTTCGAGAAGATATTGACTTAAGGATTAAGTTTTTAAGTGTATTCAGAGATTCAGCTCTCGTGATCAGTCAGATCAAAGGCGAGTGGGATACGAAGCACCCAAATCTTATTCCTTACAAAGAGTATGTATTGACTTTGCTTCCACACTTCGAGGAGATAACCTTTAAACACTTCCCAAGAGAGGAGAATCAGTTAGCAGACGCGCTAGCTACGATGTCTTCTATGTTCAAACTCAGATGGGACAATGAGGCTCCCCGGATTACCATTGAGAGGTTGGACGAACCTGCACATTGCTATGACATTGAGACTGAGGAGGTAGCAGATAAACCCTGGTTTCACGAGGTAAAGAGGTATCTTGATGCTCAAGAATATCCCGAGGGTGCATCTGTGAATGATAAGAAGTTTCTGAGGAGGTTTGCGGCGAAGTTCTTCATCATTAATGGTATTCTTTACAAGCGTAATCATGATTTGACCTTACTGCGTTGTATGGATAAGAACGAGGCAGAAAGGATTATGGTAGAGTTACATGAAGGTACTTTCGGGACTCATTCCAGTGGGCATACCATGGCAAAGAAGATCCTCCGGGCAGGATATTATTGGTCTACCATGGAAGCCGACTGTTATCAGCATTCTCGGACCTGTCATAAGTGCCAAGTCTATGCTGATAAGGTGCACATACCTCCGGTACCTCTGAACGTCTTGACAACTCCTTGGCCTTTTGCAATGTGGGGCATCAATATGATTGGAGAGATCAGACCTACTGCGTCTAACGGGCATCGTTTCATCTTGGTAGTGATTGATTACTTTACAAAATGGGTTGAGGCAGCTTCCTTTGCTATAGTAACCAAGAACGTCGTGGCACGGTTCATTCGGCATAATCTGATCTGTCGATATGGTGTACCAGAGAGGATCATTACAGACAATGGTACAAATCTCAACAATACAATGATCACCGAGCTCTGCAAGCAGTTCAAGATACAACATCACAACTCTTCTCCTTATCGGCCTAAGATGAATGGGGCTGTTAAAGCGGCTAATAAGAACATTAAGAAGATTGTGCAGAAAATGACGGTGACCTATAAAGATTGGCACGAGATGTTACTATTTTCTCTTCATGGGTACCGTACCTCAGCGCGGACGTTAACAGGGGCAACACCCTACTCTTTGGTATATGGAATGGAAGCAATCTTACCAATTGAGGTTCAGATACCCTCTCTTCGGATTATGAAGGATGCAGGTTTGAGCGAAGATGATTGGATCCAGACCCGGCTTGATCAATTGAACCTAATCGACGAAAAGAGACTTACTGCTATTGTCATGGTCAGACGTATCAAAAGCGAATGATCAAGGCCTTTAACAAGAAAGTCAGACGACAAGAGTATCAAGTGGGGGATCTAGTGATCAAGCGTATCATCCTACCACAAGGTTATCCCGGGGGCAAATGGAACCCCACGTACGAAGGGCCATTTGTGGTTAAGAACATTTTCTCAGGAGGAGCTATGATTCTAACCACCATGGATGGTGACGACCTTCCTCACCCCGTCAATGCAGACATAGTGAAAAAATACTACGCCTAATCAAAAACCTGCTAGGTTGACTGGCCTAGGCAAAAATAAGGGCTTCCCGGCGAACCAAAAGGGTTCGGGCAAAAATAAGGGATGAAAATGAAAAATCTGTACACCCGGCAAGTCGAAAACCTGAAAAGGCGGCTTGGGCAAAAAAGGGTATCCCTGTGGACTGAAAACCCGAAAGGGCGGTCTAGGCAAAAATTAGGGATCAAAGCGTAACACTATGTCCCATTGGATCACCTTGCAACCAAACTTCGGTATCAACTATCAAGCTCGGACAGGCACTAATCAATCTGATCTACCTTCAGCCAAGTAGCAAAGTGATGAGATGCTCGAAAGACATAAATGCACTAACAGAGTTGGAACCCAGTGGGATTGTTCACATAGCTGTTTTTTTCTTTGTTTTACACAAACTATATAAACTCTATTGTTCGACTGCGTTCTCTTACTAGGACATCAGCCCCTTGTACAAAAACGCCTATTTACAGGCTAACTTCAAAATCAATACAATTCATTTCAAATTGTTTTCTTTTTCTGTTTTGTTTTACAAGAACGTCCAATGTTTATTTTTGATATATGCATTTGACAATAATTGTTGCTCATAAATATTTACATGCGAAACAAAAGACGATTACTCGTAATATCAGAAACAGGGGCAAATAAGAAATGTTTGAACCGTACAGTTTCTCTGTCCACCAGGTATAGGGGTAGACCTAGTTGGAGAAAAAGATTAAAAGTACATTCACTCCCCGTAGAGTAATAAAAAGACAATAGTGTTAACTCTCCCCAACTAAGGCTCACAACCGCGAATGAGTCGGTGACATTTTCGCCAAACAGAGTTTATCTATCATCAGCACTGGAAAATTATCCCCAGTGGAGTTTGGAGAATTATCCCCAGTAGAGGATGAAGGATTGTCCCCAGTAGAGCCTAAAAGGTTATCCCTAGTGAAGTCGCAACTGGAAAATCGTCCCCAGCGGAGTTCATTCCTTTCACAAACAGAAATTCAATCCCCAACAGGTTTCATTATCACCAGCAACGGTAATTCATCCCCGGCTGAGGTTATTCTTCCAAATCAACAGGTCCTCTAGCAGAATATGTCCTCCCCACAGAGTCATTTCCTCATCAGTTTATTCCCCAGCGGAGTTATCCTCTCCTGCAGGTTTATTCTCACAATCATCTTCATCCACTATCCCCAGCGGAAACGAAGAACTCAACTTCTTGCACTCTCCAGCAGGAAGCCGGGATTTATTTTCCCAGCTAGCAAATATCAGGAAACATCACATTTCCATACATCATGACACATGCAAATACGCATCATACAAACACAATCTCATTTATTTTGAGAACATCATTGCTTGATACATATCATACATTACATACGGCTAACCTTTACCTTTCAGGAAGGATACAATCAAATTCTCACAAAGTTCAGATTGTGAAGCCCGGTTACGACTGAATAATAGTTTAATCCCCAGTAAGTCTCTATGAAGCCTAGACCACGACCAGATAGTAGTTCATTCTCAACTTTCCTCTTCAATAGAGATGATTCCTCAGTTGAATACGGACGACCGAAGTTCCTAAAATTCAACAGAGATGATTCCTCAGTCGAATACGGATGACCGAAGTTCCTAAAATTCAACAGAGATTATTCCTCAGTAGAATAGGGACGACCGAAGTTCCTAAAATTCAACAGAGATGATTCCTCAGTCGAATACAGACAACCGAAGTTCCTAAAATTCAATAGAGATGATTCCTCAGTAGAATACGGACGATCGAAATTCCTAAAATTCAACAGAGATGTTTCCTCAGTAGAATACGGACGATCGAAGTTCCTAAAATTCAACAGAGATGATTCCTCAATCGAATACGGACGACCGAAGTTCCAAAAATTCAACATAGATGATTCCTCAGTCGAATACGGACGACCGAAGTTCCTAAAATTCAAACTGAGATGATTCCTCAGTAGAATACAAACGACCGAAGTTCCTAAAATTCAGTAGAGATGATTCCTCAGTAGAATACGGACGATCGAAGTTCCTAAAATTCAACAGAGATGATTCCTCAGTCGAATACGGACGACTGAAGTTCCTAATATTCAAACTGAGATGATTCCTCAGTAGAATACGGACAACCAAAGTTCCTAAAATTCAACAGAGATGATTCCTCGGTAGAATACGGATGACCGAAGTTCCTAAAATTCAGCAGAGATGATTCCTCAGTAGAATACGGACGATCGAAGTTCCTAAAATTCAACAGAGATGATTCCTCAGTAGAATATGTACGATCGAAGTTCCTAAATTTCAAACTGAGATGATTCCTCAGTAGAATAACGGACGATCGAAGTTCCTAAATTTCAACAGAGATGATTCCTTAGTAGAATACGGATGACCGAAGTTCCTAAAATTCAAACAGAGACGACTCACCAGCAGAATAACGGACGACTGAAGCTCCTAAAATTCCACTTCTCTCAACAAAGGTCAGCCTTCCCCAGCGGAATTTTCCTCAACAACAGGTATACAAGCTCTCGCTAAGGAATCTCTTATGCTCTCGAAACTCCTTCAGATGGCGTCTTTAAGCCCATCCCCCTCGTCAGCAATTTCCAAATGTCATCTGTAAGCCCATTCCCGATATCACAAGACAATTACCACTTCATGCGAGTGCAAATTTCTGAGCACTCTAGTGTTCAATCATCTTCCACCTTCGGACCATGAAAGGCACGAAAGCCAATCTACATCCTCAGGTTTAAGAAGATTGAACAGGGGAAGCTGTTGTACCCCAAAATTTTCCCTCCCATATTCCTCAAAACATTTCAAGAAAGATCTTCAAGTTGCTCAAGGTAGTCCAAGGGTTGGCCAGACAAGCTCTCTCCTAAGGCAGTCTACTTCAATTTAGGGTTTCATGTTGCATCAAGATACTTGAGTCCAAGGGACCCCAAATGCTCACCAATATCCTAATATGTTCTCAAGAACATCCATGTCAATTTTCAAGCCCTACAGAGGAAATTTGCTCAGTCAATTGCTCAAAGGCCTGAAAATCGACTGTGCTAGGGCAAAAGTCAACTATGGCCCACATATAGTCAAACTTCAAGATTTTTAGTCAACATTCTCATTTTGAAGGATATTTCATCATTTGATTAAGGATTGATCATGATTCATCAAGGATTTCTCATAATTCATCAAGACTCAAAAGTTGTTAAATTAGGGTTTTGCAGGAAAAGTCAACTCAACTTTGACCAAGCATAACTTTCTCATACTTTATGAGAAATGACCCTCAAAACTCCAACGATGGTGCTACCCACTCACTAATAGTGGGATGGTATTTTCTAAAGGAAACAGACATAGAACGATTCTTTTTTCGAGTAGGTAGATTAGTTCTTAAGTACTTGCTCAATCAAAACAAACTTTTTTCATACTTACACTCCTTTACAAACAAAGTTTTCAAAACACTTCATTACACTCTTGAAGACAGAAGCAAGAGTTAAATCGAAGTCAAAACAAAAACTTTTCAAAGCACACAAACACAAAGAAAACAATTTTGAAAATGATGAGCAAGTACCTAAGAGCCCGTAGATAACTACGGATAGAAAGGGTGCTAATACTTTCCCTTTCTATAATCTACCCCCATACTCAGAAATATCTCGAAAAAGGAATTTTTCTGTGCTTTTTTCCTTTCCTTGTTGGATAAAATAAAAGACGGTGGCGACTCTTGCTTACCGCGACATTTTGCAAACACAAACACAAAACGCAAACCAGCATTTCAAAACAATTCGGTTCTGGCCATCGTATCACAAACGCGTTCAAAAATAGGTTCAAAATCGTTTTCTAAAAGTGTCAAAGATCCCTAATTAACCAATCAAAACGCTTTCGCCCATTTTGAATGGTTAAAAACTACCCAAGTTTACTCTTTGAAATGGACGGCTTTTGATCTTTATCCAAAAATATTAAGTACGAAAAACTTGTGTTAAAAGTTAAAACAACGCCTAAAGAAATACTGATACAGTATTGAAATGCTATCATGATAATGATCCTTACATTCCAAACTTAAAATATTTAGCCAGAAATAGAAATAAAATCAAGCATATTAATTTTGATCGAAATAAACATAGTAATAAAGGCAAGGCAAGGTATTAAAATAAGAAATGCAAGTGCAAGACAAAGCGATTGAATAAAAAAACTTAAATAGAAACCTGCTCCAAATTGGAGCCTTTAAATATTGGTACAACTGGAAACTAAATTCTTGAATTAAAATGGCGTCAAGATTATAAATAAAAGAGATGCTCCAACCTAATCAAGTCTATGGTGCAATAATCCTCTGATGTGGCGACTTATTGCTTTTACGTAAGTGAGTATAGGATTAGCATTGCAAGACTAAGTTGGATGATGTAAAATGAAATGAAAACTACTATTTATAGAAGTTCTCCAGGCTATGCTTTGACAGAAATTCCATCCAAATCCTTTTGGATGGGAAGAAACTTAACAAAGACTGCAGCCTCCGAGGCCCCTCCGTGGGAGCTGAGTGTGCATATAGAGAGATCGTGGGGGACGTGACAGTTATACCCTGTGTGGAGTGAGACACATGGCGACGCCCCCATATAGCAGCGTTGAGCTGAACGCCGTGTGTAAGATTTGATTGAAAATCTCGATTTCTTGGCCTTTTCGCTTGGTTTCTCAAGAAGAGCTCCAAATGGGCATGTTGCTTGAAAACAAGACAAATACAAGCATAACGCAAGAAAAAGTACTAAAAATTATGAAAAACATGTGTTATTTGAGTCAAATATGCAGTGCGATCAGGTGTTATCAAATTCTCCCACACTTAAACCTTTGCTTGTCCTCAAGCAAAAAACTTTGAGAAGTAGATGAAAAGAAGAACAATATTTACAAGATCTCGAGCTAAAAGGGCTTCTAAGTTCAAGTAAGGATGTGCTGATAGGTACTAACTGATCGAACCAAGGATATCGTGATAACACTTTCTGCACAAAAATGCAGGCATAAACTTTATTCCTATAAAAGACACATCCATGTTAGTCCATTATGCCTAAGCTTTCTTATTTTGTAAGGTCCTTTTTCATTCAGGCGCAATCACATTAAGCTCGTTATCCATACCTACTTGTAGCAGAGTGACCGGTTAGTGACTCTGATCTCAAGCATGGGGTTCTGTTATATGAATAGGTATAAACCATTTATTTACCCAATTGTGGTTGTGGGGGATCGGACCGTAATCCTCCCTACCGAGTCCAGCACCAGACACCACTAAACCAACCAACAATGGGCATACACCTTTTATTTTTATTTTGTTTTTTTTTTCCAATATTTTACAACAATTTTTAGTTAAGTGACTGTGTGAGAGTCACCCAACCCGGAGTTGTATTTTCGGTTAAAGAACAAAAACATAGATCATTCACTTATTTTCATCGGTCCCCTGCATAGAGCATGCTTAGGCCGGAGCTGACTGCTAAGGTAAACTACTAAAAGACCTTTGTTACAATAAAATAAAGCTACAGTATAGTGGGTAACGAGATCAGTTCTTATATTTACAAAGTTTATGGTGCTAAAACAATATCGATTTTTCAAAAAGAATTCCCAAGTCAAACACATCCTATCCTGAACCTGTCTTACAACTCAAAATTTTTAAAACACACTGTTTTCTTTGGCACAAAAAATTTGTTGGGTAAGGCTAAAAGTGGGGAAATAAGGATACATAACACAAAAATGCAAAGGACTCATCAAGCACATGAATTTTATTAAAAACAAAACAAATAAAACAACTAAAGTACTAGAAAGCAATAAATACTGAAAATAAAAGAAATGAAAAGCGATAAAAATATCCTCCCACACTTAAAGCAGACATTGTCCTCAATGTTCCGATAAAAGAGTAGGAAGGAGTAATCTAGATGGTGCTAATAGGGTCCACTGGTACCCTCATCGTCTCGTGTGGGAATATCAGAACGACGACTCCTGCTAAGACGCTGTCTCTCTCTGGAAATCCTAAGTCGGCCAACACTTTCGGAAAGAGCGATGTTTGCTTCCTGCAGTTGGCGGGTTCTACCTAACAATGTGCCTTGAGAGGCTTCTATCAAAGTAAAATGCCTCGCGTAGCTAGACTGCTGACAACACTGCTCGGTCTGGAAGGAAAGTTGGGTCTCCATAATAGTACACAAGGAGCCATCATTTTACGCTTGAGAGGCTTGCATGAATGCCATGTTATCCGCAAGCTGCTGTTGCATGGCGGAAAAGAGGGTATCTCGCCTCTCCTCTCGAGCCATAAGCTCTCTCCACATGTCCTCAGTGACATAGAAACCAGGAGAAGAACCTACTGGTGGGTTAGAAGAAGAGGGTGTGGTTTGCATAGGTGGTACATTGTGAAAAGGTGACTGCTCATGCAAATGATACTCATCATCAGTGTTGTTACCCTCTTCCAAAGGAAAATTTGGGGGTAACAGACCGGTAAAAGCTGGAGCACTCAAATCATAGGTCCAGTTACGCTCAAATCTCACATCAGTGTATCGAGTGCAGGGAATAACAACACTGGGTATAACAGTACCATTAATCATAAGGTGAAAACCTCCTTCCTTCCTCACTATGCATAATCGCATAGCTTTTAAAATTTTAAATTTATAATGTGAAGAGGAAGTGGCTCAAGTGTAACAAGCTCAATGTCTAAACCTAGGGCACGAGCAATAGAAGTAACCAGGCCATAAAAATAAATTGCCCCTCCCCCATTTTTCAAAATGAAGCTCATATGTGCGATCATAAAAGGGACGAGGTTGATTTTGGTGTTTGTGAGACACCCTTGCATAAAGATGAGTTCCTTGGCATTTACTTTGTTTTGATTCTACTGGCTAAAAATGATGCATGCCAAAAGATAGCGGAAAACACGTATTGTCAGGTTGTGGATACTCGAAGCTAAAAGGCCTTCAAAATAATTAGCATGTTGGTTAGACAATTTAAACCAAAAGGCATAGCCTTTGAATATCCAGTCCTAATCTAAGGGTGCTTCACAAATTGCACCGTCCCCTTGAGGCATCCCCAACAATTATGCTAACCCGTCGATGGAGTATTCGTATTCAACATTAAAAAGCCTAAATTTCACTCCGCCTACGGTGCTAGCAGTGTTGGGACTGGCATTATAAATTAGAGAACTTAAAAACTCAGGTGTCAGCCTCGGGTAGGTAGGTGCTTTCTGAGAAAATATATCATGCAAGCCTACTTTATCTAATAAATAGAAAATACTATGATATATCCCTAAAGTATACAGACAGTCTTCGTTGATATACGTGGTAGAGTAAATCTCTCGCGTTTGTAACTTTTCAAGAAGCTTCTTTTGTCGCTCTCCCGGTTTCCCCTCGCGAAGTATGTACCCATTGAACTCCATTGTTGTTGCTTTTGAAGGTAGAAGATGGGAAATGGTTTTTTATAGTGATAATGGATAAAAATGAGTGTTAGTGAATTTTTAATGGTGAGAATGGAATGAGGAAGATATGATGTGAGTGGGTTTTAATTGTAGTGGGAAAGTTATGGCCTTTAATGGAGTTTTAAGGTGGTAAAAAATGGAGAGAAATAGGTTTTGGAAGAGGAAGAAGAAGGGAAAATGGGGTTTTTTACGAAATGGAGCCGTTAAAGCTCCAGACCCCTCCGCGGGCGCTGAGGGAGGTCCGCGGTCGCGGTCTTTGAAAAAGCGGTATGGGCCATTTTTTTCTTGGATTGGGCCTTGGATATTGCATTTTTCTACCTATTTTGGGGGGGGGGGGGATTCTCAAAGTATCTCCTGTATATTTTTATATATATATTTCTTCTTGCTCTATGCATGATATAAAGATAGCAATAAGTTAAAATAATCACACAAATAATAAAGGATAAAATAATAAAAACATGTCTATAAGTGGTCATGGAAAAATAAATAAAAAGTGTTGTGCGGAAATAGAAACAACATAAAGTAAAGAGTTAGCAAATAGGAAAATTTCAGTAAATGAAAAATATAATAGTAATAATATGGATGACATCTCTCAATCAGCAAGAACAATGTCACCGAAGGGGTGAAGGCTCGACGGTGTTTCCAGGACCTCGGACTTCTGCTAGCTGTCGCCTAAGATCAACAATCTCTTGAGATAACAAATCAGACTCAGATGCATGAGTGGCATCATAGACCTCAATGTGCAAATTCATATCGGCAACCTCCTAAAAAAGTGCGGCTAACTCAGTATGCATAGCAACAAGCTGCAAATGAACATTTGGTTCCTGTAAAGCAAAATTATTAGAATACACAATGGTCAAGGGTGCCTATGGCGCATGTGTATACTCAGGAACAAAAGGCTCTCTAGGTCCATCAACAGTCTCTCCCCATCCCTCTAAAGATTAAGCCCAGTTTGTTGGGTTATAGACGCAAGTCATCAGAGGATCAGGCAAGGTGAAATAGTGGACAATCTCATCATTGATTAGGAGTTTGTATTGGTGATGATGAAATGAGACATGCCTTATCAGGCCATGATCCAAGAAAAAGTCAATGTCCATAAAGGAATTACCACATTAGGAGGTCAAATGGTATAACTTGATATCCAAGCCTAAAGAAGATGCTATCTGAGTCACATTATCACCCGCATGTATGGATCCCTCAGAAGTTCTAGCAGTCTTGTGCAAACTCTCAATTAAGAAGTTGCCACTGGCGATAGTGCGAGAATGGCTGGTAAAGAACATGAATAACAGATCTTCAGCACTAACAAGGTCATCACCATCACTCCTTCCGAAAAAGGTATGGCAAAGGATCATCTGAAAATACCTGAAAGCTGGGTTATGAATCTTCTTGGACAGCTGAGTAGAGGGACCAGGGCTACCGCCACCAGAGATTTTGCTCCATAACCTGTCTATGCTCCTATTCATGTTATAACTCAAAGGAAGCTCAGGAATAACATCTGGACTACTCTAAAAACCCAATAAATCACCAAACAATTTCATGGTGAAAGTGTACTCGGTTCCAAATAGCCTGAAACTGACGGGTCCTCTGTCATCTTTGCTACTCACGTACAACTTATAGTCGAGTGAGCTAAGAAACTCCAAGGTGAGGTTTCTGTAGGTCACATTGACATCATCAACATACTCCTCCCACTGAAGATGGTTGCACTGATATTTCACACTTGATTCAATTCTTAGTGCTTCCATGCAGTTTGGGCCGGGATACTGGGTAGGTAGCATTGGAAGTGCAAATAAGGTATCATAGCGTCTCCTTTGTGAATCATCCCTAAAAAACACATGCATATCATCAAAGTGCGGCATCCTGAAGAATATAGTTAGAGTATCTGGACCTGAAAAAATATTATAAAGATTAGTCCACATAAAATTAATTTATGATAAAAAATAACATAAATGAATATAAATGGAAAGGAAACCATGGGTTGCCTCCCATGCAGTGCTTTTTAACGTCATTAGCTCGACGATTAGATCTCATATTTGGGAAGTACGCATTAGTGGGTCTATCAATGTATGGGTGGAGTATTCAACTGGCACATCGCCTCCTTTATAAAGCTTCAATCTTTATCCATTTACCACGAAGGGGGTACAAGAGTTATTTTTTATTTCAACTGCCCATGACCTCAAGATCTTGGATATTTCATAGGGACCGGTCAATATTGAACATAGCTTACTAGAAAAAGTCGCAACCTGGAATTAAAAAGAAGAACAAGATCGCCTATTTTGAAGTATTTTTTAATGATTCTCTTATCATGCCATATTTTTGTTATTTCTTTGTATATTATGGCATTTTCATTGGCATTCATACAGAGTTCCTCCAGTTTATGGATATCGAGGATACGTTTTTCTCTGGCTGCTAAGTAGTCTAAGTTCAAAGTTTTTATAGCATAATATACCTTGTTCTCTAATTCAAAAGGTAAGTGACATGACTTTCTGTAAACCAACTGGTAAGGGGTAGTTCCAATGGGGGTTTTATAGGCTGTTCTGTAACCCCATAATGCATCTTTCAGCTTTTCAAACCAATATTTTCTGGATATTAATACAGTTTTCTCCAAGATCTGTTTGATTTCCCTGTTGGACACCTTAACTAGACCACTGGTTTGCGGGTGATATAGTGTTGCTACTTTATGTTTTACTCCATATTTACTCAAAAGCTTGTTAAAGATTTTGGATATAAAGTGTGATGCTCCATCACTTATAACTAGGCGGGGTATTCCAAACCTTGGGAATATGTTGTTCTTAAATAACTTGATTACAACTCTGGTGTCGTTTATGGGTGATGCAATAACCTCAATCCATTTGGACACGTAGTCCACGGCTACCAGTATGTTTTTATTTCCCATGGAGGATGGAAATGGTCCCATAAATTCTATACCCCATACATCAAAAAGTTCCACTTCTTGGATATACCTTTAGGGAATTTCATCACGTCTTGAGATGTTCCCAGCGCGTTGCCACCAGTCGCATTTGACAATGTAGGTATGAACATCGCACCACAAAGTTGACCAGTAGAGGTTTGCTTGAATGATTTTAGCATATGTTTTGGACGTGCTTGCATGTCCACCATATGGTGCACAGTGACAGTGTTTGATGATGTTTTCCACTTCCTCTTTTGGGACACAACGTCAAAAGATATCTATTCCTATCTTAAATAGGAGTGGTTCACCCCAATAAAAATGTCTAATATCATTGAAGAACTTCTTTTTCTATTGGTAGTTCAAATCAGGGGGTATGATATCCGTAGCTAGATAATTTACAGAATCATCGTACCAAGGTACACTTCTCATTATTGAAACTTTCTCAAGGTTTTCATCTTTGTAAGGCTAAAAGTTTTCTATCTTAGCTACAAGTCTGTCATAGGTGAAATCATCATTTATAGGAAATAAGTTAGGTTTCAAATATTCTAACCTAGCGAGATGGTCATCGACTACATTATTTGTTCCTTTTTCATCTCTAATGTCCAGATAAAACTCTTGGAGTAAAAGGATCCATCTAAGTAACCTAGGTTTAACATCCTTTTCATTTAGCAGGTAACGAATAGCAGTATGATCTGTGTAAATAATGATCTTAGCTCCAATCAAATAGGATCTAAACTTATCAATTGCAAAAATCACGGCTAACAGTTCTTTCTCTGTTGTTGCATAATTAATTTGGGCAACATATAGGGTTCTACTAGCATAATATATGTCATTTAATTTCTTATCTTTTCTCTGTCCTAGAACAAAACTAACGACATAATCACTAGCATCACACATGATTTCGAAAGGTTGTTCCCAATATGGAGGTTACATGATTGGAGCTGAAATCAGTGTTTGTTTTAAAAGGTTGAAGGGTTCAATTCATTTCTCATCGAAAACAAATTCGACGTCCTTCATCAGAAGATTAGTTAAAGGCTTTGTTATGTTGGGGAAGCCTTTGATAAAACGCCGATAGAAACTAACATGTCCAAGAAAACTTATGACTTCCTTAATATTTTTAGGTGGCTTGAGGTTCTCTATTACTTCTATTTTGGCTCTATCGACTTCAATTCCTTTTCGGAGACAATGTGTCCTAATACTATACATTCGTTAACCATAAAATGAAGCTTCTCCCAATTTAATACAAGGTTTACCTCAACGCACCTTTCTAGGATTTTCTCAAGGTTAGAGAGACAATATTTAAAATCGAATCCACATACCGAGAAATCATCCATGAATACTTCCATAATTCCGTCAAGATAGTCTGCGAAAATTGACATCATACAACGCTGGAAAGTGGCTGGCGCATTACAGAGTCCAAAGGGCATTCGTCTATAGGAAAATGTTCCGTAAGGACAAGTAAAGGTCATTTTTCTTGATCCTCGGGGTGAATAGGGATTTGGAAAAATCCCGAGTATCCATCTAGATAACAATAATACGAGTGTCTAGCCAAACGCTCAAGCATTTGATCTATAAAGGGAAGAGGGAAACGACCTATCCTAGTCGCTTTGTTTAATTTTCTATGACTGTGATGCCTCCTTTATTAGGTACCACATGTACAGGACTTACCCATTTACTATCAGAAATTTAATAAATTATACCAGCCTCTTGTAAGTTAAGAACTTCTCTCTTAACAACATCATTCATTATAGGGTTTATCCTCCTTTGATGTTCTCTAGAGGGTTTAGAATCTTCCTCCAACATAATCCATTTCATGCACATAAATGGGATTATTCCTTTTAAATCAGAGATGTTATACCCTAAGGCTGAGGGATATTTTTGCAAGATATCCAAGAGTTTTTTTGTCTCATCTTAATTTAAGGTAGCACTGACTATAACAGGATAATTCATTTTTTCATCTAAGAACTCATATCTCATATTCTTGGGTAGTTTTTTAAGTTCTAAATATGGTTTCTTAGGGCAAGGCATATGATATGGAGTAAGGGCTAAACATACGTAGAGGTTATCATCAAAGTAGGGTTCCAGTCTTTCAAATCCATCATCCTCCCAAATTGGGGTAAAAGGTAACTTGATAGTTTCGTCAGGTTATTCTTGATCCAGTTCCAATATTCGCTCATCAATGATATTAATGGCATATCATGCATCTCTACTGACTGGTGCCATTAAGAAATTCGAAAGAATAAATTTGATCTTTTCATCACCTACCTCAAAAGTCAATTTTCCTTTCTTAACATCTATTATGGATCCTGCGATTGGTAGGAATAGTCTACCTAGAAGGATTGGGATTTCATCGTCTTCTTTAATATCCATGACTATGAAATCTGTTGGGATATATAGCTGACCTATTTTAACTGGTATGTCTTCTAGTATACCCATAGGATATTTATCTGATCTATCAGCCAATTGAAGAGACATTTTAGTCGGTTGCAATTCTCCTAAGTTTAGCCTCTTACAAACTGCCAAAGGCATTAGACTGACGATAGCTCCTAAGTCTAAAAAGGCTTTGTCAACCATGTGATTTCCTAGGATACAAGGTATGGAAAAACTTCCTAGGATAAAGGTTTAGGATCATTAAATCTATGCTTGTTGGTTAAGATGTCTTTTGGGAATTTTGCATAAGATGGTATCTGAGTGATAGCTTCGGTAAAAGGAATCTCTACATGGAGTTTCTCTATAACCTTTATGAATTTTTGATATTGATTATCAATCTTGGTTTGTTTAAGTATTTGCAGAAATGGGATTAGAGGCTTGTATGGGGGTGGCGGTGTATAAGTTTTATCTTTAGTTTCCATTCCTAGGTCTTTTTGCTTTTCAGGTTCCTCTGGTTCCTCTATTTGGTCTGAAGGCACTACAATTTCCTTAGGTTTTTTGGGCATGCTAAATGTTGAGTTTGTTGGTCCATCGTAAGCAGTCCCACTTTGTAAGGTAATGGCATTAGCTTGCCCTTTTGGATTTGGTTGAGGTTGTCTAAGGAATTGTCCTCCGGGTGTAGTTTGAGGAGCTTGTGTATGGGCTAGAGATTTGGGTTTCAAGCATCTTGTTATGAGTAACTATCTGGTCAACATTAGTTCCTAATTGTGTGATTAGTTCACTTATATGAATGTTCTGATCCAGGAACTCTTTATTTTGCCGAGTATGGGCCGAAATGAAATTTTCCATGATTTTCACAAGGTTTGGTTTTGGTGGTACAACTTGCATAGGTTGATTTGGTCTTTGGGCTTAGAAATCTTGGGGTCTCGGAGGTGCAGAATTCAGAATCAGGTGGTTGTTCTTATAGGAAAAGTTTGGGTTATTCCTACATCCGAGATTGTAAGTGTTCGAGAATGGGTTCCCATGGGTATAGTTGACTTGGTATGTGCTAGATCCATTCAACAGGTTACAGTCTGAAGTTTGATGTCCTTGGGTCCCACAGAGTTCACATTCCGAGTGTACTGCAGCTACATTGTTCGGGCTCTGAGACATATTTTCAACTTTTAAGGCAAGAGCGTCCATTTTCGCTTGCACCATGTCCAGGAAATTTATCTCATGTACTCCTCCTTAGCCCTCATTTTTCTCTATTGTTTCTCGTTCTTCTCCCCATATGTAATGGTTTTGGGCCATATCTTCTATGAGAGCACACGCTTCAGGGTAAGATTTATTCATCAGTGCGCCACCAGCGGCAGCGTCGATAGACATATTCGTGTTATAATGGAGTCCATTATAGAAGGTGTGGATATTTAACCATTGCTCCAGGCTATGGTGTGGACAAGCTCTTAACAGGTCTTTATATCTCTCCCATGCTTAAAAAAGTGATTCTCCTTGGTTTTGAGTAAATCTAGTGATCAGGTTTCTAAGGACTGCGGTTTTTCTTGGAGAGAAATATCTAGCAAGAACCACTCTCATAAGGTCTTCCCAAGTTGTTATTGAATTGGATGGAAGGGAATCTAACCAATCACGTGCTTTATCACTAAGGGGGAAAGGGAATAGTCTTAGACGAATTGCCTCAGGTGAAGCACCATTGGTCTTTAGAGTGTCCGCTAATTGGATAAAAACTTTCAAGTGCTGATTCGGGTTCTCTGAGGTGAGACCAGCGAATTGATTTTGTTGCACTAATTGTAATAATGAGGGATTTAGTTCTAAGTTATTTCTGGTGATGGAAGGGTTTACTGTACTTGAACTAGGCTCCTCGTCTGATGGTTGGGAAAATTCCTTAAGGGGTCTTCGATTACGATCTTCGACCATAGTTCTCTTTATCCTACAGAGAAAAAGACGTGCTCGAGTGTAGTGTTCGGGTTCCACTAAAGGATCTACTAAGTTTCTGGTACTGCGATTCTTACGCATTTAATGGCTAATAAAGCCTTAGTATAAAGGGGATAACAATAGGGTACCGAATTTGATGAAGTTTGGTCCTCGGCAACAACGCTAAAAACTTGTTCGGTCTATTTATAAAGTCTAAAATCTAACTGCAAGTGCACATCCTATCAAAGTAATATAAAGGATTATCGAACCACAATGACCAATTGTCAATCTATCAACTCTACTATTAAGTTGCTTATCTAAGGCGGATCGATTTAGTTGAGGGAGTATAATGCAAAGGAAACTAATAGATAAAGTAAATTCAGACAACAGACAAGCTAGAATGTAAATCACACTGGTCAAATAACATTTCAATTTGTATTTAATAGAACTACTCATGGGACAATATTTTCCACTCTTGTAAAGGAACAATTTAACGGGACCTTGACGGTTTCGCTAACTAAGAACCGAGTTTACTCTCTAATTAAATCCTTCTATTGTCACTTATAAAAGGGAGCTTCAAGCCTTAAAGCAGCAAACCTATTTTTAAGAAACTAGTTTCTTAACTTTGTAAAAAAATGGTTTCAACTCGGAATGATTGACATAAAGAGATTCTTGGCTTTCGCTCGAGAATCAGATTGTAAACCTATAAACGCGTCCGAAAATAGTTTCAAAATCTTTTTCTAAAAGTGTCAAAGATCCCTAATTAACTATTCAAAACGCTTTCGCCATTTTTGAATGGTTAAAAACTAAACAAGTTTACTCTTTGAAATGGACGACTTTCGATCTTATCCAAAAATATTATGTACGGAAAACTTGTGTTAAAAGTTAAAACAACCCCTAAGGTGTTTCTACTGATACGGTTTTGAAATGCTATCATGAAAATGATCCTTACATTCCAACCTTAAAATATTTAGTCAGACATGGAAATATAATCAAGCATATTAAAGTTGATCGAAATAAACATATTAATAAAGGAAAGACAAGGTATTAAAATAAGTAATGCAAGTGCAAGACAAAGCGATTGAATAAAAAAACTTAAATAGATACCTGCTCCAAATCGGAGTCTTTAAATCTTGGTACAACTGGAAAGTAAATGCTTGAAGTAAAATGGTGTCAAGATTGTAATAAAAGAGATGCTCTGACCTAATAAAGACTATGGTGCAATAATCCTCCGATATGGAAAATTATTGTTTTACATAAGTGAGTATAGGCTTAACGTTTCAAAACTAAGTTGGATGATGGAAAATGAAATGAAAACTACTATTTATAGAAGTTCTCCACGCTATGCTTTGACAAAAATGCCCTCTAAATCCTTTTGGGCGGGATGAAACTTAACAAAGACCACAACCGCTGAGGCCCCTTCACGGGCGCTGAGTGTGATGATAGAGAGATCGTGAGGGACGTGGCAGTTATCCCTTTGGTGGAGTGAGACACATCACGGCGCCCCTATAGTGGCCACTGAGCTGAACGCCATGTGTAGGATTTCACTGAAAATATCGATTTCTTGGCCTTTTTGCTTGGTTTCTTCAAGAAGAGCTCCAAATGGGCATGTTTCCTGAAAACAAGACAAATACAAGCATAACGCAAGAAAACAATACTAAAAATTATGAAAAACATTTGTTCTTTGAGTCAAATATGCAGTGGGATCAGATGTTATCATGATTCGTGATTCTTTGATTTTCATTCTTTGTTTCTTTGGGTTATTTGACTTTGTTTGAGGACAAACAATGATTCAAGTTGGGGCGAGTTTGATAAGTGAAAAAGTGTAGATATTTTGTATACACTTTTTGTTGCATTTATCGACTTTTTGTTGTTAATATAGGTTGAATAACCCCGCTTTTTGTTGTAAATACGTTTAGTTTCATTTTGTGTACATATTGTATCATTTGATTAAGTTTTGTATATATTTTGTAGGTATTTGAGCATTTATGTAGCAAGAGGATTAAATATCCAAGATGAATTTTTGGATCACTAAAGGAATAAGGCAAAAGATTAGAGGCCAGGTGAAGTTGTGAAGAGAAAGCAACAAAAGTTGCTAGAACTGTCATGCGTCGCCGGGCGAAATTCTTGTCGCCGAGCGACAGTGGGCGAAAAGACCAATTTTGATGTTGCCTCTGCCTTGCTTCGTGTCTAGGTCGCCAGGCGAAAATAAAGAGAGTCGTTGGACGAAGCTTTGTGTCACCATGCGATGTTAGATATTTGTTTCAATTGAGAACGTGGCTTATCCTGGGCATTATATTTGGGAACCGTCATCAAGCGATGCTTTTATGTCGCCGGGCAACACGTGCGGATCATAATTTTGTTATATTTTCCTTTTCATTTCATTTGGGGAGGATGGTTTTTAGGGTATTTGTTCCCAAATTACACTACCTTAATTTTTGATAGTTAGAGCTTAAACAACAACATTTGTGGCTTGAAAATGGATGATCCAGGATCGTGAGCTTGATGGATCGTGTTTGACACCGCGAGAAATCTGCTTTCTTCTTCTCTTCCTCTCTTTGTAACCATTATTTGTTGGATTTTTTATGTAACTTTCCCTTGACTATGTATATTTATTGCTCATGGTGTGGTATGAAACTTTCTTTACAAATCTTTATTGATGTTTATCCTTGTTAACTTGCTAAATGTTTGGGATTGAGTCATCACAGAGATAGACGGATTGAATCCGGATTTAGGATGAATATCTATTGGGCTTAGATTCTAGAGATAGATTTAGACTTAGTAATCACTTAGGCATCAACTCTTAATGCTTCCGTGTTCTTTTGTGTTGTGCTGAGATATCGTCGACATGGAGCGACACAATTGATATCTTACTCTGCGTTAGAAATGCACTCTGTGTGAGCGGTACGTGATGATATTGATGAGTAGTTAAGATTAACTGCAATTGGGTAGTAAGTTTAAGTATGTGATAGGGTAGACGAAATAAAAACTCGAGAGTTCTATCATATTCTAATGATGGCATTCTTCTTGTGTGTATAACTTTTTATGTTCACTTATTTTCCTTTCTATACAAACCAAACCCAGTTATCCCTAAACTTATTAACGAATGAATTGTTGAACGGAGAATAAAAAACTAATCTATGTGGACACGATATGATATAACCTATATCACCCGGTAAAATTAATACTATACTTTTTGCTTGACGCTATATACCGCAGCAACATTGTGTTAATCCTCACAAGCTTTTAAGCATTGAGTCTTGCATGTTTTTTTGGAAGTATAACTTTTGTTCTCTACTTGTGTTTAGAGTTAGTCTAATTGATGAGTGTAATTGAAGATGGATTTGAGGAGGGCCTTATACCTAGGTGTGTCTTGGTTAGAAGTTAAGAAAACGGTATTGATTAAGTGCATAGGCTGTAAACTAGAGGTTTGATGTAAGGTCTACAAATTGATACTATCTAGTTAATTTCGTCCCTGGCTTGGTAGCCCCAAGACTAGGAAGGTTGTTATGAACTAGGTAAACACATATTGTGTTATTTACTTTCAACATTGTTTTATTTGCCAATACATCTCGTTGTTGTGTGTAAAGTCGGATCCAGTGTCTCAACATCTCTTAGGACATCCAAGATCTGATAACCAGAATTTCACATTCAAAAGATGGTTATTACATATAAGGATTGACATGAGATGATTCCTTTTTCTTTTCATGGGTATCGCACATTCGTCCGCACATCAACATAGGAAACCCCTTTCTCTCTTGTTTATGACATGGAAGTAATCCTCCCCATTGAAGTTGAGATTCCCTCTTTGCGTGTAATTATGGAAACCAAGTTGTCAGAGGCTGAATGGGTCCAGAACAGGTTTTACCAGCTAAATTTGATTGAAGAAAAGAGCATGATTGCCTTGTGTCATGGCCAGTTATACTAGAAAATAATGAAGAAAGCTTTTGATAAGAAGCTCAGACCTCGTGAATTCAGAGAAGGCGACCTCATGCTCAGAAATATTATGTCTTTTAATGCTGATTCAAGGGGCAAGTGGACTCCAAATTATGAAGGCCCATATGTTGTAAAGAAACCCTTCTCTAGCGGTGCATTGATTCTTGAAACTATGAATGGTGAGGAGTTCCCACGTTCTATAAATGCTGATGCAATCAAGAAATAATTCGCCTAAAGAAATAAAAGAACAACTCACTAAGTTGAAAACCCAAAAGGGCGCCTTAGGATAAAATGAGCGTCTCGGTAGGTTGAAAACCCAAAAGGGCGGTCTAGGAAAAAGTTAAACATAAACAGAATAAATCATCCTGGTAGATTGAAAACCCGCAATGGTAGTCTAGGAAAAAGTTAGGGATTTCTTGGTAAGTAACTGTATCAGACAAGACTTGATCATTAAAGCAACAATCTTCTCAGATTCTCATCACTCTTCAATTGAAGTTTGAGAACATGACTTCAAAGTTGTTAGGGAGAATAGTGGTCATTGTATTTCAATGTACCTTTTCCATATAGTTACCATTTTCAAACTTTGTAATCATCTATAGAGTCACACAATTTGTGAACTACCATTTTATTAATAAAGTTTGATCCTTTATCCAATTCTTTGCAATTCTTATTTTATTCTGCTTACAAAAATTTCATTTATTATTAATATTAATTTTCAAAACAAAAAGACTTAAATAAATTAATAATAAAACACGTTTTTGAAAAATTTGCAAAAAAGTTTTTACTTCGATTTTGTGAACCAAAGGGATAAAACCAGTAGTTGTTCCAAGAATGGACGAGTTCCAAAGGCATGGAATCTTCTCCTCTTCATTCAAGGGGTCTCTTATTGTTACTCTCGTAAATGTGTTCATGGTTTCCCACATTTTTTATTTGGACCGTGGTTTTTCCTCCAAGTTGTTGTGTGTTGTTGGTCTGTGATCCCATATTCCCCAGTTACGTCTTGGCTCAAAATTTTCCGGCTGAGTGTGATTATTTCCTCAGCCAGATTGAGATCAAGCAAAGATTGTAATTTTATGAAGCCTTTTGCTCAATTTTTGGATTCTTTCTCCCTTCACGTTGAGACTTGGTAAGAGATCTTCTACAGAATATGAATCCTTCCAGTTATGACATTGTGTCTGTTGTGTACTCCCTAAGCAGCCAGATAAGGACAATATTATTTTCTAAGAAGTGTTGAGACAACCGTCAACTTTTGAGTTTTCTCTCACTGTGTGTTGAGTTTGATTTAAAATCCCCATAAAATCCTTTCGAATAAAGATCACAGTCCCTCGATGACCATTCGAGTTTCCTATAAAGTGATGATAGTCCCTCAGATACAAATTTCTAAAGTATCCTTACATGTTGCCTTAGATGACCATACGATGACCATACGCCTGTCCCTTCACATCCAATAGATGGGATTACCTACCAACTAATGGTATGGATAATACTATCTTTAAAGGAGAAGGAAAATAACAAGAAAGACCTTTAGTGGGTAAGAACTCCTAATTGCTTGCTCATAAACGTTTCTCACAAACAATACATTTTTCACACTACTTTTCAAACAAATATTTTCAAAAACACTTTGTATACATTCTTGAGGACTGATACAAGAATCATTACAAAGTTAGCCTTACATTGGCATTTAAAAATATTTTCAAACAAATCACATACGCACAAAGCAAGTTTTCAAAAGTGAGCTAAGAAATTAAGAGCCTGTAGATAACTACGGATGAAAAGGGTGCTAACACCTTTCCTTTTCATAACTTACCCCCCGAACTTAAAATCCATCAAAGGTCTTTCTTTTTCTTTTTACCTTTCCTAAATATTGGATAAAAGAAAAGTCGGTGGCGACTCTTTTAACCTTTTCTTAATAATATCATTAAAATTGAAATAATATAACATTAATAAAAATGCCACGTGTATAAATGGATTTATAAGAAATAATGCAAAAATGTGACACATGGGTCTTTATTGATGGAGTTTAAAAAAGTTGAGGGGATCAAATTTTTTTTCTCAAGGTATATAAATCAAAACTCGCTAATATGACAGGAATAAAGTACCTTTAACCCTTATTTTTGAGATACAATTTTTTAAAAAATTATAATTTTGATAATACTTTGATCTTTAATAATACATATTTATGTTATAGAATGTCAAAATTAGTCTTTTAATTTAAAAAAAAATACTAATTAAAAATAACTTGTAATATTTTAAAAACATTTTTAATAATTTATTAAAATAAAAAAATAAAATCTATTTTTTAAAGGTAAAATAAATAGGCCCTAAGTGTCTTTTACCTTCTATTTTTTTAGACTTTGTTTGCTTGTTATTTTTACTGATACAAAACTTCATATTAAAATTAAAAAATTAGAAACATAAGTATCATAGTAAAATAAACATGGAGTTTATCTTGTAAGTCAGTTCAGTTAATAGTTGTGTATAAGGGTGTTTCCGGTGCGGTTTAGGAAATTTTGATGCTAAAAATCATCTGAACCGCAAGAGAAAAAAACATGCGATTTGATTTAGTTTGGTTGACTTTTAGAAAAAAGTCAAACCAAACCAAACTAAACCAATACGGTTTTGTCGGTTCGGTTCTTTACAAATATTTTATTGAGCCATACATATATATATATATATATATATATATATATATATATATATATATATATATATATATATATATATATATATATATATATATATATATATATATATATATATATATATATATATATATATATATATATATATATATATATATATATATATAATATGTATGGCTCAATAAAAGTGAAATAATAAATATAAAATAATAGCATTAAAAATATCAAAAGTATTATAATGAAACAAAAAAAAATAAGAAATGTGAGATTAATGATGATGAAAAAGAAAGAATATAAGAGAGGAAAGATTAGAAAAGAAGATTGTCGCGTTTGGGATTTTCATCGAATGACGAAGGAGGCGAAAGATAGAAGAGTCGCCATCAATGTTATTTATTCCAAGAGAGGGAAAAGAAACACTAAGTAAACTCGAGGGAAGGAAAGGAGCATGGTCATCACGACCAAGAGAAAAAGGGTAAGAAAATCGGTTATGCGAGAGGAAGGTGTTAGCACCCCTCACGTATGTGGTACTTCACAAGATCCAATTAAGTTTGTTCTAACCTAAGTGTGTGTCTAATATATGTATAATGCTTAATCCTAAAAGGAAATGCATAGAGGAAGATTATTATGTACAAAAAGAAAAGTTTTTATTAGTTGTGCCTGCCTCGGTTGCGAACCTTCGTGCCTACGTACCACTGACCGTGCAATGGGGATCAATGCACTCGTAGTTCACCTTAAAGGTTTTGGTGAGTTGCATGTTTTTTATGAATGATGCTAGCGAAGTATGTCCTTTTTGAAAAGGTTTTAAAAGAAAAAGTCCGAAGACAAAAAGGTTTGTATTGGTTAGTGTTTTTTACCTTGAAAAAGAGTTTTGCAGTTTTAGAGTATTTTATGAATTTTCCAAAGAAAAAGAGTTTTTGTTTTAGTCATGCAAAAAAGGGGAAGTAAAAAAGGGAAAGGAAACACTAACTAAACCCGAGGGAAGGAAAGGAGCATGGTCATCACGACCAAGAGAAAAAGGGCAAGAAAATCGGTTATGCGAGAGGAAGGTGTTAGCACCCCTCACGTATGTGGTACTTCACAAGATCCAATTAAGTTTGTTCTAACCTAAGTGTGTGTCTAATATATGTATAATGCTTAATCCTAAAAGGAAATGCATAGATGAAGATTATTATGTACAAAAAGAAAAGTTTTTATTAGTTGTGCCTGCCTCGGTGCGAACCTTCGTGCCTACGTACCACTGACCGTGCAATGGGGATCAATGCACTCGTAGTTCACCTGAATGGTTTTGGTGAGTTGCATGTTTTTTATGAATGATGCTAGCGAAGTATGTCCTTTTTGAAAAGGTTTTAAAAGAGTTTTTGTTTTAGTCATGCAAAAAAGGGGAAGTAAAAAAAAGCCTAAGCGAGACTAACCTAGTTCTATCCATTTTGTTATCATGCAATGATGGTCCTAGAGTTTGAATTAACAAAGGAAGAATCTACCTAGTGTTGGAATTCATACATTCAAGCCTAAGGACTAATCAGTTCAAACTTGAAAGAGAGTGAACTAGCAATCCTAAGGGGAGCATGTGGTCACACAATAGAAAGCAAACACATAAAGCTTGAGGAGTATCCACTCTCTTAATATACACACACCTAACTGAAGTATCATATCACCAAGGTAGGAAGGGGAGAGGAATAACACTTAACCATGATATCATGTCATCGAGGTAGGATAAGGGAAAGGGGCACCTAACTATGATATAGTATCGTCAAGGAAGGATAATGGGAGGCTTAACCAAGATATCGAGTCATCGAGGCAAGTGAAATGGGGAAATGAATAGCTCTTAACCATGATATCGTGTCATCAAGGCAAGAAGAATAAGGTGTGTCGACCCTTAACCAATATATTGTGTCATATAGGCAAGAGAAGAACAAAAGTGAATTCTCATAGGTGACTAAACAGCTAACCAAGATATCATATCATCGACGTAAGTGATAGAAGACGGTAATGAGATCACATCGAAGCATCAACATTTACAAATGTGAGATAAAGACAAATTATGGGGGTTGATTATAAACCCTCTGCTCCACTTGACCGACTCATAACAAGAGTAACAATGTTCATAGCATCGACGTGCAACATGAGCTATGAATGACTTGGGAACTATAAATGGTAGGGTCGATTTCGGACCCTTACTTCGCCTTATGCCTTCTTTGAGGACTTTATCAATGGGGAATGGGAATGGGAATGCCTTCTTTGAGGTATTTGTCACAAATGTAACCACACAGAATCTCCTTTGTCGAGGACTTTAAACAAGCAAGCACAAGTAGGAATTGTCTTCTAAAGTTCTTTTAAACAGTATTTCCCACCTAAAGTAGGGTCTCCGTACCATGCATATCTATTCCTACTTCTCATAGCAAGGAAAGCAGTAAACGATCATTCATTTCTATTCCTACTTCACATGGAAAGGAAAGCAGAAAATAATGCAAGGTGCTATAGACAAGAGCAAATACCGAACAAATATCAATCCGTAATTTCTAAGTAAGCAACAAGAAACCCGAAAAACTCCGTGCAAGCTAGCATCAACAGCAAAAGAAGTCAGAAATTGGGTGCTCAAAATATGCGTCAAAGCATCATGTGAAAGTAAAACACAAACGAAATGTGTAATTGAAACATATGAATGTCAATCAATAAACCTACATAAACACGAACCCAGACAAACAAACAACATTATATGCATCTTATAGAATGAGAATCGCAATCAATCGCATCGGAAGCGAAATCGAACCATAGGGAAATTAAATAATATGTTTCAATCGGATAACCAAGAATCAATCAACCAATTGAAAACTCTCTTGAAAAGCCTCGCACAAGTACAAAGAAGAGTTAGTGATAACAAGAAAGCGTAATAGAATGCAATCAATCATATCACAACTCAAAATAAAATCAAAATATGAAGAAGTCAAATTTGAACAAGTATTGGAACATGGAAGTAGGAAACTGGGCAGCACCACACTAACACATAGAAGTGCACAAAGAGGAGTAGTAAAAGTGCAAAAATTTAACTCTGATATCAAGTACTTATAGAATTAAGCTCTAATAAGTATTAAGAATGAATTAAAACGCATTGTAGATGCAAAATGGATTTTCCGGGCAGCATTGTTGTAATTTTTGAAATGCTCGAAAAATTTAGTTAAAATCAACGGTACTCGATATCGGTGTCAAGCAAACAAGATAGCAAGCTCAACTATACACTTAGTTGGCATTAAAATAACAAATAGTGCTTACTTACCAACTCTGGGCAGTACTATGCCTAAACATGAAATTAATTGGAAATTTGCATCAGAAGCGACAAAATTCATCATCAATGTTCATGGAATGCTTAAATATGTACAAGAAAACATTAAATGGGAATTAAAAAAATATGAACATGCAAGATTAAATTCCGGAAAACATTGTCGTGATTTTTAAAGTGTTCGAAAAGTTGAAATAAAATTCATCGAAATCGGTTCCGGTATCCACCGACTGTGCCACCAAGCTCAAGTAAGCGTCAAGTTGGAATTAAATCATAGTATATGTGTGAAAGTCATTTTTCCTAGAACAACTTTATACACATGAAACACTTCAAAAATTATCTTAAAAGCATTGAAAATTGGTATTGGTATCAATTAATTGTTCAAACGAGTTCGAAAATGAAACAAGCCAGAATTAATTCACATGTTACGGTGTATTTGCAAATTCCGAAAATCACTACGCACATGTGGATATTCACCAAAAGTTGATTAGAAAATCAAGGTTTTAATGCGCTTAATCTGAATATCAACATGTGGGAGTTCAATAAGAATTTACAAACAATATGCATCCATAAAACGGGTATTGAAACCACAATTTCAAGCATTGAAATCATATGCATCTTACGCGTCAATGTTAAATGAACACTTAAAAATTCAATTCTAAATATTAGAATTCAAGAATTATGCTCAATGTAGACAATTCAGAATCAAAATTTTGACGCGTCAACTTTAGCAATTATGAACAAAACTTAACATCAATGCGTAAGTTCACATAATTCTCAAACAATTGATTGAATATAATAATTCATAACATTATCATAATCTTGATTCAACCAATTCCAACAATATTCAACATAATTTAGATCAAGGTTTAGACAATTGCAACGTTCAAGATCCTAATTATCTTAAAGCACACAAATTCCAAATTAACGTTCATAATTAAAGCAATTTAATCTCGATACAACAATTAATTGAAGAAGAGATTATGAAATTATCGACGAAGGACGTAGCACGACCGCGAGGAGGAGGCGCTGACGAGTAGATGCTTGGAAGAGGTATTCCAATCAAACGATCGTTGAAGATGGCTGGTGAGGCGGAGGGTTGAGTAGCTGACGACAAAGGGGAGGTCCGGTTGGGAATCTTGAAGGGGAGGGAAGAGAGTTCTTGATTTTTTCTTTTTAGTGTTCTTGAGGAAAATAAAGAGAAAGTTGAGAGAGTTTTATTTTGATTTGAGAGAGAATGTGGAGAAAAATGTGAGAGGTTTGTGATCATAAGTGTGGTTATGTGAAATTTCGAAATTCAATCTTATATATTTTGGCTCAAAAACTTGATTTTTGGCTTATTTCTTGCACAATCGATATCGAACCCCCGAGCTCGTGGCAAACGATGCGGAATCTCGACGCAGGACTTGAAACAAAATTGTTGATGACAAAATTTGTGATGCAGCGCCAAAAGAATTGTTGTGTTACGATAAAAATTGAGCAAGTTATGTTGCCCTGAACGACGAGAAACTCTGTAAAAATTATCAATGCATATTTTTACAGCTTATTTTGCGTATGGCGCGCGAACAAACCACAAGCCCGTGTTTTTCTTTGCAGAATTTGGACGAGCAACCTGAAACAAAATCGTTGGCGATGAAATTTGTGACGCCGTGTTGAAAGAATCACCCTGATATGATAAAAATCGAGCGAGTTATGATTTTTTAAATGGCGAGAAATAATCGACTTATTTTGCTGCATTTAAAATTTCAACTTATTTTCGTGTGCACTTTAGGAAGTGAGCCATAATCGGAAGCCTTTGAAGCACAATCTGAACTCATGACCTGAATCAAAGTTGTAGTTGTTAAAATTTGTGATCACGCGCTTCAAGAATGGTCCTGGTACCGTAAAAATTGAAAAAGTTACGAATTTTTCAATAAACAGTCCGGCAGAAAACCATTTCGAGGTGCATTTTTCTTTGGTAATTCTCACTTTCGGAGATCTTCTGCAAATAATTAACTTCTGACCCGAACATATGAATTGAAGATAAAATCAAGACGTATTTTTTGCCCAAAAAACCACTCAAAAACCTCGAACCGGGTGAAAGTTATGAATTTTTTAACATCTGAAAAACAATAGTTCAACATACTATTTTCATTATATTTGCACCGTATACCATCAGAATATTCGCAAATCTGGGAAATGATCTTCTAATTAGAAGTTTCAAATTTTTAACCAATCTGAAAACCGTCGAACCAGCAAATCCGTTGTACACCGTGATTTCAGTTATTCACGCTTTTGAAAATCTTTCGCAAAGAATTGGTTCCCGACCCGATCATACAAAATGTAACGGGTGAAAAAATGGATTTAATGCTCAAAGAACCATTCAAATATCATCTACCGGTCACACGGTACAAAATTTTGATCATCCGCAAAACAATTAACCATCATATCCAAACTTCAGCAAATTTACGCATTTAGAGATCCTCCTAAAGGAATTGGCTCTGGATCCGAACATATAAACTATAGAAAATATCAAGACGGTTCTTACGCCTGAAGAATCATCCTAAAATACTTCTCTAGATGGAAATTTTGAATTCCTGAAGTCACGCTGTGAAATACTGCATTTATGTTCAAATTGTTCCGAATCGACCAAAATAGTTTATTTTCTTTGCCATTCAAAGCGTGCAGGAACACATGAGAGCTTGATATGATGATAACCTGACTGATTGATGAATGAATAGCTTGGAAACTATGTGGGGTGCCATTAAATGCGGAAAACTATGAACTATACTTTGTTGTACCAACTGGCAGAACAAACGTCGGCTTCAAATCTTGAGAGATGAACACCATGATCTTGTGGCCACAGTAACAATGACATGTATGCATGCATATGATGATGAAAAATAAGCCAATTAATGTTAAAATAAAGAAGGAAAATTTTGGGGTACAACAACTGCCTATATTCAATCATCTTTAACCTAATAAGTGAGAAAAAGTGATTTGAACATCCAAGGTGGAAGAGGATTGAATACTAAAAGAACCCAAAATTTTACGCTCTGGGAAAAACAGAGGTGCAACACATCAATAACTGTATTTTCAACCTGGATATAATTTGATGGTATTGAGGAAAAAGCGGAGAAACCTAGGAATGAACTAGATTTTCCAACGAGTGCCATTAGAAATTGGATTTAACCCATAGAACGTTGGCAGAACGATGGGGATCAAGGAAAAAAGGTAGTGACTAGTGAACTCGGCCTAAGGAATACCTTGCACATTGTGCCGGGAAAGAACTGGTATGCCAACAACCAAAAAGAGTGGAGACTTAATCTGAGATAGGATTAGCGGAAACTAGACGCTATAGATAACAATATAAATTGTATTCGGCGGGTAACACCAGACTAAACTGGTCTCGATCATCATAGCCCACTGGCACACTATTGGAATGTTGGTGGGGATCAAGGAAGGTAACGAGTTACGACCTCAACCTTAAATGGAGTACTATAAAGAATGCACTAGGAATGAACTGGTACACAAATGAAGTGAAGAGTAGCGGACTCAACCCAATAATACTCAATAGGACAACAAATAGAATCAGGTTCTATAGTAAGGTGTTAGGAAGTGTGTGTTTTCAAAAGACACCTGATGGTGTCAACCAAGGATTTACAGACGAAACTGAGGTTACCAAGGCGTAAAAATAAACATATAACGAGTAGCGGACTCAGCTCAAGGATGTTAGGAATAGAGACTAATCCAACGTTAAGACTTAGGAACGAGTGGCGGACTTGACTTAAGGCAAATAGAGGTAGAAACTAGGATGAGTACCAGGACAAAACTGGATTTCACGCACAAAGGGGTTCAATCATCATAGCCCATTGAAACACTATAAGAACGCTGGTGATGATTGAAACAAGGTAACGAGTGGTGAACTCAACCTAAGGAGATGATAAAGCTCTAAAGAATACCAGGATATAACTGGATTCAAAAGGTAGATCAATACACATTAGCGATGGCCTAAGAAAAAGGATAGTAGAGGCTTAAAGGAATGGTGCTAGGAAGGAACTGGGCCTTTATGGGTAAATATTCGACGATCTGATGGTAATGTCGAAAGGATCCTTGTAGGGATGAAAATTGGGATATTGAGGATATAGCAACCTCATTGGGGAATATATCGAAGCTTTTAGTAATTCTTTTGGGGAAAAGGAAAACAACCATGGCTTATGTTTTGATGCATGTTTGAATTGTTTTTCTATTGAGTATTGTTCCAAAGCGAATGGAAATAGTACACTTTGAGGTTGAAATGCGATGATTCATGATTTTGTTAAAGAAGATACAAGGGCTTGCTGGAGGCAAACCCTTGAGAAGCTAAAACTCTAAATGAGTAACCGGTGAACACGGGATACAAGCTCATAATAGAGTTTCAAAAATAAATTTCAAGCTCTCCTGGAGAAGATTAAGTGAAATTGTAACTTCTGCAAAGAGACGCCGCTGGAAATCAGGCGTTGTTGAAGAATCACCACTAGATAATTGGTCCACTGGGAATCAAGATTCACCTCTGTTTGTTTAGAAAGTGATTTATCAACCTCTCACCGAGGATGATAACAATCTATACTGCTGGAGAAAAATCACCATCTCGTCGGGGACGATAAGAATTTGCGCTGCTAGGGACACGAGGACCTATGCTAGAGATAAGAGAATCTTAGAATTATAACTCCAGCCGAATATGAGATAATCTCAGCATAATAAGTTCAGATGGAAATTTACCAACAATCTTTGGTAAAAATTGGCTTTATTGGATCCTCATGTTGGAAACCAACGTAGTGCACTCCGCTGGGAATGTGATATTTATCCAAAACCAGGATTAAGATCTACTGGGAGTAAGGGAGGATACTTGCATGAGAGTTTTTTGGATACCCTGGGGGAATACATATTTTTGATTGAGATATCTCAAGAGTGTCACTCTGTCGGGGATACGAGATCCAGAATAATAAATTTCAGATATTGTAACTTTGTTGGGATCCTGAGCAAGAGATCTCAAAGACGCAACTCCACTAGGGAAAGGAGAAGTCTTGAGCAATATATCTTCATAAGGTAACCTTGTTGGGTAAATGAGAGATCTTAGGAACGAGCTCTTAATAGACAACCTCTTTTGAGGAATGAGACGACCCTCACATGACTCTGTTAGGGAAATAAAAATAATCTCAAACTGACTCGGCTAACGGAGGAGAACAAAGTTTCAGTACAAGGAGTTTCAAACCAGGCTTCGACTGGGGAGCAGAGAGAATCTTTGCATAAGAAATATTTATACCGTGACTTCGCCGGGGATTAAGAGGCAATTTTAAATCTGAACTCTTGGCTAGTGAAAGAAACTTGGTTTTGAGGGGTGGACGTTCCCCCAATGAACGCAACCTGGAACCCACGCCTGCCAGTGAAATGATATTCTCCAAATGGGTACGGATGGGTACCAATGTACGCGAAGGAATGGAAATTTTATCTATGAATACAACCTAGAAATCACGTCTTCTGTGGAATGGAGATTCTCTACCAAGAAGTATCATCATTCACAACTCAACAATCAAGTGTTCTCGGCTTGGCGATGTTGGGGATAAGGAAATTTTCAGTGCTATTGGGAAATATTATCTGAATGCTTCCGAATCAATCACACCCTCTGCTTGGGGAACTCGCTGGGGAGAAGTAGAACTTTTAATGTTGATGAGGATGAGACCCACACTGAGGATATTGTACTCATGTTGAAAGACATGGATCTGGTATTTATGACTGCTCCTATGAAACCCATCATTAAACGTGCCCTAGGTATAATATGACGATTGTGTCTACTAACCAAGCTGCAAACAACTTAAGAGCAATATTTGTAACCTGTTTATCATGTTTGTGCAAAACCGTTAAATTTTCATATGCAAATATTTATCAAAAAATATTGGACGTTTTTGTAAATAAAATAACAAAAGAAAAATTAGAAGCACATTTTTGGATGAAAAGAAATCTTTTATTGATTGAAATTGACATGTAAACAGGAATTTACATCAGGAAGCAATTCCTAGAAAGAGGTAATTGCAAAATAAAAACAAAAGAGTGTTTACAAATGGCAATGCGAAAAACTGATATCCATCGGTTTCCAATTCTGCTATAACTCTTATAACCCCAAAGCTCCCATCCCCTTTCTGAAGAAGAATACTTTGATTGATTTCTACCCTTACCAGGTGACCAATTATAGTATTAAATGAAATCATGCAACCTGGGATCTGACGATGAGCATAGTCGTTCACTTTAAATCTCTAACTTTTTCATGGATCACCCTTTCGGGTTTTCGATCCACCGGGATACCCTTTTTTTTCTAAGCTACCCTTTTCGGGTTTTCAGCTTAGCAGATGTACTTATTCTTTTAATTTTTCTTTTTTATCCCTAATTTTTTCCCGAACCTCTTTTATTCATTTTTTATGGTTCAGCGGGATTCCCGTTTTTCCCTGAGCCAGTCAACTCAACGGGTCATTTTATGCGAAGTATTTTTTTACTATGATTGTGTTCACAGGGAGCGGGAAATCTTCACTGTCCATGGATGCGAGCATCATAGCTCCACCGGAGAAGACTTTCTTAACAAAAAATGGTCCTTCATAGGTCGGAGTCCATTTTCCCCTGGGATCACCCTGAGGAAGAATTATCCTCTTTAGCACAAGGTCATCTGGTTTGTAATATTGAGGCTGCACCCTCTTGTCAAATGCTTTCCTCATCCTCTTTTGGTACACCTGACCATGACACACATCTGTAAGTCTTTTCTCGTCAATTAAGTTCAACTGATCCAGCCGATTATGTACCCATTCATCTTCATCAAGCTCAACGTATCTCATGATCCTTAGAGAGGGGATTTCGACTTCCACAGGCAACACTGCTTCCATCCTATAAACCAGCGAGAATGGGGTTGCCCCAATCGAAGTGCACACTGTAGTACGGTAGCCGTGAAAAGCAAAAATGAGCATTTCGTGCCAATCCTTGTATGTCACCACCATCTTTTGCACAATCTTCTTGATATTCTTATTGGCAGCCTCAACAACGTCGTTCATCTTCAGGCGATACAGAGAAGAATTATGATGTTTGATCTTGAAGGAATCACAAAGCTCCTTCATCATCTTGCTATTGAGATTAGATCTATTATCAATGATGATCTTTTCAAGAATCCCATAATGATAGATGATATTATGCTTGATAAAGCAGGCAACCACTTGCTTGGTGGTGTTTGCATATGACGCAGCTTTGACCCACATGGTGAAGTAGTCAATGGAAACCAAAATGAAACGATGCTTATTGGAAGAAGTTGGCTCAATGTGACCAATCATATCGATGCCCCATATTGCAAAGGGCTAGGGACAAGTCCATACATTCAGAGGCACGGGCGGAACATGGACCTTATCTGCATAAATCTGACATTTGTAACAAATTCTTGCATGATTGTAACAATCGGTTTCCATGGTGGACCAATAGTAACCAGCTCACAATATATTTTTGGCCATGTTATGCCCATTGGAACGAGTTCCAAATGAACCCTCGTGCATTTCCTTAATAAGTTTGGCTGCTTCATTCTTGTCAACACATCAGAGCAACAAACCATCGTGATTCCTTTTGTACAATACACCACTGTTGAGGAAGAACTTGGCTAAAAACCTTCTCAAAAATTTCTTATATGTAACATATGCCTCTTAGGGGTATTCTTGAGTCTCAAGGAACCTTTTGATATCATAATACCATGGTTTACCATCCAACTCAACCTCTATTTCATAGCAAAATGCTGGCTTATCCAACCTCATAATGGTATTTGAGGGTGCTTCATTAGCCCACTTGACCTTGAACATCGATGCCAAATGGGCCAATGCATCAACTAAACTGTTCTCTTCCCTTGAAATATGTTCGAACGTGATCTCATCAAAGTATGGAATCAAATTCCTCACATGTTCACGATAGGGAATCAAACTCTGGTGGCGGGTTTCTCAATCTTTGTTAATCTGGCTAATAACAAGATTTGAATCCTCGTAGACTTTCAGGTGCTTGATTCGCAAATCAATTGTAGCTTCGAGGCCATTTATGTAAGCTTCATATTCTACGATATTGTTGGTGCAGTCAAAACAAATTCGGGCTGTGAAAGGAATATGAAAACTTGCAGGGGAAGTAATGACAGCGTCGACACCATTTCCCAAAGCATTTGAAGCACCATTGAACACGAGCGTCCATCTCTATCCTAGTTCGGGTTATTCTTTTGGGCCAAGAATGTTACAATCCCTTATATACATGATGTCTTTTTTTGGAAATTCAAACTTCATGGATTCATAGTCATCCACAAGTTGATGAGCAAGATAGTAAGCTAATACACTACCTTTGAATTCTTTTTTTGTAGTGTATTGGATACCATATTCAATCAATATCATCTGCCAACGGGCTACCCTTCCTATCAAAGTTGGATTCTCAAAAATTTACTTGATAGGATCCATCTTTGATATCAAGTAAGTGGTATGAATTAGCATATACTGTCTTAGGCATTTGGAAGCCCATGCAAGTGCACAACAAGTTTTTTCAAGCAGAGAGTACCTTGATTCACAATTCGTGAACTTCTTGCTCAAGTAATAATTTGCATGTTCTTTCTTTCTAGATTCGCCATGTTGACCTAGAACACAATCCATGGAATTTTACAATACTGTTAAGTACATGATCAATGGCTTTCCTTCCACAGGAGGCATGAGGATCAGAGGTTCCTGCAAATATTCTTTTATTCTGTCGAATGCTTTTTTATAGTTTTAATTCCACTTGACCGCTTTATCTTTCTTTAGCAGTTTAAACAATGGTTCACATGTGGTTGTGAGATGAGAGATAAATCTAAAATGTAGTTCAATATCCCCAAAAAACCACAAACTTCTTTTTCTGTTTTCGATCCAGGCATCTCTTGTATTGCTTTTACTTTGGCAGGATCAACCTCGATACCTTTCTGACTCACAATAAAGCCCAAGAGCTTTCCAGATCTTTCCTCGAAGGTGCATTTATTCGGATTAAACCTCAGACGAAATTTACTCAACCTTTCAAACAACTTCTGCAGATGAACCATGTTCTCTTCTTCAATATGCAACTTTGCAATCATATCATCCACATAGACCTCAATCTCTTTGTGAATCATATCGTGAAAAAGAGTTACCATGGCATGCTGATATGTTGCCCCAACATTTTTCAACCTAAACTACATCACCTTGTAGCAGAAGGTTCCCCATGACGTGATAAATGTTGTCTTTTCCATGTCTTCTAACGCCATTTTTATCTGATTGTAGCTAGAAAAACTGTCCATGAAAGAGAACACTTTGAATTGTACAATGTTGTCAACCATAATATCATTGTGGGGAAAGGGAAGTCATCTTTAGGGCTTGCTCGGTTCAAGTCCCTATAGTCAATACACATCCTGACCTTTCCATCCTTCTTAGGCACATGTACAATATTAGCAATACATGGAGGATAGTTGACAACTTTCAAGAAATTGGCATCCAACTGCTTCTGGACCTCTTCTTTGATTTTCTTGGACATATCAGGCCGAGTTCTTCGGAGCTTTTGCTTGACATGAGGACAATCTTCTTTGAGAGGCAGGCGGTGTACCATAATATCTGTATCCAACCCTGGCATGTCTTTGTAAGACCAAGCAAAAATATCAGAATACTCTCGAAGCAGCTCTATCAGTCTGGTCTTTACACTTTCTTTTAGATCAGCCCCTATCTTGACTTCTCTTACATTTACTCGGTTCTGAGATTTGCAACCTCTATCGACTCCTGATGCGGATGTATAACTTTCTCTTCTTTCTTCAACAATATTTTTAACTCTTCCAGAAGTTCACAATCCTCATACCCTTTCTCTTCGGCTTGGTAAATCAGATTATTGAAGTCATAGTGAGTGATATCAGAATCGTTATCAATGGAATCCATGGTGGAGTTATATCTCCATGAGTTTTTTAATTTATTTTAGGGATAATGTGTGAAAAATAAAACATTGCCATTTAAAGAAAATTAAAATAGAAAAAAAGGAACAAAATATTTGTATGCAAGAACGTCCTTTATTTATGATAAACTTTTGAAAATATAAACATGGTGGCCCTACACAATGATCCACTATGCCTTGGGCGGAGCGTAAGAATTATGACATGATAAGATAGAAAATAAGAAAATTACTCCTGAGTGCTTGTAAATTGAATAACATCCACATAGGTCCAGTTGTTGAGCTCTTGGCCTGGAACACTTGGTCTTATCCAATCATCAATATTGTAAACAACATCTCTATCATCAACAACGGAGTTGGTGTGCCCCTTTTGGGTGGTATCAACATGAGATAAATTCACATGAGTTGATAATCTTGGAGCTTGGGGAGATGAACTCAGTTGATCGGGGTTGAAACCCAGACCAAAATTTTCAAACTTCAGAATCAAATCCACCACCTGACCCTAACCATTGGGGTGACCAACTTCTATCACTACTCTTACATCTTTGAGGGAGGACATAGAAGTTATAGCTTTTTTCTTTTGCACTGATACAGGAATGTTGACTGTCTTCACTATTTCGAATGCATGAAAGGGAGACTCGTGGACCTCTTCCTCAATCTTCACACACCGGAAGGAAGTCAGATGACTCACAATGTATTCCTCTTTACCACAGACTGCTACAACTTTTCCATCGACGGGATACTTGAGTTTTTGATGGTGTGTGGAGGTAACTGCCTCAGCTCTGTGAATCTATATACGCCCTAGTAGGCAATAGTAGGCCGACTATATATCCATTACGAAGAAAGTGGTAGTGAAAATTTTGGGACCAACCTTGATAGGTAGGTCCACTTCTCCAAATATAGACCTCAGGGACCCATCAAATGCTTTCACCACTAGGTTACTGGGACGCAGCTCAAGGCCAGAGTAGTTGATCTTCATTAGAGCGTATTTTGGTAGAAAATTCAAATAAGAACCAATATCCACCAAAACTAGAGATAAAGTAGTGCCTTTGCACTCTATAGAGATGTTCAACTTCTTGTTATTATTAGCAGAAATATTAGCACAAACTGTTTCAAACTGATTCACTATTATTTCCTGCGGCACAAATGCATTCTTCAATAGTTTCATCAGAGCATTCCTGTGAGGTTCGGAGTATATCATCAAGGATAAGATTAACATCTTAGACGGTGTATGGCTGAGCTTATCTATTTCGTTGTAATCACTTATTCTGATTGTTCTCATCAATTCTTCAACTTCGTCAGGAGCTGAAGAAGTTTCAGGAACCACAATAGGCTTGGGCATATTAGCCTGCACAACTTTCTGATTATCATTCATTATCTGTTTACCCTTGGCTTTTGCCAAGGCATCATCAATGTCTTGCACATTCTGACCAAACACTCTCCTACTTCTTGTCATTCGGCCCACACCAGAAAAGTTACTATCATTCACATTGTCATCTTCAAGGGGTTTCTCTTTTGAAGGGATTTTCTCCCGTCTTTACTCCATGATAGTAAACATCACCACTGTAGTGCCATGTAATAGCTTTTTCATTGGTGTATGTCACATAACCAGGCACTGTAATCACCAGAGGAGTTGTCTTAGCGGGATCCAGAATACGCCCATGAGTATAGAGAATAGAGATCACAACAATGTCTCTTTCAGTAACCTTCTTGCATTTTGGAGTTCTATCAAATTGTAAAGACCCATCATCAATCAACAATTGAATACCAGCCCTCAGATCATTACAACCCTTTGGTTATTCTTTGCATTTGTAACAATCTGGAGCATAACCTGGGAAGATAGCATTATCAATCAAGTACCTTTTCACAAACAACAGTGGATTAGTCACCCGATCTACATCCATAATCAAGTTCAATATTTCATCGTTCTCATTAATAGCATTCACCTCAACCATCCCACGTGGAAGCATTGGGTGCTGCACTCCATTTGGTCCATTAACAGGAGTGAAATCAATTGCCTTAGCATCCAACAAAATTTGTATCTTATTTTTCAAGGCGAAACAATTTTCGATGTTATGGCCCACGCCACCAGAATGGAACTCACACTTAGCATTGGCGTCATAGTTATTTGGGAGCTTCTCAGGAGGTGCTGGCATATTTCTCAAGGTAACCAATTTCAACACAAGTAAATGCTGGAGTGCCTCTGCATAGCTTACAAGCAAAGGATTAGATCTTCTTGGTTGTCCTTGCTGCAGATTATTATTGTCCTGATGAGGAGTAGTCAACTTCCTTTGCTGTTGAGGAACATTGATAGGGATAGAAATAGAGTTGACCTGTTGAGAATGTTGATTTATACCTCTTCCCCTTTGGGAATAAATAACACTTGTATCGCCTTCTTTCTTCTTGGGATAAGCAACAAACGATCTTTTGTTATTTCTGCTTCAGGAACTACTATAATTCCCGGTCTGAATTCTGCCTATCTTTAAGTTAACTTCAATTATTTCCCTTGCCCATCACCAACTTAGAAAAGCCATAAGAAGTACTTCAAATCATTCGATCATAGTAAGGTCCCTGTAATGTGCCCATGAATATATCAATAAGCTCTCATTCCATTAATGGAGGTTGAACTCTTGCAACAAATTCTCGCCACTTATGGGCATATTCTTTGAAGGATTCATTTTGATCTTGTGCCAAACTCTGCAATTGAGTATGATTTGGTGCCATATCTATGTTGTACTAATAATGCTTGACGAAAGCTCAAGTTAAATCCCTCCAACATCAGATACAAGACCTCTCCAATTTCATATACCACTCTAAGGATGCCCTAGCTAGGCTATCCTGAAAATAGTGAATCAACAAACTTTCATCTTAAGTGTGAACTGACATTTTGCGGCAGTATGCCCTGTCATGAGACTTTGGGCATGTAGAACCATTGTATTTTTCAAACAAAGGGGGTTTGAATTTAGTCTAAACCCTCACTCTTGGTACCGAACCTAGATCATTTGCATCCATCCCAAGGACATCCTTCCCTTGAACAATTTCAAGCGCTCTTCCAACATGCGATATTTCCTGTCTTCAATATGAAAACTTGGTTCAAAATTATGCACATAATATTGGTCCTCATTGTTATTGTGATCAAACGCTGACATCTGATAATTTCTCTTACCCTGATGACCCCCTCTTTAAGAAAGGATATGAGAGTCGGGTGGTGGTGGAAAATGACCATGGTTGTCAAGAAAGCCCCTCTGATGAAATGGATTACAAGGATCTGGGCGAGGCTGTCCCTGCACATTTTCATGATAGTTGTTGCTGATTCAAACAGAAACATCTTCATACAAACCTTTATATCCAGTATCATCTTGGTTCCTCCGAGTGTTTTTAACAAGAGCCATGAGCTCGTCCTGACTTTTATTCACATTATTAATGACCTCCATAAACTAGGTCATCTAATTTGCCATTTGGGCCCTTGCTTTAGCTAGTTAATATTGTACCTATTCCATCTAACGTGGTAGGTTGCTTCTGGTAGAATAACGGTGAGTAGTCATCTTGTAGAATTCTGCCAAGAAAAAGCTGGACCAAAAGATAAGAAGTCCAGTATGAATAAGACTGTAATATATGATATGCATGAATGCATGTAATTACATGTTTAAATATTCCAAGGATTCTAGAATTTGATTCCAGTTTGTAGGCGAGAGCCAAAGACGAGATAATGGACATTAATAAACCAGATTCTCATTAAATCAAAATAAGCCGTAATACAAATAGTTCCACCATCATCACTAAATGTATTACAATATCATATGAGAGATCTCATCAACAAGCCTGATGATGATCCTCGAAAAAAGAAATACAACATTTAAACATCAGACATTTGATAGTTGACAGATCCTTGTCCCCTCATTTGACTTTTGAGACTGGTGATTTATTCAATGGCCTGTGCTAGTTGAATAATACGCCCCTTGAGCTGATTTTATGTTGCTAACCTCTGTGTGTTCTCTTCTTTAATCTGGGCGCTTTTGTCTAGAAGTTGCTTCTCCAATTCTTTGGCCTTAGCTTCATATCTCTTCTCCATGTCATACTTGGATGCTTTGAGGATGTCACAATCTCGGAATTTCTGTTTGTACTTCTCCTCAACCTCAGCCACAACTTTCTGGTGATCTTCCAAAGAAATAGAATTGTCATTAACTCATGATCTCTTCCTTGAAACACCTGGAATTTCTCCCTTGAACCTTTTAAGCTCTTGGGCTAGTTGAGTCTTCTCTTGAGTAGCCACAAGACACGTTACCTGCATGGTCTCACATTCCTCAAGCATATGTCGATTGCGAGCTTGCACTAGCTCATAATATCCTTTTGGTACTGCATCAGGAAGATTAATCTCTTAAAGATACAAAGGCTTCTCTATGGCGAAAGACTAACCACGATCTTTGTTTCTCTCATTGATCCACTAAATGTAAGGTGCATAAGTTGTAGTATCCTTCCTACCAAAATATTGTCCTCCTTCAAGGTGAATTTTTTTATAGGCCTTGATAGCCCTATCCATCCATCTGGTGCTGTCAGACACGTCATAGAATAAGGATTCTCGCACATGTTCCTTTTCAGGTGGTCCTTTCGGAGCATAACCCAACTATCTTCAAGAAAGAGTATGATTGTAATTGACACCCCTCTTATGCCTATGAGAGGTACTTTAAAGAATTATCTGCAATGAAATATCACTTCTTTGCTTTCAGTCCTAGACAAATCATGCTTATACCATTCAATATCTTTGGATGTAAGCCCCATCAGCCTAGGAGCCCACTTCAGAGTATGCTGAGTGTCAATAAAAGCACCATGTCGAAGAAGTTGACCTCTAAACCAGTTATACAACAATGGCGCACAACAATGAATGACCCCACATTTCCCCTTATAGCCCCGGAGTTTATGAAACGATAAACATCTCCCAAGAGAGTTGGCACAGGATTCCTTAGCATGAATATGGAAATAGCGTTTTTGTCAACAAAATTGATCTCATTGGGAAACATAACCATCCCGTAAATGAAGCAAGCTAAGATAGAATTGTAACCTCTCCAATCTTTCTTATCAACCTTGGACTTAGATTCTTTCAATAGAAAATTGAAATGAAAACCGTTCACAAATCATTTCTTTGTTAAGTTGGCTTTTACAACAAGATTCACCCAAATAAAGGGTGGAAACCATCTAGGCGGCATCAGGCTTCTTCATAGCAGTATGGAAAGGTACTTGGTGCAAAATAGGAATGCCCAAGATAGTAGAATACTCTTCCAAAGTCGGTGCCAACATATAATCAGGGAACATGAAGTGTAACACCCCACTTTCCCATTTCTAATTAAATCGATAAATAACTAGAATTTCAAATAAAAATAGTTTTGTAGACAAATCAAAGTACTCATCAGTGGGATGTCACATCCTCAAGTAAAACAAAATCATAGAAGTACTATTTCACTTCATATCATAGTATCTCAATCGATTGTATTAAAACAGCGGAAAAAATTTTCAAATAATTCATATCACGCTCTCAAGGCTCCAAATCAAATCAAACTCCCACTCCTTGGTGGTCCAAATAAATTCTGAAAATAAATATACGTAACAACAAATCAAAAGAAACAACGTAGAACTAAATTCTCATCCCAGTGTTACATATCAGAGGGACTCTTACAAATCGATCCAAAAGCAACACAACTATCCAGGAACTACTCAAGTACCTGATTATCTGTACTCCCCAGGAGCACAGACGCAACAACATAAAATGGTGATAATTACATTCAATAATTTAAATGGTGAGAAATTGCATGCTAAGAAACAAATACACTTACAATCACATAATTATAATGCACACCCAATTACCAATTACATATAGCTCACCACAATATGCAATATGATTCCATGGACTCAACATCATGCATGCGGTACCAACACAACCAATACGGCTCATTCCATATGAACCCGATTCCCGTCAGAATCTATATGAGCCAATCATATTCCGCTTGAACTTGACTCATCTCCACTCGACTCTCTTCAAGATTTCGGACGAGACTAGGCACCCAACAAGGATTCTAACCTAGGCTCATCTCATCACAACACAACACAACACAATGAATGCATGACATATATAGGTAATATGAATAAAAACCCACAAATATTATTTCCTAACATATGATCCTCATGATCACCCGTGAGTCACATACTTACCACGATTCCTTCTGAATCACTGACATTCCTCATGAATGTCCATACAATCACAAGCCATTACAAAGGCATCAAAAGAGTTCACCATTATCACCAAAACATCAATGTAAGCATACATCATTATCACAATGACACCATATCATCATAAAGAAAACACCTATCAAGTTATATAAAGATTGTAATTCAATTCATACCAGAGTGCATACTTCTTATGTTAGCACTACATAGTTCATCACTTAATCCTAATTCAAGCACTATAAAACTATATCCAATGAGTTGTTTATTCTTCCAAGATATATTTAATTTCATTAGATTTCCATCGCTTCGAATGGAGTATCAAATGGAGTCCAGAAACTCAAGTTATGGCCTTTAGAATAATCTGTCAAAGATTGGATTGGATGAATCGGTGCATGACCTGTTTGAGTAGACGCATTGACGTTTGTATGCCTCATGTGTTCTCAAATCTACCCTTAGGTTGATGCATATTGAGTCTTGAACCTGCATGAGTTAACGCATGTCGACACATGCTGTTTTGTGTTGAATTATTTTACTACAAATTTCTACACTAACACTGATCCTTTTCCACTTGAATCCAACATAGTATAACCTCAAAATCCTAATTTTATGCATTCTAACGCATGCCTTTCCTATCGTTACTATTAGTGCATTCTATTACCAATTTTAAGGGTTTACAAACCAATGCGTAAGTAAAATTTATGTTCTCTAATCTATTCTCTTTTAAGGTTTTTCCCATAGTAATCCATAATAATCATGAATCCCACATCACTATTATCACAATTTTTCCAATACAATTCAATATAAATGAAATCAAAACATTCATAATCACAATCAAAAGAAACACACAAGGAATAAAAAAACAAGAAAACCTAAGAGGGTAAGGAACCCTCACTATCCTCTCATGCTATAATCACTAAATTAGAGAACTCATTCTCCCTCCTTACCTTGGTTTCCAAAGCTTGATTGCCTCAACAATGGTGGAAGAACCTTTGACCTAGCCTAACCTTGCCTCTTCTCTCTTATCTGTTTCTCTAAAATTCTACAATCTATTAGAATGATTCTCATTTTCTTCTCTTCCTTATTTTATAAATAGCCCTCATAAGGACTTTCCCCTTATGCCCATACTTAGCCCACTCACTCTTACCATAACACCCTTACTCCATTATGAATAATAATTTTATTTAAAATTATTATAATCATTATTCTAACAATAATAATAATAAAAAGGTAATGTTCTCCATACACCCATATCTCTACACTTTTACTCATACACCCCATTTTTAATACTACACATCCCTATAGTTTTAAGGAAAATATCCTTCTCCAGGCCTTATAACTTCTAACACAACCACAACACATACAAGCATAAATCAACACAGAACCAATTATCTAAAATAATTTTAACAATTTATTTTGGGGAGTTATAACTCTTCCCCACTTTAAACATTTTCGTCCTCGAAAATTATCCAATACGAACAACTCCGGATACGACTCTCGCATCTCACACCTTTCTTGACAATGTTTTTGAATACCACTAACCAACATTCCCCCTAGTCAACCACAATAATCCAACAAGATGCCTTGCTATCGAGTTATAAACACACTGGTTCAATTCACTCCTTATCCCATCTATCTAGGATATAAGGTCTAACATCTCATTATGTTGCAACACCCTCATAAGCACATCAACATAATCGTGATATCCATAACAATTAACATACCACACTAGTACCATAATGCTACGTCTCATTAATCGAACATGAAAATTATTACGTCCATTGACATTGACGCAACTCGAATAATATGTGAACTTCACACCTATCGCTCCCATTCTGTAATGTTGAATGGTTTGCATCAGCCCAACTGTGCCACATCACTCTTCCGCTGTGTCACCCCGATCCTCTATCTCAAGTCATTCTTCTCTATTTAATTTTCCCCAACCATCAGATCTACAAGTTTCATATCAAGCTTTTGACTCTCTTTAACATCCGCTAGAAAATCATTGTTCCCTTTTGATATCCTCAACTTTCCACTCTATAGTGTTAGCTCGCATACAAACTCAAGTCTCTGAATGGTCGAATAAATCCCAACTCTTTCATAGTCATTTCCCTCCGTTTCACGGGAAATAGTGAATGATTATCCTCTCCATAGAACGTCAATCACTTTACACCCTATCAAGCTGGCAAGACAAGCCTATCCCATCCAACACGATCACGTTTACTATCAACAAGAGATTAAGGGTGATCAGTTCCTCAATTTGTGAATAGATAGTCGACAACTATACTAAAACATAAACCATCATTACCAAATTATCATAACGTTCATCTAGAACTTGTGCTCAAGGTCACCAAAAGAACCAAGGCCTAACAATCTCCTTTGAGATCTTCAAATCCTTCCATAATTTCCTTCTCATTCGATCTCGTCGATAAGACACTATCGCCTAGACACATTACATAGTCTACTCCATACTCACTTAGCATCACACAAAAGTTAAGTACCCCGACTCAAGAAAATGCTAATATGCCCATTACATTACAATTCATTTTCGTTCAAAATTGGAGTCTGATTTTTGTTAATTAAAAAAAAGATTAAAAAGGTTAATTAAAAACAAATAAAAATAATAATGGGCCACGCTTCAAAAATAAAATGGGGGGTGAGAGATAGTAAAACGTTAGGTCCAAAATAACTGAACCTAGGAGCTTGTGTGATCTAATGGGGAGCGTGCCTTGGAGTGCATCATGGTCACCATCAATTTTGAGCGTTGGATTTGAATCTTTCAAGATCTGAACGTCAAAGCATTATGTATACCATTCTTACATGTAAAACGTTAGAAAATTGTAGAAAATGCATATGAATGAAACAAACATGTTTACAAAGATTTAAACTGTGAAAATCTTGAGAACCCAAAACTTACCCACTTACCAATCGAAAGTTGACGTAGGGGTGGCTTCTAGGGTTGATTCCCTAAGAATAATGGTTGGTTCTGACTCCTAGTAACGTTAGGAGGACAATGGATGGCTTGGATCGGTTTGAAAACTGTTGGAGATGCGAGATATAATTTTCACAATTTCTTTGAATTTGGAGAATTTTTTGAGTGCTTTTGTGCCAATGATTTTCTTGGTCTTTTGAGTTGCTATGCTTGCCTTTATATAGAAGGATGAAGTGAGCTAACAAATATGGCAAGAATCAAAGCCATGATGCGATGATAAAACAAGATCAAACAACTTTAAAACTTGCCAAACTTGAGATTTTTCTTCCATCTTGGTCTTGCACGAGTTTGGCAAGGTTGTAATGAGTTGTGTTGAGTTGTCTTGGGCCTTTGGATGATTGAAACAAAAATCCCAAGCCTTTAAACCATTGTTTCATATTTTATATGATTTTATTTGCATTTGAATAAACAAAAATTCAAATAACTTGCTCAATTTTCATCTTTTGAAGATGATCTTTGACTTTTTAGAAAGCTCAAGATGTCCTTTACAATCTCTATGTTGATCATTTTTTATTTTGAAGAAATTATCTTGATGTAAGTTGCCTTGACAAAAAGTGTCTTTTGTTGACTTTTGAAAATGACCTATAATGTTTTAGGTCATATCTTTCAAATGAAGCATTTTTTGGACTTGAGCATAAAAACAAAGTTATAGGGAATTGAATTTTCTTAGAAATTAGCTTTGGTTGGGTAAAAGTTGATGAAGTATGTGAAAGTTATGCCTGGTCAAATTTCAGTTGACTTCTCCTAAGGAAACCCTAATTTGACAATTCTTGAATTTTGATGATTTAAGTGCTTTCCTTGGGGAATCATGTCAACCCTTGATCAAATGATGAATATCACTTAAAAATGTTGATGTTGCCAAAAATATTGAAGTTTGATTGTATGTTGACAATAGTTGACTTTTTGACCAATATAGTTGATTTTCAATCATCTAAGTCATTGACTGAGCAAACTTGTGATGTAAGACTTGAAACTTGACATGAACCTTATTGGGGACCTATGGAGAATAATGAAATCCACTTGGGACATTTAAAAACCAAATTTCCTTGAGAAAATTAAAACCCTAGTTGTAGGCTCTTGACTTAGGAGGAGCATTTGTTTGGTCATCCCTTGAGATTCTTGAGTATTTGAGGAGCCTTGAAAGAATTCTTGGAAGAAAATTGGAGGGCAAATTTTGGGGTACAACAAATTCTTTATCCATGTAGAGAAATTTAACAACACTCTTGAATTCTTAGTTTTCCTTTAAATCTCATAACCTCGAGGATCCATATATTATCACATGAACCTCATTCCAACCATAATCTCAATACTACAATCTCATCATTCCGTTGGTGGTAGAAACTTCCAAAATTTTCGTGACAAATGTCAATACTCTGTTATCAATGATACACGATCCACTTTACCATTTAACTTTATCTTTTCCTTAAAATCTCTCCAGATGCACTTCTATGTAATTCCTTAATAACTTCACATACTTCCTAACACCAAACACCGCATTCCCTCAACTCATTCGTTAACAACTTATCGTACTTGACCTCGTCTCAAACAACTGTGACAATAACCAGTTAAGTCCAAAAAGCTTCTAGTCTGCATAACTAACTTTGGGAATCTCAATGTAGAAATGCATCTACTCTGGATGGACTCAAAAATACCATCACTCGAAATAGCACGCTCAAGAAAACTCATCCCTTCAAACCATAATCTACACCTTGATAAGTTAGCATAAAGTTTCCTCCCATTTGACACCGAAATTCAAATCGTAACTTTCAACATGTCTATATTCTGACTTAGTTAAAGGAGAAAGTCCTCGATAAACACCGCAAAAAACTGATCCAATTATTCGTAATGCCTACACCGAGTTCTAAAAGTTATCATCTAACTATCATCACCCTTCACCTGAATCTGAAGCTAATACAACCTTAGTTCGATTATACTAAAGATATAGTTGTATACTTGTCGATCCATCAAATCATAAATCCTTTTGTAGTGGGCATTTAATCTCAATCGTTACCTTAATCAATTGTTGGTAATCTATGTACAATCCCGTACCACCTTCTTTCTTCTTAACTAACAACACTGGAGCCTCCTCCCCCCAAGTGATGTACTCGATCTCACAAACATATTTGCTAACAAAACTTATAAAATTTTCTTCAATTCACCAAACTTTGAGACTAACGTCCTATATGATGCCATAGAAACAAGTCTGGTACCAAGGACAAGATCAATAACAAACTCCACCTCTCATCCAACATCACTATGAGACAAAAAAATCAATTCCCAATACTGGGACCACTTTTAAAACTAAGTTCATTATGTTAGCCTTCTAACGCTTTGAACAAAATTTGAATCGGACGTCCGAAAGTCAAGTTATGAATTTCTTAAGTTCTGCTGATTTTCATCCCAATGCACTCGGGTACCCATGTGTTGGTAACCGATTACAGGCTGAATAAAAGCAGTTTTCCACAAATTTCTGTGTACAAACCCCATTCCAACACATTTCTAAAACACCATTCTTCTTATAACTCGAGAGACACATTCATCTACCAAAAATTTAGTTTTCAAACCACCAAGACTCCAGTCCTTTTCACAAAACTACTTATATCTTCGAGTTCCAACTTTGGCTCGCGATTCACAAACACCTAATAACATCAACATTTCAAAAATCACTTAGTGATTTCAATACAAAGTTTACAATAATTCCTCACCCTATATCCATTCAAAATATTTACATCTCACACAATGGTAACTCAACATTGATAACTCCCAGATCCACCAGCAGTGTTGAAGCATTGCAACCACTTAAGCTTCTTCTTCTAGGAGTTATCCTACTTGCTTGGCAGATATCCTCATGAAACATAAGTAAATTATACACCACTTACATATAAATATCCACCATATTTCTTTCTATTCCCTAAGAAACAACCTTCAATAATACATGTTCGTCCTCCGTCAGAGACGTCCCTACTTGACCAACAAATAGGAACCTTGACTTTGTATTATCTTAAGGCATAGGAATCTGCATCAAGTCATCATAACAATTCGTAATCAATTCGTTTAACTTTAAAATTTTCACCACAATGATAACGCCAGGGTACTCCCACATCTTGTTCTAACGACAAGTTGCAATTATCCCTTGAAAAAAATCGAGACTCGTACACAACTGACCCCTCATTAGTCGTAACATCACCCTCCACTCTTAGAGATGCGAATACACGAGTACCTTATTGTTACCTCTCAAGAACACTTCGACCTGACCGCTAGATATAATTCTTGAATTCGTACCTCTTTGAAATCAGAAAGTAATTCAGTCTCACCGATCTTTGCACTTATGCAATTCACGACATACTGAAACAACAATTCACACTTGAACCATCTCAGAGAAGCACGAGCTTCTTCCCCTCTTGTTTTAATCCCACTCCTACAAACAAGTGATTAGAAAATCAAGAATGCAGCGATAGTGTTTCACACACATGTCGTGTACTAAGGAACAATACACCAATAACATTCAACTATCATACTATCCTGACTCGATAACTTGGTCTGATTAAATCGATAAATAACTAGAATTTCAAATAAAAATAGTTTTGTAGACAAATAAGAATACTCATTAGTGGGATGTCACGTCCTCAAGTAAAACAAAATCATAGAAGTATTATTTCACTTCATAGTATAATATCTCAATCGATTGGATTAAAACATTGGAAAATATTTTCAAATAATTCACATCACGCCCTTAAGGCTCCAAATCAAATAAAACTCCTTAGTGGTCCAACAAAATTTTGAAAATATAGATACATAACAACAAATCAAAAGAAACAACGTAGAACTAAATTCCCATTCCAGTGTTACATATTAGAGCGACTCCTACGACTCGATTCAAAAGCAACACAAGCATACAGGAACCACTCGGGTGCCTGATTATCTGTACTTCCCAAGGAGCACATACGCAACAATAAAAAAGGGGTGAGAATTACATTCAATAATTTAAACGGTGAGAAATAGCATGCTAGGGAGTAGTAAAAATACACATACAATCACATGGTTACAATGTAAACCTAATTACCGATTATACATAGCTCATAACAGTATGCAAAATGACTCCATGGACTCTACACCATGTATGCAGTACCAACACAAATAATACAGTTCATTCATATGAACCTGATTCTCGTCGGAATCTGGATGAGCCAATCATATTCCCCTTGAACTTGACTAATCTCCACTTGACTCTCTTCAAGGTTCCAGATGAGACTATCCACCCAACAAGGATTACCACCTAGGCTTATCTCATAATAACAAGACACAATGAATGCATGAAATATATAGATAATATGCACAAAAACCCACAAATATTATTTCCTAACATACGATTCTCATGATCACCCGTGAGTCACATACTCACCAAGATTCCTTCTGAATCACCAGCATTCCTCATCAATGTCCATACAATCACAAGCCATTACAAAGGCATCAAAATAATTCACAACGAAAAATAGTTCACCATTATCATAAAAACATCAACGGAAGCATACATCATTATCAAAATGACACCATATCATCATAAAGAAAACACCTATCAAGTTATATCAAGACTTTAAGTCAATTCATAGCAAAGGGCATACTTTTTATGTTAGCGCTACATTGTTCATCACATAATCCTAATTCAAGAACTATGAAACTACATCCTATGAGTTGTTTTATTCTTCCAAGGTATATTTCATTTCATTAGCTTCCCAACACTTCGAACAAAGTATCAAACGGAGTCCAAAAACTCAAGTTATGACCCTTAAAAAAATCTGTCAAATATTGGATTGCATGAATTGACGCATGACCCCTTCGAGTCGATGCATCGGCATTCTGTCTTCATCGGGTGTGCTCAGGTCGACCCTTAGGTTGACACATCTGAGTCTTAAACCTGCATGAGTCAACGCATGATCCCTTCGAGTCGACGCATGCTGTTTTGTATCGAATTTTTCTGCTACGAATTTCTACACTAACACCGACTCTTTTCCACTCAAATACAACACATTATAGCCTCATAATCCTAATTTTAAGCATTCTAACATAGGTGTTTACTATCGTTACTATTAGTTCATTTTATTACCAATTTTAAGGGTCTACAAACCAATACCTAAATAAAATTTATGTTCTCTAATCTATTCTCTTTTAAGGTTTTTCCCATAGTAATCCATAATAATCATGAATCCCACATCAAAGTTATCACAATTATGCCAATACAATTCAATATAAACGAAATCACAACATTCATCATCACAATCAATAGAAACACAAAAGGAATACAAAATCAAGAAAACCTAAGAGGGAAAGTGTTGTACCCCAAAATTTGCCCTCCCATATTCCTCAAGATATGTCAAAATGGTTCAAGATTGCTCATAGGATGTACAGTCAAATCACCTCCTAAGGCAGTCAATTCAAAATTAGGGTTTTGGTTCTTTCTAGGAATTTGGGGTTTTCAATGGTTCAATCAAGTCTCATAGGCCTATATACATTTTCAAGCACCTACATGCCAAGTTTCAAAACTCACAGTGCCAGTTTGCACAGTCAAAAGCTCCATTTGATCTACAGTCAACTGCAAGGGCAAAATGGTCATTTGGCAGTAAAAATCAGAATTCTTGGTCAACATCTTATTTTTGAATTCACAATCATCATTTGATCAAGTCTTGATCATGATCCCACAAGAATAGCTCAAAAATCATCAAGATGCAAAAGTTACTATTTTTGGACAGCAGAAAAGTCAACTGTACTTTGACTAGGGCATAACTCTTTCATGGTTTATCAGAAAAATCCCATCCAAAGCTCATTTTTAAGAGGATGAAATTTCCTACAATCCATCTTCACACCCCAAGATCAAGAAATGCACTCACAAAAAGTTACAAATTTTTACATTATAGGTCGATTTCAAAAGTCAACAAAAGTACACTTTTAGTAAAAGGCCATAACTTGAGATTGGTAAATCCAAATGACATGGGACCAAAAGCATTGGTTAGAGGACTTCAAGGGCTTTCCAAAATGTCCAAGAACAAGGTCATATGATCAAAATTGAGCAAGTTATGCATTGAAGAATTTGGGCAATTTTCATGAATTCGCAAAAGTCAACTTTGCTCAAAACACCTTCTTTTTGCTAATGGGCCTCAAATCTCTTTATGAAACTTCACCCATGACCTATGCACGACCCACCAAGTTAAATTGGATTTATTTTCTTAAATTTATTGATTACATGGATTTTTAATATATATTAATTCATTTAATTAATTTAAATTATAAGAAAATAAAAGATTTGTTTCTTAAATCTATTTGTGAACCAAATGTGATCCAAATATACTGACCAATTCGTGCACAAGCTAAAAGATACAAAAATATCCAATTTTGGCAACTTGTTCAATCATGAAAAATCAAGAATATTTGATTTATCAATCAAAGATTCAATCTTCAATGCACATGGGTATGGGTCCAAATTTTGACCTAAACTGATTCCCTTATATGCAAGCAAGCCAAGCATAACCTAATTCACGACTGAAGGACTGCAGAACGTCCATACCAATTTCAAGAAATTTCAAGAAAAATCAAAACTTGTTCTTGCAATCTAGGCCAATTCAAGGTGCCTTGTCCATCCAAACGCATTGCAGGAGGTACCAGGAGTGATTTGCAATCAAATTCCAGCACCAAAGCTCAAGGAATCAGGAAATACCATCTCACGGTTTGCACTTTTAATTCAAAACTGTATCTCTTAATTCATATGCATTTGACATGTTTTTGTGATTGATTTGCGTTGCTAGAGATTATACAAAGCTAATGGGATGATTTAATTGAACCATAAGGCCCTAAATCGAGAGATGCCATGATCAAATTTCTAGGGTTTTCAAGCTTTCAAATAGGGCTTTCCAAACCAGGAAAAATTGGAACCAATGGGATACATGGTTGAATTCGTGAGACCAAGACGATTCCAACACATACCTCGCGAAATATTTCTTTTTGCTCTGTGTCTATTCGCTATTTTTCATGCATGAGGTAGTGGAGGTTAAAAACCCCCGCTATTTGATTCTATTTTGTGCAGAACCAAGGTTGAAGATGATGACGTGTTGTCATCCGGTTCGTGTATTTGAATTACGCGCTTTATTTTTTTGTTTACAACATATTAGTTATTTTACATATAATATCCATTATTTATTCTAATAACAAAGACACGCGCTAGTTGAGTTGGCAAGCAAGTGGATGAAAAGCCATTGGGACCTGGGTTCGAATCCCAGGTCCCCCAAAACCTTGTTATTTTTCTTCCTCAGGTGTTCATGTGCAGTTTGCAAAGGGAGGTCCACCATACACCTCAAATGTCAGTGCGCCTGATGTCTCCAAACCTAGATCCAATGGTCATGAATGAAAGATCATCATACTCCCTAATCAATGCATGCGTGTGAGATCCTGGAAAGTCAAACAGGCTGGGCGCTAATGGGCCTGGGAATTGCAAAATACACCACAAAATTGGGCCCAACACCCCCTTCATGAGTTTATTTCTTTTCCTTTATTTTTATTTTTTCTTTCATTTAATTATTTTTATTATTATTATTAATTAACAAATTAACCCCTTTTTATAAAAAAAATTCAGCATACATAAAAAATATATTATTTTTATTAATCTCATTATTTTTGTAAATAAACAATTTAATTGACTTAGTTTTTTTAATTAGGCATAATTGTAACATTTTTTGCAACAAAATAAAATTAATGTAGAATTAGGGTTTTTAATAACTTTTGACCATTTTTTATTTTTCCTTAAATAACAAAAAGAAACCAAAAATATTTTTATTTTAATTAATTAATTCAATTGCTAATTTAGACTAATTTCTTTAATTCAAAAAAAAAAACAATCACAATATGCTTTGTTAAATAAAAAGGGGTCAAAACCCCCAAACTCTCCGATTTAATTTTTCTCGCGCATATTACTATTTGATCCATATAATTGTATTTGCTCCGAGGATGTAATAGTTTTGGACTTAGGACTTTTTATCGCATTTATTTATTTTTCGCAATTTACTTTTCAAGGGTTTGTTTTTGGCGATGTAAATACCCGATGCCTTGTAATAGCTTAGTTTTATTTTCCGCAACCATTAACTGCTAGATGTATGAATAATAGGCTATGCATGACAAGATCTATCTTAACTTAAAATCAACCGTAGCTCACCATAACATGTACAAAGATAACATAACTGAAATTGACACATTTGCACATGCCACTCCTAGGGTACGCCTCACTTGGTTGCCTCGAACGTGGTCATTGAGTATAGGAAGTTTTAGAGGTCGCCCTCCTGTCTAAAGATCAAAGTTGCCTCGAAACGGTTGCCTCGATAAAAAAAATGATCTAAGACATTAGGGTTACCGCTAAGGCGTCCTAACATTGTTTTAGTGACCACATGTCCCTTAATCGAATTGACCCGAAAACTCCAACGACGGTGCTACCTACTCCTCAATAGTGGGATGGCACTGTCTAAAGGACATTTGCATAGTTTAATTACCTTTTGAGTAGGTAGAGGTTCTCAGGTACTTGCTCTTTCAAAACAAAACAAATTTTTCCAACTTACACTTTTCAAACAAAGTTTTCAAAAATGCTTCATACACTCTTGAGGACAGAAACAAGAGTTAAATCGAAGTTTTCAAACAAAAACTTTTCCAAAACCCACGAACACAAGAAAAGCAAAACTTTTTGAAAACACAATGAGTAAGTACCTAAGAGCCCGTGGATAACCACGGATAGAAAGGGTTCTAACACCTTCCCTTTCTATAATCTACCTCCCGAACCCGAGAAACATCTCGAAAAGGAATTTTTCTGTGCTTTTGTCCTTTCCTTGTTGGATAAAATAAAAGACGGTGGCGACTCTTGCTTACCGCGACATTTTGCAAAAACAAACGCAAACGCGAACCAGCATTCCAAAACAGTCAGTTCTCATTCCCACCGATCACAGAACTGGCGACTCTACTGGGGAATCTTATAAGTGAGGCGTACCTTAGGATTAGATCACTTGTGTTTTCAATTGTATGCTTTGTATGCTTTAAAATTTGTGGGCTTGTATCGGAGTTTTATAGATCCTAACCCGGATCTGGGGGTACCCTTTTTTAGGTAAGTAGCAATAAACTGTGAGGGATCTGTCCGACGTAGACCGACACGGATGAAGCAGTAGCTACGTTGGTGTGACACCTTGGTCTGTACCGATATCCCTTGTGTTGGAACGAGGAGAATATGGGTCTTCTGAGGATTCATTAAGTACCAACTGACCTTAGAACCTTAAATTGACCAACTTGGCCATAGAACAGTAGCGGTACGCTACACTCATTGAGACTAAACTCTCGTGATGGTTCTGGCCGCAAGAAAAGGTTGCCAAACTAGAATTATGACCGATTGAGGGTAGTCAGTGATATTGAGATCCTCTAGAACCCGGTTACTATTTTTAGGACAGGTCTTAACCAACTGAAACTGAAAGAGGGTAGTACCTAAGCTTCATGTCGGCCTGAAAACTAAGGGCTATTTTGTGTGACTTGTGTTCCTTCAAACTTGAACTACTTGCACATTCTTGTTATCTGACAGCGTGAGTTCCTTGCAAGTTTTGTTTACAGTCCTTGTCCAACAGTTTGGATTTTTTTTTGCAGGGCTTACTTACATCACCTCACAGTTTTGCTTAAACGCATAGCATACACATCATAACATCATACCATAGCATTTCCTTAACCATTTCAAGGATCTCAAAGGTTTGTGATGCAGGTCATGATGAACCAAATGTCTAGCAAGGGGCAAAGGGGATTTATTTTCCTCTAGCCAAGGTTGTTTGGAGAGCAAAACATGATAACTTGAGTCATGGGCTATGACCCACTCGATATGGTGAGCCTGACTCTTGAAGAAGGACTCTCAGCAACATGAAGTTCCTTCAATCAAGCTGCAAAATTCAAATTCTAACAAGTTTCTTTGTTTACTCCACGAGATCCTTGAAAACATTGCATACATATATCATACATATCATTGCATTACAGGTACCATTACAGGTCTCTTATCTTCTTCGCTGTTTATTTCAGCAATCATCATGTCTACCGAACCTTCCACTGAGCAAGCTATCAAGGCTCTCCAGGCCCAGAATGCCCAGTTTCAAGAGTTGGTCATGAGTCTAGCTAAGGGTCAGCAGGACCTGAAGACCCTGATTCTGAAAGAGAGGAAGAAGAAGAAGAAGAGGGTTGTCCTGTTCAACACCGGATGCAGGTTTGGAAATGGACTGTAGAATGAGGTTGATCTGACCACCTCATCTGTAGGGAAAGACAGTCCACAAGAGAGAATGGTTCCTAGCCCTATAGTCTCTGACAACGAGACGGATTATGATGAAGAACAGTATCCTCCTGCTGAGGATAAGTACAAACAGTTGGAAGACCGCTTGAGCGCTATGGAGATACAGAACGTGCCCGGGCTGGACTTCGGAGATCTAGGTCTATCCTCTGGGGTGGTGATTCCCCATAAATTCAAGGCACCTGCCTTTGCCAAGTATGACGGAGCTTCCTGTCCAAAGCTGCACCTCCGGTCATATGTGAGGAGGATCCAACCTTACACTGCTGACAAGAACTTGTGGATCCATTTCTTTCAAGACAATCTTTCAGGGACTCAGCTTGAGTGGTTCTATCAGTTGGATGAAGCCAGTATCTGCAGCTGGGAAGATTTGGCTATTGCGTTCTATAGGCAGTACCAGTATAACTCTGACCTCGCTCCTACGCGTACCCAACTCCAGGGTATGTCAATGGGGACGGGTGAAGGATTTAAAGAGTATGCTCAGAAATGGAGAGACCTTGCCGGAAGGGTGCAACCACCTTTGGCTGATCGGGAACTTGTCAATATGTTTCTGGGGACCCTGTCTGGTCCATTCTTTAATCATCTGATTGGAAACTCTTCAGCCGGGTTTACAAACCTTATCTTGACTGGAGAGAGAATTGAAGTTGGCATCAAAAGTGGGAAGATTCAAGAAGCTACACCTTCTGATGCTCAGAAAAAGCCTTACAGTGGGAAGAAAGAGTCAAATGTTGTGTACAGTCAAAAGAGTTGTCGTGACCAACACGTAGGGGCAGTCTTGATCTCTGGTTCTGCGTCACACCGACAACAGCAAAAGGGAAATCAACGAAGGCCGAACGAGCCTAAAAGACAGTTCACCAACATCAACATGCCATTGTCACAAGCATTGCAGTACATGTTGAAGATGAATCTGATTAAGGTGATAAACCCCCCTCAGAACCCTAAGACTTCTTCTCCTAACTACAACCCGGATGCAAGGTGTGCTTATCATTCCGGTAGTCCGGGGCACGATACTGACGATTGTTGGGTGCTGAAATACAAGATTCAGAATATGATTGACGCTAAGGAAATCGAATTCGATCCTCCTGAGACTCCCAATGTGATCAATGCTCCCTTGCCAAAACATGGCTAGGATTGAAAGCACTTTTGTTCATTTGAATTCTGGAGTTGTATTTTTCTTTGCTTATTCAAACATTATCATGTCAAACTCTTTTATTTCATTAATGCATTACACGTGTCTGTTTTGAATTAATTGTTTTCACTATGCTTAAAATTGCTTCATATTTCCTTTTTGTGATGTTCAAACTCTCGATTAAAAAATTCTAAGCCTTTTGAGGGAGGATGACGAAAACGATACCACGATCTTTATAATATGCTTTTGAACAAACCCTGCTGATGAGGTACAGGAATTGTTTCAAATCCTAAACAGTGGAGTTATAAGGAAGATAATCCCTAGTCAACCCCTTTGATCCAAAGAAGTGGAGTTTTTCTTTTCATGAATTAAAACCCTTAATTATAACCTGGGGCAGGGTAGTTTTCTCAGTTAATCCAGGTGCACAATGAATAGCATCAAAGAAATCCTTCCAAAACAAAAGACAGTGATGGTTCCCTATAATCGTCAAGACAGGCAGTCGTTGTCTCTCAAAATAAAAGCCCAATAAGTCAAAACCTATGAAGGAGACTTACAAAACTGGGGCATCCCGCTGACTGTAATTACAAAAGAAACAGTTCAGGAAAAAAGATAGGGATAAAATCGAAAAGAAAGAGGTCCTGCAAACCCTCAACAAAAAAGAAATGACTGCCTATTCAAAATAAACTATCAGTATCCAAACCATCACCGGAATATCGGAGCAAAGAGTCAAACAAGATCTGATGCACGATTAGCTGAGTTTAGGATCGAAGAACATCACGAAGAACGGGTGGGTACAAATAAAATTTGAGCCTTTATCCTTTATTTCTTAAACCGTGAACCAGGCCACGTTATAACCCTTAAAAAGTCCTAGTTGAAGCATGGGTTAGTCCGAAAGCATACTGTTACAAAAGGTATCCTGACTCCTGTAGGGCTTGCTGTAAATCCCGAGTTGACGTCACATTTTACAAAATTTTCCTATCTTACTGAAAAAATGCATTTTCAAAAACTTCAAGACAGACATAAGCTTTGCATTCTTAAAATAACATTGTTTGCATATGACTATTTGTTCGAACAGCAGAGAAATTCGCACGACGAATATCTATTGAACAAAAAAAAACCTTTTCAATAAAAAAGGGTCACCTCAAGTGGAAGAAACACTTCCAACCAAGGGGCAGACATGATCATTGTCCATCATCTGGGGCAGTCAAGTCAAGGTTCAAGGAATCTCTCAAAATGCCTAATAGCCAGGGGCAAATCTCCGCCTGAGTCACTTGGGGCATTGGACATGAATTCCAGCAACGAATCTTACATGATCAAACATCTTCTGGTAGCATGGCGACACAACACTACCGACAGTGACAACTCCCTGCACTCTGAGAACGTGGACATAGTCAAAAAAATACTATGCATAATCAAAGACCCGCTAGGTCGACTGGCCTAGAAAAAAATAAGGGCTTCCCGGCGAACCAAAAGGGTTCGGGCAAAAATAAGGGATGAAAATGAATAATCTGTACACCCGGCAAGTCGAAAACCTGAAAAGGCGGCTTGGGCAAAAAGGGGTATCCCGATGGACTGAAAACCCGAAAGGGGGGTCCAGGAAAAAATTAGGGATCAAAGCGTACGACTATGTCCCGTCATCTCGTTACTTGCCTACCAGAAGAAGATTTGTCACTTCAATCGGCAATTACCAAGCACCTCATAGGCCTTCTTCTCCCGCAGAAACTGGGGCAATAAGAATTGTACGAACTGTACAAGCTGCTATGTCCTCCAGGTACAAGGTAGATTCAGTTGAAGATTATGACCAAGATACCTTCACTCCCCGCAGAGTAAGACAGTAATGGAAGCTCTCCCCACTGAGACTTACAACTATGAAGGAATCAACAATACTCTCCCCCAAGCAGAGTTAGTCTATCGTCAGTCCCGAAAAGGCTCGGTATTCCCAGAAGGTCTTAATATTCCCCAACGGAGTATAAATATATTCCCCGGTAAGCATAGAAAGCATCCCCGACAGTCTTAATATTCCTCAACGAAATATAAGAATGTTCCCCGGCGGAATACAAGATACCCCCAGTGGAGCCATTTCCCAGCGCAGTCTAAAAAAGCTTCCCCGCCAGAGTTGAATCATCTTCCCTAGTAGATTCTGGAAGCTTGTCCCCTGCAGAGTACAAATGCATCTCCTCAGCCAAATTCAGAGGTTATCCCCACAAGAGTCTAACTGGGTTATCCTCAGCAGGTTGCAACTGAAAGATCATCCCCAGCGAAGTTCTTTCTATCCCTAGCGGAGTTCATCAAAATCCCCAACAAAGCTTATCAACGAATCCCCCAACGGAGTTATCGTTAAAATCCCAGCAAAGCATCTCTTCCCACAGACTATTTCCCCTCAGAGTAATCTCTTCATCAAGTTTATTCCCCAACGGAATTCTCTTCTCCTGCAGGTTTATTCTCACAATCATCTTCGTTCATCATCCCCAGCGGAAACGAAGAACTCAACACTATTCTCCAGCAGCTCCGAGATGTATTTTCCCCAGCTAAAACATCACATCTTCATACATCATGACATGCATACTGTTGTACCCCAAAATTTGCCCTCCCATATTCTTCAAGAATTGCAAAGAGCATGCTTCAAAATTCCCCAAGGGTTGCACAGAGTAAGGGCCTCCTAAACAGTCAAAATTAGGGTTTTGGTTCTGGCAAAGAAAATGAAGTTTCCAAGGGTCCAATCAAGTCCCACATGCCTATAAATATGGTCAAGCATCCTCATACCAAGTTTCAAGACTTTCAGCACAAAATTGCACAGTCAAAAACCCTAATTGCACTACAGTCAACTGTAGGGGCAAAATGGTCATTTGACAGTCAAAAGTTCAAATTTTTGGTCAACATCTCATTTTGAAGCCACAAACATCATTTGATCAATGCTTGATCATGATTCTCAAAGCTTGGCTCAAAAATCATCAAGATGCAAAAGTTTCCATATTTGGACAGTTGAAAAAGTCAACTATAAATTGACCAGGGCATAACTTTCACATGGATTATCAGAAAAATTCCATCCAAAGCTCATTTTGAAGAGAATGACATTTCCTATAACTCATCTTCACACTTCAAGTCCAATAAATGCTCTCACAAAAAGTTATCAATTTCAACATTATAGGTCATTTTCAAAAGTCAACAAAAAGGGACTTTAAGTCAAAGGCCATAACTTGAGATTGGTAAATCAAAATGACATGGGACCAAAGGCATTGGTTAGAGGACTCAAAGACCTTTCCAAAATGTCAAAGAACATGAGCAAAGCTTAAAAATTGAGCAAGTTATGCCTTGTATAAGTTGGGAAATGTTTGGATATTTTGAAAAGTCAACATTAATTCAAATGACCTAAAAATGCCAATGGGCCTCTTTTTCTTCCACAATTCATCATCCAAGGCATGTGCACGACCATTTGGCCCAAAGGGAAGTTTTTTATCATTTTTATTTATTTATTTGGATTTTTAATTATTAATAATTCATTTAATTAAATTAAATATGGGAAAAATACTAAACCTAATTTGTTGAATCTTTTTGTGCATGAAATAATTTCAAGATATTGTGTATAATCAGATTTGGAAAGAATCTTTCTAATTGGTCATGATTTGGTAGAAGTTTGCATGAAAAAGATTTGAAAGCTAATGCCATAAAAATCAAATATTTGTTTCATCAATTCATGGATTTCTTTTGATCAAATTCTTAACCTAATCACTCATATACATATATGCAAGCAAACCCTCGTGCCTTTGGACTCCAAGCTGCGCCATATCAAAAGAACAAAACTTGAATTTTTGCTTAAAAGTCCAATACTGAAAACCAATTTCTAAGGTGATTCAAGCCACAATACTTATTCCATTGGCTTGCTGAGAGTTCAAGGAACACATACAGATCAAAATCATCGCCCCTAACACAAGGAATAGGTAGCACGACCATGGCCGGTTCAAGCTTTTTTCAGTTTTCTTGAAACATCATTCATGCATTATTTGTGAATTCTAATATTGGATTTATGCTCATTATGTCATTCTGATGCTAACTGTGTAACTTAATTGTATTTTTATCACCCATACGCGATTTCACCATTGTTGGATATTAGGGTTTCCCAAGCTGTGAATTGGGGTTTTCCATTTAAGGAAAAATTAGCACTCGAGACCTGGACCATTGAAACGAGCAGGCTTGGACGATTTGGAAATGACCCTCGCGCTCAATTTATGAGCTGCCCTGAGTTATTCGTTATTTTTGCAAAAGTGACTTTCTGGAACGGTTCAAAACCGTTGCCAGTTCTTTTTGTGTTTCAGAAAAAAAAACAAAGGCGATGAAGAAGATGGTTATGTGGCAGGCGATGGTTGGTCCGTTTAAAAATTCGCGCTAAAAGTCCACTAACGTTTTGTTTTATTTGATATTAATTGATTGTTATATTGTAAACAAAGTGTACAAGTGGAGCAGTTGGCTAAGCGTCTTGTTGGTAATCCCTGGGACCTGGGTTCGAGCCCCAGGTCCCCCATCCCTTTCATATTATTTTTCATATAATGTTCATATGCAATTTCAGCGCTAAGGTGTACCATACATCCTCAAAATCAAGCCTTTCACGCACATGATGAGATCAATCCAAGGGCTGTCGTTGGAAGCATATCATGTACATGAGTCAAAAACGTTACACGCTGGCATAGAAGTCAACGAGGCCTGAAGCTTATTGGGCTCAAATTGCTAAAGACTTACCTCTCAACTAGGGACAGACACCCCCCTAGGTTTGCAATATTCTTTCCATCATTTTTTTTATTATTATTTATTTTGATTCCATTAATTAGTTTTTTAATTTAAATATTTTCACAATAATATAAAAAATACAAAAAAATCAGAAAAGACAAAAATAAGTTTTTTTATTTTATTATTTTTGTAAATAAATAACTTTAATTGATTTTAGTTCTAATTTAGGTTTAAATCTTAACATTTTCTTAAATAATTTAAAATTGGTAGAATTGGTTTTAATTAATTTTTACCCTTTTTTTCTTTCACAATAATTAATTATTAAAATATTATTTACTTTTATAAATCAAGATTTGCATGTAAATAATTAGGTTAATATTAAGTTAAAATTTAATACTTTCTTAATAAATTAAAACAATTAGAATTAGGGTTAATCCTTTAATTTCATTTAATTCTTTCTCATTAAAATCATAAAAATACAAAAATACCAAAAACATTTTCTTTTCATTTTAATTTTATTAATTTAATAATCGTTTAATTTAATTTAATTAAAAAGGGTCCAACGCCCTCGTTTCTAAGTAAATTTCAATTTGCGCATTTATTTTCTTTTCGTATAATTTTCATGTACCTCTCCCAAAGCCGTGTAATTTCATACTTTCTCGCAAATTTTTTTAACTGTTAATCAATGCATGCAAGAATGAATGGCCTTGAATAAAAACAAACGCTTAGATCACCAATGACATGACAAGATAAAATATCTAAACATGACACACAAATCACACACCACCCCTAGGGTACGCCTCACTGTTGCCTTGCCTCGAAAGGTGATCGTCGAGTAGAGGATGTCTTAGTAAGTCCTCATGATCCGGGAACCTGGCATGAGGGTAGCTTCTAAGGTGTCTTCCCATTGCTCCGGTAATCACCATGTCCCGAACCTCGAATTGACCCGAACACCTCCAACGGTGGTGCTACCTATATCTCAATGGTGGGATGGCACTACTTTAAAGGACATTTACACAGACGAATTCCTTAGGGTAGGTAGACGACTCTAGATACTTTCTCTAAACTTCAAAACAAATCAAAAAAATACTTTTCACACCAACACATTTTCAAAAAGCTTTCGAAAGCAACTTTTCAAACACTCTTGAGGACCGATACAAGAGTCGAACTGAAATTTTCAAAGAAACTTTTTAAAAACCCACAGTTGAAAAGCAAACAAACCATTTTGAAAACACAAATGAGCAAGTATCTAAGAGCCCATGAATAACCATGGATAGAAAGGGTGCTAACACCTTCCCTTTCTATAACCTACCTCCCGAACCGAGAGCAATCTCTTTAAGGAATTTTTCTGTGCTTTTGTCCTTTCCATTTGGAGAAAATAAAAGACGGTGGCGACTCTTGCTTCCGCGAAATTTCGCAAACCAGCGTTAAACAGTCAGTTCCAGATCCACCGATCACACATACGCATCATACAATACGATCTCATTTATTTTTGAGAACATCATGACATCATGCATTTCATACATCATGACATTGCATACAACTAACATTTTACCTTTTTCAGGAAAAGGTCAATCCAAAGATGGCTACCATCAACCTTTTTAAGTTCCAGATGAATACCTGTAACAAGCCAGGAAAATTCTGTGGATGACTGATTGTAGATCAATACCTGTAACAAGCCAGGAAAGTTATCTACATGAAGAGATTGAAGATCAATACCTGTAACAAGCCAGGAAGACCATCTTTCTTTCTCAAGTCAGAGATCAATACCTGTAACCAGCCAGGACAACTATCTCATTGGCCAACCTCCTTAAGTTCCAGATTAATACCTGTAACAAGCCAGGAAAACATCTGCGGATGATTGATTGTAGGTTAATACCTATAACAAGCCAGGAAAACCATATACACAAAGATATTGAAGACTAACACCTGTAACAAGCCAGGAAGATCTTCAGTTCTCAGGTCAGAGATTAATACCTGAAACCAGCCAGGACAGTATCTCCTTGACCAACCTTTTCAAGTTCCAGATTAATACCTGTAACAAGCCAAGAAAACATCTGCGGACGAATGATTGTAGGTTAATACCTGAAACCAGCCAGGAAAACCACCTACACGAAGAGATTGAAAATTAATACCTGTAACAAGCCAGGAAAACTATTTTTCTTTCTCAGGTTAGAGATTAATACCTGTAACAAGCCAGGAAAATTCTGTGGACGACGGATTGTAGGTTAATACCTGAAACCAGCCAGGACAACTATTTCATCGGCCAACCCTTTCAAGTTCCAGATTAATACCTATAACAAGCCAGGAAAATTCTGTGGACGACTGATTGTAGGTTAATACCTGAAACCAGACAGGACAATTATCTACTTGACCATCAGGTAACCCCACACCAGTTCCTTCTCTTCCAGATGAAGTTTTACACTGACTCATCATCAGGCGACCCTACACCGGTTCCTTCTCAATTTCAGATGAAGTTTTACATGGACTCGTCATTAGGCGACCCTACACAGGTTCCTTCTCTTTCCAAGATGAAGTTTTACACGGACTCATCATCAGGCGACCCTACACCGGTTCCTTCTCAATTTCAGATGAAGTTTTACACGGACTCATCATTAGGCGACCCTACACAAGTTCCTTCTCTTTCCAAGATGAAGTTTTACACGGACTCATCATCAGGCGACCCTACACCGGTTCCTTCTCAATTTTAGATGAAGTTTTACAGGGACTCATCATTAGGTGACCCTACACCGGTTCCTTCTCTTTCCAAGATGAAGTTTTACACGGACTCATCATCAAGTGACCCTACACCGGCTCCTTCTCGTTCCACGATGCAGATTCACACAAACTCACCGTCAAAGTAACCTTACTCAGGTTCCTCCAGAAGTTTTACACGGACTTATCACCTTACTTAGGTTCCTCGAGAAGTTTTACACAGACTTATCACCTTACTCAGGTTCCTCCAGAAGTTTTACGCGGACTTATCACAAAGTAACCTTACCCAGGTTCCTCCTTACAATTTACCGACGTGGTTTTACCCAAACTCCTTGCAAAGCAACCCTACACAGGTTCCTTCCTTCCAAGATGCAGTTTCACATGGACTCATCATCAATCAACCCTACACAGGTTTCCTTCCTTCCAAGATGCAGTTTTACACGGACTCATCATCACGCAACCCTACGCAGGTTCCTTCTTTCAACTTACAAAGTTACAATTCGACAAACAATCTCCAGATGGCATCTATAAGCCCATCCTCCTACCAACAATCTCCAAATGGCATCTGTAAGCCCATTCCCGACATCACATTGCTGATACTACACCATGCGAGTGCAAATTTCTGGGCACTTTAGTGTTCAATCATCTTCCACCTTCGGATCACGAAAGGCACGCAAGCCAATCTACATCCTCAGGTTTAAGAAGATTGAACAGGGGCAACTGTTGTACCCCAAAATTTTCCCTCCCATATTCCTCAAGATATGTCAAAATGGTTCAAGATTGCTCAAGGGTTGTACAGTCAAATCACCTCCTAAGGCAGTCAATTCAAAATTAGGGTTTTGGTTCTTTCAAGGAATTTGTGGTTTTCAATGGTTCAATCAAGTCTCATAGGCCTATATACATTCTCAAGCACCTACATGCCAAGTTTCAAAACTCACAGTGCTAGTTTGCACAGTCAAAAGCTCCATTTGATCTACAGTCAACTACAAGGGCAAAATGGTCATTTGGCAGTCAAAAGTCAGAATTCTTGGTCAACATCTTATTTTTGAACTCACAATCATCATTTAATCAAGTCTTGATCACGATCCCACAAGAATAGCTCAAAAATCATCAAGATGCAAAAGTTACTATTTTTGGATAGTAGAAAAGTCAATTGTACTTTGACTAGGGCATAACTCTTTCATGGTTTATCAGAAAAATCCCATCCAAAGCTCATTTTGAAGAGGATGAAATTTCCTACAATCCATCTTCACACCCCAAGATCAAGAAATGCACTCACAAAAAGTTACAAATTTTTACATTATAGGTCGATTTCAAAAGTCAACAAAAGTACACTTTGAGTCAAAGGCCATAACTTGAGATTGGTAAATCCAAATGACATGGGACAAAAAGCATTGGTTATAGGACTTCAAGTGCTTTCCAAAATGTCCAAGAACAGGGTCATATGATCAAAATTGAGCAAGTTATGCATTGAAGAAGTTTGGCAATTTTCATGAATTTGCAAAAGTCAACTTTGCTCAAAACACCTTCTTTTTGCTAATGGGCCTCAAATCTCTTTATGAAACTTCACCCATGACCTATGCACGACCCACCAAGTTAAATTGGATTTATTTTCTTAAATTTATTGATTAAATGGATTTTTAATATATATTAATTCATTTAATTAATTTAAATTATAAGAAAATAAAAGATTTGTTTCTTAAATCTATTTGTGAACCAAATGTGATCCAAATATGCTGACCAATTCGTGCACAAGCTAAAAGATACAAAAATATCCAATTTTGGCAACTTGTTCAATCATGAAAAATCAAGAATATTTGATTTATCAATCAAAGATTCAATCTTCAATGCACATGGGTATGGGTCCAAATTTTGACCTAAACTGATTCCCTTATATGCAAGCAAGCCAAGCATAACCTAATTCACGACTGAAGGACTGCAGAACGGCCATACCAATTTCAAGAAATTTTAAGAAAAATCAAAACTAGTTCTTGCAATCTAGGCAAATTCAAGGTGCCTTGTCCATCCAAACGCATTGCAGGAGGTACCAGGAGTGATTTGCAATCAAATTCCAGCACCAAAGCTCAAGGAATCACGAAATACCATCTCACGGTTTGCACTTTTAATTCAAAACTGTATCTCTAATTCATATGCATTTGACATGTTTTTGTGATTGATTTACATTGCTAGAGATTATACAAAGCTAATGGGATGATTTAATTGAACCATAAGGCCCTAAACCGAGAGATGCCATGATCGAATTTCTAGGGTTTTCAAGCTTTCAAATAGGGCTTTCCAAACCAGGAAAAATTGGAACCAATGGGATACATGGTTGAATTCGTGAGACCAAGACGATTCCAACACATACCTCACGAAATATTTCTTTTTGCTCTGTGTATATTCGCTATTTTTCGTGCAGGAGGTAGTGGAGGTTAAAAACCCCCGTTATTTGATTCTATTTTGTGCAGAACCAAGGTTGAAGATGATGACATGTTGTCATCCGGTTCGTGTATTTGAATTACGCGCTTTATTTTTTTGTTTACAACATATTAGTTGTTTTACATATAATATCTATTATTTATTCTAATAACAAAGACACGCGCTAGTTGAGTTGACAAGCAAGTGGATGAAAAGCCATTGGGACCTGGGTTCGAATCCCAGGTCCCCCAAAACCTTGTTATTTTTCTTCCTCAGGTGTTCATGTGCAGTTTGCAAAGGGAGGTCCACCATACACCTCAAATCTCAGTGCGCCAGATGTCTCCAAACCTAGATCCAATGGTCATGAATGAAGGATCATCATACTCCCTAGTCAATGCATGCGTGTGAGATCCTGGAAAGTCAAACAGGCTGGGCGCTAATGGGCCTGGGAATTGCAAAATACACCACAAAATTGGGCCCAACACCCCCTTCATGAGTTTATTTATTTTCCTTTCTTTTTATTTTTTATTTCATTTAATTATTTTTATTATTATTATTAATTAACAAATTAACCCCTTTTTATAAAAAAAATTCAGCAAACATAAAAAATATATTATTTTTATTAATCTCATTATTTTTGTAAATAAACAATTTAATTGACTTAGTTTTTTTAATTAGGCATAATTGTAACATTTTTTGCAACAAAATAAAATTAATGTAGAATTAGGGTTTTTAATAACTTTTGACCATTTTTTATTTTTCCTTAAATAACAAAAAGAAACCAAAAATATTTTTATTTTAATTAATTAATTCAATTGTTAATTTAGACTAATTTCTTTAATTAAAAAAAAAACAATCACAATATGCTTTGTTAAATAAAAAGGGGTCAAAACCCTCAAACTCTCCGATTTAATTTTTCTCGCGCGTATTACTTTTTGATCCATATAATTGTATTTGCTCAGAGGATGTAATAGTTTTGGACTTAGGACTATTTATCGCTTTTATTTATTTTTCGCAATTTACTTTTCAAGGGTTTGTTTTTGGTGATGTAAATACCCGACGCCTTGTAATAGCTTAGTTTTATTTTCAGCAACCATTAACTGCTAGATGTATGAATAATAGGCTATGCATGACAAGATCTATCTTAACTTAAAATCAACCGTAGCTCACCATAACATGTACAAAGATAACATAACTGAAATTGACACATTTGCACATGCCACTCCTAGGGTATGCCTCACTTGGTTGCCTCGAACGTGGTCATTGAGTATAGGAAGTTTTAGAGGTCGCCCTCCTGTCTAAAGATCAAAGTTGCCTCGAAACGGTTGCCTCGATAAAAAAAAATGATCTAAGACATTAGGGTTACCGCTAAGGCGTCCTAACATTGCTTTAGTGACCACATGTCCCTTAATCGAATTGACCCGAAAACTCCAACGACGTTGCTACCTACTCCTCAATAGTGGGATGACACTGTCTAAAGGACATTTGCACAGTTTAATTCCCTTTTGAGTAGGTAGAGGTTCTCAGGTACTTGCTCTTTCAAAACAAAACAAATTTTTCGCACTTACACTTTTCAAACAAAGTTTTCAAAAACGCTTCATACACTCTTGAGGATAGAAACAAGAGTTAAATCGAAGTTTTCAAACAAAAACTTTTCCAAAACCCACGAACACAAGAAAAGCAAAACTTTTTGAAAACACAATGAGCAAGTACCTAAGAGTCCGTGGATAACCACAGATAGAAAGGGTGCTAACACCTTCCCTTTCTATAATCTACCTCCCGAACCCGAGAAACATCTCGAAAAGGAATTTTTCTGTGCTTTTGTCCTTTCCTTGTTGGATAAAATAAAAGACGGTGGCGACTCTTGCTTACCGCGACATTTTGCAAAAACAAACGCAAACGCGAACCAGCATTCCAAAACAGTCAGTTCTCATTCCCACCGATCACAGAAAGGAACCCTCACTACCCTCTCATGATATAATCACCAAATTAGAGAACCCATTCTCCCCCCTTACCTTGGTTTCCAAAGCTTGATTGCCTCAGCAATAGTGGAAAAACTCTTAACCTAGACTTCCCTTGCCTCTTCTCTTTTCTCTGTTTCTCCAAAATTCTACGATCGATTAGAATGAATATCATTCTCTTCTCTTCCTTGTTTTATAAATAACCCTCATAAGGACTTTCCCCTTATGCCCCCTACTTAGCCCACTAACTCTTACCATAACACCTTGATTCAATTATTAATAATAATTTTATTTAACATTATTATAATCATTATTCTAACAACAATAATAATAATAAGGTAATATTCTCAATAGACCCATGTTGCTACACTTTTACTCACACACCCCCTATTTAATACTACACATCCATATAGTTTTAAGGCAAATATCCTTCTCTTGGCCTTCTAACCTCTAACATACCCACAACATATAAAAGCATAAATTAACACAAAATCAATCATCTAAAATAATTCTAACAGTTTATTTTTGGGCGTTACATGAAGCATCTCAATATGCGGTCATAAAACTGAAACAGAGCTTGGGGGGCGTGTTTTTAGTACTCACTGAGTGGAGACTTTAGACACATCAGGATTCTTCCATAATCTTTCGTAAAGGTAGAAACATTCTCAGGAGAAGACATCTTGGCTAACAGGAGAAGGTTATCGTGAACTGGTGCAAGAAACTTGTAGACGACATCATATATGTGATTATCTTTCTTATTAGTATCCATCTTCAAAGGTGGCCTAACAACAAGACTCAAAGACCAGAATAGCTGGAAATAAGAAAACACGTATGTCAAAATGTGGTTAATACAGTGTTTCATGAATGCAATGGGATTGTGACTTCCATAAACTGAACCATTGTTATGCTAATAACTGAATTACGGTCACATATAACAGGATCAAAGGTCCAGATCATATCAAAATACCAAAGAACCGAGTATCAAAGATCAACATCTATACCTGTAAGAATGATTCCCCACCCCATCTCACGAGTAAATTCTAATCAGAACAAGGTTTCTAGTGATAATTAGAGTCATAAGTTTTCCATCTCAACACCTTGTCTATACATAAAGGGTGAAAGACAAAAGGCATCGTCAAGAGAACCTCGTGTGAGTGTGGTATCTCATGCCTCCTCATACGTGTCAATGAAACACAAGATTCAACATGAGTATTCTTCTAACCTATGTGTCACTAGCCTGGGTAATGGGCCTTTTAGCTCATGGAACACCCTCCCAACATGAAAATAGAGCCAATACAACAGGAGTATATGGAAAGCGGTAAAATGCTATGCAAACATATGCACGAAATCATGTAAATAAATTAGCAATAAAGCAATGAAATATAAAACACCCAAAGAAAAGAAAGAAAAAAAAATTTAAGATCGACTTTCTAAGATTCCCCAGCAGAGTCACCAGCTGTCGCGTCTGGGATTTTCATTGAAACACGAAGGAGACGAAAGACATAAGAGTCGCCATCAATGTTATTTATACTAAGAGAGGGAAAGGAAACATTGAGTAAACCTGAGGGAAGGAAAGGAGCATGGTCATCACGACTAAGAGAAAAAGGGTAAGGAAGTCGGTTACGCAAGGGAAAGGTGTTAGCACCCCTCACGTTTATGATAATCCATAGGATTCGCTTAAGTTTGTTATAATATAAGTGTGTTTCTGATCTATATCTAAACGTTAATGCTAAAAGGAAATTCATGGTTGTAGAGTATTATGTACAAAAAGAAAAGTTTTTATTAGTCTTGCCTGCCTCGGTTGCGAACCTTTATGCCTACGTACCACTGATCGTGTAATGGGGATCAAGGCACTCGTAGTTCACCTCAAAAGTTTTGATGAGTTGCATTTTTATTATGAACAATGCTAGTGAAGCATGTCTTTTTTGAAAAAGGTTTTAAAAGAAAAATTCTGAAGACAAAAAGGTTTGCATTGTTGGTGTTTTTTACCTTGAAAAAGGGTTTTACAATTTTAGAGTATTTTATGAATTTGCCAAAGAAAAAGAGTTTTTTGTTTTAGTCATGCAAAAAAGGGGAAGTAAAAAAAAGTATAAGGGAGACTAACCTAGTGTTATCCCTATTGTTATCATACAATGATGGTCCTAAATTTTGGATTTACAAAGGGAGAATTTACCTAGTGGTGGCATGCATAGATTCAAGCCTAAGGTCTAATCAGTTCAAACTTGAAAGAGAGTGAACAAACAATCCTAAGGGGAGCATGTGATCACGCAATAGAAAGCAAACACAGAAAGCTTGAGGAGTATCCACTCGCTCAAGTAGAACACACCTAACTAAGGTATCATGTCACCAAGTTAGGAAGGGGAGAGGGATAACACCTAACCATGATATCATGTCATCGAGGTAGGATAAGGGAAATGGGGCACCTAACCATGATATTGTGTCATCAAGGCAGAATAAGGGGAGGCTTAACCAAGATATCGAGTGATCGAGGCAAGAGAAATATGGGAATGAATAGCACTTAACCATGATATCGTGCCATCAAGGCAAAAAGAATAAGGGGTGTCGACCCTTAACCAAGATATCGTGTCATCTAGGCAAGAGAAGAACAAAAGTGAATCGTCATAGGCGACTAAACACCTAACCAAGATATCGTGTCATCGAGGTATGAAATAGAAGATGGTAATGAGATCACATCGAAGCATCAATTTTTACAAACGCGAGCTAAAGACAAATTGTAGGGGTTGATTGTAAACCCTCAGCTCCACTTGACCGACTCGATAACAAGCGTATCACTGTTGATAGCATTAACGTACGACGTGAGCTACGAACGACCTGGGGACTAGAAATGATGGGGCCAATTGTGGACCCTCGCTTGACCTTATGCCTTCTTTGAGGACATTATCAATCGGGAATGGGAATGGGAATGCCTTCTTTGAGGTCTTTGGCACAAATGTAAACACACATAATCGCCTTCGTCGAGGACTTTAAACAAGAAAGCACAAGTAGGAATTTCCTTCTAAATGTCTTTTAAACAGTATTTCCCACCTAAAGCAGGGACTCTCAGTCATGCATCTCTATTCCTACTTCTCATGGAAAGGAAAGTAGTAAACGATCATGCATTTTTATTCCTACTTTACATGGAATGGAAAGCGAAAAACAATGCAAGGTGCTATAGACAAGAGCAAATAATGAACAAATATCAATCCATAATTGCTAAGTAAGCAACAAGAAACCCGAAAAACTCCTTGCAAGCTAGCATCAACAACAAAAGAAGTCAGAAATCAGGTGCTCAGAATATGCGTTGAACCATCATCTGAAAGTAAAACACAAATGGAATGTGTAACAGACACATCTGAATGTCAATCAATAAAACTGCATAAACATGAATCCAGGAAAACAAACAAATTATATGCATCTCATAGAACGAGAATCGCAATTAATCGCATCGGAAGCAAAATTGAACCAAAAGGAAATGGAATAATATGTTTCTATCGGATAACCAAGAATCAATCAACCAATTAAAAACTCTTATGAAAAGCCTCACACAAGTACACAAGAAATGTTAGTGATAAAAAGAAAGCATAATCAAATGCAATCAATCATATCAAAACTCAAAATAAGATCACAATATGGAGAAGTCAAACCCGAACAAGTATTTGAACATGGAAGTAGGAAACTAGGCAGCACTGCACTAGCACATGGAAGTGCACAAAAAGGTGTCGTAAAATTGAGAAAATTCAACTCTGATATCAAGTACTTGTAGAATTAAGCTCGAATAAGTATTAAGAATGAATTAAAATGAATTGTAGATGCAAAATGGATTTTTCAGGCAATATTGTTGTAATTTTTGAAATGCTCGAAAAATTGAGTTAAAATCAACTGTACTTGATATCAGTGTCAAGCAAAGAAGATAGCAAGCTCAAGTATACACTTAGTTGGCATTAAAATAACAAATAGTGCTTACTTACCAACTCTGGGTAGTACTATGCCTAAACATGAAATTAATTGGAAATTCGCATCGGAAGCGACAAAATTCATCATCAATGTTCATGGAATGCTTAAATATCTACAAGAAAACATTAAATGGGAATTAAAACAATATGCATATGCAAGATTTAATTCTGGACAACATTGTCATGATTTTTGAAGTGTTTGAAAAGTATGAATAAAATCCATCGAAATTGGTAACAGTATCCACCGAATGTGCCAACAAGCTCAAGTAAGCGTCAAGTTGGAATTAAATCATAGTATATGTGTGAAAATCATTTTCTTGACAGCAACTTTTACACATTAAACACTTAAAAAATTTGCTTAAAAGCATCAAACTTTGGTACCAGTATCAATCAATTGTGCAAACAAGTTTTAAAACGCAACAAGCCAAAATTAATTCCCATGATAAGGTTTTAATTCGCTTAATCTGAATATCAACATGTGGAAGTTCAATAGGAATTTACAAACAATATGCATCCTTAAAACCAGTATTGAAACCACAATTCTAAGAATTGAAATCATAAGCATCTTACACGTTGATGTCAAATGAACACTTTAAAATTCAATTTCGAATATTAGAATTCAAGAATTATGTTGAATGTAAACAATTCAGAATCAAAATTTTGACGCGTCAACTTTAGTAATTATAAACAAAACTTAACATCGACGCGTAAGTTCACATAATTCTCAAAAAAATAATTGAATCTAATAATTCACAACATTATCATAATCTTGATTCAAGCAATTCCAACATTCAACCTATTTTAGATCAAGGTTTAGACAATTGCAAAGTACAAGATCCTAATTATGTTGAAGCATACAAATTCCAAATTAATGTTCATAATTCAAGAAATTTAATCTCAATACAATAATTAATTGAAGAAGAGATTATGAAATTACCGAATCTATGCAAGCGTTGTTACCAGAGAAGGGGATCGGAATCGGATCTGACAGAGGAAGTAGCATGACTGCGAGGAGGAGGAGGCGTCAGAGAGTAGATGCGTGACAGAGATTTTCCAAATGGACGATCGGTAAAGACGGAGGGTGACGGCGGATGGACTGCTGAGTCTAGCCTTTGAGGCGGCGAGCTGAGCAGTGAACGGTGAAGGGGAGGTCCGGTCGGGAATTTTGAAGGAGAAGGAAGAGAGTTCTTGATTTTTTATTTTTAGTGTTCTTGAGGAAAATAGAGAGAAAGTTGAGAGAGTTTTGTTTTGATTTGAGAGATAATTGGGAGAAAAATGTGAGAGGTTTGTGATAATGAGTGTGGTTATGTCAAATTTTGAAATTCAAACTTATATATTTTAGCTCCAAAAATCGATTTTTGGCGTATTTCTTGCATAGTCGATATCGAACCCCTGAGCTCATGACAAACGGTATGGAATCTTGTAAAACGGTGAGAGAAGAGACTTTTTTGGTTTTATCCCAATGTGCGGATAATGAGAGTCGCCACCCACTTTTCTTTTATCCAATAAGGAAATGGTAAAAAGAACAGGAAAGACCTTGATAGATTTTGAGTTCGAGGGGTAAGTTATGAAAAGGGAAGGTCTGAGCACCCTTTTCATCTGTAGTTATCTACAGGCTCTTAATCGCTAGCTCACTTTGAAAACTTTCTTTGTGTATATGATTTGAAAATATTTTGAAATTCGAAATTACAACTAACTTTGTAATGATTCTTGTATAAGTTCTCAAGAATGCGTACAAAGTGTTTTTGAAAATATTTTGAAAGTGTGATGTGTAAAAAATTCTTTTTTAGAAAATATAGGTAGGAAGCGATTAACAATTCTTACCCACTCAAGGTCATTCTTATTCTTTTCCTTCTCCTTTAGAGATAGTGCTATCCATACCATTAGTTGGTAGGTAGCCCCATCTATTGGATCTGAATGGACAGACGAAGGGTCATCGTATGGTCATCGAAGGCAACATATAGAGATACTTTAGCAATTTATCGGAGGGACTAGATCATCTTTCGTGGGCAACATCGAAGGGTCGTCGAGGGACTATGATCTTTATTTCGTGGGTCTTTGCTAAAGTATTCCTTCTTTCAAGGGACATGACCGTTATTTTTGAAGGCAACGAAGAGGGGTTACCCTAGAAGTGCAAAGTGTGAATGGTGTGTTCAGTTCAATTATTTATCTTGCATTAGGGTTATCTATCGATTGTTTTTAGATCTTTCCATACATGCCTAGTTACTATCAATTGAATATATACAGAAAATTAAAGGTGCGTACAGTAAAGACCTAAGCTATTACAAGACTTTGGGGCAATTACATAAAAAATGCCGGAAACTAAAGTGCATAATTTAAACCTAAACTATTACATCTTGTGAGTAGTTAAATAATAGAAAAAGTGCGGAAAGATAAATCTAAACTATTACAAAAATCGTACGACCTATACTTTCGTCTAAAAGATTTAAAGGCAAAAAGAAATAAGAAAAATGTTAAGAAAAGTGTTTGAATGTTTGTTTATATTTTTTTAGTAAATAATTTGAAGTTAATTACATAATGAGAACCCTAAGTCTAATTAATTTTAACTAATAAAAATACCTAAAGTCTAATTAGTTTTATTATTTAAGAAAATACTAATTAACCTAAATAATTAATAAATAAATAAAGTCAAAATTAATTATTAATTAAAAAAACTTAAAACTAATTTGTTAGGATTTTTTAAAAAATATTAAAATTGATTAATTTTTAATTAAGAAAATAATTAAGAAAAAGGAAAAAATTAGGGTTAGAAAATCAAAGAAATTAGGTAAAACAAGAAAAAGAGTAAAATTGGATGGGGTGGGTGTTGAACCCACACTATCATAGCCTTCTCACTGCCTTGCTTGCTACTGCACTAGGCGTTGGTTTGTGTTTGGAAAATAGGTGCTTCACATAATATATAAAACCTACATAAATTGGAAAATAGAAAAAAAAGTTGCATAAGGCATAGATTGAACCCACGCCCTTAAGGTCTTCAAATCCTTAGAACGCGCATTCCTACCACTGGGGTGACTATTTCATTCGGTTACATAATGCAAACAAATAAACATAAAATAAACCAGTGGATCGGAGAGGCGCCGAAGCCCTAGCTCCAATCTTCTTCATCGGTGAGGTGTTTTCTCCAACCTGCAAAATAAAGTGTGTTAGTGATCAAAGAGGACCCCACCCCCTAATTAAACCCTTGTGATTCCATTGGTGACCTTAGTTTTGGCTAAATTGTCCTGCATAATGAGATATGAACAAAATATTGTAAATCAATTCAAGCTTGGTGTTAGGTTATCTAGGCGTTATGGGTCTCATGCAAGGGATTAAACCTACATTATTACATCTCAGGAACACATTAGAAACGTTAGTATGAATCAAAGCATCATAAAAATCAAAACACGTAATTCACAAAAAACATGTAAATCGGCCATGCTTGGGATGCTTGTTTCATGCACTTTTGATCATCAAGGATGATCCCAACTTACCCTGTGATACCCTAGGAGTCGATTTGGATGGTTTCTTTTCTTTGAGAGGGGCTGGAAATAGGAATGCAAGTTTGCCCTAATTTGACAAAAGTTGAGATTTTGAGAGTGTTCTTTGAGCAGCTTTTTTGTGTGCCTTGAGTGTATGAATGAGTTGTGCTTATGTAGAGGAATAAATTTGGTTAAGACATGGGCTTGGACCTCATGTAAAACAATCTTTTGATTTTGTTTGAAAATAGGTTGGAATAAGACAAAACCATAAATATTTGTTTCAAGAATAAGTTCACACATCTGGTAATGAGATCTTGGGCCTTCAAAAGATCATAATCAAAATCCTTTTATGCCTTATACCTCCACTTACTATTTATTTGATTTAATTTATATTTAAATGAATAAAACTTCAAATAAAAGAAATAAAAATCATAAAAAATATGTGTAGGGTTTTGGGGGGTCCCCTAATATGTCATGAACACATTTGAACTTCAAAAATTAGGCTCATTAGTCCAAAAATCCAAAATTGTTCAATTGAGGTTTCATGCAAATTCACAAAATTATCCAACTTGTGCAACTCATAACTTGCTAAATTTTTGTCATATGTAGGTGGTCTTGGTCTTTTTGAAAATTTCAAGATGTCCCCAACAACTCTCATGTTGGTCATTTTTCCATTTGAAGAATTTATCTTGATGTAAATTGCTTTGACAAAAAGTGTCTTTTTGTTGACTTTTAAAATGACTTGTAACGTTTTAGCTCATATCTCTCAAATGAAGCATTTTTGGCCTTTAGCTTAGAGAGACAAAGTTGTATATAATTGAATTTGCTTCAAAATTAGCTTTTGTTGAGAATTTTTTGATGAAGCATGTGAAACTTATGCTTGGTCAAAGTTCAGTTGACTTCTCCTAGAGAAAACCCTAATTTAGCAACTTTTGACTTTTGATGAATCTTGAGTTTTCTTGATGAGTTATGATCAATCCTTGATAAAATTATGAATGTGACCTCAAAATATTAACATTGACCAAAAGTCTTGAAGTTTGACTGTATATTGACCACAATTGACTTTTTGTCTAATACAATTGATTTTTAATCATCTGAGCAATTGACTGGGCAAATTTTTTTATGTAAGGCTTGACACTTGAGATGAGGATTATTTGAAGCATATGGGCAACCATGAAACTCACTTGAGGCATTAGAAGCTCAATTTTATATGAGAATACCAATACCCTAATTGTAGGCCACTGCTTAGAAGGAGGATTCATCTCATCAATTCTTGAGTAGTCTTGAGTATTTGAGCACCTTGAATCAATCTGTCTTTGAAAAATGGAAGGGTAAATTTTGGGGTACAACAAATCTCGATGCAAGACTTGAAACAAAATAGTTGATTAAAAAATTTATGATGCGGCACCGAAAGAATTGTTGCGTTACGATAAAATTGAGAAAGTTACATTGCCCTGAACAGCGATAAACTCAGTGTAAAAATTACTAGTGCAACTTTTTACAGCTTATTTTGCATATGGCGAGAACAAACCACAAGCTCATGTCTTTATGTGCAGAATTTGGACGAGCAACCTGAAACAAAATCGTCGGCGACGAAATTTGTGAGGTCTTGCCGGAAGAATCACCATGATATGATAAAAATTGAGCGAGTTATGATTTTTTGAATGGCGATAAACAGTTGAATTATTTTGTCGCATTAAAAATTTTAGCTTACTTTCATGCGCACTTTAGAAAGCGAGTCATAATCGGAAGCTTTTGAAGCATAATCTGAACTCGGGATCTGAATCAAAGTTGTAGTTGATAAAATTTGTGATCTCACACTTCAAGAATCGTCCCAGTACAATAAAATTGAGAAATTTCGAATTTTTCAATATCGATAAACGGCCAGGAAAAAACTATTTTAGGGTGCAATTTTCTCTGGTAATTTGCACATTTGGAGATCTTCTACAACGAATTAACTTCTAACCCGAACATACGAATCAAAGATAAAATCAAGACGAATTTTTTGCCCAAAGAACAACTCAAAAACCTCGAACCGGGAGAAATCTATGAGTTTTTGAACATCCAAAAAATAGCGCTTCAACACACTATTTCCATTGTATTTGCACTATATACTATAAGAATATTTGCAAATATGGGGATCTTTCTTATTGAATTGGCTTCCGTTCCAAACACGAAAACTGAAGGAAATAACAAGACAGTTTACATGCTCCAAGAGCCACTCAGAGATGATTTTCAAATCCAAAGTTACGAGTTTTTAAGAAATCCGAAAACCATCGAACCAGCAAATCCGCTATACATCGTGATTTCAGTTATTCACGCTTTTGAAAATCTTCCATAAAGAATTGGTTCCCGACTCGATCATACAAAATATAAAGCATACTAAAAAGAATTTAATTCTCGAAGAACCCTTCAAATATCATCTACCGGCCCCAAGTTACAAATTTTTGATCATCCGCGAGACAGTGAACCAGCATATCCAAAATTCAATATATTTGTGCATTCAGAGATCCTCCTCGAGGAATTGGTTCTGGATCCGAACAAATAAACTATAACAAATTTCAATACAGTTCGTACGCCTGAAGAATCCCCCCCCCCAAAATACTTATTCGGATGGAAATTGTGAATTCTGAAGTCACACTGTGAAATACCGCGTTTTTGTTCAAATTGTTCTGAATCGACCGAAACACTTGATTTTCTCAGCCATTTAAGGCGTGAAGGAACACATCAGAGCCTGATATGATGATAACCTAACTGATTGTTGAATTAATAGCTTAGAAATTGTGTGGGGTGCAGTTAAATGCAGAAAACCCTGAACTATACTTTGTTGTACCAACTGGCAGAACAAGCGTCTGCTTTAAATCTTGAGAGATTAACACCATGATCCTGTGGCCATAGTAACAATGACATGTATGCAAGCATATGATGATGAAAAATAAGTCCATTAAGCTTAGAATAAAGAGGGAAAATTTTGGGGTACAACACAGGTGTGCGATAAAAATGAAATTGAAATAGGGAGAATTTACATAAAAATGCAAAGTGAAAAAGAAATAATATAAGAGAGTATATATTAGAGAAGAAGAGAAAAGATGTATGTGGCGATGAAGGCACGATAATGGTAGGAGATATTTGAGAAGACTGGAATTGAAACCATAAGTGTAAGGATGAGAAAATTGTTCGTAATCATAAGGCTAAGGTATAATAGGTTAAGGTTTGGTTTGGATGTAAGTTAGGTAAAATTTAGGTTGAAACATAATGCAGGTTGATTCAGTTTGGTTGGTTTGAAAAATACAAACCATAAACCGAATCGAACCATGCGATTTTGGTAAAAGATGACCCAAACACATCTGAACCAAATGTGGTTTATTGCGGTTTCGGTTTGGCTTGGTTCAGTTTGCGATTTTCTATTGGTTTGGTTTATTTTTGAACACCCCTAGTTGTGCATAGATATTAGATGTAGAGATCCGAGTTCCAACCTGCAACATCTTATCTATTTAAAAAATGAATTCCAATCACTAAACAACAAACATTTAATCCACGTTCTCTTAAAAACAATTAAAAAAAGGAAAGTAAAAATAGTGCTTTAAAAATTGAACCAAACTGGTCGCTCGAATCGTTCGAATTAAGAATCGAATGAGTCATCGATCTGGTCTGATTGTTGGATAGAGTAAGTTAATTAACCAATGGAACCGACTGAAATCAGTAAAAACCGACAGGAAGTTTTGGAAAAATAGAAGGGTTATATATATATATATATATATATATATATATATATATATATATATATATATATATATATATATATATATATATATATATATATATATATATATATATATATATATATATATATATATATATATATATATATATATATATATATATATATATATATATATATATATATATATATATATATATATATATATATATATATATATATATATATTTATTAAAAAGTTCGAATTTTATTTGAAACAATTTTCTCTCCTTAAAATTAAATTTATTAGACAATACAATTATTTTGTTAGTATGTTTATATTGCAATTAGACTTTGTTTAAAATTTAGTTGGATTTGTATTTTACACTATCTTGCTGTGGGTGATGACTATGTTTAAAATTTAAATTTAAAAAATGAACTTGTTAAATTATGATATTTATAATTTTTTAAAATGTCTTAATCTTTTTGGAGACAACGTTATATGATTCATCGGTTTAATAATTTTTCTGGACTAGTCCTGCGCTTAGATTTCCGTCGAGCAAGACCCAGCCCAATGCTATAAGGCCCAAATAGCCTGTTGTGGAATGGACCTACATTTAGTCCCTCGTCGGACAGGTCTGACCCAAACTTTAACGAAGAAGGCCCACCACAGTGGCCCAGATTGCTATGAATGTTGGGGAACATCTCCCACACATGCCTCTCGAGGACCTCTCTTCCACGTGCTCTTCAAGGGCATCCCTATCACCTGATTGTCGAGCATGTCTTCTTCACGTGCCCACCAAGAGTACGTGGCCAACGTTCCTCCGATTATCACAGAGTCATCCTACTACCAAAAATAATGGTATTTACCTCCGAGAATCACAGTGAGGTTAAACTAGGATGGAGACCATGAAATGGTCTCATTTATCCAAGCAGGATCCTGGAAGTCTCCATTATGGGCTTGGGCATCTGTCCCAAATGGAGACCTTGGCCCAACACTAGGGGCTATAAATACCCTCTTTCACTAGAGGGTCAGGTACACCTTATTCTACTCTTTCATACTTGCACTATGCTCTAAAACTCACTTTGGAATCAAAGTATCTTGCAGGTACCCCCCATTCACTTCAACAACAGCAAAAGTCCAAGTGTTACATGCTTTGACGATCTATTCTGATCAGGTATGATCAGTGGCACCGTGTGTGGGAAATCATTATTTCCCCGTCTTATTCTAACTCAAAAACAAAGAAAACTCTTTTCTGAAGGTAGAGAAAAACACTAGAAAGGGGGGTTTGAATTGGGTTTTAAGAAAATATCCCCCATTAAAAATTATTTGATTGAACTATGAAAGAATATAAAATGCAATAAAATATAAAGAGAAACATTCAGCTATCCAGGTTCATCGTTAACTAGGCTACTTCTGTCCACCCTCATCAAGTGATTTTACCTTCAACAATGACTTAATCCACTATAACAAATTCATGATTACAATCACACGAGTTACCTGTCTGTGGCTAACAAACTTAATGATCAGCAACCATTGACCCCTTAAGAAATCTGACCTACCCGATCTTCTTAACATGATTTGACAATGATCTGTAACTATTGTCATCTCAAGTATTTTGATATTTACACGGTCACTTGAGGAACAACACAATGATACATTTAGTTATATCTACGAGATATAACGATCATTGACCCTATTAGACATATGATCAAACTTGATCTTTCTATGAGGGATTTCTCATAATGACCCACGGGAAATGATCTGCTACGATTTATAACCTACCTGATACACTTAGATATGTAAATGCTCTCCTTAGAATAGGATTTCATCTACGAAGGCCGCAACCACTTGTCTTCTAAAGCTTTCTGATATTCACTCGTTCACTTAAGGAACCACCAATTCTAAACAAAATTGTTTTTCTGGAGATTACATGAGTGCTTCTTATCAAGCATATTACTCCTATCTTAAGTACATATTGTTTGACCCAATTCTGAGCAACAACTCTTGTGTACAAACAACTTACATGAAAACTCTTAAGAAATAACACAATTTGAGCAAAACCTCTTGTGTTGTACAATCTTTCTACTTAGATGAATATAATCTAGATTAAATGCAGCATCTTGTAGTCTTCTTGTATTCATCTTCTTCATTGAGCAAGATATGAGCAACAACTCCTTGCTTCTTCATAATTCTTCCAAGATGTATAATATTGATAGTTGAATAACATTTTTTAGAATTCTTCATCTTCATCTTCATCTTCTTTCTTCATTAAGCAAGATATGAGAAGCAACTCTTTGCTTATTCATTTCATCTCTTCAACATTGTAAATGTTTGATATTAAGAACAACAACATTGTTTAGACTTAGACATTATCTTGTTTTCCAATATCTTCATCAATTTGAGTTTGAAGCTTTAGTCTTCTTTATATAGCCATTAGATAAAAAGAGTCATTGTAAGGATATAGAAGTCTTTTCTCCTTCCAACAGTTGAATCCCAACGGATATATTCAAGAGAGATTTGGAACAGTACGAAACGTCACTTTCCTATACATGTTGCTTACAGTAATAGTGTACGTCAGTAGGATAACAACTATTATGAGTAGTACTGTTAATGTACTCTTTTCTTCTTGACTAAGTTTCTTGATCTTTATATTCTTATGATGTACTTCTAACTTTGAAGTATTAAGCTTGGAAGAGAGCAATCACTTTGTCTTCATTCTTCTAACAATTGATTGATGAGTAGTTCAGAAACTACTTTATTGTTGTAGCCCAGGAACACTAGAGTGTCAGAATCAAATCTTGTCTATATAATTATGGGCAACAACCTATCTGAAACATAAAGCTTTTCTTCTGATCTAGAATTACTCTTGAAGGCATATTTCTTTTCTGACCTGAGAGATGAATATTGTGTTTAGAAGATGTTTTTCTCCAATTACTTTCAATAGTGGATTATTGTTTTTAGAATGACGGACACCATCCTATCTGAATAAAACAGGTCTTGATAGTTCATGAAAGCTTTTCTGATGAAGATATCAAAAAAATTTATGATGATAGACATTAAAATCAAATTAAGACAACAGCTTATCAGATTCTCAAGTCTTTGAATTCTCGAGCTTTGATTCTTTTCTTCTTTCTGATCTGAGGAGTGATAATGATCCAGAAGATTCTTCTTTGTTGTAGAGTCATGGTCTTTCAGATATTTGAACATTGTCTCTAGATATACAAGCAACGACTTATTTGATGAACAACTTCTTTGAGTGAAATCTCTTCTAATCTACTACCTCTTGATCTTGTCTTATACTTTAATTATAATCTTTTATAAGATGCATATTTGATGTATGATTTCTGAAGCAACAACTCATATCAGTAAATCTGATTTTTCATGATGAGTTCCTTCTATCCGATCTTGACCTTGTATTGGTTCCTTGATAATCAACTTTTCAAAGCTACATATCTGATGTGTGATTTCTAAAGTAAAAGCTTATATCATTAAATATGATTTGTCATTAAATATCTTCATTTTGGTCTCTTGATATTTGTATTGATTCCCTTTCTGATGAACATTCAACATTCCTTAAATCTGCTGATGTTTCTGTAGAAGTGGTCACAATGTTTTTTCTATTGAGTGAAACGGTCTTTCTGGTGACTTTTAACTTCTAATGAATATTACTTCTGTTAAGTCGATTAGCTTGAGAAGACATCATCCTTTTGATCTTGTATTTTGATGGATGTTTAGATGTTGATTAGATGTGAGTCCATAAGATCTGTCTTCATTTCTTATGATGGAATACTTCTGATGTTGAATGAAAGTACGTATTCCATGAAAGCTCTGAGTCTTTAGAATCTTGACTTTGTCTTCAGAACTATAAGCAACAACTCTTCTGATGAGCAAATATTGACTTTTGACCTTGGAGTAGAATCTTTCTTCACATATGTTCATAATCTTGACTTCGTCTTTAGAATCCAAGCAACATCTCTTCTAATGACTGAATCTTGACTTTTGATCTTCTGTATTGTAAGCTTGTTTCTTGTATACTCTTGATTTCTGATCTTGTAGAAATATCAGGAACTCTTTCTTCTTGGAAACTCATTGAGATTCTTTTCTTGTCGAACATTTAACATTACATAGAACTACTAATGTTCCATTAGATACATAACTAAATGGTTCTTCTTCTGAGTGGTAATGTGATATTGATGATATCGTAATTAAGACTATCTATAATTCTAATCATGTATCTTTACACTCAAGGAAACCATTAGAACAAAAATTATTCTTCATAAAATATATGCTTGTTATCATCAAAACTCAGATTTAAACATAGATCCAAATCTTGTTTTTAAAATCTCCCCCTTTTTGATGATGACAAAACCATGTATTTTGATGAAACAAATTTACATGGTTAAATCATACACAAAGTAAAGTAAGAGTTTAGAAAACTCCCCTTGAGTTGGAAACTCCCCCTGGGATAAACAATCTCCCCATGAATCATAAAATTATGATTTTTAGAACTTAGGAGCAATGTTATCCTTTCTGAATCTGATCTATCATTAAATTTAACCTTTTGAGATTATGAGATTATCCATGTTTTCTTAGAACATTTGATACATCATCGTTCTTTATCAGAACTTAATTTATCAGAGTGTGAACATAATGTTTCTTTCTTTAGAATTAATCTTATAAAAATCATTATTCTTTCTCCACATTTTTGTCATAATAAAAAAGATATAAGAAATGCAAGATTAAAAGATAATAATTAAAGACTACATAACATCAAAGCTAAATAAGATATATACAACTATAATATTCAAAATATTTTTGTGTTAGAAACTGAAGAAAAAAATGTACTAAACAACTTCTTAATAGAGAATACACGCATTGCAAAAAAAGTTTGGACAGCAAAATATTAAGGCATAATCCTAACAAACTAAAGTTCCTAGGGTGAAGGAGTATTTTGGGTGTTTTTTTTTTAATTTCTAACAAAATCCTTAATAAAGTTATTGTCTGCTTGTTTGACCAGCAACTCTCTAACCGTTACCTGTTCCTTTTGCGTCTCCGCCTGAACTTTTTCTAGAGAGTTCTTCAATCTCTGGTTGTTCTTTTCTGGAAGCTTCTCTTTTTGCGGCTTCTTTTTCAGCTTCTTCCTTCTCAGCTGCTCTCTGGGCTTCCAAAGCTAGAACTCTTTCTTTTGCTTCAAAACGTACTTATCTTTGGCTTGATTAGAAAGATTATGGATCCATAAGAATTCAACATTTATCCATCTGCTAAACTTATCCCATGTATTGCCCAAATTAGATGAACCAGTACTTGTGCCAGATAAGTCAAAGAGTCTTCCAATCATTTCCATGGAATTTTCCTTAAATAGTGAGATGATATCTTCAAGCCTCAGTTGATATTTTAGAATTTTGAACGTCAAACGTAATCTCTTCAGCAAGAGAATCTTCTAGTTCAGTAAAGTTGATAGATGAATACTGATTTCGAACAAGATATGATAGAGAAGGATCAGAAGCTTCTACTATTGGGATTTGAAGAGTTTGAGTGGTTGGTGACATGAGAAGGATTTATAGAGGAAGGAGAATGAGTTTCAGGTGGAAAGTTTGGAAATAAAATTGGTGCAAAAAGGGTGATGATATCCTTCGGAGGAACTGAATCGATTCTTTCATAATCATGTATAGTTTATGAGGAAGCAGGGATTAAATTCTTTGAAGCAGATGAAGTATTTAAAGTAGGAAGCAGAAGGATTTTAGAGTGACTAATTAAGTTGTCATTTGAACAAGCAACAAAATATGACAAGGAAGTGGTTTGTGTGATGGTGATGTTTGGGATGAAGGTTTCTGACAAAGAGAAATGTGATAAGGCTTTTTGAGATGTGGATGCTTGAGGGAAGAAGAGGTGATATCAGTTGTAGAGAAAAGTGGAGAGGGTGAACGAAGTGGTAAGATTAAGTTCCTAAGATCAGATCTTGAGCGAAAGATATCAGACTGAGAAGTAGTTAACTCACATGAGAAAGAGGAATGATAGGATGTGATCACTTTAACAGTGTCCAGAGATGATTCTTTCTTTTTCTTTTACTTCTTCTTCTTCTTCAGAGAGGATTCTGAGTTTTGAAGCATATCATTAATGGCTGATATTTTTTAATTTGATAGATTTTCATCACGCGGAAAGGAGCATGGCCTCATACATTACCAAATTCTTACTTTTGCATGGTTTATTTCTATGTTGGAGTTCCTGAAGGGAATCATTTCTTTCAGACACTCATTTTGATTTTGGGTTGTAAATTGTGGAGATTTTCTTGAGATATCAGCATTCATGATCTTTTCTTCTAAGGTTTAGGTACTTTTTCAAGAATTCCCATAACAACCATATTTTCAGCATTGAAGGGTTCTCCAAAAGTTTTCTCAATATCTTTTTCATTCAAAGATAACAAATAAATACTCTTATTTATAATGCATGATATGAATCTTCCTAAAGGCATGTAAAGCTTCTTCCTATCACTTCCTTCTCTTGTTTTTCTCACATTATGCCTTAAATTGTAAAACAAAAGAGAGGGAAGATTTATGCCATAACCTAAAGAGATGAAGTACAACAGGTATAGAAGATTTACAGGTATGATGGATTCATATTTTCTTGGATATTCGTGAATAATCATTGACATAAATATTTTATCCCAAATCCTTAGATTATCATGAAGACCATTTGTCTTTGAATCCTTTTTCCTTTTGAAGATAAATTAATAGATTTAAACTAAATTCACCCATATGTTATTTGCTTCATATCACCTTATTCCTTATCCATTATGATTAAGAATCATTGCACTGATTCATTCATTTATGATAACTTTCTTCCCCTTAACAAACAAAACTACTTGATCAGCGGATGATTTAGCATGCATCCAAAAATCTTTCACAAGATGAGGATGAATAGGTCCATTAAGAAGATTGAAGTAGTTTTCCTATCGTTGCCTCAATATATCATTTAATGGGTCAAAACCGCTATCCTTGAGATTTTGAAAATCCGTAAGAGGTTCACACAGAACATTTAGGGAATCTAACTTTGTGAGCATGGTGGCCTCGGATCATCATAAGATTCTTCTTCTATATTTTCTTGATCAAGACCACGAGAATTTAATATAAGATGAGAACATCTTTAGAGTTAGCAAGAGGTGGTCTTTCATGAACAATTTTGTTTTGAGAGTTCATAACTTATTTAGGGAATATATAGGGTTTGAAGACAAATAATGAGAAGAGAAGTGACAAAGTCGTATGAGGGTGAATCAAGTGACTTTTATAAGGAGAAAAAAACTTAAAAGATGAAGTTGCACATGCAAGAGAAGTAATAATGACATAGACCTAGTTTTAAAAAATGTTTCAAGGCACATTGTGACACTTTACCGTCTAATGATGAATAGGCGCAGACAATTGTCTTTTCAAATCAATATTTCAATCAAATAAAAAATATAAGAGAGAGAGAGAGAGAGAGAGAGAGAGAGAGAGAGAGAGAGAGAGAGAGAGAGAGAATTTAGATGACACCTGTTATCATTTCATAGGATTGCTTCTAATAACTTTAGAGACTTTTGAAAATCAAGTAACTTCATCTAGTTTATACATCTGAGAGCTTGCATTTTCTTTTACTAGAATTGATACAACTGTCGTTCTGTTTTTATGGCAGATCCTTAATTATTTTGCACTCCTCTATGAATTCTTCTCATAATTTTCCTAGCAAATTGTTGAGAGAATTATTCTAATGCTTCTCGTTCTTGAAATTTCAGAATCACTCATCACAAATATTATGCATATTTTGATAAACATGAATCCATTTTTCTTTAGTTTCAATCTATAACATTCATACATTTCTCTGGTTGAATCTTTATACACGGTTAAGTGTTTGATTTTAAATCAATAACAGAGTCTGGCTCTGATACCAATTGAAAGTAGAGAAAAACACAAGAAAGGGGGTTTGAATTGGGTGTTAAGAAAATATTCCTCTTTAAAAAAATTTTGATTGAACTATGAAAGAATATAGAATGCAATAAAATATAAAGAGACATATTCAGTTATCCAGGTTCACCGTTGACTAGGCTACTCATGTCCACCATCTTCAGGTGATTTTGGCCTTTAACAAGGACTTAATCCACTATAACCAAATCATGATTACAATTTCACGGGCTACCCGACAATGACTAACAAACAAAATGATCAGAAACCGTTGAACCCTTAAGAAATATGACTTACCCAGTCTTCCCAACAGGATTTCACAATGACCTGTATCCATTGTCATCTCAAGTATTCTGATTTTCACTCGATAACTTAAGGAACAACACAATGATACGTTATGAGATATAACTATTAATTAGCCTATCATAAATCTGATCAAATCTGATTTTCTATGAGGGATTTCTCACAATGACCCTTAACTAGTGATCTCCTAAGATTTATAACCTACCGGGTACACGTAGAGATGTTAGCAGTTGTTGCACCCCTAAATTTACCCTCTTGATTTCATATTTTTTATGGCTTATATTTCATCATACATACTCATGCATTTTAAAGATGGGATCAAGATATTTCTGGCTCTCATTATTTTCTTCAAGTTGTAGAAAATGGTTGTATTGTCAATCGGTCCAAGGAGGATCTCATCATCATTATTTTGTTGGTTCAAGCTACCAAGGCTTTTCAGGCCTCGAGACATCTAAACTAATTCTTTGTTTCTCCAGGGAATTCAGAATTGCAAGGGTTTTGAATTGAACTAACATTCAACTATCTTTTTATCCTTGAGTTAGGGTTTTGACTATTTGAGTATATGACACATCCATGGGTAGGAAATTTGAAGTCTCATCTTCATGAGCATATCCTCATTACATAAAACACCGAAGGTTCATGGTTCAATGGTTGCGCAATATTAGGGTTTACATTTGATTTTATCTTGAGTCAGGGTTTGATTCATGATAAAAGTCGTTGAGCTTGAGGAATCTTTTATGATACATTGTTGGCTTGTTAAGAAAGTTAACCAAAGTTGAATTTGAGATTAGGGTTTTCTCATCTTTTGGGTTGGGTTTGTTGATAATTATCAATGGAATATTTGTTGGAGCTTTATGTCAAATCTCACACATCTTCAAAGATCATTCAAGGCATTTATGTTAATATAATTGAGATGTTCATTCAAGAGAAAACTCATTAGAGAGAAAGTATTGTTGTGTGCTTTAACTACTTAATAAAAAAACTCACTTGTTTGCCAAATACTTTAAAGTGAAGAGAGATTTCAAACTTTTTATTTTGGAACCAAGAAATTCTATTGCATCATGTACAAGTTAGTTTAAAGTTTACTACAAGTATTGCAAAACTATCACTCCAAAACCAAAGTTATCTTACAATAAGGAAAAGATTGGTTTAACAACTACAATTCTAAGGCCTTTTCATGCTTCATTGATCAAAGATTGATTCATATTATAATTCAAGTGATTCCTCTCACCATTCATAGTTATTCTAAACTTGGTTGCAATTCTTTCAATTCATCAAAGTTTCACAATGTTATCTACAAGACATTCAAGTGCAAAATTCACAGAAGGCTTACAAGAAAACTTGCATTGTTTCTAAGTTTTTTTACAAGACTTAAAACAAAAGAAATTGAGATTTACAAGTCCAAGCGGTAAAAGATGCTTTATTCATCATTCTTCAAATGTAAACCTCTAAGTTCATAAAAATTACAATATCAAGGTCTTTCTTATACAAAGACCAAACCAAAGAGAATCTAAACCCTAAGTTATTCTATGAGGTTCTATAGGCCAAGATTCAATTCTTCATCTCTTGATTTCCCTCCATTTTCTTCCATAGCCACGATTTCTCTAAGGAATTTCTTCATAACTTCATTATCTCTCCAAGCTCATCAATACTGCCATCACATGAAAAAGGAAGGAAACAATTAGTCTGTTATTTGCCAATTTATCAAAGAATTAAGAAACAAAACATGAACATGAAACTTTAAAGGAGTATTGTCACAATTTAATCATTAGGGTTTTATGGTAGGAATCCGTTTATTTAGGGAATTTTATCATGTGCCAAGGCCTCATACAAATTGTTCCATAGAAAATCAGAATTCAAAGTTCAATCATGGGCCGAGTTCTTCACTATAAATCACAAAAACAAATTTGGTTCACAAAGAAGACAAATTGAGATGAGACAAAGATTCAAAAAAACAGAATTATCACAGCCCATGTACAATTCAGAAAAAGAACATCACAGTCTTGGCAAGTACAGGATTGCAAACTCCAGCCCAAACAAGCTAATTACTACAGCAAACAGATTCACCGACAAATAATAATAATCAGGAAAATACTTCAAATCCATATTAGAAAATCATGGAACCGTGACTCAAGTCATAAAAGAAAATATCAGAATAGAAAAATAAAATATATCAGAACTCCAGCTCAGCAGTTTAACCAAAACTTCTCAAACAAGTTTCATAAAACTTAATCCTCACCCTCCATTTGAGTAACAGAATTCATGGATCTAATAACTCATATTCTTCAATCTCTAACAAACTTTGGAGCCTATTTAACATAAATTTCTTTCACAAAATTCGGGGGAATTCATTTTTTTCCATCATACACAGAACTCAAAATCTCATCCACGGTTCACACAAACACAAGAAGTTGCACAACCAAGAACAACAAAAACAACAACCCCTAACTATCATCATATTCCTAAACTACAAACCCTTCAGAAAATAGAAAGAGAAGAAGAAAGGAAGAAAATCGCAAGTTGAAAAAGAAGAGAGAACAAAGATATAAGCTCAAAGATGGAAAGATGATACCAGAGAAGCATCAAAAGGGATGAAGAACACTCGGATCTAAACAGACTCGTTCCCATTCCTATTCATTTTCGTTCTTATCATTGTATATCTCATCATCATCACTAGTTTTCATCATCTAAGCACCTAGGGTTTTCAAAATCCCTTTCAAGATCTAGGCAAAATCTTTCGTTTCCTGAAAAAAAAAAGAGTCACAAATTAGTACAGAGGAGAAAGAGACGAAGAGATAGGTACGAAAAGTGAGATCAGAGCAAGATGTGTTGTTGCCGTCATCGTGAGGTGATTTCTGGTGCGGTGGAGTTTTTCGTCTCCTGGGGAGCTTCATGAATAGAGAACTGAAGCATTAAGAGGGAGATAAAGAATGATGTCATCTGAGTATTTTTTGTCTTGATTATTCAAGTTTTTGTTAATTAGTTAAGGTTTACATCACTAATCTGGCGGTGATAAGTGTCACCGCCATTGTGGTTGTCATGAGATTCTAGGCAGGAACTGATAGCACGAAATTACACCATTTATTTGACTCGATTTGTGCATGTTATATATTTGTTTTAGTTTAAATTTTCCCTATTATGCTGGTCTTTTTCTTGTTTTCATTTATTTAGCAGTTTGAGAGGCTTCCTCAAAGAAACGAAGCAAAATAGGTGGAAAGCCGAAGAAATGGAGCAGTTTGCACACAAGGTGTTCAAGATGTCGTTCGCTATGGAGAAATCCAAAAATGGGAAAAGAGAAGGAAAAGTCCAAGAAATGAAAGGGAAAACTCGCATGACAGAATTATAGTCGATTGTAGTCTTAGTGCAATAAAAAGATGTTGTTTTTCCCTTGTGGTGTTGTCCAACGATTTTGGCCATAACTTTTGATCCGTAAGTCCGAATAACGCCCCGTTCGAAGCGTAAGAAATCTAACACAAAGATCTACATCATTCAAAATGGAATTTTGGAATCCTCCAACCAAACATGGCGCTAGCCATCCCCTACATGGCGCCCTCCATCTTTGAAAATGGTGAAACGGTTATTCGAAGTTGCAGAATCCAACCCACTTACCCACGATTGGAAGATGGCGCCCGCCATCCCTATGTGGCACCCGCCACCCTTTGTTTTTTCCAGGAGGTTGAAACCATCTCCATTGGTGGTGGAATTGTATTTTTGTACTTCCAAAGGTTTTTGTTTCCTATAAATAGGCCTTAGATTGTCTCATTTGGATCATCCACTCTTAGTTGCAATATTAGGCATAAACTTACTCTGTAAAAGCGATAATTAGTCACATAAATGGACTATCGCACCATGGTTGTAAACGAGTTGGATCATAGTATATGGTAGAAGTTAATCCAGTTATAGTTAGTGCTACCTTCATCCAAGCATAGTTGCACTGACTTAAGCCATATATTATCCAATTGTAAGCGGTAATCTCTTTACATCAAAGAGTTATCGCACGAGTCATTGAGTCTGTAATCAAGTTTGGAGCACTTTACAATCTTGCCGCCATTTTAATTCAAGTTTCCTTTATTTCAGTAAAATTTACCTTCCAGTCAAGTTGCTTTAAAGCCCTCCGTTTGGAGCAGGTTTCTATTTAATTTTTCGCATTTATCGCACTTATTTCCTCGCACTTGCTTTACTTTGTTTATTTTATCGCATCTCACTTTCTTTACTTTGTTCATTTTCTCGCATCACATTTACTTATCTTTTAACCTTGTTACTTTCTGCTTAAATATGATTTGCTTTAATAAGTTTATTTCCATGTCTGGCTAATTTCCTTTAGGGTTAGAATGTAATGATCATGTTAAGGTAATTGTCTAAACATTGCATCTGTAGGAATACTTTAGGGGCTGTTTTGGTTTTTAACACAAGTTTTCTGCACTTTATTTTATGTTGGGTAAGATCGAAAGCCGTTCAACCATTGATAAACTTGGTTAGTCTTAATTGCTCAAAGAGAGAGAAAGTGTTTTGTTCAATTAAGTAAGAACCTTTAACTTTTTAGAAGAAATGATTTCAAAACCTTTTTCGGACGCGTTTATAGGTTTAAAAGTCTAATCATCTCTTGGTTAGAAATTCTGAGTCATAATCACTTTTCAACTTAGTCAAGTAACTATATTACTTTAGCGCAATACACACCTATTATCCGTGAAAATAAAAAGGCATTATTTAAAGAATAAACTCGGTTCTGAATGCGTGAAAGCGACAATTCCTATTAAATTAGTTCTTTTCAAATTAGGAAATATTCCATATAAGTAGTTCTATTAGAAGCATTTTAGAGTATTACCTGACTATTGTGATTTGCATTCGAACCTGTTGCTTTTATCTGAATTGACATCTTTTACTTTATTTACTCTTCCTGCTACAAAACCCTAATTTGATTTGCCTTAGCTAAACATAGTGGCAATAGAATTTGATAGATTTACATTTCGGTCTCTGTGGAATTGATAATCTTTTATATTACTCTGACGCGATTCGTATACTTACGAAAACCACGCATCAGGAACCTCCCAGCGGTTCGTCGTGTTCCCTCGCCTCTCAATCACCGGATCTCATCAGATCATCACTCATCAACATCAAATGTTCCAGAATAGGTGTCGCACGGTACACCCTCAGAAACAGTAGTTACTAGATTTGGCAGATCCAATGCAGCCTCTCTATCAACCTTATGATGCACCACCAATCTCCACTATCATATTGCATCAGATCTGGATCCAACACTCCAGAAGCAAACATGCATGATAGACCTCTCTGAAAGCCATGCGCTGGATTCCACAGATCTAACACCTGGGCCTAGACTCCCTGCTGATTGAACCCTACGAATTGCTGCATTTTAAGGCCCATAAATCCTTTTTTTTCTTTCTAATTTTTTTGTATTGTCTTGTTAAATATTATTTTTATTAAATAAAAAATACAAAATACAAAAATATAATTACCCTTTTGAAAAAAAACAATTAAACTAAAAATATTATTTAATATTATTAATTATTTTGATTAATTAATTTTATTATAAAAATGATTTAGTTTAGTTAATTATTTAATATTTCAGTTGGTTTGAATTGTTTTGATTAGACTTTTAATCGTATTGTTGACTTGATACATCCTCGTTTATAAATTTGTACCCCTATCCCCACATGGTTGTAATAGCTTAGAATTTTATTTCCTTGTATCTTAGAATTTTATTTCTTCGTATATTTTAATTCTTGCTCAAATCTGCATGTATCATTCGATTAAATGCATGGCCTTCTCTAAGTCCACATACCAAGCGTTTACTAAAAGGTCTCGTAGTTGAGTTTGGGCATGACCATTCTCACGAGATTAATCAAGTTTTACCCTTGGTTAATCATAACACAAATCAACCACTTTGGTCTTTATACGAAGTGTTTCCAAGCATAAAAAGGGTCTCATGGTTGAGGGTAGGAGCACCTACTCTCACGAGATTAATTAAGTACACCCATTGGTTAATAATAACCCAATTCAACTCCCATATACCAAGCATTCCATTTATCTTGTGAACACTTGCGCTATGATCTTTTGATCGATCGTTGACGCAACCCGGGTATGCCTAATTGATGGTTGATTGAGGAGGTTCAAGAAGGCATTTTTTAGAGTTTTCTTATCTCATGCACTTTGAAGAGGCAACAGACCTACTTTATTAGGTATCATAGTGACTTCATTTTCGCATTTTAATGCTTTCTAGAGATCATGTCAAGTAGGATTTTACCACTTTCCTTGCCATGTCAAGCAGAGATAGAGATTCATGAAAGGGACCTCCGTGGCTGATATCTGTCAGGAATCCCTCTGGTTTATTTAAAGACCTGTTTAAGGCAATTCCGCATATGTTCCTTATTTGCTTACTTGTTTTCTATACCATACTTCCATTAGGATCACTCGATTAGAGTAGCTTTCGAGTTAGACATTAGGATAGGTATCCATGCATGCTAACATAGAGTAGAGATTTCTCTTTCAAAACTCAACCTTAGGTCCATCATTGTATGATAACATTAGGGCTATATATTAGGATACTCTTCGTTAGTTTTTTTTTTTGCATATTGCATCTTAAAACAAAAACTTTCTTTTTTGGAAAATCATAAAACATCTCTAATGAACTTAAATGCTTCTTCAAGGTAAAAAATACAAACCAATCTTAATTGTTTGTGCGCCTTTTGGCTTTGTTTTAAACCTTGTTAAATTGATGTTTTTCCATCCTTGCCATGATATCTTGCTATATTTGTGTCGATGTTTTTCCATCAAATATGTTTGTTATCCTACTTTAATTTTCAATATCATTGTTAGTTGTGATGTTTTTCCATCCTTACCATGATATTTTACTATCTTTATGTCGATGTTTCGCCATCACGTATGTTTGTTATCCTACGTTGATTTTTGATATCATTGTTAGGTGTGATGTTTTATCATCTTATATGATATTTTGTTATCATGCTGATGTTTTATCATCTTATCTGATATTTTGCTATCATGCTGATGTGTTATCATAGTATCCGAGTATGTGTTGCCATGTGATGTCTTGTCGTCCTTGTTTTGATGTTTTGTCTTTGTTGCTGATGTTTTGTCATTTTATTTGATGTTTTGCCATCTTGACTATTGCTTTTGTCTTTTTAACTAAAAAATATAAACCAACCAAAATATGTGAACTGAATTGCGGCTGCTCTGATTCCTTAAAAGGGATACGTAGGCGGAGGATTTTTGTGGGGCCTAATCGAGCATATCTTTGTAAAAATCTTTTTTTTTCTTCTTCTCCACACAATTTCTTTTTCTTTTCTTTGCATGCATCCCCACTTCAATTTTAAGCCGTAAACATAGGTTCTTACACACCCTTTAGATTAGAACAACAAGAGTGGATACCGTAGAGTACTATGGGAATATAGAGTACTAATACCTTCCCCTCGTGTAACAGACTCCCTTACCTGATATCTCGATAGACAGACTGTGATTTCTCCCTCTTTAGGTTTTCTCGATGTTTACCTTTCCCTTTAGGAGGGATAAAAGACATTTGGTGGCGACTTCATTGATTTTATATCAGATGACGGTTCGGCCGATTGTTTCATCTGGTGACTTCATTGGGGATTTGATTGACCAATTGCTGGTCCATCCCAGAGTCAATCCTAGCCCTTGTTTTTTTTTATTTCTTTGGGTGATTATTTATTTCCAATTATTTACAGCTTTATACACACTACTTGCATATGTTTGCGCATGCATTTTATTGCTTTCCATATTGGTTATCTGCTGTGTTGTCTCTGTTTCCACTTCAGGTGGGTGTTACAAGAGGTAAAAGGCCTAATACCCAGGATAAGTAAGGAACATACGAACCCTAGGAATAGAGTGGAACATGAACGACTAGTCGACTTTGGTTTTCTAGTACATTCATGTCGTCCATGCTCAGTTGAGGTACAAATGAGGTGTTATCGTTTCACGTAGGTGTTTCGATGATAGTGGCCTCAGGCGGACCCATGACTCTGAGTTACCCTTGCCTTACCTTGACCTAGTTTTCACCCGTGATTGGGGAGGGACTTGATTCTTACAGGTACCGATGATGACTTTTGGGTTCTGTTGGTAACTTTGTTCCTATTAGTGGCTACTTGATCTCCTAGTTTTGTTCCATACTTCTCACCTTGTGATGGCCATTTATTTCGGCAGATCAACAATTATCTTTTAAGATAGGGATATTTTGGTCTTATACAGTTGTTGATCCACTTGGTACTTGGTTATTTTTTGTTTCGGGATGGTGCCAGACCTTTGATCCGGTGATATTCATCATTCAGTTTAGAGACAATGCAACCATTTTCCATGTTTATGGAACCTTGATCCCGTGTTCTTGCATACATAATTTGTTAACATCATTTTGACACACATGTTCTTGCAATTTCCAAGGAATCATGCTAGTAATCTTGGCGTTGCATTTTCTTCATCTCTTACTTACCAAAAAAAGGTCAAAGCATTACGGTTCCTTGGAAATGATCGAACATGGCATTGCATCCACCCATGCACCTCATGCATATTCATGCATTCATAACAGGTACTCAGAGTTGGAGATTCATATTCAAACTTGGTACTCTCTTCAAAGTTAGAGACTTGAACTCTTGTTGTCACGTGTTTAGAGATCAGTTATGGAACAACTTCGTGGGTTATTGGTCGAGATGAAGATTCATATGTGGTTGTTTATGGTATACAGGAAAACCTTGGCCCGTGATCAGGAACTCTTCTAGAAGGAATATAATCAGTTGAAGACCCAGTTGGGTCAAGTCATGGAAGTCTTGGTGATAGTATCGACAATCTTACACCGACTGTTGCAACATGAGTTATTCTCTTCTCCTCATCTTTAGGGATTTCTTTCAAACCATAGAGTGCCTTGTGGATCTCACCCACTATCTTGAGTGTTTGGAACATCTTACCAGCAAATGGCTCCCATTTCCCAGCTGAATTCAAGAGATTTGATTTATCAGCAAGAACAGAAGAAGCCTGGAGAATGGTTTTGATCCCATCTCAGTGCTTTATTCTCATTTTTTTCCACACTTGTCTTAGCTTCAGTGGGTTAGGCTTCGTACTTTAGTACCATCTATAAATTACCCTTCCAAATCATGTTATCAACTTTATATGTGGTCACCATGTCGGGGTACCCGATCATTTAATCAGGGGAACTCTCCATAGCTTTGGGCTGCCTGATCTTCTTGTCAGCAGTTAGTGTTTGTTCTCCCAAGTGAATGCATGGGGCAAAGCTTTTAAGAAAAGATAGAAGAATACTGAGAAGTATGTTGATACCATCTCAATGCCTTACATCCTGGTACTTCCTCTTCTGTTGGGAATTCAGTTGTTTAAGCATCGTGCTTTGGAGATTATTCAGTTGATTATTCTCCCTCCCGATGCAAATGCTAGGTGTGTCTCTCATTCTCGGGCAGTTGGCCGTGATGTTGAATATTTCAAGAGGTTTAACCAAAGTCCATATCCTTCCTGGCGTCTTTCTCAAAGTCCAATTTCTAAGGTGACAAACAATTTCTAACTTTTTGCTAGTTACATCATTCCCCCTCTCTTTTGAGAGAATCTTTAGTGAACATTATTCTTGGGAACTCGGCTATTTAGTTGAAAATGGTTTGTCATCCGGGGATAAAGTCCAAGCTTGGATCAATTTAGAGGTTGTTGTGTCCAGATCAGCGGGAAATCTCTTATCCAAGAGAGCTCAAGGTTGCCGAAGATCGTTTGAAGCAATCAGTCCATACGAATTCTTTTCTCCTTAACAAGGAAATTTCAAATTTCATTTGCATTCTCATTTGCAATCTTAATTGTTTTGTTCAGTATTTTCTTGTATGCAAACTTGCTCATCTTTTTGAATATTAAATTATAATGCATTGAATTTGTTTGTCTTGAATTAATCCATTCGTTATCACTCTTATTTTACTATGTTTTGATATTCAACTCTTGTTAATAAAGCAATGACTCTGGAGGGAGGATGATGAGAAATATACCAAAAATTTCAAATGGTGTGCTTTTGAGTAAAACCCTGCTGACGATGTAAAGGCCTTGTTTTGAATCCTCAAACACCAGAGATATAAGGGAGATAGACCCTCGTTAACCCCTCTGAGCCTTCGAAGTAGGAGTTTCTTTTCTATTTGAAAAAAAAACCTTAATTTTAACCCGGGGCAGGGTAGATGTTCAGTTAATCTGATAGAGCATTCAAATTTCAGAAGGAGTATCCTATCTGAGGATCACTACATTTTATCCCTCACATTATGTGGTCGAGAAAATATCAAAACCACAATGGTTATTCCCTCACAAAAATCTCGAGGTCGAGATCGAATCGATACAACAATGGTTATCCCTCGTCGACCAAGGAGTGAGGCATTCACTTTCTTCCAAAATGTTCAAAGACTTAGGGTCACACGACTTGTTCAAAAGGGAAAGTATGAATAATAAAGAAACAAAAAAATCCCCTCTAAGTTGAAACTTGAAAACAAGTCGCTTAGGCAAAAGTTAGGGCATCCCGTTGGACTTCCAAATTATAATTCAAAAGAATTTGTCCAGGCAAAAGTTAGGGAAATCGAAAAGGAAATTGAAAAACCCAAAAGGTGGAAAAGGATTATCTAACAAGAATCCTAATCAAAAGAAAAGTCGTGTGATCGAAAACCTAAAAAAGCAAAGGTTAAGTGATTGTCGTGTCCAAGAAATTACCGTGGTTCCTCAACCATCATAAACTCATTTGAGAGATTAGTGCTCGTATTGAGTAAACCGAACGTAAGACTGGATAACATCATGGAGAATGGGTGGGCACCAAAATTTTTGATCCTTAAATCCTTTTTTCTAAAACCGTGAACCAGGCCCTGTTACAACCCTTGAAAGTCCTAATTAAAGCATGGGTTAATTCGAAAGCAAAACTGTTACAAGAATACGGTAACCTGACTACTAGGAGACTTGCTAAAAAAAATTTAGTTGGTATCACTCCCTCTTTTATTTTCTTTGTACAATTTTTTTTTAATGTTTCAGCATCTTTTCAATAAAAAATTTCTAACTTCAAGACAAGTATATGATTTGCATTAGATTTATCATTCATAGAATAAAACATTCTTTGCATATGAAAAAGTGCTTAAACGTCAAGCGAGCTTTCATAATGAACATTAGATGAAGAGTTTGATTACCCCGAGGTACGAAATGCTTCAGGAATCTATTGAAAAGAATGATCTTGATATGGGGCATGCTTTCGAGCTACTCCCTTTAATTGAAGAAGACTAATTTGAGAGGTTGATCAAGAACTATTTATTCATATTTTGCGGAAGTTTTTTCTGCCAACAAGTCTCTGTTGGGTAATGGCGTATTGTTTCCAGTTGGTCCCGAAGGACAATTTTCTTTAAGAATTTGCTTGTGTGTGAAGCAGTTCGAGTTGAGAAGTATGGTTGTGTACTAGCTTGTTTTGAGGACATAAGTCAATTATCCTAAGGAGGTGTTAACTTCCAAACTCTGCGAACTTCTCATTCCACTGTGAGCATGCGGCAAGGAAATGGTTTTCCAAGATTCTGCTAATCTGGGTTAATCAAGTAAAGATCCATTGACTCTCAAAGTTTCGTTAATCTAGGGAAGTTATGTCGAGATTCGACAAATCTCTTAAAGTGCCGATTAATCTGGGTCCGTTACCCAAGATTTATTGAAGCCACTTCTAATATTGATTAGTAGGAAGCCGTGTTTCAAATTTTGTAACACTGGGGCAGTTTATCTGGATGGTACAGATCACATGAAGTCCTTTCAAGGCATGTTCTTTAACATCCCTACAGACTGGGGCAAGAAATTATACAGTGGAATTTCTCCATTTCATAGTTGATCAGTTTAAGTATGGTCATAGGATAAACAACTTATGAATGTGAAGAGCTTGACGGAAATTCATATTTGTTATCCTCATCTCATCAGAATTTAAAGTCTATGAATTATTGCTCCTTCATCAGAAGTTGAGATCTTTATCTCCGATTGAAGTCAGGAGTTCTATTCTCAGCACAACTCTCAGGAAGTCCTCTCAAGGATAATATGTTCAAAGGTTAGTCAACCTGAAGCAGTTATGTCAAGATTCGACGAATCTCTCCATGGACCTGTTGTGTCAGTGAATTATCCAGAGCTCGAATAATCTGGGGCATATTATCTCGAGTCAAAAGGACCTTTTCGAAAAAGTTGTCACACTATTTGGGGCATGTTTAGTGGTCTGTTTCGCAAAACTTATCATTTCCTTTGCTTATCTGTGTAATTCACCATTACCAGAGCAACATCCCTTAAGATGATTAAAATATCCCTAACTTGGATCATTTCCTCCGAAGCAACACTGAAGTTTCTACTTCTCCCAAGTAAGTCTTCCCAAATGAGAAATTTTAAGATTTACCAACTGGAATTTTGGATTAAAAGAGTCTCATTCTCTAGATGCATAAAGCTTTGTCTCCCATTATCACCTATCAAAAAGTATTTTGACTGAAAGTTGTGATCTTTTAATATGGAATTTCCATTTCTCGGTAAGTCTAACATGTTTGTGTTCGTAAGAGAATATCTATTCCTTGGAGTAGAGCATCTTTACCCTAATTGAAGAATTGGTTGAATATATTCTTATTCCCCGATGAAGTCACTTTGTGAAGACCAAAATCTATTTGAGATTAGTCGTGGGTTTCTACAGAGATCTGAAGTTTCTATTGCTCCCCAGTAAATCTCCCAAAGCAAGGAATTTTAAAGTTTGACTAATTGGAATTTCGGATTATGAGAGTCTTATTCTCCAAGTGCTTGAATTTTTGTTTCCTTAAAGAATGTATATTCCCTAAAGTGGAGTGTTATCATCCCGAACTGAAGTCAAGAGTTCCTTCAGAAATTTCTCCTGTTCCCCTTTGAAGTCACTTCATAAAGATTTCTTGTTCAAGAATTCTCTAATCTTTATAGCAGAAGTATGGTTTTCTTTTATTGAGAATCTTTTATTATCCCCAGTAAAGACTTTTCAAGTTTATTAGCGAAGTCATGGAGCTTCATCTCATTTCCTCAGAATAGGTTGTTTATGAGGGTCTCTTGTCCAAGATTTCCCGTTCCTCAGTGGAGCTTCCTTATTTGAGATCTCACTCTCCGAAATTTTCATTCCCTCAGCTGATTTGTGTTGGGGTTTATTTCATCTCTCCAGTAAAGACCTCTGTCTGAGATTTCTTATGCATAATTTCTCCTTTCCCCAGCGGAGCTGCCTTCTAAAATATCTTATTTGGAAATCCTCAAATCCCCTGTGAAGTTGAGTTATCAAGAATCTCTTGTTCAAGAATTCTCATTTCTCCAATGGAGTCATTTCATTGAAAGTACTTATTCACAGATCCTCTCTTTTCCCAGTAGATCTCAATTCTGGATGTTGATAAGTGTTACTTCCCTAAAGGAATACGCTATTATGGTTTCTAGCCCCAGGATACAGCATCATAGCAAAATTTTGTTTTCGTTGAAGCACCTCCTTATTCCCCAATGGAGCTGAAGATTCTCGTATTTCCAGCAGTAGCATATTTTGTTGAGTTTCTCTTACAAATAATATCTCATTCCCGATAAGGGTTATGTTTGTAAGGTTTCTTACCCCCAACATGGATCTTCATGTCCATGGCAGTATAAGGTTTCGTTCTCCCCAGTGAGAAATTAACAAGTTATCAAACAAAAGTCAGGTGAATTTTGATTTCCCACATACCCCATTTTATTAATGCTCTCTCCAACAACGTCAAGTATCTGTTTGGCGTTTCCTCGCAGATGTTACAATTTTGACCTGATCTTCTCTAAGTGGAATTTTCAATTTATTTTTGCAAGGTTTATCAGGGTTTGGTCTATGGTAATTGGTTTTTTTTTTGTTTCGCCAATCTGGGGAAGTCAAGTTGAGGATCAATCTCTCAAAGTTCTGCTACTCTGGAGCAGCATATCAATGATGGTGCGGGTCCCATGAAGTCCTCTCGAGGAATTTTCGTTCACTCTGTAAGTTGCATCTTATCATCAACAATTCAAAAGTCTTACATCTAACTTTTGAACTCTGGAACAGGGAATTCGACGCAGAGTTAATTCTCCTCAGCATTGTCATGTGAGGGATTCTTGAGGCGGATAAGGTTTTTGGATACCTTTATTCCCAAACCAAGTCTTGATGAGCATTATCTCGTTAAAAAATACTACTCCCAGCGGATTTTACCTTCCGGTTTGAATTATCATTGAAGCTTGCATTCAGATATTCTCATATTCCCATCTGAGTTGTGACTTGGAGAATTTATTTATCAAAAGAATCTTTTATCATTGCCAGTAGAGTTGATGTTGACTGAGATTTCCGTATCCCTAGTAGATTTGATATTGTTTGACTATCCTCCTGGTCTATTTTATGATTTCATATCCAAGATTTTGGAATTCCTAGCAAATTACTCCCCGACAGAGTTTTGTATCCTCAATGGAGTTTTGTTTCCTCGGCAGAGTTTTGTTGCCCATAAATATTTTTCAAGAGAAAGGCTTCGCTCTGAGAATTCAAGTTTGAAGACACCTCATGTCCCTAGTGGAGTTGCTTAGATAAGAATTCAAAGTCTGAAGAAGTCTCAATTCCCTAGCGGAGTTGCCAATCGGAGATTCCTCGTCCTGATCTCTCATTTCCCAACTAATTTGTTTCTTGGGGGCATCCTTATTTAAGGATATTTCCCTATCCCCAGTATAGTTGATAATGGTCGATTAATTGAGATTTTGTTAATCTTCGGTAATTGGTAAGGGATTTTCCGATAGAAATTTCCTCGGTAGGTTTGGCCATCTTTAAAGAGTATCGTCAGCCTTCATCGGTGTGGTTTTGACTATATTTTTTGTTCGAGGATTTGTGTACTCCCAACAGTATTATTGTGATTGAGTTTTTCTTATCGAAGAACATCTCATCCCCGGTAAGGTTGACCTTGATAGAGTTTATTTGTTTCCCCGGCGAGGGTTTTTACTTCTCACATCTGGTTTATCATTTTGGTATCATCCTCTACACGGCTGCACGTTGTCTTTTCCAGAGATTACAGTCTTTCCCTGATCTTCTCCAGCAACAACCTATTTCTATTTGGCATTCTCCTTCAGAATTTACCGTCTTGCCCTGATCTTCTCTGGCAACGTCCAATCTTCATTGGCACCTCTTTTCATAGGTTACAGTTTTGATCCGATCTTCTGCAGTAGAGTTCACAATTTATTTTTGCAAATCCTCTGAGTGTTTGTAGCTTATTTCTATCAGTTACTCAGTTGTTACTCCTGATAGAGTTTCAGCTCTTCAAGGCTTTCTTTCTAGCGGTTCCTCATATTTTCTCTTCTCCAGCAGATTTTGCAATATATTTTTACGAGTCCTGTCAAGTTTTAACCTATTGATTGTTGGCTTCTCGATTGCCCATTCCCCGGTGAAGCATTTAAACATGCATCATTACATTGCATCTACCAAAATGCGTAGCATGTCCATTATATGGAGCATTACGCTATAAAAATTTCAAACATGCATCGGAACATAAGCCATTACTGTTTATGTTTTCCCTCAATGAATTTGCTAAAACTTTGGATTATATCCCTAGCGGGGTCTTCATCCTCAGTATCTCAGTTTCACCTCATACAAATATCCTGTTGATGTTAATCATTTTAGTGGTCGAGTGTCTACTCTTGTTTGTAGCTAAGTTTTATCCTGACGCGCTTTTCTCGAGTTTAGTATTTACCACCCTCGTTGTTTCATTCTAATGTCTATTGATGTACCTTTCAAATACCAGTTTCGTCCTGTCAAGTTTTGACCTATTGATTGTTGGCTTCTCAATTTCCCATTTCCCATTGAAGCATTTAAACATGCATCATTACATTGCATCTACCAAAACGCGTAGCGTGTCCATTATATGGAGCATTACGCTATAAAAGTTCAAACATGCATCAGAACATAAGCCATTACTATTTCTGCTCTCCCTAGTGAATTTGTTAAAAACTTTGGATTATATTCCCAGCAAGGTCTTCATCCTCAGTATTTCAGTTTCAGCCCATACAAATATCCAGTTGATGTTAATCATTTGAATGGTTGAGTGTCTACTCTTGATTGTAGTTCAGTTTTACCCTGGCGTAGTCTTCTCGGGTTTAGTCTTCACTACCCTAGTTGGTTCGTTGCAATGTCTATTGATATACCCTTTTGAATACCAGTTTCGTCCTGATAGTTACTTTCAGCAGGTTTTTAGTAGTACGCGCTAATCACCTTGCTTTGGGTCGAGTTTTGAGTTTTGTCTCCTCACCCGCGCATGAAATCCAGTTTTTGTTCTGGTGCTCATCTAGTTTAGTTTTTTCTAACTAGTTATAATGAGTCGAGTGTCATCTCGTTTTGTTTTCATAACTTGGACTTTCATCAGTGTTTTATTACTGATTTTTTTGTCGATTTTTGTTTATCGAGTCTCTTTGCAGTGTTCATTTAATTGTGTCCTTGGTTAAAATCAGTCTCCCTTGTTCCTTAGATTCTTCTATTAGTTTTTGTTTACTGTTTATCATTGGTCCGAGACTAGCAAGTGCTCTGAGGAACGTATGCTCTCATCACTTTGTTTTGGGTCGAGTTTTGATCTTTTCGCCTGTGCATGAAATCCAATTTGTTTTGCCATGGTACTCATCTAGTTTGTCTTGCCTAACTAGTTATTATGAGTTGAGCGTCGTCTCGTTTTGTTTCTTTCCTTGGAATCTTCTATCGGTGTTCTTTTACCATGTCCTTGGTCGAAACTCCTATCTTACTCTTTAGACGTCTATCAGTTTTATATTACTGAACCTTTGGCAGTGTTTGTTTACTGTATTACAACTTTCGTTTGCTGTGTCCATCGACTTGAGATGTCCTCTTTATACCTATTCGAGTCTTAGTCAGTTTTTGTTTACTGTTTACCCGTGGTTAGAGACCAGCAGGTGTTTTGAGAAACATGCACTCTCATCACTTTTCTATGGGTCGAGTTTTGCCTTGTTACTTGTACGTGAAATCCAGTTTGTTTTGTCCTGGTACTCGTTTCTAGAATGCTTTGATCTTCTAGTATTGTCGAGTCGAGTCTTGTCTTGTTTGATGGTATTCCTTGGATATTCTTCAGTTTTGGTTTAATGAGCATTTAACAGTGTTTGATTACTATACTCCTACTTTCATTTGATGTATCCTTGGTTGACCGGTCTCTTTTGAGACTAGCAGGTGCTCCTAGAATCACGCGCTCTAGCCACTTTCCCCCGCGTACTTTTCTAGAGTCTAGCTTTTCCTATTCTCTATGGTTTAATTCTTATCTCACCCTTTTTGTGGTCCGGTTTCATCCTGACACATTATTCTGAAGTTTAGTTTCATCTATTCTTCTAAGTTTGAGTTTGGTCTCAACTTTGTTAAAATCTGCGTTACAGCTTCATTATGACGCATATCTTTGAAGGTCCAATTTTCATTAGACCCTCTGTTTTCTAAATCCAATTTTTTTTGGTACCTTCTAAGTCCCACGTCTTCTGACTTTCTTTGTCTTTGGGGGTATTTGCTTCTTTTTCATGATTGTAAGTTTTCGGGTTCTTTCATATTCAATCATCTTCAACCATGTATGTTCGAAAGCTGTCGCTTTTCTCACTTATCAAGTTTTAGATGATTAAATAGGTTGCACCCTAAAATTTACTCTCTTTCAGAATTTTTATGGCTTATATTTCATCATACATACTCATGCAATTTTAAGATGGGATCAAGGTATCTCTGGCTCTTATAATTTTCTTCAAGCTGTGGAAAATGGTTATATTGTCAATCAGTCAAAGGAGGATCTCATCCTCATTATTTTTTTGGTTCAAGCTACCAAGGATTTTCAGGCCTCGAGACATCTCAACTGATTCTTTGTTTCTCCAGGAAATTCAGAATTGCAAAGGTTTTGAAGTGAACCAACATTCTCCTATCTTTTTATCCTTGAGCTGGGGTTTTGACTATCTGAGTATATGACACATCCATGGGTAGGAAATTTGAAGTCTCATCTTCATGAGAATCTCCTCATTACACAAAGCACCCAAGGTTCATGGTTCAATGGTTGTGCAATATTAGGGTTTACATTTGAGTTTATCTTGAGTCAGGGTTTAATTCATGATAAAAGCCGTTGAGCTTGAGGACTCTTTGATGATACATTGTTTGCTTGTGAAGAAAGTTAACCAAAGTTGAATTTAAGATTGGAGTTTTCTCAACTTTGGGTTGGGTTTGTTGATAATTATCATTGGAAGATTTTTCTAGAGCTTTATGTCTAATCTCACACATCTTCAAAGATCATTCAAGGCGTTTTTGTTAATATAATTTAGATGTTCATTCAAGAGAAAATTCATTGGAGAGAAAGTATTGTTGTGCGCTTTCACTACTTAAGAAAAAAACTCACTTGTTTTCCAAATACTTTGATGTTAAGAGAGATTTCAAACTTTTTATTATGGAACTAAGAAATTCTATTGCATCATGTACAAGTTGGTTTAAAATTTACTACAAGTATTGCAAAACTATCACTCTAAAACTAAAGTTATCTTACAATAAGGACAAGATTGGTTTAACTACTACAATTCTAAGGCCTTTTCATGCTTCATGATCAAAGATGGATTCATGTTATAATTCAAGTGATTCCTCTCACCATTCATAGTTATTCTAAACTTGGTTGCAATTCTTTCAATTCATCAAAGTTTCACAATGTCATCTACAAGACATTCAAGTGCAAAATTCACAGAAGTATTACAAGAAAATTTGCATTGTTTCTAAATTTTTTTACAAGACTTAAAACAAAAGGAATTGAGAACTAAAAGTCCAAATGGTAAAAGATGCTTTCATTCGTCATTCTTCAAATGTAAACCTCTAAGTTCATAACAATTACAATATCAAGGTCTTTCTTATACAAAGACCAAACCAAAGAAAATCTAAACACTAAGTTATTCTATGAGGTTCTATAGGCCAATATTCAATTCATCATATCTTGTTTTCCCTCCATTCTCTTCCATAGCCACCATTTCTCCAAGGAAGTTATTCATACTTCATCATCTCTCCAAGCTCATCAATATCTCATCACATAATAAAAGGAAGGAAACAATTAGTGTGCTATATGCCAATTTATCAAAGAATTAAGAAACAAAACATGGACATGAAACATTCAAGGAGTATTGTCACAATTTCATCATTAGGGTTTATTTGTAGGAATCAGTTTATTTGGGTAATTTTATCATGTGCCAAAGCCTCATACAAATTGTTCCATAGCAAATCAGAATTCAGAATTCAGAGTTTTTTCATGGGCCAAGTTCTACACTACAAATCACAAAAATGAATTTGGTTCATAATGAAGACGAATTGAGATGAGACAAAGATTCAAAAAATAGAATTATCACAGCCCAAGTACAATTCAGAAAAAGAACATCACAGTTTGGCAAGTACAGGATCGCAAACTCTAGCCCAAGCAAACAAATTACTGCAGCAAACAAATTCACCAACAAATAATAATAATCAGGAAAATACTTTAAAGCCAGCTTAGAAAAATAGGGAACCGTGAGTGAAGTCATAAGAGAAAATATCAGAATAGAAAAATAAAAGATATCAGAACTTCAGCTCAGCAGTTTAACCAAAACTTCTCAAACAAGTTTCATAAAACTTAATCCTCACCCGACATTTGAGTAACAGAATTCATAGATCCAACAGCTTATATTCTTCAATCTCTAACAAAATTTGGAGCCTATTTAACATAAATTTCTTTCACAAAATTCGGGGGGAATTCATTTTTTTTTCATCATACACAAAACTCAAAATCTCATCCACTTTTCACACAACACAAGAAGATGCGCAGCCAAGAACAACAACAACAACAAACCCTAACTATCATCATATTCTTAAACTACAAACCCTTCAGAAAATTGCAAAAGAAGAAGAAAAGAAGCAAATCGCAAGTCCAAAAAGAAGAAAGAACAAAGATATAAGCTCAAAGATGGAAAGATGATATCAGAGAAGCATCAAAATGAATGAAGAAAACTCATATTCGAACTGAATTGTTCCCATTCCCCTTCATTTTTGTTCTTATCGTTGTATATCTCATCATCATCATTGGTTTTCATCATCTGAGCACCCAGGGTTTTCAAAATCCATTTCAAGATCTAGGCGAGATATTTCGTTTCCTGTAAAAAAGAGTCACGAATTACTACCGAGGAGAAAAATACAAAGAGCTCGGTACAAGAAAAGTGAGATCAGAGTAAGATGTGTCGTCGCCGCCGCCGTGAGGCGATTTCCGGTGTGGTGGAGTTTTTTGTCTCCTGTGGAGCTTCATGAAGAGATAACTGAAGCATTAAGAAGGAGAGAATGAATGATGTCATCTTAGTATTTGTTGTCTTGATTATTCAAGTTTTTGTTAATTAATTAAGGTTTACATTACTAATCAGGTAGTGACAAGTGTCACCTCCATTGTGGTTGTCATGAGATTATGTGTAGGAACCTCTCAGCGGTTAGTCGTTTTCCCTCGCCTCTCAATCGTTGGATCTCGTTAGATTATCACTCATCAACATCAAACGTTCCAAAATGGGTGTCCCACGGTACACCCTCAGAAACGGTAATTACCATATTTAGCACATCCAACGCAACCTCTCCAGCAGCCTTATGATGCACCACTAATCTCCACCATCAGATTGCATCAGATCTGGATCCAAAACTACATAAGCGAACATGCATGATGGACCTCTCTGGAAGCCACGCGCTGGATCCCACACATCTATCATTTGGTCCTAGACTCCCTGTTGATTGCACCCCCCGAATTGCTGCATTTTCAGGCCCATAAATCCTTTTTTTTCTTTCTATTTTTTTTGTATTATTTTGTTAAATATTATTTTTATCAAATAAAAAATATAAAATACAAAAATATAATTACCATTTAAAAAAAATTAAACTAAAAATATTATTTAATATTATTAATTATTTTAATTAACTAATTTTATTATAAAAATGATTTAGTTTAGTTAATTGTTTAATATTTCAATTAGTTTGAATTGTTTTGATTAGACTTTTAATTGTATTGTCGGCTTGACACATCCCCATTTATAAATTTGTACCTCTATCCCCACATGGTTGTAATAACTTAGAATTTTATTTCCTTGTACCTTAGAATTTTATTTCTTTGTATATTTTAATTCTTGCTCAAATACGCATGTATCATCCCATTAAAACGCATGGCCTTCTCTTGGTCCACATACCAAGCGTTTACTAAAGGGTCTCGTAGTTGATTTTGGGCATGGCCACTCTCACGAGATTAATCAAGTTTTACCCTTGATTAATCATAACCTGAATCAACCACTTTGGTTCTTATATCAAGTGTTTCCATGCACAAAAAGGGGCTCATGGTTGAGGGTAGGAGCACCTACTCTCACGAGATTAATTAAGTGCACCCCTTGGTTAATCATAATCCGATTCAACTCCCACACACCAAGAATTCCATTTATCTTGTGGACACTTACGCTATTATCTTGCGATTGATCATTGATGCAACCCGGGTATGCCTAATTGATGGTTAATTGAGGAGGTTCAATAAGGCATTATGTAGAGTTTTATTATCTCATGCGCTTTAAAGAGGCAACGGACCTACTTCGTTAGGTATCATTGTGACTATATTTCCGCATTTTAATGCTTTCTAGAGATCATGTCAAGTAGGATTTTACGGCTTTCCTTTCCATGTCAAGCAGGAATAGAGATGTATGAAAGGGACCTCTGTTGCTGATATCTGTCAGGAATCCCTCTAGTTTATTTAAAGATCTGTTTAAGGCAATTCCACATATATGCCTTGTTTACTTACTTATTTTCTATATCATACTTCCCTTAGGATCTCTCGATTAGAGTAGCTTTCGAGTTAGACATTAGGATAGTGTAGCGGTAGAAATGTTCAAGACTAAGCCATTGGATTGACTAGACTTTATACAAATCAAAAATAAAAATCGTCACTGCACTTTATTGTTTCCAAAGGAATGGGAAAAGAGAGAATAACCCAAAAAAAAGGGGGAAAGATTCAAGGTAAGGGGGTTGGTTATGCAAAGGGAAGGTATTATCACCCTAAACATCTACGGTACTCCGCAAGAACCTCTTTGTAAAATCTGTATATTTTGGCTATAAAAGAGTGTTGTATATAAAATGGATGGTGGAGGTGAGAAACGAAATATATTTTTTATGATTTTTGCACCCGCCGCGGTTGTGAACCTTTAGTGCCTACGTACCACCTTTCGTGCAATAGGGGATCAGGGTACACGTAGTTCCTCTTTTTTTTAAAAAAAATTTGAAACAAAAGTGTGTTGGTTAATTTTATGAGATAAGACATCATCGCCATTGTCCGTGTAAAAAACATACTTACTACCCACAATCATGAGGAAGGAGAATTTGCATCATCTCAAAGTGGAGGATATGGCTTGGATTTTAAATCAACAATGCCTCGCTCAACACCCAAGTGGAAAATATCTCACTTCACTACATATTGTAGAAGTATAGTTGTTGCATCACTACAAGGATTGAGAAGAGTCCAATATTTTGAGAAAAGTTTTAAAGTATAAGCCAAAGTGGAAAAATAGTTTGAAATGAGATTATTTGACTTTTAGTCTTCTCACAAAAATGTCAAGGTATTATTAAATTAATTGGAATTTGTTTATGAAAATATTTTGAAAATGTATGGACCTAAGCACAAGTTTATTATGAAAGTGGTTTAAGTTTCAAAAGAATAAGAGTTTTCAAAAGGGGGGAGAAGATTTTTGAAAATAAAGAAGATGAGAGGAGAAGAAGAGACTATCCTAAAGTATAAGGTAAAAGCTAAGGATAAGAACCATCTAACCAACAAGAAGCCAAAACATGATATTATGAGCCAAGATAGTATTCTCATTCTTTGGATTGATACCAAGCAAGCAAAGATACTAGACCTCTTCAAATGTATTAAGTCTTCACAAAAATTGGGCAGAGTAATGGCAGTATATGGGTGAATTCCAGATTACAAACAAAGGATGTAATGACAAAAACCTGCACACAAAAACAAATAAGCAACCCAATGTCTTGAGGTAAACCTCAAGAGCTCCATACAAAATAATCAGATAGGATCACAAGGTCTCCAAGGTAGGCTAAGGTTTCTAATCCTAAGTCCAAGAAAAAGTCCAATGCTCCATAATGCTAAGGATAGTAACCAAATAGTCCAAGTACCATTAAGAGTTTTTTAGGGTTTAAGTTGATTAAGTATCTTAAGAAAAGAAAAAGAAAAGCTCAAGTGAGCAAAATAAAAAGGACAAGAAAATAAATGCTCAAATGAGCAAAGATGAAAATGGCATGAAATGAAAATGCTAAAAGATAAATAGTGCATAAAGCGTAAAAGAATAAAAGTATAAAATAAAACAAGTTAATAATTAGTGGTTAGTTGGATGACCATCTTGAAACTTGCATTTGGAACTCATTAGAGGATTGGTAGAACCAAAGCCTCCATACAATAAGTTGCATTTGTTTTTTGTCAAGTATATCATCCATTTGGAATTCTCATAAGTACCATTTAATGATCAATGATGCTTAAGTGATCTGCATTGACCAAAGGTGTTGTAGATCCATTAAAGGATTGGTAGAACCAAAGCCTCCACACAATGAATCTCAAGGTTATTAGATCAAAGAGATCAAATTAACATACTTGGGCTTACAATCATAAGTTTGGGCCACGAATGATCATTTATTCGAATCGGGACAAAAATTTAGCGCTATGTTAAGCAATCGTAAGTAGACTTATATAGAAGTCGCACCTATTTTGAGGCCGGTCAATAGCAATCTATGCACCATTTGTTTTGAGACATGACATATAGGTCATGCTCCAACAACATTTAGTGCAATGAGAAGGTGATGATATGAAGAGGATTAGGGCAAAAGATGAATAAACCACTTTTGGATTAAAAATTTAATCAAACTATTATTAAAATCAGTCATCCATTTTTTGTGGAGTTAAACTCAACACCATGGATCCAATGATGTTAATAAAGTCATGATCAAAAAATCAACCCAAGACAGCCAGAAAATAATCACAAAATAATAACATATTTAATATATACATTAAAAGGTTTAAAAGTGTTTTTTTAAATGGAAAATGATGAGGAAAATATCAATTATATTCAAATTAATCAAGAAATGAAAAATAAGATCATAGAAAAATCAGAAAAGAGGCCAAATGATTTTATAAAAATTTTGGGAATTTTTAAAGGTCAGAAACTATTTTTAAGAATTAAAATAAATGGGTAAAATAAACAAAAATAGTAAAAAATAGTAAATTCAGAAACAAAAATAAAATAGGGTCACCAATATTTGTCACAATATCATTGGATCATTCCATAATTTTTTCAGAATTTAAAAATGTGTAAAAGTATTTTTTTTTAACATTTTAAACAAATCAAATAAGTGTAAAATTCATAAAAAATACCAAAACACAAAATTAAATTGTGAAAAATAAAAAATCAGAAAGAGAATAATCAAAAATATTTTTCATAATTTTTCAGATTTTTCGGACTAAAAATGAATTTTCTATGATTTTTTGAAATTTAAAACAATTAAAATATAAAAATCAGAAAAAAGAAAATAAAAGAAAAAGATGTGGACCATTGGATGAGAGTCAAAACGCGTTAGTAATCAAATCCAAGGGATCTGACGCGCTGTGCATATCATGGTCTTTAATGAATAATGTACAGAATCATTAATAAAATCAGAATTTAAAAATAACAAATGTCACACTTTCATTGGTTAGGAGATGACACGTTGGTTATCTTCAACCTCTAGCCCTCACGAATTGCAGGTCTCTCAAACTGTAAAATCAGAAGCTCAGACCTATATCATTTGCTTCGTCTCTTCAAGACGAAGACAACCACACCCTCGCGCCAAATTTATATAAATTGTAGCTTAAGCAATGTGGAGAGAAAGTTTTGAAAAGGGATTTGAAAATTCATGGTCAAAATGTGTTTCCAGTAAGAAGTAAGTGTTGCGACTAGAACCATGGCAATGAGAGCAACACAATGATACCAAAGTTTTGAAGAATTGATGAAGGAATCTACCTATTGAAATTGAGTTGCAGAGCTCTGAAACTGGACTTCTAGGGAGCAATGTAGGGCACGATTCTTGAATGTAATTATATGGTTAGCTTCAGGGAAGATCAAGGAAGGTGAATTGATGGAAAAAATGGATTGAAAAAGACTTGAGAGTAGGATTCGAAGTAGCTGAATTCTGAGTTGTGAAGCAAGTTTAGCAAGGTGATTCTGGCTATCTAAGCTTGGGAAATTGAATGGGGGATGACCCTCTATTTATAGGGAATCAAATGGAATGTTCAAGCGTGTGAAATGATGAAGTTTGGAGGGAAATCGTGTGAACCTGATGCACGAGCAAAGTGTGATTTGTTTTGCATCAAAACACATCTAATCCTTATGTTTCAAGGCTCTAATCCACTTTGGCAGCTTGGTTAAACATGTTTAGATCACAAATGCGTGCTAATTTGATGTTTAAAAGCAAAAACATGAATTTAAAATTCTGACTTATGGAGAAACTTCAGTTCCAAGTTACCAAGTTCAATCCAATGGCATTTCTACCTCAAGGGGTCTTAGGGCAAAATTCTTGATGCTTTGGAAGGATGAGGTAACAAGCTTTGTAATGGAAAAAGAATGGAAACAAATGGATGCTTGAGCTGAGAGTTACATGGAGTCAAAGTTGGAGAAAAAGTGTTGACTTTCCATACTTAGAAATATTTCAAATTCTTCTTTAAAAATAACCTATAATCTTTTGCATCCAAACATGGCCTTCCACTTAGAATTTGATCCTGACCAAATAATATGGAATGAAGTAAATCTCTTGAATGACGTTTTTCAAATTGAACCACTCAAAATCTCCAAAAATTGAGCAAGTTATGACATGTTAAAGTTGGCCAAAAAATCAAGAAATGACCTATAATCTTTTGCATTCTTAACTCAACTTCCAACCATTTTCTCACTTTGCATATAAAAGAAGGCATGAAGTACACATATTTAGGATAATCATGAAAAAATAATGGGCTCAAGGTGATAAAAATTGACCAAGTTATGACCATTTGAAGTCACATATGGAAAATTAGGGATTCATCTTGATGACTTGTAATCTTTCCTCTTCACCAAGTTCCTTCCACATGAAAACTCCTTGGAACTTTTGAAGTGATTTATTGGTGACCCATTGAAGAGAAGAATGTTTTTTGAATCAATCAAGAATACCAAAATATGAACACGATATTCTCCTTTGAATTCCAGAACCCTAGCCTCTAGATCAAGAGAATGCTTGGTGGAACTTTGCCAATTTTGAACAAACTTTTTTGTGCCAATATTCTTCCTTTGTAAATAGAAATTGTTGAGAATGATGATGAGGACTCATGGCCACCCAAACCACTTCCAAACCAACTTCAAAACAAACTTCAATGGTGAGGTTTGAATTCCTCAAGTTATTGACTAGGTCGTGGAAATAAACTCATGAACCAATGAAGCAACTTGCTAAAACTCATTGCCTTTACCTACATTATTAACAAGTAAGACAAAACAATATTGAATTTTGTTAATTATAGAGAAAACCAAATAAAAATATCCATGATCACAAAAGAAAACAAGTTAAGGTGCTTGGTAATTCCTCAGAAGAGCAAGGCTAAAGATAGGGAGAAGAACCAAAAGCCCTAATGTGATCTTGTTGTGATTGAAATAACATGGTATGATGAGGGAATCTTAGGGGGAAAAATTGGGGTATAACAGCTACCCTTATTTAAGTTTCTTCTATCCAGAGATACGAAGGTTAAAAATCATCGTGTCGACGTGATCGAAGATACTTAAATAAAAAACAAACCCTATTTTTGGCCCTAAGATGCCATGCAAATGCTTATGCATATGAATGCATATGAACAGAACCAAAGAGACGCAAAGTAACATTGGGGATGCAACAAAAATGAATAAACAAAGGAGCAACCCAACCAGAAAAATAAATTACTGGTGAACCACAAGAACAAAATCAGAGAGGAAGATAACAAGCATCGATGTTCACTGCCAATGTAATACCAACATTCATTGAAGGTAGAAAGAGAAAATATATCATACCACCGCCGTTCACTCACGATGAACTATCAACATTCACTGAAGATAGAAAAAAGATAACAAACACCGATGTTCACTGCCGATACACTACGAATGTTCACTGAAGGTAGAAGGAGAAAAATATATCATATCACCGCCGTTCACTGACGATGAACTGAAGATAGCAAAAAGATAACAAACACCGAAATTCACTGCCGATACACTACCAACGTTCACTGAAGGTAGAAAGAGAAAAATATATCATATCACCGCCGTTCACTAACGATGAACTATCAACGTTCACTGAAGATAGCAAAAAGATAACAAACACCGACGTTCACTGGCGATACACTACCAACGTTCACTGAAGGTAGAAAGGGAAAAATATATCATATCACCGCCGTTCACTGACGATGAACTATCAACGTTTACTGAAGATAGCAAAAAGATAACAAACACCGACGTTCACTGCCGATACACTACCAACGTTCACTGAAGGTAGAAGGAGAAAAATATATCAAGTTTCCCCAAGATTCTGGCATTTCGCCTAGAACGGGTCTCAACTGCTTCTTTAACCAAGGCACTCTGCCTGGAAACGGTAATATGTAAGTTGTCTCAAATAAAAAGACTTCCACTCACTGTCAAGGCGAATTGCAAAGAGAAATGACTTCTTGGGGATAACAATATGACTTCCTGGGGAATGAATTATGGCTTCCTGGGGAAATGCCAATATATTCCTGCTGAGGAGATAAAGTCTTCTTGTGCAAAATAAATGCACAAACCAAAACTCAAAGTTTTCAGAAATCCAAGATAAATGATATTGTCATGTAGCCACAATCCAGTTCGGAAATAACCTAGAACAAGACGGTCAATGCAGATACATCCTTTGAGAAATAAACACAAGAGGGAAAACCAAATCCAACCAAGCAAAGAGCACTGCAGGAAAGTTCAGAACACAATGTCAATGAACGATAATTGTTAGCAATGCATGATGTATGTATGAACATATGAGTGCTATCGTGCATATGCTGGTAAAAAGGATACATAATCAGTGCAAACAAACAAAACCGCCTCATGTACTAACAACATTGGGCTAAACTTCAACCAGAAAGATCAATCCAAGAAAGGTAAAAGCAACTGCAAAAACCAAACCTACTGGCTGTCCTAACTTCACTGAGGAGAAACATAATCCGGATGTAGCCAAATTAAACAAATACCGGGATAAAACACCCTTCTACCGGTTTCATCGGAGAAAACAGTTTTCCAAAAGCAACATGCCTACTGGAGATTGCAAGACCAACCTCAAATAAAGCAGACTGACGCTGAAACAACCAAACCTCCCTGGGGGATTCAAGTCTACCTTCCTGAAGAAAAAACTACGAATTGAAACTTTTCATCATGAACACTCATTCCAACAAGAGATGCCCTGGGACAACTTTCCCGGGAAATCAAGAAGTCAATACTAATGTCAAAACTGCAACAAGAGCGACATCTCAACACACCGAGGGAATAAAACCTTTCACCATATGAGGGAAAACTTGCTGGGGAATCTGGGACGGAGACTTATGACCATGCAAACCCAAAAAGCGAACCAAGACTTGACTGGGGATAATGGGATCACAAACCCCATATTGTACCTTGCACCGACTGAAATTGTCTCTAACTATCTGAGAAACACACAAGGATTGCGCACAAACCAGCAAAATGACCTGAGAAAACCTTCATGAAGGGAGTAAATCTTCTTAAAACAACCGAAGTTTATTCATTCTTGGGGTCACCCTTCTTGTTGTCATTGTTCCATCACAAATCACAAAGTAAATTGAATTGTAAAGATCACTTCTCTTTTTTTTTAAAGTCAATTTTGCTTTTTTAATCTTTTTGCTTTAACACTTATTATCAGTAATAAATAATGTCTTTGCAAGTTAAATAAAAACAAAAGAACACAAAGAAATGGGTAAAAGCTCGAATTTCATTAATAGAATGGTAGTCTGCGAATGACGCGACTCCATGGATGATTACAAAGTTTGGGAAATGGTAATACATAATGGAAAGGATATATTGAGATACAATGACCACTATCCCCCCTAACAACTTTTGAAATCCTGAGCAGCAGCTTTTGTTGAAGTACAGTGAGGGTCTGAGAAGATTGTTGCTTCAACGATCAAGTCTTGTATGACGTAGTTACTTGCCAAGAAAAAATCCCTAACTTTTTCCTAAGCTGCCCTTGCGGGTTTTCAACTTAGCGGGAAATTTATTCTGTTTATGTCTCTAATTTTTGCCTAGACCTCCCTTTCGGGTTTTCAGTCTACCGAGACGCTTCATTTTGCCTAAGTCGCCCTTTCGGGTTTTCGACTTAGCGAGCTGTTCTTTTATTTCTTTAGGCGAAGTATTTCTTGACTGCATCAGCATTCATGGGACATGGGAAATCCTCGCCATCCATAGTTTCAAGAATTAATGCACCACCAGAGAAGGCTTTCTTGACAACATACGGGCCTTCAAAATTGGGAGTCCACTTGCCCCTAGAATCAGTGTTGAAAGACATGATCTTCCTGAGCACGAGGTCACCTTCTCTGAATTCACGAGGTTTGACCTTTTTATCAAAAGCGCTCTTCATTCTTTTCTGATATAACTGCCCATGACATAATGTTGTCATCCTCTTCTCTTCAATCAAATTCAATTGGCCAAACCTGTGCTGGACCCATTCAGCCTTTGTCAACTTGGATTCCATTATCACCCGCAACGAGGGAATCTCTACCTCGACAAGGAGTACAACTTCCATTCCATACACTAGGGAGAACGGGGTTGCTCCTGTTGAAGTGCGAACAGATGTTCGATGTCCATGCAGAGCAAAAGGGAGCATTTCATGCCAATCCTTATAAGTGACAACCATTTTCTGGATGATTCTCTTGATATTCTTATTAGCAGCTTCAACAGCCCCATTCATCTTTGGCCTGTATGGAGATGAATTGTGATAGGCCGTCTTGAATTCTTCGCATAGTTCTGTCATTATCTTGTTGTTCAAATTCGAGCCATTGTCAGTGATGATTCTGCTCGGCACACCATACTGGCATATAAGATTGTTTTTGATGAAACGCACAACCATGTGTTTGGTAACATTGGCATATGAAGCAGCCTCTACCCATTTGGTAAAGTAGTCAATTGCTACCAAGATGAAACGGTGTCCATTCGAAGATTTGGGTTCTATCATCCCGATCATGTCAATACCCCACATAGAGAAAGTCCATGGGGAGGAAATCACATTGAAAAGTGTCGGAGGCACATGGATCTTATATGCATAAATCTGACATTTATGGCACTTCTTTGCAAATTTGTAACAGTCAGATTTCATTGTCAACCAATAGTAACTTGCCCTTAGCATCTTTTTAGCCATCGAATGTCCATTAGCATGAGTGCCAAATGAACCTTCATGGATCTCATGCATCAACATGTCCGCTTCGTGTCTATCCATGCATCTGAGCAAGACCATGTCATAATTTCTCTTGTATAACACATTTTCACTGAGGAAGAAACTGCCTGCCAATCTTCTCAGTGTCTTTCTATCTTTCCTCGACGCACCAATCGGGTATTCCTGAGTCTGAAGAAAATGCTTGATATCATAATACCAAGGTTTCTCATCTTCTACCTCCTATGTTGCAAACACATGAGCGGGCATATCCAGTCGTCGAACTGTAATTCGGGATATATCATTCCAAGTATTCACTTGGTACATGGAAGCCAGAGTTGCCAAAGCATCTGCCATCTGATTTTCATCTCTAGGGATGTGATGGAATTCAACTTTATTGAAGAAGGGTAATAATCTTCTAGCATAATATTTTTAAGGAATCAAGCCATGGTGACGAGTATCCCATTCTCCTTTAATCTGATTTATTACCAAAGTTGAATCATCATACACATCCAGAATTTTGATTCTGAGATCAATAGCTTCCTCAAGACCCATGATGCAAGCCTCATATTCTGCCATATTATTAGTGCAATCAAATGTTAACCTCGCAGTAAAAGGAATGTGTGATCCATGAGGAGTAAAAATCACAACACTAATTCCTTTACCATAAGCATTCACAGCTCCATCAAATATCATACTCCAACGAGATTTAGGGTCGGGGCCCTCCTCAGGAAATGGTTCATCACAATCTTTAACTTTCAAGAACATCACATCTTCATCGGGGAATTCATATTCTGCAGATTGATGATCCTCCACCGGCTGGTGGGCAAGGTAATCTGCCAACACACTACTTTTAATAGCTTTTTGAGTTCGGTACTCGATATCATATTCAGATAACAACATCTGCCAGCGGGAAATTCTCCCAGTAAGAGCAGGCTTTTCAAAAATATACTTGATTGGATCCATTTTGGAGATCAACCAAGTGGTAGGATTCAACATATACTTCCGCAAACGCTTTGCTGCCCAGGCCAAAGCACAACATGTCTTTTCTAACATAGAATACCGCGACTCACAATCAGTGAACTTTTTGCTGAGATAATAAATGGAGAACTCTTTCTTTCCCGTTTCATCATGTTTTCCCAGAATACAACCCATGGATTTATCTAACACAGTTAGATACATAATTAACGATCTTCCTTCTACGGGAGGGAGCAAGATAGGAGGTTCAAGCAGATACTCCTTAATACTTTCAAATGCCCTTTGGCAGTCATCCGTCCATACACAACTTTGATCTTTCTTTAACAACTTAAATATCGGTTCACACGTTGCAGTCATGTGGGAAATAAATCTGGAGATATAATTCAAACGCCCGAGGAAACCCCTGACTTGCTTTTCAGTTATTGGTGCTGGAATTTCTTGAATTGCTTTGACTTTGTCAGGGTCAAATTCAATTCCTTTCTGGATAATAATAAAACCCAACAATTTCCCTGATCTAACTCCGAAGGTGCATTTATTTGGATTCAAGCGGAGACGATACTTCCCCAAACGCTGAAACAACTTCAACAAATCTTCTATATTCCCTTCTTCAGTTTGGGATTTGGCAATCATATCATCAACATATACTTAGATTTCTTTGTGCATCAGATCATGGAATACATTTGTCATAGCCTTTTGGTACGTTGCACCAACGTTCTTCAACCCGAAAGGCATCACTCTGTAACAGAATGTTCCCCAGGGTGTGATAAACATTGTTTTTTCCATGTCCTCTAGAGCCATTCTTATTTGATTATACTCGGAAAATCCGTCCATGAACGAAAATACTTTGAATTTTGTTGTGCTATCCACTAACATGTCGATATGAGGCAATGGAAAATCATCTTTTGGACTAGATTTATTTAGATCTCTGTAATCTACGCACATGCGGACCTTTCCGTCTTTTTTCGGTACTAGGACAATATTGGCAATCCATTGAGGATACACTGACGTCATAAGAAAACCAGCATTAATCTGCTTTAGGACCTCCTCTTTGATCTTTACTGCCATATTCGGGTGAGTTCTTCTCAACTTTTGTTTAACTGGCGGACACTCTGGCATCAACGGCAAACGATGCTCGACAATGTTTGTATCTAGACCAGGCATATCTTGATAAGACCAAGCAAAAATATCCACATATTCTTTCAACAGCTCAATCAACCCGCTCTTTACATCAGGATGCAATGATGCTCCAATCTTTACTTCCTTCAGATCTTCTTCTGAACCCAAACTAATCACTTCCAAAGGATCTTTATATGGCTGAATGGTATTTTCCTCGTGCTCAAGCAACCGTGATACCTCTTCTGGAATCTCATCATAATCTTCTTCTTCAGCCCCAAACAGAGGACATTCAAAGTTGGGAGGGGGTGCAAGGTCATTGTATTCAACGAGTTTTTTAATTAATCTGCACATGTGATTTATGATTGTTTTTAGAAACTGACGCATATAACAAGTGATCATGCAGATTAATTTTCAGTTATTATTTATTTTGAAAGGTTTTTTTTAATTTTATTACCATTTCCCAAGAAAAAGAAGAAAATAAAAGACATAATTTTGGAAGCAAAGACAACTTTTATTACCGATCTTAACAGTTATAGCAAACAAATAAGCCCTACAACATTAATACTTCCACCTTGGGCAGAGTGAAAGATTTTCAAAAGAAAGAAACAGATTAACAAAACAAATTACTTTGAAACATGTATGCAAGAAGGTACATCAATCGTGACCCAGTTCTAAACTCGGACTCCATGCGTCACATAATTCGGTACTTCCTGTTCTGCTTCATCCTCTTCAACAACATTAATTCCAGAACCAATTGGATGGAGGTAGCCTCCGCTGCAGAAAACATCATGATAACTGTTCACAGAAGACTTTGACTTCAAACTTCCGCCTTTGCCATCCCTCGAAGAGAAACCCAAACTAGTTCCGTTCTTGTTCACGGGTGGATCTACTAGTCGTCCCCAAACTGTATTATGACCATTGCACACAACCTGCTGCGCATCCTTCAGCGAGACCACGGAATTCTCATTCTTCCTTATGTTGCCAATGGATAGGGCTTGGAACTGGGTTCCAACAGCAGCCTCATCTACTTCTACAATACTGAAAGAGGATAGATGGGATATCAACAACGCCTGCTCCCCATTTATGATCACTACCTTCCCTTCACGCACAAATTTTAGCTTCTGATGCAGAGTTGAAGTGACAGCCCCTGCTTCGTGTATCCATGGTCGTCCTAGCAAACAGCTATATGCGGGAATAATGTCCATTACTTGGAAGGTTATCAAGAACAAATGTGGTCATATATGGATGGGCAAGTCCACTTCACCGATGACAGATTTCCTTGACCCATCAAAATCCTTCACAATGATGCCACTCAGACACATAGGTGTTCCCTGATACTTTAACTTCATGAGGGTACTTCTCGGTATAACATTCAATGCGGATCCATTATCAATTAGCACATTGGATAGCGAGTCATTCTTGTAGTTCATAGATATGTGGAGGGCCAGGTTGTGATTCCTCCCTTCATCTGGTAACTCATCATCACAGAAACTCAAGTTGTTACATGATGTAATGTTTCCAATTACGCTGCTGAATTGATCTAACGGCATGTCATTCTCCAAAAAATCCTGGTCTGGTACTCTCATAAGTGATTCTCTATGAGCGGAGGAATTCATCAATAAATCTAGGATGGATATCTTTGAAGGAGTCTGCAATAGCTGATCTACAATTTTATAGTCGCTCATCTTAATTATCTTCAAGATATCATCCACTTCTTTCTCTAATCTAGCTCCGCTAGTCTCTCCTGCAGCCTTCTTAGGCTCATTGTTCTCAGCCATTTTCTTTCCAGCAACAACATCTCTTCGAATAACCGGCACAAACACACGACCGCTACGGGTCACCTTGCTATTATCAGCTATATTTCCAACATCTGGCATTGGCTGGATGGGAACTTCCACCCCCATCCTCTAAGATTGTAGCGTTGTATTTGTAGGCACTGCCTTATCTGATTTATAGGGAACAGGACCTGGCAGACTAATTACCAATGAGGTAATAGCTGGTTTGCTATGGTACTCCACCTCAAGATGAGCAGGCGCACCAAAATAAGGTACAATGACGTTTACCCCTTCCTCAACATAATCAGCCATCCAAAGATCGCTTCCGACAAACAAATCTTCTTCTTAAGAGAAATACTCATTCGCAGAGGCGTACTCCTCCTCTGACTCTTCTCCCATCAAACAAACTTCAACCATATCAATCTCATGATAATCATCCCTCTTACCTGTGATCTTGATAGTTCTATTGTCTAACAGCAATTGAACACCCTCTCTCACAATAGAACATCCTCAGGGGTCTTGACAGTAAACTATGCAAGATCCATATTGGTGTTCCACCTTACCAGCAGTACGACAGAAGGTAGCATGAAACGGCACGAGATCCTCATTCAAATATTCCACATCAAAAATTCTGAATTCACCAGGACATCCAGAAACCATATTCACTCCCTCTTCATACTCTGTCCTAGGCCTGATTATATGGATTAAACCTTCATCCATCATCTCCTGTAAATCATCCTTTATCTTCTTGCAACCCTGTATGTTTGTACTGCAAACAACACAAACGGCATGGTCATGCGTATAGTAGCTGAATTCACAAAGGTCTGCGTGCATCTTCACCAAATCTCCTCTAACCAGATTAATGTCAAAATTTTGGAAGTCGACTGCACAACCGGCCACCATATTCACAGCATTTACTCCCCTGTGCTTGGTTAGAGGATTGTCTTTCACAATAGGTCTCATGTCTTTGAAAGATAAAATTCCAGACTTCACAAACCTTTACACTTCAGTCCTCAAAGGGTAACCGTTTTCAACACTATTCCCTAACGATCCTTGATGAAAGGCACACGTCTGGTCTGCTTTGTAATACCAAGGCAATGGCGACGGTACAGCTGGAGGTGGTCGTGTCTGGACCAAATTCTTCTGAATCAATGTTGGTAGTAGCTATGCATAACTCATGGGGATAGGGTCATAGTTCTCCCTTCTCTGATTATTCCCTTGGTTCCCCTGCTGGGACTTTCTTTGATAAGCAATAGTAGTCGGAGTGGCATTCATAACAGGAGTCACTGAGGCAACTTGCTGGTGACGCTGATAATTCCTTCTAGGAGCGTTTATCCTCCTCTCTTGCATGACAGCATTGGTATCCCCTTCTTTCTTCTTTGTAAACCCATAAGCTGGCTTTTTCACACCTCCGGATCCTTCACCCTTCGCCAAACGGCCTTCTCTTGCAGCCTCTTCTAGGCGGACACCCATCCCTACCATCTCTGTAAAATTACTTGGGGCACTTGCTATCATTCTTTCGTAGTAGAAAGCGCTTAGCGTCTTCAGAAAATTTGTAGTCATTTCCTTCTCCTCCATGGGAGAAATCACTTGTGCAGCTACTTCGCGCCATCTCTACGCATACTCTTTGAACGATTCTCTGTCTTTCTGAACCATGGCCCTAAGATGGTCACGATCGGGCGCCATGTCCACATTGTACTTGTATTGTTTAATGAATGCTTCTCCCAAATCATTAAAAGTATGGATGTTGGCGTTGTCCTAGCTCATATACCATTTCAACGCTGCGTCGGTCAGACTATCCTGGAAAAAGTGAATCAGCAGACGCTGATCATCAATATGAGTAGACATTCTTCTCACGTACATCACCAAGTGAGCACGCGGGCAACTGTTGCCCTTTTACTTCTCAAACTCTGGGACCTTGAACTTAGCAGGCACTTTTACATTCGGGACCAAACACAGCTCATTCACATTCTTCCCAAATAGCTTATTCCCCTAAGAGCCTTCATCTCTCTTTGCATTCTATCAAACTGCTCTTGGAAATCATCCATTCTGTCATAAAGACCCAAGTCCTCACTCGGCGGAGGGAAAGGACGACATACATATTCATTAACAAACGGAACAAAATTCACCGAAGGAGGTGCAGCAGGAACAGTATGCACCACAGGAAGTGCAGGAGTAACAACAGTCTGAATCACTGGAGCATCTTGAGGGCCAAGATTGAACCCTTCAGGTGAAAATTTCTCTGGCACTCCCCACGGATAACCCTGAGGCATACGGTTTTGAACAACAGTTGGAGTAGCGGATACAGGAACAGTAGGAACTTCAGCATTTTCCCTTGTTGGTTGAGGTTGAACACTCAGTGGCTGATTCTGAGCAACCACCAGAGCTTCCATCAGAGTAGTCAAGTTGGTCAAGCCAGCCTTCAAAGCAGAAACTTCTTCGCGCAGCTCGCGATTCACCTGTTCTAAGTTATCCATCTTCTTTTTGAAATTAGCCTGAGCGTTGTAGTGATGAGTCAGCTTGTTGAATGAAGTAAAGAAGCTGAGTAAGGCACCTGGATATGCATAATAAATGCAATAAATATGTGAAATATGATGCATGATATGCAATGCACATGATTTTATTTTTTCTTTATTAGTTGATATTTCAAGGGATTTAACGTTTATAGACATATTGCAAACATCAAAATAATAACACATTTGAAATACTGATAATTTTTATTATAATAACTTCAAAAGGGATTACAAGTTTCAGTTATCCCAAGTACAAGGTGAAAATACAATCTACAAATCCTGAGAGAAAGAAACTAATAGAGATCAATATGTACGATGGCGCTTCCCTGTGAGCCTGGCAATCTGAGCCCTCAACCTCTGGTTTTCTTCTACGTGCCTGATGGTAATTTCCTTCCAATCCTATGAAGCAGGAAGTGAGTGATCAACACCTGTTTGAGGCTTAGGAGAAAATAAATCCCCTTGCCTCTCCATAGACTCTACCGCTCGACTCTCAAGGATCTCGATCAAATCGTCTTTCTCCTTCAGGTCTGCTCTATAGGAACCCTCTAAAGTCTGGAACTTGTTCTTCCAAGCATCCCTTTCTTGTTTCATCCTAACCAAAGAAAGTTGCAACTCTTCTAGATCATCTAATAAGGGAGGAGTGGTCTTCACAAATAGGTCAGGCATGGTTGTCTCCCGATTATACGACATCTTCAACTGAATGGCTCTTGATCAGACCCACTGAAGATATGGCTCCAAAGAAACATCACCCCTAGGTCCCAAATCCTTCCTACTCTTCTTATGAATGTGATGCTAGGCCTTCGCAATCTGCTCCCTAGCTTCCCTGTGTTCTTTTCCTTCCTTCGGAAAGAAACTACTCAAATGAACACTGTTTAGTTTGTCCCTTATCGGATAACCAAGTTGTCGCCGTGCAAGAACAGGGTTATAGTTAATTCCTCCTTTTGTACCAAGAAGAGGTACATTGGGGAAACTACCACAACTGTCAATAATCTCCACATCTTGATAAGCTCGATGATACCAATCAATATCCGAGTGAGTAAGTGCCATGATCTTAGGAGCCCAATGGGGTTCCTTCTTGACATCCCAAAAAGCATCAGACTGAGGCATATGAGAGATGAAGCACCGGTACAACAAAGGCATGCAACAGATAATCATTCCCCCATGATAGGAACTCTGAAGATGAACAGAGTAATAAGCATCACCAAACAGTGTAGGAACCGGGTTTCCAATCATGAAAATCCTGATAGCGTTAATGTCGACAAACTTGTCAACATTAGGAAATAAGAATAATACATAAGCAAGTAAAGCAAAGATGGCCTCAGAAGAAACTGTACTCTTCACTCAGGAAAAGTAACGAGCTTTCTCCAATAAGAACTTAGCCGGTAAACTTTTAATCCCTCCTTTGGTAGTCAGATGGGCTTCCACCTCAGACTTTCCCAGATGAATCAAAGCAGCTATCTCATGTGGTTTTGGCTCACCCTCCAAACCAGTAGATAGGAACACTCCTCCAGTGTAGGCATCAACTGATAGTCGGGAAAAGTAAAGCAGTGATACATCGGATCATAGAACTGGACCAAGGTCGAGAGAATACCCTCCTTCATCTTCAGCTTCATGAGAGGAATAATGGATCCATACTTCTTCTGAAAGTCTGCAGAACACTCGATCTTTGGAATTAGATTGATCAACTCATCTACCTTGGGATCCTTGAAATTGTATTTCCCGGTCTTTCTCTTTCCAGAATCCATGGTTAAAAGTACCTGAGCCATTCACAAATAGTCAACCTTTAAATCCCTTGAAATATTGTTTTCGTCAAATGATGCTTATGAGTGCATGGATGCATGATGCAACAATCACACACAAGATCACACATATAGGGTTCATAGGTTCAACGTCACGATCATGAGGTCGAAGGTACAACCCATAAGGTGTTGGTCTAAAAAGTTATCACCTGCCGAATAAGGTTCTAGAGGTTCCCAGAGTCTACATCCTTCCTTCAGATATTACCAACTTCCCATTTAAATCGGTAATTAGTAATATTCTCAAGAAAGACTCGTCCGAGCGTAGTATCGTGTGACAACTATTTTCGGATTACTCCGTCATAGCTTCCGCACTACACCTAAAAGGCCAAGATGGGTTTGGTATTCTACGGTCCTCAGTTTAAGCAGGCTCCCAGGTCGAAAGCAGTACGTCTTCCCGATTACTCGGTAAACGATACTACTGTCAAAGGGGCCTCCACTGAGTGGGGGATCTCATGCCTCCTTTTTTGGGATTACTCCCTCAAAGTTAACATGACTATACCGCCCGTCCTATCTTAAAGTTTGCCCAAGTCCGGGTATAGGACTCATGAGTAATCACCAAGCACCCTAAAAACCAGGAAAATCCAGACAAACATATATACAAGATATAACACATAAACAATAATAACACATATACAGATATAAACAAAAGATAGGCTCAACCCACTTAGGGATGGACCAGCAAAAGGTCAACCTTTCCCCAGTGAAGTTGCCATTTTTCTGTAGCGGTAGAAATGTTCAAGACTAAGCCATTGGATTGACTAGACTTTATACAAATCAAAAATAAAAATCGCTACCGCGCTTTATTGTTTCCAAAGGAATGGGAAAAGAGCGAATAACCCAAAAAAAGGGGGAAAGATTCAAGGTAAGGGGGTTGGTTATGCAAAGGGAAGGTATTAGCATCCTAAACATCTACGGTACTATGCAGGAACCTCTTTGTAAAATCTGTATATTTTGGCTATAAAAGAGTGTTGTATATAAAATGGATGGTGGAGGTGAGAAAAGAAATATATTTTTTATGATTTTTTCACCCCCCGCGGTTGCGAACCTTTAGTGCCTACATACCACCTTTCGTGCAATAGGGGATCAGGGTACACGTAGTTCCTCTTTTTTTTTAAAAAAAATTGAAACAAAAATGTGTTGGTTATTTTTATGAGATAAGACATCATCGTCATTGTCCGTGTGGAAAACATACTTACTACCCACAATCATGAGGAAGGAGAATTTGCATCATCTTAAAGTGGAGGATATGGCTTGGATTTTAAAATCAACAATGCCTCGCTCAACACCCAAGTGGAAAATATCTCACTTCACTACATATTGTAGAAGTATAGTTGTTGCATCACTACAAGGATTGACAAGAGTCCAATATTTTGAGAAAAGTTTTAAAGTAGAAGCCAAAGTGGCAAAATAGTTTGAAATGAGATTATTTGACTTTTAGTCTTCTCACAAAAACGTAAAGGTATTATTAAATTGATTGGAATTTGTTTATGAAAATATTTTGAAAATGCATGGACCTAAGCCCAAGTTTATTATGAAAGTGGTTTAAGTTTTAAAATAAGAATAGTTTTCAAAAGGGGGGGAGAAGATTTTTGAAATTAAAGAAGATGGGAGGAGAAGAAGAGACTATCCTAAAGCATAAGGTAAAAGCTAAGGATAAGAATCATCTAACCAACAAGAAGCCAAAACTTGATATTATGAGCCAAGATAGAATCCCATTCTTTGGATTGAAACCAAGAAAGCAAAGATACTAGACCTCTTCAAATGTATTAAGTCTTCACAAAAATTGGGCAGAGTAACGGCAGTATACAGGTGAATTCCAGATTATAAACAAAGGATGTAATCACAAAAACCTGCACACAAAAACAAACAAGCAATCCAATGTCTTGAGGTAAACCTCAAGAGCTCCAGACAAAATAATTAGATAAGATCATAAGGTCTCCAAGGTAGGCCAAGGTTTCTAATCCTAAGTCCAAGAAAAAGTCCACTGCTCCATAATGCCAAGGATAGTAACCAAATAGTCCAAGTACCATTAAGAGTTTTTTAGGGTTTAAGTTGATTATTAAGTATCTTAAGAAAAGAAAAAGAAAAGCTCAAGTGAGCAAAATAAAAAGGACAAGAAAATAAATGCTCAAATGAGCAAAGATGAAAATGGCATGAAATGAAAATGCTAAAAGATAAATAGTGCATAAAGCATAAAAGAATAAAAGCATAAAATAACACAAGTTAATAATTAGTGGTTAGTTGGATGACCATCTTGAAACTTGCATTTGGAACTCATTAGAGGATTGGTAGAACCAAAGCCTCTACACAACAAGTTGCATTTGCTTTTTGTCAAGTATATCATCTATTTAGAATTCTCATAAGTACCATTTAGTGATCAACGATGTTTAAGTGATCCGCGTTGACCAAAGGTGTTGTAGATCCATTAGAGGATTGGTAGAACCAAAACCTCCACACAATAAATCTCAAGGTTATTGGATCAAAGAGATCAAATTAACATACTTGGGCTTGCAATCATAAGTTTGGGCCACGAATGATCATTTATTCAAATCAGGACAAACATTTAGCGCTATGTTAAGCAATCGTAAGTGGACTTATATAGAAGTCGCACCTATTTTGAGGTCGGTCAATAGTAATCTATGCACCATTTATTTTGAGACATGACATATAGGTCATGCTCCAACAACATCTAGTGCAATGAGAAGGGGATGAGATAAAGAGGATTAGGGCAAAAGATGAATAAACCACTTTTGGATTTAAAATTTAATCAATCTATTATTAAAATCATTCATCCATTTTTTGTGGAGTTAAACTCAACACCATGGATCCAATGATGTTAATAAAGTCATGATCAAAAAATCAACCCAAGACACCCAGAAAATAATCACAAAATAATAACATATTTAATATATACATTAAAAGGTTTAAAAGTGTTTTTTTTAAATGGAAAATGATGAGGAAAATATCAATTATATTCAAATTAATCAAGAAATGAAAAATAAGACCATAGAAAAATCAGAAAAGAGGCCAAGTGATTTTAGAAAATTTTTGGGAATTTTTAAAGGTCAGAAACTATTTTTAAGAATTAAAATAAATGGGTAAAATTAACAAAAATAGTAAAAAATAGTAAAGTTAGAAACAAAAATAAAATAGGGTCACCAATATTTGTCACAATATCATTGGATCATTCTATAATTTTTTCAGAATTTAAAAATGTGTAAAAGTATATTTTAAACATTTTAAACAAATCAAATAAGTGTAAAATTCATAAAAATACCAAAACACTAAATTAAATTGTGAAAAAATCAAAATCAGAAAGAGAATAATCAAAAATATTTTTCATAATTTTTTCAGATTTTTCGGACTAAAAATGAATTTTCTATGATTTTTTTAAATTTAAAACAATTAAAATATAAAAATTAGAAAAAAGAAAATAAAAGAAAAAGATGTGGATCATTGGATGAGAGTCAAAATGCGTTAGTAATCAAATCCAAGGGATCTGGCGCGCTGTGCATATCATGGTCTTTAATGAATAATGTACAGAATCATTAATAAAATCAAAATTTGAAAATAACAAATGTCACACTTTCATTGGTTAGGAGATGACACGTTGGTCATCTTCAACCTCCAGCCCTCACGAATTGCAGATCTCTCAAATTGTAAAATCAGAAGCTCAGACCTATGTCATTCGCTTCGTCTCTTCAAGATGAAGACAACAACACCCTCGCGCCAAATTTATATAAATTGTAGCTTTAGCAATTTCGAAAGAAAGTTTTGAAAAGGGATTTGAAAATTCATGGTCAAAATGTGTTTCCAGTAAGAAGTAAGTGTTACGACTAGAACCAGGGCAATGAAAGCAACACAATGATACCAAAGTTTTGAAGAATTGATGAAGGAATCTACCTATTGAAATTGAGTTGCAGAGCTCTGAAACTAGACTTCTAGGGAGCAATGTAGGGCACGATTCTTAAATGTAATCATATGGTTAGCTTCAGGGAAGATCAAGGAAGGTGAATTGATGGAAAAAATGGATTGAAAAAGACTTGAGAGTAGGATTCGAAGTAGCTGAATTATGAGTTGTGAAGCAAGTTTGGCAGGGTGATTCTGGCTATCTAAGCTTGGGAAATTGAATGGGGTATGACCCTCTATTTATAGGGAATCAAATAGAATGTTCAAGCGTGTGAAATGATGAAGTTTGGAAGGAAATCGTGTGAACCTGATGCGCAAGCAAAGTGTGATATGTTTTGCATCAAAACTCATCTAATCCTTGTGTTTCAAGGCTCTAATCCACTTTGGCAACTTGGTTAAACATTTTTAGATCACAAACGCGTGCTAATTTGATGTTTAAAAGCCAAAACATGAATTTCAAATTCTGACTTATGGAGAAACTTCAGTTCCAAGTTACCAAGTTCAATCCAATGGCATTTCTATCTCAAGGGGTCTTAGGGAAAAATTCTTGATGCTTTGGAAGGATGAGGTAATAAGATTTGTAATGGAAAAATAATGGAATCAAATGGATGCTTGAGCTGAGAGTTACATGGAGTCAAAGTTGGAGAAAAAGAGTTGACTTTCCATACTTAGAAATATTTCAAAATCTTCTTTAAAAATGACCTATAATCTTTTGCATCCAAACATGGCCTTCAACTTAGAATTTGCTTCTGACCAAAAAAGATGGAATGAAGTAAATCACTTGAATGACATTTTTCAAATTGAACCACTCAAAATATCCAAAAATAGAGCAAGATATGACTTGTTGAAGTTGGCCAAAAATCAAGAAATGACCTATAATCTTTTGCATTCTTAACGCAACTTCCAACCATTTTATCACTTTTCATATAAAAGAAGGCATTAAGTACATATCTTTAGGATCATCATGAAAAAATAATGGGCTCAAGGTGATAAAAATTGACCAAGTTATGACCATTTGAATTCACATATGGAAAATTGGGGATTCATCTGGATGACTTGTAATCTTTCCTCTTCACCAAGTTCCTTCCACATGAAAACTCCTTGGAACTTTTGAAGTGATTCATTGGTAACCCATTGAAGAGAAGAATGTTTTTGGAATCACTCAATAATACCAAAAGATGAACAAGATATGCCCCTTTGAAGTCCATAACCCTAGCCTCTAGATCAAGAGAATGCTTGGTGGAACTTTGCCAATTTTGAACAAACTTTTTTGTACCAATATTCTTCCTTTGTAAATAGAAATTGTTGAGAATGATGATGAGGACTCATGGCCACCCAAACCACTTCCAAACCAACTTCAAAACAAACTTCAATGGTGAGGTTTGAATTCCTCAAGTTATTGACTAGGGCGTGGAAATAAACTCATGAACCAATGAAGCAACTTGCTAAGACTCATTGCCTTTACCTACATTATTAACAATTAAGACAAACCAATATTTCATTTTGTTAATTAGAGAGAAAACCAAAGCAAAATATACATGATCACAAAAGAAAACAAGTTAAGGTGTTTGGTAATTCCTCAGAAGAGCAAGGCTAAAGATAGGGAGAAGAACCAAAAGCCCTAATGTGATCTTGTTGTGATTGAAATAATATGGTATGATGAGGGAATCTTAGGGGCAAAAATTGGGGTATAACAGATAGGTATCCATGCATGCTAACATAGAGTAGATATTTCCCTTTCAAATCTCAACCTTAGGGCCATCATTGTATGATAACATTAGGGCTAGAGATTAGGATACTATCCCCTAGTTGTTTTCTTTTCTTTGCATGTTGCATCTTAAAACAAAAACTTTCTTTTTTGTAAATTATATAAAATCTCTAATGAACCTAAATCCTTCTTCAAGGTAAAAAAATACAAACCAATCCTAATTGTTTGTGCGCCTTTTGGCTTTGTTTTAAACCTTGTTAAATTTATGTTTTTCCATCCTTTCCATGATATCTTGTTATATTTGTGTCGATGTTTTGCCATCGTGTATGTTTGTTATCCTACTTTGATTTTCAATATCATTGTTAGGTGTGGTGTTTTATCATCTAAATCGTGATGTTTTTCCCTCCTTACCATGATATTTTTCTATCTTTGTGTCAATGTTTTGCCATCACGTATGTTTGTTATCCTACTTTCATTTTTGATATCATTGTTAGGTGTGATGTTTTATCATCGTATCTGATATTTTGTTATCACGATGATATTTTATCATCTTATCTGATATTTTTCTATCATGACGATATGTTATCATCTTATATGAGTTTGTGTTTCCATGTGATGTCTTGTCGTGCTTGTTTTGATGTTTTATCATCGTTGCTGATGTTTTGTCATTTTATATGATGTTTTGCCATCTTGATTATTGTTTTTTTCTTTTTAACTAAAAAACACAAACCAACCAAAATATGTGAGTGGAACTACGGCTACTTTGATTCCTTAAAAGGGATACGTAGTCGGAGGCTTTTTGTGGGGCCTAATCGAGCATATCTTTGTAAAAATATTTGTTTTTCTTCTTTCCCCACTTTCTTTTTATTTTCTTTGCATGCATTCCCTCTTAAATTTTAAGCCGTAGACATAGATTCTTACACACCCTTTAGATTGGAACAATAAGAGTAGATACCGTAGAGTACTACAGGTGTGTGGAGTGCTAATACATTCCCCTCGCGTAATAGACTCCATTACCCGATCTCTCAGTCGAAAGACTGTGATTTTTCCCTCTTCAAGTTTTCTCGATGTTTACCTTTCCCTTTAGGCGGGATAAAAGACGTTCGGTGGTGACTTCATTGATTTTATATCAGATGACAGTTCGACCGGTTGTTTTAGCAGTCATCGACCCCATAAGGATTATCACCAATTGGTCTCCTTAGAATAGGATTTCATCTACGAAGGTTGCGAACACTCGTCTTCTCAAGCTTTCTTATCTTCACTTGATCAATTGAGGAACCACCAATTCTAAACATAATTGTTTTTCTAGAGATTACACGTGTCCTTCTTATCAAGCAGATTAATCCTATCTTAAGTACATAATTTTTTACACAATTCTGAGAAACAACTATTGCGTACAAACAACTTACATGAAGACTCTTAAGAGATAACACAATTTGAGCAACAACTCTTGTGTTTTATAATCTATTCCTATCTGGAACAAATATCCAGCCGACTTTCAAGGAAGTTGCTAGGGAGAGCCTACCAGAGTGAGTTTATGAGATGATTGGGGGATTTGGGAGCTAGAGCAGTAATGCGTGCGTTCCAAGATGAATGTCTTGCTTATCCCTCTGTCGGAAGCCCCTTTATATAGTTAGTATCATCGCTTCATTAAGAGCCTTAGTTAATGAGTGACTCTTGAGTTCCATAACTGTGTAACTACCACCATCTCCATAAATGAGGATGATTAGTGTTATGTAACGTATCAATGAATGCACCATCGGCGGTTACGGGCTTTAATGAGCCGATATGATGATCGGTTACGGGTAGGTGCTACTCATTTATCTACTTTATTTGGGTCGAGGGTGAGGGCAAGTTGTTACCCAGGTCCATGGATCGTTTGATACTCCTTTAGCTAGGTTACACCCTGGGATCCCTCACACCAAGCCGACTACTGCTTCACCCTTTTCCTTTGCCAATTAACTACCGGTAGGGCCTGTTATTTCTGGGATGTACATAAGACCCCAGAGTTCAAGTCCTCTCTTTGTGGGGAGTCGTACTTTGTCATGTAGTCACCGAAGGTAATACATGTGTTGTCGGGTTGCTGCTCTTTCCTGACCCATTTGTCACGGATCGTAGAGTCACCATTTTCTCTTCCTGAGGTAATGATAACTTCCATCTAAACCCCTATTCATTGGGTGAAGCTTCCCATGCCTAGTGTGTTGTTCACTGACTCTATAAAAGACCCTATTTTCTTCTTTCCTTTTCTATCTTTGGTAACTGCAGAAGGCAATTTATTCTTTCCAAGAGAACATTTTAATACCCTTCAAGTATTTCTCCATTTTTCCAGGTATTTTCTCTCCACTCCTTCATTTATGTTTTTGTCTTTTTAGATTATGGTTGTCTTGAGAGAGTGTGACAATGAGGGAAACGCTATGAAACCCTCTAGTGTTGACGAAATGGGAGAGTTATGGGACCAGTGCACGCGAGAGATGAGGGGTGCTCAAGGTCAAGAGGAGTTTAATCAGATCACTCAAGAGGTTTATGGTTTTACCCTTTCTTCTCTGAGTGATTCTAACCACGATTCTTGCTCCTCAGATTATGTAAATCTACTGATGGCCACTTATGACCCTTTAAACATTAAAGTCATAGGTTACAACAATAGTGCGCTCGACGACACAGAGATTGCAAAAATTAGGTCTTTGATGAGGGTATCCTCGACTAGGGAAGAAAGCAATGTTATCCTGGAATCGTGTGTCTTAGGGGATCGCGCATGTGCTTTATCGGAAGGACACTGATGAAGATTTCTTTTACTTCTACGCTAGGTTTTTAGATGATTTCCAAGTCCGTATACCCTTTTCTGAGTTTGAGGTAGATGTCATGGAGGCCATGAATGTTGTTCCCTCACAGCTTTGCGCCAGCAGTTAGGGTTTTATAAAGGCATTCGAAATTGTTTGTGAGGCGACGAACATCATTCCTATGGTCAATATATTATTGTCCTTTTATGAGGTAAAGGGGGCCGAGAAGCTTTCATGGATCTAGGTCAATGGTCTTCCTCATATAAGCTTTCTTCAGGTGTATACCTCTAACTACAAAGGTTTCAAGGATCGGTTTCTGAAGGTGAAGTGTGACCTGAGGTGCCCCCATGTGTTATACTCTTTGGGCAGGCAACCCCATTTTCCTTTCTATTGGACCCGAGACCCTTCTCCCATATCTAGTTTCACATTTGAGAAGCTGAGAGAATTGGAAGTCCAGGCTTTAACCGTTCTTGATTCCTTTCGTATAATGAAGGTCAAAGATTTATTATCTATAACCATTGAACAGATCCCCGAGTTTCTTGGTAATATATGTTTTCTGTTTTAGACCATCATATATTCTTTATACAATGTTTTACATTGTCTCTTTCTTTCCTTTCAGATAAGATGACATACCTTTTTGTGGCCGAGCAGAAGAGGTTAATGATGGAGGCAAGGGCTGCCCGAGGACTGCAGGTGGGACCTCTGTGATTAAGTCAGACATATCCGGGTTGGAGAGTCTGACATCAAAAAAGCGTAAAGGGGTAGGTTCTAAGGCTATATCTAGTGTACTTGAGCCCTAAGTTTCCATCCCAGCTATTCATGAGGAGGTACAAAAAAGTACTCCCAAGATGATGAAGACCCTGATGAGTGATGAAGTCTATCGAGCTGACATGGATATCACTTCTCTGATGGGATAACCTGGGAATAGTCACACTTCTGGGGAATTTAAGTTCTGGTCCAACAACTTCGTGGAACTCTGATTTCTGTATGATCACCTTAACACTACGGAGGATGTTAACAAAGTTAAGTCTATCGATCATTATAAGATGACACATAATCTGAGCTCCTATCTCAAGAGGTGTGCAGTCTCGACCCGAGGTCTCTTGGAATATGCAGATGACCGTGAGGAGATGGAGACGAAGCTGAAAGAGGAGATAACTTGTTTGAGGGAGGCCCGAAAGGCTTTTTCCGAGAAGTTGTCCACCACTGGGAAGGCCTTGATGAAGGAGAAAGAGCGCCGAGAGACCCTGGAGTCTGAGAACAAGGCCATTCTTACCTAGCTTAATGAGAGGTTGAAAGAAAAGAAGGCAACCAATGACGAGTTGAAGGCTACTACTGCTAAGTTGAGGGAAGCTTCGAAGAAGTCCCATATGTACATCCTTTCTACTGGTGATGAGGCTTTTGAGTGAGCAAAGGATCAGGTGGTGTGCCTTCATCACGGTTTGGCCATAACAGAGATGTACTTTTTCAAGGTGGTGCAGGATGGCCACCTAATTGATCTTGAAGAAGTGGAGAAGACTTCCTCTCCTCAGCTGAATCCCGAGGATCCTTTTGTCGAGGATAATGTCAACAATGACTGCGAGAAGGAAGACCCTTAGTGCATGATGTTCTGATGTTGTTTTGTTGGTTCTCTTAGTCATCCGATAAGGATGAACTTATGTAATTCTTTTTGTAAGAAGTGGTTTTTTCCATCCTTTTTGTTATTCTTGAACTACTGTCTCTGGGATTATCGCCTCTGGGCTTTTTACTTTTGATGTCTCTTTGTGGCCTTTTATGTAATCGTTGATATGTCGTTTAGTGGGTACCATTTGAAATATGGTAAATTTTTACAGACTTTATGAACTCGACCATGATACAGGGAGATGGTCATAGAACTAGACCCTGATGAGGGGAGTTATTTGAAGAACTCGACCTTGGTGAGGGAGTAAGTATAAAACTCAAACAAGATGAGAGGAGTAAGTTACATAGAACTTTACCCTGATAAGGGGAGTTGTTTGAAGAACTCGACCCTGATAAGTGGAGTTGTTTGAAGAACTCGACACATATGAGGGGAGTTGTTGAACAGAGTTTACGAGAGGTGTAAAATGCACTTTAACTTTTGTTGGGTCAGAGCCCCATTGTAAGGTTGGCCGAGTAGGCACAGAGCCTTAGCAAAGGTGACCGAGTCGAGAGGCTTAAAGTGGCTTCAACTTTTTGTTGGGTCAGATCCCCATTGTAAGGTTGGCCGAGTAGGCGGCGAGCCTTAGGAAGGGGGACCGAGTCGAGAGGCATAAAGTGTGCTTCGACTTTTTGTCGGAATAGATCCCCATTGTATGGTTGACCGAGTAGGTCCAGAGTATTAACGAGGGTGAATCCGAGTTTGCAATAAGTATTGCAAATATTTGTTTTTATTTTGGGTGTCTCATTAAAAACCCCTTCCCTTGCAAGGGAAACAAGTGCATACCATAAATTTATTCAACGGTCTCATTACATAGTTTTTAACTAAAATAAATCTTGAGATTGGATCAATTCTAAGTCCAAGGGATCTTTAACCCATCAAGAGTTTCCAATTTATAAGCCTCATTGTTCATTTTATGAAGTACCCGGTAGGGGCCTTCCCAGTTCAGAGACAACTTTCTTTATTCTTCGGATCGATGATCTTTTGAGGACCAGATCTCCTGGTTTAAAACCTATCTACCTCACTTTCAAGTTGAGTTTCTAAGTTAATCTTCTCTTGACCGCAAACTCTCTGACCCATGCCATTTCTCGGATTTTATCCACCAAATCGGCTGAACTTTTCAAGTCATCCTTGTTGGCTTCTTCATAGAAGTGTTCCCTCCTCCAAGTGGGGGTATTGATCTCGACCTCCATCATGGCATCCGCTCTGTACACCATTCGGAAAGGCATTTCTCGAGTAGTGGAATGGGGGGTTGTATGGTATGAAGAAAGGATCTTCGGTAAGTATCTAGCCCATAGTCCCTTTGCGTCATCCAACTTCTTTTTCATTATTGTCAAAATGATCTTGTTAGCCTCTTCGTCTTGACCATTGGCTTGAGGGTGTTCCACTTATGTGAACCTATTATGGATACCCAAATCAGTGCTGAATTCTACCACGGTCGAGCTTGCAAATTGTGTTCTATTGTCAGACACTATGATTCTGGGCAGCCCGAACCTGCAAATAATGATTTTCTAATAGAAGTGACGTACCTTCTCAGCTGTAATACGTTCCACAACCTCAGCTTCCACCCATTTTGTGACGTAGTCAATGACCACAATAATAAATTTTAGTTGTCCTAGAGTTGTGAGGATGGTCCCACTATGTCTGCTTCCCATTGGTAGAATGGCCATGGGGAAAATATGGAGTGCAGTAACTCAGTAGGGGAGTGTATGAGTGGCGAGTATACCTGGAATTTGTCACACTTGCTTACAAATTCGATGCAGTCTTGTAACATTTGAGGCCAATAGTATCTGGCTCGGAGAATCTTCCCGGACAGGGCTCTTCCTACGATGTGGCTTCCGCATGCCCCTTTATGGAATTCTTTCATTACAAGGTAACCTCTACTTCTGTCACACATCTCATCATGGGTGTCGATCTTCCCATTTTGTATAATTTGTCAGACACTATCAAGTAGCGGGTGGACGCCTTCTTGTCATCAATGATGGTGGCTCCCATTTCATTTCAAAGATCTTTGAAAAACTATTACTGAAATATGAAGTCTGACACCGTGTAGAAACACCCTATCACCCACAGAAAAGTGGGAAAGTAGAGGTATCAAATAGATAAATTAAGAAAATTCTAGAAAAAACTATTTCCACCTCTAGGAAAGATTGGTCTTTAAAGTTACGCGAAGCTATGTGGATATATAGGATAGTTTATGGTAAATCATGTCTTCTACAGGTAGAATTAGAGCATAAAGCTTATTGGGCTATAAGACCCTTAATTTAAATTATACTACCGCAGACAAGAAGAGAATTTTAAACATTTATGAACTAGAAGAACTTAGATTAGACGCATACGAGAATGCCCGTATCTATAAAGAAAGAACTAAAAAATGGCACGACAAGCGTATATCGAGGAAAGAGTTTAATGAGGGTGACATATTACTTCTTTTTAATTCTCGACTTAAACTTTTTCCTGGTAAACTTCGTTCTAGGTGGTCTGGTCCCTTCGAAATGACCAAATTTTTCCAAATGGCGCAATAGAAATAAAGGGTAAATCCAGTGAACCATTTATCGTAAATGGACAACGCTTGAAACATTATCATTGCATTAATAACAGAGACTATTGCTATAGTCTAAAGCTTATGGAGATTTCCGGTAGCTCCCAGAATTAATATTTTAATTCAGTTAAGCTTACGACATAAAATAAAGCGCTTGGTGGGAGACAACCCGCATTTTTAAATTTTAATTTTAATTTTCTTTTGTCATTTATTATTTTTTTCCTTTTTCTTATTCTTTTATCTACAATATTATTCTTTATAAATTGTCCCAACTTACTTAGTATCATCGTCTACTTACTTTCAGGCTAACTTAACTTTAGCTAACAACTAACTCTCACGATTCAACAAGTAGACTATATGGATATCATTTTCAGAGGTAAAGCTCAGAGGCGGCGATTTGAAGTTTTAGCTGAAAGAGAGATGGGACTAATTATCTACCCAGATAGTCACACCATGACCTCACTAGGAATTAGAGATAGTCTCATGTTTCTTCTTGATCAAATAGGGTGGAGAAATTTCATGGTAGGGAGAAGATTTAGTTCTTACTGTAGGCTAATCCTTGAATTCCTAAGTTTGCTTACTTTCATGCCTGACCATGGATTAGGATTTAACCGAGGCCTAATTATTTTTAGAATGTTTGGTATTTATTTCTGATATAATAGCAGAGAGTTTGCTAGCCTTTTAGGAGTTCCTGATGGCCTACATGTCTTTGCTAGTACCCAAGAAGACCTTCTTTTGGACCTTGAACTTTGACATTTTTGGGGTAGCATAGCTGGAGATAATAACCCCGAGCCTAATAACATGTTTTCTGAAAATATCCACAACCCTGCTATCCATTATTTCCATAAGATCCTTACTCACACCCTATTCAGAAAATAACAAAACATAACCTCTGTGTCCAAAGATGATTTCTTCATCATGTATTGTGCTTCCCAAAATAGCCCTGTTAATGCTGCTACTTTTATGTTAGCCAATTTTACTCGTATTGCACAAGATGACCATGAATCAATCTTAATAGGAGGTTTAGTGAACACGATTGCAAATGTTATTGGGTTGAGATAACCACTAATCAACCTTGACCCTCTAGGAGGAATATGTCCCATGAACATCCAGTTCTATTTCAATACCAGCTTCATTAGAAACCTAGGCCCGAATGAGTTTGATTTTCTTATCAATAATTAAGTTATGCAGCTTTTTACCTTACCAAATCCTAGGTCTAGCCTACATGACATAAATAATTGGTTGTTTGAATTAGATGAACCCCAAAATGACCCACCAACTCCCCATGAGACACCTCAAGTCTATGACCACTTTGATAACTATATCTCTGAAGCTGAAACTGATCCTGAGACCCCTCCATTCTACCATAATCTTCCATCTCCAGATCATACTAACCCTACGGATATCCCTTCTATCATCACACCACTTCCACATGAGGACCATCTGCCTGACACAACCTCTTGTACCTCTGGTGCTTCTTTTGCTCCACCTCTTGATCACATTGCTATCATTAACGCCCTCCAGACTGACATAGCTAACATTAGAGACGACCTCACTTCTTTGCACGTCAATTTTTACAGGTTTATGGATATTGTGATAGAGCAGCTTGATAATATTTATCAACATATTTATTCTATTGCTCCTCATCTTGGACGTAGTGGCTAATTCTTCTAGATAATACTGCTTTCTTAAATTAGGATTTACATGTTTTCTAGTTTATATTTAACGTTTTCAGGCTATTTTGTAATTTTTTTCCTGCATTCTTATATTACAGTAGAATTTTCAATTGTCAGTATTCAATTTTAATTATGGCATTTTATTTTATGTTTTTCCTTTCTTTCTGTAATTTATCTACTATGCATGCATGAAGAATGATTTAAAGTATAAGTATGTTTAAAATTTCATACTATTCAGCTTTTAAACTTGTGGCGGTCACCACAGGTCTGTGGCCCTCGCCACGGTATCTAAACTACATGGCCTCCGCCACGGTTTGTTTGGCCCTCTCCGCACTCTTCACGAATAGAAACACGAGTGTTTTTATAAGACTCTCCTTGTTTCCCTCTTCTTCTTCCATTCAAACCACTCTCTTCCTTTTTCAACCCTTTTCAACTCCCCATTACACCTATTAACACCCATTCACGTCTCACATTCCAATTTCCTTTCACCCTTTAAATTTCATGAATTTCTCTACATATCATACCTCTCCAATCACAATGACCTAAGAGAACTAAACCCTTTTCCTTCTTAACGTATTGTATTCATCATATCTCATCGCACTTAACAACCAAACTGAAGGGCAAGACCATCACCAGATTTTTCAACAATTGTTTTCCGCACTGAGGATTCAGACTTACAGAGAGAGAAGTACCTTAAGTTTTAACAACATTTTGTCATCCCCATAAGGTATGTTGATGAGTTCTTTTGCATGAATTGGGGTTGTTATATAGTGTTCAATAGATGCTAAATAATTCAAGTCTAACTCAGATTTGTTTGTTGAACCACCCAACCTACGAACCTTTAACTCTAGAGTTCTTGAGTTCATTTATTTATGACACCCCTATGGCAGAACTGTATCTCACCGAAACCGACAGGTTTAGGAATTTAAACAAAGATATTCATTAAGCCAAGATACCATAGGTGATATGTTACATTTTCCGCGTGGGAAAGATATCGCCTGTAGAGTTCTTTTTGAAGCGGAATGGATAATCGTGGGATTTGGTCTTTGGGAAAAGTTAACAGGTGAGACAACTCTAAACTGGGAAGGACTTAATTCCTCCCTAATCCATAATCCAACCATACTTGGACCTGAGATTGTTCGAGAGACTACTGAGAAAGTGAAGCTTATCTGAGAGAAGATGAAGGTTTCTCAAAGTAGACAGAAAAGTTACCATGACAAGAGAAGGAAAGATTTAGAATTCAGAGTCGGTGATCATGTCTTTTTGAGAGTCACACCTGTGACTGGTGTTGGGCGAGCTCTTAAGCCTAAGAAGCTCACTCCTCGTTTTATTGGTCCATATCAGATATTGGATCGAGTTGGGAAAGTTGCTTACCGAGTGGCGTTACCGCCAAACCTTGATAATTTGCATGATGTGTTTCATGTATCGCAACTTCGGAAGTATATTCCTGATCTGTATCATGTGATTCAGATGGACGATGTGCAAGTACAGGATAATCTCACGGTGGAGACGATGCTTGTGCGAGTCGCGGATCGCAAGATGAAGATTCTAAGAGGAAAGGAGATTGCATTGGTGAAAGTTATCTAGTTAGGAGCTGTTGGAGAGAGTATGACCTGGGAGTTGGAGAGCAAGATGCGAGACTCCTATCTTGAGTTATTTGAACCAGGTAAACTTTTATTTTTCGAGGAAGAAAATATTCTAAGTGGGGGAGAGTTGTAACGCCCCTATATTTAATTATTTATTTAATTAAATATTGTTTTAAATATTTTATTTTATTTCGAATTTTTATCGTCGAAGTCGGAATCATTTTATTAAGTTGGAATAATAATTAATCAGGTTTATAGTGGTAGAATTAAGTTGAAGTATCATTTTATTAATAAGCTTAGAATTGATGTTGGGCTTAATTATGGTGTCGCGAAATAATAGGGGGGTGTATTGATTAGGCCCATTTAAGTTTACTAAGGATTAAATAATAGTATTTTATTAGAAAATAGAAGGAGAAAGTGAGGGTAGTGCTATCAGGAAAACAAAAGAGGAATAGGGTTTTATGAGAAGAGAAGAAGAACAAGGAAGTTGCTGCTAGGGCCAATCCCAGAAATTCCATTGAAGCTCCTTAGAGTGCCTTCAAACCAAACCAGGTAAGGGTGGGGTTTCTTATCCTATAATGGGGTATATCATATTTTGTATTTGGGAATTAGTATATGGGATTATTAATGTCTGTTGATTTAGGTTGGTTTGGGTTGTTGAGATAAGCATTATTAATAATTTATTTGATTATAGAATTGTCAAAGAATAGGTGTGTCGTTGTGTTATAAACTTGTGTCTGGAATGGATTTGGTATCGCTAGACAGTATAACAGGAAATTCATTGAAACAGTATCAAAAATAAGAAGAAGAAATAAAATTTGGTCTGGGGGTGGAAGTGTCGTTCGACACTTGTTATGTGTGGGGATGATGTCGGGCAGTAGCTTGTGTTGTTGCTATGTGCCGACTGGAACTAGGTGCTCAAGGTGAAGGGGGGTGTCGTTCAGCAGCCTTGAGAGAAAGGGAAGAGTTTCGTTCGTCACTAGGGTGCTTGTTGAAGGAAAGTGTCGTTTGGCACTAAGTGTTAGGCAGGGGCGCTTGTTTCTGTTTCTGTTTCTGTGGCACTATGCTATATAATTTTTATATGGTATTAGTATGGAGTTTCTTAAATACAAAAGAACTTAGGGAAAAATTAAACTATTCTTATCAGTAGTATGATATGGCAGAAGCAACTTTAATAGAAGCACCAATATGTCAATAATCTTAATTTAGCAATTCAACTTAATTTTAACAGTCTGTAGTAATAAGACAAAGTTAGAAATAATCAGTAAAGTTGCAGTAACTATTTTGGAGGATTAATTAAATAGCAGAATTAGTATTATGGACATTGTTGAATTATAGGTCTTATGACCAATGTTGTGTTATTTTTGTGTTGATCGATAATGTGAATATGTTGTTGCCATGAAAAGTTGTTGATTTTGTTGATATGTTTTGTTGTAGGCCTTTGGCCAATGTTGAACAGTGTGAATTGTTTTTACGTCGACCGTTGTTATGTTATTGTTGTTGTTGCATTGCCGAGTTGTGGTTGTTTATATCGTCGCATAACATATCATAGCATTAAAGTTGGCCTGGATTGGCATGTTCTATGTTTGAGCGAATGCTCACCTATGTTGGCCTAGATTGGCATGTCCTAAGTTAAAGGCGTTGCCTTATGCCTTGGTAAACTGGCATTTTCTAAGTTGGGAGTTCTGCTCCAATGGTAACACATGCATTTGCACAGTTGAGTCGCATTTGGAGTCGTTGATTTGTTGCTTATTTGAAGTGTTGTCTATGCACAGTGATGTTATGAGTTGAATTGATGTGTTGGTGAATGGTGTTGCTTTTATGTTGTTGTTGAATGAAGTGGCGATTTTATATGAACTAATTTCCGATATATTATTTATCATATGTGCTATTATAGTGTTCGATATCTCACCCCTTCTATTTGAATGTTGCCCTTTGTTGGTAACGTGCAGGTAACCAAGAGGAGTAGCCGATAGTGTTGTTAGTTCGAGTTTGGTGTCATTTGCTCTGATACGCAGCGCTTATGGGGAAATGAACGATTGTCTTATCTTCTTGTTTATTTATTGAACCTTATGTTGTTATTTGAGGAGTTATCGTATTGATGTTGTTTTATGATTTAAAAGATGTTATGTCTTATATGGAGAACTAATATGAATCCGCTGCGTGATTGATCAAAGTTTGGTTTATGTTATGAAGACTATATTCATGAGTTGTGTTCATTCCGCTTCTTTAAGTGTTATGTATCTATTCTAAAATCATGACATGTTTATGTTTCTCTGTTGAATATGTGGCATCCTGATTATATTGGAAATTTTTATACTCTGATTTTCCGCAAATTGCTTGGGGTAGAATTGGGGTGTTACACTTCTTGGGGCCACCACCACATGCTTCTTACAATAGGCTCATGTTCCATTCCCACATCAGAGCCACGAGATCATCGCTTACCCTATTTTCTCTCTGCAAGACCAGGCCTGGCAGAAATCTCTCCCTGAATGAAGTTATTTCAGATTCTTCTCGAGGGAGTTAAGGGAATCTAGCGAGAGATCTATAAAAAGGGTGAGGGTTACACTTACAGAACATCCAATTTACTTGAGTTCAAAACATTTTTGTTTTAGATTTTGAGCAGTAAACTCACCCTTAAATTGATAGCTTTCCACATCGGGAAGCTATTGCAACTTAGTTTTACATTTATAATTTAGCATTCAATTATGTACTTTTCGAAGAAGAAAATCCTACTGACATATGTGGAGGACTTCAGACTTAAAGCTTTTAGTTTATATCCCGGTTTTGATTTTAATTCCAGGTTTCAATTTAGTTTATTTTTATTGTCTCTAATTTCCAGTAATCATGCTTAGATTTAAATATGCCATGGGTATTGTATGCTTACGTTTAAAAGCATGTTTGGTTAATTTCCTTAGATACTGGTATGTAAAATAATCTAACCGAAGGGATTCGGAAATCTATTGGCATAAATATTTTCAAACTACTTTTCTGGTTTTGGTTTCTAACTAAAATGTTAACATGGTTTTGTTACAAGAGTAAAAGACGAACAAAGGTTAAAATCAATACAACGGGAGTGTGACATTTTTAATCGAATAATAGTTACTGAACATTAATTTTAAATACAGAGAGAGCGCTTTAGGATTAATTAGATTTTGTTGGTTTCCAAAAAGTGTTTTTAAATTCGAATGAGACAGCGAGAGCAAGCATTTAGATTTAAGAATATAGTCTAAGTCAATAAACACGAGAGTGTGAGATAAGGATTTTTAAACTAATATTTTCTACTGAAAAGTATCTTTAAAAACAGAGTTAATGGCAGGTCGAATCCTTGAATTCTGACGAACTACATATTGGTATCCTTTATTTCTAATATTTTCTTAAACTTGAATTTACTCCTTATTTCTCTCAAAACCTAAGATTAATCATCAGCCTTAGATTACATAGTAACATTAGATAGCATTAATTTGATTATCAGTCCCTGTAGATTCAATATCTTTTAAAACTACGTAATTAGATTGTGCATTGCAGTCAGTAATTCCGACTCTTAAAGTCACGACCATGAAACGTGGCCCAGAAAGCATACGCCGACCAAACCCTTTGGTTCCCCGGAAATCAAGCAAGTAAAACATTATCCTTCACGGGCACATCTCCATTTTACAACCAAGAGAATCGTGAGAATGCCCTCCACATACACACTTTAGCTCTTCGACAAGGTACTTATACACCATCCTCCTTACACGCCAAAAGTTCCTCAAACATAAGGGATCAGCGAAGAAGATTATTTGGTTGGACAGTCACATCCCCGCGTCCCTCTTGTCCATGCTCGAGTTAAGGGTAAAGATTATTTGGTTTTTCAGTTACCTGCTGATTTTCTTGCAGATTTGAAATTACCTGCAGACTTACCTGCAGATTTTTCTACGGAATTTCGTACGGGAAAATAGTCCGCAGATAAATCTGCTAGTAAATTCGCATGAAAAGTCAAATCTGAAGAAAAATTCACAGATAAATTGAAAAAATTGAAAAAAAAATTTAGGAGATAGCTAGGTATCATTTCACTTAGCGTCTCCTTTAAAAAATTCAATACATGTGCCATCTGAGATGGCTACTACATTATAACATTTTCTGAAATATAATTATTTATATAAATTTCTCCGAAACATATAATTATTTAAATATTTTTTTTAAAACATGATTACTGCTAAAAAAAATATTCACTTTTGTAGATAAGATATTTATATTTTTCTCTCCAAATGGAGTTAGTATTTTTATTTACAGACTTCCAAAATTGGACAAGTGTCTTAATTACTACTTAAACCAATTGAAAGCAACCTTTTCATCAAAATTATTGAAACTTTGTAAAAGCAAGTCATAAAAGAAAGGCACGTTATAATCATAAAGAAAAGAAAACATTGACATTTTACATTATAGATAAATATGTTGAATTATTTTCTTAATATGTTAATCCATACCATAAAGTGGACACCGGGCTATCTTAAATAGAAAGGATATTAAAAATATATTGTTAGCTATTATAAAATTCTTTATTGTGAATGTTAGATTTCAAAAATATATCGTTGGTGGCCTTAAAATATCTTAGGTCAGGTCCATTGAGTTCAACCCATCAGTTTTCCAACTGTCTTAAATGCTAGGAAGGATATTTGGATAATAAGTGGTGAAATCATGTGGCGAGATGACATGGCAAATATATGTTCAAGCTTGACCTACCTCTTTTATACTCACTCTATTTCAGAATGATTGTTGTTTTAACAAATAAATTTTGTTTTAAAATGACTGTCATTTTCACTTTTCAATATAGTAATGATTACTATTTTTCTAATTGTATCCTTTACTTTTTACTCTCCACACTACTTCAAATATATTAATAGGATTAATTTTGTAAAACTGTAATGTCTTATGACAACATCATTACATTCTTTAATTTGTGTGCAAAAACTTTAAACAACAGTCATTTTAAAACAGAATGAATATTGAGTTTCGTTGGAGATTATAAAAAGTCACGTGTTAATTAAGTCAAACGAAATAATCTAAATCAATAATTGAAGTATTCATTGGTCATGAAAATTGACACCACTTTCGATATTAAAGAATGACTAACCGTAGTTATTTCATTAGTGAGTGGAGACGCGTAACCTATTTTGTAGGAATTAGAAATAACTATTTATTAGAAATAACTATTTACTAACTCATCTATCAATTGATCGCATATATAAATACCCTACTAGACAACTGGATTAGTTCATTTGTTTTTTATATATATCAATATATAAAAGTTATGATATGCTCATCATTGCTTGAAGGGTCTACTCTATTATACTCACACCAAGTACAATTGGTGTTTACTGTGAGCCCCAGTAAAAATTTATTTGAATTCCACTTTTACTTAAATTTCTATTGGCAAAACCATAATTTCACAAAGATGAGACCTACTGCCGACTACAAGAATGATAACCGAGATGTCATAGCAGAGTTGCAAACAAAAATGAAAAAGTTATGTCGCCATAACAAAATCCAGCAAGACAACATGAGATCAACCAACCAAAGAGTAAACATATATTAGATCCCCAACCCATCTTTAAAGAGATCTAGGATTCACATATCCCAAAAAATTTCAAGGCTCTTTTACTAATAACAATCAAAGGGATGAGTAATTATTTCCATCAACACTCAAATGGTGATAATTGGCGCCACCGATTACTTAAAATGTAAGCTATTTCCTGGGATATTGAAGGAGTTGGCATTAAGATTGTATATGAGTCTATTCAGATTCTCCAAAACCAGCTACCAAGGCCTCTCTAGGAAGCTGATTAACCAATTTTCTAAGATAATATTTTGTGAGCATGGGTTTGCTGGTGTTTACCGTGAAAATTATATGCTTATTGCTTTTATTCTTCCTTTTGTTTTCAATACCTTTCATTTTTTAAATTGCTTCCTTCTAAATGAATGATGTTTAGTTTGGTAATTAAATTTATCTTTGCTTTTTTCTTAAATGATTATTTATGATCTATGTGATTGTGCTTTCATTAATCTTTTTATCTCGCCTTTTTTATAATTCCAAAGGAAAAGACGTATATTACCAAGAGGAGTAGTGTATGCTCTATATATTTATTACTGTGGGGTTTAACCACTCCAATCTTTTATTCATATATTTTATTATTTTACAACCTTCTTTAGAGACATGTTATCATTATAAAAAAGCGGAGAATATATATATATATATATATATATATATATATATATATATATATATATATATATATATATATATATATATATATATATTGCTAAGTGTCAAATTATAGTTATATTTGTATATAGTTTTGTGTCACTTATCGACTTATTTTGTTGGAATATAGTAAATAACCCTCAACTTGTATGTAAATATGTATATATTTCGTTATCGTGTAAATATTGTTTATAGTTGCATTATCATATAAATATCATTGAGTTTAATTATTTTTTATCTCATTTTGGTAGGTATTCAAGAAATGATATTTAGTCATTGTAATATAGAGCATTGAATAAGTTTTCCAATGCTTATGTCTGTGCGTAAATCGGAGTTACGATTCTCAAGTTATGGCGAAAACAAGTGCTGAAATTTTTCCATTTCTGTGAAATTTGCCATGCGAGCAAGTGGTGAGTGAGGGACGAATTTGCCTGTTTTTGCGCTGTATTTTGGGGCTGAAAAGTGAATTTTCACCAGGAGATTTTCTTGGGTGCCATGTGATATTACTGGACAATAACTTTTATTTAGAGTGTTGTAACACATTTTCTGGTATGACTTCGGGATTTTTTTTGTCTCCCAACTCTATCAGCGACATTCTTTGATGTTAGAACTTAGAAAACAACATTTGGAGGTTGCATTTTAATGAATCAGAGGTGGGTTTCCTTCAATCTCCGTTGACAAACCGAGAGAATCTTGTTCATCTTCTCTTCTTCTCTTTATACCCTCTATTTATTGGGGTTTTGTATGTAAGCTTACCTTGATTATATGTATATTTATTTCTCATGGATATTGTATAAAAGTTATTTTACAAATCAATGTTGATGATTGCTTGCTTTATCTTGGATTTGAATTTCTATATACATATATGGTTTAAATCCGGATTTATGATGAACATCTATTAGGTTCTAGACTCTAGAGATAGATTTAGAATTAATATTCACTGTGGGTATCAATGCTTAATGCGTCTATGTTGTTTAGTTGCATGAGACATCACTGACGAGACAATACGTTAGAACTCTTGTAGGTGCTTCAGACATGAAAACTGATGTGAGGGATACGTGATGATATTTACAAGTAATTTAGGCTACATAAAACTAATCAATAGATTTAAGTATTTTATAGGATAGATAAAATTCAAACCTAAACGAGTTTTATCCTCTCTAAATAATGTATTTATTTTTTTGTTCATAAAATTTACTTTTTGTACTTTACACTTTTAAACCAATCAAAACCAAGTTAGAAACATAGAGATTGTTCAACGACATTCTTTCCCTCCCACTAATCCATTGGAGACGATAAAACAAAAATACTTACTTTTGCTTGCTGCTTTACTGTAACAACATATATTCTTACATGTACAATTATCTACAACTATTAAATGATTGTTATGATTTTGATTTTGACAACAGCATATGTCAAACGAAATTATTTGAAGTCTTCATCTATCAAGAAATTTCAAGAATAACTTGTTCTTTGTGAGATTAAATATCAATTCATGATAACACCAATGGTTTAACGACGACCAATGAAGTCTTTGATGACATTTGTCCGGTAATATTTCATGATGATGCCTATAAAAGAAGTTATCTCATGACTCATAAGCTGAAAGAGTCATGTTCCAGATGAAGTTTTGAATCAATGTTGAAAATAACAAGGGAACTTGAAGCTTTAAAGTTGTGAAAGAGAGGAAGTGTGAAAGATCATTTGGTCTTATGCTTAACATGTATGTAAGCGATCATTTTAATGTAAGGGTATAAGAGTAACTCTCAAGATACTAAGGAAATTCACACACAAACTTAAATATATCTTGAAGCCTCCCTTATTTATTTAAACACCTAAAATATTAAGTTTAATAGACTAACTCATTTTTAATCCATTAGTAGTGATTTTTCCACTAGTAAATTTATTAAAACATTAGGTTTAATAGATTAACTCATTTTTAATTACTTTTAGGCCGACTTTAATAGATTAGTGACAACTTTATTCAAAAACCTTCCATATTTTCCTTGTCTAATCGAATAGCATCTAGGATTATCAATCAAAACATTAAAAATGTCCATTTATCAATATCATTTCTATTTTGAGCCAATTTGTTTCCTTTAAATATAGGGATTCTCCTCATTCTATTTCACAGAAAATTTTCAATTTAAAATTATACTTTAATAGTTTATTCTCTTATTTACTCTATTTTCTTATTCGTTGTTGAAGTTACCTTATGTTGTACCCCAATTTGTTCCTCTAAGAATCCTCTATCATCTCATATCAACTCAATCACAACAAGATCACATAGGGTTTGGATCTTCTCCCTATCTTTAGGTTTGCTTATGAGGAATCACCAAGCATCTTGATTTATATATATTGTGATCACGTATGATTTGTATTTGCGATACGGTAGCCAGAACTGGACTGTTTTAGGAATGCTGGTTTGCGTTTTGCGTTTGTGTTTGCAAAATGTCGCGGTAAGCAAGAGTCGCCACCGTCTTTTCTTTTATCCAACTCGAAATGAAAAAAGCACAGAAAAATTCCTTTTTCGAGATTTTGAGTACGGGGGTAGATTATAGAAAGGGAAGGTATTAGCACCCTTTCTATCCGTGGTTTTCCACGGGCTCTTAGGTGCTTGCTCATCATTTTCAAAATTGCTTCTGTGTTTGTGATTTGAAAAGTTTTTGTTTTACTTCGATTTAACTCTTGCTTATGTCTTCAAGAGTGTTACAAAGTCGTTTTGAAAACTTTGTTTGAAAGAGAGTGTAAGTGTAAAAAAAAAGTTTGTTCGGATTGAGCAAGTACTTAAGAACTAATCTACCTACTCGAAAAAGAGAATTGTTCTATTCTTGTTTCCTTTAGGCAGTGCTATCCCACTATTAGTGAGTAGGTAGCACCGTCATCGGAGTTTTAAGGGTCAATTCGAAAGGGACGTACGATCACCAAAGCAATGTTAGGACGGCTTAGTAATAACCCTAATGTCTTAGATCAATTATTCGAGGCAACATATCCGAGGCAACCTTTCCGAGGAAACTTTTCTGAACGGGACTTTGATCTTTTGTTTAGACAAGAGAGCAACCACTAAAGCATCCTATACTTAATGACCGTTTACCGAAGGCAACTGAAGTGAGAGTATACCCTAGGAGTGCGCATGTGCGAGTGATTCAATTTCAAGTTATTATCTTTGCACATTTAAGGTTAGCTAACCGTTTTAAAGTTAATCATACATTCTTGTCATGCAACCCTAATTACTCATACATCTAACAGTCAATATTTTGCGGAATTTAAGATGCATAAAGTAAAGCTACGCTATTACAAGGCATCGGGTATTTACATAGCCAAAAATAAACCCGTAAAAAAAGCGATAAATGAAAGTAAAAGATCCTAATTAATCTATTACAACTTGTGAGCAATTACATTAATATGGTAAAAATAAAATAATAAAGCGCGCGCAATGAGTTAAGAATGAGAGAGCACTAGGGTTTTGACCCCTTCTAACCTAATTGGAAGAAAAAATTATTTTTGTTGTTTTCAATTATTTTTTAAGAAAAAGAATTAGGTTTTTAAATTAAATACAAAATTAATTAGTAATTAAATTAATTAAAGAAAATAATTAAATTTAACCTATTTTTGTGTTTTTGGTTATTTTAAGAAAAAGAAAATAATAATTAAGTTAGGAACAAAAACCCTAATTGTTCTAATTGTTTTTTTAATTTATTTACAAAATAATTTAAGTTACCCAAAATTAAATAACCTAATTAAATTAATTAATTTTTTTTATAAAAAATAAACCTAAATCTAATTGGATGAAAATTATTTTTTATGATTTTTTGATAAAAAGAAAAATTAATTTGTGTTAGTAAATATAAATAAATAAATAAAGAAAATATAAAGAAAAGAAAGAAGAATTAGGCCTGGTTGTGAGTAATTTGGGGGGTGTGAGAATCAGATTCTGGGCCCAAAACAGGTTGGTCCACGTTGACTTGCCCAGATTTCCTGTGATGCACTGACCATGGCCTATGATACTCCTTCATTGATGGCCTTCGAATCTGGCCTCCTGGACATTTGGCAGGTTGGATGATGAGGTCACATGATGGTCTCTTGGCTTTGTGTGTGTGCCTGAACATTGAAAGAAAAATAACATGAAAGAATGAGGGGACCTGGGATTCGAACCCTGGCCCTGATGCCTTTTACACTCGCTCCACTACCAACTGCGCTGCATGCTTTTGTTGTCCATAAAATAAACAATAATCATAATATGAGAAAATAACAAAACACTAAGTCCAAACGCGCGAAATTTTAAATGGGTGAATGATTGCTTGCCACACCTTCATCCATGACCCCGCTCCGTGGCTAAAAGGTTTGAAGACCTTTACCTACGGACAACGTCCGTCACTATAAACCCTGTAATTCTCAAAATAAAACACAAGAAAGATAAATAAATTCTAAGGCCATGAATCAGTTCGTCTTGGCCTGCTGGGCACGATGGTACTCCTTTTATGGCCCAATTTTACCTATATGAAGATATCCCAAATCGAAACAAAAAACCCTAACAATGGAAAATTTTGATACAGTCCATGAAAATGCAATTAAATGTTATGGATAGTTTGCAAATGCTTCAAGGAGCAAGAATTAATGATTATTTCATGCTATAAGTGCCTGGATCATACAATTCGATTTCAAAAATAAACCAAAGTCGTGGCTGACTTACAGTGGGTTTTGGCGCTGGAAAGTGCTTGTTCTTGATTGGTACAACCTCCTTGCAATCCCAGGAATCGAATGAGATGGCTAGGGGACCTTGAAAACGCCTGGAAATAGCAAAACAGATTACCACTTTTCTTTGTTTTTTTCAAGTTTGTTCTGACTTTGTGCGCCTCTCAAGCCTTATCTTTTTGGTATGCATTTGTCCAATATATATCAACAATTAAATTAGGGTTGCAAACATGATCTCAATCTTTGCCAATTATTGATTTTGATCTTAATTTAATTCACTTTAAAATCCTTCCAAAAATAGGCTAAAACCAATCTTTTTATGCACACCAAGGCCTTGCACGAATTCAATCTCTTGCTAGCTGGATATAGGACCTGAAACATGCACAATATCTTGAGATTTCAATGTTTTGGATTTTTCCATGATTTGTTTTGATTTAAATTGATTTAATTCAAATAAAAATCAAAATAAATAATAAAAATAAGATAAAGACAAGTGGGAAGAGCTAGGACTCGTGGACCATGCTACCAACTCAGAACAAATGCAAAAAGTTAGGCCCATTTAGCAAAAATTGCAATTTGAGGCATAGTTGACTTTTGACAATTTTGCAAAAAAGGTCAACTTCACCAATGCATAACTTCCTCAATTTTGACTCTTTGAAGGTGTTATTTGAATTTTTAGAAATCTTGAGATATACTCTAAGCAACCCTTTTGGTCTCATCTCAATTTGGTATTCCATGTTCATGTATGAAGCTTTGACAAAAAAGGTGTTTTTGTTGACTTTTCAAAATGACCTATAATGTCCAAATTCATAACTTCTTGTGAGTGCATGTTTTGAACTTGGGAGCTGAAGATGGATTGTAGGGAATTTCATCCTCTTCAAAATGAGATTTGGATGGGTCATTTCTCATAAAGTATCAGAAAGTTATGCTTGGTCAAAGTTGTGTTGACTTTTCCTGCAAAAACCTTAATTTAGCAACTTTTGGTTCTTGATGAATTATGAGGAACCTTTGGTGAATCATGATCAACCCTTGATAAAATTATGAAATATACTTCAAAATGAGGATGTTGACCAAAAATCTTGAAGTTTGACTGTATGTGGGCCATAGTTGACTTTTGTCCTAGCACAGTCGATTTTCAGTCCTTTGAGTAATTGACTGAGCAAACTTTCTCTGCAAGGCTTGAAACATGACATGGATGATCTTGAGAACATATTAGTACAATGGTGAGCATTTGGGATCCCTTGGAATCAAATATCTTGATGCAACATGAAACCCTAATTTGAGGTAGACTGCCTTAGGAAAGAGCTTGTTTGGTCAACCCTTGGACTTCCTTGAGCAACTTGAGGATCTTTATTGAAATGTTTTGAGAAATATGGGAGGGAAAATTTTGGGGTACAACAGCTGCCCCTGTTCAATCTTCTTAAACCTGAGGATGTAGATTGGCTTTTTTTCCTTTCGTGATCCGAAGGTGGAAGATGATTGAACATTATAGTGCCCATAAATTTGCACTCGCATGAAGTGGTACTTGTCTTGTGATGTCGGGAATGAGCTTATAGATGCCATTTGGAGATTGATGACGGGAGATGGGCTTAAATATGCCATCCAAAGGAGTGTCGATCGCATAAGAGATTCCTTAGCGAGAGTCTGTATACTTGTTGTTGAGGAAGACTACACTGGGGAATGTTGATATTTGTCTTGAGAGAAATAGAATTTTAGGAGCTTCGGTCGTCCGTTATTCTACTGGGAAATCGTCTCTTAGTCGAAGAGGTGAAAAAGAACTACTATTTGGTCGTGATCCAGGCTTCATGGTGACTTACTGGGGAGATGAGATTAAACTTGCTATCCGGTCGTGATCCAGGCTTCGTAATTTCTCGATTCTTATCTGGTCATAATCCAGGCTTCAAAAGGAATTAAGTTGTTATCCGGTCGCATCCGGGCTTCAACTTGAATTCAGGGTACACTAATATCCGGTCGACTCTGGGCTTCTTAGTAATTGTCCAGGTAAACTGCTATTTGGTCGAAATCCAAGCTTCGCAATGTCTTGTACTATTATCTGGTCATAATCCAGGCTTTAGTCCTTTTATCGTTATCTGGTCGTAATCCAGGCTTCACGATACTTTATACCATTATCTGGTCGAATCCAGGCTTCATGGTGTCTGGTACTGCTATCTGGTCGTAATCCAGGCTTCACAATACCTTACTTCTTATCTGGTCGTAATCCAGGCTTCAGAAGAAAATAAAGTGGTTATCCGGTCGCATCTGGGCTTTCCATTTAACTTATGGGCCTACTAATATCCGGTCGAATCCGGGCTTCATAGTAATTGGCCGGGTGAACTACTATTTGGTCGTAATCCAAGCTTCACAGTGTCCCTCACTTTTATCTGGTCGTAATCTAGGCTTTAGTGTCTTTTACCGCTATCTGGTCGTAATCCAGGCTTCGCGATGTCTCATACCACTATCTGGTCGAATCCAGGCTTCATGGTGTTCGGAGAAATCAAGATACTATCTGGTCGTAATCCGGGCTTCATAACTTGTATTAAAGATATACCACTATCTGGTCGTAATCCAGGCTTCATGGTGTCTTTAGCTAAATCTTGTTGTAATCCAGGCTTCACAGAAAGTTGTATTGCTATCTGGTCGTAATCCAGGCTTCACAATAACTTGCTGAGCTGTTATTCGGTTGTAATCCGGGCTTCACGGCTTGTGTTTATGATATACCACTATCTGGTCGAATCCAGGCTTCATGGTGTCTTGCACTGCTATCTGGTCGTAATCCAGGCTTCGCAGTAACTTGTATTGCTATCTGGTCGTAATCCAGGCTTCACAATAGCTTGTTGGGGATTAAACTATTATCCGGTTGAATCCGGGCTTCATAGCTCGAAGATAAACCACTATCTGGTCGATTCCAGGCTTCGTGGTGTTTGATATTGTTATCTGGTCGTTCTCTGGGCTTCACAATATGATGGGAAAATCAAGATATTATCCGGTCGGACCCGGGCTTCATAGCTTGAATTTTGTGAGAATTTGATTGTATCTTTCCTGAAAGGTAAAGGTTAGTTGTATGTAATGTATGATATGTATCAAGCAATGATGTTCTCAAAATAAATGAGATTGTGTTGTATGATGCGTATGCATATGCCATGATGAATGGATATGCAAATTTTTTTGTGATATTCTCTAGCTAGGGAAAATAAATCCCGGACTGCTGCTGGAGAGTGCAAGAAGTTGAATTCTTCGTTTCCGCTGGGGATTATGAATGAAGATGATTGTGAGAATAATCTTGCTGGAGAATAAACTGTCGAGAGAATGATTCTGTGGGGAAGAGATACTTTGCTAGCAGATCTGTTGATTTGGAGAAATAATCTTGACTGGGGATGAATTACCGTTGCTGGCGATAATGAATCCTTGTTGGGGATTGAGTTTCTGCTTGTGAAAGAAATGAACTCCGCTGGGGATGATTTTCAAGTACTGATGATAGATAAACTCTGCTTGGGGAGAATCATTGTTTTTAGATACCTTTTGCTCTGTGGGGAGTGAATGTACCTTTAGTCATATTCTCCAGCTAGGTCTATCCCTATACCTGGTGGACAGAGCAACTGTAAGGTTTGGACATTTCTTGTTTGCCCCTGTTTCTGATATTATGAGTAATCGTCTTTTGTTTCGCATGTAAATATTTATGAGCAACAACTATTGTCAAATGCATATATCAAAAATGAACATTGGACGTTCTTGCAAAACAAAATAGAAAAAAAGAAAAAACATTTTGAAATTTCTTTGTGAAAATGAATTGTATTGATTTTGAAGTCGGCCTGTAAATTGGTGTTTTTTGTACAAGAGGCTGACGTCCTAATAAGAGAACGCCGCTGAATGAAACAGATTTTATACAATTTGTGTAAAAGAAAGGAAAAACAGCTATGTGAACAATCCCACTGGGTTCCAACTCTGCTATTGCCTTTATATCCTTGAGCATCTCATCACTTTGCTACTTGGTTGAAGGTAGATCAGATTGATTAGTGTCGTCCAAGCTTGATAGTCGATACCGAAGTCTGGTTGCAAGATGATTCATTGAGACATAGTGTTACACTTTAATCCCTAATTTTTGCCTAGACCTCCCTTTCGGGTTTTCAGTCCACCGGGATACCCTTTTTTTCCCAAGCAGCCTTTTCAGGTTTTCGACTTGCCGGGTGTACATATTTTAATTTTCATCCCTTATTTTTTCCCAAACCCTTTTGGTTCGTCGGGAGGCCCTTATTTTTGCCTAGGCCAGTCAACCTAGCGGGTCTTTGATTAGGCGTAGTATTTTTTCACTATGTCTGCATTGACGGGGTGAGGAAGATCGTCATCATCCATGGTGGTTAGAATCATAGCTCCTCCTGAGAAAATGTTCTTAACCACAAATGGCCCTTCGTACATAGGGGTCCATTTTCCCCTGGGATCACCTTGAGGCAGTATGATGTGTTTGATCACCAGATCCCCAACTTGATACTCTTGTCGTCTGACCTTCTTGTTAAATGCCTTGATCATCTGCTTTTGATATGTCTGACCATGACAAATAGCAGTAAGTCTCTTTTCGTTGATTAAATTTAGCTGATCAAGTCGGGTCTGGATCCAGTCGTCCTTGCTCAAACCTGCATCTTTCATAATCCGAAGAGAGGGTATCTGGACTTCAATGGGTAAGACTGCTTCCATGCCATACACCAAAGAGTAGGGTGTTTCCCCTGTTGAAGTTCGCACTGAGGTTCGGTACCCATGAAGAGCAAATGGTAACATCTCGTGCCAATCTTTGTATGTCACCGTCATCTTTCTTGATATTCTTATTAGCCGCCTCAACAACCCCATTCATCTTCGGATGGTAAGGAGAAGAGTTATGATGCTGTATCTTGAACTGCTTGCAGAGCTCGGTGATCATCGTATTGTTGAGATTTGTACCATTGTCCGTAATGATCCTCTCTGGTACACCATATCGACAGATCAAATTGTGTCAAATAAACCGTGCCATGATGTTCTTGGTTACTGTAGCAAAGGACGTCGCCTCAACCCACTTCATAAAGTAATCAATGGCTACCAGGATGAGACGATTCCCGTTGGACGCAGTAGGTATGATCTCTCCAATCATATCGATGCCCCACATTGCAAAGGGCCAAGAAGCTGTCAAGACGTTCAGAGGAACTGGAGGTATGTGCACCTTATCAGCATAGACTTGGCACTTATGACAGGTCCAAGAATGCTGATAACAATCGGCTTCCATGGTAGACCAATAATATCTTGCCCGTAGGATCTTTTTTTCCATGGTGTGTCTACTGGAATGAGTTTCGAAAGTACCTTCATGTAACTCTGCCATGATCCTTTCTGCCTCGTTCTTGTCCATACATCGCAGTAAGGTTGAATCATGGTTACGCTTGTAAAGGATATCATTACTGATGAATAACTTCGCCGCGAACCTCCTCAGAAACTTCTTATCATTAACAGATGCACCCTCGGGGGTACTCTTGAGCCTCAAGTACCTTTTTACCTCGTGAAACCAGGGTTTATCTGCTACCTCTTCAGTCTCGATGTCACAACAATGTGCAGGTTCGTCTAACCTCTCAATGGTAATCTGGGGAGCCTCGTTGTCCCACCTGACCTTGAACATAAAAGACATGGTAGCTAACGCGCCCGCTAACTGGTTCTCCTCTCTTGGGAAATGTTCAAAGGTTATCTCCTCGAAGTGTGGAAGCAACGTCAGTACATACTCTTTGTAAGGAATAAGATTTGGGTGTTTCGTATCCCACTCGCCTTTGATCTGACTGATCACGAGAGCGGATTCTCCGAACACACTCAAGAACTTAATCCTTAGGTCAATAGCTGCTCGAAGGCCCATGATGCACGCTTCATAGTTTGCCATGTTGTTGGTGCAGTTAAAACATAATCGGGCGATGAACGGAGTATGACAGCCTTCAGGAGATATGATCACTGCGCCGATGCCATTACCCAACGCGTTTGAAGCCCAGTCATAGACCATCGGGATCCTTCCTCAGATCCTTCATCCGATCCAGGTTTTTCACAGTCCGTCACCAACATGATGTTCTCGTCCGGAAGCTCGAAATTCATAGACTGGTAATCATCCACTGCCTGATGTGCCAAATGATCTGCTAACACACTCCCCTTGATAGCCTTTTGGGTCGTGTATTGGATGTCGTACTCAGTCAAGATCATCTTCCATCTTGCTATTATTTCGGACAAGGCAGGCTTTTCGAAGATATACTTGATTGGGTCCATCTTTGATATCAATAAGGTGGTGTGAGTCAGCATATATTGTCTCAGTCGACGATCAGCCCATGCCAAAGCGCAGTAAGTTTTCTCAAGCAGTGAGTATTGGGTCTCACAGTTGGTAAACTTTTTGCTAAGGTAGTAAATAACATTCTCTTTTCGTCCAGACTCGTCATGCTGCCCCAGCACGCACCCCATTGAATTGTCGAGTACTGTCAAGTATAAGATCAAAGGTCTCCCTTCAATTGGAGGCATCAGAATAGATGGCTCTTGTAGGTATTCCTTGATCCATTCAAAAGCAGCCTGACATTCATCATTCCATTTTACCACTTGATCTTTCTTCAACAGCTTGAAGATTGGTTCACAAGTAGCAGTCAGGTGTGAAATGAATCGGGCAATGTAGTTCAGACGTCCCAGAAAGCCTCTGACTTCTTTTTCCATTCAGGGAGCTGGCATTTCCCGTATAGCTTTCACCTTTGCAGGATCCACCTGAATACCTTTATCACTAACGACGAAACCCAACAACTTACCAGATCTTACCCCGAAGGTGCACTTGTTCGGGTTTAACCTCAACTTGTACATCTTCAACCTGTCAAATAGCTTCAGGAGATGGTCAAGATGTTCCTCTTCATTTTGGGATATTGCAATCATGTCGTCAACGTATACCTTAATCTCATGGTGAATCATGTCGTGGAATAAAGCGACCATGGCGCACTGATACGTTGCCCCAACATTCTTCAATCCGAACGGCACGACTTTGTAGAAAAAGGTACCCCAATGCGTAACAAAGGTTGTCTTCTCCATGTCTTTGGGAGCCATTTTAATCTGATTGTAACCAGAAAACCCATCCATAAAGGAGAAGATCTTATATTATGCGGTGTTGTCGACCAGAACATCGATGTGAGGGAGCGGAAAATCATCCTTGGGGCTTGCCCTGTTCAGATCCCTATAGTCCACACACATCTTCACCTTACCATCTTTCTTCAGCACCGGAACCACGTTGGCAACCCACTGCGGGTAAGAAGTAACTACTAGAAAACTGGCATCAAACTGTTTCATGACCTCAGCTTTGATTTTCTCAGACATCTCTGGGCGCATGCGGCGAACTTTCTACTTCACTGGAGGACAGTCTTCTTTATTCGGCAAGCGGTGAACCACAATATCGCTATCCAACCCAGGCATATCTTCATGACACCAAGCAAAAATATCAACATAATCATGCAGCATTTGTATTAACCTTTGCTTAACACTAGGCTCCAGATTTGCACCAATCTTAACCTCTTTCTTGTCCTCTTCTGTACCCAGATTCACTGATTCCACTGGCTCTTCATGAGGCTGTATGGCCCTCTCTTCCTGTAGTAACAGTCTAGCAAGTTCCCCAGGCACTTCGCGATCATCCTCACCTTCGTCCTCGACTTGGTTGATCGGACTTTCGAAGTCATAATTGGTAGTAGCAGAGTTGTTATCAGTGGGATCCAGAGTGGATGTGGATCTGCATTATGATATGTGAGTGTGTGTAAGACAATAGTTTTTTTTTAATAAAGTGCAAGATAGAAAAGAAAAACAAGGAGCGAAAAATTTGTAATGCAAGAAAATGTCCAATGCTTTATTTATGATATATGGAAATGACACATAATAAACCCTCACAAACAGAGCCACGGTGTCTCGGGCAAGGCACCGAGCCGTAAATTTTAAATTGTCTGTTACAAATCTCAAAAACAAAAGTCTATTACTGTGTAATAAAAGAAACGGGCACGAAGTCCTTTTCCGTCCAATTGCTCAATCCATCATCGGTAGTCAGGTGAATCCAGCTGTCAATATCTGATCCTTTTTCATCATCCTCAATTGCATTCACTCCCTGGTCATGCTTGGGCATGGGTGCAGTTATGGCGTTGGGCTTTTCCAGAGCGTCAAACTCAATTTCTTTAGCTTCAATCAAATCTTGCACCTTATTCCTCAAGGCCCAGCAGTTGTTTATATCAAGCCCTGGGCTATCGGAGTGATAGGCGCAGCATGCGTTTGTATTATACGGCGGAGATGTGGTGCTGGGATTCTTCGGGGCTTCCCTCAGAGTTATCAGGTTGGTTTTTAACAATTACGGCAGAATTTGAGATAAGATCATACTGAGCTGAGTATACTGTCTTTGAGGTCTCTCTACTCTTTACTGATTGTTGCGTTGTGGGGCAACAATGGGTGTTGATATTACTACCGTGTTAACTGCTTGGCGGCGTTCAGGTCGGTTTTGGCTCCTTGAGCTGTAAGCTGTACTAGCTTATTTCTTGAAAGGCTTCTTTTCTGTACTTGATGAAGCACATTTCTGTATCTTGCCACTTTTGATACTAGCTTCCACTCTCTCCCGGTCAAAATCAATTCAGTAAATCCAGATGATGAACTGCCGATCAAATGGTTGAAAAACGGACCAGACAAAGTCCCAAGAAACATATCCACCAACTCCCTATCAGACAGAGGGGGTTGGACTCTTCCAGTAAGATCTCTCCATTTCTGAGCATAGTCTTTAAAGCCTTCGCCTGTACCCATAGACATACCCTGAAGCTAAGTACGCGTGGGAGCAAGGTCGGCATTATACTGGTATTTCTTGTAAAAAGCAGCAGCAAGGTCCTCCCAGTTGCGGCTGTTAGCTCCTTCCAATTGATAGAACCATTCAAGTTGAGTCTCTGACAGACTATCTTGAAAGAAATGAACCCACAGGTTCCTATCAGTAGTATATGGCTGAATTTGTCTGACGTATGAGTGGAGATGAAGCTTTGGGCAAGATACTCCATCATACTTAGCAAAGACAGAAGCTTTAAACTTGCAAGGGATCACAACCCCAGATGCTAGTCCCAGATCTCCGAAGTCCAACCCAGGTATCTTCTGAATCTCCATTGCACTCAGCCGGTCTTCAAGTTTCTTATACCTATCCTCAGCAGGAGGATACTGGTCTTCATCAAAATCAGTGTCATTATCAGAGACCACAGGACTAGGACCCTTTCCTTCCTCTTGATTCTCTCCTCCTCCAGATGAATGAGAAAAAATCAGCTTCCTGTCGCAACCTATTCCCAAATCTGTGACCCATATTAAGCAGAACCACCTTCTTCTTCTTCTTCTTCTCCTTCAAGATGAGAGTCTTCAAATCCTGCTGCCCTTTGGCCAAGTTCAGGAACATCTCTTGGAACTGAGCATTCTCTTCTTGAAGAGCCTTGATGGCTTGATCAGTAAGTGTTTCAGAAGACATTATGTGCTGAAATAAACAACGAAGAAGATGAGAAACCTGTAACGGTACATGTGATGAGGTGCATGATAATGGGATGCGTATGAAATGATTTCAAAGACTTTGGGAGATTTAAATTTGTGAACCAAGAAATAAATAAACTTTATTAGATTCAAACTTGTAAAATGTTTAACAATGCCTTTAAGGCGTTACAAAAAGAAATAACTGAATACAAATCTAAACTAGAAACAAGCATAAATCAGAAATCCCATGGTCGCTATCCCTTCGTGCTGACATAATCATTAGTTGTCCTTTCATTCTCAATCTGCCTCGTGAGCCTCAAGATCTTCCTCTTCTGCTCATGATACTTCTCCCTCTAGGTATCCCGCTCCTCCTTTAGCTGAATCCAAGATCTCTTTAATTCCCCAAGATCAGTAGGCATGTAGGGATAAAGCATGGTATAAGGAACCCCTTCTTCATTAGTATGCTCCACAATCACCGGCAAAACCGCTTCATAAGGCATCCCCAGCTTTTGAGCACGGGCTCGAACCCACTGGAGATAAGGTTGCATAGGGAGAGAAGTCTTTAGTCCTAGATCTTGAGGGTCAGACCTATTCACCATGCTCCAGGCTCGTATAAACCTTCGGTGGTGCTCATTTGCGTCCTCCTTATAGTCAAAGACAATGTCTGTAAGAAGCAGCTCATGGGGACCGTCTCTCCGAGCGTGACCAAATTGTCGTAAAGCCAAGCAAGGACTGTAAGTTACACCCCCTCTAATTCCAAGCAACGGGATATTAGGGTATTCCCCACATCGATCAATGACAGCTACTCTTTCCATATCCTTGGAACTCCAAAGGATGTCCGTATGAGCAAGGGACATGATTCAGTAAGCCTAACCTACACCTTCCTCATTCTTCAATACAAATTTGGGGAGGTGTGAAATAAACCACCTCTCCAGCAGCGGCGTGCAACACATGAGGGTCCCCCTTCTTCTCACAATACGAGTATAGAGAGCATGTAAAATGTCACCCAGAAGAGTAGGCACTAGATTACGAGACAAGAAGATCTTGACCGTATTCACATCTATGAAGGAATCTGGATTCGGGAAAAGAACCAAGCCGTAGATGAGGAGAGCCAAAGTGTCTTCAAAAGCTTGAAAGTCCAAGTCATCCCAGAACTGTTGAGCTTGATCCATTAGAAACTTGGCCAAGAAACCTTTAACCTCGCTCCGTGTCTCCCAATTAGACACTACATCAGCCTTTTTCAGGTGAAAAGCTGAAGCAATGTCTTCTGGCCTAGGAGTCTCTTCTAAACCTGTGAAGGGCATCTGCTCGAGGATGGATATACCCAACAAATGAGAAAACTCTTCCAAAGTAGGAACTAGCTGATAGTCCGGGAAGGTGAAACAATGATGCACTGGATCGAATAACTGGAATAACACGCTCATCATTTGCTCATCAAACCTGGAGGTAACCAAACTAAGGAGATGACCATGTCTTCTAATAAATGAGGAAGTATCAGAAATTCTCGAGGCCAAATGTTTGAGTTGAGCAGGTATTTAGATAAAGTTAACTCAGATGGTGTTTCTGCGCAAAGAAGTTATGATCTACAAAACAGAACAAAGATAAATCCCCTCGGACTTTGAAATGGTTAGTCTAATGAAATATGCATGCTATGTCATGATGCATGATGTCATGATAAAAACACACAACAGGTATGGCAGATAGAAAACATGGTAAAGGAAAACAAGTCACACAATAGCCCTTAAGTTTCAGGCTTGCATGGGGTCTAGGTATTACCCTCTTGAAGTTCAGTTGGTTCAACCTGTCCTAATAATAGTAACTGGGTTCTAGAGGTTCTAAATATCACTGACCATCCTCCATCGGTCATGGTTTCATCTCACGCAATCTTTTCTTGCAGCCGGAACTATCTCGAGAGTATGGTCTCAATGAGTGTAGTATCGAGTATCAACTAGTTCTCAGCTCTATGTCGAGGCCAGCTATCTCACTACTTCCTATGGCCAAGTTGGTCAATTATAGGTTCTAAGGTTAGTTGATGCTTAACGACCCATATAGAAGCCCCGTATTCTCCTTGTTTCTCCACAAGGGATACCGGTACCAACTAATGTGCCACATCAATGTAGCTACTGCTTCAATCGTATCGGTCTACGCCATACAGTTCCCTCACAGTTTATTTCTACCTACCTAAAAGGTGCCCCCAGATCCGGGTTAGGATCTATAGTAACTCCAATATAAAAGCCCACAAAGATAAAGCAATCAAATCATACAATAGAAGCAATATGATGAACTAATCCTAAGGTATACCCCACTTATTAACTCCCCAGCAGAGTCCCCAGTTCTATGATATGGAAGAACCAGACTGTTTTAGGAATGCTGGTTTGCGTTTTGCGTTTGTGTTTGCAAAATTCCACGGTAAGCAAGAGTCGCCACCGACTTTTATTTTATCCAACTGGAAAGGAAAAAAGCACAGAAAAATTCCTTTTTCGAGATTTTGAGTACGGGGGGTAGATTATAGAAAGGGAAGGTATTAGCACCCTTTCTATCCGTGGTTTTCCACGGGCTCTTAGGTACTTGCTCATCATTTTCAAAATTGTTTGTGTTTGTGATTTGAAAAGTTTTTGTTTTACTTCGATTTAACTCTTGCTTCTATCTTCAAGAGTGTTACGAAGTCGTTTTGAAAACTTTGTTTGAAAGAGAGTGTAAGTGTAAAAAAAAAGTTTGTTCGGATTGAGCAAGTACTTAAGAACTAATCTACCTACTCGAAAAAGAGAATTGTTCTATTCTTGTTTCCTTTAGGTAGTGCTATCCCACTATTAGTGAGTAGGTAGCACCGTCGTTGGAGTTTTAAGGGTCAATTCGAAAGGGACGTACGATCACCAAAGCAATGTTAGGACGACTTAGTAATAACCCTAAAGTCTTAGATCAATTATTCAAGGCAACATATCCGAGGCAACCTTTCCGAGGCAACTTTTCCGAATGGGACTTTGATCTTTTGTTTAGACAAGAGAGCGACCACTAAAGCATCCTATAGTTAATGATCGTTTACCGAAGGCAACCGAAGGGAGAGTATACCCTAGGAGTGTGCATGTGCGAGTGATTCAATTTCAAGTTATTATCTTTGCACATTTAAGGTTAGCTAACCATTTTAAAGTTAATCATACATTCTTGTCGTGAAACCCTAATTATTCATACATCTAACAGTCAATATTTTGCGGAATTTAAGATGTGGAAAGTAAAGCTACGCTATTACAAGGCTTCGGGTATTTACATAGCCAAAAACAAACCCGTAAAAAAAGCGATAAATGAAAGTAAAAGATCCTAATTAATCTATTACAACTTGTGAGCAATTACATTAATATGGTAAAAATAAAATAATAAAGTGCGCGCAATGAGTTAAAAACGAGAGAGCACTAGGGTTTTGACCCCTTCTAACCTAATTGGAAGAAAAAATTATTTTTGTTGTTTTCAATTATTTTTTAAGAAAATGAATTAGGTTTTTAAATTAAATACAAAATTAATTAGTAATTAAATTAATTAAAGAAAATAATTAAATTTAACCTATTTTTGTGTTTTTGGTTATTTTAAGAAAAAGAAAATAATAATTAAGTTAGGAACAAAAACCCTAATTGTTCTAATTGTTTTTTTAATTTATTTACAAAATAATTTAAGTTACCTAAAATTAAATAACCTAATTTAATTAATTAATTTTTTTGATAAAAAATAAACCTAAATCTAATTGGATGAAAATTATTTTTTATGATTTTTTGATAAAAAGAAAAATTAATTTGTGTTAGTAAATATAAATAAATAAATAAAATATAAAGAGAAGAAAGAAGAATTGGGCCTGGTTGTGAGTAATTTGGGGGGGGGGGGTGAGAATCAGATTCTGGGCCCAAAACAGGTTGGTCCATGTTGACTTGCCCAGATTTCCTGTGATGCATTGACCATGGCCTATTATACTCCTTCATTGATGGCCTTCAGATCTGGCCTCCTGGACACTTCGCAGGTTGGATGATGAGGTCACATGGTGGTCTCTTGGCTTTGTGTGCGTGCCTGAACATTGAAAGAAAAATAACATGAAAGAATGAGGGGACCTGGGATTCGAACCCAGGCCCTGATGCCTTTTACACTCGCTCCACTACCAACTGCGTTGCATGCTTTTGTTGTACATAAAATAAACAATAATCATAATATGATAAAACAACAAAACACTAAGTCCAAACGCGCGAAATTTTAAACGGGCGAATGATTGCTTGCCACGCCTTCATCCTTGACCCCGCTCCGTTGCTAAAAGGTTTGAAGACCTTTACCTACGAATAATGTCCGTCACTATAAACCCTGTAATTCTCAAAATCAAACACAAGCAAGATAAATAAATTCTAAGTCCATGAATCAGTTCGTCTTAGCCTGCTGGGCATGATGGTACTCCTTTTATGGTCCAATTTTACCTATATGAAGATATCCCAAATCGAAACAAAAAACCCTAACAATGGAAAATTCTGATACAGTCCATGAAAATGCAATTAAATGTTATGGATAGTTTGAAAATGCTTCAAGGAGCAAGAATTAATGATTATTTCATGCTATAAGTGCCTGGATCATACAATTCGATTTCAAAAATAAACCAAAGTCGTGGCTGACTTACAGTGGGTTTTGCCGCTGGCAAGTGCTTGTTCTTGATTGGTACAGCCTCCTTGCAATCCCAAGAATCGAATGAGATGGCTAGGGGACCTTGAAAACGCTTGGAAATAGAAAAACGGATTACCACTTTTCTTTGTTTTTTTCAAGTTTGTTCTGACTTTGTGCGCCTCTCAAGCCTTGTCTTTTTGGTTTGCATTTGTTCAATATATATCAATGATTGAATTAGGGTTGTAAACATGATCTCAATCTTTGCCAATTATTGATTTTGATCTTGATTTAATTCACTTGAAAATCCTTCCAAAAATAGGCTAAAACCAATCTTTTTATGCAGACCACAGCCTTGCACGAATTCAATCTCTTGCTAGCTAGATATAAGACCCGAAACATGCACAATATCTTGAGATTTCAATGTTTTGGATTTTCCATGATTTGTTTTGATTTAAATTGATTTAATTCAAATAAAAATCAAAATAAATAATAAAAATAAGATAAATACAAGTGGGAAGAGCTAGGACTCGTGGACCATGCTACCAACTTAGAACAAATGCAAAACGTTAGGCCCATTTAGCAAAAATTGCAATTTGAGGCATAGTTGAATTTTGACAATTTTGCAAAAAAGGTCAACTTCACCAATGCATAACTTCCTCAATTTTGACTCTTTGAAGGTGTTCTTGGACTTTTTAGAAATCTTGAGATGTCCTCTAAGCAACCCTTTTGGTCTCATCTCAATTTGGTATTCCATGTTCATGTGTGAAGCTTTGACAAAAAAGGTGTTGTTGATGACTTTTCAAAATGACCTATAATGTCCAAATTCATAACTTCTTGTGAGTGCATATTTTGAACTTGGGAGCTGAATATGGATTGTAGGTAATTGCATCCTATTAAAATGAGCTTTGTATGGGTCATTTCTCATAAAGTATGAGAAATTTATGCTTGGTCAAAGTTGAGTTGACTTTTCCTACAAAAACCCTAATTAAGCAACTTTTGGTTCTTGATAAATGATAAGCAACCCTTGGGGAATCATGATCAACCCTTGATCAAATGATGAAATATAATTCAAAATGAGGATGTTGACCAAAAATCTTGAAGTTTGACTGTATGTGGGCCACAATTGACTTTTGCCCTAGCACAGTCGATTTCCAGGCCTTTGAGCAATTGACTGAGCAAACTTTCTCTGCAAGGCTTGAAACTTGACATGGATGATCTTGAGAACATATTAGGACAATGGTGAGAATTTCGGATCCCTTGGACTCAAATATCTTGATGCAACATGAAACCCTAATTTGAGGTAGACTGCCTTAGGAGAGAGCTTGTCTGGTCAACCCTTGGACTTCCTTGAGCAACTTGAGGATCTTTCTTGAAATGTTTTGAGAAATATGGGAGGGCAAATTTTGGGGTACAATAGTATTTATTAACTTTAAACTAATAAATACAATGAATGTTTTCTCTAATTGATGATATTATAGGTAAGGGCACAACACATTTCATCAATTTGATTTATATGTTCAGGAGTTTATTTCCATGCCTTCTTCAACAAAGTTTCATTGAGCTTCAAGCTTCATCATTAAAGATACTTTGAAGTAATATCATGAAAAGGTATACTATGATTTATCATTCCTCAATTTGTCAAATAAAATCAAAAGATGCAAGAGTTGATTGAAGAAGTTTGACCTAATTGGACAAGTTCTTGATTTCTTGGTCACAAGTGCATAACTCTCTAAACTCTTAATATTTGAAGGTGGTTTTTATTGATATGGGTTCTTATTATCATGCAAAACAACTTCTATTCACATGGAAAAAGTTATTATGCGAGGAATATTGTCAAAATTGGAAGGGGTTTCCAAGCCACTTTGGTGCTCTAAGAGCTAGGATTTCAAACTTCTAAGGGATATATCTTTCTTATCTTTTGGTATTTATGAGTTATTCTAAAGACATGCTTCTCTTTAAATAGTTATCAACCAATCACTTCAAAATTTTCATGAGAATTTTATGTGGAAGATGCCTAATGATGAAGAAAGATTACAAGTCCTCTAGATAGGCCATCAAATTCCCTTATGTGACTTCAAAAGATCATAACTTGATAAATTTGTATCTCCTTGATGTGTAAAGCTTGAAAATGGATGGAAGATGCCCTAAGAATGCAAAAGATTATAGATCATCTCATGAATTTTCACCAACTTCAAAAAGTCATAACTTTCTCAATTCTTGGATTTTTTTTAAGTGGTTAAAATCTCAAAAATGTCATTTAAGAGACGTACTTCATGCCATCTTTTTTGGTCAAAAGCAAATTTTGAGTGGAAGGCCATGTTTGGATGCAAAACATTATAGATCATTTTTGAAGAAAAACTTAGAATTTTTCTAAGTACAAAAAGTCAGCATTTTTTCTCAACTTTAACTCATCACAAATTTTAGATCAAGCATGCATTTGATCCTATTCTTTGTAAATTGTAAAGATTTAAACCTTATATTTTAAATGCTTCAAGAATCATTCCCTAAGACCCCTTGAGATATGAACACCATGGATTCAAAGTTGGTACCTTGAAACTGAAGTTTCCTCCAAAGTCGGAATTTGAAATCCATAATCCAGCTTCTAATAACTAAATTGTTGCACGTTTTTACTTCTAATCATGTTTAACAATCTTCCAGAAGTGGTTAACACCTGGAAACGCAAGAATTAGCTGAGTTTTGAGCAAATACGAATCACACTTTTCATGCTTGCAACTTCACACGATTCTCCTCCAAACTCCACTCATTCTTTCAATTCTCATTCCCATTCACTTCCCTATAAATAAAGGGACATATTGAATTTATTTCTTCAAGCTTTGAGAGACAAATACACCCTGTCAAAGTTCATTCATAACTCAGAAATTTGAAATTCCATTCCACAGCTTCAAGCTCTTTCCTCACAATTTCTTTACATATTCATCATCCTCCATAAACACACAAACTCTCTAACACTTAAACCAAGAAAATTCAGCCATATTTTGAGTTATAGAAATTCACTTTCAGAGCTATTTTCGTGAGCCTCGTTCAGGTAGTTTTCTTAATCAAATCGTTCTAAATAAAAGCCTATTCTACTTTACTCATCCTTTTGATCCTTGTGCTTCTTACAATTTTTAAAATTATTGAGAATTGAGTGAGAAATCCTAACCAAAGTGCTCGCTATCATTTTTGGTTTTCTGCATTTTTCTCTTTGCTCAGTTTATATAAATTTTTCGCAAGGGTGAGGTTAGGATCGTCTGGAAGAGATGAATCCAATGATATTAGTCTGAGCTTCTAAGGTTTCCGTTTGAAGAATCTCAAAAAATCCCACACGCAGGGTGTCCGGAGGTTGAAGACGACCTACGTGTCGTTCTTCAACCAATGAATGTAGGACATTTGTTTTATTTTCATTGGTTACTTGTTTTTTGATTTAGCGTGTTTTGGAGGAGGGTCCATGATATGCACAACGCACCAGGTCCTTTGAATCTGTTTACTAACGCGTTTTGACTTTTCATCCAATAACCATATTTTTTCCTTTTATTTTATTAAAATCTGATTTAATAATTAATTTTGTTGTGATTTCCAATAATGACCATTTTACGCACAACGTGTCATATCCCTTAGATCTGCTTACTAACACATTTTGACAATTATCCAGTGGTCCACATTTTGTTGGCTTTATTTTATTTTCTGATTTTTTATTTATGTATTTGTTTAAAACTTCAAATAATCATAGAAAATCCATTTTTGAATAAAAAATTATGAAAAAATTCACAAAAATATTCTCTTCCTGATTTTTATTTTTTCATAATTTTATTTTCAAATTTGATATTTTTTATAATTTCTCCTTTATTTCAACTTGTTTTTAATCATTTAAAAATACTTGTTGATGTTTTTAAATTCGGAAAGAAATTATAAAAATCATTTTACTCATTTCTGACTTTCTGAAATTTTACTAGAATTTTATCTTGGCTTATATTTTTTTTATATTTTTATTCACTTATTTGAGTGATTTTAATTAGTTTTAAAATACTTTTCTATTTTAAAAAATTACCAAAAAATTTAAAAAATTATTTGCGGTCATTTCTGATTTTTCTATGTTCTCTTTTAATTTTTCTTTGATACTTTGAATATAGTTTGCCATTTTACCTTTTATTTTCATTTTAAAAAACAATTTAAAAGTAATTTTTATTTTTTTCTTTTATTCATTAAATGAAATTTATTTTTTGAATATATTCTGACTATGTGATTTTTTATCATCCACTTCATTAACATCATTGGATCTTGAATGTTAAGTTTAACTCCATAAAAATGGAAGAATGATTTTAATGATAGTTTGATTAAATTTTTTATTTAAATATATCCCCTCCCTCTTCATCTCATCCTCTTCTCTTTTGTGTTACATGTTGTTAGAGGATGATTTACATATCATCACTCCAAACATATGGCACATAGATTTCTATTGAGCGGCCTCAAAATAGGTGTGACTTCTACATAATTCCACTTACGATTGCTTAACATAGTGCTAAATTTTGACTCGATTCGAGAAATGATCATAGGTGGCCAAAGCTTATGTTTGCAAGCACAAGTATGTCTAATTTGAAACCTTTGATCTAATAACCCTGAGGTTCATTGTTAGGAGGCTTTGGTCTTATCAATCCTCTAATGAATCATCATAAATTTTGGACTAAGTTAATCACTTAAATATATCAGATCATTTATGGTTGCCGTGAGATTTTGAAATGAATGATATACTTGACAAAAAGCAAATTAAACTTGTTGTTGAGAGGCTTTGATTTTATCAATCTTATAATGAGTTTTCAAATGCTAGATTCAAGATGGTCATTCAACTAACCTCTAATTTCTAACCCATTAACAATTCATTTTTATTTTTATGCTTTTACTTTATGTCTTTACTTTTATGTGCCATTTACTTAGCATTTATATCTCATGTTATTTTCTTCTTTGCTCAATTGAGCGTTTACCTTTATGTCTTTTTATTTTGCTCGCTTGAGTTTTTCATTTTCTTTTTGAAGATACCTAATAACCAACTTGAACAATAAAAAACTTTAAGGTTACTTGGACTATTTGGTTACTATCCTTGGCGTGATGGAGTTATGGACTTCTTGGACTTAGGAGTAGAGACCTTGACCTTCCTTGGGACCTAGTAACTTCTATTGCTATTTTGTCTGGATTTCTTAGGGTTTACCCCAAGACATTGAGTTGTTTGTTTGTTTTTGTGCAGGTTATTCTGATTATATGCTTTGTATATGATTGAGAATTTATTTGTATACAGCCGTTAGTCTGCTCAATTTTTGTGAAGACTTAATGCATTTGAAGTTTGGTATCCTTAAGAGGTTTAGCATCCTTGCTTGCTTGGTTTCAATCCAAAGGATGGGAATTCTAAATTGACTCATTATGTCAAATGTCGGCTTCTTGTTGGTTAGATGGTTCTTTTCCCTATATTTTACCTTATGCTTTAGGATAGTCCCTTCATCTTCTCCCATCTTCTTTAATTTCAAAAATCTTATACCTCATTTTTCAAAACTATTCTTGTTTTCTAAACTTGAACCACTTTCATAATAAGCTTGGTCTTATGTCCACGCATTTTCAAAATTATTTTCTTAATCAAACCTTAACCAACTTAATAATACTTTGAAATTTTTGTGAGAAGACTAAAAGTCAATCAATCTCATTCAAACCATTTTTCCACTTTGACTTTTTACTTTAAAAACTCTTTTATAAAAAGATTAGACTCTTTTCAATCTTTGTAGTGATGTGAACTACTATACTTCTATGATATGTAGTGAAGTGAGATATTTTCCACTTGGGTGTTCAGTGAGACTTTGTTGATTTTAAAATCCAAGTTATTTCCTCCACTTCGAGATGATGCAAATTCTCCTTTCTTATAAAGGTGAGTAGTAAGTATGTTCTTCTACTCTGAAAAGACGATGATGTCTCGTCTCTTAAAATTAACCAACACACTTGTGTTTTTTAAATTTTTAAAGGTGAACTACGAGTACCCTGATCCCCTATTGCACGGAAGATGGTACGTAGGCACTAAAGATTCAAAACCGCGGCGGGTGCAAAAATTGTAAAAAAATATTTCTTTTCTCATCCCCACAATCTATTTTTATATAACTTTTATTACCAAATTATACAAATTTTCAAAGAGGTTCCTGCGGAGTATCGTAGATGTTTAGGGTGCTAATACCTTCCCTTTGCATAACAAACCCCCTAACTTAGATTCTCTCCCCCTTTTTTTTGGGTTATTCGCTCTTTTCCCATTCCTTTGGAAATAACAAAGCATGGCGGAGATTTTTATTTTGATCTGTGTGAATCAAGTCAATCCAATGGCTTAGTCTCAATATTTCTACCGCTACAGAAAAAATGGTGACTTCACTGGGGACAGATCGACCAAATGCTGGTCCATCCCTAAGTGGATTGAGCCTATCTTTGTTTATCTGTGTATGTGCTATTATTTGTTGTATAGTATATGTTGTATATATGTTTGTCTAGATTTTCCTGGTTTTCAGGATGCTTGGTGATTTCTCATAAGTCCTCTACCCAGACTTGGGCAAACATAAGATAGGACGGGCAGTATAGTCATGTTAACTTTGATGGAGTAATCCCAAAAAAAGGAGGCATGAGATCCCCCACTCAGTGGAGGCCTCTTTAACTGTAGTTCTGTTTACTGAGTAATCAGGAAGACGTGCTACTTTCGACCTGGGAGCCTGCTGAAACTGAGGATCGTAGAACCTTTAACCCATCTTGACCTTTTAGGTGTAGTGCGGAAACTATGACAGAGTAATCTGGAAATGGTTGTCACGCGATACTACACTCAGAATGGTTTTTCTTGAGAATATTACTAACTACCAAGTCAATCAGGACGTTGATAATATCCGAAGGAAGGATGTAGACTTTGGGAACCTCTTAGAACCTTGTTCGACAAGTGATAAACTTTTATACTATACCTTGTGGGTAGTACCTTTAACTTCATGCTCGTGACGTCAAACCTATGAATCCCCCATGTCTGTGATCTTGTGTGTGATTGTTATATCATTCATTCATGTACCCATGAGCATCCTTTAAGACATTTTGGTTCAAGGGACTTAAAGTTGACTTTTTACAAATATCTCAGGTACTTTTGACCATGGATTCTAGAAAAAGAAAGACTTGGAAGTACAGTTTCAAGAGTCCCAAGATAGATGATTTGATGAGTCTAATTCCCGAGATTGAGAGTTCTACAGATTTTCGGAAGAAATATGGATCCATCGTGTCTCTTATGAAGCTCAGGTTGAAGGAGGGCATTCTCTCGACTTTGGTCCATTTCTATGATCTAATGTATCGATGTTTCACTTTCCCTGATTATTAGTTTATGCCTACATTGGAGGAGTATTCTTATCTACTGCGATTACCTATTACCGATCATGTTCCTTTCACCGGTTTGGAGGAGGAGACAAAGTCCCATGAGATTGCTGCTACGGTTCATTTGGGGAAGTCTAAGTTTGAGGCCCACATGACTACTAAAGGAGGAATTAGAGGATTGCCCGCTCAGTTTTTATTAGAGAAAGCTCGTTATTTTTCTAGGATGAAGAGTGAAGTTGCTTTTGAGGTCATCTTTTCTCTGCTTGCTTATGGCATGTTCTTATTTCTGAACGTCGACAACTTTGTGGGTATCAATGCCATCAGGATCTTTTTGATAGGGACTCCAGTCCCTACATTATTAGGAGATGCTTATTACTCTTTTCAACTTAGGGATTCTTATCATGGAGGGATGATCATTTGCTGCATGCATTTGTTGTATCAATGGTTTATTTCTCACTTACCCTGGTCCGATGCTTTCTGGGATATCAAGAAGGAACCTTGTTGGGCTCCAAAAATTATGGCCCTCACTCATTCACATATTGTTTGGTATCATCAGACTTACCATGATGTGGAGATTATCGATAGTTGTGGTAGTTTTCCCAATGTACCTCTTCTTGGTACAAAGGGAGGAATTAACAACAATCTCGTTCTTGCACGACAACAACTTGGATATCCGATGAGAGATAAGCCAAATAGTATTCATCTGAGTGGTTTCTTTCTCAAAGAGGGAGAGGATCATAAGAAATATAAGGAGGAGATTGAAAAGGCTTAGCGTCATATTCATAGGAAGAGTAGAAAAGGCTTGGGAACTAGAGGAGTTGTTTCTTTGGAGCCTTATCTCCGATGGGTACAAGTAAGGGAAATCCAGTTGAAGATGTCATATTCCCGTGAAGCACCTATGCCTAATATGTTTATGAAGACCACTCCTCTCCTTTTAGATGATGTGGAAGAGCTTCAGCTTGCCCTAGTCAGGATGCAATAGGAGAAGGATGCTTGGAAGAATAAGTGTCAGACTTTAGAGATGTCCTACCGAGAAGACTTGAAGGAGAAGGATGACTTGATCGAGATTCTTGAGAGTCGTGTTTCTCGGACTTAGTCATTCATTTCCCGACTGTGGTGATCGGAAAGTGGTTGCTGACAGGTATGCAAGAGAGAACAAGCAGTTGAGGTCTCAAATTGCAAGATTCACGGGAAAGCGTCGGTGTATGGAGTGATATTTATCAGCTTTACTTTCTTAGGATTTTAGATTCTACCTCTTCTTGTACTTGGGATTGTTGAAACTTGTACTAAAAGTTGTAATCCATTTTGAAATTATTATAATGAGATTTTCAGTATTTCAAAATGTGTTGGTACTTTAATATTTGCAAAATTGTCTATAATTCTTTGAGTCCCTTGAAATATTAATAATAATAATAATAATAATAATAATAAAATAAATCATGTGCATCGCATATCATGCATCATCTGGTACATATTTCTTGCATTCATGTTCATACCCAGGTGTCTTACTGAATTTCTCTACTTCGTTCAGCAAGTTGTCTCACCGGTACAATAGTGGAGATAATTCTAAGAAGAAAATGGAGAATCTTGAACAAAGAGAATCGCAAGCTTCACGAAGAAGTTACTGCTTTGAAGGTCGGCATGGCCAATCTGACTACTTTGATGGAATCATTGGTGGCTGCTCAAAATCATCCACCACTTGCTCAGCCTCAACAAACAAAAAATGCTCCTGAAGGTCCATTAGTTCCTGTTTTTGTTACCCCAGTAACTGTTGCTCAGAATCATATGCCTCCGGGTTACCTGTGGGGAATGCCTGAAAACATCATGCCAGAAGGTTTTAATCTTGACACTCAGGCTACTCTAGTTGTACAAGTTGCTCCTACTCCCGCACCTCTTACAATACATGTTACTCCTGATGCTAGAAATGAGATCCACTATACTGCACCTCCTTCAGTGAATGTTATTCCATTTGTTAATGATGAAGTTTATCGTCCTGTTCCTCCACCAAGTGAAAGTGTGGGTTTCTATGACCGATTGGATGATTTTCAAGACCAATTCAATGAGATGCAGAAGGAAATGAAAGCCCTTCGAGGAAAATAATTGTTTGGACAAAACGTCAGTGAGCTCTGCCTAGTTCCCAATGTGAAGGTTGCAACCAAGTTTAAATTACCGGAATTTGAGAGGTACAAGGTAAAGTCTTTCCCTCGTGACCACCTTGTGATGTATATCAGGAAAATGTCTACCCATACTAATGATCAGAGTTTGCTCATTCATTTCTTCCAAGATAGTTTAACAGGTGCTTCTCTAAAGTGGTATATGAGTCTAGACAGTAGTAGTATTTGTAAAAAACACCCTTACATCGGGCCTTCTATCAACCGATGTAAAAAACATCAGCCCAAAACCTTGCATCGGGCCAATGTTAAAACTGATGTAAAAATGGCAAAGGCCCAAACCCTTACATCGGTCCGGGGTTTCCACCGATGTAAAAAGGTATATATATTATTCACATTATTTACTAAATGCACATTATTTCCACTGTACAACTTCTCTCACGCATATGCCGCCCCTGTTCACGCCTCACTGTTCACGTATCCTCGTTGCCGTTTCACGCCCTTCACGTCTCCTCGCTGCCGATTCACGCCCTTCACGACTCCTCGCCTCCATTTCATGCCCTTCACGTCTCCTCGGCTGCACGAAGACTTCCTTCGCCGTCCGTTTCACCGTCCGTTCGCCGTCTGTTCGCCGTCTTCGAAACATCCTCCGCCATCCAACTACGATTCCGGTACGAAACTTTCTATTTTGTTCAACTTCATTGTATATCTAGGAATTGGTTGAAAGTTTATATAGAATTATTTCCAAGATGTTGGCTTCTAGGTTGAAGAGGGTCATGGGTTAGTTGATATCTCAATGTCAAGCAAATTTTATGTTCCAAAGACAAACATTGGTGTTTTAGTTTCTAAAAGTTTTTAAGATATTCTTGTTTCTTTTTTTGTTACCGAGATTCATTATAAAAAATTAGAAGTACATAGAAAAATAATTAGAAGATTATACTATGAATCCATTACTTTTTTCATATATGTTTTTTAATTACTAAACAAATTATTATTATTAGAGAGGTTAATTAAGTCTAACTAGTTATAAATAGTATATATTTTATATAAAGTTAAGAATATAGTACATGTTTTGTATAATTAGTCATTATTTTTCATTAGAGAAATTGTCTATTTAGAAACCTCCAAAAAAAGAGTTAATGATCCTCTCAGAAACACACAATTTATATTTAACCTATCAAACTTAATAGAGTTATCACCTTGCCATTGAAATTTGATTCTATTTTTCTTTCTCTGCGAAGCAGCACAACTTGTAATCTCGGAATCTCCGTGAAGTAGCGCAGCCGCGGGCACACTGTTCTTCAGACCTTCCTCTGTGTGAACATAGTTATGGATCGTAGTTGGATAAGAACTAATCGATTAAGTGACGAGTACGAACATGGAGTGATGGAATTTCTACAGTTTGCTAAAAGTAATGCTGAAAAAAGTCTTCCTACGCTTTTTCTCTGTCCATGTGTTCGTTGTGAAAATAAAGAACCAAAACGTAGTAAGAAAGAAATCATGGATCATCTAATTTGTGTAGGGATTTGTTAAAGTTATACAGAATGAATATGGCACGGTGAAGTAGTAGCAAAGAAAAACGTGTCTCAAAGAGATGATGTTAGTGTAGAAATGGATGATCGTCTAGAAGACATGATGTGTGATATTGGACAAGATTAGTTTAAGAGGGCACATACGTATGATACTATATGCAGTGACAAGGATAAACCATTGTACCCGGGATGCAAAAAATTTACACGTCTGTCAGCCGTGTTAAAATTATTTAATCTGAAGGCAAAGAATGGGTGGACTGACAAAAGTTTTACCGAGTTGCTTGAATTGTTGACCGAAATGCTTCCAAAAGGTAATGTAATGCCAAGTCGTTATTACGAAGCGAAGAAAATATTGTGTCCCATGGGTTTGGAGTATGAAAAGATACATGCATGCCCTAATGATTGCATATTATATAGAAAAGAGTATGTAAACTATAATCATTGTCCAAAGTGCAAGGCTTCACTCTACAAAAAGAAAGATGGTGAATCAATTGATGATGAGGTGGTCAAAAAGGGTCCTCCTGCGAAAGTGGTATGGTACCTACCAATAATTTCAAGGTTCAAGAGATTATTCGCCAATGCAGATAACACAAAGAATCTTAGATGGCATGCAGAAGAAAGAAAATATGATGGACAAATTCGTCATGTAGCTGATTCTTTGCAATGGAAAAAAATAGATTCTTTGTTTCCAAATTTTGGCAAAGAGTCGAGAAACCTTAGACTTGGACTTGCTACTGATGGAATGAATCTGTTTGGTAATCTGAGTACTAACCATAGTTCTTAGCCTGTTCTCCTGATGATTTACAACCTATCTCCTAGGCTGTGCATGAAGCGTAAATATATTATGTTATCAATGATGATATCGGGCCCAAAACAACCAGGAAATGACATAGACGTTTATCTAAGTCCACTGATTGATGATTTAAGAGTGTTGTGGGAGGAAGGGGTGGATTTTTTTTATGCGTATTCTGGCGAACAGTTCAATATGCGTGCCATGTTATTTTGCACCATCAACGATTTTCCGGCATATGGTAATTTGTCTGGGTATAAAGTTAAAGGGCATAATGCGTGTCCTATATGTGAAAAAGACACTTGTTACCATCAGCTTGAAAAAGGAAAGAAGACTGTTTATCTCGGGCATCGAAAATTTCTAAAACTTTATCATCCATATCATAGATTGCGGAAATCTTTCAATTGGGAACAAGATCATGGTGTTGCTCCAAAGCCGTTGTCTGGAGAGGAAGTTTATCAGCGACAACAAGGACTTGATGTTGTATTTAGAAAGTACCAAAAACGATCTACTGTGAAAAATGTATGGAAAAAGAGATCGATTTTCTTCGATATTCCATATTGGTCTAGTCTTGATGTAAGACATTGTATTGATGTGATGCACGTGGAGAAAAATGTATGCGATAGTGTAATCGGAACACTTATCAACATTCAAGGCAAGACAAAAGATGGTATTAATGCTCGTCTGGATTTGGGTTTGATGGGTATACGAGAAGAGTTAACTCCACAATATATAGGTAACAAGACATATTTGCCTCCTTCCTGCTACACTTTGTCTAAAAAAGACAAAACAAGTTTTTGTGAGTGTTTACAAAGTATCAAAGTACCGCATGGTTACTCATCAAATGTCAAGAGGCTTGTATCAGTTAAAGACCTTAAATTAGTTGGCTTAAAATCTCACGACTGTCATGTCTTAATGCAACAACTACTACCATTGGCTATTCGTGGGATATTGCCTAACAACATTAGGAAGACTATAACTAGGTTGTGCTTATTTTTCAATGCAATTTGTTGTAAAGCCATTGATCCACTAAAGTTAGACGATTTGGAAAATGAGGCTGCAGTTATCTCGTTCCAATTCGAGATGTATTTTCCTCCTTCATTTTTTGACATTATGGTTCACTTGATTGTTCATCTAGTAAGGGAGATTAGATTATATGGTCCAATTTTTTTACGGTGGATGTATCCAATAGAGCGATACATGAAGATTCTAAAAGGGTATACAAAAAATCCACACCGTCCGAAAGCATCGATTATTGAGAGGTATATTACAGAAGAAGCAATTGAGTTTTGTTCTAACTATTTGTCAGGAGTGGATGTTGTAGGGGTTCCCAAGTCTCGTCATGATGGAAGATATGAGGGTGTGGGTACACAAGGTTTAAAAGTCAAGAGCTTAAGTATTGATGTGGTTGTTCAAGCACATTTGTATATATTGAATAACATAGATGAAGTTCAACCTTACTTATCTGCTCACAAAAGCATCATAAAGAAAAAGTACCCCAAGATGAATGAAATAGGGTTGTTAAAAGAGCATAATAAGAGTTTCTCTGAGTGGTTTAAAGGAAGAATTGCTAATGAAGATAGTGTTTCTAATACAATTAAGTGGTTGTCTTATGGGCTTAAATGTAACATAATAACATGGAGTGGATATGATATTAATAAAACCTCTTTTTATACAAAGTCAAAGGATGACCGTAGTACCACGCAAAATAGTGGGGTAATGATTGTGGCCGAGTCCACGCACTTCTCTAGTGCTAAAGATAAAAACCCGGTTATGGCATCTACACCGTACTTTGGGGTGATTGAAGAGATCTGGAAGTTAATTATGTTGTGTTTAAAGTTCCTGTATTTAAATGCAAATGGATTAATATCAACAGTGGTGTAAGAATCGATTAATTTGGAGTTACACTGCTTGGTCTTAGCAAGTTAGCTTATGCGAACGAACCATTCATCATGGCATCTCAAGCAAAGCAAGTGTTTTATGTCACAGATCCTTCTAATAAAAAGTGGTCAGTGGTTTTACAAGGAAAGGTCTATGATAGTGATGAAAATCATGATGAGAATCTTGATATTTCTGAAACTCATCCTTTCTCAACAAATGTGACTACATTCATTGAAGAAAATGAAGGGGATGATGTGCATGCTATTCGCATAGACCATGAAGAAGGGATATGGGAGGACTAGTAAGATTTTTTGTATAAGTTAATTCCACGTTACTTTATTTTCTAATTGTTTTTATTTTGTGCTTAATTTTCTAATTATTTTTATTTTGTTCTTAATATTATTTCTAATTATTTTTATTTTTTGTAAACAGATACATGGGTGATTCAAACGACAACCCTTCTTCATCTAGTAACCCTAATAAAAAATGAGTTAGAGGTCCCACTTTCATGACACAAATTGACAAAGTTCATCAAACAGGTGAAAAGATAAAGGCCAGGTTTAATGCAAGAACCTATGAATGTATTGGTGTTGGTAAAAATGCTACACATTTCAAGAGTTATATAGCATGTCTTGCTCGGCAGTACTGTAGTATTGTGAAAAATGATTGGAAAGAAGTAGATGAAGGCGTAAAAGATGTTATTTGGACTGATATTCAGGTATTTTAAATAGAATACTTTATTATATCTTATAATCATATACTAATTAACAACATATGACATATACTATATTTGTAGGATCATTTTACTATTCCAGAATGTAAAGATCCAAAGAAGGATAGGTTGAAGAAAGACTGGATTAAATATGCGGGAGAGCGATGGAGAGGTTTTAAGACACAACTCACAAATAGATATATTAATCATCCCATAGAAAATGATCCTCCTCCATATGTCAAGTATAACTTTACTACGGAAGACACATGGAAAGAGTTTCTCAAGATTCGAGATACCCCTGAATTTAAGGTTAGTAGGAGTTATATGTTTTTGTGTGCATAACATTTTTATTATATTTAGTGATTAATTACTTGTTTGAGTTAATAATAGGAAAAAAGTCAAAAGGGTAAGGATAATGTGGCTAAGAATGTATACCCACACTTATTGTCTCGTGGAGGATATCGCTTGCTTGAGGAGAAAATTATGAAAGAAAAGTCATCATCGAGAGATAATTCCACATTAGATGATAATGATAGTCCATCTCCACCATCACGCCATGAGTTATGGAAGAGAGCACGGCAAAAGAAAGGAGGAGAATACACATCAAAATCTACACAAGTGGTTGCTGAAAAAATTGTAAGTAAACAATGAAAAATTATCCAAGTATCATTATATTTGTGATTGATTAATTGTTGTTTTTGCATTTCATAGGATTCTCTAGCTCAAGAAGCTGAAAAAGGTGCAATTGTTCCGGATGGACGTAAAGATATCTTAACATTAGCCATTGGAACATCTGAGCATGGAGGTCGTGTTCGTGGTGTTGGGAAACGCCATAAACAAAACACTTACTTTGGAAGGTCACGTCAACATATTGACGTAAATGAACAACTTGCAACATTAGAAACAAAACTTAGAGCTGAACTTGAAGAAAAGTTGGTTGAAGAGCGTAAGATGTTTCAACTATCATTAATGGAGACACTTAAGTCTATGGGTTTATCACAAAGCACGGGTGATATTAAATGCATTGAAAAAATGGAAATTATCGATGGAAGCGGAAAAGGAAGTTGTTCAGCTGCAAAAGGAAGCACAAAAGGAAGCACAAAAGACGTGGAAGTTGATGATGTTCAGAGATTGTTACTCATGGTTTTGAAAATGGATGATAACCATTTGGCAATACAATTAAGTCATTGTGCGAGTGTCTCTAATTTTTCTGTTTCAGCTAAGTGTATCAGAGAGTTATTGGTGGGTTTAGGTCATTGGCTTGATGTGTCTATTATGAAAATTTGGTGCACGTAAGTACATTTTACTGTTTTATTAAAGTCAATTTCTATTAATATGTTATATCTCTCATCACTTTGATTCTAATGTTTATTTTAAAATTATTCAGGTATATTTATCGTGTATGTCTTGAGAATTCCATTTCAGAATTATATGGATTTATGGACCCTGCTAGGTGTATTTATAATGATAATGTAGCGAAATCTCAAGAGGATGTTAAAAATTACGTACTAGAAAAGTTACGTGATGAAAACAGAGTGTGCCACTTACTACCATTAATTCATGGGTAAGAATTTTTATGAAATTGTGTTTTATATTATTTAATTTTGATAACATATATATTTTATGTGACTTTTCTGTTTCCACACACATGTATAGGAGACATTGGAAATTAATAGTCATGTATCCAAGAGACAATTTAGTTGTCGTATTTTGATCACTTCATCGGGAAATTGACCAGAACACGAAGAAAATTATTACAAAGTAAGTTTATCTTTCATGTGACTTTCATTGGCAACTAATAGTTATGTGATTTTTCATTGGCGAGTAAATTTAGTTATGTGATGTTTATCTTTCTGTATTAGTTCTTTTGGGATTCATCAAATGGCAAATGGAAATTGAAAAAAGGCTACATGGCTTCATCCAAATGTAAGTGTGATGTAAATTGTAATTCTATAGTTAAATTTATGATAAATATTCACTAATTATGTCATTCAATTGTAGACAAGGCAACAACATAACTCTAATGATTGTGGATACTATGTGATGAAAAATATGTTGGATATTGTCTCTGATAATATAACCGAGAATTAGATGCCGGTACTAAAAATAACTTTACTTTGTTATTCACTTTTTTTTTCCGACTTAATATGAATTTTTAAATAAGTCTATATTGTTATATTTATGTATTATAGGTATTTGATGACCCAACAAAATTAACACAAGATGATTTGTATGATTTGCAACTCCGTTGGGAAAAATGTTTCTTTGAGTTATATCAAAATTAAGTTTATCTTGGTGAGTTTTATAGAATTGTCTAAGTTGTGGTTTTTGCAGATAATTGTTATTATTGAGTTTTTGTATATTACATGTGGTTTTTGCACATGTATTGAGTTTCTTGATTTTTTTTGCTGATGTTAATTGTTATTATTTATTGTCAGGCAATGTGATTTTGGTGTTGTCTACCGGAGCTATAACTCATCTACTTGTGGATTTTATATTGGTAATTCAAGTTTGGAAAAAGACTTATAAATAGTTGAATATTTTTGTATGTTTTGTGAATAATATGTAATTGTAAGTTTGTTGTGACTTTGTTTGTTGTGATACAATACAAGTTTGCAATACAATTGTTCAATTTGTAAGTTTGTTGTGAAAAATATGAAAACATCGACCTAGATGTGGTCTATGTGATGTTGGAAGGCTATGAAATCTATATAGCGACATAAATATAGTCGGTGTGATATTGGAAAAATATGAAAAAATGGGTACAAATTATTTTTGTACAGGGAAACATCCAGAAAATAAATAATTTATTCTCAAAAAATTTCATACATTTTACATCGGTTATTACTCCAAACTGATGTAAAAAGTTTCAAAGCGGTATATATTACATCGGGCTTATATTATAACCGATGTAAAAAAGGAACTTTTTACATCGGTCCACACGTTTAACCGATGTAAAAAGTTGAGTCAATTTTTTTAAATTATTGATATAATTGTTTTTTACATCAGTCTTAGATCATAACCGATGTAAAAAAGGGACTTTTTACATCGGTTCACATGTTTAACCGATGTAAAAAGTTGAGTCAATTTTTTTAAAATATTGTTATAATTTTTTTACATCAGTCTTAGATCATAACCGATGTAAAAAAGGGACTTTTTACATCGGTCCCAAAACCGATGTAAAAAGTACCTGATTTACTATATCGCCCGACTTTACATCGGACCCAGAACCGATGTAAAAAGTCAGTTTTACCCGATGTAAAAAGTCATTTATGCACTAGTGTTCAATGATCTGGGAGAAGCTTTTATCAAACAGTATAAGTATAATATGTTTATAGCGCCTGACTGTGACCAGTTGAGGGAAATGGCTCAGAGAGACAAGGAGTCATTCAAATAATATACGCAGCGTTGGTGCGAGATAGCTTCCCAGGTGGTTCCACCTATGGGAGAATAAGAAATGACCAAGGTCTTTATAAAAGCCCTTGGATCATTTTATTATGAAAGGATGATCGCCAGTACACCGAGTGACTTCACCGAGATGGTGAGCATGGGTGTTCGTTTGGAAGAGGTTGTCAGAGAAGGGCGCTTGATAGAAGATGAAGGGACAAAGAAGTCGTCATACGGGTTCTCTCGAAAGAAAGAAAGTGAAACAAATGCTATTATTGGGGAAAGAAAGATTAGGCCACCTAGAAGACATCATCGGTACCAGCAACAGTTTTCTTATGACTCCATTTGTCAATGTAGCTCCAATCACTATTTCCTATTAGAGACTATCCCCTCAGGGAAATCAAGGTCAAAGTCATAAGAGAGAGGCTTTTGACCCTATTCTAATGAGCTATGCAGACTTACTTCCAGCTTTAATTTAGAAGAAGTTGGTTTAGACCAGGCCGCCCCTGCTATACCATCACCTTTACCCTGGTATTATAAGGCATACCTGACGTGTTCTTTTCATCAGGAAGCACCAGGGCACAGTATCGAGAGCTGTTATCCTTTGAAATTTGAAGTACAAAATATGGTGAGATCCGACCTCTTATCCTTTAAAGATGTTGGCCCTAACGTGAAAGATAATCCTTTTCCAAAGCATGGAGAAGCAAATGTTGTAAACATGGTTGCTGGTTGTTGTTGTACCCCAAAATTTGCCCTCTCATGTTTCCCAAAGTCTTGCCCCTGCATGGTTGATCACAAACTCTTGCCTGAGGAAAAGGAAAATTTTTGAGTGGTGCTTTAAGTACATTTCGATTGGCATTCTGTAAGACCCTTCGATTGGTGTTCTGGACAAGCATTTCGATTGGCATTCTGTCAAGCTCTTCGATTGGAATTATGAAAAAGCGTTTCGATTGGCATTATGTCAAGGCTTTCGATTGGCATTATGGATAAGTACTTCGATTGGCATTATAACAGTGTCCTTCGATTGGAATTCCAAAAAGGTCCATTCGAAGAAGCATTCAAAGGGTCCATTCGAAGAAGCTTTCGAAAAGAATTCGAAGGAGGCCATCAGCCCATTCGAAAGGGAGCATTCGAAGGCCAGTTACATGTCATTCAAAATTCAAAAAGGGACAAGATCCCATGTGTTTAGCCAACATTACGAACTCTCATTCATGGCTTTCAAACACATAATCAACGTTACAAATTCTCATTCATGGCTGTCAAACACATAATCAAGGTCATTTAAAACTTTGTCTTCTTGTCCCCTCCACCCCCTCTATATAAAGAGATCACAAGTGTTGCAAAAGGAGGACGAAAATATACAGAAAAAATAGAGAAAAGAAGCAGGGAGAACTTGGAGATACGCTGCCAAAAGTCATCAAAACTTCCAAGAAGCCATACCCAATCCTTGCACAAGCCAAAGATGCCACCCAGCGAACACCTCCACCCTCAGAACTACAGCGCAGAGATCGAAGCACATATGTTTGGTAAAGAAATCTAATCTCAAACTCATTTCGATCTCTGATTGCATATTCATGTTATTACTGTTGTTTGTGAATGATTTAATGTGCTACATTTAAGCTACAACGCAAAGATGAGATTGTGCCATTGCTCGGGCACAATCTGAGTTTCTCCTTCGAATCCCAGGATAAAACAAACCCAAACCCAGATTCAGCAGGTGTGAATAAGGGGGAGATTTGAATCAGGGGGGGTAAAGTCCCCCCTGGACCTTTAACATGTGTTTTGTTTTTGTAGGAAATATATTCTCAGGATCCTGTTCAGAGTTTCGAAGCTCAGCAGCTTACCTTCGAACTGGACCCAAGACTTCCAGATTGAAGGATGACATATCCAGATCGAACACCCTCATGCACTTTCGATCAAGACTCCTCACTGGGTCGAAAGACAGCCTGCACCTCTTTCGACCCAGGCCTTCACAATCATTTTTTTTTATTTGTTGCCTGGCCCATTTGTACTTTGTTTACTTTATTTTTGTTTATTTCTTTTAGTTTTTTTTAATCAACATAAAAATCATAAAAATAAATAACTTAGAATTAGGATTTAATTTAGTTAATTATTTTAACTTATTTTCTCCAATTTTAAAATCAGTAGACTTAGGATTTATTTAAATTCAATCCTTTTCATAAACAAAAAAATGCAAAAAAATATTAAGTATGTTTTGGAGTTAATTTTAATCAATTTTTTTTTATTAATTAAATTTGACTTAATTGAACATTTAACATTTTCCCAAAAATAAAATAAAACAACAAAAGTTCTTATTCTTAGGATTTTTCAGATTCACGCGCGTTTATTTTATTGTAACTGCTTACTGGTTTGTGGTAGCTTAAATTAAGACTTTTACTTTACTGCTTTTATTCCCCCAATTTTGGACATGTAAATAATCCCCCGAAGCCTTGTAATAGCGTAGGATTTACAATTTCTGCACTTTAAATTCCTGTACATATATTAACTGTTTAGATGTATGCTAACTAGGCTATGCATGGCAAGATTAATTCTTAACTTAAAATCAACAGTAGCTCACCATGACATGCAAAGATAATATAAACTGAAAAAAATAATACACTCCCACATGTCACTCTTAGGGTATACCTCACTTGGCTGCCTCAAGTGTGGTCATTGAGTATAGGAAGTCTTAGAGGTCGCCCTCCTGTCTAAAGATCAAAGTTGCCTCGAAACGGTTGCCTCAATAAAAATGATCTAAGACATTAGGGTTACCGCTAAACATCCTAACATTGCTTTAGTGACCACACGTCCCTTAAATCGAATTGACCCGAAAACTCCAACGACGATGCTACCTACTCCTCAATAGTGGGATATCATTGTCTAAAGGACATTAGCACAATTTAATTCCTTTTTGAGTAGGTAGAGGTTCTTAAGTACTTGCTCCTTTTAAAAAACAAAACAAAACTTTTCGCACTTACACTTTCTTCAAAAACCAAACAAAACTCTTTTCAAACCCACAAACACAAAGAAAAGCAAACTTTTGAAAACATAGTGAGCAAGTACCTAAGAGCCTGTGGATAACCATAGATAGAAAGGGTGCTAATACCTTCCCTTTCTATAATCTACCTCCCGAACCCGAGAAAAATCTCGAAAAGGAATTTTTCTGTGCTTTTTTCCTTTGCTTGTTAGATAAAATAAAAGACGGTGGCGACTCTTGCTTACCGCGACATTTTGCGAAAACAAACGCAAATGCGAACTAGCATTAAAAAACAGTCAGTTCTCATTCCCACCGATCACAGAACTGGCGACTCTGCTGGGGAATAAATAAGTGAGGTGTACCTTAGGACTAGATCACTTGTGTTTTCATTTGTATTGCTTTGTATGCTTTTAATTTTGTGGGCTTGTATCGGAGTTCTATAAATCCTCCACCCGGATTTGGGAAACATTCATAGATAGCAATATGTTGCGGAAACTATGCGGGGTATACCGACACGGTTGAAGCAATAGCTATATTAGTGCGACATATTTGTGAGTACCGGTAGCCTTTGAGTCAATCAAAGAGAATACGGGGCCGCTGAGTGATGTCACTAAGCACTAATGACCTAGAACCTTACTTGACCATCTTGGCCTTTTTTAGGGGTAGTGAGATGACCGACTTTGGTGCAGTCCAAAGTTGGTAGATACTCGATACTACACTCATTGAGGATTGTTTTCTTGGAATATTTTGGTCGCCAGTTAAGTGGCTAAACCGAAACGATGAACATAGAAAACAATCCAATGATATTGAGCTCCTTAGAACCCGATTATTATTTATAGGACAGGTTTTGAGCCAACTAAACTCAAGAGGGTACTTACCTATGAAACCTCCTGCAAGCCTGAAACTAGGGTTTTTGTGTGACTTGCTTGTACATGTGTTTGTGCATACATCATAAAGCATCATATGCATCTGCTAACCATTTCAAGGGTTTAGATCTTCATCTTTGTTCTTGTTTTGCAGGACATTGAGTCTCTCCGCAGGAAAACAATTCAAGTCAACCTTGTAAGGATCCCTCCTCAACTAAAGGAGCTTACATCCAGGATTCCCGAGAATTCTCTCTTCAGTGAAAGACATGGTAGACTCCTCAGCTTGGTCAACACCAACATTGAAGAAGACATGATGAAAGTTCTCTTCCAGTTCTTTGACCCCCTACACCACTGTTTCACATTCCCTAATTATCAATTGGTGCCTACTTTGGAGGAATTTTCTCAACTCTTGAGAATTCCTATTCTTAGTCAACTACCCTACAACGGTATGGAAAAGGAACCAAAACTTGAAGATGTTGCTCAAGCATTACGCTTGCAACCATCCGACATCAAAGGGCATTGGGAAACCAGAAGAGGTATCAAGGGATTCTTGGCAAAGTTTCTATTTGAGAAGGCACGAGAATGCTGGAATTCTCTTGATCTACAAGCCTTTGAAGAGATTGTGGCACTCCTTATCTATGGGTTGGTTTTGTTCCCAAATCCTGATCAACTTATAGATGTAAATGTTGTCAAGATTTTCATATCCAGGAATCCCATACCTACATTGCTTGGGGACATCCTCCACTCATTTTACACACGAACAATGAGGAGAAGTGGTGTTCTCATGTGTTGTACTCCTCTCCTAGCAAGGTGGTTTATTTCTCACCTTCCACAATCAGTTTTGAAGAATGAGCAGGGTTTAAGGTGGTCACAACGATTGATGACCGTCACACATTCTGATATACATTGGTGTTCTCAGTCCATAGAAAATGTCACCATCATTGATCGTTGTGGAGAATTTCCTAACGTTCCATTACTTGGAATTAGGGGAGGCATTACCTACAACCCCTGTCTAGCCTTGAGACAATTTGGATATGCTCGGAGGGATGGCCCTCATGACATGCTGATTCCTGACCTAGTTTTTTACTTTGACAATGATGCGCAAGGGCTTCGACAAAGGTTCATCAGAGCTTGGAGGATGCCTAATAAGGTAGATAGTAAGACACTGGGGCACAAGAATTCCATCCCCCTTGAGCCTTACCTCAAGTGGGTACGAACCCGCTCCCAGAATCTTATGATGCCATATCCCCACATTCTCCCCTTGATCAAAGAGCCTGTTATGGAAGGAGAGGTTCCATATGCCATCCTACATCCTGACATGCCAACATCATGGGAAGAAATGCAAAAGAGTTGGATCCAACTCAAGGAAGAGAAGAATACTTTTGAAGCCAGCTTCTATGCCAGTGAGAAGAAGGTTTTGGAGCTTACCCGCCGACTTCACGAGGAGGAGACCCTCAACACTTACATCACTCCAAAAAGGATGCGCAATGTCTTTTTACATTAAGAATTTTGTAATATTTCGCCCATGGGGCACTTATATACTAACAAATTTCTTCTTAGTATGACGTGTGTTCTTTTTGTCTGCAAGAAATTTGAATTTTTGAACCCTTGAATGCATTACATAAATAGCATACCATTCATCATATGCATAACAGGTACCCTTTTACAGGTCTCTTATCTTCTTCGCTGTTTATTTCAGCAATCATCATGTCTGCTGAACCTTCCACTGAGAAAGCTATCAAGGCCCTCCAGGCCCAATTTCAAGAGTTGGTCATGAGCCTAACTAAGGGTCAGCAGGACTTGAAGACCCTGATTCTGAAAGAGAGGAAGAAGAAGAAGAAGAGGACCATCTTGTTCAACACCGAACGCAGGTTTGGAAACGGGCTGCAGAATGAAATTGATCTGGCCACCCCGTCTGGAGAGAAAGACAGTCCATAAGAAAGGAGGGCTCCTAGCCCTATGGTCTCCGACAACGAGACAGACTATGATGAAGAACAGTACCCTCCTGCTGAGGATAAGTACAAACAGCTGGAAGACCGTTTGAACGCTATGGAAGTACAGAAGGTGCCCGGTCTGGACTTCGGAGATTTGGGTTTATCATCTGGGGTGGTGATTCCCCATAAGTTCAAGGCACCTGCCTTTGCCAAGTATGACGGAGCTTCCTGTCCAAAGCTGCACCTCCGGTCATATGTGAGGAAGATCCAACCTTACACTACTGATAAGAACTTATGGATCCATTTCTTTCAAGACAGTCTCTCAGGGACTCAGCTTGAGTGGTTCTATCAGTTGGACGAAGCCAGTATCCGCAGCTGGGAGGATTTGGCTGCTGCATTCTTTAGGCATTATCAGTATAATTCCGACCTCGCTCCTACGCGTACCCAACTCCAAGGCATGTCAATAGGGGCGGGTGAAGGATTTAAAGAGTATGCTCAAAAATGGAGAGACCTTGCCGGAAGGGTGCAACCACCTTTAGCTGATCGTGAACTTGTTGATATGTTTTTGGGGACCCTGTCCGGTCCATTCTTTAACCATTTGATTGGAAGCTCTTCAGTGGGTTTACAGACCTTATCCTGACTGGTGATAGGATTGAAGCTGGTATTAAGGCTAGAAGATACAGAAGGGTGCCTCATCGAGCACTGAGAAGAGACCGTTTAAGAAAGAGTCCAGTGTTGTCTACAGTTCAAGAAGACAAAACAGACCTGAACACCGCCAAGCTGTCAATGCGGTTGTTATCTCAAAACCTGTTGGTACTCCTCAGCATCACAACCAACAAAGGGACGAGAGACCTCGAAGGAAATTTACTCGTCTCAGCATGACTTTGTCTCAGATGTTGCCACAGTTGCTGAAGACTAATCTGGTGACTCTAAGAGAAGCTCTAAAGAATCAAAATACTGCATCACTGAAGTATAACCCTAACGCCCGTTGTGCTTATCACTCCGATAGCCCGGGGCATAATACAGATGATTGTTGGAGTCTGAAAAACAAGGTGCAAGACTTAATTGATGCAAAGGAGATTGAGTTTGAGGCGCCCGAGAGGCCTAATGTTGTGACTGCTCCCATGCCCAAACATGGAGTAAATGCTGTAGAGGAAGACTTGTTTGTAGTGTCTGTGGACGATATTGTTACCCCTCTGATGACCATCAAGAAGAACCTGTTGCTAGCCGGTTTATTTCCGGGCTATGGTGAAGGTTGCCATATGTGTTCTGCTTTACCTACTGGTTGCCCATCTCTGAAGTCAGGTATCCAAAACCTGATGGATAGTAAAGAGATTCTGTTTGAGAAGACTGTTGTTCCATCTGTTCATTATGAAGAAGTGGCCATCATTACAATTTTCGATAATTCTTCCAAGGCTCCCTCGAGGACGCCTGTTAGAATTACATCTGTTCCGAAGACCGCACCCATAATCATCACTGTTCCGGGGCCCATCCCATATACCTCTGACAAAGCTTCCCCTTGGCGCTATGGGGCAGATGTTTATATTCTTGGAATTAAGCAAGAGTCTGATGCTGATACCGGCGTCAGCAACATTACTGGGCCTGCTAAAGTCACCCGCATCGGTAGACTTTTCTCACCTGATATTGCCTCACCAACTGTCTGAAGACCTGTTGTCATTAAGCCTGCAAGTGTACCTACTGCTGTTCCTGATCAAATTCCTACCCTTCCCCCTGTCGCCGAGTCTTCTAACACTCAGGGCAAAGGGATCACCACTGATATGCCTGCCCAGACGGAGGCGCCAAAGACAATCACTGTTGAAGCTTCCAAACAGGAGATGGAAGAGATTCTGAAGATTATTAAGAAGAGTGATTATAATGTAGTTGAGCAACTGGGGCAAACCCCATCCAAGATTTCTATGTTATCACTGCTGTTGTGTTCAGAGGCCCATGCCAAGGCTCTGATTACCTTGCTGAAGATGGCACACGTGCCACAAGAGACATCAACTGATCAATTTACCGATTGTGTGGCCAATTTAACTGCTGATAATGGTTTGGGTTTCTCCGACGCTGATCTGACTGCTAAAGGGAAGAACCATAATGATGCCCTGCATGTCTCCATTGAATGCATGGGCACTACTCTTTCACATGTGTTGGTTGACACTGGTCCCTCATTGAACGTCTTGCCAAAGAAAGCTCTAGACAGGCTGGATTGCAAAGGTTTGGAGCTAAAGCCGAGTAACATTGTTGTCCGGGCCTTTGATGGGTCTAAAAGGATGGTGCATGGTGAGGTTGATATTCCAATCAAGGTTGGTGCTTAGGTCTTCAATTATAAATTCTACGTGATGGACATTTGACCATCCTATTCTTGTTTGTTGGGTCGTCCGTGGATCCACAAAGCTGGAGCCGTAACCTCAACGCTCCACCAGAAGTTGAAGTACCCGGTCAGAGGGAAGATTGTAACAGTTCAAGGGGAGGAGGAGTACATGGTCAGCCACCTCAACTCGTTCTGGTACGTAGAGATGGATGGGGAGTTCATTGAGACCCCATTTCAGCACTTTGAAGAGGTTCCTCAGACACTGGCATCAACTGAGACTGTGATTAAAAATTCTCCTATGAAGATGGCTTCCTTAAAGGATGCCCGGGCTATTATTGAGAAGGGTGAGTATGCAAACTGGGGCCGACTTCTTGATTTCACTCAGAAGACTAACAAGTTTGGTTTGGGTTTCACTGCAGAAGCTCAAAGGGTTGTTCGAAGTGCAAGGATTGGAAGACCTCCTGTGTTCATCAGCAACTCAGGAGTAAATGCCATCGAAGATGACGTGGAGGAGTCTGAATCCGACAGTTGGATCTATCCTACGACCAACGGTGGACCAAACAACTGGAAAGCGAAGGATTTCATCCCTATCACTTTTGTTACTCAGTAATGAACTCTTTGTTTCGAATTTGTAACAGACAATGTTTTGAAACTGTATGGCCTGGTGTCTTACCCGGGGCACCGTGGCTTCATTTGTGAGGGCTTTTGTATGCCATTTTCATATATCATTAATAAAAAGCATTGGACGTTTTCGCATTTCAAATTTTGCGCTCTTTGTCTTTCCTTATTATATTACAAAACAGCTATTTTACACACACTCACATATACAGGTCCCAATCAACTCTGGATCTCACTGGTAACGACTCTGCTACTGCCAGTTATGACTTCGAAAATCCGATCAACTTAGCCGAAGACGAAGGTGAAGATGATTGCGAAGTGCCTGGTGAGCTTGCAAGACTGCTACTTCAGGAAAAGAGGGCCATTCAGCCACATGAAGAGCCAGTGGAAACAGTGAATCTGGGTACCGAGACAGACAAGAAGGAAGTCAAGATCGGTGCAAATCTGGAGCTTCGTGTGAAACAGCGGTTGATTCAGATGCTTCATGATTACGTGGATATCTTTGCCTGGTCTTACTAAGATATGCCTGGGTTGGATACTGACATTGTGGTTCATCGCCTGCCTACCAAGGAAGACTGCCCTTCGGTAAAACAGAAGGTTCGCCGTATGCGTCCAGAGATGTCTGAGAAAATCAAGGCCGAGGTTATGAAACAGTTTGACGCCGGTTTTCTAGCAGTAACTTCTTACCCTCAGTGGGTTTCCAATGTGGTTCCGGTCCCGAAGAAGGATGGTAAGGTCCGAATGTGTGTTGACTACAGAGATTTGAACAGGGCAAGCCCTAAAGATGACTTCCCTCTGCCTCACATCGATGTTCTGGTTGACAATACTGCTCAGCACAAGGTACTCTCCTTTATGGATGGTTTCTCCGGTTATAATCAAATCAAGATGGCTCCTGAAGACATGGAAAAGACCACTTTCGTTACCCAGTGGGGTACCTTTTGTTACAAGGTCATGCCTTTTGGGTTGAAGAATGCTGGGACAACATATCAGCGTGCCATGGTTGCTTTATTTCATGACATGATCCATCATGAGATTGAATTATACGTCGATGATATGATTGCGAGGTCCCAAACTAAGGAGGGACACCTTGACCATCTACAGAAGCTGTTTGACAGGTTGAAGTTATACAAGCTGAGGTTGAACCCAAACAAGTGCACCTTCAGGGTGAGGTCTGGCAAACTGCTAGGTTTCGTCGTGAGCGACAAAGGTATTCAAGTGCATCCTGCCAAGGTGAAAGCCATACAAGAGATGCCAGCTCCCAAGACAGAGAAAGAGGTCAGAGGCTTTCTAGGACGTATGAACTACATTGCCCGATTCATCTCGCACCTAACTGCTACTTGTGAGCCAATCTTCAAACTGCTGAAGAAAGATCAAGTGGTACGTTGGAACGATGAATACCAGGCCATTTTCGAAAGAATTAAAGAGTATCTCCAAGAGCCACCCATTATGATGCCACCAGTGGAAGGGAGACCTCTAATCTTATACTTGACAGTACTTGACAACTCAATGGGGTGTGTGTTGGGGCAGCATGACGAGTCTGGCCGAAAAGAGCATGCTATTTATTACCTTAGCAAAAATTTTACCGACTGTGAGACCCGTTACTCACTGCTCGAGAAAACTTGTTGCGCTTTGGCATGGGCTGCTCGCCGGCTGAGACAGTATATATTGACTCACATTACTCTGTTGATTTCAAAGATGGATCCAATCAAGTATATCTTCGAAAAGCCTGCCTTGTCCGGAAGAATAGCAAGTTGGCAGATGATCTTGACTGAATATGACATCCAGTACACGACTCAAAAAGCAATCAAGGGAAGTGTATTGGCAGACCATTTGGCACATCAGGCAGTGGATGATTACCAGTCTATGAACTTTGAATTCCCGGACGAGAATATCATGTTGATAAATGGTTGTGAAACACCTGGACCGGATGAAGGACCTGAGGAAGGATCCCGATGGTCTATGCATTTTGATGGAGCTTCGAACGCTTTGGGCAATGGCACTGGCGATGTGATCATATCTCCTAAAGGCTCTCATACTCCATTTACCGCCCGACTATGTTTCAACTGCACCAATAATATGGCGGAGTATGAAGCCTGCATTATGGGTCTCCGAGCTGCAATTGACCTAAGGATTAAGTTTTTGAGTGTCTTTGGAGATTCCTCTCTCGTGATCAGTCAGATCAAAGGAGAGTGGGATACGAAACACACAAATCTTATTCCTTACAAGGAGTATGTATTGACGTTACTTCCCCATTTCGAGGAGATAACCTTTGAACACTTACCAAGAGAGGAGAATCAGTTGGCGGACGCGCTAGCTACGATGTCTTCTATGTTCAAAGTCAAGTGGGACAACGAGGTTCCACGAATCATTATTTGTAAATTGGATGAACCATCACATTGCTGTGATCTTGAGACCGAAGAGGTAACAGAAAAACCTTGGTATCATGAAGTGAAGAGGTACCTTGAAACTCAAGAATACCCCGAGGGTGCATCTGTTAATGACAAGAAGTTTCTGAGAAGGTTCGCGGCAAAGTTCTTCATCAGAAATGGCATTCTTTACAAACGTAACCATGATTCAACCTTACTATGTTGCGTGGATAAAATTGAAGCAGAAAGGATCATGGCAGAGCTGCATGAAGGTACTTTCGGAACTCATTCCAGTGGACATACCATGGCAAAGAAAATACTTCGGGCAAGATATTACTGGTCCACAATGGAAGCCGACTGTTATCAGCATTCTCGGACATGTCACAAGTGCCAGGTCTATGCTGATAAGGTGAATATTCCTCCAGTTTCTCTGAATTTTTTGACGACACCTTGGCCTTTTGCAATGTGGGGAATTGATATGATCGGCGAGATCAGACCTACGGCATCCAACGGGCATCGTTTCATCCTGGTAGCGATTTATTACTTTACGAAGTGGGTTGAAGCAGCTTCCTTTGCTATGGTAACCAAGAACGTCGTGGCACGGTTCATTCGGCACAACTTGATCTGTCGATACGGTGTACCAGAGAGGATCATTACGGACAATGGTACCAATCTTAACAACAAGATGATCACTGAGCTCTGCGAGCAATTCAAGATACAGCATCATAACTCTTCTCCCTACCAGCCAAAGATGAATGGGGCTGTTGAAGCAACAAATAATAACATTAAGAAGATTGTGCAGAAGATGACAGTGACATACAAAGACTGGAACGAGATGTTACCATTTGCTCTTCATGGGTACCGTACCTCAGCACAGACGTCAACAGGGGCAACACCCTATTCCTTGGTTTATGGCATGGAGGCAGTCTTGCTCATTGAAGTTCAGATACCCTCTCTTCGGATCATGAAGGATGCAGGTTTGAGCGAAGACGACTGGATCCAGACTCGACTTGATCAATTGAATCTAATCGACGAAAAGAGACTTACTGCTATTTGTCATGGTCAGACGTACCAAAAACGAATGATCAAGGCATTTAACAAGAAAGTCAGACGACAAGAGTATCAAGTTGGGAACCTGGTAATCAAGCGCATCATTCTACCTCAAGGTGATCCCAGGGGAAAATGGACCCCTACTTACGAAGGTCCATTTGTGGTTAAGAACATCTTCTCAGGAGGAGTGATGATTCTAACCACCATGGATGGTGACGACCTTCCTCACCCCGTCAATGCAGACATAGTAAAAAGATACTACGCATAATCAAAGACCCGCTAGGTTGACTGGCCTAGGCAAAAATAAGGGCTTCCCAGCGAACCAAAAGGGTTCGGGCAAAAATAAGGGATGAAAATAAAAAATTTGTACACCCGGTAAGTCGAAAACCTGAAAAGGCGGCTTGGGCAAAAATGGGTATCCCGGCGGACTGAAAACCCGAAAAGGTGGTCCAGGCAAAAGTTAGGGATTAAAGCGTAACACTATGTCTCATTGGATCACCTCGCATCCGGACTTCGGTATCAACTATCAGGCTCGGACGACACCAGTCAATCAGATTCATCTTCAACTAAGTAGCAAAGTGATGAGATGCTTGAAGATATAAAGGCAATAGCAGAGCTGGAACCCAGTGGGACTATTTACATAGCTATTTTGTTTTCACAAATTATATAAATTCTATTTGTTCGGCGGCGTTCTCTTACTAGGACGTCAACCTCTTGTACAAAACGCTTATTTACAGGCCAAATTTCAAAGTCAATACAAATTCGTTTTCAAACAAATTTCAAATTGTTTTTCCTTTATCTGTTTTGTTTTGCAAAGAACGTCCAATGTTCATTTTTGATATATGCATTTGACATTAATTGCTGCTCATAAATATTTACATGTGAAACAAAAGACAAATTACGGGTGATATCAGAAGTAGGGGCAATAAGAATTGTCTGAGCGGTCTAGTTGCTCTGTCCACCGGGTACCAAGATATATATTCAGCTGAAGAATATGGCTAAGATACCTTCACTCCCCGCAGGATAAGACAGTAATGATAGCTCTCTCAGCTAAAACTTGTAACTACGGACGAGTCGGCAATACTCTCTAAGCAGAGTTGGTCTACCATTAGCCCTGAAAAGGTCGGGTATCCCCAGAAGGTCTTAATATTCCCCAACAGAGTATAAAGACATTCTCCAGCAAGCGTAAGAGCATCCCCGGCAGTCTTAATATTCCTCAACAGAGTATAAGAATGTTTCCCGGAGGAATACAAGATACCCCCAGTGGAGCCATTTCCCCAGTGCAGTCTAAAAAGGCTTCCCCGCCAGAGTTGAATCATCTTACCCAGTAGATTCTGGAAGCTTGTCCCCTGCAGAATACAAATGTATTTCCCCAGCCAAATTCAGAAGGTTATCCTCACAAGAGTCTAACTCGGTTATCCTCAGCAAGTTGCAACTGAAAGATCATCCCCAGCAAAGTTCTTTCTTTCCCCAAGCAGTACTTCTATCCTCAACAGATTCAATATCACCAGCAATGGTAATCAATCCCCAGCGGAGTTCATCATCAAAATCCCCAACAGAGCTTATCAACGGAATCCCCACCGGAGTTTATCGTTAAAATCTCAGCAAAGTATCTCTTCCCCACAGAGTATTTCCCCTCGGAGTAATCTCTTCATCATGTTTATCCCCCAACGGAGTTCTTTTCTCCTAACAGGTTTATCCTTGCAATCATCTTCGTTCGTCATCCCCAGTGGAAACTAAGAACTCAACTCTATTCTCCAGCAGCTCCGGGATTTATTTTCCCCAGCTAAAACATCACATTTCCATACATCATGATACATGCATATACGCATCATACCATACAATCTCATTTATGTTGAGAACATCATTGCTTAATCCATATCACGCATTGCATATGACTGACCTTTACCTTTCAGGAAAGATCCAGTTAAGTTCTCAGTTATTTCCAAGACCTCCTCTGGTTCAGTTAAATCGATTCCTAAAGATTTTTCTGATGCCGATCCAGTTGAAGTTATTCCAAGACTTCCTCTGGTTCAGTTGAATCGATTCCTAAATATTTTTCTGATGCCGATCCAGTTGAAGTTATTTCAAGACCTCCTCTGGTTCAGTTAAATCGATTCCTAAAGATTTTTCTAATGCCGATCCAGTTGAAGTTATTTCAAGACCTCCTCTGGTTTAGTTAAATCGATTCCTAAAGATTTTTCTGATGTCGATCCAGTTGAAGTTATTCCAAGACATCCTCTGGTTCAGTTAAGTCGATTCCTAAATATTTTTCTGATGCCGATCCAGTTGAAGTTATTCCAAGATATCCTCTGGTTCAGTTAAATCGATTCCTAAATATTTTTCTGATGCCGATCCAGTTGAAGTTATTCCAAGACATCCTCTGGTTCAGTTAAATCGATTCCTAAAGATTTTTATGATGTCGGTCCAGTTGAAGTTATTCCAAGACCTCCTCTGGTTCAGTTAAATCGATTCCTAAAGATTTTTCTGATGTCGATCCAGTTGAAGTTATTCCAAGACCTCCTCTGGTTCAGTTAAATCGATTCCTAAAGATTTTTCTGATGCTGATCCAGTTGAAGTTATTCCAAGACCTCCTCTGGTTCAGTTAAATCGATTCCTAAAGATTTTTCTGATTCCGATCCAGTTGAAGTTATTCCAAAACCTTCTCAAGTCCCAGTTTAATACCTGTAACAAGCCAGGAAAACATCTGTGGACGACTGATTGTAGGTTAATACCTGAAACCAGCCAGGAAAATTATCTACATGAAGGTTAATACCTGTAACAAGCCAGGAAAACTATCTTTCTTTCTCAGGTCAGCGATTAATACTTGGAACCAGATAGGACAAGTTCTATAACTTCAACAGTATACTCCCGGTGAGTACGAGTCAGTTCCTAAATCTCAAACAAAGTTAGACTTCCCTAGTGGAATCTTCTACAACAACAGGTATGTAAGTTCTCGCTAAGGAATCTCTTATGCGATCGACACTCATGCAGATGGCATCTATAATCCCATCCTCCTACCAATAATCTCCAAATGGCATCTGTAAGCCCATTCCTGACATCACAATGCTGATACTACACCATGCGAGTGCAAATTTCTGGGCACTCTAGTGTTCAATCATCTTCCACCTTCGGATCATGAAAGGCACGCAAGCCAATCTACATCCTCAGGTTTAAGAAGATTGAACAGGGGCAACTGTTGTACCCCAAAATTTGCCCTCTCATGTTTCCCAAAGTCTTCCCCCTGCATGGTTGATCACAAACTCTTGCCTGAGGAAAAGGAAAAATTTTTAGTGGTGCTTTAAGTACATTTCGATTGGCATTCTGAAAGACCCTTCGATTGGTGTTCTGAACAAGCATTTCGATTGGCATTCTGTCAAGCTCTTCGATTGGCATTATGAACAAGCATTTCGATTGGCATTATGGACAAGTACTTCGATTGGCATTATAACAGTGTCCTTCGATTGGAATTCCAAAAAGGTCCATTCGAAGAAGCATTCAAAGGGTCCATTCGAAGAAGCTTTCGAAAAGCATTCGAAGGAGGCCATCAGCCCATTCGAAAGGGAGCATTCGAAGGCCAGTTACATGTCATTCAAAATTCAAAAAGGGACAAGATCCCATGTGTTTAGCCAACGTTACGAACTCTCATTCATGGCTTTCAAACACATAATCAACGTTACAAATTCTCATTCATGGATGTCAAACACATAATCAAGGTCATTTAAACCTCTGTCTTCCTGTCCCCTCCACCCCCTCTATATAAAGAGATCACAAGTGTTTCAAAAGGAGGATGAAAATATACAGAAAAAATAGAGAAAATAAGCAGGGAGAACTTGGAGATACGCTGCCAAAAGTCATCAGCGCTTCCAGGAAGCCATACCCAATCCTTGCACAAGCCAAAGCTGCCACCCAGTGAACACCTCCACCCTCAGAACTACAGCGCAGAGATCAAAGCACCTCTGTTTGGTAAAGAAATCTAATCTCAAACTCATTTCGATCTCTGATTTCATATTCATGTTATTACTGCTGTTTGTGAATGATTTAATGTGCTACATTTAAGCTACATCGCAGAGATGAGATTGTGCCATTGCTTGGGCACAATCTGAGTTTCTCCTTCGAATCCCAGGATAAAACAAACCAAACCCAGATTCAGCAGGTGCGAATAAGGGGGAGATTCGAATCAGGGGGGTAAAGTCCCCCCTGGAGCTTTAACATGTGTTTCGTTTTTGCAGGAAATATATTCTCAGGATCCTGTTCAGAGTTTCGAAGCTCAGCAGCTTAACTTCGAACTGGACCCAAGACTTCTAGATCGAGGGATGACATATCCAGATCGAACACCCTCATGCACTTTCGATCAAGACTCTTCACTGGGTCGAAAGACAGCCTGCACCTCTTTCGACCCAGGCCTCCAGAATTATATATACTTTTTTTTTATTTGCTGCCTGGCCCATTTGTACTTTGTTTACTTTGTTTTTGTTTATTTCTTTTAGTTTTTTTTAATCAACATAAAAATCATAAAAATAAATAACTTAGAATTAGGATTTAATTTAGTTAATTATTTTAACTTATTTTCTCCAATTTTAAAATCAGTAGACTTAGGATTTATTTAAATTCAATCCTTTTCATAAACAAAAAAATGCAAAAAAATATTAAGTATGTTTTGGAGTTAATTTTAATCAGTTTTTTTTATTAATTAAATTTGACTTAATTGAACATTTAACATTTTCCCAAAAATAAAATAAAACAACAAAAGTTCTTATTCTTAGGATTTTTCAGATTCACGCGTGTTTATTTTATTGTAACTGCTTACTGGTTTGTGGTAGCTTAAATTAAGACTTTTACTTTACTGCTTTTATTCCCCCAATTTTGGACATGTAAATAATCCCCCGAAGCCTTGTAATAGCGTAGGATTTACAATTTCTGCACTTTAAATTCATGTACATATATTAACTGTTTAGATGTATGCTAATATGCTATGCACGACAAGATTAATTCTTAACTTAAAATCAACAGTAGCTCACCATAACATGCAAAGATAATATAAACTGAAAAAAACAATACACTCGCACATGTCACTCTTAGGGTATACCTCACTTGGCTGCCTCAAGTGTGGTTATTGAGTATAGGAAGTCTTAGAGGTCGCCCTCCTGTCTAAAGATCAAAGTTGCCTCGAAACAGTTGCCTCAATATAAATGATCTAAGACATTAGGGTTACCGCTAAAGCATCCTAACATTGCTTTAGTGACCACACGTCCCTTAAATCGAATTGACCCAAAAACTCCAACGACGATGCTACCTACTCCTCAATAGTGGGATAGCATTGTCTAAAGGACATTAGCACAATTTAATTCCTTTTTGAGTAGGTAGAGGTTCTTAAGTACTTGCTCCTTTTAAAAAACAAAACAAAACTTTTCGCACTTACACTTTCTTCAAAAACAAAACAAAGCTCTTTTCAAACCCACAAACACAAAGAAAAGCAAACTTTTGAAAACATAGTGAGCAAATACCTAAGAGCCCGTGGATAACCACAGATAGAAAAGGTGCTAATATCTTCCCTTTCTATAATCTACCTCCCGAACTCGAGAAAAATCTCGAAAAGGAATTTTTATGTGCTTTTGTCCTTTCCTTGTTGGATAAAATAAAAGACGGTGGCGACTCTTGCTTACCGCGACATTTTGTAAAAACAAACGCAAACGCGAACCAGCATTAAAAAACAGTCAGTTCTCATTCCCACCGATCACAGTTGTCCAGGCGACTTCCAGATTTTTTATATCAACCTTGTTAGAGGGGATCTGGTGAAAATGCATGCTGACCTCTGCGAGTTTAGTTATTATATGCATGACCATGCTGGTTGTGGTATTTGTAGTACAGATATACAGGGGTATGATAAGATAAAAGATGATCTTCAGGAAATGATGGACAAATGCCTCATTCATATAATCAGGCCAAGGGAAGAGTATAAAGAAGACGTGAATATGGTCTTTGGATGTCTTGGAGAATTCCAAATATTTTACGTGAATCATATGAATGATGATTTGGTGCAGTTGCACGCTACTTTCTGTCATATGGGTGGTCAAGAAGAACACCATTATGGGTCTTGCCGGATCTGTTATAGAGATTCTCGTGGTTACTCCATAGTGAGGAAGGGTTTCAGTTGTTGTTGGACAATGGTACTATCAAAGTCTCGGGAAATACGGATGATTACCGTGGGATTAATGTGATTGAAGATTGCTTGGTTGAGATTATGTCAGATGATGAGTATGCTTCTGCAGATGAATTCTTTTCTGCTATTGAAGATATGTTCTCCAAAAGTTATTTTGTAATGTCTAAGTATTCTGAAGATGAGGTTAATGTTATTGCACCTTGTTTTGGTGTTCCTGCCCCCATAGAGATTGAGTACCATAGCAAACCAGTTGTTGCTCCAGTGGTGATTTTCTTGTCGGGTCATGTTCCTTACGAATTAGACAAAGTCGTGCCATATAAATACAATGTTATAATCTTGGAGGATGGGGTGGAAGTTCCCATCCAAACTTTGTATGATGTCAAGAATATTGTTGAAGCCAGCCGAGTGACCCGTAGTGGCCGTGTTTTCGCACCTGTTATTAGAGGGAATGTTAATGTTGATAAAAAGGTTATTGAAAGTGTTGAACCCAAGAAAGCAGTGGGGGAATCTAATGGTACTACTCTGGAAAAATATATGGATTATATATTGAAGATTATCAAGATGAGCGACTACAAGATGATAGATCAATTGTTGTAGACTCCATCAAAGATATCTATTATAGCCTTGTTAATGAACTCTTCTGCCCATAGGGAATATTTGATGAGAGTGTTGGATCAAGCTTTCATGGAAAGTGATATGCTTTTAGACCAATTCAGTAGTGTTGTTGGGAATATTACCTCCTGTAATAACCTGAATTTCTATGATGACGAGCTGCCCGACAAAGGAAGGAATCATAACTTGGCTCTCAATATCTCCATGAACTGTAAGAAGGATTCATTGCCGAATGTGCCGATTGACAATGGATCCGCTTTAAATGTCATACCAAGGAGCACGCTTATGAAGTTGAATTACCAAGGAACTCCCATGCACCCAATTGGCATAATTGTGAAAGCTTTCGATGGATCAAGGAAGTCTGTCATCAGGGAAGTAGATTTTCCTATTAATATAGGCCCACACTTATTTTAGATTACTTTCCAGGTTATGGATATTGTTACCGCTTACAGCTGTTTACTGGGAAGGCCGTGGATACACGAGGTAGGGGTTGTCACTTCGACTTTGCATCAAAATCTGAAGTTTAATCGTGAAGGAAAGGTGGTAATCATAAATGGAGAACAACCATTGTTAATATCTCATTTATTTTCTTTCAATGTTGTGGAAGCGGATGAAGCTGGTGTTGGAACTCAGTTCCAAGCTTTATCCACTGATAATATAAGGGAAAATAAGAATTCCATAGCTTCATTTAAAGATGCTTAGCAGGTAGTGCGTAATGGCCCTAGTAAAGTATGGTGGAAGATTGTGGATCCACCTGTGAATAAGAATATAGCTGGTTTGGGATTCTCTGCGAAGAACAATAAAGGTGAGAATATGAAGCTGAAGTCTGCTTTGGGAAAATATGGGGATATATTTCACAGTGGAGGTTATCTTCATCCAACTGTTATGAGGGTCAATGCTATTGTGGAAGGTGAAGCAGAACAGGAGATGTCGAACTATGTGACACATGGAGTTAGAGTCCAAAATTGGATCACTATCGATGTTCCCTCTTGCATTCATGTCTCAAAGTAACCTGTTTTTTGTTAATCTTTTCAAAAATCTTTCACTCTGCCCAAGGTGAAAGTATTGATGTTGTATGGACTTATCTATTGCTTTGATGTTTAAAATCAATAATAAAAGTTGTCTTTGATTCCCAAATTGTGTCTTTATTTTCTACTTTTTCTTGGAAAACGGTAATCAGAAAAACCTTTCAAAATAAATAATAATTGTAATTGAATATACATAATCACTTTCTATATGTGTCAGTTTCTAAAAGCAATCATAAATCATATGTGTGGATTAATTAAAAAACATGTTGAGTACAATGACCCTGCACCCTCTCCCAACTTTAAATATCATATGTATGTGGCCGAAGAAGAAGAATATGATGAAATCCCAGAAGAGGTTTCGCGGTTGCTGGAGTGCGAGGAAAGTACCATTCAGCCATATAAAGAGTCGTCGGAAACAATCAATTTGGGTACAGAGGAAGATCCGAAAGAAGTCAAGATTGGAGCATTGTTGTATCCTGACGTGAAGAGCAGGTTGATTAAATTGTTGAAAGAGTATGTGGATATATTTTCTTGTCCATACCAAGATATGTCGGGGTTGGATATTGATATTGTGGAACATCATTTGCCGCTAAAGCCAGAATGCCCACCAATCAAGCAGAAATTGCGAAGAACTCACCCTAATATGGAAGTGAAAATTAAAGAAGAAGTTTTAAAGCAGTTTAATGCCGGTTTTCTTGTGACATCATTGTACCCTCAGTGGATTGCCAATATTGTCCCAGTACCAAAGAAAGACTGAAAAATTCGCATGTGCGTTGATTATAGAGATTTAAACAAAGCTAGCCCAAAAGATGACTTTCTGTGACCATATATTGATATGTTGGTTGATAGTATAACAAAATTCAAAGTACTCTCGTTCATGGATAGATTTTATGGATATAATCAAATAAGAATGGCTCCCTAGGACATGGAAAAAACAACATTTATCACACCCTAGGGAACATTCTGTTACAGAGTGATGCCCTTCGGGTTGAAGAACACTTGTGCGACGTACCAGAGGGCTATGACAACCCTATTCCATGATTTGATGTACAAGGAAATCGAGGTATACATTGATGATATGATTGCTAAGTCCGAGACTAAAGAAGGGCATATAGAAGATTTATTGAAATTGTTTCAACGTTTGAAGAAGTACCGTCTCCGCTTGAATCCAAATAAATGCACCTTTGGTGTCCAATCAGGAAAATTGTTAGGTTTCATTTTCAGCCAAAAAGGGATTGAAGTTGGCCCTGATAAAGTCAAAGAAATTCAAGAAATGCCAGCACCAAGAACTGAAAAGCAAGTTAGAGGCTTCATTGGGCGTTTGAATTACATTTCCAGATTTATTTGCCATATGACCGCGAAGTGTGAACCGATCTTTAATTTGTTAAAGAAAGATCAAGTTTGTGTGTGGACGAATGATTGCCAAAGGGCATTTGAAAGTATTAAAGAGTATCTGCTGGAACCTCCTATCTTGCTCCCGCCTTTTGAAGGAAGACAATCGATCATGTATATGACAGTGATAGATAATTCTATGGGTTGTATTTTGGGACAACAAGATGAAACTGGGAAGAAGGAATATGCCATTTATTATCTTAGCAAGAAGTTTACTGACTGTGATTCATGGTATTCTATACTGGAAATGACATCTAGTGCTCTAGCCTCGGCAGCAAAATGATTGCGGCAATATATATTGAATCATACTACTTGGTTGATTTCCAAAATGGATCCAATTAAGTATATTTATGAAAAGCCTGCTCTTACTGAGAGAATTTCCCGTTGGCAGATGTTGTTGTCTAAATATGATATTGAATTCCGTACTCAGAAGGCTATAAAAAGAAGCGTGTTGGCAGATTATCTTGTTCACCAACCGGTTGATGATTAACAGTTTGTTAAATATGATTTTTCTGATGAGGATATGATGTTTTTGAAAGAAAAATATTGTGATGAACCTTTTCCTGGGGAAGGTCCTGACCCTGAATCCCGGTGGGGTATGGTATTTTATGGAGCTGTGAATGCTTATGGGACAGGAATTGGTGTTGTGATTATCACTCCTTATGGGGCGTATATCCCTTTTACTGCAAGGTTGGCATTTGATTGCACCAATAACATGGTAGAGTATGAAGCTTGTTTCATGGGACTCGAAGAGGCTATTGATCTCAGAATCAAAATTCTAGACGTGTATGGTGATTCAGCTTTGGTAATAAATCAAATTAAAGGAGAATGGGATACTCGTCACCCTGGCTTGATTCCTTACAAATATTATGCTAGAAGATTATTACCTTTCTTTAATAAAGTTGAATTCCATCATATTCCCAGAGATGAAAATCAAATGGTGGATGCTTTAGCCACTTTGTCTTCTATGTATCAAGTGAATACCTAGAATGATGTGCCTCATATCACAGTGCGACATTTGGATAGACCAGCTCATGTGTTTGCAACAGAAGAGACGTCAGACGAAAAACCTTGGGATTATGATATCAAGCATTTTCTCCAGACTCAAGAATTCCCATTTGGTGCGTCAAACAAATATAGAAAGACACTGAGAAGTTTGGTAGGAAGCTTCTTCCTCAATGAAGATATGTTATACAAAAGAAATTATGACATGGTCTTGCTCAGATGCGTGGATGGACAGAAGCAAACACGTTGATGCATGAAATCCATGAAGGCTCCTTTGGCACCCATGCCAATGGACATTCGATGACAAAGAAGATGCTTAGGGCAGGTTACTATTGGCTGAAATGGAATCTGACTATTACAAATTTACAAAGAAGTGGCGTAAATGCCATATTTATGCTGACAAAATTCATGTGCCTCTGACGCTTCTCAATGTTATTTCTTCCCCATGTCCTTTCTCTATATGGGGTATTGACATGATTGGAATGATTGAACCCAAAGAATCGAATGGACATCGTTTCATATTGGTGGCAATAGACTACTTTACCAAATGGGTGGAAGTAGCTTCCTATGCTAATGTTACTAAGCAGGTAATAGTACATTTTATCAAGAACAATATATGTCAGTATGGTGTGCCCAGCAGGATTATCACTGACAACGGCTCGAATCTGAATAACAAGATGATGACAGAACTTTGTGAAGAATTCAAGATTGTCCATTTCCAAAAGTGAGAGATGGTACCATATCAGCGAAAGTGACCTGAGATAACAAGATCTGAATAACAAGATGATCTCCTTGTGTTTCTCAAATAGTTGGAGATGGTACCAATTGATGTATGGCGTGGTTTTGGGTTTGTGATCCCATTTCTCCAGTTAAGTCTTGGTTCATTTTGATTTCGGGTTTGCATGGTCTGAAGCCTCTATCCCAGATTCCCTAGTAAGGTCTTCGCTCATATGACGAAAGTCCCTTCTCCCTTTGCGTGCTGAGGTGGAATCATTTGCAAAATGTTTCCCTTTTACAGTGTTGGCATTATTGTTGTTGTTTATCTCCCATGCAACTAGACAAGGGTAGTATCTTTTCTCAGAAGTGTTGAAATAGTTGTCAACTTTTTGGGTTTTCTCCCGCCAAGTGCTTGGTTTGATTTAAAATCCTCATAATTTTGATTTCATGCGGTTTTGTTTGACTTCTTAAATCCCCAAGTAAAGTGAGATAATGTTTCTCTCTGAAACTTTGTTATCCCCATATGGTTTCCTAATTTATCCCCAATGAGGTATGTGTAATCTTCACTCTTGGTATTGAAAAATGTATTTTGGGCTCCCCTCGACGATGTGGTATTTCCCTCCCCAATAAAGTTAGCACGAGACCCCCAGTTGATATCTCGATGATACGGTTTTCATCTACCCTAATGAAGTCAATATTGTAATCTCCAGTGGAAATATAGATATTGAGACATTTGTTTTCCCCATTGAAGTATGTGTGATGTTCCCCGGTGAAGCCTGGAGGAGAATGTTATGTCCCTGTATTTTCATTGTTTTTATTATTTTGATTTGATTACTTTCGGATTGTGTTTCTTCCCAGTGAAGTTAATCCGTGGAATAGGAATTTATTTCCTCAGTTGGTGCTTACTTTCTTATGAAATGTTCATCCTGGATGTGATTTAACCGAGTGTGACTTTACTCAAGCTGGTCTTATCTGGTTATTCCTAGTGCTGTATGTTTGTTTTGTCAGTATACACATCATAATATTCATACATACACCATGCATAGCTGAATTAAAATTCATTTCTCATTTGCATTTATTATAATATTTTGTTGGCATATTACCCTATTTGCAGGGTTATGTTATCCTCTCTCCAATAGAGTGTCAACCTTAAGCAGAAAATGTATATTCTTTTAATTTCCCCACTGAGTTATCCCTCATGGAAATTTTTTTCCTCGGCCTTCCTATTCAATTCATTGTCTGATTAGATACGTGGTCCCCTTTTGAGTTTATTTCTCATCAGGTGCTATCTTGGTTGACTGTTTCATTCCAATTTATATCTGGTTTGAATTTGTGGTCCCCGACAACATTTTTATTCTGATTTCTACAGGCTTTAAGCCCGAGATTGAGAATGTGCATTTATTTTGACAAGAATACTTTACCTCCTCAACAGGAATATATTGGCATTTCCCCAGGAAGGCATAATTCTTTTCCCAGTAGTCATTATTACAACTCCCTCTCATAACCGCAAGTGGGAAGTCTCTTTATTTGAGCAACTTTTACTTCCCCAGTAAGTATGTTAGTTCCCAGAGAAGATTCATGATTTGTTACTCTAATGAATGGTAGTCTCGTCATCATAGGAGATAGTTTATTATTGAGATTTGTTACTCCGATGAATGGTAGTATCGTCATTATGGGAGATAGTTCATTGTTGAGATTTGTTACTCCAATGAATGGTAATATTGTCATTATGGGAGATAGTTCGTTGTTGAGATTTGTTACTCCGATGAATGGTAGTCTCATCATTATGGGAGATAGTTCATTGTTGAGATTTGTTACTCCATTGGATGGTAGTCTCGTCATTATGGGAGATAGTTTGTTATTGAGATCTGTACTCTAATGGATGGTATTCTTGTTATTATGGGAGATAGTTCACTGTTGAGATTTGTTACTCCGATGAATGGTAGTCTCTTCATTATGGGAGATAGTTCGTTGTTGAGATTTGTTACGCCGGCAAATGTTAGTCTCGTCATTATGGGAGATAGTCCATTGTTGAGATTTGTTACTACGATGAATGGTAGTCTCGTCATTATGGGAGATAGTTTGTTGTTGAGATTTATTACTCCAATTAATGGTAGTCTCGTCATTATGGGAGATAGTTCTTGTTGTTATTTGTACTCCAATGGATGGTAGTCTCGTCATTATGGGAGATTGTTCGTTATTGAGATTTTTTACTCCGATGAATGGTAGTCTCGTCATTATTGGAGATAGTTCGTTGTTGAGATTTGTTAATCCAATGAATGATAGTCTCGTCATTATGGGAGATAGTTTGTTATTGAGATTTGTTACTCCGATGAATGGTAGCCTCGTCATTATGGGAGATAGTTCGTCGTTGAGATTCACTTTTCTCTAAAGAAGTTTGTTTGTTTCCAATTATAAGGACTGGTGCTGGTCATTTGTGGCTTACCCTGATATTGATGTTTGTTGGTATTATCCTACCACTTCTTTCCCCCTGTAGGTCGACATTACCTTTTTTCTATATTTTAATGCGTGGATAGTTTGCAGTTATCTGTTGATCACTGTTATCCTTTATTTTCTCTCCTTAATGTTTGAGTTGATGTTGCTTTGTGTCCTCCTTGGGCTTTACCCCAATAGAGTCGAGTTTTCTGTTTACCGGTGCTTTATTTTCTGGTCTAATTTTCTTTTGATCTTTTATTTTCTTTTTCACCAGTGGTGTCCCGTGTCACCTTTGGATCCGTTTATTTGCATGCACAGTCATAAGCATTGCATGGCCTCTTAGGGCCAAAAATAGGGTTTGTTTTGTATTTAAGTATCTTCAAACGCATCGACGCGAGGATTTCAACCTTCGTATCTCCGGATAGGAGACACTTATATAAGGGCAGTTGTTGTACCCCGATTTTTGCCACTAATATTCCTCTATCATCTCATATCAACTCAATCACAACAAGATCACACTAGGGTTTGGTTCTTCTCCCTATCTTTAGGTTTGCTCATGAGGAATCACCAAGCACCTTGATTTATATATTATGATCATCCATGCTTTGTATTTGTTAAATTTAAACTAATAAATACAATGAATGTTTGCTTTAATTGATGATATTATAAGTAAGGGCACAACACATTTCATCAATTTGATTTATAGGTTCATGAGTTTATTTCCATGCATTCTTCAACAAAGTTTCATTGAGATTCAAGCTTCATCATTAAATTTAATTTTAAGTAATATCCTGAAAAGGTCTACTATGATTTATCATACCTCAATTTGTCAAAGAAAATCAAAAGATGCAAGAGTTGATTGAACAATTTTTACCTAATTGGACAAGTTCTTGATTTTTTGGTCACAAGTGCATAACTCTCTCAATTCTTAAAATTTTGAGGTGGTTTTTATTGCTATAGGTTCTTATTAGCATACACGCCAACTTCTATCCACATGAAAAAAGTTATTATGCAAGGAAGATTGTCAAAATTGGAAGGGGTTTCCAAGCCATTTTGGTGCTCTAAGAGCTAGGGTTTTGAACTTCTAAGGGCTATATCTTGCTTATCTTTTGGTATTTCTGAGTGATTCCAACGACATGCTTCTCTATAAAGAGTTATCAACCAATCACTTCAAAAGTTTCAAGAGAATTTTATGTGGAAGATGCCTAATGATGAAGAAATATTACAAGTCCTCTAAATAGGCCATCAAATTCCCTTATGTGACTTCAAAATATAATAACTTGATCAATTTTTATCTCCTTGATCCCATTCTTTTTCCATAATGCTCTTAAGGATGTGAAATTCAACTTTTCTTTTATGTGTAAAGCTTGAAAATGGATGGAAGATGCCCTAAGAATACAAAAGATTATAGGTCATCTAATGAATTTTCACCAACTTCACAAAGTCATAACTTTCTCAATTCTTTGAGTTTTTAAGTGGTTCAAATCTCAAAATTTCATTTAAGAGATCTACTTCATGCCATATTATCAAAAGAAAATTTTGAGCGGAAGGCCATGTTTGGATGCAAAACATTATATATCATTTTTGAAGAAAAACTTATAATTTTTCTAAGTACAAAAAGTCAACATCTTTTTCTCAACTTTGACTCATGACAACTTTTAGCTCAAGCTTCCATTTTATCTCATTCTTTGCACATTTTAGAGATTGTAACCTTATCTTTCAAATGCTTTAAGAATTATGCCCTAAGATGCCTTGAGCTATGAACACCATGGATTCAAAATTGGTATCTTGAAACTAAAGTTTCCTCCAAAGTCAGAATTTGAAATCCATAATTTAGCTTTTAATCACCTAATTGTAGCGCGTTTTTACTTCTAATCATGTTTAACAATCTTATAAAAGTGGTTAGCCCCTTGAAACGCAAGAATTAGCTTAATTTTGAGCAAATACGAATCACACTTTTCATGCTTGCAACTTCACACGATTTCCCTTCAAACTCCACTAATTCTTTTAATTCTCATTCTCATTCAATTCCATATAAATAGAGGGACATATTGCATTCATTTCCTCAAGCTTTGAGAGTCAAATACACCCTGTCAAGGTTCATTCGTAACTCAGAAATTTGAAATTCCATTCACAGTTTCAAGCTCTTTCTTCACAATTTCATTACATATTCATCATCCTCCATAAACACACAAACTCTCCAACACTTAAACCAAGCAAATCGAGCCACATTTTGAGTTACAGAAGTTCACTTTCAGAGCTATTTTTAAGAGCGTCGTTCCGGTAGTTTTCTTAACCAAATCGTTCAAAATAAAAGCATATTCTACTATACTCATCCTTCTGATCCTTGTGCTTCTTACAATATTTAAAATCGTTGAGAATTGAGTGAGAAATCCTAACCTAAAGTGCTCGATATTATTTTTGGTTTTCTGCATTTTTCTCTCTGCTCAGTTTATATAAATTTTCCGTGAGGGTGAGGTTAGGATCGTCTGGAAGAGACGAATCCAATGATATTAGTCTAAGCTTCTAACGTTTCCGTTTGAAGAATCTCATAAAATCCCACGCGCAAGGTGACCGGAGGTTGAAGACGACCTACGTATCGTTCTTCAACCAATGAATGTTGGACATTTGTTTTATTTTCATTGGTTACTTATTTTTTGATTCAGCGTGTTTTGGTTGAGGGCCCATGATATGCACAACGCGCCAGGTCCTTTGGATCTGTTTACTAACACGTTTTGACTTTTCATCCAATGGATCATATTTTTTCCTTTTATTTTATTAAAATCTGATTTAATAGTTGATTTGGTGTGATTTCCAATAGTGACCATATCATGTACAGTGTGTCAGATCCCTTGGATCTGCTTACTAACATGTTTTGGAAATGATCCAATGGTCCATATTTTGTTGCCTTTATTTTATTTTCTGTTTTTTTTATTTATATTTATTTGTTTTAAACTTCAAATAATCATAGAAAATCCATTTTTGACTCAAAAATTATGAAAAAATTCACAAAAATATATTCAAATATTCTCTTCCTGATTTTTATTTTTTCATATTTTTATTTTCAGATTTGATATTTTTTTATAATTTATCCTTTATTTCAACTTGTTTTAATTATTTAAAAATACTTGTTGATGTTTTTAAATTCTAAAAGAAAATATAAAAATCATTTTACTCATTTCTGACTTTCTGAAATTTTTCTAGAATTTTATCTTGACTTCTATTATTTTTTATATTTTTCTTCATTTATTTGAGTGATTTTAATTTGTTTTAAAATACTTTTCAGTTTTTAAAAATTACCAAAAAATTTATAAAAATATTTGAGGTCATTTTTTATTTTTCTATGGTCTCTTTTAATTTTTCTTTGATACTTTGAATATAATTTGCCATTTTACCTTTTATTTTCATTTTAAAAAATAATTTAAAAGTCATTTTTCTTTTTATTTTATTTTATTCATTAAATGAAATTTATTTTTTGAATATATTCTGGCCATGTGATTTTTTATCATAAACTTCATTAACATCAATGGATCTTGATTTTTGAGTTTAACTCCACTAAAATGGATGGATGATTTTAATGATAGTTTGATTAAATTTTTTATTCAAATATATCCCCTCCCTCTTCATCTCATCCTCTTATCGTTTGTGTTACATATTGTTAGATGATGATTTACATATCATCACTCCAAACATATGGCACATATATTGCTATTGACTGGCCTCAAAATAGGTGTGACTTCTACATAACTCCATTTACGATTGCTTAACATAGCGCTAAATTTTGTCCTGATTCGAGAAATAATCATTCGTTGGCAAAACTTATGTTTGCAAGCCCAAGTATGTCTAATTTGAAACCTTTGATCTAATAACTTTGAGGTTCATTGTTAGGAGGCTTTGGTCTTATCAATCCTCTAATGAATCATCATAAATTTTGGACTAAGTGAATCATTTAAACATCGTTGATCATTTATTGTTGTCTTGAGATTTTGAAATGAATGATATACTTGACAAAAAGCAAATGAGACTTGTTGTTGAGGGGATTTGATTTTATGAATTTTCTAATGAGTTTTCAAATGCAAGATTCAAGATGGTCATTCAACTAACCTGTAATTTCTAACCCATTAACAATCGAATCTTTTTTTATTCTTTTACTTTATGCCTTTACTTTTATGTACCATTTATTTAGCATTTACATCTCATGCTATTTTCTTCTTTGCTCACTTGAGCATTTATCTTGATGTCTTTTTATTTTTCTCACTTGAGCTTTTCATTTTCTTTTTGAAGATACCTAATAACTAACTTGAACAATAAAAAACTTTAAGGTTACTTGGACTATTTGGTTATTATCTTTGGCATGATGGAGTTATGGACTTCTTGAACTTAGGAGTAGAGACCTTGACCTTTCTTGGGACCTAGTGACTTCTATTGCTATTTTGTCTTGATTTCTTGGGGTTTACCCCAAGACATTGGGTTGTTTGTTTTCTTTGTGTGCAGGTTATTCTGATTATATGTTTTGTCTGTGATTGAGAATTTATCTATATACAGCCGTTACTCTGTCCAATTTTTGTGAAGACTTAATGCATTGGAAGTTTGGTATTCTTAAGAGGTTTAGCATCCTTGCTTGCTTAGTTTCAATCCAAAGGATGGAAATTCTACATTGGCTCATTATGTCAAATGTCGACTTCTTGTTGGTTAGATGGTTCTTTTCCCTAGCTTTTACCTTATGCTTTAGGATAGTCCCTTCATCTTCTCTCATCTTCTTTAATTTCAAAAATCTTCTCCCTTTTTTTTCAAAACTATTCTTGTTTTCTAAACTTGAACCAATTTCATAATAAACTTGGACTTATGTCCATGCATTTTCAAAAGTATTTTCTTAATCAAACCTTAACCAACTTAATGTATTTTAAGTTTGGTATTCTTAAGAGGTTTAGCATCCTTTCTTGCTTGGTTTCAATCCAAAGGATGGAAATTCTACATTGACTCATTATGTCAAATGTCGGCTTCTTGTTGGTTAGATGGTTCTTTTCCCTAGTTTTTACCTTATGCTTTAGGATAGTCCCTTCATCTTCTCCCATCTTCTTTAATTTTAAAAATATTCTCCCTCCTTTTTCAAAACTATTCTTGTTTTCTAAACTTGAACCAATTTCATAATAAACTTGGACTTATGTCCATGCATTTTCAAAAGTATTTTCTTAATCAAACCTTAACCAACTTAATAATACTTTGACATTTTTGTGAGAAGACTAAAAGTCAATCAATCTCATTCAAACCATTTTTCCACTTTGGCTTTTTAATTTAAAAACTCTTTTCTCAAAAGATTAAACTCTTGTCAATCCTTGTAGTGATGCGAACTACTATACTTCTACGATATGTAGTGAAGTGAGATATTTTCCACTTGGGTGTTGAGTGAGGCTTTGTTGATTTTAAAATCCAAGCTATATCCTCCACTTCGAGATGATGCAAATTCTCTTTTCTCATAATTATGGGTAGTAAGTATGTTCATCAACTTGGATAAGATAATGATGTCTCGTTTTTAAAATTTTTAAAGTTGAACTACGAGTACCCTAGTCCCCTATTATACGAAAGGTGGTACGTAAGCACTAAAGGTTCACAACCGCAGCGGGTGCAAAAATTGTAAAAAAATATTTATTTTTTCATCCCCACAATCTATTTTTATATAACTTTTATAGTCAAATTACACAAATGTTTAAAGAGGTTCCTGTGGAGTACTATAGATGTTTAGGGTGCTAATACCTTCCCTTTTCATAACCAACCCCTGAACTTATATTCTTTCCCCTTTTTTTTGGTTATTCTTACTTTTCCCATTCCTTTGGAAACAGTAAAACGTGGTGGAGATTTTTATTTTGATTTGTGCGAGTCAAGTTAATCCAATGACTTAGTCTCAACATTTCTACTGCTACACCTTATTGCTATGAAGGTGAAAAATATATGTGAAATATTTGTTATACTGATGTTATGGTTATATTGAACTTTACTTAATATGGTGATGTCTCTTGTGTAATATATTTATTAAAAAATTTGTTTGATTTTTGATATTATCCAGTTAAAATATCTATTTGGTTCTTAAGCTCAATTAGTGAAAAGCTCGGTTTGGTATGGAGATTAGCATGTTAAAATTTGTTGTTTGGTTTGGAGATTATCTTGTTAAAATCTCTTGTTTGTTTTGTGAGATTATCCGGTTAAAATATTTCGTTTTGTTTGGGGAGTGTCCTATTAAAATCTCTCGTTTTGTTTGTAAGGTTAGCTAATTAAAATCTTTGTTTTTGTGTAAGATGATTCATGGGCATAATCTATGAAAAGCTCGTATCTCTAGTGAAACTCTAAAGAGGAAACTCTTGGGTACAAAATTAGGCCAAGTGGTTAGGGTGAATCTGTATAAATCTCATGTGTATGTTTTATTTCCCTTATCTCTATATTTTCCATTATTTTATTTTCTTTATGCCTTTTTTAACCAACATTGTTCACTCCCATACTGTGTTTGAAGTCACTTGGTAAAAATGTAGGAAAAGAATTTAGCCTGGGATCCTCACTCCCAGTTGTCCCTTCGGAGATTATAATCTATATCTAAGGCTCTATAGTATCCAAGGTTACCAACACCACAATCTTTTTCCCCTTCTTCCTCTAGGAGTTCATCTTCCTAATTCATATATAGGTATACCCTACTTAGTAAGGCGTTTAGACTACGAGCTCCATTTAACCTTAGTTTCTCTCAGAATTTATAATTCTCCCTCAAACATTTCTTGAATATCCAATACTTTAGTCCATCATCTATACATTATACTACCATTACCACTTTCATGAGTTAGTATATGCAATCACGTAGGTTTTTTCTTTCCCCTTCGTGATCTCGCTGAGCACCATCATAGTTGTTATTTTGTGCTTCTAGGAGGTAAACTAGGCAGTGAAGAAGTCACATAGGTCCTTTCAGGAGTCAATACTTCCATTCAGAAGGGTTTTATACCATGTTATGGTAGCTCTAGTGAGGGTAAGTGCAAAGAGCTTACATTTTATGGCCTCATGGGCATGGTAGTATTCAAATCTGTTATCGATGTGCTCTATGTAAAACCTAGATTTCGATTTACTAGTTACTTTATTATTTATCTATTTTATTACTTATTATATAATATAGATTGAATTATGTGATGTATGCTTGTATAATTAAGATTCAGAAATGGTCTTAATTGCATATGATTGTTGAGATTGCACATGTATAATTTGTTGTCAAGAGGCAATATATTCTAGTTTCATAAAGGATAGTGACTTGTCCCAAACCTAGAGGACTGGTTTGAAGCTTAGAGGACGAGTATTTTGGTGGTTATATTTCTGAGAGATGGACGCGGTTTAAACGTAAAAACTGTAACAGATGATAATTAGTACCATATACATATTTCATTGTGCTTCATTTGAGTCACATGTGTCGATGTGAAATATGAATTGGTGTGAAATATGTAATATTGATGTGAATGTTACATTGGTGGTATTTTGTGATTGATTATCTTTAAATCATGATTGTCGAGCAATGTTGTATATGTGAAAATGTGAATTGGATTGGAATATGTTGACTACATGAATATGTGAAGTGTGATGAATTTAATTGATGTATGTATGTTATGTATTACTTATTATTATGTATTTCTATAAGGATATGAATTCTCACCCTTCTGTTGGAATGATGTTTTATACGACATCGCTCAGGTACTGAAGATAGTGGTGCTTCTTGCAAGGATTAGTCGGAGGAGCTAGTTCTTTGTTTATCCATATTTAGGCAGTGAGTCATGCTCTGGTCATGTAACACTGGGTAACGTTTGAAATCTTGTTGTTTTAAGATATTTTTGATATATTCTCTTCTATTTGTGTTTTATTGAGATTATGTGATGAGTGGCCTTTAGTGCCTAAGTTTTGATATAATATTTCCATTATGAGATTCAATTATTGGTATCATTTCAAAAGAGAATTATTCTGATGTGATATGCATATGTTTTATTATATGGAACATGATTTCAAATGCGTGTTATGGTCATGATCGGTGTATTTTTGTTGGTTTTGAAATACATATGGCGCTCTCTTTTGAAATGCGTCCTAATTTACTCTGATTATACTATATTATTGCATGGGGGTTTAAAGGGTGTTACATTAGTGGTATCAGAGCTTGGTTATCCAGCTGGCCAAGTTATTAATGTGTATATTTCCTTTTGTATTCGATATGTGTATATGACACAATCATTACTGTTTGTCTGATTAGAATTAATGGTTGATTGGAAATCTCAGGATGATGATTACATGAAGGAATGGCGATGCTATTTCCGAGGTGTTAACAATGTTGGCTAGTGCGATTAGGAAGATTTTTAATGTGAATGCTGGTAGAAGAGATGATGATGAGTTTCTTTCTATGGGGAAGTTTTAGAGGAATAATCCGCCAATCGTTGAGGGAGGTCATGAACTTGACAAAGCACAAGTATGGCTGAAAGTGGTTGAGAAGTTCTTTCGAGTCATGAATTATTCGAATGTGCAATTTGGCAACCATATGCTTGAGAAGGAAGTTGGGGGTTGATGGGGTAACACGATTCATAGGTTTGATGAAGATGGGATCGAATTTACTTGGGAACTTTTTAGAGATGAATTTCTGGAGAAGTACTTTCCAGAGGATGTGCATGGGAAGAAGGAGGTTGAGTTTCTTGAGCGAAAGGAGGGTAATGGAACTGTGGCTGAGTATGCTGCAAGGTTTGAGGAGTTGATTAAGTTTTGTTCTCATTACAACACTACTAATGCTGAGAGATCTAAGTGTCTTAAGTTTGTGAATGGTTTGATACCTGAGATCAAGAAAGATTTAGGTTATCAGAAGATTAGGCAATTTTCTTACCTAGTTAACAAGAGTAGGATCTATGATGATTATAGTAGAGATAGTGTTGCTCACTATATGGATTTGAATGATAAGAAGGGAAAAGGATAATTCAAAGGAAAGTTGTTTGTGACTCTTGCTGATAAAGGGAAATAGAAATTTGGTTATGATAGGAAGCCGAGTGTGGGAGGAGCTCTTACTCTGGTTAGGTGCTATAAGTATGGTGTCGAAGGACATCGTTCTCCTGAGTGCACAAGTGCTGATGTAAAGTGTTTCAAGTGTGGCGAGCTAGGTTACAAATCTTATGATTGCAGATGAGGTGCGAGTGTGACTTGCAACAACTGTGGTGAGCAAGGGCACATTAGTAACAAGTGTGACAAGCCGGAGAAGGAAAAAGATAGAGGAAAAGTGTTTTCTCTATCTAGTTCTGAGACTGCTGTTAAGGAAAGACTAATCTGAGGTACGTGCTTTATTAATGGTACACCTTTGATTTCTATTATTGATATTGGCGCGACACGTTCTTTCATTTATTTGGATTGTGTTAAGAGATTGAATCTGGAGTTATCTGATATGAGTGTAAGTATGATTATTGACACTCCTGCTATGGGTTCAGTGACTACTTCATATGTGTGTTTGAATTATCCGTTGAGTATTTTTGGTAAAGACTTTGGAGTTGATTTAATATGTCTTCTGTTAGATCAACTTGATGTCATTCTTGGCATGAATTAGTTGGAATACAACCATGTTTATATCAACTGTTTTGACAAGATGGTTATTTTTCTTGATTTTGATTTTGAGAGAGATTTGTTTATGTTTGCCAAGTAAGTGAATGAGCTTGTGTAGGATGGTGATGTGTTGTTGGCTTTGATGGCAACAATGGATATTGGTGGGAAACGAACGATTGGTGAATTAGAAATTGTTCATGATTTTCCTGAGGTATTTCCTAAAGATGTAAGTGATTTACCACTAGAGTGTGAGGTGGAGTTTACGATTGACTTAGTTCCTGGAACTAGTCCGGTATCGATGGCTGCATATCAGATGTCAACATGTGAATTGAGAGAGTTGGAGAGTCAACTTGAGGATTTTCTTGAGAAGAGATTCATTTGTCCTAGTGTGTCATCATGGGGTGCACCAGTTTTGTTGGTTAAGAAGAAATAAGGTACTATGAGGTTATGTTGGATTATAGACAACTGAACAAGGTGACTATCAAGAATAAGTATCCACTTCTGAGGATTGATGATTTGATGGATAAGTTGGTTGGTGAAAGTGTGTTTAGTAAGATAAATTTTAGGTATGGGTATCATCAGATTCGTGTGAAGGCTGAAGAAATTCAGAAGACTGCTTTTAGAACAAGGTATAGAAGGCTGAAGAAATTCAGAAGACTGCTTTTAGAACAAGGTATAGTAATTATGAGTATTCTGTGATGTCATTCGGTGTGACCAATGCACCTGGTGTAGTTATGGAACATATGAATAGGATTTTCCACCAGTATTTGGATAAGTATGTTGTTACTTTCATTGATGATATTTTGATATACTCGAAGAGTGAAGAGGATCATGTTGAGCATCTGAAGATTGTGTTATCTATGTTGAAATAGAAGCAGTTATATGCTAAATTTAATAAGTGCGAGTTTTGGTTGAAGGAAGTAAGTTTCCTTAGTCGTGTGATATTTAGTGGTGGTATTGTTGTTGATCCGTCAAAGATTGAGGTCGTGTCTCAATGGGAAGCTCCAAAATTTATTTGAGTTTAGAATTTTTCTTGGTTTAGAAAGTTATTGTCAGAAGTTTATTGAAGGATTTTCCATGTTAGCTTTGTTGTTGACGCAATTGACTAGGAATGTCAAGCTTTTATTTAGACTGCATAGTGTGAAGCTTGTTTTCAAGAGCTTAAGAGAAGGTTGACAACTGCTCCTATTTTGATTTTTCCTAATCCGATAGAACCGTTTGTTGTGTATTATAATGCATCATTGATGGGTTTAGGAGGTGTGTTAATGTAGAATCGACAAGTTTTAGCTTATGCTTCAAGGCAACTTAAAGTACATGAAACGAATTATTTGAATCATGATTTAGAGTTAGTTGTTGTTGTGTTTGTATTGAAACTTTGGAGGCATTATTTGTTTGGATCAAGATTTGATGTGTTTAGTGATCACAAGAGTTTGAAATATTTGTTTGATCAGAAAGATTTGAATATGAGACAAAAAAGATGGTTGGAATTCTTGAAGGATTATGATTTTGGTTTGAATTACTATGTGGGTAAAGCAAATATTGTGGTTGATTCATTAAGTAGGAAGTATTTGCATATGTCAATGTTGATGGTACGAGAGTTGGAATTACTTGAGCAATTTCAAGACATGAGTTTTGTTTATGAAGAGACTTCTTCTGGAGTTAAGCTTGGTATGTTGAAGCTTACTAGTGGCATTCTTGATGAGATTCGAGAAGGTCAGAAATCTGATTTCAGTTTGATGGATCGATTGATGTTGATCAATCAAGGTCGAGGTGGATATTTTTAAATTGATGAGAATTTTATCATGAGATGTCGTAATAGATTTTGTGTTCCGAATATAGCCAATTTGAAGAAGAGGATTCTTGAGAAAGGGCACCATAGTGAATTGAGTATTCATTGGAGCTACTAAGATGTATCAGGATTTGAGGAAATTATTTTGAAGTCCAGGTATGAAGAAAGAGATTGTGGAATTTGTATACTCTTGTTTGATTTGTAAGAAGTTGGAGATTGAACATCAGAATCTGTCTAGTTTGATGCAATCGTTATCTATTCCTAAATGGAAATGGGATAATATTTAATGGATATTGTTTCTAGTTTACCCAGGACACCGAGTAATTTTGAGGCTATTTTGGTTATGGTGGACAAGTTGACTAAAATGGCTCACTTTATTCCGATGAGAATGGATTACCCAATGGAGAAGTTAGTAAATCTGTACATTGAGAAGATTGTCAGTTTGCATGGTATTCCATCTAGCATTGTGTGTGATAGGGATACGATATTTACGTCGAGAATTTGGGAAGGTTTGAAAAATTCTTTGAGTACGAAGTTGCATTTAAGTTCTGCTTATCATCCGCAAACAGATGGTCAGACTGAGAGGACGATTCAGTCACTTGAGGATATTTTGAGAGCTTGTGTATTAGAACAAGGAGGTTCTTCGGATAACTACTTTCCTTTGATTAAGTACTTATAACAACAATTTTAATTCTATTATTAGGATGGCACCGTTTGAGGCTTTGTATGGTAGAAGGTGTTGGACGCCTTTGTGTTGGTATGAATCGGTAGAAGGTGATGTGGTTAGACTTGAGATAGTCCAGCAAACTAGTGATAAGATTAAGATGATTCAGGAGAAGATGAAGGCTTCTCAGAGTCGTCAGAAGAGTTATCATGATAAGAGGAGGAAAACACTTGAGTTTGAGAAAGAAAATCATGTGTTTCTTCGAGTTACTCCAGTAATGTGTGTTGGTCGAGCGTTAAAGTCGTGTAAGTTGATGTCGCGTTTTATTGATCCTTATAAAATTTTAGAGAAAGTAGGTGAAATGGCTTATCAGATTGCTTTGCCACAGTCGTTGGCTAATATCTATGATGTGTTTCATATGTCTTAGTTTAGGATATACATTGAGGATCCTTCTCATGTGGTCCAATTAGATGATGTATATGTAAGAGATAACCTGATTGTAGAGACATCACCTATGCAGATAGAGGATTAATAGTTGAAGCAACTTCGTGGTAATGAGATTTCCTTGGTGAAGGTAGCTTAGGGAGGACCAGCGGGTGGAAACGTGACTTGGGAACTCAAGAGTCAGATGAGGGAGTCTTATCCTTAGTTGTTTGTTAAAGGTAATTTTCTAGGACGAAAATCTTTTAAGTGGAGAAGAGTTGTAACACCCCGATTTTTATTTACTAGTTATTTTATTAGTTATCTATTTTATTCATTATTATATAATATAGTAAATTATTAAATTGTGTGATTTTGTTAATCTGTGAGTTATTTGAATTTATTGGTGTGATGTGTGATATATGATTTATTTGATATATTGACAATATGTGGTATATGTGTAATTGGGTTAGTAAGTGTGAGAATAACATTGTCAATTAATTGGGCGTTATGTGTTACATTAGTGTGAGTGGGTGGGATAAGCCCATTAGTGAAACATAGGTTTTGATAAAAACAAGAAAAATAGAGTGAGTAAGAGGGAAGTTGTCAAAAAAAGAGAAGAGAAGAAAGATAAAAAGAGGAGAAAAGGGAACAGAAGAAGAGAGAACCCTAGAGGATCTACATCCAAGGTAAGGATTGATTTTCATTTGATTATGAGAGTATGTGATGTATGTAACGGGTAGTAAATATGATTTAGGGATTTAGATTTCAATTTCTAAGTTTTTGACATGCTTAAGTTTGAATGAGAAATAATGAAATTGTGGTTTGTAATTGAACCTACATGTTAGATATAGGTTATAACGCAATTAACTACATGAATATGGCTGATTGGAGTTGGGCAAAAGTTGTCTTCGCAGAATTTTTCTGGTTTTTCGGGAGGCCGCTTAGTGCCCTATGTCGTGCTTAGCACGGTCTGGGATGAAAAGTTTTATATTTTCTAAAATTGTTTATGGTCTTGCATGCTTATGATTTATAAGGGATTTCCATGAATTTTAATAATTTATTAAATGTGTATTGGATAGGTTTTGGATGACTTTTTGATAAAAATATAACACTTGAATTTTGTGTATATGTATGTTGTGAATTGTTGATGAATGAGAATAATATGGTTTGACATTGTTTGCTATATATTATTATGGTGTGTTGAGTTGATTAATACTATGAGAGTTCATCGTATGTGATTGATGACATGAATTATGTATGTTTGTGTAATGATGACATAATCAAATGTGATGAATTATGTAATATATGTTTGAATAATTAAGATTGAGAGATGGTCTTAATTTCATATGGTTGTTGAGATTTCATATTCATCATTTGTTGTCAAGAGGTAATATTTCTAGTTTCGTGGAGGCTAGTAACTTGCCCCAAACTTAGAGGACTAGTTTGAAGCTTAGAGGACAGACTTTTTGGTGTCACATTTGTTTCACGACAACAACACAAATACACTGGTCATATTCGTAACACGCATTTAGAATCATGTTCCATACAATAACACATATGCATCTCGCTGCGGAATAATTCTCAAATCAAAATAATAATACTAATGATTGAAATCCCATACTGACAATCATAACATAAAGTATTAGGCACTAAAGGTCGTTATCACATACGTCTCAATCCAACATAAATATCCAGAGAGTATAAAACATCTCTCAAGTAAATATATATAACATTCACACCAATATCACATAATGCACACCAATTCAATATTTCACATCGACACATGTGACACCAATGCAACTCAATGCAATATGCATGTGATACCGTTTGTTATCCTTACTGGTCCTGCCAGGTCCACATCTCTAAGACAGATAACCACCAAAAAATCTGTTCTATAAGCTTTCAAACCCCCATCTCCAGGTTTAGGACAAGTCAATAATTCTCACGGAATTACCAAAGATTGCCTCTTGACACAAATGATGCATGTGAAATCTCAACATGGATATGCAATTAAGACCATCTCCATATCTTAATCATACAAGCATATTTCACATAATTCAACATATTTGAATTATCTTCACCAAATTTCATAACATACATATTTCATGTCTTCAATCACACACAATGCATTCTCATAGCATTAATCATCTCAATACATCATTATAACATATAGCAAACAAATTCTAATCATGTTATTCACATTCATCATCATTTCACATCATTCTCATACACAAAATCAAGTATCATGTCTCTCATCAAAATTCATCCAAAACCAATTCAAAACACATCGAATAAATTATTAAAATTGATGTAACTCAATGATAAATAAAAAGCACCCATAATCCAGAACAGTTTCAGAAACGCAAAAAAATTATGCTATGGACAACTTCTTTCTCCTACGAATTTGATCATCCAAATCCCATTCAAACGCATATAGTTCGCCAATTAAATGTATTATAGCCTATATCTAACATATAACATCAAGAACAACTACCAAAACATGATTTCCAACAACAATTTCATGATTCTACATTCAAACCCTAACATGTCAAAATCTAGAAATTGAAGAACAAATCTCTAATTTCATGTTACTATCCATCACATAACATTACATACACCCATAAATAAATGAATATACATCATTACTTTGGATGTAGATACTATAGAATTCTATCGTCTTCTCTTCTCCTTTTCTCCCTTTTCTCCCTTTTCTTCCTTTCTCTTGTTTTCTTCACTTTCTCTTTCTAATTCTATATTTCCTTATTTTGTTCAACTCTTACTAACTCTTAATGGGCTTAACTTCACTCACCCACTCAAATGAAACATAAGGCCCAAATGTGTATTTTGCTATTCTCACACTTAATAACCCAATAACATATAATACACACTTGTTCCAATTAAATCAATTATTCACATAATCACACAAAAATCAAATAATTAAATAATTATCAAACCAAATAATAATTAACATGGAAAATAAATAATAAAGTAATTAATAAATAAAATCGGGGTGTTACAATATGAATTCTCACCCTTTTATTGAAATGATATTTTATACGATATCGCTCAGGTACCAAAGATAGTGGTGCTTCTTACCAGAATTAGTCGGAGGAGCTAGTTCTTTGTTTATCCGTATTTTGGTAGTGAATCATGCTTTGGTCATGTAACACAGAGAAACGTTTGAACTCGAGTTATTTTAAGAGATGTTTGATATACTCTCTTTTATTTGTGTTGTATTGAGATTATGTGACGAGTGGTCTTTAGTGCCTAATGTTTTGATACATTATTTCCTTTATGAGATTCAATTATTGGTATCATTTGAAAAGAGAATTAATCTGCTGTGATGTGTATATGTGTTAGTATATGAAACATGATTTTAAATGCGTGTTATGAGTATGACTGGTGTATTTGTGTTGGTTTTGAAATATATGTGGTGTCCTCTTTGATATGCATACAAATTTATTCTGATTATACTATATTATTGCGCAAAGCTTTAGAGGGTGTTACACTCTACATGTTCATCAGAGTCCCCAGTTCCATTGTAGTCATCCAGTTTCAGTGGTTTTTCCAAGGATACAGGATTTTTTTTATCAAGGATGCATGCAGACAATGCATTCCTTTTTTTCTTCTTCGATAGGAGCATTTATGTCGTGCCTTTCTCTCCTCCGAGAATTATGCGTCCATGACCAACGATGGCTACGAACTCTGGATGAGTACATGAATCAATCATGTTGTCTAGCAAGATAATTATAGACGTGATCATCTCATAGATGAGTCAGTGGAGTGTTCTATTCTATTACCCACAAAACTGGTTACACGTCTCCACTCACTAGTAAAATAACTAGGGTGAGTCATCCTTTAATGCCAGAAGTGAGGTCAATTCCCAAGACCAATGAATACTTCAACTATTGATGGAGTGTATTTCATTTGACTCGATTAACATGCGACTTGACACGTTCTCTAATAAAACACAACATATAAGAGGCAAATTAGACTTTATTAGGGGTGACAAAAAAAATCAACTACTCTTTATCCAAATTGATAATCAAACTGTTCCATTCTTTAAAATTTAATCCAAATGCTGAAATATGAAATTAGATGGCCTATTTATGATCAAAATGGTAAATCGATTCTTATGATTTAACCATTGGATATCCAAATTTCACTATCAATTATCTTCTTCTCTTTTAAACTTCAAGCTAATTTTACTTTAAATTATCCTAATAATTTAAATTAGTTGATTCATTCCAGTTTAACATTCAATTTTAAATTACCTATATTTTCATCACAGTTACAATACATATGTTTTCACGTACATCTTACAATGAAGACTTTTTAATATCATCTTTAATAAGTGATACTTATTCAACTTCTTTAAGAGCCATAAAAGATGTTTTTCTAATAGATCTTAGTTAATGCCACTTAATCATTCAATCAATTGCTAGGATAAAATAATCAAATAGGATAAAGTAAAAAAAAAAAAAGCATAGTTAAAATTTTGGGTATCAAAAATATCGAATAAGGAAAAAAAGTTGATGATGTATTCGCCATATAGCCTAATCATTTACTATTATCCAAGTATTCTTCATGTTAATTAAGAGTTTAAGAGATGATGGGCTGAGTTTATGAACCTCGCCTAAGATGTTTTAGAACTACTAATGATATATTTTTTAAATCTAACATTCACAATTAAAAAAATATAATTATTAAAAATAAAATTTTAATATCTTTCTAGTTAAGATAGTGCGGTGTCCGCTTTATGGGATGGATTAAGATATTAAATAGTTTAATATATATCTATAATGTCATTGTTTTTCTTTTCTTCATGATAATAACGTGCCTTTCTTTTATGACTTGCTTTTAAAAAGTCTCGATAATTTTTTATGAAAAGTTGATTTCAATTAACTTAAGTAGTAAACAAAATGACTAACTGCATTTGGAGAGTTAAATAAAAATATTCAGTTGTCGGCGGAATCAAGTACTTCCACTTAATATTCCATGGAATTGAAGGCAAATCAGATTAGAAGCAAACGTAGAAAAAGAATGAATAATTCTGAGTTCAATTGAAAATAATTATTGTTTACTCAGTATTTGTTCGCAAGAAGTCTAAGAGTGGCATCCAATGAAAGAGCACGTGAAGTAGGTGATTCTTCGTTCTATTAAGGAGAGGTGATTTTGTTATTTAGACATATTAATTACTGTCTAATTAAGAGAGAAAAGATGTCATTTCGTATATTTAAATTTATTCTTACTCTAATGTTACTTGTCATTCTCTTTTAGAACTGAACATTAGAGTGCTAATCTAGGAGATCAATTATCTCTCTGCCGCTTCGAAAACTTCCTCTATTGATTCAAAATCTCATCTCACTATTTCACCAAGCATGTATGTTTCTCAAATAGAATTGTGGCTTCGCATATGAGAATCAACTTCTATTTTCTACGAATTCTACAAAGAACAATTGTTTCTCCGTCACAAATTCAGATATTTGATTCATTCCTCGAGAACATTGGTTTCTTCTCAAATAATCTATATCGAATTTTCAAAATTATATATGGTGAATTCAAAACTTATTGGATCTGTCAAAGCTGTTGTTGCAACTTTTGAAGCTAGCAGAGCTCATCCTCCTCCATTAGAGATAGAAGATCCAGTCCTAGTAACCTCTCTCTTTGTTTCAACATTGCGAGATTTGGCTCCTCCAGGAATCAATGAAGGAGGATTTTGTGCTTTTCCCACCTCTCGGCCTTTGCCTCTACCTTATCAAAAAGCGAATTCAAACAGATCTTCTTTGGAACCTCTGGTACTTGGTAAAAAGATGTTTTCAAATCTCTAATTGTTACAAGCTAATATAGTCATGCGGGGAGCTAGTGACCTTCAATACTATAAAATATACATTTCGTAACATCTTATTACCTCAGCCATATAATCAACTTAAACAATAATTTTTATTTAGGTGCCTTCATTTATTAAAACACTTTTCACCACTGTCTAGACTAACTACCGTGGTGATAGGTAAGTGGTTACGAGCTTTGAATCTCACTATCATCATTTTTCTATTTTTTTATTACAAAAAGGGTGTATTCCATTAATTTTTATTTTTAAATAAAAATTTAACCTTTTTCACCACAGTCTAGATTCACAACCGTGGTAAAATAGCATGACAATTCATTACAGTTGATTTTATCATTTGTGGTGAAATATATTACCTATAAAAGCTGACTTATACCACTTCATAACAGACTATACTAAAAAACCCTAACTTCCCTCGCCTCAATCCAATCTCTAAAAACTTAAACATAACTTCTCCAACTAGTATGAATCAAGGGAAGGTGTCACGAATTCTAGCAAGATAAAACAAATACCACATTCCTTTATCTTCATTTCTCATGAATCTTTTCAATGAAAGGTACTTTCGTGAAACATTTTATGAGCTATAGTATTTTTGTTGTTCAAAATATTTATCTTGTTTTTCTTGTTTTTCTTGCTCAAAATATACGTGAAACGTTTGCCTTGGTCCAACATATGGTTTATCTTTTTTTATTTTTTATTGTTAAGATGAGATTACAGTTTTTATATTGTTGTTTTTGTTAATAAATGTTGTGCGTGTTATTGTATATGTTTTTTATTAGGTATGTTAATGTTTTTGTTTGAGGCAAGTTTTTATTCTGTTAAGGTAAGTTATTGGTTATGTTAAAGTAAGTTGTTTTTGTTGATAAATATTATTATTTGTGTTGAAGTATGATAATAAATGTTAAAGTATGTTGTAAATGTTGAAGTATGATGATGAATGTTGAAGTGTGCTGATGTTTTTGTAGATAAATATAGTTGATTGTGTTATTTTTAATGTTATTCCTTTACAATGCAGCTTTCATTTTATTCCTCCAACATATCCTTGAAAATGAGTTTATTATATCGTACGTGGTTCGAGTATTTTACCAACCCTTCACTAAATATATAACGTTCAAATTAAATTTTAAAATAATAAAATAAAAAATTAAGTTATATTAGAAAAACTTTACACTAGTCAATTTTTTAAAGGTTTATGTAGCATATTATTTGTATTTTACTCTTTAATGGTTAGAATCCGATTCAATGCTTCTAGTTATTTTGCTACCACTTTCTTCACTACTAGTTTTGTATGCAATATAATTAATACTTTGAAGAATGAACTAGCAGGTAAGTAAATGTTAGTTGAAAAATTAGAAGCATTGAAATAAATTCTAACAGTTAAAGAGTAAAATATGGAAAATGGGTTCTATAAAGCTCATATAATAATTATTAGTGTAGCTTGTTCTTCTCAAATAACTTAATTTGTTATATTATTGATTTCTAAATTAAATTGAAAGCTTATATATTTAGTGAGCAGATGGTGAAATAAGCATTTCATATAAGATATAATAAACTCAAGTGAATATATCACCATGTTTTGAATCTATAATTGTGGTAAAATATTATGCTCTAAGTATTTCACTGAGTTGGAAGGAACAATTTTGGTGACATGTTGAGAAATCTGACAAAATATTGATGTTGGGTATCAAAGAACTGAACTCAACCTATTATTATGGTTGATTTCTACAACCATAGTGATATATTACACACTATTATGTTTTTACCCCAGCTCCCAACCCGTGGTGCTAAATAGGGCACATACTACTCTCATACTCCAAATTTTCACGCCCTTTATTTCTACGGTCAAAAATATTTTCAATATTGGTTTTTATAATATTCTTTGGTTCAATTTTACTAATATTTTAACAATAATTTATTTTGCTCATTTAAATATGTATAATAGTTTATTTCAAATTATTTGTATTTTAAATAGCAAATACTTGTTCACTTTCATATACTTTCAGTTGTTTTTTTTCCAAATGTGTAACATAGCATAGTTGGTAAGGAATGAATCTTGCAAGTATGAGATCGTGGGTTTGAATCTCTTGTATTAACTTTTAACATTTTCTTTTTCTATTTTTTGTTACTAATTTTCTTTCCTTTTTCAGAGATCAGGCTTTGGACTTCTCTTGGTTTTTGGGTAACTTACTTTCTAAGTTTTTTAACCTAATTCTAAGTCTATAAATAGGATTATAGTCCAACATAATTTATTATCCAAAAAACCACAATTTCACAATCTCGATCTTTTTCTTACTTATGGTTTATTCCTGGATTTCTGAACAGAAACTCTGAGAAACAAATCCAAAAGCAACACTATCAAACAATATCAACAACAACTCCTTCAACTCCCACTATTCGTAGTCCAACACCGTGAATTAAGCTATCGTCGCCAATTTTATACCTTCGAATTATTTTACGGTATTCTTCTTCTTCTTTTTGATGATTGATTTGTTTCACGTTTAATTTTCCTTACTTTGAAGAAATTAAAGTTTGTTGTATTGTGGGTTCAATTTTCTGGTTCTAAATGAAAGAAAAAAATGGTGGAAATGTTGTTATTACTTGATACAGTACGAGAGAGAAGAAGGGAAATAAATTCTAGAAATTTTGTTCTCTCTCTTCATTCATTTTGCTAATATTTATTTATTTTTAATTATAAAATATAGTTCCACGTGTCATATCTCTATTGGGTATACTTAAGTTGAAATATAGTATAGGTTTGGCCTAATTTCTTAACGTGAGGAAATACTGTAACTTATACTTTTAACTTTTTTGTAACTATTTGCTTTTTATTTATTTCATTGTCATTACTAGTTAGATTTAGATTAAATAAGGTTTAGGTTTATTTATTTGAATTGATTTTTTGTGGTCTATATATTCTTTTTTTTTTGTTAAACTATTTTATTTAGGTTAAATTAGTTAATTAAGTGTAATTATAATTAGGTGTTTAACTTTATTTAATAATTTAGTTTATTAGGTTATTTTTAGAGTAATTTAGTTTATTATTTTAGTCTAATAAAAATTCAAAAAAATAATAATCATTAACCAATACCTATAATCAAATGACAATTAAATTATTTCAAACATGTTACAAATAACAGGATTGGTGGATACATATCCACCATATTCTCTTATTGATCCAACACCAGCTTACACTCCCCTGTTTATTTGGCTCAAGTTCAATTTTTGAACTTGGGCCCATGCTATCTGCGCCCCCCACGATTACTTCCTCGACACTCCCCTCCGCGCTTTGGGCCAAATCCAATATCTGGATTTGAGATCTATTATTCACACTCTCAGATTTTACTACCCTGTTGCAAAACACACCCCTCAACCAATTTGGTTCAAAATATCTTTGGGTCCAGATTTTCTTCTAATACACCACTCAGCGTTAATATCATCACCCTAAAATAGCTAACCAACGATCAAACCATTTTTTACTAACATAATAAAACCCAAGACATTTTCGAAAAAAAAAGGATTAAATAGAAATACTTTCAAAATTAACTACGAACCGGGTCTAGAATCACTCAACTTACAATCCAAACAAGGTTCAAAGATAATTCGAAATCAATTCTACACAATCCTATAAAAAACACCAACAAACACAACGAACTATGAATTGAGACTCTGATTCCTCATAAGAGGATACATAGGCATACGACTTAAAAACCATGGTGAGTCCCCTATTAAAGAACTAAAAACCTATTCCTAAACTTTTAACCTAAACTCTAGTATCCTTGTGAACAAGGTAGATGAAAGGTTCCTAACACCTTACCTTCGTCTAAAGCGAGTCAAAAATCTAGAATCTCTAAATCGATTTAGGGTTATTCTGTTATTCACCCATCCTTAAGATAAATATTAATGGTGACGACTCTGCTTGGGAATCAATCCTAGGGTTTAGAAGCGTCTGGGTTTAGGGTTTTGTTAGGGTTTTTAATGTTGTTTCTATATTTGTTTTATTTATTTATTTTATTTACTTATTTTGTCTATTTATTTATTGTTTTATTGTTAATCATTTTATTTATTTGTGGTGGGATTTTAATTTCAAAATTCAAAACCTTAGAAAGAAGGTTCTTCTGTTGGCCAAGGGGATATATCACCCCTATGAGTTTTTGTGATGAGTTCGCCTAGAGTCTGTGGAATTCCAAAAAAGGAATATGTCTCAAGAGCTAGACTTTTTAGGGGTAGAACTTTGGAATAAAACCTATGACTCTTTATATAACCCTAAAACAAAATCTCATGGTGAGAGTTTGTACGACCTTATAGACGAAAGTTTTGGTCTACAATGAGGCTCCACTTAAGGGAGGCCCTTGTACCTTTCCCTCTAGTGTAATCCATGATACCCTTAAGGAAGCCACCTTATGGGGAGGGTAGAATATCTATAAGCCGAAACTAGGAACCTACCAACTAAGGACATCCTTGTCATCCCACCACTATATTGCATACCCAAGAATTTTCATACATTTTAATTTTCATCCATTTGCATAAAGCTCATATCTCTTCCACCTTTAGAGAACCTTCAACCATAATCCAACAAGATGATTCTCTGATACTTAAAACCAACTCGAAACAGCTCACGAAGCAAGTGTAACGTTACCTATGGAAATGAGAGAGGGTCAAAAAGTCACAACTGAGGACGTCATTACACCTCAAGAAAACGCTCAGGCTCGACCTCGGCCTATAAAAACTTTAATTAAGAACCTTGGTGTGAAAGAACACGCCATTTTCCGAGATGCATGTACTACATCCCATGATTCTATTGTGTATCATTAATTTGCAATCCCTTTGAAAAATCCCCAAAGGGTAAAACCGAATATAAATACTGAAGAGACACAAGATATTAAGGACTCCAAAATATACCGCATGCTAGAAAAGAGGCTTAGCGCTATAGAAGGACATGACACTCATGGCCTTGATGCTTCTGCTTTATGTTTGGTTGCAGACGTGGTAATTCCTCCAATGTTAAAAATGCTAGATTTTGAAAGGTACAAAGGAGCTAGTTTTCCTAAGACTCATTTGAAGATGTATGTTAGGAAAACGACACAATACCCCCGCGACGACAAGTTACTTATCCACTGTTTTCAAGATAGTCTCAGTGGAGCATCATTAGAATTGTATACACAATTGGAAAGAAACCATGCTCACACCTAAAATGAATTGGCTTTGGCATTTTAAAACCATTATCAATATAACATTGACATGGCTCCAAGTCGCATGCAACTATAAGATTTATCTCAGAAGAGTAACGAATCCTTCAAAGAATACGCGCATAGATGAATGGAGTTAGTTGCTCGAGTACAACCACCATTGTTGGATAAGGAGTTGGTAGACATGTTCATGAGCACTCTACGAGGTCACTACTATGAAAAAATGTTGGGTTGTGTATCATCACACTTCTTTGACTAGTAATAGTTTGGGAACACATCGAGAGCAGCATCAAAAGAGGAAAAATCCAAAGCATCTCAAGTAACCTGATTAGTGAGAAGGAATCCCTTAGATATTTCTAAGGGGAAGAAGAAAATGAAATGAATGTAATATGGGAAACTCACTGAGCTCCAGAAGCTCCACCTTTTGTGCCTTATCATCAATATTCGTATGCAGTAGATGCTCAATGCCAACAACCACTCTTCGGTCTTCAACACCAAAAGTCATGGCATATATCACAAAACCAGCAGGCTAAGATTCCACCTTAACATCAACGTCAGAATCGACCGGTTCAGAATCGAAACAATCACCACCAACACAAGAATTAACATAGGCGTCTGAATAACCATGAAGGGGAAACTCGCCAATTTGACCAGATCCCTATGACATACAGTCAATTATGGTCATATCTGGTCCAAAAATCATCAATGACCCCTAGACAATCTAGATACATGAAGTCTTCATTTCCTCCTCAGTACAACTCAGGTGTTCAATGTGAGTTTCATGGTGGAGTAGTGGGGCATTCGATTGAAGAATGCAATTCATTCAAAGAAATTATACAAGAGCTGATTGATAATAAGACGTTGACTTTTGACAAAGATGGCCCGCATATGGTGGAAAACCCGTCGCCCTTATAAAAGAAAAGACCTCAGAAAGCCTCTCGAAAAATTGGTGGATCACTAAAGAAGCTCATCCCTAGGATAATTAGATTTTATCATATGTAATTTCTTTCTTTCTAAGTGTTATTTATTATAAACTTTGTACTCTTTGATTAGTAATTTTAATAAAGTAATCATGCATGTGTTTGAGATTAATCCACTCGTTTTCACTCTTTCTTATGCCATCAATTTCCATATACAAAAAAAATTAAACAAAGAATTTTTGAAAAAAATCCATTTGTTTCTTCTCCATTTTTTACCTTTCACAAACTTTGATGGAGAATGATGAAAATTAAATAACTAAGTTTTGATAATCTATGATTTCAATGTAAGACCGAGCTGACGATGTAAGGCATTGATTCAAATCCTAAACAGTGGAGAAATAAAGGAGTTAATCCGTAGTCAACCCCCTCGAGCCAGGAGTTGGAGTTTAATTCTACTTTCTCAAATAAAAAACCTTAGTTTCAACTAGGGGCATGATAGATTTCAATTAATTCAACGATGCATTCCAATCCCATGAGAATCAGGCCATCTAAACAAATATTCAAGCATATCTCTTTCCTCGATACATCATTGAGGGTACAATCTAAGCATAAGTTCAAACATATCTTCTTCCCCGATACATCATTGAGGAAACTATCTAAGCAAAGGTTCAAGCACATCCTTTTCCTCACATTCATCATCCAAGATTGAGGAATCAATGAAGATAAAGTCCACGACATCTTCTTCCTCATTACATAATTCGAGATCGAGGAAACAACGAATATGAATCTTACTACAATCAACATAGGCAGTCATAAATTTTCAAAATCAAAATAAAAGAAAAATTCAAAAAAAAAAGCTCACTCAGTCAAGTATCAATAAAAAAAACTTGACTTTGGCAAAAGTTAAGGCATCCCGATGGGCCGAAAAATTCAAAAGAATTGGTCCATGCAAAATAAGGGATTGAAAACAAATAAATTGGAGAACAAGCTTGTGACTTCCACATCAAGGATTATCAGTGCTTCTCATCGGTGCTTAAACTTTATCTACACTTCTCACCATCTGCACGACTGCGAAATTTCTCTTGGAGACTAAATGCATCTGTTGTATTAATTGGATTTAGTATTGGAGAACATAAAGGAGAATGGGGTAGGTAAAAATAAATTTTGAGCCTTGTATGCTTTGTTTCTTAAATGACGAATCAAGGTCACATTACAACCTTCAAAAGTTCTAATTGAAGCAAAGTTAACTATGAAAGCATACTCGGCAAAAACTATGTTAAACTGACTCCTATGTTTGTTAAAATTATTCCTAACCACTTGCTTCTTTGAATCTCCGTCTCTAATCATCCATGTATAAACTTGGTTTCAATTCATATCACACAATGCTATGACTTGGTTTCATCTTTTAACAAAACTTCTCAAGTCCCTAATAATCCAGGGGCAACCATCCAAGACTCAGTTGTTGTGGTAATGCATATCAAGTTCATCCCACTGCATGTAGAGTCCAAGCTCCCCTTTAAGCAACTTCACGTATAAACTTTTCAATATTCAAATACTTGGGGTAATTCATGTCGAGTTTATATCATGGAGATCCAAGAGTACCTCCTCCAAATTCTAGAGATTGAGGGCATATCTTTCAAAGTTAGAATATTGGGGAAGACCACTGCCAGACTCGATCAATAGGAGATTGATTTAAAAAGCATTTCATCAAGGGCATAATGTTTCAAAGTCTAATATAGTAGGGCCATTCATACTAATATAAAACTACTCTCCAAAATCATATCAAGAAGAATCTCTCCATGACGCTACCAACAAATTAGGGCAAGACATTCCACAAAGTGGCAAGCTCTCTGCGTACTTTCACTATCCCTGGTGATACTCTCCTCCTACATCAATAATCTTCGAGTTTGAAACGAGTGTTAGGAAGTCATGCTAGCATAACACTCTACGATGACGTGACAAGCAACCTTGTTACATAGGCAACCTCTCTATGTATTAACCATCTACGATCCCTCACAAGGGCATCCATCAAAAGTATATGAGTCTGCATAAATCATTCATTAGGGCTCTTCAATCCATAATCAAGCTATACTTATCATCTCATCCATATGACAAATTCCGACAGCTTGGATCGAGCATATCACAAAAAAGCCCAACTACTCATTGGCATTTTAAAATCAAACATCCATTGATACATATCCAAGTCACTCATTACATGCATAAATCAATCATTACATTTCATGCATCAATTAAAATGTACACGCATAGCATAAAACCATGTTTCATGTGAAGACAATCATCATTGTCAATCAAGTTATATATTCTACGCAGAATATTGGCAGTAGATTCCCCTGGTTGATCTTGGCGGTTGACTATCCAGAAGACCTCGACATAAGGTATTTCTCAATTGAATCTCGGTAGTAGATTCCCTGGTTAATCTCAGCAGTTGATTTTCCTGAAGACCTCGATAGAAGGTAGTTTTCAATCAAATCTCGACTGTAGATTCCCCTAGTTGATCTCGGTAGTTGATTATCCAGAAGACCTCGGTAGAAGGTAGTTCTCAATCGAATCTAGGCAGTCAATCCCCCTGGTTGATCTTGGCGGTTGATTATCCAAAAGACCTCAGCAGAAGGTAGTTCTCCATCAAATCTCGATAGTAGATTTCACTAGTTAATCTCGACAGTTGATTATATATAAGACTTCGGCAGAAGGTAGTTCTCAATTGAATCTAGGCAGTAGATTCCCCTGGTTGATCTCAGTAGTTGATTATTCAGAAGACCTCAGCAGAAGGTAGTTTCTCAACAGAATCTCGGCAGTAGATTCCCCTGGTTAAACTCATCAGTTGATTATCTAGAAGACCTCGGTAGAAGGTAGTTCTCAACAGAATATCGGTAGTAGATTCTCTTGGTTAATCTCAATAGATGACTTTCCAGAAGACCTCAGCAAAAGGTAGTTCTTAACAAAATCTCGACAATAGATTCCCCTTGTTGATCTGGGCATATGATTTTCCAAAAGCTCTTGTAGTAGGTACTCCTTATTTTAATCTCAGTAGTAGATTCCGTGGAAATCTCGACAGTAGATTTTCGGTTAAGAGACTCACATCAATCATGACGTGCACATAACCATATCAAAGTATCAAGGTCATTCATAACATCAGGTGCATCTAACATACGGAAACACCAAAGAGCATTTGATAAAACATCAAAGTTTATTTTGGTTTAAAAAAACGTCGAAAGAGGTCCACAACTACGTCCACGCCTGCGACCATAGTCATGTCCATGCCTATGTCCACGACTGCGCCCATACCTACGTCTGCTGTAACACCCCCATTCTACCCGACAATTGTAAATGTAAATCAGAGTTATAAAATTCATACAACTGAATCAGGATGCCACAAATTCAACTTAAAAACCATTGCATTCAACATGGATATATAACACTTTTAAAACTTCGAATGAATCAACAGCAAAATAAATTAATCTCTTAATTCAACAACTTGAACAACTATGCAGCGAAATCATAATAACATCTGTGATCGGTGGATCTGGAACTGACTGTTTAACGCTGGTTCGCGAAATGTCGCAGAAGCAAGAGTCGCCACCGTCTTTTATTTTCTCCAAATGGAAAGGACAAAAGCATAGAAAAATTCCTTATAGAGATTGCTCTCGGTTCGGGAGGTAGATTATAGAAAGGGAAGGTGTTAGCACCCTTTCTATCCATGGTTATCCATGGGCTCTTAGATACTTGCTCACTTGTGTTTTCAAAAATGGTTTGTTTGCTTTTCAATTATGGGTTTTAAAAAGTTTCTTTGAAAATTCCAGTTCGACTCTTGTATCGGTCCTCAAGAGTGTTTGAAAAATTGCTTTCGAAAGCTTTTTGAAAAGGTGTCGGTGTGAAAAGTATTTTTGAATTTGTTTTGAAATTTAGAGCAAGTATCTAGAGTCGTCTACCTACCCTAAGGAATTCGTCTGTGTAAATGTCCTTTAAAGCAGTGCCATCCCACCATTGAGAGGTAGGTAGCACCACCGTTGGAGGTGTTCGGGTCAATTCGAAGGTTCGGGACATGGTGATCACCAGAGTAATAGGAAGATACCTTAGAAGCTACCCTCATGCCAGGTTCCCGGATCATGAGGACTTACTAAGACATCCTCTACTCGACGATCACCTTTCGAGAGGCAAGGCAACAGTGAAGCGTACCCTAGGGGTGGTGTGTGATTTGTGTGTCGTTTTCAGATATTTTGTCTGGTCATGTCATGGGTGATCTATGCGTTTGTTTTTATTTTTTTGTCATTCATTCTTGCATGCATTTATTTAACAGTTAAAAAAGATGCGGAAATTGAAAGTTCTAAACTATTACAAAGGCGCGGGTCCATATCGCCAAAATTAAAATCCAGGACCCGATTTGACGGAAAAGATAAAGAATTAAAGAAAATAAAAGAATTAAAAGTGCGAGTAATTAAATACATGGCCTTGGGAGAGATACATAATATTATAAAGAAATAAAAATAAATGCGAATTAATAAGAATTAAAACGAAACGAGGGCGTTGGACCCTTTTGCAACAATTGAATTAATGATGAATTAATTAATTAAAAAGAAAGCAAGAATTTGTTTTTTGGTATTTTTTAGTATTTTAGGATTTAAGAATTAATTAAAAATAAGATGCAAACCCTAATCCTAACTATTTTTAATTTATTAAGAAATATTGAAGTTTTTGACCTAAATTAACCCTAAGTTATTTTTATGCAAATTAATTATAAAAATAAATATTTAATTATTTTAATTATTATGAAAGAAAAATAAAAAGGATGAAAAATTGTTAATTAAACCTAATTCTACATTTTTTTTGATTTTTATTAAAAAGAATTAAAATTAACCTAATTTAAAACTAAATTTAATTACATGCAAATTTATTTAAAAAAAATACTAAAATAAAAATTATTTATTGTTTTAACTCTTTTCTGATTTTTTATGATATTTTATATTTTGTGAAAATAATTAATTAACTAAACAAATAATAGTTAAAAGAAAAATAGAATTAATAAATAAATAAAAAAAAGATAGCAAACCTAGGGGGTTCAGACCCCAAATAGGAGGTGATTCTTTAGAAATTCAGGCCCATTAAGACATTGGTCCGTTTGACTTTGGCATTAGCATGTGATGCATTGACTGGGACTTATCGTATACTTCAATCCATGGCCTTTGATCTGATGAAGCTGGACGCGTGGACATTGGATCTGGAAGGTGCATGGTGGTCTCCAGCACAAGCGCTACATGTGAACGTCAGTTGAAAAATAACAAATGGAAAGGGTGAAGACCTGGGATCGAACCCAGGTCATTAACATTACCAGTCTTATGCCTTGCCAGTGGAGCCAACTCACGCGTTTGATTAATAAGCAACTAACAAATATTATAAAAAGAAAACAAAAGGTTAGTGGGTCTGCGCGCGAATTTTAAACTGACCAATCCACGCCTCACACGTTATCGTCTTCCTCGCGTGGTTTTTTATTTTTCTGAAATACAAACATATTAAGCCACGGTTTTCCAACTGTTCTCTTAGGCACGCTTTGGAAAAATAGCGATTAGCTATTAGGTGCTCATAAATTGAGCGCGAGTATGGATTCTGCTTCGTCCAAGTGCGCTAAATTCAATGGCTTTGGTCTCAGCCTTCAATTTTGCCTTATTTCAAAACCCCCAATTTAAGGTCCTGTAAACCCTAAAATTCAATAATGGTATAATCGTGTACAAGGCATAAAAACATAATTAAACACATGGGTTAGCTTCAGAATAGCATGAGGAATGTAAATCAACAATTAAAACTTGCAATAAACGCATGAATGAAGATGCACGATTGTGAATTTTATTTGAAACAGTTGGACTCCACTGTACCAATTCTGGGCGTTTTGATGAATGTTCTTGATTGGGATACGTCCTATAATGCTTGAGGAAGCTAATGAGATAGGTTTTGAGGCTTGAATCGATCTCTAAGTGAGTTTTCAGAATTGAGTTTTTTGAGAAAAATTTCAAGTTTGATAATGGTTTTTCTGAGCAGCTGCGTGTGTAGGATGATTAGGTTTGTGTTTTGGCTTTTGTATTGAGTCAATTAGGTCAAGAAAAATAGCACAAATCAATTGCATTCATGGTTTTTGGAAATTTGATTTTCAAGATCTTTAACCAAATATTTTCCATGTGCTTTTGTACCAATTAAGATCAATTCAATCCAAATCTTTCTATATTGAGCTAGGCACGAAATATTGATGATATAATGTGCACAAAAAGATTGAAAAAATTAGGTTAAGCATTTTTCATATATTTATTTTAATTTAAATGAATTATTATTAATAAAAATCCAAATAAATAAATAAAAAATGAATAAAAACTTCCCTTTGGACCAAGTGGTCGTGCACATGCCATGGATGATGAATTATGGAAGAAACATGGGCCCATTAGCAATTTTAGGTCATTTGAACCAATGTTGACTTTTCAAAATATCCAAAAATTTCCCAACTTCCACAAGGCATAACTTGCTCAATTTTTAAGCTTTTCTCATGTTCTTGGACATTTTGGAAATGTCTTTGAGTCCTCTAACCAATGCCTTTGGTCCCATGTCATTTTGATTTACCAATCTCAAGTTATGGCCTTTGACTTAAAGTCCCTTTTTGTTGACTTTTGAAAATGACCTATAATGTTGAAATTGATAACTTTTTGTGAGAGCATTTCTTGGACTTGGATTATGAAGATGAGTTGTAGGAAATGTCTTTCTCTTCAAAATGAGATTTGGATGGAATTTTTCTGATAATCCATGTGAAAGTTATGCCCTGGTCAATTTACAGTTGACTTTTTCAGCTGTCCAAATAAGGAAACTTCTGCATCTTGATGATTTTTGAGCCAAACTTTGAGAATCATAATCAAGCATTGATCAAATGATGTTTGTGGCTTCAAAATGATATGTTGACCAAAAATTTGAACTTTTGACTGTCAAATGACCATTTTGCCCCTACAGTTGACTGTAGTGCAATTAGGGTTTTTGACTGTGCAATTTTGAGCTGAAAGTCTTGAAACTTGATATGAGGATACTTGACCATATTTGTAAGCATGTGAGACTTGATTGGACCTTTGGAAACTTCATTTTCTTGATCAGAACAAAAACCCTAATCTTGACTGTATAGGAGACCTTTGCACTGTGCAACCCTTGGGGAATTTTGAAGCTTGACTTGGCAATTTCTTAAAGAATATGGGAGGGCAAATTTTGGGGTACAACAGTTGCCCCTGTTCGATCTTCTTAGACCTGAGGATGCAGATTGGCTGACGTGCCTTTCGTAATCCGAGGGTAGAAGATGATTGAACACTAGAGTGCCCAGAAATTTGCGCTCACATAGTAGCAGTGTGATGATGGGAATGGGCTTATAGATGCCATTTGGAGATTGATGGATAGGATGATGGGCTTATAGATGCCATCTGGGTGTTGATTGCGTAAGAGATTCTTTAGCGAGAACCTGTATACCTGCAAAATAGAAAAAATGAATACCTGACACGTTGCAGGAGCTGATTTTCAGATGCTTGGTATAGATGTGTCCTGACTGGTTACAGGAATCAGATCTTCGAATTTTTCAGACGTGCCCTGGCGAGATACAGGAATCGAGTCTGGTAATGCTAGTCTTCAACGGATACACCCTGGCAAGATTCAGGTATCGGATCCTCGAACTCTTCAGACACACCCTGGCAAGATACAGGAATCAGATCTGGTAATGTTAGTCGTCAACGGATACACCCTGGCAAGATTCAGGTATCAGATCCTTGAACTCTTCTGACACACCCTGGCAAGATACAGGAATCGGATCTGGTAATGCTAGTCTTCAACGGATACACCCTGGCAAGATTCAGGTATCGGATCCTCGAACTCTTCAGACACACCCTGGCAAGATACAGGAATCGGATCTGGTAATGCTAGTCTTCAACGGATGCACCCTGGCAAGATTCAGGCATCGGATCCTCGAACTCTTCAGACACACCCTGGCAAGATACAGGAATCGGATCTGGTATTGTTAGTCTTCAACGGATACACCCTGGCAAGATTCAGGCATCGGATCCTCGAACTCTTCAGACACACCCTGGCAAGATACAGGAATCGGATCTGGTATTGTTAGTCTTCAACGGATACACCCTGGCAAGATTCAGGTATCGGATCCTCGAACTCTTCAGACACACCCTGGCAAGATACAGGAATCGGATCTGGTAATGTTAGTCTTCAACGGATGCACCCTAGCAAGATTCAGGCATCGGATCCTCGAACTCTTCAGACACACCCTGGCAAGATACAGGAATCGGATCTGGTATTGTTAGTCTTCAACGGATACACCCTGGCAAGATTCAGGCATCGGATCCTCGAACTCTTCAGACACACCCTGGCAAGATATAGGAATCGGATCTGGTATTGTTAGTCTTCAACGGATACACCCTGGCAAGATTCAGGTATCGGATCCTCGAACTCTTCAGACACACCCTGGCAAGATATAGGAATCGGATCTGGTAATGTTAGTCTTCAACGGATACACCCTGGCAAGATTCAGGTATCGGATCCTCGAACTCTTCAGACACACCCTGGCAAGATACAGGAATCGGATCTGGTAATGCTAGTCTTCAACGGATACACCCTGGCGAGATACAAGTATCGGATCCTCGAACTCTTCAGACACACCCTGGCGAGATACAGGAATCGGATCTGGTAATTGGTCATCAACAGATACACCCTGGCAAGATTCAGGAATCGGATCTTTAGTTGCGACCATTGATGGTAATCATTTTTGTACTTTTGTCCTGAAAAGACAAGCGTTAGTTGTATGCGATGTCATGTGGTATGACATGCGAGATGCTCTCTGAATACGTGAGATTGTATGTTCATGATGCGTATATGCATGCTATAATGTATGAAGATGTTTATGAATGTATTTTTTCGTCTAGGAAGGTAAATCCTTGACGGGTGCCGGGAAGTCACTCCTGGGCTGATGTTGGAGAATAAGCTTTCGCTTCCGCTGGGGATGATAACTGCAAGAATACCGGTAGGAGAAGATGACTCCGTTGAGGAATAAACTTGGCAAATGGAAGATTCTGCAGGGAGAAAAATACTCTAGCGACTATGCTGGGAAGCAATACTCTGTGGGGGGAGAGATGCTTTGCTGAGTGTTGATAATAATTTGCTGGGGATACACTTGTTGTATTGGAAGTGTTGCTAGACTTCGCCGGGGATAAGGAAGAACTTCGTCGAGGACGCTCTTTCTATGGCGTTTGGCTGAGGATAACCCAGTTATATCCTGTTAAGGAAATAACTCTTTAAATAAAGCCGGACGACGCGTTCGTTCTCTGCGAGGGATAAGCTTCCAGAATCTACTGGGGATAAGCTTGCTGCTTGGGGAGATGAATTCCAACTTTCCTGGGGAACTAGGTTGGACTCTCATGGGGAGATTTTGAACTGTAATTTTGTAAGTTGAAATAGGGAACATATGTAGGGTTGCCTGCTGATGAGCTCGTGTAAAACCGCATCTGAAATAGAGAAGGAACCTGTGTAGGGTTACTTTGATGAGTTCGTGTAAAACTTCGTTTTTGGAAAAAGAGAACCTGTGTAGGGTTTCTGGGTGACGAGTCCATGTAAAACTGCATCTTGAAGAGAGGGAACCGGTGTAGGGTTTCTTGATGACGAGTCCATGTAAAACTACGTCTGGAGGAGGAGAACCTGTGTAGGGTTGCCTGGTGAAGTAAGTTCGTGTAAAACTTCTTGATGAACCGGGGTGAGGTTATCTTGAGCTAAATCCATGTAAGACTTCTGAGGGAACCGGGGTTAGGTTACTACAGGATAAGTTCGTGTAAAAACTTTTTGATGAACCGAGGTAAGGTCATCTTGAGATAGGTCCATGTAAGACTTCTGGAGGAACCGGGGTTAGGTTACTACAGGATAAGTTCGTGTAAAATTTTTTTTGATGAACCGAGGTAAGGTCATCTTGAGATAGGTCCATGTAAGACTTCTGGAGGAACCGGGGTTAGGTTACTACAGGATAAGTTCGTGTAAATTTTTTTTGATGAACCGAGGTAAGGTCATCTTGAGATAGGTCCATGTAAGACTTCTAGAGGAACCGGGGTTAGGTTACTACAGGATAAGTTCGTGTAAAAACTTTTTGATGAACCGAGGTAAGGTCATCTTGAGATAGGTCCATGTAAGACTTCTGGAGGAACCGAGGTTAGGTTACTACAGGATAAGTTCGTGTAAAAACTTTTTGATGAACCGAGGTAAGGTCATCTTGAGATAAGTCCATGTGAGACTTCTGGGGGAACCGGGGTTAGGTTGCCTTGGGATAAATCCATGTAAGATTTCTGGGAGGAACCGGGGTAAGGTTGCTTCGGGATAAGTTCGTGTAAAAACTTTTTGATGAACCGGGGTAAGGTTACTTGTGGAGGATGAGTCTGTGTAAGACTTTGTCTGAAAATTGAGAAGGAACCGGTGTAGGGTTACATGATTTTGATTAAGTGGATGATTGTCCTGTTTGGTCTCGGATGTTAACCCACGATCTGGAATTTGTAAAGGTAGATGGTAATCATCCTTATGTTGATCTTTCCTTTGTACTTTGGTTGACAGAGCAATTGGATCGCATGGATAACTCATTATTGCCCCTGTTTCGGAGGTGAGGGAAGAGGATACCTGTGTGGGTGATTGACAAATCTTCGGGTAGACAAGTGATGAGATGCCGGAACATAGTCGTACGCTTTGATCCCTAACTTTTGCCTGGACCGCCCTTTCGGGTTTTCAGTCCACTGGGATACCCATTTTTGCCCAAGCCGCCTTTTCAGGTTTTCGACTTGCCGGGTGTACATATTTTTCCATTTTCATCCCTTATTTTTGCCCGAACCCTTTTGGTTCGACGGGAAGCCCTTATTTTTGCCTAGGCGTCTCAACCTAGCGGGTCTTTGATTACGCGCAGTATTTTTTCGACTATGTCCACGCTCTCAGAATGTAGGGAGTTGCCCCTGTTGGAAGTATTTTGTCATGCCCCAGATAATGGGCAATGCTCCTACTGTGCCCCTTGACTGGAGGTACTTCTGTTCACAAGGTGTTCATCGTGCGAATTTCCCTGTTGTTCAAACAAATAGTCATATGCAAACAAGGTTATTTTAAGAATGCAAAAGCCTATGTCTGTCTTGAATATTTTGAAAATGCATTTTTTGTAATACAATGCGGTGTCAACTCAAGATTTTACCGCAAACCTTCAGGAGTCAGGATAGCTTCGTAACAGTATGCTTTCGAACTAACCCATGCTTCAGCTAGGACTTTTAAGGGTTGTAACGTGGCCTGGTTCACGGTTTAAGAAACAAAGGATAAAGGCTCAAATTATTTGTACCCACCCATTCTTCGTGATGTTCTCCAAACCTAAACTCAGTTGATCATGCGTTAGACCTTATTTGAGTCTTTGCTCTGACTTTCCGGTGCTGATTCGGATGTTGATAACTTATTTTGAATAGGCAGTCATTCCTTTTTTGTCGAGGGTTTGTAAGACCTCTTTCTTGTTTGATTTTTGTTATCCCTTTCATTTTTGCCTGAACTGTTTCCTTTTTTGGAATTACAGTCAGCGGGATGCCCCAGTTTTGTAAGTCTCCTTCATGGGTTTTGACTTAATGGGTTCTTTATTTTTTGAGATAATGACTGCCTTTCTTTATTGATTATTCGGAACCATCACTGTCTTTTGTTTATTTAAGGACCTCTTTGGTGCCATTCGTTATGCACTTGGATCAACTGAGAGACTACCCTGCCCCAGGTTATGATTAAGGGTTTTAAATTTCGAAAAGAAAAACTCCTACTTCTTTGGCTTAGAAGGGTTGACGAGGGATTATCTTCCTTATAACTCCAGTGTTTAGGGATTTGAAACAATGCCTGTACTTCATCAGCGGGGTCTGTTCAAAAGCATACTGTAGGTTGTGGTATCGTTTTCGTCATCCTCCCTCAAGAGGCTTAGAATTATTGAGAGTTGACCATCAGAAAAAAAATATGAAAATAATTTGCATAGAGTGAATACGAATATATTGATTCAAAATAGACATAAGCGACGCATTAATGAAATAACAATGTTTAACATGAGTAAATGTTTGAACAAAAGAAAATTGCAACTTGAACATTCGAATGAACAAAAATTTCTCAATCCTAGCCATGATTTGGCAAGGGAGCAGTGATTATGTTCGGAGTCTCAGGTACTTCAAACTGAATCTCTCCAGCGTCGATCATGTCTTGAATCTTGTTTTTGAGAGGCCAGCAGTTGTCCGTAGTATGCCCCGGGCTATCAGAATGGTATGCGCACCTATCGTTGGGATGATAGTTAGGAGCAGAAGTGTTTGGATTCCGGAGAGGAGCCCTTAAGGTGATCATCCCTGCCTCCAACATTTGTTGTAGTGCTTGATCCAGCGACATATTGATCTTGGTGAACTGCCTTTTAGGCTTGTCTGGTTTGCTCTGATCAGCCCGTTGTTCTGGGCGAGGTCGTTGTTGGACCTGTGAAGTAATAGCAGCTTGGAGAGGCCCAAACCTTTGACTTCTTGGAAGTTGATTAATGACTGGGTCCCTGACTTGGGCTGGTTGCTTCATGTCTTGATGAAGCTGACTGATCATGGCCCTCATCTCTCCTTGCTCCTGAGCTAAACCTTGAATGAGTGCCCTTTGCCCCAGCATCTGGGTTTTCAGTATGTCTACCTCAGCTTGTAGACATTTCAGTTGTTCATCCTTGTTATCTTCAGGACTCTTTCTGATCAGATTCCCCATGAGGAGTGTCCTCAACTCTTCCTGCCCCTTGGATAGGCTTAGGAAGATCTCTTTGAACTAAGTCTCTTGAGTGTGAAGGTCCTGGTTATCTTGTTGGGAAGCCATGGCTGAAATAAACAGCAGGGAGGGTAAGTGACCTGCAACAAGGGTACCTGTTATGCAATCATATGTATGATATGCATGCAATGTTTTCAAGGATCTCGCGGGGTAAACAAGAAATTTGTTAGAGCTGGGATCCGGTAGCTTGATTGAAGGAACTTCATATTCGTTGAGAGTCCTTTTTCAAGGGTCAAAGGCTCACCATATCCAGTGGGTCATAGCCCCTGACTCAAGTTATCAACCTTGGCTAGGGGAAAATAAATCCTCTTTGCCCCTTGCTAGACATTTGATTCATCATGACCTGCATCACAAGCCCTTGAGATCCTTGAAATGGGTTAGGATGTATGCAATGGTATGATGTCATGATGCATGGGGTAATATGGATAAACCCTATTATGAGCCCTTATTAAGGACTGCCAACCAAAACCTGCAAGAAACTCAAGTAAAACTTGTCATGAGTCCCAATTAAGGACTATAAACAGAACCTGCAAGTAGTTAGTACACCCTGTTATGAGTCCCAATTAAGGACTATAAACAAAACCTGTAAGTAGTTCATGTGTCAGATAGATAACAAGCATGCAAGTAGTCAAGTACGAAGGCACGCAAGTCACACAAGAGAAGCCCTTAGAGTTTAAGGCCAGCATGGGGTCTAGGTACTACCCTCTTTCAGTTTGTTGGTTCATACCTGTCCTATCAAAGTAACCGGGTTCTTAGAGGATCCCAATATCATTGACTACCCTCAATCGGTCATAAATCCAGCATCGCAATCTTTTCTTGCGGCCAGAACCATCACGAGAGTTTAGCCTCAATGGGCGTAGCATACTGCTACTGTTCTAATGGCCAAGTTGTGTCATTTAAGGTTCTAAGGTCTGTTGGTGCTTAATGACTCCTTGGAAGACCCATATTCTCCCCGTTTCGACACGAGGGATATCGGTACAGACCAAGGTGCCACGCCAACGTAGCCACTGCTTCACCCGTGTCGGTCTACGCCGGACAGGTCCCTCACAGCTTATGCTACCTAAACAGGGTATCCCCAGATCCGGGTTAGGATCTATGTAACTCCGATGCAACCCACAATAGTAAAGCAAGCAAATCAATACAATTGAAAACACAGTTATGGACTATCCCTAAGGTACACCTCACTTTAAGTTTAAGTCCCCAGTAGAGTCGCCAGTTCTGTGATCGGTGGATCTGGAACTGACTGTTTAACGCTGGTTCGCGAAATGTCGCGGAAGCAAGAGTCGCCACCGTCTTTTATTTTCTCCAAATGGAAAGGACAAAAGCACAGAAAAATTCCTTATAGAGATTGCTCTCGGTTCGGGAGGTAAATTATAGAAAGGGAAGGTGTTAGCACCCTTTCTATCCATGGTTATCCATGGGCTCTTAGATACTTGCTCACTTGTGTTTTCAAAAATGGTTTGTTTGCTTTTCAATTGTGGGTTTTAAAAAGTTTCTTTGAAAATTCCAGTTCGACTCTTGTATCGGTCCTCAAGAGTGTTTGAAAAATTGCTTTCGAAAGCTTTTTGAAAAGGTGTCGGTGTGAAAAGTATTTTTGAATTTGTTTTGAAATTTAGAGCAAGTATCTAGAGTCGTCTACCTACCCTAAGGAATTCGTCTGTGTAAATGTCCTTTAAAGCAGTGCCATCCCACCATTGAGAGGTAGGTAGCACCACCGTTGGAGGTGTTCGGGTCAATTCGAAGGTTCGGGACATGGTGATCACCAGAGTAATAGGAAGATACCTTAGAAGCTACCCTCATGCCAGGTTCCCGGATCATGAGGACTTACTAAGACATCCTCTACTCGACGATCACCTTTCGAGAGGCAAGGCAACAGTGAAGCGTACCCTAGGGGTGGTGTGTGATTTGTGTGTCGTTTTCAGATATTTTGTCTGGTCATGTCATGGGTGATCTATGCGTTTGTTTTTATTTTTTTGTCATTCATTCTTGCATGCATTTATTTAACAGTTAAAAAAGATGCGGAAATTGAAAGTTCTAAACTATTACAAAGGCGCGGGTCCACATCGCCAAAATTAAAATCCAGGACCCGATTTGACGGAAAAGATAAAGAATTAAAGAAAATAAAAGAATTAAAAGTGCGAGTAATTAAATACATGGCCTTGGGAGAGATACATAATATTATAAAGAAATAAAAATAAATGCGAATTAATAAGAATTAAAACGAAACGAGGGCGTTGGACCCTTTTGCAACAATTGAATTAATGATGAATTAATTAATTAAAAAGAAAGCAAGAATTTGTTTTTTGGTATTTTTTAGTATTTTAGGATTTAAGAATTAATTAAAAATAAGATGCAAACCCTAATCCTAACTATTTTTAATTTATTAAGAAATATTGAAGTTTTTGACCTAAATTAACCCTAAGTTATTTTTATGCAAATTAATTATAAAAATAAATATTTAATTATTTTAATTATTATGAAAGAAAAATAAAAAGGATGAAAAATTGTTAATTAAACCTAATTCTACATTTTTTTTGATTTTTATTAAAAAGAATTAAAATTAACCTAATTTAAAACTAAATTTAATTACATGCAAATTTATTTAAAAAAAATACTAAAATAAAAATTATTTATTGTTTTAACTCTTTTCTGATTTTTTATGATATTTTATATTTTGTGAAAATAATTAATTAACTAAACAAATAATAGTTAAAAGGAAAATAGAATTAATAAATAAATAAAAAAAGATAGCAAACCTAGGGGGTTCAGACCCCAAATAGGAGGTGATTCTTTAGAAATTCAGGCCCATTAAGACATTGGTCCGTTTGACTTTGGCATTAGCATGTGATGCATTGACTGGGACTTATCGTATACTTCAATCCATGACCTTTGATCTGATGAAGCTGGACGCGTGGACATTGGATCCGGAAGGTGCATGGTGGTCTCTAGCACAAGCGCTACATGTGAACGTCAGTTGAAAAATAACAAATGGAAAGGGTGAAGACCTGGGATCGAACCTAGGTCATTAACATTACCAGTCTTATGCCTTGCCAGTGGAGCCAACTCACGCGTTTGATTAATAAGCAACTAACAAATATTATAAAAAGAAAACAAAAGGTTAGTGGGTCTGCGCGCGAATTTTAAACTGACCAATCCACGCCTCACACGTTATCGTCTTCCTCGCGTGGTTTTTTATTTTTCTGAAATACAAACATATTAAGCCACGGTTTTCCAACTGCTCTCTTAGGCACGCTTTGGAAAAATAGCGATTAGCTATTAGGTGCTCATAAATTGAGCGCGAGTATGGATTCTGCTTCGTCCAAGTGCGCTAAATTCAATGGCTTTGGTCTCAGCCTTCAATTTTGCCTTATTTCAAAACCCCCAATTTAAGGTCCTGTAAACCCTAAAATTCAATAATGGTATAATCGTGTACAAGGCATAAAAACATAATTAAACACATGGGTTAGCTTCAGAATAGCATGAGGAATGTAAATCAACAATTAAAACTTGCAATAAACGCATGAATGAAGATGCACGATTGTGAATTTTATTTGAAACAGTTGGACTCCACTGTACCAATTCTGGGCGTTTTGATGAATGTTCTTGATTGGGATACGTCCTATAATGCTTGAGGAAGCTAATGAGATAGGTTTTGAGGCTTGAATCGATCTCTAAGTGAGTTTTCAGAATTGAGTTTTTTGAGAAAAATTTCAAGTTTGATAATGGTTTTTCTGAGCAGCTGCGTGTGTAGGATGATTAGGTTTGTGTTTTGGCTTTTGTATTGAGTCAATTAGGTCAAGAAAAATAGCACAAATCAATTGCATTCATGGTTTTTGGAAATTTGATTTTCAAGATCTTTAACCAAATATTTTCCATGTGCTTTTGTACCAATTAAGATCAATTCAATCCAAATCTTTCTATATTGAGCTAGGCACGAAATATTGATGATATAATGTGCACAAAAAGATTGAAAAAATTAGGTTAAGCATTTTTCATATATTTATTTTAATTTAAATGAATTATTATTAATAAAAATCCAAATAAATAAATAAAAAATGAATAAAAACTTCCCTTTGGGCCAAGTGGTTGTGCACATGCCATGGATGATGAATTATGGAAGAAACATGGGCCCATTAGCAATTTTAGGTCATTTGAACCAATGTTGACTTTTCAAAATATCCAAAAATTTCCCAACTTCCACAATGCATAACTTGCTCAATTTTTAAGATTTTCTCATGTTCCTTGACATTTTGGAAAGGTCTTTGAGTCCTCTAACCAATGCCTTTGGTCCCATGTCATTTTGATTTACCAATATCAAGTTATGGCCTTTGACTTAAAGTCCCTTTTTGTTGACTTTTGAAAATGACCTATAATGTTGAAATTGATAACTTTTTGTGAGAGCATTTCTTGGACTTGGAGTATGAAGATGAGTTGTAGGAAATGTCTTTCTCTTCAAAATGAGCTTTGGATGGAATTTTTCTGATAATCCATGTGAAAGTTATGCCCTGGTCAATTTACAGTTGACTTTTTAAATTGTCCAAATAAGGAAACTTTTGCATCTTGATGATTTTTGAGCCAAACTTTGAGAATCATAATCAAGCATTGATCAAATGATGTTTGTGGCTTCAAAATGATATGTTGACCAAAAATTTGAACTTTTGACTGTCAAATGACCATTTTGCCCCTACAGTTGACTGTAGTGCAATTAGGGTTTTTGACTGTGCAATTTTGAGCTGAAAGTCTTGAAACTTGATATGAGGATACTTGACCATATTTGTAAGCATGTGAGACTTGATTGGACCTTTGGAAACTTCATTTTCTTGATCAGAACAAAAACCCTAATCTTGACTGTATAGGAGACCTTTGCACTGTGCAACCCTTGGGGAATTTTGAAGCTTGACTTGACAATTTCTTAAAGAATATGGGAGGGCAAATTTTGGGGTACAACAACATCCTTGTCCAACATTATAGCAACTTCAAAATAACACATACTTAACATCAATCAAATTAAAGTTCAATAACTGGAATAACAATAACTAAAAGCAACAAGCGTTCATCCCCCCTCCCCCCCCCCCCCCCCCCCCCCCCCCCCCCCCGAGTGTTATGTATCCGAGCAATGACACTGACTAGAACTACTGAAGGTATACCGCCTTCACTCTTGATTACCTGCACGTTACCAACATAAGGGTAACATTCAAACAAAAGGGGAGAGATATCTAACAATATAATAAAACGTATGATAAATAGTATATTAGATCCGATCATATAATATCACCATTTCACATCTTATAAACAACAATAATCCCAAGGGAACATCATCAACATACAACATTACCGCATCAATACACAACTCCCTTATGCAATCATATAATGCGACACAATACTATGTGAATGTATGTGGTACCATTGGAGCAGAACTCCCATCTTAAAATAACTCCCATCTTAACGAGCATCTGCTCCATCTTGATATGCAATGTATGCGACACAATCATGAACGTAGTAACAACAACCACAACTAAAAACATCTCAACACGAATAATCGTTGGCCAGAAGCCTACAACTCAATAGCTGCCAATAATTAGAGGCATCTCGTCATAATTTATCAACACAATTCATCAACATAAATCATCAGTATAATTCATCCACGTAAAACACAACAACTCAATCATAACCACAACACAACAGCAGGTCAATAACCATTCAACATTGGACATAGGCCTACAATATAATATCGCCCATAAATATTCAGATAATTCTGGACTATGTCGATTAATCACTCATATAATGCTTATCTTTAATTAATAAACCTCTACATATTATTATACTGCAATAATACATCATTATCATTATTAATCTTACTATCATGAACCAAGCAATAATCTAAGATCGTCTTATCCTCATCATAATTTACAAAATCATCATAGCGATTAACGCGGGAAGCTAACTCTATCCTAATTTGGGTACTAGGATTATTCTTCTTATCCTTAATTTAATTCCTTATGAATGAATTTCATCGCGTTAGCTATCAAACAATTGAAATGACACCTCAAACGGAGTCCGGAAACTCAAGTTACAGCCTTTGGAAGAATCTGTAAAAAATTGGACTGCATGAGTCGACGCATACTTCCTTGCGTCGACGCGTACTGGGTCTAGAATCATGCATGAGTAGACAAGTAACCTCTTGTGTCGACTCATACTGATTCTGAAACACTACATGTGTCGACGCATGTTCCTTCGTATCGACTCATCCTGAGTCTTAAATCCTGCATGTGTCGACGCATGGCCTTTGAGTCGACTCATACTGATTTGTGTTGAATATATTTTGCGTTTTCACTGCGATTTCCCTACCCTAGGTCCTAAAAACATCATCTAATCATAGGTAATCGTCACTTATGATAATCCTATGTTTCTACATCAATTATACATCATTAGGGCATCATTATTCATCTCCAAATTTTCAACAAAAAACCAACTGCAACAAGCTCTAAATCATGCGTAGGATAGTTCTTCTCATGAGTCCTCAACTTCCTCGATGCATAAGCAACTACCTTTCTGCATAAGCACACCTCCTAAACCCATCTTAGAAGCATCATAATACACCACAAAAGACTCTCCCGGATTAGGCAACATCAAAATCGAAGCTGACGTTAATTTCCTCGTCAACTCTGCAAAACTCTCTTTGCACTAAACATCCCACAGAAAAGCTCTACCTTTGCAAGTCAACTTAGTCAATGGAAGTGCCAACTTAGAAAAACCTTTGATAAACCTTCTATAGTAACCAGCTAATCCCAAAAATCTTCTAATCTCAGTAACTGACTTCGGATTTTCCCATTGCAACACAACATCAACCTTCGATGGATCTACAACAATACCACTACCTGAGATCACATTACCAAGAAAACTAACCTCCTTTAACCAGAACTCACACTTGGAAAACTTTGCATACAACTTCTTTTCTTTCAAAACTTGCAACACTACTCTTAAGTATTGTGCATGCTCTTCTTCTGACTTAGAGTAAATCAAAATGTCATTAATGAACACCACTACAAACCGATCCAAGTAAGTATGAAAGATATGGTTCATGTATTCCATGAATACTCCCGATGCATTAGTAACACCAAAAGACATCACCGAATACTCATAATGTCCATAACGCATTCTGAAAGCCGTCTTCTGGATATCTTCATCCTTCACTTTAATCTGATGGTAACCCGACCTCAAATCAATCTTACTGAACACATGAGCATCCACCAAGTCATCTATTCTTGGAAGTGGATACTTGTTCTTAATCGTCACTTTATTCAACTGTCTATAATCAACACAAAGCCTCATACTTCCATCTTTCTTCTTTACTAGCAACACTGGAGCTCCCCATGGCAATACACTTGGTCTTACAAACTTCTTCTCAAATAACTCTTCCAGTTGCTTCTTTAACTCTGACAATTCAGATGCAAACATCATGTATGGTGCCATAGACACAGGTATGGTACCAGGTACAAGATCAATAGCAAATTCAACTTCCCTCTCTGGCAGTACATTAGGAATTTCATCAGGGAAAACTTCCGGAAACTCACACACCACTTGCAATTCCTCAATTATAGCTTGAGTCTCGACAGATAGCGACACCATCAATGAGAACATCTGTGCTTCTTCTAGCATCAGCTGTCGTAACTGTCTAGCAAACAACAAACTATCTTTCTTTTCTTCAAGAGTAGAAAACCTCACAGACTTACTATAACAATTAATATGAACATAGTTACGCTCTAACCAGTTCATACCCAGAATCACATCCAACTGCAAACAAACCTAATAAACAACAAAGTCTATGTCGAAAATCAACAAAGGACACTTTAAACACACAAAAGAAGTAGTCATCAACCCCTTGGTTGGAGTAACAACGACCATCTCACCATTCAAAGAAGACAACATAAGACCCAATCTTTCAACACAATCAACAGCAATAAAGCAATGAGTAGCACCAGTATCAATAATAGTAATTAAAGGAGTACTATTAATGAAACATGTACCTCTGATGAGTTTGTCCTAAGCAACCGCTTAATCCTTAACCAAAGCGAAAACTTTACCAATTGTCTGCTCCCTCTTTGGTTTCTGACACTGACTACCAATGTGCCCTTCTTCACCACAATTGAAACAAATCACCTCCTTATGCTTGCACCCAGATACAACATGTCTAGTATTACCACAACAGAAACACCTCTTTACCTCAGCAGTACACACATTACTCTTATGCCCAGGTTTTCCATATTTGAAACAAACCACACCATCAGGAGCATCTCCCCCACTAGTCTTCTGACCCTGAGCAGCTTTCTGTTTACCTTTACCAGCTGGGGTATCATAAGGCTTACCACAATTATGTTGGTGCTTACCCCTCTTCTCATTGATAATCTTGCAATGAGCATTATTATCCTCTTCATAAATCCTGCAACTATCAATCAGATCGACAAAGACATGGATCTTATGGTATCCAACTGCCTTCTTGATCTCCGGGCGCAACCCGTTCTCAAACTTGATGCACTTTAAAAACTCAGTATTTGCCTCACCGTAGTGCAGATAAAACTTAGCAAACTCAGCAAACATTGCAGCATACTCAACAACCGACATACTCCCTTGCTTCAGCTCAAGGAACTCAATCTCCTTCTTACCACGAACGTCTTCAGGAAAGTACTCCCTCAGAAATTCCCTAGGGAACATAGCCCAAGTTACATTTTCACCTACAACTTCCAACCTCGGACACGTCTCTAGCCACCAGTCATCAGCTTCGACCGCTAGAATATGAGTACCATATAGAACCTTCTGCGTTGGAGTGCAGTCCATCACACAAAAGATTCTCTTAATCTCTTTCAACCAATCCAATGCTCCGTCAGGATTATACTTACCCTTGAAGGTAGGCGGATTCTCTCTCTGGAAAGTCGCCAAACTACGAGATCCAGCATTCCCGTCAGCATTCGGCTGATTCTCCATCGCACACGCCATTGCTTCTAAAGCAGCAGCGAGTGCAACATCATTTCTTCCAGCCATTTTAACTTATCTCTACAACATAAACAACGGTTAGAACTCAAATTAACAATACTCGATTGTTAGACAACTACGACTCGATAACTTGGTCGGACATACCGACTTTGCTCTGATACCAACTTTGTAACACTCCAATTCTACCCGGAAATTGTAAATGTAAATCAAAGTTATAAAATTCATACAACTGAATCAGGATACCACAAATTCAAATTAAAAACCATTGCATTCAACATGGATACATAATACTTATAAAACTTCGGATGAACCAGCAGCAAAATAAATTAATCTCTTAATTTAACAACTTGAACTACTACTCAGCGAAATTATGATAACATCCTTGTCCAACATTACAACAACTTCAAAATAACACATACTTAGCAACAATCAAATTAAAGTTCAACAACTGGAATAAAAATAACTAAAATCAACAAGCGTTCATCCCCCTCGAGTGTTACGTATCAGAGCAATGACACCGACTCAAACTACTGAATGTATACCGCCTTCACTCTGGATTACCTGCACGTTACCAACATAAGGGTAACATTCAAACAAAAGGGGTGAGATATGTAAAAATATAATAAAACGTATGATAAATAATATATTAGACCAAATCATATAATATCACCACTTCACATCTTATAAACAATAAAAATCGCAAGGGAACATCAACAACATACAACATTGCCCCATCAATACACAACTCCCTTATGCAATCATATAATGTGACTCAATACTATGCGAATGCATGTGGTATCATTGGAGCAGAACTCCTATCTTAAAATAATTGCCAATAAATAGAGGCATCAACAAGGCATAAGCCTTCATCTTAATATTCACCAATACATGCCATCTTAACGAGCATCAGCTCCATCTTGATATGCAATGTATGCGACACAATCATGAACATAGTAACAAAAACCACAACTAACAACATCTCAACACGAATCATCATTGGCCAGAAGCCTAGAACTCAATAGCTGCCAATAATTAGAGGCATCTAGTCAACATTCATCAACACAATTCATCAACATAAATTATCAGCATAATTCATCCATGTAAAACACAACAACTCAATCATAACCACAACACAACAACATGTCAATAACCATTCAACATTGGCCATATGCCTACAACATAATATCGCCCATAAATATTCAGATAATTCTCGACTATGTTAATTAATCACTGATCTAATGCTTATCTTTAATTACTAAACCTCTACATATTATTATACTGCAATAATACATCATTATTATTATTAATATTACTATCATGAACCAAGCAATAATCTAAGATCGTCTTATCCTCATCATAATTCACAAAACCATCATAGTGATTAACGCGAGAAGCTAACTCTATCCTAATTTGGTTACTAGGATTATTGTTCTTATCCTTCATTTTAATCCTTATGAATGAAGTTCGTTGCGTTAGCTATCCAACGCTTCAAACGACACCTCAAATGGAGTCCGGAAACTCAAGTTATAGCCTTTGGAAGAATATGTCAAAAATTAGACTGCAAGAGTCGACGCGTACTTCCTTGAGTCGACGCGTAATGGGTCTGGAATCCTGCATGAGTCGACGCCTAACCTCTTGTGTCAACTCATACTGAGTCTGAAACACTGCATGTGTCGACACATGCTCCTTCGTATCGACTCATCCTGGGTCTTAAATCCTACATGTGTCGATGCATGGCCTTTGAGGTCGACTCATATTGATCTATGCTAAATATATTATGTGATTTCACTGCGATTTCCCTCCCCTAGGTCCTAAAAACATCATCTAATCATAGTTAATCATCACTTAAGATAATCCTGTGTTTCTACTTCAATTATACATCATTAGGGCATCATTATTCATCTCTAAATCATTGATTTCTCATCAAACAATAATGCATACATATATATATATATATATATATATATATATATATATATATATATATATATATATATATATATATATATATATATATATATATATATATATATATATATATATATATATATATATATATATATATATATCAATCACAAACAAAACAATTTCTTCCAAGTCCAATTCCATATACTACTCATCATAAACCCCATTATAGAGTCAGAACCCCACCCTTACCTTGGATTGAAGGTTGCTCTACAATTTTCCGATCGAATTTCGTTTTGCTCTTTTCCTTCTTTTCTGCAACTTCCACGTTCTCTTTCTCTCTTCCAACCCTTATTTCTTTTTCTTCTTACCGTTACTTCTTTTTTTCCCCTTATTATTTCTAAATGATTAATATCATAACCCTATAATTCTCATTATGTCTTAATAGGCTTCAACTCCTACACCCCCTTTCTACTAATTCTAATCATTAAAATAAGCCCACATCAAATAATATTGTTATTCTAATATTATTCTACAATTTAATCGAATAAATTAATCCAAATAACCACAACACAATATCTATCATCCTAACACAACTTCACAAATAATCCAAAAATAATTTAATTTAATAATTAATTAAATTAGGGGCGTTACATCTGTGCTTGTGATACAAATATCAAAATCTTGCTGACACTTATCAATACAAAGACACCACGACAACACAACATACGATGTTGGGGAGTCGGTGACACAAAACCGATGGTTTAAAAGGATTGAATATTAAAACATTTACAACAAATATTTGGTGCATCTACAAAAATTTGGGGCATATACAAAATACTCGGTGCATATACATTTTGGGTTCCATATCAACTTAGGGCATTATGCATGGCATTTTTCAAATACATTTTGGTTAAACTATGAACTTTCTTGGGGCCCATTGTTGAATTATCTTAAAGAATGAATACCTTGGTTGAGAATAGACACAACTGGTAAACTTTGATCTTATCTTTGGTCTAGTTATCTAAGATTCGATTACTAAAACACTTTTCAAGTATCTATCCTCTAGGTCGTGGTAGGTATGTAAATCATCTGGATTACATTATTTATCTTCTAGGTCGTGATAAACACGTAAGCCTATCCTCTTTTTGTTTATCTTCTAGGTCGTGATAAACACATAAACTTTTCAATTATTTATTCTCTAGGTTGTGATAGGTATGCAAATTTTCAGGATTATGTTGTTTATCCTCTAGGTCGTGATGAAGACATGAACCTATCCTCGTGTCATTTATCCTCTAGGTCGTGATAAATGCACAAGCATATCCTTGTTTTATATTTCCTTCAGGTTGTGATAGGTAAGTGAATTCTCAGGGTTATATTATTTAGCCTCTAGGTCATGATGAATACGTAAGCCTATCCTCGTGTCATTTATCCTCTAGGTCGTGATAAATACACGAGTCTATCCTCATATTGTTTACGCTCTAGGTTGTAGTAAACATACGAAATCTATGATATAGTTCATTGTCTTAGTCTTCAAGTGGAAATGAATTATCAGACTCTGTGTTATTTATTCCCTAGGTTGCGATGAGTATATAGAATCTGCGTTAAGCTTACTATGTTAGTCTCGAAGGAATAGTAAGAAAATTTTCAAACTTGTGTTATTTACCTCCTAGGGTATGGTAAATATGCAAAAATATACAATCACTTTTCTAGGTAATGGCGAGTTATCCGTGTCGTCATACTTCTTGCGCTAACTTTGGTAAGATGATACATTATCATCTTTTCCTATCTTTCTTCATTCTCTGGGGTATTCTTTACAGTATATGAAGAAGTGAAAAACACAAGAAGGGGGGGTTGAATTGTAAAACTGAAAATCAATGCAATGAACACGATATTTTTATCCTGGTTCGTTTGATCTCAAACTACTCCAGTCCACACGTCAAGGTGATTTCGCCTCTCTCCAATGAGGTCTTAATCCACTATATTCAACTGAATATTACAATCTGCTTTAACAACTGCTAAAGCCTTCTTGATGCAAACCACAAACCGGTTTGTCAAGGAAACACTTTCTTACAAAGAAGAGAAATCTAGGTGTGTGAATGTTTTCTACAAAACAGTTTATCACAACTGTGATATTACACAACTTAAGCTTATTGAAACTAGATTGCTAAAATACTGAGTAAGGAAATATGGAGCTTTTAGCAAACTGAGAGAAGGAAGATGATGATTAGCTTTTAGGCGTGTAATATGATGTAGAGCATTAGCCAATTCAATCTTCATTGTCTTGTTTATATAGCACTGAAATTGTTGAACGTTGGAGCAATAATCTTGATTCAATGCCAATAACAAACTTTCCTTATTGAGCAGATCTTGTCTGGAATGATGCCGTTGGTAATAATTCGCTTTGAATGCACAGTACCGTTGCTACTTAAAGCGTGTTCTGGCTTGGGCTCATTCTGACTCTGCTTAAGTGCTGATGAACTGTTGTTGTCTTTATCAGAGTGTTGAGCGCAGTTCTGTTCATCAAGCTTCAGCATTCGCGTGAGTTGTTCTTCTGATTCTGGTATTCTGATATTGCAACTTCTGATGCTGATGTTGATAACCAATATTCTGATGCTGATTAAGTGTACTCTTGCTGATACCTATCAGAGTTTCTGCAAAACAGAAGGTAATATTTTAGGTAGCAAATAGTTCTCACATGAATCACATAATTAATATATCTTTTCATTTTGTTATCATCAAAACTTAAACTTAGGGTAGTAGATTCAAACTTTGTTCCAACAATCTCCCCCTTTTTGATGATGACAAAAACTAGATATTTTTAATTGAAAATAATGTGAAAAAGTATCAGAGATAACTATATGGTAAGATGTATCGGAGTAAGAAGTTATCAAAGATAAGGGATAAAGAGATATGAGAGTTGGGATCGGAGATACTCCCCCTGAATTTATAACTTCCCTTTTTAATTCCAAGGGTTCTTCAGGATCAGATCTTTATTGACTTTCTTTGAACATCAGAAAATCAGAGTCTTTGACTATCAGAAGCTTTAGATCAGAATATTAGAGCAGAGCTTCAGATCAGAGTATCAGAGCTTTATCAGAGCTTTACTTTGGATCAGAGTATCAGAGCTTTAGTCTTCAGTGAGTCAGAGAGCATTCTTGTACCTGTAGACTTAAGCAAAAACAGAAGAAAACATTCAAGTATATCAGAGTTAGAATGTTTGAGACTCTTTGTCTCAGTAATCCGTTATTGAAAAATATCATTCTTGTTCTCCCCCTTTTTGTCAGCAATCAAAAAGTGTAAGTGATGTACTAAAACAATTAGAGCAGAAGAACTTGTCATATTAAAATAGTCAGAGCCAGACAAAACAGTACAGAAGATATGCAAAGAAAACATGAAAATAACATGAATGAAAATCTAAGGTTGGGGAGGAAGGCGTGTGAACAGAGTCTACAGCATTGCCTTAATCTGATCAGCAGTCTCAGTCTGCTTGTGCACCATGCTGACTACTGTGTCTACCTTGCTATCCTGCACATCCATCCTTTCCTTCATCTTCTGATCATTTTCATCCATCCTTTGCTGCAGACGGATATCATTCAGCTTCAGCTCTTCCAGAGTCTGCCTGTCCAAGGCAGCTTGAGAAACATCAGAAGCAGGGAGCTTTTGAGAGCTTTCTGCAACATCTTCAGCTTGACTGGCTTCAGCTTGAATTGTCTGGTCTTCTTCTGGATGCACCTTTGAAGTTGGACGCTTCTCAGACCATGGCTCACTATCCAGAAGGAGCACGTCTTCTTTCAGCAGCTGACTTCCAACTTCGTTCAGAAGCTTGCTGAAATTCTACTGTGCTTGCTCATAGTTGATGTCTTGCAATTTTAGAGCTTCAACACGTACCCAAATTCTGAATCGTGACCAAAGCTGGTCTGAGGCAGCTGGATCAATCATTCCAGGACAAACTTGCTTCAGAGAAGCAATCCACTGCTGCAAACCTGTTTCAAAATTCATAATGCCAGAGCCAACATCTGGCTGTTTTGGTTTTGGAATGGCTATTTTATTTTTTAGATCAGCAAGACGGTCAAGGATTGTTAAATCTATGAAGGTCCTGCTGGGGTCTTCTGTGGTTTGTTTGGGAGCTGTTTGTTTGGGAGATGGAGTGGGAGAGTCAGAAATAATGATTGGACTGTTTGGGGTTTTGGGAGTGTTTGGAGGGGTAGATTCTGGCAAGGATGGCAGCTGGGCCATGGTTACTGTTGTTCCACATGGCAGCTGGATTGCCAGAGGTTGTGGCTCAGAGGATTGAGGAGAAAGAGGTTCAGGAGATGGAGGAGATGGAGTTTCAGAATGATGAAACTCAGGTTGAGGAGGTGATGGTTGAGGAGATGGTGGATGAATTTATGGTTGAGGAGAGGGAGAAGGAATTGCTGGTTGTGGAGAGGGAGGAGGAATTTCTGGTTGTTCAGGAATATGTGGTTCTTCTGGAATGGGTGAGAGAGGTTGTTCTGGTTGAGGAGATTTGGCAATATCTGGTTCAGAGTTTGGATTATTGGGAAGGTGATCAGAAGCACGTTGATCAATGTCAGACAGAACTTTGTCAAGTGCTGATGTTGTTGAAGTTGTTGGTTTGGGATGTTTGGTGCAGGGTCTTCTGAGTTGTAGTGCCTCAGAAGGGTCATCTTCTGGTTCGGTTTCATCTATTGTTGGGATGGGGATTGGGATTTCATGAGAAGCTGGAGTGGGAATTGATGTTGGAATAGCAGAAGAATTTAAAACAGAAGCAGCAGATAAATTACCTCTTTTCTTGGGTGTCTGCTGGGATGTTCCTTCTGAAGGGGCCTTCCTTTTCTTCGTCTTCTTCAGTGTAACTTCTGGTTGAGGTTGGTGCAAATCTTTGATATTCAGCTTGGGATCTGTACCATCAGCCTTGCACGCGTCCAAGTATTTGAGAACCACCACTGGTTTAGATTCTATCTCAGAAAATAATGGAAAGTCGCTCAGTGGGACTCTTCTGCTGGTGATGTCAGCAGTAGGAGTAACGCTGGGTTCCTTTCTGATATTTTCTATTAACTTCATTTTCTTCAGATTCTTCGCGTTCAGAGGCTTGCCAACAGTTGGTTCAATGGTGCTTAACTCTTGAGCTTCTATCAGGTGCTCTATCAGTCTATTCTCAGTCAGAATATCTGATATTAACCTTCCAAAGGGTATCCAATCCCTCTTTGTTCTTTCTTCTTCCCTGGTTTCCTTCACGCTTGTTCTGAGGTGATTAAACAGAAGATGAGCCAAGTTGATTTTTACCTTCTGATTGATAAAATAGATCAGAAAATGCTGATCTATATTTATGTAATCAGGGGAACTTGTTGGCTTCCTATGATTGAAACACCCCAGAATGATCTTCGCCCAAACTCTGCGGTGATCCTTGAGGTCTCTGATTTTGCTGCTGGGCACCCCAAGGGTGAAAATCTGTTCTTCTATGACACCAATGTCAGAGCATCTTTCAGCCATATCAATACAGCGAATGCGACCGCTACTGTAACCAATCAGTTTTGCTATGTGATCCTCAGTGATCACAATCTTCTTTCCCATTATGTAGGAGGTGACTTGATACGTTGAAGCAGATGCATGAATCCAGAACTCCTTGACTAACATTGGGAATGTTGGTCCAACCAACCTGTCAAAATATCTCTCCCATTTCTGTGCCCTAATTTCTTCTGTCAAGTCAAAACCATTCTCTTTCAGACTGCCAAAATCAATAATCAGTTCAGACAACACTTCTAGATTATTCACTGGTGTAAGGAGTGTTCTGAATGGAACTTGGTACTGTTCAGAGGAAGCTTTCTTCTGTGAACCTGCAGAAGCACTGCTGGAGGTTGCCATGTTCACACTTAGGGTTTTTCTGAGAAAACTGAGAAAAAGGGTTTAAGTTTGAAAGAGATGAACACAGAGAAAATGCAGAAAATATTTGAGAGATTTTGAGAAACTGTAAAAGATTAATGTGAGGAGTTAACGTGCTTAAATAGATTTCAGAATATTTTGAAAGAGTAAACGGTTTCAAGAAAGAGAAATAAAATCATGATTACGTTTTAAAAACATGATTACTTTCATTTAATGCTTGCTGATTTAGGGGGATTTGAGAAAGATACTTGAAACGGTTACCAGACATGTGTCTCAATGCACCCAATCAGCGTTTTGCCTTCTCAGAAGCGTGCACGCGTTCTGCTTCAGAGATTTGCTGATGATTGGATGACACTTGTTTGATTTAGTGATCAGCACGTCTATCCTTGAGCTGAAACGCTCAGATCTTTAAGACTAGCATCTGATACAATCTGCATGTTCTATCTTTCTGAAAAGAGATTGATCAGAAGTTCACAGTGAAACAAATACATTCTGAAGATAAATATATGGAATTAAAACATTTTCACTCTGGGCAGGTTTTCATGCTGAGATGTTTCAGAATGAAATTGAACCTATCTTCAGAAAGGGGTTTAGTGAAGATATCAGCCCATTGATGGTCTGTATCTATAAATTTTAAGTTCAAAATTCCTTTATGAATATAGTCCCTAATGAAATGATGTTTTATTTCTATATGCTTAGCTCTAGAATGTAAAATGGGATTCTTACTTAAGCAAATAACAGAAGTATTGTCACAGAGAATAGGGATGTTACTCTCAAAAATCTGGAAGTCTTCAAGCTGACTTTTCATCCAGAGCATTTGTGTGCTACATCCTGCTGCTGCTATATACTCAGCTTCTGCTGTTGATAGCGCAATTGTGGATTGCCTTTTGCTGGACCAAGAGATCAGATTTTCTCCCAGAAACTGGCAGCTTCCAGAAGTACTTTTACGCTCTACTCTGTCTCCAGCAAAGTCAGCATCGCAGTAGCCTACTAAACTGTAATCACTAGATTTTCTATAAAATAAACCCAGATTAGTAGTACCTTTCAGATACTTGAAAATTCGCTTAACAGCTGTTAAGTGAGATTCTCTAGGATCTGATTGGAATCTAGCACAAATACATATGCTGAATAATATATCAGGTCTTTGAAGCTGTCAGATAAAGGAGAGAACCAATCATACCTCTGTAGACTTTCTGTTCTACCTTTTTGCTTACCTCTTCTCTTTCCAGAATGCACGTGGGATGCATTGGAATCTTTGATGGCTTACATTCTGAGAGGTCAAATTTCTTCAGAAGATCTCTGATGTATTTGCTCTGATGAATGTAAGTTCCCTCTGGAGTTTGATTGATCTGAATTCCTAGAAAGAATTTCAGTTCCCCCATGAGGCTCATCTCAAATTCTGCCTGCATACACTTAGCAAATTTTCTTCCAAGAGAAGGATTAGTAGAACCAAAAATAATATCATCAACATAAATTTGACAGACTAAGATGTCATTCTTAACTGACTTCAAGAATAAGTTAGTGTCCACCTTCCCTCTGGTGAATTCATTTTCTAACAGAAAGTTACTTAGTCTTTCATACCAAGCTCTGGGAGCTTGTTTCAGACCATATAGTGACTTCTTTAGTTTGAAAACATGTTCTGGATGTTTTGTATTTTCAAAACCAGGGGGTTGGTGCACATAAACCTCTTCTTCTATATAACCATTTAAGAATGCACTTTTGACATCCATCTGATACAGAGTGATGCCTCTATTAACAGCAAATGAAATTAAAAGTCTGATAGATTCTAACCTGGCGACTGGAGCAAAGGTTTCTGTATAGTCTATCCCCTCTTGCTGACTATAACCTTGTGCAACCAGTCGTGCTTTGTTTCTGATGACTTCACCTTGTTCATTTAGCTTGTTTTTGAACACCCATCTTGTTCCAATGACGTTGAATCCTTTTGGTCTGGGAACAAGATCCCATACGTCATTTCTGGTGAATTGATTCAGCTCTTCTTGCATTGCCAGAATCCAGTCGTTGTCCAGAAGTGCTTCATCAATGGAAGAGGGTTCAATCAGAGACACAAGTCCCATGAGGGTTTCTTCAGAGTTTCTGAAGCTTGCTCTTGTTCTGATTGGATCTTCCTTTCTTCCTAAGATTGTTTCTTCTGGATGATCCAAGCTGCTTCTGGGTAATCTTTTCTGAGGTTGATCAGCAGCTGTTGTAGGATTGCCAGCAGTGCTCCTTTTAGACGTTGAAGGAGTGTCTGTGTTGAGAGCTTCTGATGACTTGTCTTCAGAACCTGTAAATTCAATTTCCATACCTGCAAAAACTTCATTCTGCTTTGACTTTTCAGAGTCAAGCTTATCATCAAAGCGAACACTGATTGATTCTTCCACAATCTGTGTTTATGTATTGTATACTATGTACCCTCTTGAGTGTTCAGAGTATCCTAACATAATACACTTCTGTGCTTTAGAGTCAAACTTGTTCAAATAATTCTTTGTATTTAACATAAAACAGGTACATCCAAATGGATGAAAATATGAAATGTTGGGCTTTCTGTTCTTCCACAATTCATATGGAGTCTTTTCCAGAATAGGTCTTATTGAGATTATATTCTGAATGTAGCACGCTGTGTTTATTGCCTCTGCCCAGAAGATCTTAGCAACGTTTGTCTCATTGATCATGGTTCTGGCCATTTCTTGCAATGTTCTGTTCTTTCGTTCTACAACTCCATTTTGTTGGGGAGTCCTAGGACAAGAGAAATCATGCAGAATGCCTCTGTCATTAAAGAATGACTCAAAATCTTTATTTTCAAACTCTCCACCATGATCACTTCTGACTTTAACGATTCTAAGATCCTTTTCATTCTGAACTTGGTTACAGAAGGTAACAAACACAGAGTGTGACTCGTCCTTGTGTCTTAAGAACTTTACCCATGTCCATCTGCTATAGTCATCTATGATTACTAACCCATACTTCTTGCCTCTGACTGAAGTAGTTTTAACTGGTCCAAATAAGTCAATGTGCAAAAGTTCTAATGTCTTAGAGGTAGAAACAACATTTTTAGATTTAAAAGAAGGTTTTGCAAACTTGCCTTTCTGACATGCTTCACACAAAGCATCTGAATTGAACTTCAAATTAGGAAGTCCTCTGACCAGATTGAGTTTGTTAATCTGAGATATTCTTCTCATACTAACATGCCCCAATCTTCTGTGCCAGATCCACTGCTCGTTGTTAACAGACAGAAGGCACTTTACATTCTGACTTTTCAGTTCAGAAAGTTTGATTTTGTAAATGTTGTTTTTCCTCTTTCCATTAAACAGGATAGTCCCATCTTTCTGACTAACAACTTTACATGATTTTTGATTAAAGATTATATCATAACCGTTATCACTTAATTGACTTATGGATAACAGATTATGCATTAACCCATCTACTAGCAGAACATTATTAATAGAGGGAAGATTTCCATTACCTACAGTTCCAGAGACAATGATCTTTCCTCTCTGATTGCCTCCAAAGCCAACGTGGCCTCCAGGCTTAAGTTCCAGGCTTTGGAACATATGCCTTCTTCCCGTCATGTGTCGTGAGCAGCCAGAGTCCAGGTACCATGACTGGTGTTTCTGATTTGCTGCCAAAGATATCTGCAACATGTATTATTTTATCCTTAGGTACCCAGATTTTCTTGGGTCCTGATTTATTAGATTTACCAAAACACTGGTTGAATTTTGGTTTCACAGAGTACTTACTGCTAGTGTATTTAATATCATGTGTGTGACCATACACAAAATGTGAATTCAGAGGTGTGTGTTTAATGGTTAAGTCCATGACATTCTTTGGTGTAGGAACCTTACCTTGGTATCCTATTCCCTTCCTGCCGTTTCTGCTAACTCCATAGATCATTGAAGCCATTTTGCTTCTATCTATGCTTTTAGCAAGGAACTTCTGGAAACTGTGATCATACTCCTTGATGATCTCATCAGCGTTGCTGGGAGTTTCAGAAATTGGTTCCTTCTGAGAGTTTTGTAAAGTATTTTCTAATTTTGAAATTTTATTTCTCAGCTCAGAATTCTCCAATTTAAGACTCTCAGTCTTATTAGAGTCAGATTCAAGATTCCTTTTCAGGTTTCTGAATTTAACTCTAATCTGCTGATACCTTTCCAGAATTTCATTAAGGCTTTCAGCAAGTTCAACCTTGGTAAAATTAACTGCAAAGTCAGGAAATACCTCTTCAGTATCTGATTCTGAGTCTGATTCAGAAGCTTCACTATCTTCTGAAATGTTAGCCATGAGAGCTATGTTTGCTCTCTCATCATCTGATTCTGAGTCAGCTTCAGACGAGTCAGAGTCATCCCATGTAGCCATGAGACTTTTCTTCTTTTCTCTTCCAAACTTCTTTTTGGGCTTTTCCCTCTGAAGCTTTGGGCAGTCACTCTTGTAGTGTCCTTGCTCATTGCACTCATAGCAGATGATGTCCTTGGTGTTTGGCTTTCTGCTACCTGAGGAGCCTTCAGATCTTCTGTATCCAGAGGAAGAATCTGTCCTTCTGTATCTGGAAGAAGACTCGTTCTGATCAGATCTTCTGGGATTCCTGAACTTCCTTTGCCTCTGCTTCCACAGTTGATTCACTCTTCTGGAGAGGAGGGAGAGTTCGTCTTCTTCTGATGAGGATCCATCAGATGTTTCTTCAACTGCCTGCAAAACTTTAGACTCAAATTTTTTGTTAGATTTTAATGCTAAAGGCTTACCTTGCTTCTGGGGTTCATTAGCTTCTAGCTCTATCTCATGACTTCTGAGGGAGCTGATAAGTTCCTCCAGAGAAATTTTGTTGAGATCTTTTGCTAGCTTCAGAGCTGTAACCATTGGCCTCCACTGCTTGGGTAAGCTTCTGATGATTTTCTTGACGTGATCAGCAGTAGAGTAACCTTTTTCCAGAACCTTGAGACCAGCTACCATAATATGGAATCTTGAGAACATTGTTTCAATGGATTCACTTTCTTCCATTTTGAATGCCTCATACTTCTGAATGAGCGCCAGAGCTTTAGTTTCTTTGACCTGCACGTTGCCCTCATGCGTTATTCTGAGTGAGTCAAACATGTTCTTTGCTGTGTCTCTGTTGGAGATCTTTTCATATTCAGCATACGAGATGGCGCTGAGAAGGATGGTTCTGGCCTTGTGATGATTCTTGAAGTCACGCTTTTGTTGGTCAGACATTGTTTTCCTATCAATCTTCTGACCGCTTGCATTCACAGGGTGCGTGTATCCATCTGTCACCATATCCCACAGATCAGCATCATGAGCCAGAAAGAAGCTTTCAATTCTGTCTTTCCAGTAATCAAAGTTTTCTCCATCAAAGACTGGAGGTTTGCCGCTGAATCTGTCTCTGTCCTCATGGTTGTCATTGCTGGTGTGTGAATAATTTCCTGCCATTGTGTTTTTCTGACGCTGAATCTTGTACTGACACGGTTAGGTGTTTTAGCTCAGAACCAGGCGCTCTAATGCCAATTGAAGAAGTGAAAAACACAAGAAGGGGGGGTTGAATTGTAAAACTGAAAATCAATGCAATGAACACGGTATTTTTATCCTGGTTCGTTTGATCTCAAACTACTCCAGTCCACCCGTCAAGGTGATTTCGCCTCTCTCCAAAGAGGTCTTAATCCACTATATTCAACTGAATATTACAATCTGCTTTAACAACTGCTAAAGCCTTCTTGATGCAAACCACAAACCGGTTTGTCAAGGAAACACTTTCTTACAAAGAAGAGAAATCTAGGTGTGTGAATATTTTCTACAAAACAGTTTTTCACAACTGTGATATTACACAACTTAAGCTTATTGAAACTAGATTGCTAAAATACTGAGTAAGGAAATATGGAGCTTTTAGCAAACTGAGAGAAGGAAGATGATGATTAGCTTTTAGGCGTGTAATATGATGTAGAGCATTAGCCAATTCAATCTTCATTGTCTTGTTTATATAGCACTGAAATTGTTGAACGTTGGAGCAATAATCTTGATTCAATGCCAATAACAAACTTTCCTTATTGAGCAGATCTTATCTGGAATGATGCCGTTGGTAATAATTCGCTTTGAATGCACAGTACCGTTGCTACTTAAAGCGTGTTCTGGCTTGGGCTCATTCTGACTCTGCTTAAGTGCTGATGAACTGTTGTTGTCTTTATCAGAGTGTTGAGCGCAATTCTGTTCATCAAGCTTCAGCATTCGCGTGAGTTGTTCTTCTGATTCTGGTATTCTGATATAGCAACTTCTGATGCTGATGTTGATAACCAATATTCTGATTCTGATTAAGTGTACTCTTGCTGATACCTATCAGAGTTTCTGCAAAACAGAAGGTAATATTTTAGGTAGCAAATAGTTCTCACATGAATCACATAATTAATATATCTTTTCATTTTGTTATCATCAAAACTTAAACTTAGGGTAGTAGATTCAAACTTTGTTCTAACAGTATATCCTTATCTAGCCAACCTTGGGTCAAATTTTTGGGTCTTCCATTATTTAATAACCCTCCGATTAGAATGTGCGAGACCTGCATATTCTCAAACCCTTCAACCAAAGAGTAATTAAATTAGGGCAGATGCCATACCCCAATTTTGTCCGCCCTTTATTTCTACAGTCAAATATTTTTAACATTGATTTTTATAATATTATTTGGTTCAATTTTACTAACATTTTAACAATACTTTATTTTGCTCATTTAAAAATGTATAATATTTTATTTCAAATTATTTGTATTTTAAATTGAAAATACTTGTTCACTTTCATATACTTTCAATTGGGTTTTTTCTTTTAAATGAGTAACATAGTACATTTGGTAAGGAATGAAGCATGTAAGTATGAGGTCGCTGGTTCAAATATCTTGTGTTGTACTTTTAACTTTTTTTTCTATTTGTTGTTACTAATTTCCTTTCACTTTTTAGAGATCACGCTTTGGGCTTCTCTTGGTTTTTGGGTAAATTACTTTTTAAGTTTTTAACCTAATTCTAAGTCTATAAATATGTCTATTGTCCAACATAATTTTTCATCCAGAAATCCATAATTTTACAATCTCGGTCTTTCTCTTACTTTTGGTTTATTCCAGGATTTATGAACAGAAACTCTGAGAAACAAATCCAAAAGAAACACTATCAAACAATATAAACAACAACTCCTCCAACCGCTGTCGTTCATAGTCCAACACCGTGAATGAAGCTGTCGTTGCCAATTTTATGTCGTCGAAATATTTTACGGTATTCTTCTTCTTCTTTTGGATGATTGACTTGTTTCACGTTTGATTTTATTTACTTTTTAAGAAATTAAATTTTATCGTATTGTGGGTTCAATTTTGTGGGTCTAAATGAAAGAAAAAAATAGTGGAATTATTGTTATTACTTGATCTAGTATGAGGGAGAAGAAGGGAAATAAAGTCTAGAGATTTGGTTCTCTCTCTTCATTTATTTTGCTAATATTTATTTATTTTTAATTAAAAAAATATGATGCCACATGTCAATCTCTATTGGGTGTAGTTAAGTTGAAATATAGTTTAGGTTTGGCCTAATTTCTTAACGTGAGGAAATATAGTAACTTATACTTTCAACTTTTTTTGTAACTATATGATTTTTATTTATTTCATTGTCATTACTAGTTATATTTAGATTAAATAATGTTTAGGTTTATTTATTTAAATTAATTTTTTATGGTCTATATATTCTTGTTTTTTGGGTTAAATTATTTTATTTAGGTTAATTTAGTTAATTAAGTGTAACTGTAATTAGGTGTTTAATTTTATTTAATAATTTAGTTTATTAGGTTATTTTTAGACTAATTTAGTTTATTATTTTAGTCTAATAAAAATTCCATAATACAATAATCATTAACCAACACCTATAATCAAATGACATTTAAATTAATTCAAACATGTTACAAATAATATGATTGGTGGATACACATCCACCATATTCTTTGATTGACCCAACACCAACTTACAACCCCCTGTTTATTTGGGCCAAGTTCTATTATGTTTTTTCTTACTAACATAATAGAACCCAAGACATTTTCAAAAAAAGGATTAAATAGAAATACTTTCAAAATTAACTACAAACTGTATCTACGATCACTCAACTTACAACCCAGATAAAGTTCAAAGATAATTCGAAATTATTTCTACACAATCCTATAAAAAAACTAACAAACACTACGAACTAAAAATTGGGACTCTGATTTCTCATAAGAGGGTACATAGGCATACAACTTAAAAACCGTGGCGAATCCCCTAATTAAAAAACTAAAACCCTATTCCTAAACCTTTGACCTAAACTATAGTATCCTTGTGAACATGGTAGATGAAGGGTGCCTAACACCTTCCCTTCGTCTAAAGCGAGTCTAGAATCTAGAATCTCTGAATCAATTTAGGGTTATTCCGTTATTTACCCATCCTTAGGATAAAAATTAATGGTGGCGACTCTTCATATTTTTTCTGGTTATTACAACTGATAACTCTGTTAGGGAATCAACCCTAGGGTTTACAAGCCTCTCCTTTTTGGGTTTAGGGTTTTGTAAGGGTTTTTGGTGTTGTTTTTATATTTGTTTTATTTATTTTATTTATTTATTTTGTCTATTTATTTTATGTTACATTGTTTATCATTTTATTTATTTGTGGTGGGATTTTAAATTCGAAAATTCAATACCTTAGAAAGAAGGTTCATCTATTGTCCAAGGGGATATATCATCCCTATAATTTTTTATGATGACTTCACCTAGAGTCGGTGGAATTCCAAAAAAGAAGTATGTCTCAAGAGCTATACTTTTTGGGGGTAGGACTTTGGAATAAAACTTAGGACTCTTTGTATAACCCTAAAATAAAATCTCATGGTGAGACCTTTTACAATCTTGAGACAAAAGTTTCGGTCTACAACGAGGCTCCACTTAAGGGAGGCCCTTGTACCTTTCCCTCTAGTGTAATCCATGAAACCCTTAAGGTATCCACCTTATGGGGTAGGTAGAAATTCTGTAGGCCGAAATTAGGAACCTAACTACTAAGGTCATTCTTGTCATCCCACCACTATATTGCATACCCAAACATTTTCATATATTTTCATTTTCATCCATTTGCATAAAGCTCATATCTCATCCGCCTTTAGAGAACCTTCAACCATAATCCAACAAGATGATTCTCTGATACTCAAAATGAACTCGAAACAGATCACGAAGCAAGCGTAACGTTAGCTATGGCATTGAGAGAGGGTCAAAAAGCCACAACTGAGGATATCATTACGCCTCAAGAAAATACTCAAGATCGACCTCGACATATACAAACTTCAATTAAGAACCTTGTTTTGCAAGAACACGCCATTTTATGATATGGGTATACTCCATCCCATGATTCTATTGAGTATCATCAATTTATATTCCCTATGCCAAATCCCCAAAGGGAAAACCCGACAACGAATACTGAAGAGACATAAGATGTTAAGGACACCAAAATATACCGTATGCTGGAAAAGAGGCTTAGAACCATATAAGGACATGACACTTATAGCCTTGATGCTTCTTCTTTATGTTTGGTTGTAAACGTGGTAATTCCTATGAAGTTTAAAATTCCATATTTCGAAAAGTACAAAGGATCAAGTTGTCCTAAGATTCATTTGAAGATGTATGTTAGGAAAATGGAAGAATACCCACGCGACATCAAGTTGCTTATCCACTGTTTTCAAGATAGTCTCAGTGGAGCATCATTAGAATGGGATACACAATTGGAAAGAAACCACGTTCACATCTGGAATAACTTGGATTTGGCATTTCAAAATCATTATCAATACAACACCGACATGGCACCAAGTCGCATGCAACTGCAAGATTTATCTCATAAGAGTAATAAATCCTTCAAAGAATACACACAGAGATGGAGGGAGTTGGCTGCTCGAGTACAACCAGCATTGTTGGATAAGGAGTTAGTAGACATGTTCATGAGTACCCTACGAGGTCAATACTATGAAAAAATGTTGGTTAGTGTATCATCACACTTCTCTGACCTAGAAATAGTTAGGGAACACATCAAGAGAAACATCAAAAGCGGAAAAATGCAAAGCATCTCGAGTAACCCGACTAGTGAGAAGGAATTCTTTAGAGATTTCCAAGGGGAAGAAGAAAAGGAAACGAATGCAATATGGGAAACTCACCGAGCTCTAGAAGCTCGGTCTCCTGTGCCTTATCATTAATATTCGTATGCAGTAGATGCTCAATACCAACAACCACTTTCCGGTCTTCAACACCAGCAGTCGTGGCCTTTACCACAGAACCAGCAGGCTAAGATTTCACCTAAACATCAATGTCAGAATTGACCAGTTCAGAATTGAAACAATCACCATCAACACTAGAGTCAACATAGGCGTCTGAATAACCAAGAAAGGAAAACTCACCAGTTTGACCCGATCCCTATGACATTCAGTCAATTATGGTCATATTTGGTCCAAAATTCATCAATGACCCCTATAAAATCTAGATCCATGAAGTCTTTATTTCCTCCTTGGTACAACTCGGGTGTTCAATGTTACTTTCATGGTGGAGTAGCCGGGAATTATATTGAAGAATGCAATTCATTCAAAGAAATGGTACAAGAGCTAATTAACAATAAGCAATTGACTTTTGACAAAGATGGCCTGCCTATGGTGGAAAACCCCTCGCCCTGATAAAAGCAGAGACCTCATAAAGCCTCTTGAAGAATAGGTGGATCACTACAGAAGCTCATCCCTAGGATAATTAGGTTTTATCATATGTAATCTCTTTCTTGATAAGTCTTATTTGTTATAAAATTTATACTCTTTGATCAGTAATTCTAATAAAGTTAGCATGCATGTTTTTGGGATTAATCCACTCGTATTCACTCTTTCTTATGCCATTAATTTCCATATATAAAAAAATAAAGAAACAGAGAATTTTTGAAAAAAATCCATTTATTTCTTCTCAATTTTTTACCTTTAATAAACTTTGAAGGAGAATGATGAAAAATAAATAACTAAATTTTGCAAAACTATGCTTTCAATGTAATACTGAGCTGGCGATGTAAGGCGTTGTTTCAAATCCTAAATAGTGGAGAAATAAGGGAGTTAATCCGTAGTTAACCCCCTCGAGCCAGGAGTTGGAGTTTTTTCTGTTTACTAAAATAAAAAACCTTAATTTCAACCAGGGGGTAGGGTAGATTTCAATTAATTCAACGATGCATTCCAATCCCAGGAGAATCGGGCCATCTAAGCAAAAGTTCAAGCATATGTCTTTCCTTGATACATCATTGAGGGGACAATCTAAGCAAAAGTTCAAACATATCTCCTTCCTCGATACATCATTGAGGAAACGATCTAAGAAAAGGTTCAAGCACATCATTTTCCTCACATTCATCATCCAAGATTGTGGAATCATTGAAGATAAAGTCCACAACATCTTCTTCCTCATTACATCATTCAAGATCGAGGAAACAACAAAGATGAAGCTTACAACAATCAGCATAGGCAGTCATACATTTTCAAAATCAAAAGCAATAAAAAAAAGAAATTCAAAAAAAGAAAGAAAGCCCGCTAAGTCAAGTAGCAATCGAAAAACTTGACTAACGCAAAAGTTAGGGCATCCTGATGGATAGAAAAATTCAAAAGAATCGGTCCATGCAAAATAAGGGATTGAAAACAAATAAATTGGTGAACAAGCTTGTGACTGCAACATCAAGGATTATCGGTGCTTCTCATAAGTTCTTGAACTTTATCTACACTTCTCATCATCTACACGACTGTGAAATTTCTCTTAGAGACTGAACACATCTGTTGGATTAATTGGATTTAGTATTGGAGAACATCAAGGAGAATAAGGTAGGTAAAAATAAATTTTGAGCCTTATATGTTTTGTTTCTTAATTGACGAATCAAGGTCACGTTACAACCTTCAAAAGTCCTAATCAAAGCAAGGTTAACTATGAAAGCATACTCAGCAAAAATTATGTTAAACTGACTCCTATGTTTGTTAAAATTATTGCTATCCACTTTGCTTCTTTGAATCTGCATCTCTAATCATCCATTTCTAATAAACTTTGATTTCAAAACTTGTATGTACATCAAACAAAATTACATTTCAAAATATACAATGTAATACGGTGTGAGAACTGACTTTTAGGTTTTGCGTTTTATCGCAAATGTTACGGATAACAAGAGTCGCCACTGACTTTTCTTTTATCCAATAAAGGAAAGGGTGAAAAGAAAAGGAAGGACCTTTGAGAATTTTTTTAGTAAGGGGGCTAGGTTATGAAAAGGGAAGGTGTTATCACCCTTTTCATCCATAGTTATCTACGGGCTCTTAATCGCTAGCTCACTTTTTGAAATGTTTATGTTTGTGTATGTTTGAAAATATTTTGAAAATGCCTAAGTACGGAAATTTTGTAATGATTCTCGTATGATTGAGAATGTGTACAAAATGTTTGTTTTGAAAACATTTATTGAAAGAAAGTGTTGTTTTTGAAATTGTGAGGTGTGAAAATTGTTTTAGTTTTTGAGCAAGTGATTACGAGCGATCTACCTACTCAAAAAGTCTTTGTTCCTTTCCTCCTCATTTAGATATTGATACCCTACTATTTGTTAGTAGGAAGCCCTATCGTTGGATGTGAGGGATAGGCGCGGATCATCGTACAATCATAGAAGGTAACTTGTAGGACGCTTTGGAAATTTTTGTAAGGGACTAAGATCGTTTACTAAAGGCAACATCGAAGGGTCATCGAGGGACTAAAATATTTTTTAATCGAGGGTCTTTGCTAAAGCGTCCCACGTTCGAGGGACATGACAGTTTTATCCGAAGGCAACAACCGAGGTCACCCTAGAGGTGCGTGTGTGAATAGTTTTTATTTTATATTAACTTGTCTTGATTAGGGTTATCTAGCGGTTGATTTAAATCTTGCCATACAATCCTATTAAACTAACAGTAATAAGGGAAGTAGTAAATTGCGGAAATTAAATGTCCTACGCTATTACAACGCTTTGGGAATGGGGGTACAAATTTATGAATAAGGATGCATCGAATCAAAAGTTCGATTAAAAGTCTAAATAAACAATCACTACAACCCAATCGAAATAAAAATAAACAATTAATTAAACTAAAACAATCTATTTAATAAAATTAATTAGAAAAATAATTAATAATATAAAAATAATATTTATTTAGTTTAATTATTTATTTAGGACAAGAAAATATATTTTTTTTGTATTTTTTTATTATGATCAAAATAATAATTAAATAAAAATCAAAGAAAATATAAATAAATATGAATAGAAAGTGAATTAATGGGCCAGAAATAATAGCAAACAGCGGGTATGAAAAGAAATTGGGGCGTTGGGCCAGTGAGTTTTAGGCCCAGCAATAAGTGTTTCTTTGTTTGAAGCAGAAAATAAATTAAAAAAACAAAGTATTAGAATGGGCCCGGACTCAGTAGAATCTAGGGCTGCTGAAAGCAAGGCGAGTTCAAGCCTAGTATGAGGCCTGCTTGATCTTGTGGGCATCGATCCACGGAGTCCACCATGAGCTTGCTTTCTGGAGTGTTTGATCTGGGTTTGTGGGGATCTGATCGTGATTGGGACGAGATTACACGGTACACATGGAGAGACGCCTGCACAAAATTAGAAATTAACCACAAAGGTGATGACAATTGTCATCACATGATTAGTTCTTAATCAATGTATTAAGTTAATTAAAATGGAAGTTAGAGAAAAAAATAGAGAAGAATTCTCTCTCTCGTTATTCCCTTCCTCGCTCTTCTCTCTTTCAAGCTTTATATGGCTCGCTGGAAATCACCCCTAGTGGCGGCAGACGACGACAATCACGGTGGCTTAGCTCCGAGTCTTGATTTTTTTATATCAATATCTTCTTTCTCTTCTCCTGATCATTAATATGTGGCTTGATTTTGCAGATCATACACGATTTTTAGTAGATCTTGAAGGGGGAAAAGTGAAACCCTAAGTGCTCCGATGGTGAAAATCAATGATGATGATGATGACCATACGATCTTGATAGCGAAGACGTCGCATATGAGGGTTTTTTTGGTGAGATCTTTCCGATTTGCAATGAAAATCTCTTCCTCTTCTTCTTTATGATTTAGAACTTGCGATATCTATATTTTTTGAAGGGGTTTTTTAAATCTGGAAAATGATGTTGATATTAGGGTTTTGGTGTTGTTTCCACTGTATAGTATGAATAATATTCTCTTTTTTTTTTCTTCTGATTTCTGAAGGGATTTGTGAAGGGAAAATGATGGAAAATACTTAGGGTTTTTGCGCAGCTTTTTGTGTTTCTATGATATGAACAGTATAGTGAGATGGATTTAGGGTTTTTTCTCTGTTGGTTTAATGATTGATGACAGACATGTGGGGAATTTGTTTCCGTATTGGGCTTCTGACTTTCTATTTTTGTTCCTTTTCTATGATATTTTCCTGCTTGTATTTCGTACTGTGAACCAAATTGTACTTTTATGATTTGTAGTAAAATGGAATTTTTCGCCCATGATGAGATGTACTTCGTATTTTTTTGAAACAAAATGTTTATGAGGCGTGCATTTAGGCTTGACTGTCATTTTGTACTTGTTGCTTTGAACACCCTTTTGTGAACCAAAAAAACAATAGCCTTTTTTTGTGATTTTGTGATTTGCAATTGGAATTGTGGGCCAGTGACTGAAACTTGAAATTTTGATTATTGTTATTGTTGACTCTTTTGTGGAACTGTGATTTTACTGAGTTATTGTGATAAAATTTTGAGTAACTGAATTTTTTTGGGCTGAGGTTGCAACTTTGTACTGGCCTATCTTTACTGTATTGTGATGAAGTCCTGAGTTAGTGACCATTTGCTTCTCTTTTTGTCTTTACTTTGAACCAAATGAACCCCCCTTTTTGTGTGTTTTTTTGAGATTTATGTTAGAGCATAGTTTGATTCTACAACCCTCGTAAGAGTTTTGATGATAACAAACACAAAGAACAATTATACACTCTAAAATTAAATTATGTTTTGTAGAGAAGTTCTGATGGAAGTAGATCAGAAAATAAGCTACAAGGATGTTCCTGCTGTGAACGTAGACTATTCTCAGAAAGTTATGATAAATGAAGATCAGAAGTTGCGCTAAGAGAAAGACGTTTTAACTCTGATTACATAAATCTGTGAAATAAAGTCTGACGCTGCAAACAGGACCTTATAATTCTACCTTACAAAGTTCTGAAGCAAGCAGTAAATAGATACCTTAATGTTCTGAAGCGTTACAATTCATCAAAGCTATATCAAATACAACGGCTACAAACAAACAAGGATCTTTTATTTGAGGAAAGTGCATTAACTATCACTTATCAAGTTTCCAAATACTCAAGTTTACCGCGCCTATTTAAATAAGGGATGAGGATAAATCGTTTACGATTTACACACAGCAATTTACAATACTTCAACGCCGCTATCCTTTCTACTCCTCATTCATACCATTCTTTCAACTATGTAATACATCACAAGTCCGTGATACTGTTTTTGTAAGGAAAAACATATTGTACACTGCTTTATTCATATTTTGTCTAGTGCAATTCCTTGAGAAAAATCAGGTTGTGGTTATACTCAAGAAGACTTCGGCAGTAGTCAAAGTAGATTTGTAATCAATATTTATTAGTGAATTAAGACCTTGTTGGAGAAAGGTGAAATCACCTTGGCGGGTGGACTGGAGTAGTTTGAGTTCAAACGAACCAGGATAAAAATCTTCGTGTTATTTCCATTGATTTTTAAGATTCCAATTCAACCTCCCCTTCTTGTATTTTTCAATTCTTCAATTTACAGTAGGATAATTGGGCCTGTGATTAACATTGTACTTCTGATTTTGCTATGAGGCCTTGGTTGCTTGAACATGATTCGAAATGATCCCTATATTCTTCTGATTCCTTCAAATATCCTTAATGATGAAATCATGAAACACTTGTAAATTTCTTTTTTCTTGTTCAAATTTGATTGTTTGCTAACCAATCCTTTCTTGTTTTTTCATGTGATTGATTAAAATGATGGTGATAAGGGAGCAAGGAGGAAACCATGGCATGAATTTTGGAGATAAGATTGAATTTTGGGAGTGAACTTTTTTGTTTGTGAAAGTTGTTTGGATTTGATTAGCAGGCTTGAATGGCACGGTTTGGATTACATTTGAGCAGCAAGTTGTTTATTTAGCGGATTGGTGAATTGGTGCAAGGCTGCTCTATTTGTGAGCATAACTTGTCTTAAGATAAAGAGAAGATAATGGCATGAAAAGCTTAAAGAATGGAAATAGACATGAAAACCACGCTTTTGGAATTTCAATTGTCATGTACAAACACTTATAGCTTCCTTTTCAATCTCTTGTGCATTTGTATGGATTCAAATTTGAAATTGAATGACTTTTTAATTTGTTTTGAATTCCAACGATAAACTTAACTTCAAAGCACTCTTTTCTTTCCAATTATAATTTTCACATTCCAAGTGTTTTCCTTGATTTTTCAATATAGCATAATCCATGAACCTTGAATGAAATTTGTATGAACAAAAACTTGAATGATAATCTTGGATCACTTGAATTTTGGATGGATGAATTATGAGTGATTTTGAATAAATGCGATGAACCTTGCTTGACACTCGAACGAACTTGAACTTTTGAACGAATATGCCTTGCAATTTTAAGATCTTTGGATGAAATTTATATGAATGGTTAATGTATTTTGAATGACAAATTCTATTTGACATAAACCACTTTTGACAAGAAAACTTGAATCAAGATGGACTTTATATGATGATGAATGATTTGTCTTCGAATGATATGTCCTCGTAACTTGAATGTCAACTTGAACTTTAATGATATTCTTTGGATGTACCTTAAAATCATCTTTGAGTCAATGAAACACCCAACATCAATCGTTCCCAACACAAGTAACTCGCCTTACAAGTATTTGAAAGAATAATGGCGTCTTAAATTTCAAGAACCTTGTATTTCAAGAAACAAACAATTGAGAACAATCAAACTTTGATCATAACGAATCCATTGTTCCATGTCTTGTGTCATGCTTTGTGTCCAATCACAAAAAAAAATAATTCCTTAAATTTGAAGGAGGAAATAATATTTGGATCATAGAAGAACATCTCTAATGAACCTCAGTTGATGATCGATGGTGCACTACAATTATAATTCTCTGATGAAACGAAGAATCAATGGGATATCCTGAGGCTTAGAAAGCCTGGGTAGCCTAAAGCTATTGAAAACCCTAGGAGCATGAGGGGATATTTTTGAATGATATGAGAGGGGAAATTTTGGGTTACAACAGCTGCTCTTGTTCAATCTTCTTAAACCTGAAAATTTAGATTGGCGCGTCCACCATTTACGACTTGAAGGTAGAAGATGATTGAACACTTAAGTGCCTAGAAATTTGCACTCGTCTGTGCAAGAAGTAACACTGTTAGTTGATTGTACCGAGAATGGGCTTAAAGATTCCATCCAAAAGTGATGTAGAGTTGTCGGAGATGGGCTTATAGATGCCATTTGGAGAGTGACATAATATTTTCGGAGATAGGCTTATAGATACCATCCAGAGGTGATGGAGAGTCGTCGAAGATGGGCTTATAGATGATGTAACACCCTAATTCTACATGTCATTTATTATTAAATCAGAGTTATAAAACTTCCACTATTGAATACAACCATAAATGATACCTAACACATTGAATCTGGATGAACCAACAACATCATGAATTCATCTTTTAAAACCAACAACTTTCATAACCATGCAGCGGAATCAAATATTCAACTTAAAGATTATAACATCTTTATCAAACTAAAACAACTTCATATAAAAATTATTTAACAAACAACAACTTAAATTTCAATCAACTGAAATAATAACAACAATAAAATAGCAAGCGATCATCCCCCCAAATGTTACGTATCAGAGTAATGACACAGACTCGAACTAATGAAGGTAAACGGCCTTCACTCTCGATTACCTGCACGTTACTAACAGAGGGCAACATTCAAACAGAAGGGGTGAGATATCGAACATTATAATCATATATATATGATAATATTACATTAGAATTAGTCTATGCAAAATCACCACTTCACAACATTAAACAACATCAATCACATCAAAACATCAACGAAACATAATAATTAATTTATCAACACGACAACTCAATATACAACGTGAAATTCAACTTGTTACTATGCATATGCATGTGGTACCAATAGAGCAGAAATCTCATCTTAAAAACGTAGCAGAACTCCCATCTTAGAATATGCCAATTAATAGAGGCATCAAGAAGGCATAAGCCTTCTTCGCGATTTTCCAGTCCAGGCCATCGCAAAATATGCAAATGTATGTGACTCAATGAATGAACTATCACATACTCACAACAATCACCATTCATCGTAAGGCATAAGCCTATATCACCATTGTGATCGGTGGAAATAGAACTGACTGTTGGAAATGCTAGTTCGCGATATGTCGCGGTAAGCAAGAGTCGCTACCGTCTTTTATTTTCTCCAACAAGGAAAGGACAAAAGAACAGCAAAATTCCTTTTCGAGATGTTTCTCGGTTCGGGAGGTAGATTATAGAAAGGGAAGGTGTTAGCACCCTTTCTATCTGTGGTTATCCACGGGCTCTTAGGTATTTGCTCACTATGTTTTCAAAAGGTTTTGCTTTTCTTGTGTTTGTGGGTTTTAAAAAAAGTTTGTTTGAAAACTTCGATTTAACTCTTGTATCTGTCCTCAAGAGTGTATGAAGTGTTTGTTTGAAAACTTTTGTCAGAAAAGTGTAGGTGCGAAAAGTATTTTTGTTTTGAAAGAGCAAGTACCTGAGAACCTCTACCTACTCAAAAGAAATTAAGCTGTGTAAATGTCCTTTAGACAGTACTATCCCACTATTGAGAAGTAGGTAGCACCGTCGTTGGAGTTTTTCGGGTCGATTCGATTATAGGGACATGTGGTCACCAAAGCAATAGTAGGACGCCTTAGCGGTAACCCTAATGTCCTAGATCATTTTATCCGAGGCAACCGTTTCGAGGCAACTTTTTGATCTTTAGACAGGAGGGCGACCTCTAAAACACCCTATACTCAATGACCACGTCGAGGCAACCAAGTGAGGCGTACCCTAAGAGTGGCATGTGCACGTGTGTCAGGTTTCATGTTAAGTTATCTTTGTACATCTTATGGTGAGCTACGATTGATTTTAATTTAAGAGAAGTCTTGTCATGCATAGCCTAGTTAACATACATCTAACAGTTAATAGTTGCGAAAAATAAATCTACGCTATTACAAGGCGTCGGGTATTTACATCGCCAAAAACAAACCCTTGAAAAAGTAAATTGCGGAAAATAAATAAAAGCGATAAAAAGTCCTAATTAAAGCTAATACATCCTCGGAACAATTACATAATAATGATAAAAAATTAATCAAGAATAATCACACGCGCGAGAAAAATTGGATCGGAGAAGTCCTTAGGGTTTTGACCCTTTTTGAGAAAGAAAGAAGTTTTTGTTATTTTGCATTTAATTAAATTAAACCTAAAACTAATTAATTAATAAAAATAAATATTTTTGGTTTTTTAATGTCTCAAGGAAATAAAATAAAAAAAATGATTAAAAGTTGTCAAGAACCCTAATTCTAATTTATTTAAATTATTGTGAAAATATTGAAATTAACCTAATTAAAACAACTAAATTAATTATGTTAGTTTTTATTTACAAAAATAATAAATTAAGGGTGAATTTAATAAATAATAATAATAAATATTATATTTTGGTTTTCTGGTTTTATTATGAAAAATTAATTTGGTTAGTTAAGTAATAATAATAATCATTAATAATAAAACAATTAAATGGAAAAATAAAAAGGAAAAGAAGAAAATAAACTCAGGGGGGTGCTGGCCCAATTAGGAGGTGTATTTGGAATTTTCTGGCCCATTATGCTTCCAGCCACGTTGACTTTTCTGGATTGTCCATGCATGTGTTGACTAAGGCGTATGGTGATCTTCACTCATGGCCACTGGATCTAGGCTTGGACACACATGGCGCTTGGGAATTGGAAACGTATGGTATACCACCTTTTGAAAGCTGCAGGTGAACATACAAAGAAAAAGAAAATAAACGTTTTGGGGGACCTGGGATTCGAACCCAGGTCCCAATGCTTCCAAGTCAACACGCTAACCACTCCACCATCCTGCTTCAATCGTTATTAGAATGATAAGTCATTATTATATTAAGAAATTAAATAATATGCTGTGACACAATAAAAAAACGCGCGTGTTTTCAAATTATCCAACCAAATGCTAACACGTCCCCGTCTTCTTCCTTTGTACCTGTAAAATAATATCAGATAGCGGGGGTTTTTAACCCCCACAATATGCTTGCACGAAAAATAGCGATTAGCACCACAGGGTATATAAATATTTCGCGAAGGGTGGATTGCATTCGTCTTGACCACACGATTCCAACCATGGGTCTTATGAGTCCTAATTTTGCCTGGTTCAGAAGCCCCAATTTCAAAGCTTAAGAACCCTAGAAATTGTTCATGGCATCTTGTGATTCAGTGCATTATAATTCAATTGAATGATACCATTAGCTTCGTATGGTCCCTATCAACACAAATCAATCAAGAAAACACATTAAATATGCATGATTTAAGAGTTACGATTCTGGATAAAAGAGCCAAACCGTGAAACTGTAAGCGATGATTCTTTGAGCTTTGAAGCTGGAATTTGATTGTAACACGTTCCTGGAACCTTCTACAATGTATTAGAATCAACAAAAGTCCTTAAATCGCCCTAGAATGCAAAAATCAGTTTTCAATTTTTCTTGAAATTTCTTGAATTGGCTATGGTCTTTCTGCAGCTTTTTTCACGTCTATCTGATCAGGGTTTGCTTGCTTATGTATAAGAGAATGAAATTAGGTCAAAAACTTGGGCCAATCCATGTGCATTCAAGTTTAAATCTTTGATTGGAAATCAAATCTTTTTGATTTTTCATGATAGGAAAATGTTGCCAAATTTGGAGATTTTGTATCTTTGACTTGGTGCTCGAAATTGCCAGCATATATTGACCATATTTGCTTCACAAAAAGATTGAAAAACCAAATCTTGTATTTTCCTACAATTTAAATTGATTAAATGAATTAATATCAATTAAAAATCCAATTAATTAATAAAAAAAAGAAAATAAATTCCATTAAGCTTGATGGGTCGTGCATAAGTCATGGATGAAGTTTTAAGAAGAGATTTGAGGCGCATTAGCAAAAATAAGGTGTTTTGACCAAAGTTGACTTTTGCAAATCCATAAACATTTCCCAACTTCTCCAATGCACAACTTGCTCAATTTTGATCATATGAACATGTTCTTGGACATTTTGGAAAGCTCTTGAAGTCCTCTAACCAATTCCTTTAGTCCCATGTCATTTGGATTTACCAATCTCAAGTTATGGCCTTTGACTCAAGGTGCACTTTTGTTGACTTTTGAATTTGACCTATAATGTAAAAAATGGTAACTTCTTATGAGAGCATTTCTTGAACTTGGAGTGTGAAGATGGATTGTAGGAAATTGCATCCCCTTCAAAATGAGAACTGGATGAAATTTTTCTGACAAACCATGAAAAAGTTATGCCCTGGTCAAGATATAGTTGACTTTTCTGCTGTCCAAAAATAGTAACTTTTGCATCTTGATGATTTTTGAGCCATTCTTGTGGAATCATGATCAAGACTTGGTCAAATGATGATTGTGACCTCAAAATTAGATGTTTACCAAAAATTCAGACTTTTGACTGCAAAATGACCATTTTGCCCTTACAGTTGACTGTAGGTCAAATGGAGCTTTTGACTGTGCAAATTGGCACTGTGAGTCTTGAAACTTGGCATGTAGGTGCTTGAGAATGTATAGATGCCTATGAGACTTGATTGAACCATTGAAAACCCCAAATTCCTTGAAAGAATCAAAACCCTAATTTCAGCTGTCATAGGGAGTGATTTGACTGTCTACCCCTTGAGCAATCTTTGAGCAATTTGAAGATCATTCTTGACAAATCTTGAGGAATATGGGAGGGAAAATTTTGGGGTACAACAATTTCCCCTGTTCAATCTTCTTAAACCTGAGGATGTAGATTGGCTTGCGTGCCTTTCGTGATCCGAAGGTGGAAGATGATTGAACACTAAAGTGCCCAGAAATTTGCGCTCGCATAGTGTAGTATCAGCAATATGATATCGGGAATGGGCTTATAGATGCCATTTGGAGAGATGATGGATAGGAGGATGGGCTTATAGATGCCACCTAGAGATTGTTGATAGGTAGTTTTGTCTTCGTTGCCGGGTTGTCTTCATTGACAGGTTGTCTTCATTGACGGGTTGTCTTCATTGACGGGTGTTGTCTCTATTGACGGGTTGTCTCCATTGACGGGTTGTCTCTATTGACGGGTCATCATCAGAAAAATCTTTAGGAATCGATTTAACTGGTCTTGTCTCCATTGACTGGCTTTGCCTCAGAAAAATCTTTAGGAATCGATTTAACTGGTTTTGTCTCTATTGACGGGTTGGCCTCAGAAAAATCTTTAGGAATCAATTTAACTGATTTTGTCTCCATTGACTGGCTTTGCCTCAGAAAAATCTTTAGGAATCGATTTAACTGATTTTGTCTCCATTGACTGGCTTGGCCTCAGAAAAATCTTTAGGAATTGATTTAACTGATTTTGTCTCCATTGACGGGTTTTGCCTCAGAAAAATCTTTAGGAATCGATTTAACTGATTTTGTCTCCATTGATTGGCTTTGCCTCAGAAAAATCTTTAGGAATCGATTTAACTGATTTTATCTCCATTGACTGGCTTTGCCTCAGAAAAATCTTTAGGAATCGATTTAACTGATTTTGTCTCCATTGACTGGCTTAGTATCAGAAAAATCTTTAGGAATCGATTTAACTGACTTTGTCTCCATTGACTGAATCGTCTTCTTTGACTGGATTGTCTCTTTTGACTGGATTGTCTCTTTTGACTGGATTTGTCTCTTTTGACTGGATCTGTCTCCTTTGACTGAATTTGTCTCCTTTGACTGAATTTGTCTCCTTTGACTGGATTTGTCTCCTTTGACTGAATTTGTCTCCTTTGACTGGATTTGTCTCCTTTGACTGAATTTGTATCCTTTGACTGGATTTGTCTCCTTTGACTGAATTTGTCTCCTTTGACTGAATTTGTCTCCTTTGACTGGATTTGTCTCCTTTGACTGAATTTGTCTCCTTTGACTGGATTGAGAATTTGATTGCATCTTTCCTGAAAGATAAAGGTCAGTCATATGCAATGCATGATATGGATCAAGCAATGATGTTCTCATCATAAATGAGATTGTATGATATGATTGCGTATGTGCATGTATCATGATGTATGAAGATGTGATGTTTTAGCTGGGGAAAATAAATCCCGGAGCTGCTGGAGAATGATGTTGAATTCTTCATTTCCACTGGGGATGATGAACGAAGATGATTATGTGAATAAACCTGTAGGAGAAGATGACTCCGTTGGGGAATAAACTTGATGAAGAGATTACTCTGCGGGGAATTACTCTGTGGGGAAGAGATGTTCTGCTGAGATTTTAACGATAACTCCGCTGGGGATTCCATTGATAAGCTCCGTTGGAGATTTTGATGATGAACTCCGCTGGGGATAGAAAGAACTTTGCTGGGGATGATCTTTCAGTTGCAACTTGCTGAGGATAACCCAGTTAGACTCTGGTGGGGATAGCCTTTGTACTCTGCAGGGGACAAGCTTCCAGAATCTACTGGGTAAGATGATTCAACTCCGTTGGGGAAGCTTTTCAGACTGTGCTGGGAAATGGTTCCACTGAGGGTATCTTGTATTCTACCGGGGAACAATCTTATATTTCTGTCGAGGAATATTAAGACTTCCGGGGATGCTTGCTGGGGACCATCTTTATACTCCGCTGGAGAATATTAAGATCTACTGGGGATACCCAACTTTTTGGGGCTGATGGTAGACTAACTCTGCTTGGGGAGAGTATTGCTGATTTGTTCATTGTGGCAAGGCTCCGTGGGGAGAGCTAACATTACTGTCCTTCTTTGCGGGGAGTGAAGGTATCTTGGTCATATTCTTCAGCCGAACCTACCTTGGTACCTTGGTAGACAGAGAAACTAGATCGCTTAGACAATTCTTATTGCCCCTACTTCCGATGTCACCCGTAATTAGTCTTTTGTTTCGCATGTAAATATTCGTGATCAACAATTAATGTCAAATGCATATATCAAAAATGAACATTGGACGTTCTTTGCAAAACAAAACAGATAAAGGAAAAACAATTTGAAATTTGTCTGAAAAATGAGCTTATATTGATTTTGAAGTTTGCCTGTAAATAGGCGTTTTTGTACAAGAGGCTGACGTCCTAGTAAGAGAACGCCGCCGAACAAAATAGGGTTTATACAATTTGTGAAAAGGAAACAAAATAGCTATGTGAAAAATCCCACTGGGTTCCAACTCTGCTACCGCCTTTATGTCTTCAAGCGTCTCATCACTTTGCTGCTTAGTTGAAGAGGAATCTAATTGATTGGTGCCGTCCGAGCCTGATGGTCGATACCGAAGTCTGGATGCAGGGTGATCCAATGAGACATAGTATTACGCTTATCCCTAACTTTTGCCTGGACAGCCCTTTTGGGTTTTCAGTCCACCGGAATACCAATTTTTGCCCAAGCCGCCTTTTCAGGTTTTCGACTTGCCGGGTGTACAGATTTTTTTTATTTTCATCCCTTATTTTTGCCCGAACCCTTTTGGTTCGCTGGGAAGCCCTTATTTTTGCCTAGGCCAGTCGACCTAGCGGGTCTTTGATCATGCGTAGTATCTTTTTACTATGTCTGTATTGGCGGGGTGAGGAAGGTCGTCACCATCCATGGTGGTTAGAATCATCGCTCCTCCTGAGAAGATATTCTTAACCACAAATGGCCCTTCGTACGTGGGGGTCCATTTGCCCCTGGGATCACCTTGAGGTAGAATGATGCGTTTGATTACCAGGTCCCCGACTTGATATTCTTGTCGTCTGACTTTCTTGTTAAATGCCTTGATCATCCGCTTTTGGTACGTCTGACCATGACAAATAGCAGTGAGTCTCTTTTCGTCGATTAGGTTCAGTTGATCAAGCCGGGTCTGAATCCAGTCATCTTCGCTCAAACCTGCATCCTTCATGATTCGGAGAGAGGGTATCTGAACTTCAACGGGCAGGACTGCCTCCATGCCATAGACCAAGGAAAAGGGTGTTTCCCCTGTTGACGTCCGTGCTGAGGTACGGTACCCATGAAGAGCAAATGGTAACATTTCGTGCCAATCTTTGTAGGTCACTGTCATCTTCTGCACAATCTTCTTAATGTTCTTATTAGATGCTTCTACAGCCCCATTCATCTTCGGTCGGTAGGGATAAGAATTGTGGTGCTGTATCTTGAATTTCTCGTAGAGCTCAGTGATCATCTCGTTGTTAAGATTGGTACCATTATCTGTAATGATCCTCTCAGGTACACCGTATCGACAGATCATGTTATGCCGAATGAACCGTGCCACGACATTCTTGGTTAGGGTGGCAAAGGAAGCTGCTTCAACCCACTTCATAAAGTAATCAATTTCTACCAGGATGAAGCGATTCCAGTTGGATGCCGTAGGTCTGATTTCGCCGATCATATCAATGCCCCACATTGCAAAAGGCTAAGGTGCTGTCAAGACGTTCAAAGGAACTGAAGGAAGGTGCACCTTATCAGCATAGATCTGGCATTTGTGACATGTCCGAGAATGCTGATAACAATCGGCTTCCATTGTTGACCAGTAATACCCTTCCCGAAGGATTTTCTTTGCCATGGTATGTCCACTGGAATGAGTTCCGAAGGTACCTTCATGCAGCTCTGTCATGATCCTTTCTGCTTCGATCTTATCCACATAACGCAATAAGGTTAAATCATGGTTTTGTTTGTACAGAATGTCATTGCTGAGGAAGAACTTTGCCGCGAACCTTCTCAGAAACTTCTTGTTATTAACAGAAGCGCCCTCGGGGTATTCTTGAGCTTCAAGGTACCTCTTTACTTCGTGATACCAAGGTTTTTCTGTTACCTCTTCAGTCTCAAGATCGCAGCAGTGTGCAGGTTCATCTAATTTCCAAATGATGATCCGGGGAGCCTCGTTGTCCCATTTGACTTTGAACATAGAAGACATCATAGCTAACGCGTCCGCCAACTGATTCTCCTCTCTTGGGAAGTGTGCAAAGGTTATCTCCTCGAAATGGGGAATCAATGTTAATACATACTCCTTGTAAGGAATAAGATTTGGGTGTTTCATATCCCACTCGCCTTTGATCTGACTGATCACGAGAGTGGAATCTCCGAAGACACTCAGAAACTTGATCCTTAAGTCAATTGCAGCTCGAAGACCCATGATGCAGGCTTCATACTCTGCCATGTTGTTGGTGCAGTTGAAACATAGTCGGGCGGTAAGTGGAGTATGAGAGCCCTAAGGAGATATGATCACAGCGCCTATACCATTACCCCAAAGAGTTTGAGGCTCCATCAAAGTGCATAGACCATCGGGATCCTTCCTCAGGTCCTTCATCCGGTCCAGGTATTTCACAATCAGTCACTACCATGATATTCTCGTCTGGAAATTCAAAGTTCATAGACTGGTAATCTTCCACTGCCTGATGCGGTAAATGGTCTGCCAACACACTTCCCTTGATTGCTTTTTGAGTCGTGTACTGGATGTCATATTCAGTCAAGATCATCTGCCATCTTGCTATTCTCCCGGACAAGGCAGGCTTTTCGAAGATATACTTGATTGGATCCATCTTTGAAATCAACAGAGTAGTGTGAGTCAACATATACTGTCTCAGCCGGCGATCAGCCCATACCAAAGCGCAACAAGTTTTCTCGAGCAGTGAGTATTGGGTCTCACAGTCGGTAAACTTTTTGCTAAGGTAATAAATAACGTGCTCTTTTCGGCCAGACTCGTCATGCTGCCCCAGCACACATCCCATTGAGTTGTCAAGTACTGTCAAGTATAAGATTAGAGGTCTCCCTTCAACCGGTGGCATAAGAATGGGTGGCTCTTGGAGATACTCTTTGATTCTTTCGAAATCGGCCTGGCATTCATCGTTCCAACGTACTACTTGATCTTTCTTCAGTAGCTTGAAGATTGGTTCACAAGTAGCAGTTAGGTGCGAGATGAATCGGGAAATGTAGTTCAGACGTCCCAGAAAGCCTCTGACTTCGTTCTCTGTCTTGGGAACTGGCATCTCTTGTATGGCTTTCACTTTGGCAGGGTCCACTTGAATACCTTTGTCGCTCACGACGAAACCCAGTAGTTTTCCAGATCTCACCCCGAAGGTGAATTTGTTCGGGTTTAATCTCAGCTTGTACAACTTCAACCGGTTAAACAGCTTCTGTAGATGGTCAAGGTGTTCCTCCTCAGTTTGGGACCTTGCAATCATATCGTCGATGTATACTTCGATCTCGTGATGGATCATATCATGAAATAGAGCAACCATGGCACGCTGATACGTTGCCCCATCATTTTTCAACCCAAAAGGCATGACCTTGTAGCAAAAGGTGCCCCACTGAGTAACAAAGGTGGTCTTCTCCATGTCTTCGGGAGCCATCTTTATCTGATTATAACCGGAGAAACCGTCCATGAAAGAGAATACCTTATGCTGAGCAGTGTTGTCAACCAGAACGTCGATGTGAGGCAGAGGGAAGTCATCCTTAGGGCTCGCCCTGTTCAAATCCCTGTAGTCAACACACATTCTGACCTTACCATCTTTCTTTGGCACTGGCACCACATTGGCAACCCACTGAGGGTAAGAAGTCACTGCTAGAAACCCGGCGTCAAATTGTTTCATAACCTCAGCTTTGATTTTCTCGGACATCTCTGGACGCATACGGCGGACCTTCTGTTTTACCGGAGGGCATTCTTCCTTGGTAGGCAGGTGATGCACCACAATGTCGGTATCCAACCCAGGCATATCTTCGTAAGACCAGGCAAAGATTTCCACATAGTTATGCAGCATCTGAATCAACCGTTGTTTCACACTAAGCTCCAGATTTGCACCGATCTTGACTTCCTTCCTGTCTGTCTCAGTACCCAGATTTACTGTTTCCACTGGCTCTTCATGTGGCTGAATGGCCCTCTCTTCCTGAAGTAGTAGTCTTGCAAGCTCACCAGGCACTTCGCAATCATCTTCACCTTCGTCTTCGGCTAAGTTGATCGGATTTTCGAAGTCATAACTGGCAGTAGCAGAGTCGTTACCAGTGAGATCCAGAGTGGATTGGGACCTGCATATGTGAGTGTGTGTAAATATAGCTGTTTTGCAATATATAATAAAGAAATACAAGGAGCGCAAGATTTGAAATGCAAAAACGTCCAATGCTTTTATTAATGATATATGAAAATGACACACAAAAGCCCTCACAAATGAAGCCACGGTGCCCCGGGTAAGACACTGGGCCATAAAGTTTCATAATATTGTCTGTTACAAATTCAAAACAAAAGAGTTCATTACTGAGTCACAAAAGTAATAGGGACGAAGTCTTTCGCTGTCCAGTTGGTTGGTCCACCGTTGGTCGTAGGGTAGATCCAGCTGTCGAATTCAGATTCCTCCACGTTATCATCATCCCTAATAGCATTTATTCCATGCTTGGGCATGGGGGCTGTTACAACATTAGGCCTCTCGGGCGCCTCGAACTCAACCTCCTTTGCATCGATTAGGTCCTGAACCTTATTCCTCAAAGTCCAGCAATCATCCGTATCATGCCCCGGGCTGTCAGAGTGATAAGTGCAGCGGGCGTTAGGATTGTACTTTGGGGATGTAGTGTTGGGATTCTTTGGGGCTTCCCTTAGAGTTACCAAATTAGTTGTCAATAACTGTGGCAATATCTGGGACAAGGTCATACTGAGTCGAGTGAACTGCCTTCTGGGTCTCTCACCCCTTTGTTGGTTATGATGTTGAGGAGCAGCAGCAGGTTTTGAAATAACCACCGCGTTGACAGCTTGGCGGTGTTCAGATCTATTTGGTCTCCTTGAACCATAGACAACACTAGATTCCTTCTTGAACGGTTTCTTTTCGGTACTCGAGGAGGCACCTTTCTGTATCTTTCCAGACTTGATACCAGCTTCAATTCTCTCACCAGTCAAGATAAGGTCTGTAAACCCGGCTGAAGAATTTCCAATCAAATGGTTGAAGAACGGACCAGACAGGGTCCCCAAGAACATATCCACAAGTTCACGATCAGTTAAAGGTGGCTGCACCCTTCCAGCCAGGTATCTCCACTTTTGAGCATATTCCTTAAATCCTTCACCCGTCCCTAGTGACATACCCTGGAGTTGGGTACGCGTAGGAGCGAGGTCGGAATTATATTGGTACTGCTTATAGAACGCAGTAGCCAAATCTTCCCAGTTACGGATACTGGCCCCATCCAACTGATAGAACCATTCGAGTTGAGTCCCTGAAAGACTGTTCTGGAAGAAATGGATCCACAAATTCTTGTCAGCAGTGTAAGGTTGGATCTTCCTTACATACGACCGGAGGTGCAGCTTTGGGCAGGAGGCTCCGTCGTATTTGGTAAAATCAGGTGCCTTGAACTTATGTGGAATCACCACCCCAGAGGATAAGCCTAGGTCTCCAAAGTCCAACCCGGGCACATTCTGTATCTCCATGGCGCTCAAGCGGTCATCCAACTGTTTATACCTATCCTCAGCAGGAGGATACTGTTCCTCATTATAATCCATCTCATTGTCGGAGACCACGGGACTAGGAACCCTTCTCTCTTGTGGACTGTCTTTTCCTACAGATGAGGTAGTCAGGTCAACCTCATTCTGCAATCTATTCCCAAATCTGCGTCCAGTGTTGAACAAGACGGTCCTCTTCTTCTTCTTCTTTCTCTCCTTCAGAATCAGAGTCTTCAAATCCTGTTGACCCTGGGCTAGGCTCATAACCAACTCTTGGAACTGGGCGTTCTGGGCCTGGAGGGCCTTGATAGCTTGTTCAGTGGAAGGTTCAGAAGACATGATGATTGCTGAAATAAACAGCGAAGAAGATAAGTGACCTGTAAAAAGGGTACCTGTGATGCATATGATGAAATGAAATGCGTATGATTTGTGTATGCAATGTTTTCAAGGACCTCGCGGGGTAAACAGGAAACTGTTAGAATTTGAATTTTGCAGCTTGATTGAAGGAGCTTCCTGTTATTAAGAGTCCTTCTTCAAGAGTCAGGCTCACCATATCGAGTGGGTCATAGCCCCTGACTCAAGTTATCATGTTTTGATCTCCAAACAACTTTGGCTAGAGGAAAATAAATCCCCTTTGCCCCTTGCTAGACATTTGGTTCATCATAACCTGCATCACAAACCTTTGAGATCCTTGAAATGGGTTAGTCCTTATGCAGGATGTATGCAATGTTATGATGTTATGATGTTATGATAAAGGCACACCACAAGTATTCACAAAAGGCAAACATGGTAAAGGCACACAAGTCACACAAGAGAGCCCTTAGATTTCAGGCTGGCATGAAGCTTAGGTACTACCCTCTTTCAGTTTCAGTTGGTTAAGACCTGTCTTAAAAATAGTAACCGGGTTCTAGAGGATCTCAATATCACTGACTACCCTCAATCGGTCATAATTCCAGTTTGGAAACCTTTTCTTGCGGCCGGAACCATCGCGAGAGTTTAGTCTCAATGAGTGTAGCATACATCTACCGTTCTATGGCCAAGTTGGTCAATTTAAGGTTCTAAGGTCAGTTGGTGCTTAATGACTCCTCAGAAGACCCATATTCTCCTCGTTCCAACACAAGGGATATCGGTACAGACCAAGGTGTCACACTAATGTAGCTACTGCTTCACCCGTGTAGGTCTACGCCGGACAGGTCCCTCACAGTTTATTGCTACTTACCTAAAGGGTATTCCCCAGATCCGGGTTAGGATCTATGAAACTCCAATACAAGCCCACAAAATTAAAGCATACAGGCATACAATTGAAAACATGGTAATCTAATCCTAAGGTACACCTCACTTATTAAGTCCCCAGCAGAGTCGCCAGTTCTGTGATCGGTGGAAATAGAACTGACTGTTGGAAATGCTGGTTCGCGAAATGTCGCGGTAAGCAAGAGTCGCCACCGTCTTTTATTTTCTCCAACAAGGAAAGGACAAAAGCACAACAAAATTCCTTTTCGAGATGTTTCTCGGTTCGAGAGGTAGATTATAGAAAGGGAAGGTGTTAGCACCCTTTCTATCTGTGGTTATCCACGGGCTCTTAGGTACTTGCTCACTATGTTTTCAAAAGGTTTTGCTTTTCTTGTGTTTGTGGGTTTTGAAAAAAGTTTGTTTGAAAACTTCGATTTAACTCTTGTATCTGTCCTCAAGAGTGTATGAAGTGTTTGTTTGAAAACTTTTGTAAGAAAAGTGTAGGTGCGAAAAGTATTTTTGTTTTGAAAGAGCAAGTACCTGAGAACCTCTACCTACTCAAAAGAAATTAAGCTGTGTAAATGTCCTTTAGACAGTACTATCCCACTATTGAGAAGTAGGTAGCACCGTCGTTGGAGTTTTTCGGGTCGATTCGATTATAGGGACATGTGGTCACCAAAGCAATAGTAGGACGCCTTAGCGGTAACCCTAATGTCCTAGATCATTTTATCCGAGGCAACCGTTTCGAGGCAACTTTTTGATCTTTAGACAGGAGGGCGACCTCTAAAACACCCTATACTCAATGACCACATCGAGGCAACCAAGTGAGGCGTACCCTAAGAGTGGCATGTGCACGTGTGTCAGGTTTCATGTTAAGTTATCTTTGTACATCTTATGGTGAGCTACGATTGATTTTAATTTAAGAGAAGTCTTGTCATGCATAGCCTAGTTAACATACATCTAACAGTTAATAGTTGCGGAAAATAAATCTACGCTATTACAAGGCGTCGGGTATTTACATCGCCAAAAACAAACCCTTGAAAAAGTAAATTGCGGAAAATAAATAAAAGCGATAAAAAGTCCTAATTAAAGCTAATACATCCTCGGAACAATTACATAATAATGATCAAAAATTAATCAAGAATAATCACACGCGCGAGAAAAATTGGATCGGAGAAGTCCTTAGGGTTTTGACCCTTTTTGAGAAAGAAAGAAGTTTTTGTTATTTTTCATTTAATTAAATTAAACCTAAAACTAATTAATTAATAAAAAGAAATATTTTTGGTTTTTTAATGTCTCAAGGAAATAAAATAAAAAAAAATGATTAAAAGTTGTCAAGAACCCTAATTCTAATTTATTTTAAATTATTGTGAAAATATTGAAATTAACCTAATTAAAACAACTAAATTAATTATGTTAGTTTTTATTTACAAAAATAATAAATTAAGGGTGAATTTAATAAATAATAATAATAAATATTATATTTTGGTTTTCTGATTTTATTATGAAAAATTAATTTGGTTAGTTAAGTAATAATAATAATCATTAATAATAAAACAATTAAATGGAAAAATAAAAAGGAAAAGAAGAAAATAAACTCAGGGGGGTGCTGGCCCAATTAGGAGGTGTATTTGGAATTTTCTGGCCCATTATGCTTCCAGCCACGTTGACTTTTCTGGATTGTCCATGCATGTGTTGACTAAGGCGTATGGTGATCTTCACTCATGGCCACTGGATCTAGGCTTGGACACACATGGCGCTTGGGAATTGGAAACGTATGGTATACCACCTTTTGAAAGCTGCAGGTGAACATACAAAGAAAAAGAAAATAAACGTTTTGGGGGACCTGGGATTCGAACCCAGGTCCCAATGCTTCCAAGTCAACACGCTAACCACTCCACCATCCTGCTTCAATCGTTATTAGAATGATAAGTGATTATTATATTAAGAAATTAAATAATATGCTGTGACACAATAAAAAACGCGCGTGTTTTCAAATTATCCAACCAAATGCTAACACGTCCTTGTCTTCTTCCTTTGTACCTGTAAAATAATATCAGATAGCGGCGGTTTTTAACCCCCACAATATGCTTGCACGAAAAATAGCGATTAGCACCACAGGGTATATAAATATTTCGCGAAGGGTGGATTGCATTCGTCTTGACCACACGATTCCAACCATGGGTCTTATGAGTCCTAATTTTGCCTGGTTCAGAAAGCCCCAATTTCAAAGCTTAAGAACCCTAGAAATCGTTCATGGCATCTTGTGATTCAGTGCATTATAATTCAATTGAATGATACCATTAGCTTCGTATGGTCCCTATCAACACAAATCAATCAAGAAAACACGTTAAATATGCATGATTTAAGAGTTACGATTCTGGATAAAAGAGCCAAACCGTGAAACTGTAAGTGATGATTCTTTGAGCTTTGAAGCTGGAATTTGATTGTAACACGTTCCTGGAACCTCCTGCAATGTATTAGAATCAACAAAAGTCCTTAAATCGCCCTAGAATGAAAAAATCAGTTTTCAATTTTTCTTGAAATTTCTTGAATTGGCTATGGTCTTTCTGCAGCTTTTTTCACGTCTACCTGATCAGGGTTTGCTTGCTTATGTATAAGAGAATGAAATTAGGTCAAAAACTTGGGCCAATCCATGTGCATTCAAGTTTAAATCTTTGATTGGAAATCAAATCTTTTTGATTTTTCATGATAGGAAAATGTTGTCAAATTTGGAGATTTTGTATCTTTGACTTGGTGCTCGAAATTGCCAGCATATATTGACCATATTTGCTTCACAAAAAGATTGAAAAACCAAATCTTGTATTTTCCTACAATTTAAATTGATTAAATGAATTAATATCAATTAAAAATCCAATTAATTAATAAAAATAAGAAAATAAATTCCATTAAGCTTGATGGGTAGTGCATAAGTCATGGATGAAGTTTCAAGAAGAGATTTGAGACCCATTAGCAAAAATAAGCTGTTTTGACCAAAGTTGACTTTTGCAAATCCATAAAAATTTCCCAACTTCTCCAATGCACAACTTGCTCAATTTTGATCATATGAACATGTTCTTGGACATTTTGGAAAGCTCTTGAAGTCCTCTAACCAATTCCTTTAGTCCCATGTCATTTGGATTTACCAATCTCAAGTTATGGCCTTTGACTCAAGGTGCACTTTTGTTGACTTTTGAATTTGACCTATAATGTAAAAATTGGTAACTTCTTATGAGAGAATTTATTGAACTTGGGGTGTGAAGATGGATTGTAGGAAATTGCATCCCATTCAAAATGAGAATTGGATGGAATTTTTCTGACAAACCATGAAAAAGTTATGCCCTGGTCAAGATACAGTTGACTTTTCTGCTGTCCAAAAATAGTAATTTTTGCATCTTGATGATTTTTGAGCCATTCTTGTGGAATCATGATCAAGACTTGATCAAATGATGATTGTGACCTCAAAATAAGATGTTGACCAAAAATTCCGACTTTTGACTGCAAAATGACCATTTTGCCCTTACAGTTGACTGTAGGTCAAATGGAGCTTTTGACTGTGCAAATTGGCACTGTGAGTCTTGAAACTTGGCATGTAGGTGCTTGAGAATGTATAGAGGCCTATGAGACTTGATTGAACCATTGAAAACCCCAAATTCCTTGAAAGAATCAAAACCCTAATTTCAGCTGTCCTAGGGAGTGATTTGACTGTCTACCCCTTGAGCAATCTTTGAGCAATTTGAAGATCATTCTTGACAAATCTTGAGAAATATGGGAGGGCAAATTTTGGGGTACAACAACCATTATTACCATAAATAGAGGTAATTCATCGTCATTTAAAATTCCCTACAACTTCGCATTATCAACAAAATTCATTGCAACAATCACAACAACACAAAAACATTGGCATAAGCCTACAACCTAATAATAATTCAACATAAATCAACATAAATCAACGTTGGCCATAAGCCTAAAACTTCGACAACAATTCAACATTAATCAACATAAATCAACATTGGCCATAATCCTACAACTTAATAACTTCCCATAATTAGAGGCATCTCAACATAAATTATCAACCTGTAATTTCTCAACTAAGAACAACTTACATAACAACTAAGAAGAAAACAACTAACTTATACTCCTCGGCTCAACCTACAACTTCATTCCGCTCGACAATAGTACCGTGCTCTTCGGCACGCTTCACAGCCTAATTAAACTCGACATCTAGCACATATATTCCCCGACACACTTCGCAACCTAAACACCACTCAACAACTAACACCATCTGCATCCTCCTCGACCACTAGTTTGGCCAACAACATAGAACAACACGACGTTATAACGACCACATAGATAAAATTCATAACTTCGTACCAACTACTCAGAATACTACAGTAAAGGGCAACTATATTTCCTATCAACAGATTCGATCATTGTATAAGACCGTCGCACATAAACCCTCCTAATACGAGCACAACAATAATTCTTAGTTTCCTGTCAACTGCTTGGAACACCACAACTTCATAACGACCACACCACCCAGTGATAAACTACACTAACCTAATCATTGATTCTACCGGGCAATCATACATACAACTCAAAACCTCCCACAACACTACTAACGGGCAACTTCAACAACAAGTTCACTAATCATGCAATACAGTAATACAGTGACTCCCTAATGACCACAACATAGAGAAACAGACAACTTTGATAACAAATCTGGAAACATCAACGCGTATATCCATACAAACGACCAATTATCACATGATACACATCATAAATCCCATTATAAAGTCAGAACCCCACCCTTACCTGAATTGAAGTTTTCTTAACCAAAGCTCCGGCTGTAATCCTCGCTTTGCTCTGCTCGACATCGGGCAGCTGCTCCTCTCGTCGCACGACTTCACACGGTCAGCACACATAACTTCTTATTCTCCAAAGGCCAAATCCTTTTGCCAGCTTAACCTTATATATATCAATCCTATTGGGTCTAACCTACACACTCCCAATTTAATACTTCCAACCAATAACATGAGCTCAACACAATTGTTCCATTAATTCCAAAATTATTATTATTAATCAACTATCTAACAACTTATACCAATAATCCAAGACATCTCACAACTTCAACAAATAATCCAAAAAATAATTTAATTAAATAATTAATTAAATTAACGGGCATTACGATTCTCCTCCACTTAAAATATTTTCATCCTCGAAAATCTACTCCATACTACCACTCTTAACAAGAATTTCGCATCACATCTATGATTCCCAAGTTGCGTCTAGCAACACTTTGACCACTACTTTCTCGACATAAAAAAAACTCAACACGATTTAAATCCAATACACACATGATAATCATTCAACACCTCCGCGTAATAATTGTTAACAACTTATCAACTCCTTTAACAATATCTTGACATATCAACATTTTAAAGTAGTAACACACTTATACTTGGATATACAACATAACATTATCATATTAACAACATCTCCAACACCAAAACACATACACAATTCCATTCCCATATAATATATATATATATATATATATATATATATATATATATATATATATGTCAATTATCAACAACTCTATTTATATCGTCGTGTCACCCTTATAGTAACATCAGCATAGCAAACATAATTAATTCATCATATTATGGAGTAATATTCATCCTTTACGGTAACCAACAACAACATCATGGAAACAGGAACATAATCATTATAAAGTCAACTTAACAGTATAACTCAACAAATATACACAAAACTAACCATCAACTAACAACCACATTAATATCATTATAAATCAACAAATATTTATGAGAAAACAAAGTAACCTTGCACATCATTCCTATATCAATAATCCACGAATTCAAACATGTAGATCAAGACATATCATTCCCATAGGCTTCTGATATTTAGTCCTTCACATCTAACGACTCGTACATGCATACAGCTGCACCACATCACGCTTCAGCTGCGCAACTCTAATCATCCATCTTAAGTCACCGTCCTCACTAAAATTTCCGTCAACTATATGATTTACAAGCTTCAATCTAGTTTCGGACTTCTTTAATATCCACCATAAAATCGTTGTTCACTCGATATACTCAATCTTTCACTTTGCAACGTTAGCTCTCATATAAACCCACTACTCTGAATTTTTCAATATGTCTCAACTCTTCCCTAGCCACTTTATTACTTCACACAAACTGATGAGCGACTATCCTCACGATATAACATCAATCACTTTACATACCATTAAGATAGCAAGACAAGTCTATACCATCCAACACAATCTCGTCTATTATCAACAAGAGATTAAGGGTGATCAGTTCCTCAATTTGTCAATAGATAGTCGAAAACCATAATGGAGTATATATACCATCGTTACCAAACTATGATAGTGTTCCTTTAGAACTTTTACTCAAGTAACCTAAAGCACCATAATCTAATAATCTCCAATGAGGTTTATAAATACTTCCACAATTTCCCTCTCATTCGATTTTGTCGATGAGACACCAACGCTTAACATATTACACGGTCCATATTACACTCACTTAGCCTCACATGAAGGTTAAGTATCCTCCAACTTAAGAATTACTTTCTTCATATCCGCATCATCAGGAATACAAATTCGATTACGAAATCTCAAAATAACCTACACATCTAACTTCCGAGCTTCTTTAATACTGTCCATAAAATCATTGTTAATCTTCAACATCCCCAACATAACACTCTTCGGTGTCACTACGAAAACTAAGCTCATATCTCTGAACTGTTCAATCAAATCCAACTATTTAACCATCATTGCCGAAATATTCAAATCCTTTTGACTTAAAGCATCAGCCACTACATTAGCTTTACCTGGATGATAATTCAAACCGAAATCATAATCTTTCATCAACTCCAAACATCTTCGTTGTCTCATATTCAATCCCTTCTTATCAAATAAATACTTTAAACTCTTATGGTCGCTAAATACTTCAAATCTAGAACCATAAAGATAATGTATCCAAATCTTCAATATAAACACCACTAATTCCATCTTAGACACATTCATGATACACTACAAATGACTCACTCGGATTAAGCAAAACCAATACCGGAGCATTCATCAATCTTTTCTTTAGTTCTACAAAACTTTCTTCACATGCAACATCCCATACTTGAAATGGTAAACGACTATCCTTTTTAATTCCTAACATCTCATTTATCAACTTAATCGTTAATAACATATTATGCTTGACCTCGTCTCGAACAACTGCGATAATAATCATTTATGCCCAAAAATCCTCTAGTTCCGTAAACGACTTCTGAGTTCCTGCATATGGGAATGCATCAACCATAATTGAAAACAATTTCATATGATAGAATATATTTCTATCTCCTCATAGGTTCAAACGGAACACCAATCTGATACTCGAAACACAAGATATGAATTTCTAAAGTTATCCGAAAATGTGGACACCGACGTCATGCAACAACATACTATTACACATCTTACGATAACATCAGAACATAATTTCTTTTTACCAGTACCAACACTTATCATTCTTGAAATCGTACTCATCGCCTTGCATTTCCGACTCTGACTCATGATTCAAAACATTCCAACAACTTCAACAACTTTTACAATCAATCACAAGGATCCCACGACAAGGTCTACAGTAATCTATCACTCTATCACCGTTCAAACATCGACAACTTAAACAAGGGCTACTTAACTGACAACTTAACAATCCACCAGCAGCGCTGAAACATCATAACTTTCTAAATTCCATCTTCTAAAATTATCCTTGTTACTTAACAATCACCTTCAGAAACATCAGGGATTTACACTCTACTTGTATATCAACAATCATTACATTACTTCTCATCCTTCAAGAAGTAAAATTCAACAATGTCTGGTCATCCTCCCTCAAGACGTTCCAACTTGATTAACAAACAAAATCTTGAATCCATGTCATCTTTAGATGGAAACAACAAAACTTCAACAATACTCGCATTGTCGCCATCAACTTTATACTAAACTAACATCTTACAATCGAAACATATTCGAGAAGAAAAACTTCTCCCCCACTTATCTTCAAACCAACTCCTGCATACAAGCGATTAGGAAATCAAGCAAGCACCGATAGTGTTTCACACACTTGTCGCATACTAAGGAACAAATAACATTAGATAACTTGGTCGAACGGACCGACTTGCTCTGATACCAACTTTGTAACACCCCAATTCTACCGACATTTATTATTAAATCAAAGTTATAAAACTTTAACTATTGAATCAAGATGCTAAAAATTTCAACTTAAAACAACGGCAGCCATCAATGATGCATAACACATTAAATTAGGATGAACCAACAACATCATAAATTCATCTTTTAAAACCAGCAACCTTCATAACCACGCAGCGGAATCAAATATTAAACTTAAAGAATATAACATCTTTATCCAACTAAAACAACTTCAAATAACAGTTATTTAACGAACTACAACTTAAAGTTCAATCAACTGAAATAATAACAACAATAAAATAGCAAGCGTTCATCCCCCCGAGTGTTACATATTAGAGCAATGACACAGACTCGAACTACTAAAGGTAAACCGCCTTCACTCTCGATTACCTGCACGTTACCAACAGAGGGAAACATTCAAACATAAGGGGTGAGATATCAAACATTATAATCAGATGTATCCTAATCTTACATTAGAATTAGTCTATGCAAAATCACCACTTCACAACTTTAAACAACATCAATCACATCAAAACATCAACGAAACATAATAATTAATTCATCAACATAACAACTCAACATGCAACGTGAAATGCAACTTGTTACTATGCATATGCATGTGGTACCAATGGAGCAGAACTCCCATCTTAAAAATGGAGCAGAACTCCCATCTTAGAAATTTCTAATTAATAGAGGCATCAACAAGGCATAAGCCTTCTCGGTTTTCCAGTCCAGGCCGTCGCAAAATACGCACATGTATGTGACTCAATGAATTCACTATCACATACTCACAACAATCATCGTTCATCGCAAGTCATAAGGCTATATCACCATTATTACCAGTAAATAGAGCTAATTCATTGTCATTTAAAGTTCCCTGCAACATCGCATTATCACCAAAATTCACAACAACAATCACAACAACATTGGCATAAGCCTACAACTTAATAATAATTCAACATAAATCAACATTGGCTATAATCCTATAACTTTGACAATAATTCAACATTAATCAACATAAATCAACGTTGGCCATAAGCCTACAACTTAATAACTGCCCATAATTAGAGGCATCTCAACATAAATTATCAACCTGTAATTTCTCAACTCAGAACAACTTACACAACAACTAAGAAGAATAACAACTAACTTATACTCCTCGACTCAACCTACAACTTCGTTCCGCTCGACAATAGTACCGTGCTCTTCGACATACCTTGCAACCTAATGGCGCTCAACATCCAACACATATATTCTCCGACACACTTTGCAGCCTAAATTCCGCTCGGCAACTAACACCATTAGCATCCTCCTCGACCACTAGTTCCGCAAACAACATAAAATAACACGACATCATAACCACCACATCAGTATAATTCATAACTTCGTACCAACTGCTCGGAATACTATAATAACGGGCAACTATATTTCCTATCAACATATTCGTTCATTGTATAAGACCTTCACGCATAAACCCTCCCAGTACGACGACAACAATAATTCTTAGTTTCCTGTCAACTGCTCGGAACACCACAACATCATAATGACCACACCACCCAGTGATAAACTACACTAACCTAATCATCGATTCTACCGGGAAATCATACATACAACTCTAAACCGCCCACAACACTACTAATGGGAAACTTCAACAACAGGTTCACTAATCATGTGATACAGTCATACAGTGACTCCCTACCGACCACAACATAGAGAAACAAGAAAACTTCGATAACAAACCCAAAAACATCAACGCACACAGTCATACAAATGACCAATTCCCACATGATAAACATCATAAATCCCATTACAAGGTCAGAACCCCACCCTTACCTGGATATAAGTTTGCTCAACCAAAGCTCCAGCCATAATCCTCGCTTTGCTTTGCTCGAAACCGAGCAGCTGCTCCTCTCGTCACGCGGCTTCACATGGTCAGTACACAAAACACCTTATTCTCCAAAGGCCAAATCCTTGTGTCAGCTTAACCTTATATATATCAACCCTATTGGGCCTAACTTACACACCCTCACTTTACTACTTCCAACCAATAACATGAGCCCAACATAATTTCTCCATTAACTCCAACATTATTATTAATCAATTATCTAACAACTTATACCAACAATTCAAGACATCTCACAACTTCAACAAATAATCCAAAAAAATAATTTAATTAAATAATTAATTAAATTAACGGGCATTACAAATGCCATTTGAAGAGTGGCAGAATATCGTCAAAGATGGGCTTATAGATGCCATCCAGAGGTGATGGAGAGTCGTCGAAGATGGGCTTATAGATGCCATCCAGGATAATTGTTGATAAGAGAATCAGACTAAGTCTATGCCAAAATTTGTCTTTAGGAGATGTATTTAGAACGAGTCTACGCCCGACTTCGTCCAGAAGAGTATCAAAATAAATCTACGCTTAATTTTGTCTGAATGATGTACTAGAAGATGTCTACGCCCGACTTCAACTAGAAAAGACGCTGAAATGAGTCTACGCCCGAATCTTTCCACAAGAATAACAAAATAAAATCTATGCTTGATTTTATCTAAATGATGTACTAGAAGAGGTCTACGCCCTACTTCAATTAGAAAAGACGCTGGAGTGAGTCCATGCCCGGCTGTTTCCACAAGAATATCATAATAAAATCTACGCTTGATTTTATCTGAACCAGAAGATGTCTACGTATGACTTCAACCGGAAGAAGTATCAGAATAAATCTATGCTCGATTTTGTCTGAATGATGTACTAAAAGATGTCTACGCCCGACTTCAACTAGAAAAAATGTTGGAAAGAGTCTACGCTCGACTTTTTCGAAGGAGTATTAGAATAAATCTACGCTCGATTTAATCTGAGCCAGAAGATGTCTACGCCCGACTTCAACTAGAAAATATGTTGGAAAGAGTCTACACCTGAATTTTCCAAAGGAGTATCAGAATAAATCTACACTCGATTTCATCTAAATGATATGCTGGAATGAGCCCGTGTTAAGCCGCGTTTGGAAATGTATTAGAAGACAATTGTGTAAGGTTGCTTCAGGATGAGCCTGTGTTACACTACACCTGGAAATGTATTAGTAGGAACTTGTGTAAGATTGCTTCAGGATGAGCCTGTGTTAAACTGCATCTGGAAATATATTATAAGGAGCATGGATATGGATGCTTCAGGATGAGCCCATGTGAAGCTGCATCTGAAAATATATTAGAAGGAACCCATTTAAGATTGATTCAAGATGAGCCCGTGTGAAGCTGCATCTGGAAATATATTAGAAGGAACCCGTGTAAGATTGCTTCAGGATGAGCCCGTGTGAAGCTGCATCTGGAAATATATTAGAAAGAACCCATTTAGGATTGCTTCAACATGAGCCCGTGTGAAACTGCATTTGGAAATATGTTAGAAGGAGCCTGGGTAGGGATGCTTCAGGATGAGCCCATGTGAAGTTGCATCTAGAAATATATTTGAAGGAACCCATGTAAGATTTCTTCAGGATGAGCCCGTGTGAAGCTGCATCTGGAAATATATGAGAAGGAGCCTGGGTAGGGCTGCTTCAGGATGAGCCTGTGTGAAGCTGCATCTGGAAATATATTAGAAGGAACCCGTGTAAGATTGCTTTAGGATGAGCTCGTGTGAAGCTGCATTTGGAAATAAATTAGAAGGAATCCGTGTAAGATTGCTTCATCCTGTTCCGAGAATTGACGCCGCCTGGTCAAATAGATAGTTGCCCCGTCCTGTTTCAGGAATTAATCTGTGACCTGTTTGAAAGTTACTGATGATATTCTTCTGTTTGCAAACTTTACCTGAAAAGACAAAATTAACTTGATGCAATGTCATGATGTATGTAATTCATTACATGATGATGTTCTCAAAATAAATGAGAATTTTATATGCGTTTATATGCATGTGTTATGATATTTTGTAAATGGTGTTATGGATGCAATATGTCGTTAGGGCGTACTGGTAGCTTCTTGCAACAATTTCTAGCTGGGGAAAATAAATCTCGGACTGTTTCTAGGGATGAAGAACACGTGTAATCTTTAAACTTGTCTGGAATGTTTCCGCTGGGGACTCCTGCTCTCTGTTTGATGAAAATCCGTTAGGGGATGTTGATTTCTTCTTGGGGAGAAAAGCTTAGGAACATTGGTCATTCATCGCTCTACTAGGGAATTTAATTCTTATATACCCTGACTCGGGATAAAAGAGATGGATAACCTTTCAAGGTGTTGTCCGACCAAGTTTCTGATATGAATGTCGACCCGTCAGGAGAGAATAAGGTTTGAATGATATCTGGTCTAATTTTAGATTCACTAGCACCTCTTTGGGGATAGCAACTCGGACTGTCCTTTGCTGGAGGTGGGAATCTTGCCGGTAATTTGTGATAGAAACAGACTCAAGCTGGGGAGACTAATCTATTGGGGAAATAGACCCAGAAGAGGTCTTTAATTCGACTGTCTTTAACTGGAAGAAATAAATCTAACCAGAAGAGGTCTTTGATTCGCCTGTTTTTAACTGGAAGAAATAAATTTAACCAGAAGAGGTCTTTGATTCGCCTGTCTTTAACTGGAAGAAATAAATCTAACCAGAAGAAGTCTTTGATTCGCCTGTTTTTAACTGGAAGAAATAAATCTCACCAGAAGAGGTCTTTGATTCGCCTGTTTTTAACTGGAAGAAATAAATCTCACCCATAAGAGGTCTTTGATTTGATTGACTTTTCCTGCAAGGAAGAGGGTTAGTTGCATGCAGAAGTATGCATGGCGTGATGATGTTCTCAAAATAAATGAGATTATGTTGTATGTGTATGTTATATGATGCATGAATGTGAAATGTTACTGTAATGCATCTTTGTCTGGGAAAATAAATCCCAGACTGCGGCTGGGGAGTTTAGGGAAGTTAAATCTCGGATCGTTGTTAAGGATGAAGAGTATGTGCATCTTCAAACCTTGTTTAGAGTGTTTCTGCTGGGGATTCCTGCTTTGTTATTTTTAGGAGAACTCAGATGGGGAGAATTGACTTTTCTTGAGAAGGTTCTTTGGAGAGTGTTGGTTTCTACTTGGGGAAGATAACTCGGGATTTCTAGTCGTCAGTTGCTCTACTGGGGAATTATCTCTTGAAGGTTAGTTGTTATCTGGTCGAATTCCAGGTTTCACACCAACTTGCCGGGGATGATGAAGTTAACTGTTATCTATTTGGGTTCCAGGCTTTACAGTAACTTACTGGGGATTGTAGATAATTCTACTGGGGATGAGGAGTTTTACTAGTGATTTTGTAGGAATTAAACTGCTATTTGGTCAGGTCCAGGCTTCAGCAATTTTAAACTTGAGGTTAACTGGTGTCTGGTCGGGTCCAGGTTTCAGTAACTTGAACTATTAATTGGTCGGGTCCAGGCTTCAGAAACTCAAACTTTTATCTGGTCGGGTCTAGGTTTCAGCAATTTGAAGAAGTTGAACTATTATCTGGTTGGGTTCAGGCTTTAGTAACTTAAAATTGAGATTAACTGTTATCTGGTCGGGTCTAGGTTTCAGTAATTGGAACTTGATATAGTTAAACTATTATCTGGTTGGGTCCATGCTTCATAGTAACTTCAGGGATAATAGCGACTCTGTTGGTGACTTCACCGAGGATTAAGGGTTCTGGTCCCTTGATTTGTAATAGTAGGAGAGGAAAACTCAAGCTGGGGAATTTTGCCGTTTGTTGGGGAAATAAACCCTGTTGAAAAGGATATTGGATGAACTGCTGGGGAGGATATTCTTTAAGAAGAATTCCACAAGCCTCCCTTTTAAGACTAACTCAACTGGGGAGAGGACCTTCCGGAGATTGAAACTCTGGCTGGGGAGTTTATGAATCCCAATCTGTGGAGATAATGTCATTGAAATAACTCTGTGGGGATATCTCAAATGCGTTTAGGGAGATGCTCGTCACTGTTTTGAAGCATACATTTGCTAAAAGTTTAATCATGTTCATATGCATATGTTCTTTCAATTTTAGTCATTGGACACCTTTGCACTCAAAACAGAAAAAACTTAAAAGTTTGTACTTCAAAGTATATTTGTATTGATGTTTTTCCCATGAATATGCATTTTTGTACAAAGAGACAGAGATCCTTGTAAGAGGAAATCGTCAAAAGAAATGAAAAGTGTAAAGAGTGAAAACAAAAATAATAGCCATGTGGAAGTGATCTCATTGTCCCAACTTTTCTATTGCCTCTATGTCTTCTAGCAAACCCTTGTCGTTGAATGAAGTTGATTGGATTGATTTTGGACCATTTGAACTTCGGATTTTGGTAATAAAGTTGGCTGTAGAGATCCCACGGGACATAGTCATACGCTTTAATCTTTAACTTTTTCCTGGACCGCCCTTTTGGGTTTTCAGCCCACCAGGATACCCATTTTTTCCCAAGTCACCCTTTTAGGTTTTTGACTTGCTAGGTGTACAATCTTTTGCATATATCCCTAACTTTTTCCCAAACCTCTTTGGTTCACCGGGATGCCCATATTTTTCCTAAGTGTGTCAGCCTATCGGGTCATTCTATGCGTAGTATTTTTTAACTATGTCCGTGTTTACAAGATGTGGGAAGTCTTCGCCATCCATAGTAGTCAGCATCATGACACCACCAGAGAAACATTTCTTTACGACAAATGGTCCTTCGTAAGTGGGAGTCCATTTTCCCCTGGGATCGCCTTGTGGAAGAATGATGCGCTTTATTATCAAGTCGCCAGCTTGATACACTCGAGGCTTGATCTTTTTGTTGAATGCCTTGATCATACGCATTTGATACATCTGACCATGGCAAAAAGCAGCTAGCCGTTTCTCGCCAATCAAGTTCAGCTGATCCAACCTAGTCTGAATCCATTCATCTTCTCCTAGACCCGCTTCTTTCATTATCCTTAGAGAGGGAATTTGAACTTCTACAAGCAATACGACTTCCATGCCATAGACCAAGGAGAAAGGAGTTGCCCCAGTTGACGTACGAGCCAAAGTACGATAGCCACAGAAAGTAAACAGTAATATCTCATGCTAGTCTTTGTAGGTTACCGCCATCTTTTGCACAATTGTCTTGATATTTTTATTGGCAACTTCCACTGCGCCATTCACCTTGGGGTCTATACAGAGAAGAATTGTGATGCTTGATTTTGAACTAAGTGCAGAGTTCTGTAATCATAGCATTGTTGAGGTTGTTCCATTGTCAGTGATGATTCTTTTAGGGATACCGTAGCAGCTGATGAGGTTATGCTTGATAAACCTGGCTACAATGTTCTTGGTGACTGAGGCATATGAAGCAGCTTCGACCCACTTGGTAAAGTAATCAATGGCATCAAGGATGAAACAATGTCCATTTAAGGCAATAGGTTTGATCTCTCCAATCACGTAAATGCCCCATATTGCAAACGGCCACGGGGCAGTCATGACATTTAGAGGAATAGGTGGTACATGGACCTTGTCAGCATAGATTTGACACTTGTGGTAAGTCCTTGAGTGATGATGACAATCAGTTTCCATTATGGACCAATAGTAACAAGCCCTCAGGATTTTCTTGGCCATAGTTTATCCACTAAAGTGGGTCCCGAAGAGGCCATCATGCATTTCTTCCATAATTTTCTCTACCTCCTTCTTGTCCATACATTGGAGTAGAGTAGAATCATGGTTGCGCTTGTATAGGATTTCGTTGCTTATAAAGAATTTGGCTGAAAATCTTCGCAAGAATTTCTTATCATTGACGGAAGCTCCATCAGGATATTCTTGTGCCTTAAGATATTTCCTCACCTCGTGGTACCATGGCTTCTCTTCGTTAGTGTCAAGCTCATAGCAGTGTGCCGGTTCGTCAAATGTTTAGATTTTTATCATAGGAGCTTTGTTGTCTCATTTGACTTTGAACATGGAAGACATTGTTGCTAAGGCGTCAGCCAATTGATTTTCTTCTCTAGGAAAATGTTCGAAGGTGATCTCCTCGAAGTATGGTATTAGGTTTAACACAAGATCCTTGTAAGGAATAAGGTTAAGATGCTTAGTGTCCCATTCCCCTTTGACTTGACTGATCACTAGAGAAGAATCTTCGAATACATCCAAATGCTTGATCCTTAAGTCAATAGCAGCCTTCAAACCAAAGATGCACACCTCGTACTCAGCCATGTTATTCGTACAATCGAAGCAAAGTCTAGCAGTGAAAGGAGTGTGGCAACCTTCAGTAGCACCAATTCCAATCCCAGAGCATTGGAAGCTCCATCAAAAACCATAGTCCATCGGGATCCTTGTTCAGGTCCGTCATACGGTCCAGGTTTTGCACAGTCGGTAACTAACATGATATTCTCATCCGAAAAGTCAAATTTCATAGACTGATAGTCATCAAAAGTTTGATGGGCCAAATGATCTGCCAATATAATTCCTTTGATGGCCTTTTATGTTGTATACTGGATATCATATTCATTCAGAATCATTTGCCATCTAGCTATCCGCCCGGAGAGAGCGGGCTTCTCGAAGATGTACTTGATAGGGTCCATCTTAGAAATCAATAAAGTGGTATGAGTCAACATAAACTGTGTTAGCTAACGAGCAGCCCATGCCAGAGTGCAACAAGTTTTCTTGAGCACTGAATATTTGGTTTCACAGTCGGTAAATTTTTTTCTCAGGTAGTATATTGCATGCTCTTTTCGGCCAGACTCGTCATGTTGTCCCAGCACACACCCCATAGAATTCTCTAGCACAGTCAAGTACATGATCAAAAGGTCTTCCTTCAACTGGAGGCATAAGGATAGGAGGCTCTTGAAAATATTCCTTGATTTTGTCGAAGGCAGCTTGACAGTCGTCGTTCCATTTGACTACTTGATCTTTTTTCAGGAGTTTGAATATTGGCTCAAAAGTAGTAGTTAAGTGGGAGATGAAGTGAGCAATATAGTTAAGTCGACCCAAGAAACCTCTGACCTCCTTTTCAGAATGGGGACTGGCATTTCTTGAATGGCTTGTACCTTTGCAGGATCAACTTCGATGCCTTTACCATTGACGACAAGACCTAGAAGCTTTCCAGACCTTACTCCGAATTATTAGGGTTCAACCTCAACTTGTACTTCTTCAGCCTCTCAAATAGCTTGTGTAGGTGATCGAAATGCTTTTCTTTGGTTTCAAACCTTGCAATCATATCATCCATATAGACTTCTATTTCATGATGAATCATATCATGAAATAAATCTACCATAGTTCTTTGATATGTTGCCCCTGCATTTTTTAATCTGAACGACATAACTTTGTAGCAAAAGGTTCCCCATTGTATAACAAAGGTGGTCTTTTCCATATCTTCGGGAGACATCTTGATTTGGTTGCAGCCAGAAAACCCATCCATGAAGGAGAAGACTTTATGTTGAGCGGTGTTGTCAACCAAGACGTCAATATGTGGTAGAGGGAAATCATCTTTGAGACTTTCCCTATTGAGATCTATATAAACTACACACATGCGAAACTTTCCATCTTTCTTTGGCACGGGGACCACGTTTGCAACCCATTGAGGATAAGACGTGACAGCCAGAAAACCTACTTCAAATTGCTTCATTACCTCGGCTTTTATCTTCTCAGACATGTCAGACCGCATGCGACAAACCTTTTTCTTAACAGGAGGACAATCTTCCTTCGTTGGCATAGGATGAACCATAACATCAATATCCAACCCGAGCATATCTTCATACGACCAAACAAACACTTCAACATAGTAATGTAAAATCTGAACTAATATACTCTTGATACCATCTTTTAGGTTGGCGCCAGTCTTGACCTCTCTCTTATCTGTCTCAGTACCTAAGTTGATAACTTCGACTGGCTCTTCATGAGGTTGAATAACTTTCTCTTCTTGCATTAGAAGTCTGGCTAATTCTCTGGTATTTCACAATCTTCCTTGCCTTCGTCTTCGGCTTGGTTAACTGGATGTTCGAAGTCATAGATAGAAATAGTGGAGTCATTGGCAATAAGATCTGGAGTGGATGAAGATCTGCAAGTGTCTGTGTGTGTGTGCATGTAAGATACATGGCTATTGAAAAAAATGTAATAAAGAAAAAGAGAGACAATGAACACAAAAATTTGAATGCAAAAGGTCCAATGGTTTATATTAAATGATCATATGATAAATGAACATGAACAAAACCCTTAACAAATGGACCATAGTGCCCCGGGAAAGGCACATGGCTTAAAAGTCATTGTTTTGGAAATTAAGATTACAAACAGAAGTTCTTGAATTAACAAAAAATAATAAACAGTAATTACTCCACAATAAAGGAGATGGGAGTGAAATCCTTTTCATGCCAGTTGTTGAGCTTTCCTTCAACTGTAGGGTAGATCCATTCTTCGAAAGTGCATTCATCATCAGAGTCTTCCACAACATTCACTTCATGATTTCCGATGCGGAGAGGTATCTTTCCCACGCGAGCGCGCCTGACTTATTTTTGAGCTTTGATGGTGAAACCCAATCCGAATTTATCTTCTTTGAATGGAATGTCGGGAATTTGGCCCCAGATTGTACAGTTACCATCTTCGACCATGCCACAGGCATCCTTAAGCGAAACCATTATTGGTATAACTTCATCAGCTTTTGATATGTCGGAGGATATTTTGGTGGCGGCAACCATAGGAGGAACAATTTCGAAGGTCTGGCATGGAGTCTCTATGAATTCACCATCCATTTCCACATACTTGAAGGAACTAAGATGGCTCACTATAAATTCTTCTTCGCCGCTAAGAGTAACGATGTTCCCTTTGACTGGATACTTTAATTTTTTATGAAGGGTGGATGTTACTGCCCCTGGCCCATGGATCCAAGGCGTCCAAGAAAACAAGAATAGGAAGGATGTATGTCAATTATATAAAAGGTAGAATTGAAGACATGTGAGCCAACTTTAATTAGGAGATCCACCTCTCCATGAACCATTCTCTTAGACCCATCGAAAGCCCTTACGACAATATCGCTTGGCTTCAGTACCAGTCCTTCACAATCTAGCCGGTCCAAAGCACCTTTGGGTAAAACATTTAAAGATGAGCCAGTATCAACTAAGACATGAGCCAAGGTGGTTTTGTTGCATTCAATAGAGATATACAAGGCTTTGTTGTGGTTCCTTCCCATAGGAGTCAAATCAGCGTCAGAGAACCCTAATCCATTGTCAGCCGTTAAACTTGCTACACAATTCTCGAACTGGTCAACGGTGGTTTCTTGGGGAACATGGGCTTTCTTCAAGAACTTGATCAGAGCCTGGGCATGAATGTCCGAACAGAGTAATAATGACATCATGGAAATTTTGGAGGGGGTTTGTTGCAGCTGCTCCACTATTTTGAAGTCACTCTTCTTTATGCTTTTCAGGATTTCCTCCATCTCTTGAGTGGAGAGATCTTCAACATTAGTATCTTTGGTAGGTGCCTCTATCCCAACAGGCTCACCTTCTCTTTCTTTGCCTCCAGTGTTGGCACCAGACTTGTCATTGCTTATGCGGATGGGAGTTATTGTAGTAGTGGGTGGTGAAATATCAGGGGAAATGATCCTCCATGTTCTTGTCACTTTACTAGAACCTGCAATATTGGTGACATCAACTTCATCTTTGTTGATCCAAGAATCTGGTTTTATCCCATGATAATAAACCTCGGCACCATAGTTCTATGGAACTGCTTTGTTAGAGGAGTAGGGGATAGGCCCAGCGCTAGTGATTATTAAATGAGCGATGGTCAGTTCATTTGAAATTCTAATAGGATCCTTTGAGGGGATCCTAAAAGGTTTATTAGAAATTGTTATTATGGACAGGTCTTCAGTTTCGTTGGTCACACTCTTGATGGTAGGAATCTTTTCAAACAGAATCTTGCGGCTATTTATTAAGCGTTGCACACCTTCCTTCAGCCGTTTACACCTATTTACTTGTCGATCGCAGCAAACACAATCTTTAAAATAGCTAGGGAACATTCTGGCTCTCAGCAAATTATCCTTCACAGTAGTTAATGGAGTTGTTAAATCTTCAAAGGAGGAAACAAAAGTACTGTCATCAATCGCATTGAAACATTTGCCATGGTTTGACATTGGTGAAGTTATCACATTTAGAGTAGCAGGTGGATCAAATTCAATTATTTTATTGCCTATCAGATCTTAAATCTTGGTCTTCAGCACCCAACATTGATCGGTCTCATGCCCATGACTGTTTGAATGTTATGTGCACTTGGCATTAGGATTGTATTTTGGTGATGAAATGTTTGGATTGGGTGGTGGATCACACAATGTCACTAAGTTGGCCTTCAACAGGTGTTGTAAGGCTTGGGACAGTGACATGCTAATCCTTGTGAACTGTCTTCAAGGAACTTCAGATCATTGATTGTTGGATGATTGTCTTTGAGCAAACAGAGGGTTGGAGATTAACGCAGCATTAACAGAGGGTCGGTGATTTTTCTTGGTATGGGCCCTTACCCCATACACATCATTTGTTTCCTTACTTCCAGTGAAATGCTTCTTTACAGTGTTGGATGTGGAAGCAGATGTCATGGTAATTTTTCCGCTCTTAATGCCACTTTCGACCCTTTCACCAATTAGGATCAACTCGGTGAAACCAGACGAGGAACTGCCAATCAATACGTTGAAAAATGGGCCAGTTAATTTACCCATGAACATGTCAACTAACTGTCTGTCAGTTAGTGGTGGTTAGACCCTACCAGCAAGATCCCTCCACTTTTGCGCGTACTCCTTGAACCTCTCATTGGTACCCATTGTCATACCCTGAAGTTGGACTCTAGTAGGCGCCACATTGGAATTGTATTGATACTGATGATAAAAAGCAGTGGCTATATCTTCCAATGTGTGGATGAGGGAACCTTCCAATTGATAGAACCATTCTAGTTGAGTCCCAAACAAACCCTCTTAGAAGAAATGGACCCAGAGTTTTTTGTCGATAGTGTGCGGTTGAATCTTATGGACATAGGAACTTAGATGAAGCTTCGGACAGGAGACCCCATCATACATGGCGAAGACCAGTATTTTGAACTTATGGGGGATGAAAATCCCAGGTACTAAGCCCGACTCACCAAAATCCAAACCAGGCACGGCTTGAATTTCAACAGCCTTTAGCCTATCCTCTAACTGCTTGTATTTATCCTCGGCGGGTGGGTAGTGTTCATCAAAATAGTCTTCATCTTAAGAAGCTTAATCATTTTCACCCTCAGCAAGGGTGCTCCTTGCCTCTTCGTCTTGATTTTTGTCCTCCTCAGAAGACTCTTCGACTATCTGTACCTGACGAACCAGACCTTTGAATCTCTTACCCATGTTGATGAAGGCCTTCTTTTTAGTATTCTTTTTGGTTGTTAGCAGTGTCATCACCTCTTGTTGTCCCTTGGCCAGGGTCAGCAAGGTTTTTTGAAACTAGGAATTCTGCACTTGCAAGTCCTTCACTATTTGTTCGATATCCATCTTACTGAAATAAACAATAGAAAGATAAGGAAACATGTGGTGGAAAACCTGTTCATGTTATGATGCATGAAAATGTGTATGCAAATGCTTTCAAGAACTTAGAAGATTTAAATTTGTTTAGACAAAAGGAACAAACATCAATTGTATTAATAAGTTCAAATTGATTACATACATGCCTCTTGGGCTTACAATGGACAAAATAAGTACAAAATAAACTCCTAAGACAAAAAGTTTGAGCGCATCCTCTTCGGTGCAATGTAGGTGTTCAAACTTCTCTCTTCATGAAGCTATCTCGTAAGCTTCAAAACCTTATTTTCACTCGCATAGAATTGGGTTTCGAAGGTGTCTCGCTCTTTCTTTAACTAAATCCAAGATATTTGCAAATCTTCAAGAGAAGTAGGCATATCATGATAAAGGACAGTATATGGAACATCTCCTTCAGCGACATGCTCCATGATGATAGGCAAGATGGCTTCATAAGGCATCATGAGGTTTTAGGTGCGAGTTCGTACCCACTTGAGATAAGGCTCCAAAGGAACGGAGTTCTTATGCCCCAACGTCTTGCTATCAACCGTGTTAACTATTCCCCAAGATCGTATGAAATATGACGATAACCTTGGACATCGCTCTCATAGTCAAATGCCATTCCTTGGCCAAGTGTATCATGAGTGCCATCCCTCATAGCATATCCAAACTGGCGCAAAGCCAAACAAGGATTGTAGGTAATACCTACCCTAATGCCAAGTAGAGGGACATTAGGTAATTCCACACAATGGTCAATAATAGTAATGTCCTCCATAGATCGAGCACACTAATAAGTATCAGAATGTGTGAGTGACATTAACCTTTAAGACCATATTAAGCCTTGCTCATTCTTAAATGTTGATTGAGGTAGGTGTGAAACAAACCACCTAGAGAGTAATGGAATTCAACACAAAAGATTACCCCTTTTCTTCATGGTGAGAGTGTGGAAACAATGTAGAATGTCTCCAAGCAAAGCAAGTATGGGATTACGAGAGAGAGAGAGAGAGAGAGAGAGAGAGAGAGAGAGAGAGAGAGAGAGAGAGAGAGAGAGAGAGAGAGAGAGAGAGAGAGAGAGAGAGAGAGAGAGAGAGAGAGAGAGAGAGAGAGAGAGAGAGAGAGAGAGAGAGAGAGAGAGAGAGAGAGAGAGAGAGAGAGAGAGAGAGAGAGAAACCTTGATGGAATTCACATCTATGAGTTGGTATGGATTGGGAAATAGAACCAAACCATAAATTATAAGAGCCAAGACATCCTCAAAAGCTTGAAAATCCATATATTCCCAGAACAAATGAGCCTTCTCCAATAGAAATTTGGCTAAGAAACCTTTAACTCCACTTCTTGTCTCCCAATTTTCCACAATGTCAGATCTCTTCAAATGCAAAGCTTTGTCAATAACTTCAGGCTTTGGAGTCTCTTCTAAACTGATGAATTGTATTTGATCAAGCACAGACACTCCTAACAATTGATATAATTCTTCTAATGTATGCACCAATTGGTAGTCGAGAAAGGTGAAGCAATGATTCATAGGATCAAAGAGTTGGAAAAGCACACACATCATTTCTTCTTGGAAGTTTGAGGTATCCAAGTTGATAAGTCGACCATATTTCTTAGTGAAAGGAGAATCTCCAGGAAATCTTGATGCTAACTCTTGAAGTTGAGGATGCACTTTCACGAAGTTGACTCGGATGGTATTCCTACGAGTAGAAGTCATGACCTACAAAACAGAACAATGATAAATTCCCAAATCCTTGAAATGGTTAGTGAGAATGCTTTATGATGTTGTGATGTTTATGATGACATGAATAATAATCACAAAGCACACAAAGATCTTAGGTTTAGGCTTGCATGGAGTTTATAGGTAAGTACCCTCTTGAAGTTTAGTTGGTTCAACCTGTCCTAGAAAGTAATCGGGTTCTAGGGAATCTCAATATCACTGATATTTCTTCATTGGACATTGTTTTAGCACAATCAATCTTTTCTTACAGCCAAAATATCCTAAAAGTCCAATCTCAATGAGCATAGTATCGAGTATCAACCAATTTTCAACTTTCCACTGAAACCGACTATCTCACTACTTCCTAATAGCCAAGTTGTTCAATTAAAGGTTCTAAAGTTCGTTAGTGCTTCATGACATCACTCAACAGCCCCGTATTCTCCTTAATTCGCCATAAGGGATACCAGTACCCACAAATATGTCACACTAACGTAGCCATTGCTTCATCCATATCGGTCTACGCCATACAGTTTCCACAATCTATTGCTACTTATCTAATGATGTTCCCCTGATCCGGGTAGAGGATCAATACAAACCCAAATAAGGACCCATAAATATAAAGCAAGCAAATCAAACAATGAAAGCAATTTAAAGGTGATCTAGCTCTAAGGTAACCCGAGTTTTATGCATCCCCAGCAGAGTCGCCAGTTCTGTAATACGGTGGGAGAACTGACTTGGTTGTTTTGCGTTTTATCATAATTGTTGCGGATAGCAAGAGTCACCATCGACTTTTCTTTTATCTAATAAGGAAAGGGTGAAAAGAACAGGAAAGATCTTTGATATAATTTCTTGAGTTCGGGGGGTAGGTTATGAAAAGGGAAGGTGTTAGCACCCTTTTAATCCATAGTTATCTACGGGCTCTTAGTTTCTTGCTAGATCACTTTAAAAATTTCTTTGTTTGAAATGTGTTTTGGTGGATTTTGAAAGTATTTTTGAAAAGCGCCTTCGTTTAGGCAAACTTTGTAATGATTCTCATCTCTATAAGAATGCATACAAAGTGTTGGACTTTTGAAAATATTTCATGTTTTGAAAGTGTTTGGTGTGTTTGAAAAGATATTTGTTTTGAAGATGGATTGTGAGCAAGCAACTAAGAACGATCTACCTACTCAAAAGTATTTTGTTCATTTCTTCCTTCCTTTGATATTTCTATCTTACCATTGATTGGTAAGAAGCCTTATCTTTGGATGTAAAGGGACGGGCGTGGGTCATCGTATAATCATGAATAGAAATGTTGTGAGATATCTTAGCATTTCTCTTGAGGGACTAATATCATTTATAAGGAAACATTGGAAGCGTCATCGAGAGGCTATGATCTTGTATTTTTTGATTGTTTTTGCTAAGACGTCTCACATGCATAACATGACCATTTTTCATAAGGCAACAAGTGGAGTTAACCCTAGAGGTGCAAGTGTGCAAGTGTTTGTATTTCATGCTTGATTTATCTTGAATTAGCGCTTTCTAAGTATTGATTTTATCTTTCTATTCAAACCTTAATTTACTAGCATTGATATGAAAGCGATAAATTGAGGAAAGTAAATTTACCATGCTATTACATCATTTGGGGAGGGGATACAAATTTACAAATGGGGATTGCAAGAAATTAAACCCTAATTATCTATTACAACCACATTGAATTTGTACAATAAATGACATGAATATAATGGATTTTGCTTTGGATTTTTGTTAGGAAAATTGTTTTGACCTAATTAACCTAAAGGGATGTGATTAATAAAAAATAGGAAAACTAATCCTAAGTTAAAAGGAAATCAAATTAATCAAGAAATCATTTTTTAGGTCTTTTATGGAAGGATTTTAGTTAATTAAAATAAATATGAAAATAAAATATTTTTTGTGATATTTTTATATATTCATAACATAGACATTGTAAATAAATAGCGTGCAAGAAAATTAACTCAAAAGGAGTTGTTTTGATTGGTTTGAAAAAATGTTGAAGTTTGTTAAAAAAATGAAAACAAACAAGTGATAAAAATTTGTTTTGATCCTATCAATGTTTGAACCCAGGTTCTCCATACCTTCCATTCAAAACAGTGAACACTCAATATGTTATAAACCTGCATGTTAGTTTGGAAAAAATGATAAAATAAATACAAAAGGTCTCACTGGGGCTCGATCCCAGGACCTTATACATAAATGCCTTACGCGCGCGCGCTGTTTGTACCACTGGGGTGGTCTGTTTCACCCGTTAGTTATCCAACTTGCACTAAATATTAAATGCACTCATTTCTGAAAATTTGAACATAGCTTCATCTTTTTCCTTCGCGCGCGCATGGATGTATATCACCATTGTTAACCTTATAAAACTTTCATTTCTCATCCAAATCAAAAATTATAAACATAAAACCTGCTCAAAATTTCAATACGAATCTAACTATGTAACTTTCGAAAGCTATGGATCAGAGGTTAGCATAAATTTTGTTTGGTACCAAAATCAAAACCTAACTGGTTAGAGTTGAAATTCTTAATACACAAGCAACAAAAATCAAAACTAAGAGCATGGTTAACTTCCTAGATATAATACCTACATCTTTTCTTTTATTTGTATGTGCTGAAAATGCTTGTATCAAGATATCACAGTTAAGAAATCTTACCTCTTGAAGGGAAAATCGAATGACCTCTATATGACTTCTAGAAATGACTTGATGATGGATTAAGCTTTCAGGGACCTTTCTTGAGCTAGTGGGATCACTACATTGCTTTAAAAGTCACTGAATCAATCAAATCAAGTCAAGGTGCAATGGTAGAAAATGGAAATGGTGTATGATGATGGGATGGTTACAGAAACGTTCCAAGGGTATGGATGAGCTTTATATGATGTATAGAAGATGTTTGAATGGAAAAAAAATGGAAAACGCACGAAGGATTTTGGAGTTAGCTCTTTAAAGTCAGAAATGCCAAGTAATGTGGCTTTGGATGCAGATTATGAGTTCAAGGAGTTTTGAGAGGTTTTTTGAGGGCTTTAGGAGTGTTCTAAGGCTGGTAATCTCCTGTTCTATCCTCTCTCCTCCTTTTTTGTCTCTTTCAAATGTTTCTTCTATTTATAGGCAAGAGGTTTGTGAATAAGCTGATTTGGTTTACAATCTATGGAGATATGGCTAGGTTGGATTGCAAATGTCAAGTTATGTCATGGTCCCAAGATGAAGTACCAAAGTTGTTGGTTTAAAGGGGCTGATTTCCATGATTTATGGTGGAGTAAAATCAGAAACAAACAAGATATGGGTTCAAGACAAGTTTTGTACCAACAAGCTTACTTTATAGAAATATCTTTTGGATAATGGCTTAATAACTTGGGTAATAGCTCAAGAGTGGGTGTAAGAATTAAATTATGATGAGAGTTGCAAGCAAGAAGGCCTGTAACACAAGATTATGCAGCATGGCATAAGGATTTGATCAATGTTCTTCAAAATTCCATCTTCAACTTGATTCCTTCTACAAAGATATTGAGTCTCCCTAGAACTTTGATCTTTTTCTTACTCTGGTTTTCGATAAGCATCTTGAATTTCTTAAAGATGTCGAATGCTCCATCCTTTCGTTTTGATCACATAGATCCATAAATTTTGACCAAACTCATCAATAGACAAAACAATATTTGTTTCCACTAATTGTATGTTCTTAGAATGGACCATATTCATCTGAATGTACCACTTTGAGTATGCAAGATGATCTCATTGGCATAGTTGAAACGAAAGAATTTCTGGATTGCTTTTCTACTAAACAAACTTCACAAAGTTTTTTCAGGCATCTCAAGACTTGGAATACCAGTAACCATATCTTGAGTAATAAATTGATTAAGTGGTCGAAAGTTCAAACTTCCAAAATTCAAATTCCACAACCAACTATCCTTGTGGTCGAATAGTTTTCAAACATTGAACTTCTGTTGAATTGATCATTGTCTTAAATGTCCTGTTTTTCGACAATAGAGATTTTAAGACTAAATTGTTCTTGGTGTCGAATAATCTCAAAACTCCATCTTTCATGACAATTGAGAAACTCTTTTCGACTAGTTGTCCAACACTTAGCAAGTTACACTTTATTCCAGGTACATAGAGCACATCTTTAATCATAACATTTCCTCCATACTCATTTGAAAGACTATGTTTCCAGTAACTTCTTCTTGCAATGAACTATTATTAGCAAGTTTTTTTTGTTAAATTGTAATTCATAGTGTCGAAACTATGTGTGTCGAAGGGTTTAGAGGTGGATCGAAGCATGTTGCTCAAAGGAAGCCATTTTGCCCAATCGAAGCTTGTGGATCGAAGCAAGCATGAAGATAGACTTGTAATTCATAGTGTCGAAACTATATGTGTCGAAGGGTTTAGAGGTGGATCGAAGCAGGTTGCTCGAAGGAAGCCATTGCCCAGTCGAAGCTTGGGGATCAAAGCAAGCTTTCTCTTCTTCGACTTGTAAAAATCTGCAAACCACTCCTTTTGATCAGTGATGTGGTTCGAATAGCCTGAATCAGATTTTGAATTTGACATGGTTATCTGTAATTGCACACCTTTTTTATCTGTTTTTCCCTCTCAACAGTTTCCTCTTCCGCCTTTCGAGGATTAAGAAGTTCTATCTTTGACCTGATGCTTGAGAGCCCAATATGATCCACGGAAACTATATGGGGCACCAATTGTACTTGTGAAAACTCAAACTCTAGTTTTGAGTCATCAATGTTTGAGGAGGTATCTTGAGCTGATCAAACCTTGTGCAATCTCGAATCAATAGAGATCTTGTGAGAAAAATATTGAGAAATGAGATGGCAAATTTTGGAGTACAACACCCTAGTTATTTGATATTTTTGGAATTTTGGAGAGTTGTTTTTGTGCAAGGGTTTGTGTGGCTCTTGTCTGAATAATATGGAATGTATAAGGATGAAATTAGGTCAAACAAAGAATGGGCTTGGACCTTTAGAAGAAGGCATGTTTTATTTCAATTATTTTGAACTTTAAATAAATAAAATAAAAATAAATAAAATAAAAACCCAAGGGGTGTATGAGTAAGATCTGAGGTTTATCTTGAGGTATAAAACACGCGTGGACTTTGAATCACAAGCCTAATAGCCAAAAATTCCAAGTTTGATCACTTTTGGTTTCATGCATTTGCTCAAAATTTCCCAACTTTCACTAGTCATAACTCTCTCAATTTTCATCATTTGAGGGTGATCTTTGACTTTTTAGAAAGCTCAAGGTGTCCTCTACAATCTATGTTTTGACCATTTTTGCATTTGAGGATTTATCTTGATGTAAGTTGCTTTGACAAAAAGTGTCTTTTTGTTGACTTTTGAAATGACCTATAATGTATTGACCCATATCTCTCAAATGAAGCATTTTTTGAACTTGAGAATAAAGTGGCAAAGTTGTAGAGAATTGAATTTCCTTCAAAATGATCTTTGGTTGAGGAAAATCTGATGAAGCATGTGAACGTTATGTTTGGTCAAAGTTCAGTTGACTTCTCCTAAAGAAAACCATAATTTGGCAACTTTTGACTTTTGATGAATTGAGAGTTTTCTTGATGAATTATGATCAATCCATTATCAAATGATGAATATGACTTTAAAACCTTGATATTGACCAAAAATATTGAGGTTTGACTGTATGTTGACCATAATTGACTTTTTGTCCAATACAATTAATTTTCAGTCATCTGAGCAATTGACTGAGCAAACTTGTGATGTAAGGCTTGAAACTTAGTATGAGCATTCTTGGTGACATATAAGAAACCATGAAATCCACTTGAGGCCTTATAAACCCAAACTTCCTTGAGAAAAGTGAAACCCTAGTTGCAGGTCAATTGCTTAGGAGGAGAATTTGTCTGATCAATTTTGGAGCAACCTTGAGTATTTGAGAATCCTAGGAGAATATCTTGAAGAAAATGGGAGGGAAAATTTTGGGGTACAACACCCATACCTCAAATATATCTTGCTGAGTACACTTACACCAACCAACTGATCCATCAAATCATTAATCCTCGTAAGTGGATACATATTCTTGATGGTCACCTTATTAAATTGTCTATAATCCACACATAACCTCATAGTACCTTATTTCTTCTTGAGCAACAAAAATGGTGCACCCCGCGGTGACACACTCAGACAAATGAATCTCTTCTCAAGAAAATCCTCAAGTTAACTCTTAAACTTTTTCAATTCAGATGCTGACATCTGATATGGGGCCATCGATACCGGACTAGTACATAGAACTAAGTCAATCGTAAAACTCCAACTCATGTTCTGGCGGTGAATAACATACATCTTTAGGAAATACCTCAAGAAAATTACAAAATATTTCTAATTTACCAATCGTTCGTTTTCCACTAATATCCAATCTTTCCATCAAAGCCAGCAACACAACACCATCCTATACAGACTCATTCACTTACTTGGCCGACATAAACAAACCTCTCTCAAAACCAGAATCAAGAAAAATAACCGTCTTGTCAAGACAGTTGATATAAACAGGGTTATATTTCTTCCAGTTCATCCAAAAAGAATAACATCAAGTTGATCTAATGAAAGACATATTCAATTCCAAAGTCTTTACAAAAGATACTCAACAGACAATTCAAACACACATATGAAGTAGTCACTGAACCCATCATAGGAGTGTCAATAACTGTAGCGATAAAAAATGTAGCGGGGTAAATCGGAGATCGAGCTATTAATTAACTCGTCTCACAAAAGCAAGAGTCGCCACCGCGCTTTATTATTTCCAAGGAAAAGGGAAAAGAGCGAAATAAAACCCTAAAGTATGCAATGTAAAATAATACTTTTAAAAGTAATGAAAATACAAGGCGTTTTACAAAGAGATGTAGAGTTCGGGGGTTGGTTATACAATGGGAAGGTATTAGCATCCAATGTATCTATAGTATTCTATAGGAACCTTTTGAAATATCTGTTTATTAAAAATTTTGTTTGATTAAAAATAAATTGTTTGGCCAAAAATGGGTATGGACGAGTTTTCGAAGATACGACGACCTAAGGTCGAAGTTTTGACTTAAAAGGTATGAGTTTTGAAAAATTGAACATTTGGGAAAATTATCTTAAGTTTTTTAACAAAATAATAAACGGAAGATGAATGAGCGTATTCGCACGATGTGTTTTTGATGACATGAAGTCGACAAAAATTAAACAATTCCCTTGGATTGAGACGGACGAAAGATATGCAGATTAACGATCGATTAATTAAAATTACAATTGAATAACTAACTAATGCAATTTAAATCATACTAGCATGCATTTTAACGATTAAATAAATAATCAAAAGTACATGAAGATTAAATTACGAAATCATAGATTTTTAATAATTAAACACATAACAAAAATTAAATCATGAAACATGTATTTTTTAATAATTAAATAAACAACAACACAAAAATAAAATAGAACTAATAGTATGTTGACAAAATTAAATAAAAGATGAAATTTTAATTAAACGTTTTTTATGCGTTTTTTATAATAGTTAATAATTATACAACAAAGTAAATTAATATATAATCAAATATGTTAAATAAAAGGGAAATATGGCCAAAAGAATAAAAGACAGAAAAATGACCCAACAAAGAATTTAACTCAGGTCCTTTAGATTGTTGTTAATATATTTTTCCAATTGAGCTAAGCTGCTATTCATTTACTAGCATGAGCTAAATGAAACATAAAGGAAAAAATTAAAAATGAAATTGAATCAAAATAGGCCCAATGGGCCATCGGGTCATGAAGGGAAGGAATAAAAAAATAAGAAACCCTAAGAGGCAAGGGGCGCCGCGCTGCTGAACCTCTTGGAAGAAGGAAAGAAAAAAAATTATATTGTTACTGTGCTTTTTATTGGGAGAAGGAAAAGATAAATTATATTATATTTCAATAAAACAAAAAAACAGTAAAGGGAGTTGTAACAACAGCAACGTCCTTCCTCTCTCTCTACAGATCCAACCTTCTTCTCCTCTCTCTACTATAGATTCGTCCTTCTTCTCCTCAATCTTACACATTCAAACTTTCTTCTTCCGACTGTCCCTTAAATTTGTCCATCACATTTGAAACAGATTTCCACGGTGAATCCTCATCATTATTTCCCATGATTCCTTTTCCACCGGAACGAAGAGGTTTTAGAAATTTGGATCTAAATGAACGTTCATCATCTCTTATGCTAATACTGTGAATCCGAGGAATACTAGTGATAACAGTCATTGGAATAACAAATGACTTAGAATTTTTCACAGAAATCCCAGGCTGGAACGCTATAACTTGAGCAAAATTCATTTTCGTGAATCTGGGGATTTTCTCGCTGTCTACTAGCTCCTACGATAGAATAACTCCGTCTGGTGGCGTTTTCCGGTATAGATTGAGTTCGGTGCTACTCCGGCAGCAACGGTTGCATTTTGTCTTAGTTTTACAATTATAAGTCATTAAGTCTGTTGTTTTAAAGCCGTAGCCGCATCACAAGGTAAACAGGGAACTCGCAAACATGACACAATAGTGGGATTTCGAGAAGCACTTCTAAGAAAACGTTTTGAATGGAAGGTGGAGTTTTGCAGTTTTTTAATGTTAACTGGTTTGGCTATAGGTTCTATGTTGGTTTTGTATTTGTTAACAAGTTTATGCTTTTGGATTGAAAATGTTTTTTTTTATCATGAAAAATGATGATGATTGGTTTTTGATTTTAAGTGTTGTTTGGGATTTTTTGCAGGTTATACCGTTTTGAACAGACTGGGTTTTGGTTTTTGAATGGGTTAAGCATTTGGACAGCAAGTTGGACAACAAGTTTTTGGGACAGCAAGGGTGTTTTTTTTTTATTTTGTAACAGCAAAATGGTGTTTGGATTTTGTAATAGCAAAATGGTGTTTGGATTTTGTAACAGCAAAATGGTTTTTTTGGACAGCAAGTGATAAATCGGACAGCAAGTGATAAATCGGTATTACGCGACGGAAGAAGTGTGCTTTTTATTACACATGTTATTATCACCGATATTATGAATACTAACATGTTTAAATGCTAACAATCATGCAACAACTCAACTCAAATATAGTACAACAAAGAAAAGAATGATAAGGCAAATATTGCATGGCAAAGAAAAAAATGGTACAACAAGTGATGAGTATATGCAGCAGTATATAGGGAGGAGAAAAAGAATAATACCTATCGGAGCCTCTCCGATGGGGATTCTAAAAAAATATAGTAAGTTTTCTTGAATTTGCTATGCTTTCTTCCTTGCTGTATTTTTAGAACAAAGACTCTATTTTTTCTGTTTTTTCTCACTGCTGAATTTTTCTTCTCTGCCCCATTTTGTGTTGACAAAGGCTCTTATTTATAGTGAAGTGTGTAGGATTTGAGGGGGAAAAACAGTAGAAATTTGAACTGTTTTGGCAAGTTGTTTCCATGCTTTGTTCACACAAATTACTTTAGCCATTTTGATGCAAACTGCTGCTACTTTGATGCAGGTTAGAGCAGATTTTGGCAGCACTTGGAGCTGTTGTATGTTGCTGTTTTTTTACTATTTGTAGCATTTTACAACATCTCTCTTTGCTGTTTTTTTTCCAGGCTGTTTGGAGCATTGTTGACCAACAAAAATACAACAAAATTGGGCTTGAAGATGGGTTGCAAAGTGGACTGCATTAGCAACTTTGCTGAATTTTTTTTTAGTGTTGAAAATACCTTTGTACACACTTGTAGCTTCTTTGCAACCTTGTAATAAACTCAAATAAATTGTGACATGTATAAACATGTATTCTTCAATGTATTTCCACTTCCTTTGATAGTTATGAATAACCTTGAATCTTCACATAAACATGAATCTTGATATATCTTGATAAAAATTCAAGAACTTCCATTTAACTTTGGGAAATAATTGAATAATACTTGGATGAATTGTTGAATGAAGAATAAATAATAATGCAAGTCTTGGACTTTAATCTTGCACTTTCGTAATAGAAATCCAAATAAATCACATGGATTAATTTTGTAATCAAATAGAATTCCTCATGTAATTAAATAGAATTCCTCACTAACTTCTTGAAATAATGCTTCATGTATCCAAATAACCATAATGTAGATCCACCAAAATAATCACAAGAATAATCTTGAATAAATATTTCATGCGATAAATGAATATTCTTGGATGAGATCTCTTGATAGCTCCTCTTTAATTATCACTTGAATTCAAATAAAGAAATTTCCAAATATTCCGAATAAATTCTTCTAGACCGGTTTTAAATTTAATTATCCCATTTCGGCGAAATTCAACCCGCGTCGTGAGAAAATTTGCAGATGACTTTTTAGTCCAAGAAATCGAAAATGACGGTATAACCTGTTATTTTCTTGTATTTTAGAACAATGTGAAACACACATGAACCAAAGCCGGTAGAACTTCAACTGTTCTTCCTGAAAATATTCGGAGAAAACGGAGACCATTTGCTGGACAAAGTGTGGAAATAAACGCACAATTCTCTGAAATTCTTTGATGAACCAGTCTTTTGGAAATTAACGAACGACAACATTTCTGTTCTGAGACTCGAAATCCTGATCGACGGACAACGTCTGATGCTCTTCTTTCAGACCTATTTTCTGCACATGAAAACAAAACAGCAAAACATACACTTCGTGCTTGATTAGTGGTTAGTCATTCATAAGGTAAAATGCTCACAACACTCGGTAATCTCTACACAGTCAAAGCTCGACAGCGAAACATTTGAAACCTAACGTATTCTGTGACCTTGATGTATATTTAAAATAATGCAGATGAAGCAGGAATCTTAGGTCAAAAATTGGGGTATGACAATAACCATACTTCCATTCATATTAGATAACTCAAGATTCAATCCCTTAACACAATCTAAGGAAATGAAAGGATGTGTCAAGCCAGTATCAATAATAGCAATCAAAGGTGTACCATTAATAAAGTACATACCTCAAATTAGTTTATCCTTAGCAGCAGTCTCGGAACCAGATAGAAAAAACATTTTCCCTCTAGATTGTTCTTTCTTTGGCTTGTCACACTTGGTAATAATGTGCCCTTGCTCACCACAGTTGTAGCAAGTCACACTCACAGCTCCTCTGTAATCATAAGATTTATGACCTACCTTGCCACACTTGAAATACTTCACATCAACACTTGTAAAGTCAAGAGCACGATGTCCTTCGATACCACACTTGTAGCACCTAACCGGAGTAGGAATTCCTCCCTCACTCAACTTCCTGTCATAACTAGCTTTCTGTTTCCCCTATCAGTATGATTCATAAATGGCTTTCCCTTGAATTGGCCTTTTCCTTTCTTTCATTCAAAGACTTATAGTGAGCAACACTATCTCTACTATCCTCATCATAAATCCTTCTCTTGTTAACCAACTCAGAAAATCGCCTAATCTACTGATAACCTATAGTTTCTTGATCTCAAGTCTCAAGCCATTCACAAACTTAGGACACTTAAATCTCCCAGCATCAATAGTGTTGTAATGAGGACAAAAATTAATCAAATCCTCAAACCTTGCAACATACTCAACCACAAATCCAATACCATGCTTTAGCTTAATAAATTCAACCTCTTTCTTCCCACGCACTTCCTCTGGAAAATACTTCTCTAGAAATTCATCTATGAAAAGTTCCCAAGCAACCTTAATCCCATCTTCATCAAACCTCTGAACAGTGTTACTCCACCAATCCTCAGCTTACTTCTCAAGCATATGGGTGCCAAACTGCACCTTCTGCACATTCGAACAATTCATGACCTGAATGTTCTTCTCAATCGCTTTCAGCCATACTTGTGCTTTTTTCAGGTTCATGAGTTCCCTCAAGGATTGGAGAATTGTTCCTCTGAAACTTCCCCAAAGCACGAGAATTTATCATCATCCCTGCTACCAGTATTCACATTCAGAACCTGTCCAATTGCACAAGCTAACATTGCCAATGCCTTGGAAATAGAATCGTCATTCATACCTGCAAACGTCGTATTAAAATTTCAATCAACCAACAATTATTATCAGACAAACAATACCGATTGTGGCATATACATATATCGAATACAAAAGGAAATAAACACATTAGTAATCTGGCCAACCGGCCGATCATGCTCTGATACAACTAATGTAACACCCTCTAAATCCCCGCGTAATAATATGGCATAATCAGAGTAAAATAGCATGCATATCAAAATAGGGCATCACATGTATTTTAAAACCAAATACAAATACACCAGTTATGCCCAGAACACGCATTTAAAATCATGTTCCATATACAAGCCCATATTTCACACCAATTCACATTTCACATCGACATGTGTGACTCGAATGAAATTCAATGCAACATGCATGTGGTACCAATTATTATCCTTTACAGTTTTTACGTTTAAACCACATTCATCTATAAGACAGATAACCACCAAAAAGCTTGTCTTATAAGCTTCAAACCAGTCTTCTAGGTTTTGGACAAGTCACTAGCCTCCACAAAACTAGCGAACATTGCCTCTTGACAACAAATGATGCATATTCAATCTCAATAATAATATGTAATTAAGATCATCTCTCAATTTTAGTTATACAAGCATATATCATATAATTCGTCACATTTGAATTATCTCACCATTGCACAAACATACATATTTCATGTCATCAATCACATACGATGCGTTCTTATAGCATTAACTAAATCAACACACCAAATAACACCTAAAAAATAATGTTAACACATGTTATTCACGTTCACCATCAATTCACAACATATATAATCACATAATTCAAGTGTTTTGTTTTCATCAAAAGTCATCCAAAACCTATCCAAAACACATTTAATAAATTATTAAAATTCATGGAAATCCCTTATAAATCATAATCATATAGGATCTCCAATCAATTAAATAAAATATTAAAATTTCACATTGCATCTAGTGCTAAGCACGCTCTTTGGTGCTAAGCACCCTCAAGTTAGTAGAAAACCTGCTAAGTACGGAAATCCACGCTAAGGGCACTCTGCGATTTCTGTAGAAAATCCTGCAATGGCGGCAACACACCAGTCTGAGTTTTTCACTCCAAAACACATCTTTACACTCATAAGCATGAAATTTAAGGTATTAAAACATATACTTAACATGTAGTTCAATTTACAACATCAAAAACATGTTTCAAACATCATTTCATGATTTCACATTTCAAAACCTAGGCATGTAAAAACCTACAAATTAACATCCAAATCCCTAACTCATGTTTTCTATCCATTACATACATCACATATTCCTATAACCAAATGAAAACCCACCCTTAACTTGGATGTAGATCCTTTCTAGGGTTCTTCTCTCTTCTTTTCTCTTTTCAATCTTTTCTCCTCTTTTCCTCTTCTCTTGATTTTCTCCACTTTCTCTTTCTAACAATTATTCTCTCTTTATTTTACAAAACATTACTAACTATTGTTTTAATCTAATGGGCTTATCTCACCCACTCACACTAATGTGACACATAAGACCCAATTATTCATTTGTTATTCTCAACCCAATAACCAAATACACATATAACACATATATTCACAAAATCACACAATTAATTAATTACTATATCATATAATAATTAATGATATAAATAATTAATAAATAAAAATTGGGGTGTTACAGCCTCCTTGGTCCTTGTTGTCGATTTTGTTGTGGTTGCTGAGCAGGAGTTGCAAGAGGTGGATTAATTGTAGTGGTAGAAATGTTTAAGGACAAGCCATTGGATTGACTAGTGTGACACAGTGGGAAGAACTGACTGTTTTTTGGAATGCTGGTTGCCGTTTTGCGTTTGTTTTCGCAAAATGTCGCGGTAACCAAGAGTCGCCACCGACTTTTATTTTATCCAATAAGGAAAGGAAAAAAAAGTACAGAAAAATTCCTTTTTCGAGATGTTTCTCGAGTCCGGGGGGTAGATTATAGAAAGGGAAGGTGTTAGCACCCTTTCTATCCGTGGTTATCCACGGGCTCTTAGGTACTTGCTCATATTTTTTTCAAAATTTTATTTCTTTGTGTTTGTGGGTTTGAAAAAGTTTGTTTGAAAACTTTGATTTAACTCTTGCTTCTGTCCTCAAGAGCGTAAGAAGTGTTTTTGAAAACTTTGTTCGAAAAGTGTAAGTGTGAAAAGTTTTTGTTTTTTGAAAGAGCGAGTATCTAAGAACCATCTACCTACTCGAAAAAAGGAATCGTTCTATGCTATCTTCCTTTAGACAATGTTATCCCACTATGAATGAGTAGGTGGCATCGTCGTTGGAGTTTGAGGGTCAATTCGAATTAGGTACTTACGGTCACTAAAGCAATGTTAGGACGCCTTAGCGGTAATCCTAATGTCTTAGATCATTTGTTTGAGGCAATCATATCCGAGGCAACCGTTTCGAGGCGACTATGATCTTTAGACAAGAGAACGACCTCTAAAGTGACCTATACTCAATGACCGTGTACGAAGGAAACCAAGTGGGGTGTACCCTAAGAGTGTGCATGTGCGAGTGTGTCGTTTTCAGTTAATTTTATCTTTGTACATGTTAATGGTGATCTATGTTGATTTTATGTTAAAACATTCAGTCTTGTCATGCATACCTATTATCAAACATCTAACAGTTATAATTTGCGGAAATTAAATTACGGAAATTTAACTAACTATTACAAGGCGTCAGGTATTTACATCGCCAAAAGCAACCCTTTGAAATTTAAATGCGGAAAAAATAAATAAAGAGATAAATAAATGGTCCTAATTATCTATTACATTTCGGGAACAAGTACAATATTGAATAAATAGATCGCGTGCGGGAAATTAAATCGAGCGCAAATAGGGTTTTGACCCTTTGTTATTAAAGGAAAGATTTTTGTTGTTGTTTTGAATTAAGGGAGAAATTACCTAAGTTAATTATTAAATAAATAAATTAATTAATTAATTAAGGAAAATAAATATTTTTGGATTTTTGGTATTTTGAGAAAGAAATAAAAATTAATTAATGTTAGTAAAACCTAATTAAGTCTAAGTTAATTTTAATTATTTTACAAAAATGTTAAAATTAATTCTAATTAATAGACTAACTTAATTAGTAAATTTTGTTAATAAAAATAAAAATACTAAAATTTAATTTAGCAAAGAAAATATTTTTTGGTTTTAATTTTATTAAAGGAAAAAAAATTTGATTGGTTAATGATTAAATAAAAAGAATAAATAAATAATTAAAAAATAAATAAACAAAATAGAGAGAGTTAGAAGTGTATCGGCCTGAAAAGGGTGTCAGGATAGCAATTGTATGGCCCATTAGGCGCTGGCCCTGTTGACTTTATGGATTCCCTGTGCGCGCTTGGACTTGGTCCATGGTAGACCATCATCTCTGGATCACCAGATTTGGCCTATGGCCATCTGGCCATCAGTTGTTTGAGGATGCATGATGAGCTTCACGCTTGGAGACACACAGGATTACCTGAATAAAAAATATAACAAATAGCATGGGGGACCTGGGATCGAACCCAAGTCCTGTTGGATGTTGGATGCAAATGTTTACCACTCAACCACTTTGCTTCATTTGTTAGGTATATACAAAATAATAATAATATGAGAAAATGGATTAATGTGCCAGTAAATAAAAAGAGTGCGCGAAAATTAGAAAGGACCAATCAGAGGAGGACGCGATGTCGTCCCTGTCCTCAGGCCTATAACGAAGTTACCTGCGGATTTGAATCCGTAGCTAAATGCCTAGGTCGTTCCCAAAATTCATCTCAGGCCATATAAATTCCTCCCAAGACCATGGTTGCGTTCGTCTTTCTCTTCCGGTCATGTCCATGGCCATTATTGGGGCTAATTTTACATGTAATAAAAAACCCTAATCCAAGAGGAAAAACCCTGACAATGGCGTTTTGCACCACAGAGCAGATAAACGAAATCAAAGAATATAGAAAGCTTGGAAATGATCTGGTGGTTACAAATATGCCATTGATTCTTTGTAATAATGCATGATTTTTGAAATACGAAATCAAATTCAGAGGGGGACCGTGTGATACTTACAGTGCTCTAGGAGATTGAACAATGCGTGTTTGGGATCCCAAAAGGTTGAGTAAACACCCAGAAATTGATTGGTATCAATCCCTGCTTCTGAAAACGCCTCAAAGTATGATTTTGGTTTCACACTTTTTAGTGAATTTTGCAAGTTTTGTTTTGCTTATTTCCGCAGCCTCTAACCCTGAATTTCGTGTGCCTCTCTTGCTTATGTATGATACAAGGTATTAGGGTAACAAATATGGATGGAATCCCTCTAAATCAATGCCTTATGATTTGATTTGATTCATCCTTTAAAGCTTGCCAATTTTGTCAAATCTCCATCTTTTTGTACATGATATGCTTGATACGAATTTTGATGATGATCATGATGACAATAAAGACCTGAAACAACCAAAAAGATCTTAGGTAATTAAGGTTTGGATTTTATTTGATTTAATTTGATTTAAAATGAAATGATTCAATAAAAAATCAAATAAAATAATAAAAATAAGATATGGGCTCATGGATGAATCTAGGACACGTGTGAAATGTGGCAAGTTCAAATCAAGTGGAAACGAATGGGCCCATTTGACAAAATATGAAGTTTTGGGGATAGTTGACTTTTGGCAATTTTGCAAAAATGCCCAACTTCAACAATGCATAACTTCTTCAATTTTGAACTTTTGGAGGTGTTCTTGGACTTTTCAGAAAGCTTTAGATGTCCTCTAACCAACCCTATTGGTCTCATCTCATTTTAATATTCCATGCTCAAGTTATAATCTTTGGAAAAAAAGGTGTTTTTGTTGACTTTCAAAAATGACCTATAATATCCAAATTTGTAACTTCTTGTGAGTGCATTTTATGATCTTGGGGTATGAATATGGATTGTAGTAAATTGCATCCTCTTCAAAATGAGATTTGGATGGGTCATTTATCATAAAGTATGAGAAAGTTATGCTTGGTCAAAGTTTAGTTGACTTTTCCTACAAAACCCTAATTTAGCAACTTTTGAGTCTTGATGAATTTTGAGCAATCTTTGATGAATCATGATCAACCCTTGATAAAATGATGAAATATCCTTCAAAATGAGAATGTTGACAAAAAATCTTGAATTTTGAGTGTATTTAGGTCACAATTGACTTTTGCCCTAACACAGTCGATCTTTGGACCCTTTGAGCAATTGACTGAGCAAACTTCCTCTGTAAGGCTTGAAATTTGACATGGATGACCTTGAGAACATATTAGGACATTGGGGAGCACTTGAGGTCATTTGGACTCAAGGATCTTAATGGAACACAAAACCCTTATTTGGGGTTGACTGCCTTAGGAGATAGCTTGACTGTCCAACTCTTGAGCAATCTTGAGACACTTGGAGATTTTCCTTGAAATGTTTGGAGAAATATGAGAGGGAAAATTTTGGGGTACAACAGCTGCCCCTGTTAAATATTCTTAAACCTGAGGATGTATATTGGCTTTCGTGCCTTTTGTGATCCAAAGGTGGAAGATGATTGAACACTAGAGTGCCCAGAAATTTGCCCTTGCATGAAGTGGTGTCAGCACGGTGACGTCAGGAATGGGCTTACAGATGCCATTTGGAGATTTCTGGCGGGAGGATGGGCTTAAAGATGCCATCTGCAGGAGTGTTGATCGCATAAGAGATTCCTTAGCGAGAACTTGCATACCTATTGTTGTAGAAGATTCTGCTGGGGAAGTCCATCTTTTATTGAGATTTAGGAACTTGCATGTACCTCAGCTGAGAGAACATCTTTGTTGAGTTTTAAGAACTTGTCTGTAATTCAACTGGGGGAAACATCTTCATCAAGATCTAGGAACTATCTGGTCTTCAACAGGGTATACTGTTGAGATTGTAGAACTCGTCCACACTTTGACGGAGGAAAATTGTCGAGATTGAGAACCTTATCTGAAATTCAACCAAGGATAATTCAATTGAGATTTAAGAACCGGTCAGGTCTTAGACTGAGGGAAACATCTTCATCAAGATCTAGGAATTGTCTGGTCTTCAACAGAGTATACTGTTGAGATTGTAGAACTCGTCCACACTGTGACGGAGGAAAATTATCGATATTGAGAACCTTATCTGAAATTCAACCGAGGATAATTCAGTTGTGATTTAAGAACCGGTCAGGTCTTCGACAGAGGGAAACATCTTCATCAAGATCTAGGAACTGTCTGGTCGTCAACAGAGTATACCGTTGAGATTGTAGAACTCATCCACACTATGACGGAGGAAAATTGTCGAGATTGAGAACCTTATCTAAAATTCAACCGAGGATAATTCAGTTGAGATTTAAGAACCGGTCAGATCTTCGACTGAGGGAAACATATTCATCAAGATCTAGGAACTGTCTGGTCTTCAACGTAGTATACCGTTGAGATTGTAGAACTCGTCCACACTATGATGGAGGAAAACATCTTCATCAAGATCTAGGAATTGTCTGGTCTTCAACGTAGTATACCGTTGAGATTGTAGAACTCATCCACACTATGATGGAGGAAAACGTCTTCATCAAGATCTAGGAACTGTCTGGTCTTCAACTTAGTATATCGTTGAGATTGTAGAACTCGTCCATACTATGACGGAGGAAAACATCTTCATCAAGATCTAGGAACTGTCTGGTCTTCAACGTAGTATAACATTGAGATTGTAGAACTCGTCCACACTATGACAGAGGAAAACTGTCGAGATTGAGAACCTTATCTGAAAATCAACTGAGGATAATTCAGTTGAGATTTAAGAACCGGTCAGGTCTTCGTTTAAGGGAAACATCTTCATCAAGATCTAGGAACCGTCTGGTCTTCAATGGAGTATACCGTTGAGATTGTAGAACTCGTCCACACTATGACGGAGGAAAACAGCTTCATCAAGATCTAGGAACTGTCTGGTCTTCAACGTAGTATACCGTTGATATTGTAGAACTCGTCCACACTATGATGGAGGAAAACATCTTCATCAAGATCTAGGAACTGTCTGGTCTTCAACGTAGTATACTGTTGAGATTGTAGAACTCGTCCACACTATGACGGAGGAAAACATCTTCATTAAGATCTAGGAACTGTCTGGTCTTCAACGTAGTATGCCGTTGAGATTGTAGAACTCGTCCACACTATGACGGAGGAAACCATCTTCATCAAGATCTAGGAACTGTCTGGTCTTTAACGTAGTATACCGTTGAGATTGTAGAACTCGTCCACACTATGACGGAGGAAAAAATCAAGATCTAGGAACTGTCTGGTCTTCAACGTAGTATACCATTGAGATTGTAGAACTCATCCACACTTTGACAGAGGAAAACATCTTCATCAAGATCTAGGAACTGTCTGGTCTTCAACGTAGTATACCGTTGAGATCGTAGAACTCTTCCACACTATGACGGAGGAAAACATCAAGATCTAGGAACTGTCTGGTCTTCAACGTAGTATACCGTTGAGATTATAGAACTCGTCCACACTTTGACAGAGGGAAACATCTTCATCAAGATCTAGGAACTGTCTGGTCTTCAATGTAGTATATTGTTGAGTTTGTAGAACTCGTCCACACTATGACGGAGGAAAACATCAAGATCTAGGAACTGTCTGGTCTTCAACGTAGTATACCGTTGAGATTATTGAACTCGTCCACACTTTGAAGGAGGGAAACATCTTCATCAAGATCTAGGAACTGTCTGGTCTTCAACGTAGTATACCGTTGAAATTATAGAACCCGTCCACACTATGACAGAGGAAAACATCAAGATCTAGGAACTATCTGGTCTTCAACGTAGTATGCCGTTGAGATTGTAGAACTCGTCCACACTTTGACAGAGGGAAACATCTTCCTTATAACTCCACTGTTTAGGATTTGAAACAATGTATGTACCTCGTTAGCGGGGTCTGTTCAAAAGCATACTGTAGTGATTTTGATATCATTTTCATCATCCTCCCTCTAAAGGCTTATAATTTTTTAATCGATAGGTTATCATCACACAAAATGAAAGCAATTTGAATATAGTGAAATACGAATGGATTGATTCAAAACAGACATATGCAATGCATTGATAAAGTAATAAAGTTTGACATGAATAAATTTTCGAACAATCAAAAGAAAATTACAACTTGAAAATTCTAATAAACAAAAAGTCTTCTCGTCTCAGTACTTGTCACTTCAAATGGTGAACCTTGGGGGGATGGCAAAAGAATTCAATCTGACCGTCTTGTGTAAGTTCCAATGCTCCTTCATCAATCAGGTCTTGAATTTTGTTTCTCAGCGCCCAACAGATGTTAGTATCATGCCCAGGTTGTTGGAGTGATATACACACCTTGCATCAGGATTGTACCTTGGGGAGGTTATGTTGGGATTCTTAGGAGGGTCCCTTAACGTCACCAGATTCAATCTCAATAGGTGTCGTAAAGCCTGAGACAACGACATGTTGAGCTTGCTAAATTGCCTCTTGGTTATATTTGGCTTACTCTGATCAACCCGTTGTTTATGGCAAGGTTGTTGTTGGACCCGTGAGGTAGTAGAAACTTAGAGATGTCTATTCTTCATCTAACCAAACCTTTGACTTCTAGGAAGTTGATTAATGACTTGATCCCCGGCCTTGACTGTTTGCTTCATGTTGTTGTATCTGTCTTGATGAAGCTGGTTGATAATGGTTCTCAACTCTTCTTGTTCCCGAGCTAAGCCTTGGATAAGAGCCATCTGCCCCAGCATCTGGGTTTTCATGGAACTGAACTCAACTTGCAATTGTTCCAGTCGTTCGTCCTTATTGTCTTCAGGACTTTTCTTGACCAAGTTCCCAACGAGGAGTGTTTTCAACTCTTCCTGCCCCTTGGATAGGTTTAGGAATACGTCCCTGAACTGAGCTTCTCGAGTTTGAGGATCTTGGTTGTCTGGTTGGAAAGCCATTGCTGAAATAAAAAACGATAACATGAGAGACCTGTATTGGGAGACCTGTTATGCAATGATATGTATGATATATGTATGCAATGTTTTTCAAGGATCTCGCGGGGTAAACAAGAAACTTGTTAGAATTTGAATTTTGCAACTTTGATTGAAGAAACTTCGTGTTGTTAAGAGTCCTTCTTCAAGATTCAAGCTCACCATATCGAGTGGGTCATAGCCCCTGACTCAAGTCATCGTGTTTTGATCTTTATACGACATTGGCTAGAGGAAAATAAATCCCCTTTGCCCCTTGCTAGATGTTTGATTTACCATAACCTACATCACAAACCCTTGAGATCCTTGAAATGGTTAAGGAAATGTTAAGTCATGATGTTATGATGTGTATGCTATGCGTTTAAGCAAAAGTGTGAAGTGATGTAAGTAAACCCTACAATAAATCCAAATTATTGGATAAGGACTGCGAACAAAACCTGCAAGGAACTCATGTTGTCAGATAACAAGAATGTGCAAGTAGTTCAAGTTTGAAGGCACACAAGTCACACAAACAGCCTTAAGTTTAGGCTGGCATGGAGTTTAGGTATTACCCTCTTTCAGTTTAGTTGGTTCAACCTGTCCTAGAAATAGTAACCGGGTTCTAGAGGATCTCAATATCATTGACCACCCTCGATCGGTCATAATTCCAGTTTAGCAACCTTTTCTTGCGGCCGAAATCATTGCGAGAGTTTGGTCTCAATGAGTGTAGCATACTGCTACTGTTCTATGTCCAAGTTGGTCAATTTAAAGGTTCTAAGGTCAGTTGGTGCTTAATGACCCCTTAGCAGACCCATATTCTCCTCGTTGCGCCAGAAGGGATATCGGTACATACTAAAGTTCCACACCAATGTAGCTACTGCTTCAACCGTGTCGGTCTACACCGTACAGTTCCCTCACAGTTTATTGCCACTTACCTAAAGGGTGTCCCCCAGATCCGGGTTAGGATCTATAGTAACTCCGATACAAGGCCACAAATATAAAGCATACAAGTCAAGCAATTGAAAACATTATGAACTATTTCTAAGGTACACCCCAGTTATTAGATATCCCCAACAGAGTCGCTAGTTTTGTGACACGGTCGGAAGAACTGACTATTTTTTGGAATGCTGGTTTGCGTTTTACGTTTGTTTTCGCAAAATGTCGCAGTAAGCAAGAGTCGCCACCGACTTTTATTTTATCCAATAAGGAAAGGAAAAAAAGCACAGAAAAATTCCTTTTTCGAGATTTTTCTCGGGTCCGGGGGGTAGATTATAGAAAGGGAAGGTGTTAGCACCCTTTCTATCCGTGGTTATCCACGGGCTCTTAGGTACTTGCTCATATTGTTTTCAAAATTTGCTTTCTTTGTGTTTTTGGGTTTGAAAAAGTTTGTTTGAAAACTTCGATTTAACTCTTGCTTCTTTCCTCAAGAGCGTAAGAAGTGTTTTTGAAAAATTTGTTCGAAAAGTTTAAGTGTGAAAAGTTTTTGTTTTTTGAAAGAGCAAGTATCTAAGAACCATCTACCTACTCGAAAAAAGGAATCATTCTATGCTATCTTCCTTTAGACAATGTTATCCCACTATGAATGAGTAGGTAGCATCGTCGTTGGAGTTTGAGGGTCAATTCGAATTAGGGACTTACGGTCACTAAAGCAATGTTAGGACGCCTTAGCGGTAATCCTAATGTCTTAGATCATTTGTTTGAGGCAATCATATATGAGGCAACCGTTTCGAGGCGACTATGATCTTTAGACAAGAGGACGACCTCTAAAGTGACCTATACTCAATGACCGTGTACGAAGGCAACCAAGTGGGGTGTACCCTAAGAGTGCGCATGTGCGAGTGTGTCGTTTTCAGTTAATTTTATCTTTGTACATGTTAATGGTGATCTATGTTTATTTTATGTTAAAACATTCAGTCTTGTCATGCATACCTATTATCAAACATCTAACAGTTATAATTTGCGGAAATTAAATTGCGGAAATTTAACTAACTATTACAAGGCGTCGGGTATTTACATCGCCAAAACCAACCCTTTGAAATTTAAATGCGGAAAAATAAATAAAGCGATAAATAAATGGTCCTAATTATCTATTACATTCCGGGAGCAAGTACAATATTGAATAAATAGATCGCGTGCGGGAAATTAAATCGAGCGCAAATAGGGTTTTGACCCTTTGTTATTAAAGGAAAGATTTTTTTGTTGTTTTGAATTAAGGGAGAAATTACCTAAGTTAATTATTAAATTAATAAATTAATTAATTAATTAAGGAAAATAATTATTTTTGGATTTTTGGTATTTTGAGAAAGAAATAAAAATTAATTAATGTTAGTAAAACCTAATTAAGTCTAAGTTAATTTTAATTATTTTACAAAAATGTTAAAATTATTTCTAATTAATAGCCTAACTTAATTAGTAAATTTGTTAATAAAAATAAAAATACTAAAATTTAATTTAATAAAGAAAATATTTTTTGGTTTTAATTTTATTGAAGGAAAAAAAATTTGACTGGTTAATGATTAAATAAAAACAATAAATAAATAATTAAAACAAAAATAAACAAAATAGAGAGAGTTAGAAGTGTATGGGCCTGAAAAGGGGGTCATGATAGCAATTGTATGGCCCATTAGGCGCTGGCCCTGTTGACTTTCTGGATTCTCTGTGCGCGCCTGGACTTGGTCCATGGTAGACCATCATCTCTGGATCACCAGATTTGGCCTATGGCCATCTGGCCATCAGATGCTTGAGGACGCATGATGAGCTTCACGCTTGGAGACACACAAGATTACCTGAAGAAAAAATATAACAAATAGCATGGGGGACCTGGGATCTAACCCAGGTCCTGTTAGATGTTGGATGCACACATTTACCACTCAGCCACTTTGCTTCATTTGTTAGGTATATACAAAATAATAATAAATATGAGAAAATGGATTAATGTGCCAGTAAATAAAAAAAGTGCGCGAAAATTTGAAAGGACCAATTAGAGGAGGACACGATGTCTTCCCTGTCTTCAGGCCTGTAACGAAGTTACCTGCGGATTTGAATCCGCAGCTAAATGCCTAGGTCGTTCCCAAAATTCATCTCAGGCCATATAAATTCCTCCCAAGACCATGGTTGCATTCGTCTTTCTCTTCCGGTCATGTCCATGGCTATTATTGGAGCTAATTTTACCTGTAATAAAAAACCCTAATCCAAGAGGAAAAACCCTAACAATGGCGTTTTGCACCACAGAGCAGATAAACGAAATCAAATAATATAGAAAGCTTGGAAATGATCTGGTGGTTACAAATATGCAATTGATTCTTTGTAATAATGCATGATTTTTGAAATACGAAATCAAATTCAGAGGGGGACCGTGTGATACTTACAGTGCTCTAGGAGATTGAACAATGCGTGTTTGGGATCCCAAAGGGTTGAGTAAACACCCAGAAATCGATTGGTATCAATCCCTGCTTCTGAAAACGCCTCAAAGTATGATTTTAGTTTCACACTTTTTAGTGAATTTTGCAAGTTTTGTTTTGCTTATTTCGGCAGCCTCTAACCCTGAATTTCGTGTGCCTCTCTTGCTTATGTATGATACAAGGTATTAGGGTAACAAATATGGATGGAATCCCTCTAAATCAATGCCTTATGATTTGATTTGATTCATCCTTTAAAGCTTGCCATTTTTGTAAAATCTCCATCTTTTTGTACATGATATGCTTGATACGAATTTTGATGATGATCATGATGACAATAAAGACCTGAAACAACCAAAAAGATCTTAGGTAATTAAGGTTTGGATTTAATTTGATTTAATTTGATTTAAAATGAAATAATTCAATAAAAAATCAAATAAAATATTAAAAATATGATATGGACTCATGGCTTAAGCTAGGACACGTGTGCAGTGTGGAAAGTTCAAATCAAGTGGAAAAGAATGGGCCCATTTGACAAAATATGAAGTTTTGGGGATAGTTGACTTTTGGCAATTTTGCAAAAATGGCCAACTTCAACAATGCATAACTTCTTCAATTATGAACTTTTGGAGGTGTTATTTGACTTTTTAGAAAGCTTGAGATGTCCTCTAACCAACCCTTTTGGTCTCATCTCAGTTTGATATTCCATGCTCAAGTTATAAGCTTTGGAAAAAAAGGTGTTTTTGTTTACTTTCAAAAATGACCTATAATATCCAAATTTATAACTTCTTGTGAGTGCATTTTCTCTTGGGGTATGAAGATGGATTGTAGGAAATTGCATCCTCTTCAAAATGAGATTTGTATGGGTCATTTCTCATAAAGTAGGAGAAAGTTATGCTTGGTCAAAGTTGAGTTGACTTTTCCTACAAAACCCTAATTTAGCAACTTTTGAGTCATGATGAATTTTGAGCAATCTTTGATGAATCATGATCAACCCTTGATAAAATGATGAAATATCCTTCAAAATGAGAATTTTGACAAAAAATCTTGAAGTTTGACTGTATTTAGGTCACAGTTGACTTTTGCCCTAGCACAGTCGATCTTTGGACCCTTTGAGCAATTGACTAGGCAAACTTCCTCTGCAAGGATTGAAAATTGACATGGATGACCTTGAGAACATATTAGGAAATTGGGGAGCACTTGATGTCATTTGGACTCAGGGATCTTAATGCAACACAAAACCCTTATTTGGGGTTGACTGCCTTAGGAGATAGCTTGACTGTCCAACTCTTGAGCAATCCTGAGACACTTGGAGATTTTCCTTGAAATGTTTGGAGAAATATGAGAGGGCAAATTTTGGGGTACAACAACTAGACTTATACAGATCAAAATAAAAATCGCCACTGCGCTTTATTGTTTCCAAAGGAATGGAAAAAGAGCGAGTAACCCAAAAAGAGGGGGAAAGATTCAAGGTAAGGGGGGTTGGTTATACAAAGGGAAGGTATTAGCACCCTAAACATCTACGGTACTCCGCAGGAACCTCTTTGAAAAAATCTGTATATTTTGGCTATAAAATGTTATATGTAAAATAGATGGTGGAGGTGAGAAAAAGAAATATATTTTTTATGATTTTTGCACCCACCGCGGTTGTGAACCTTTAGTGCCTACGTACCACCTTTCGTGCAATAGGGGATCAGGGTACACATAGTTCACATTTTAAAATTTTAAAACACAAGTGTGTTGGTTAATTTTATGAGATAAGACATCATTGTCACTGTCCGTGTGGAAAACAAACTTACTATCCACAATTATGAGAAAGTAGAATTTGCATCATCTCAAAGTTGAGGATATGGCTTGGATTTTAAAATCAACAATGCCTCACTCAACACCCAAGTGGAAAATATCTCACTTCGCTACATATTGTAGAACTATAGTTGTTTGCATCACTACAAGGATTGACAAGAGTCTAATCTTTTGAGAAAGATTTTAAAATGAAAAGCCAAAGTGGCGAAAATGGTTTGAAATGAGATTGATTGACTTTTAGTCTTCTCACAAAAAAATGTCAAGGTATTATTAAGATTATTAAAGCTTATTTATGAAAATATTTTGAAAATGCATAGACATAAGTCCAAGTTTATTATGAAAGTGGTTCAAGTTTAAAAAAAAAAGAAAAGTTTTCAAAAGGAGGGAGAAGATTTTTGAAATTAAAGAAGATGGGAGGAGATGAAGGGACTATCCTCAAGCATAAGGTAAAAGATAAGGAGAAGAACCATCTAACAAACAAGAAGCCAATACTTGACATTATGAGTCAATATATAATTCACATTCTTTGGATTGAAACCAAGCAAGTAAAGATACTAGACCTCTTCAGAGAACCAAACTTCAAGTGTATTAAGTCTTCGCAAAAATTGGGCAGAGTAACGGCTGTATACGGGTGTGTTGTACCCCAAAATTTGCCCTCTCCCTTTTCCACAAGAAATCACAGCTTCGGGCTTTTCCTGATTTTTCAGATTGGCTCAAGAATCAGTCAAACAGACTTTTTCTTATCAGTTTACCCAAATTAGGGTTTTCATGGACTCTGGAACAGTTCAAGCAGATTATTAGGGTTTGGTTGAGTTTGGCTCAGGGTTTGGTCAGGCAGGCGCTTCTTTGACAATAAATCAAGAACTAGGGTTTGTGCGCGCATTCTCAGAAAGAATTAATTCTATAGTTATTTTCAATTTACTCTGGGATATGAGCTGAGGCATTTGAATTGAGAACTTGCAGTGTTTGGTATAATCAGTAAAAGAAAAGACATGTGGACGTTTGTTTGATTAACTGTGCATTGCTTATGTTTAATTGGGACGCCGGGTTTATTATTGATTGCAAGACTACAATGTTTGTTAATTATTTATTTTATCTAAGTTAGAATAATTGGATCTACTTCCAGTTATTTTAATTCAAGAAAGTTTAAATAATTAAATAAACAGTTGAAATAAAAGAGATATCTGACAATAAAAAGACTTTTATTTATTTTCAATTATTTGTACAAGTGTTATTTAAATACAGTAATTATTTACAAGTATTTATAATAATATTTATTACAATGATTAAAAGTAAAATAAAATTGCATCCTAATTTTCCTAAGTCTTCATCTTCTACTGATGCTCCCCATTGCTCAATTGATTTTCATCTGCAAAAACAAAGAAAAGAAAAGAAGTCAACACAGATGAAATCAAAGGCAGACAGTTAATTTAAGACTCATCATTAAAAGTGATTGGCCGGAATCAGTTTGTTCACTCTCTGCAAATCACAAGAAAATTCTTGGTTCACAAAGAGAGAAATAAAATATGCTTGCAAATATAAAAATGTACAAAGCTGCATAATTGAACCAAATGCACCAAACTACATGGAAATATACAATGCTGCATAATTCTAAATTGTCAACCAAAGAGGCAAACTGAACAGCCAAGTGAATATTCCAAACTAAGTACAAAGTTCAAACTGAACAAACAATGCACAAAGGCAAACTAAGCTGTCAAAACCAAACTAAGTCAAAATGGCCAACCAAGTGCAAAACTGTCAAAGCTGCCTACAAGCTAGCAAAAGCAAGACAGAAAAAACAGGAAGTATGCAGAGGAAAGATACAATGCAAACAAACTTATTTCACTTCATCACTTTCCAGCCAACCCTTTTTCAGAGTAGATAGTACAGTCTAAGCAATATGTGTTTTCTGTGGAGAGAGAAAAGTAACAGGCTTACAGTTTTCCAGGCAGGCCTAAGGATAAATATAGAAAAATCAGAATACTGTCAGAGGGGGGACAGAACACATACAGGAAAAGATATCACAAAAAATTGTAAACCTCAAGCCTTGCAACCTGCTCAAGCATTGGAATTCAAACCAAGGCTTACTTGAAAAAACAAGCCTGAAGCCTGTACCAAGGGGACCTGCCTGCATAATATCAGAAGGAGAAGCCAAAAGCAAAGAAAACAAATTCAAAAACTTGTTAAAAACAAACAGCCTGCCTACAAAACAGAGGGGACGAGTTCATAATAAAAACAACAAATAGCCTGCCTCTAAAACAAGCTTCAAGCCTAACCTGTTTCAAAGATACAAGTTTTTTTCAAACTGTAACATAACACAAGCCAATAAGCCTGTAAGTTACAAAACTCAGCATTCAAAAACCAGAAATTCAAGACAAGCCTCATAAACTATCTCCAACCTGTTTCTAACACAGAACCATAAGCCTCAAAAACACAAACTTGTAAACAAACTGAAGCAAGCCTGTTTGAAGCTTTTCAAACCAGAAGCAAACAAATCTTTGTTAAGAACCAAACAAATCCCAACCACCAAGACAATCCAAACAACAAAATATACAGAATCCCAACACCCTCAGAATGACTTCATCACAGGGTTAGTACATCAGGCAACTCAGAATCGACAACAAGCAATCAGAGCAAGCAAGCGGAAGAGGAAAAGAAGCGATCAAACTAGGGTTTTCAGAAAGCATTCATCATTAAACCACAAAAGCTAAAAGATACAAGTACCAGATTTCCAACAAAGGCCCACAGCTTTATACTCCCTCGCCTCCGGCCGCCCTAGGACGCCTCCAGTCCACCTCTCCTCCTCTCCAAGCAACGAACCCTCCAAAGGTATAACTTTCTACTCCCTCAGTCCATTGATATACCTCATGAACACAAACAACGCATAAAACAATCAATAACACACAACAATAATAACATGCATGAACAGAAACCCTAAAAATGCGTTAAGGTAGAATCATTACCTTGTATAACCACCGACTGCGTGACCATGGAGAGGGGGAAGCGGAGGTGGCATCCGGCGGCTAAGACAAAAGGAGGAGAATCAGAAGCGTGGCTCAAGAGCGAGGAAGAGATGAAGAGGACAAAAGTGGAAGCGGCGCCGTTCTAGGCCAAAGTGTAACCCTAGTTCTGAATGAGACAAATGAAAACCCTAACAAATTCAATTGTAACACATTGGGCCGGTTCCCCTTTTGCACAACACCAAGTCCATCAGAATCCAGACGCCTTACCCCCCCTTTTTCTTCAAATTTGTCTATCTTCTCATTTGGGCCAAGTACAAATTCCCCCCAAGCCCATTTGACTGCTTTCTTTTTATTTATTTTCTAGGTTTATAAATCAATCATTTTTTTATCACATTATTTCTTCTTTTTTTATATATAACTTAAATTAATTCTTTTATTAAATGAAAACAATATATTGAATTCTTGTATAAAAAATGTTTTAATAGCCTTTTTTTATTTTATTCATCACATTTTAAATAATATGTAAAAAAATAGATTTTCTTTAATAAAGTTAAAATATTTTTTCTTTTAAGAACTTCTTGTATCTAAAATATTAACTAGAATACATAAACATTAATTTTCTTAAACTTAAAACATTTTTCCTTTCTTTTCACTAAAACCTTTGTTTATACTTAATTAACAAAAATACAAAAAGAATAAAATACTTAATAAATATATTAGGTTAATATTTGCATCAATTGTAAACAATCACATTCACATATACTTTTGATACATTGCTTTTATTCTTATACATTGCTATACTTTACATTGAGAATGCGATTCGATTTGGTTGTAAATATTATTTGGACACTACTATTCCGACAAGTCTCATCCCCCATTTGTAAATATTTGTACCCCCATCCCCGGATACTTATTTGTAATAGTTTAGGACTTTAAATTCCCGCAATTTATCGCTTTCAATTATACCATGTTTAGACTTAGGGTTTGTATGCCAATAAAATCAACAGCTAGATAACCTAACACAAGATAAATGCATGAAAATCAATACACCAATAACACTTGCACCCCTAGGGTAATCCCACTCGTTGCCTTCAAAAATGGGCCATGCTTGCATGTTGATTTTCTTTGGCAAAACAAAAACAAATCAAATGATCATAGTCCCTCGATGACGCTTTCGAAGTTGCCTAAACAAAATGATCATAGTCCCTTCAAGCAAAATTGCCAAAGACACTTGGCACCATTGCATTCATGGTCTAAACGATGACCCGCGCCTGTCCCGTTAACATCCTAACACAAGATTGTCCACCAAATACAATGGTGGAACAATACTGTTAAAAGGGTTAAAACATAGGAAACATCTTTGAGTAAATTTAGGGGTAGACAACTCTTAGTTACTTGATCAAACTTGCAAAACACACTTGCCTACTTTCAAAACACACTCCACAACACAACTTTCAAAAAACAACTTTCAAAACCTTGAAACATCTTTTCGAAAAGACAAACACCTTTGTAAAACATTCGAGTAAAGAATTGTTAGAACAGTTGCCTAGACAAGGCATCTTTTTCAAAACATTTTCAAAACCACACACACAAAGCACCATTTCAAACAATTGAAAATCAAGGCAAGTGATCTAAAACAAGTAACTAAGAGCCCATGGATAACCATGGATAGAAAGGGTGTTAATACCTTCCCTTTCTATAATCTACCCCCCGAACCCACGAAAACATCTCAAAGGTTTTTCCTGTGCTTTTTAACCTTTCCTTTAGGATAAAATAAAAAGTCGGTGGTGACTCTTGCTAAACCGAACAAGTGCGAATACAAACGCAAAACCTCAAGTCAGTTCTCCCACCGTATCACAGGGTGAATTCTAGATTACAAACAAAGTATGTAATCATAATAACCTGCACACAAAACAAACAAACAACCCAATGTCTTGAGGTAAACCCCAAGAAATCCAGACAAAATATCAATTAAGGTCACAAGGTCTCCAACATAGGTCAAGGTCTCTAATCCTAAGTCCAAGAAGTCCAATACTCCATAATGCCAAGGATAGTAGCCAAATAGTCCAAGTATCATTAAAGTTTTTTTTATGGTTCATGTTGATTATTAAGTGTCTATAAAAGGAAAAGAAAAGTTAAAGTGAGAAAAATAAAAATGACATAAAAGTAAATGCTCAAGTGAGCAAAGATGAAAATAGTATGAAATGTAAAATGCTAAAAGTAAATGGCACATAAAGCATAAAAATAAAAGCATAAAGTAAAGTCAATTGTTAGAAATTAATGGTTAGTTGGATGACCATATTGAAACTTGCATTTGGAACTCATTAGAGGATTGGTAGAACCAAAGCCTCCACACAAAAATTTGCATTTGCTTTTTGTCAAGTATATCGTCCGTTTTGGAATCCTCAAAAGTAACATTTAATGATCAACGATGTTTAAGTGATCTGCATTGACCAAAAGTGATGTAGATACATTAGAGGATTGGTAGAACCAAAGCCTCCACACAATGAATCTCAAGGTTATTGGATCAAAGAGATCAAATTAACATACTTGGGCTTGCAAACATAGGTTTGGGCCACGAATGATCATTTATTCGAATCGGGACAAAATTTAGCGCTATGTTAAGCAATCGTAAGTGGACTTATGTAGAAGTCGCACCTATTTTGAGGCCGGTAAATAGAAATCTATGTACTTCATGTTTGGATAAATGATATAGAGATCATTATCCCTTAACATTTATCACAATTAAAATATAAAGGGATAAGATGGAGAGGGAGGGGAATGATAAGTTAATTTGGATCACTACTTTAAACTTCTTTCATATTTAAATTCAATCACTCCTCTAGATAGATTAAAGCACTAAACACATCATTAATCCAAAGCACCAAAAATGAATTAAATAATTCACTCTTTGGTAGATTTGAATTGATGAACATTTATCCAACTTCATCTACATAACAAAGTCCATTGAATTTAAAGAGAAACTGGCCATTTAAAATTGCAATCTAAACCAACAATCAAAAGGAGTGAGTAGAAAAAGTATTTTGGATCAAAGCTGCCCCAAAACAAGGCAAAAAATACATTCTGTTTCTGTGCAAATCAATTGCACTAAAGTGTAAATCTATTTCCACAATACAATTTTCAAAAATCTGCGTGAAATTCACTTAGTTTAATCGATTGCACTGTTACAAAAATCGATTGCACGCTGTTACAGACATCAAAACAACATTTTAAAAGGCCAAATTCTTGTTCAAACTTTCCATCAAATACCTTATGCTCATGCATCCAATTGAGCACGAAAATTACATCAAATTATGAGAAAATAACACCATTGGAATCACAAAATAATGCTCAATGAATCAAAGTCAAAGATCAACAAGATATCACATTGTGAAAGATGAATTATCCAACTTACCAAAGGTAGATCTAGAGAATTATCAAAACAACTTCAAGAATTTGCTTCAATTCAACCACAAGAATCAATTGACCAAGCTTGGATGTAGAGAATTGATGAAGAAAAGGTGTTTGGATGAAGGTTTAGCTCAAATATTAGTAAGCTTCAATGCAAAGCTTACTAACTATTTTTTTTTTTGAAAATGGAGCTTTAAGTGAATTTGGTAGATGGAGAGAATTGAGAGATTTTTTAGCAAGGTGGATTTGGCTATCAAAAGCTTGAAATTTCAATGAAATGAGGGCTCTATTTATAGAGTTTTAGGATTGGGATTAGTGGTAATTTGGTAATTGATTCTTGGAGCCAAAATTTGAATTAATGATAATTCTTTCAAATATTAGAGCCAAAATTTGAATTAATGATAATGCTTCTTAAAAATGAAAGATTGGCACTAAAATTTGAATTAATGATATATCTTTCAAAAATGAAGAAAAATTGGAGCCAAAATTTGACAAGCTTAAAGTTGCTGATTTTTTTTCAAATTTTCACTTTGTGCAAATCGATTGCACTATAGTGCAAATCGATTTGCACAATGTATATTTTCAAAAATTGCGCAACATGCACTATGTGCAATCGAATGCACTCTAAAAGCAATCGATTGCATCAGTGAAAAAATTATTATTTTTTAATTCTTTTTCTTTTCAAATAGAGATTTTAGGGAAATAATACTGTAAAACCTTATTTGTCAGATGCTTTAACTCGGTACCTACAAAACACAAACATTCAAAGACAGACAAATATATTATTATTTTGTTTATTTTGATTAGAAGTTAGTCAACAACACATATACAAAATACACAACCAAGGTGCTTGGAAATTCCTCAAGAGTAAACTTAAAGATAAGAGATAGAAAAAGAGGAAGAACCAACCATAATGTGATCTTGTTAAGATCGAGTTGACATGATATGATATTGGAATATTATGGGTAAAAATTGGGGTACAACAGCTGCCCTTATTTAAGTGTCATCTATCCGGAGATACGAAGGTTAAAAATCTTCGTTTCGACGCGATTGAAGATACTTAAATATAAAACAAGCCATATTTTTTGCCCTAAGATTCCATGCGATGCTTACGATTATGAATGCAGATGGACAAATCTAAAGAGACGCAAGACACCACTGGGGATGTAGCAAAGGAAACAAAAATAGAAAAGGAACCCAACCAGGAAAATAAATCACTGGTGAACAAAAGAACTGACTCTATTGGTGTAAAACCCAAAGAAGAGATAAGGTAGCATCACCTCAATTAAAAATGAGATAAGTAGTGGATAACAACGATCGACAGATAACTGTGAACTACCAACTCAATCGTCGAAGGTAAAAGATTAAAAAGATACTGACTCACAGATGACGGTAAAAGATCAAAGGATACACCAACTTTTATTGAAGGCGAAACTACCGACATTCACTAGAGGTAGTAAGAGAATAACAACACCGATGTTCACTAACGATCAATGACATTTTTCAGAAACAAGGAGGATAAGATGAAAAATAAAGATAAACCGTTAAGGAAAATCTAAGAAGGAGGGGGAAGTCGTGTGAATAACGCTTGCAACAAGCTCTTAATCTGAGTGCTTAATTCTTCCTACTTTCCCAGAATGTCTTTGATTTCTTTTATTGTATCTTCCTGTTTATCCAATATATTCCTGATCTCTTTGTTTGTGTCTTCTTTCTTATCCAGTATGGCATGGATTAAGGTATTATCCTTCTTCAACTCTTCCAGAGTTTGCATGATTAGATACGAAGCTGGTGTATCTTCAGGGGTTGCATGTCGTTCAGAACACTTTGAAGCCTCTTCTGATTGAACAACTTCTTTTGTTGCAATCACCTTTTCTGGAGTAGTAGTCAGAGGGTGACTATCAGAATCTGGTTCAGTGGCTTCTGAAGGTTGGTGCTCTTTCCAGGGAGCATTTTCCAGCAGCATAATTTCTTTCTTGTCCCAGTGGCTTAGAACTTGATCTTTGAAGGCTTTCAACTGATCAATGAAGTTCTGCTGAGCCCTTTCATAACTCAATTCTTTCAGCTTCTGGGTTTCAGAGTTGAACCATTTTCTGAATCTTTCCCACAGAGAATCAGAAGCAGCAGGATTAGAATTCTCTTGACATCCTTGCTTCAAAGAAGTAACCCATTCCTGTATTTCTGTTTCAAAAATCAACAGATTCTTACCAACATTTGATTTGGTTAAGGTTGGTTTAGGTTTGGGGATGGCAATTTTGTTTGAGGTGGAAGCTAGATGGTCCAGCGCTTGTAGATTAATGACAATTCTGAGGTGGTCATCTGGACGGTTGATAGGTGATGGAGTGGAAGAATCAGAAATCGGGATTAGTGAGTGAGGGGTGTTTGGTGGTGTGGATTCATATGGTGAAGGTATTTCTGGAATATCATGAATGGAGATAGGTAAACGAACCGTAAGAGGTTCTGTTATCCCAGGAATTGGGGTAGTGGTATCAGAGTCTAAAAGGGAGTCTTTTGATTGGTTTGCAGTAGCGTGTTGAATTTCTGGTTCAGGTATTTCAGAGGATGGATTTTAAGATTGAGGAGTGAGAGTGTTTTCATTTTCTAGTTGGGGTGAGTTGAGGTTTTGATGTTCTGGTTGAGGAGAGTGTGGTAGTGGATTTTCTGGTTGTTGAGATTGAGTATTTGGATTTTCTGGGAGTGGTGAGGAAAAGTCTTGATCAAACAGTTCAATATCAGAGAGAACTCTTGTAAGCTCTAGTTGATGTTGTTTTGGATTTGGATTGGGGGAGTGAGGTTCATTTAAGAAATTTCCAAGAGTTACAGATGGGTCAAACTCTATGTCAAAATCCTCAAATGTTTGGGGTGAAGGATTTTCTGTTGGTTGAGGGGGAATGGCTTCAGATGTTGGAATAGCTATTGATTCTACAACAGAAACAAAGGATGTGTTACCTTTCTTTTTCGCAGCTTTGGATATCCTCTGAGAGGATCCTTCTCCTGCTGCCTTCATCTTTTTGGATTTCTTTGACACAACCTCTGGAGTTGGCTTATACAGATCTTGGATGTTGATTTATGGAATAGTCCCATCAGCCTTGCAAGCTTCAAGGTATCTGATTATAATTTCTGGAGAGGCATCTATCTCAGAGAATAGTGGAAAATACTTCAGAGGTATTCTCCTAGAAGTGTTGATCTCATGAGAAGCAATTGTTGGTTCCTTCTTAATGTTTTCAATAATCTTCATTTTCTTCAGATTCTTGGCATTCAAAGGCTTACCAGCAGTTGCTTCTAGAGTACTGATTTCTTGAGCCTCTATCAGATGTTCTATCAGCCTATTTTCCGTTAGAATATCTGAAATCAATGTTCCTATAGGAATCCAATCCCTCTTAGTTCTTTCTTCTTCTCTTGTCTCTTTCACACTTGTTCTGAGATGGTTGAAGAGCAAGTGGGGAAGGTTTATTTTGGTCTTCTTTGCAATGAAGTATATCAGAAACTGATGATCAATGTTGATGTAATCAGGAGAGCTTGTAGGCTTCCTATGATTGATACATCCCATAATTATTCTAGCCTAGATTCTGTAATGATCTTTCAAGTCTCTGATCTTGCTGGATGACTGTCCAGAAGTGAAGATGACCCTAGCAACGGATTTTAGGTCAGAATACTTATCAGCCATATCAATGCATCTGACTCCGCCACCATTGTATCCAATGAGTTTCCCAATCAAATCTTCTGTAATCACTATCTTCTTCCCTATAACATATGATGTGACCTGGTGGTTGGATGAAGTAGCATGAATCCAAAACTCTTTAACAAGAATGGGAAAAGTTTGACCCAACAGACGATCAAAGTATTTGTTCCATCCCTATGCAGTTACATCTTCATACAGATTAAACCCATTTCTTGTAAGCTTTCAAAATCGACGATCAATTCACATAGAACTTCAAGGTTGTCGACCAGAGTGAGTAGTGTTCTAATGGGCTCCTCATATTGTTCAGTAGATGAAGAACCAGGAGCACTGTTGAGATTCTTTAGAATTGATGATGATGCCATTGTTTACACGGATTCTTGGAAGAAAATTGATAGAAAGGGTTTTTAAAAAAGAAACTAGAACAAGAGAGAATATTGAAGGTGGTAAAACGTGAATGAATGAAATAGTAAATTGAGTTTATATAAGTTCTTTAGAAAATGTAATCAGTAAGAAAGAGAAAATTAGTAATGATTAAATGAATTAATGAAACCTGAAATTAGGGGATTTAGAGAGATATTGAACAGTTACCAATGACAAGTGTCTCAATGCATCCAATTAGAGCCTTGGACCCTTCAAAATTTGAACGCGTGTTCAGCCTCAGAAGGTAGCTTGTGAGAGGATGACAAATGTTTGATGGTGTGAACTGCACGCCTCTATCCTTGAAATGAAAAGTTCAGATCTTCATAGATAGATTCTGAGGCAACTGTACTTCTAACTTCTGAAGACAAGTTGATTAGATGTTCACAGAAAACAATGAAATTCTAAGGGTTAGAATATGCAAATAAAACATTTTATTCTTGACACAATTTCATGCTGAGATGTTTCAGAATGAAATTGAATCTATCTTTCGAAAGGGGTTTTGTAAACACATCATCCCATTGATGGTCTGTGTCAATAAATTTTAAAGTAAGAATTCCTTTCTGAATATAATCCCTAATAAAGTGATGTTTTATTTCTATATGCTTAGCCCTAGAATGCAAAATGGGATTTCTGGATAGACATATGGAAGAAGTGTTATCACAGAAGATAGGAATATTACTCTCAAATATGTTGAAGTCTTCAAGTTGACTTTTCATCCAGAGCATTTGAGTGCTACATCCAGCAGCTGCTATGTATTCAACTTCTGTTGTTGACAATGCTATTATGGACTGTCTCTTGCTGGTCCATGAGATCAGGTTGTCTCCCAGAAACTGGCAGCTTCCAGAAGTGCTTTTACACTCTACTCTGTCTCCAGCAAAGTCAGCATCACAGTATCCTACTAAGCTGTATTTATTGGATTTTCTATAAAACAAACCCAGATTAGTAGTACCTTTCAGATACTTGAAAATTCGCTTAACTGCTGTTAAGTGAGATTCTCTAGAATCTGATTGGAATCTACCACATAAGCAAAAACTGAATAAAATATCAGGCCTTGAAGCCGTCAGATAAAGGAGAGATCCAATCATACCTCTGTAGATTTTCTGCTCTACCTTTTTACTTACATCTTCCTTTTCCAGAATGCACGTGGGATGCATTGGAGTCTTTGAGGGCATAAATTCTGAGAGGTCAAATTTCTTGAGAAGTTCTCTGACATATTTTCTCTAATGAATGTAGGTTCCTTCTGGAGTTTGGTTTATCTGAATGCCCAGAAAGAATTTGAGTTCCCCCATTAAGCTCATCTCAAACTTTTCCAGCATGCACTTAGAAAATTCTCTTCCTAGAGAGGGTTTAGTGGATCCAAAAATGATATCATCTACATAAATCTGACAAACTAAAATGTCATTCTTAAATGTCTTACAGAACAAGGTTGTGTCCACTTTCCCTCTGGTGAATTCCTTTTCTAATAGGAAGTTACTTAGTCTTTCATACCAAGCCCCGGGAGCTTGTTTCAGACCATAAAGTGACTTCTTTAGTTTAAAAACTTATTCTGGGTGTTTTGAATTTTCAAACCCAGGGGGTTAGTGCACATATACCTCTTCATCTATGTAACCATTTAAGAATGCCCTTTTGACATCCATCTGATACAGAGTGATGCTATTATTGACAACAAAGGAGATTAAGAGTTTGATAGATTCTAACCTGGCGACTGGAGCAAAGGTTTCTGTATAGTCTATCCCCTCTTGCTGACTATATCCTTGTGCCACCAGTCGTGCCTTGTTTCTGATGACTTCTCCTTGCTCATTCAGTTTGTTTCTGAACACCCACTTTGTTCTAATGACGTTGAATCCTTTTGGTTTGGGAACCAGATCCCATACGTCATTTCTGGTGAACTGGTTTAATTCCTCCTGCATTTCCAGAATCCAATCATTGTCTAGAAGAGCTTCATCAATTGTTGTTGGTTCAATTAGTGACACCAATCCCATGAGGGATTCTTCAGAGTTTTTGAATGTTAATCTTGTTCTGATTGGATCATCCTTCTTTTCTGGAATCTTATCTTCTAAGTGAGTTATGCTGCTTCTGGATAACCTTTTCTGGAGTTGATCAACAGAGGGTACTGGGCACTTGTAACATTTCTTTATGAAGTTGTTGGAGCATCTCTGTTGGGAACTTCTAATGAGTTGTTTTCAGTACCTGTGAATTCAACTTCTATATCTGCAAAAGATTCATTCTGCTTTGACTTTTTAGGGTCAAGCTTATCATCAAATCTAACACTAGTTGACTCTTTAACAATCTGTGTTTCTGTATTGTATACTTTGTACCCTCTTGAGCGTTCAGAGTATCCTAGCATAATACACTTATGTGCTTTAGAGTCAAACTTGTTCAGATGATCTTTAGTATTCAGAATAAAACATGTGCATCCAAAAGGATGGAAATAAGAAATGTTGGGCTTTCTGTTCTTCCACAATTCATATGGAGTCTTTTCCAGAATAGGTCTTATATAGATTCTATTCTGAATGTAACACGCTGTGTTAATTTCTTCTGCCCATAAGATCTTAGCAATGTTAGTCTCATTGATCATGGTTCTGGCCATTTCTTGCAATGTTCTGTTCTTTCGTTCTACAACTCCATTTTGTTGGGGAGTTCTAGGACAAGAGAAGTCATGCAAGATGCCTTTTTCATTAAAAAACATTTCAAACTTTTAATTTTCAAATTCTCCACCATGATCACTTCTGACTTTGACAATTCTAAGATCCTTTTCATTCTGAACTTGGTTATAGAATGCAACGAACACAGAATATGACTTGTCCTTGTGTCTTAAGAACTTTACCCATGTCCACCTGTTTATAGTCATCTACAATCACTAACCCATACTTCTTGCCACTAACAGACGCAATTTTCACTGGTCCAAATAAGTCTATGTGCATAAGTTCTAATGGCCTAGAGGTGGAAACAACATTTTTAGCTTTGAAAGCAGGTTTTGCAAATTTGCCTTTCTGACATGCTTCACACAGAGCATCTGAGTTGAACTTTAGATTAGGAAGTCCTCTGACCAGATTGAGTTTGTTAATTGAGATATTCTTCTCATACTAACATGCTCGAATCTTCTGTGCCAGACCCATTTCTCGTTGTTAACAGAGATAAGACATTTTACATTCTGACTTTTTAGTTCAGAAAGTTTTATCTTATAAATGTTGTTTTTCCTCCTTCCATTAAAAAGGATAGTTCCATCTTTCTGACTGACACCTTTGCATGAATTTTGACTAAAGATTATATCATAACCGTTATCACTTAATTGACTTATGGATAACAGGTTATGCATTAATCCATCAACTAAAAGCATATTATTGATAGAAGGAAGATTACCATTACCTACTGTTCCAGAGCCAATGATATTTCCTCTTTGGTTGCCTCCAAAGCCCATGTAGCCTCCAGGTTTATGTTCCAGGCTTTGGAACATATGCTTTCTTCCCATCATGTGTCGAGAGCATCCAGAGTCCAGGTACCATGACTGGTGTTTTAGCCTTGCTGCTAAAGATATCTGCTACATATATAATTTTATCCTTAGGTACCTATATCTTTTTGGGTCTTGGTTTGTTAGTTGTACCAAAATTCTATTTGAATTTTGGTTTGACAGAGTAATCATTACTAGTGTATTTTAGGTCATGTGTGTGCCCGTACGTGAAGTGTGATTTTAGTGGTGTGAATTTTATAACAAGGTCCATGACTTTCTTAGGTAGAGATACCTTACCTTGGTATCCTATTCCTTTTCTGCCATTCCTGCTAACTCCATAGATCATTGAAGCCATCTTGCTTCTATCTATGTTTTTAGCCAGAAACTTCTGAAAGTTGTGATCATACTCTTTGATGATCTTATCAGCATTACTGGGAGCCTCTGAGATTATTTCTTTCTGAGAGTTTTGTAAATCATTTTCTAATTTTAAAATATTTTCTTTTAACTCAGAATTCTCTAATCTAAGACTCTTAGTTCTTCAAGAGTCAGAGAAAAGATCCCTTTTCAGGTTCTTGAATTTGACTCTGATCTGCTGATACCTTTCCATAATTTCATTCAGACTTTCTGCAAGTTCAGCCTTAGTAAAATTAATAGTGAAATCAGGGAATACCTCTTCTGTGTCTGATTTTGAGTCTGAACCAGAAGCTTCGCTGTCTTCTGTCACATTTTCCATAAGAGCTATGTTGGCTCTTTCTTCATCTGACTCTGAGTCAGCATTAGAAGTGTCTGAATCGTCCCATGTTGCCGGCTTTTCTTCTTCTCCTTGAAGAACTTCTTTTTGGGCTTCTCCTTCTGAAGCCTTGGACAGTCACTTTTGTAGTGCCCTTGTTCATTGCACTCATAACAGATGATGTCTTTGTTATTTGAATTTCTGTGACCGGAGGAAGCTTCAGATCTTCTGTGTCCAGAGGAGGACTCAGACTTTCTGTATCTAGAGGAGGATTCATTCTAATTCTCTGATCTTCTCGGGTTTCTGAATTTTCTTTGTCTTTGCTTCCATAGTTGATTGACCCTTCTGGAGAGAAGAGACAATTCATCTTCTTCTAATGAGGATCCATCAGAGGTTTCTTCCATATCCTACAAAACCTTAGAATCAGATTTTTTGTTAGATTTTAATGCTAGATGCTTACCTTGCTTTTGAGGCTCGTCTTCTTCTAGCTCTATCTCATGACTTCTGAGGGAGCTGATAAGTTCCTCCAGAGATATCTTGTTGAGATCTTTAGCTAGCTTAAGTGCAGTGACCATTGTCCTCCATTTCATGGGTAGACTTCTAATGAACTTCTTTACGTGATCAGCAGTAGAATATCCTTTGTCAAGAACTTTCAGCCCAACAACAAGATCTAGAATCTTGAGAACATTGCTTCTATGGATTCACTGTCTTCCATCTTGAATGCTTCATATTTCTGAATAAGCGCAAGGGCCTTGGTTTCTTTGACTTGTATGTTGCCTTCGTGTGTCATTCTCAGAGAGTCAAACATGTTTTTGGCTGTCTCTCTGTTTTAGATTTTCTGAGTATGAGATGGCACTGAGAAGTATTGTTCTGGGTTTATGATTATTTTTGAAATCACGCTTTTGCTGGCCAGACATCCTTTTTCTATCTATCTTCTGACCACTTTCATCCATAGGATGTGTGTATCCATCAATTACCATGTCCCATAGATCCTCATCATGAGCCAGAAAGAAACTCTCAATTCTGTCTTTCCAATAGTCAAAATTTTCTCCATCAAAGACTAGAGGTTTGCCGCTGATTCTGTCCTTGTCCTTATGATAGTCATTGCTGATGTTTTGGCTTGGTCCCACCATAGTGTTTTTCTAAAGCTTGGATCTTGTATAGATACGGTTAAGTGTATGAACTTAGAACCAGGCGCTCTGATGCCAATTGAAGAAGTGTAAAACACAAGAAGGGGGGTTGAATTGAAACTTTAAAACAAAAGCAGTAGACACGATATTTTTATCCTATTTCGTTTGATCTCAAACTACTCCAGTCCACCCTCCAAGGTGATTTTGCCTCTCTCCAACGAGGACTTAATTCACTAATCAAAACGGATTACAATACTACTTTGAAAATGGCCAAAGTCTTCTTGAGTATAACCACAACCCGGTTTATCTCAAGGAAAACTAGCTTAATCAAAATAAAATAATATATTGTGTACTGTTGTTTTTCCTTACAAAAACGGTATCACTACTATGATATTTTACATAATTTGAGCGTATACGAGAATATGAAAGATTGCAGCGTTTGAGAGGTATATGCAGTAGTATCTCAAAATCGTGAACGATTTTTCCTTTAAGCTTGTTTATATAGGAGTGAAAATATTATCCAACATAAAGCGTGATAATGGACACTCAATGCTATTTCCATATTGAGAATATTCTTGTCTGAATGAAGTCGTTGCATATGATGCTGTCTTAATTGAAAAGTAGCGCTTCAGAACTAGAATCTTGCATGTTGCATTTGCTTCAAAACATTGATGACTCAGAGATGTGAGGATCTGATGGTATATTAGACTTCTGTTCAGAATCAGAGTATCCTTTGCTTTAGCGCAGATTCTAATCATCATTCTTCAGAACATTCTGATTACCTCAGCTTGAAAGCTTTTGTAGCTTAGTTTCTGAAGTTGTTTCAGTCAGAACCTCTGCATACAAAATAACACAAATTTAGAGTGCATATTTGTTCTTTGTGTTTGTTATCATCAAAACTCTAATTAAGGGTTTGTAGAATCTAACTATGTTCTAACAGGTATAAGTTGCTAGATTATTACTAGTTAATTAATTAGTTGATTAATAATAGTAATAATGCTAGAATTAGTGGAAATACTAGAATAATTATGTTGGGACCATTTTATTAGTTGGAAGTAGTAAAATGGGGGTGTGTAATTTAAGCCCAATAGAATTAATGGTATAAGATTAAGCTGACACAAGGATTTGGTTTTGTTGGAGATTAAGAGTCTTGTGCGAGACCGTGTGATGCTGCACAGAAGAGGAGCAAGGTTGCACGGTTGTCGAGCAAGGTTGCATGGTTGTCGAGCAGAGCAAGGCAAGGTTGTCGAATGGAAGTTTTGGTAGAGCGACCTTCAATCCAGGTAAGGGTGGGGTTCTGAACTAATAATGTGATTGATGATGATCGTTATGTGGGAATTACTCATTTGTATGACTGTTGTGCATTGATGTTTCAGAATCTGTTATTGAAGTTGCTCTTTTTCTATGATGTAGTCGTTTAAGGAATTACCGTATGACTGTCTTGCATGATTAATGAACTTGTTATAGGAAGTCTCCCGTCGGTTATATTGTGGCCATTTTGATTTGTCTATATAATTGGCTGGTATAATCGATGAATAGGTTAGTGTAGATTATTACATGTTGATGTGGTCATTAAGTTGATGTATCTTCCGAGCAGTTTGTAGGAAATTAGTAAATTATTGTTGTGGTTGTTTTAGGAAGGTTTATGCGTGACTGTCTTGTATAATTGCTGAATCTGTTGATAGGAAATATAGTTGCCCATTGTTGTGGTATTCCGAGCGATTGGTCGAAAATTATGGGTTTTATTGATGTGGTCGTTATGACATTGTATTGTTCCATGCTGTTGGCCGGAAATAGTGGTCGAGGAGGATGCTGATGGTGTTAGGTGCCAAGCAGCTTTTAGGCTTCAAATTGTATCGGGGAATATATGTGCTGGATGTCGAGCGATATTAGGCTATAAGGCGTGCTGAGGAGCACCGTATTGTTGTGGAGCATCACGAAGTTGCAGGCTATGGCGAGGGGAACAAATTAGTTGTTATTTTGTCTTGGTTGTTGTGCATGTCGAGGGGCACGTAGTCTCCATATCACTACTGCCCGTGCATGTTGTTTTGGTTGATACTAGTGTTGTGTAAGTTGTTCTGAGTTGACAAATTGCAGATTGATGATTTATGTTGAGATGCCTCTAATTATGGGCAGATATTAAGTTGTAGGCTTATGGACAATGTTGAATTAAGTTGAATTATTGTTGTTGTTGTTATTACGTTCATGTTATTAATGCATATATAGCATATCATGTTGGAGCTGATGCTCGTTAAGTTGGCCTGGATTGGCATATATAAAGTTGAAGGCTTATGCCTTGTTGAGGCCTCTATTTATTGGCAGATTTCTAAGTTGGGAGTTCTACTCCATTGGTACCACATGCATGTGCATAAAAACAAGTCGCATTCCATGTTTTATTCTGAGTTGTTGTGTGGATGAATTCATAATGATAATGTTATTAAATAGCCGTGAAGTGGTGATTTTGTATGAACTCTTTCTAATGTATTATTTATCATGCATTCTATTATAAAGTTCGATATCTCACCACTTATGTTTGAATGTTACCCCTATGTTGGTAACGTGCAGGTAATCCAGAGTGAAGCGGGTTTACCTTCACTAGTTCGAGTCGGTGTATTGCTCTGATACGTAACACTCGGGGGGATGAACGCTTGTTTCTTTATCATTGTTATTACTTCAGTTGTTGAATTTTATGTTAATTTTTTCTGAGTACTTGTTATTTGGAGATTTTCAGTTGGATAAAGATGTTATGCCCTTTTTAGTTGAATATTATGATTCTGCTGCATAGTTATGAAAGTTGTTGGTTTTAAAAGATTAATTTATGTTGTTGTTGGTTCATCCAAGTTTAATGTGTTATGTATCTTTAATGAACGTTGTTGTTTTAAGTTGAAATTGTAGCATCTGGATTTGGTTGTCGAAATTTTGTAACTCTGATCTTATATAATTGTCGGGTAGAATTAGGGTGTTACAGCCAATACAAGCACTGATGAAGTTATCATAGAGTGTGAGCTGACAGCTGATGAAGAGTCAGACTCTTAGGACGAAGCAGAGGTAATAGCTTCTCTTTCTTCTTCTGAACTTGAAACTTGTTTGTCTGAAATGATGATTAAATATAAACTTCTTCTAAGTAAACACAAAACTATGAAAAAGAATTTTGTAGTTACTTATGATAACTCTACTAAGAATGAGCAAAACTTTTCTGATTTAAATGAAATTTTTTTTTTAGTAAAATAAAATCTCGCTCTTAAAAGTAAAGTCTCAAGGTTAGAAGAAGAGATTATCTCTAGCACATTTGTTACTTATGAAATAATCAGATACGATAGAGCTTTTCAGCACTTACTAGCTAAAAACATAGATAGAAGCAAGATGACTTCAATGATCTATGGCGTTAGCTGAAACGAAAGTAGAGGCTTGGGATTATTAGGACCATCAAAAATAATTGATGAGACTCTGAGTGTCAAACCAAAACCTTTTTCTGAACATTTTGTTCTTGTTGGAACTGAACTAAAGTTTCCAGAACAAGAAGTTTCTGATTCCATTGAAACACAACCACAAACACAGAACAAAACTTTTAAGCCTAAATATCATGCACAAATTCCACTTGATTATCCTGCTACACAAGATTCCAAAGGTGTCAGAATCTCTGAAACATATAACAAGAAATAAAACATAAAATGGGTATCTAAGGATGAGATAATATATGTTGTAGATATCATTGATGGTTCCACTGAGACACCAATCATGGTATCTGGATAGTGGATGCTTGCAACACATGGCAGGCAAAAGGAATATGTTTCAATATTTAGAACTTAAGTCTGGAGGAGTCGTTGGTTTCGGAGGCAACCAGAAGGGAAATATCGTTTCCTTTGGAACTATTGGTAATGGTAAACTTCCTTCTATTAACAATGTTCTCTTAGTAGAGGGTCTGATGCATAAACTCTTGTCAATTAGCCAACTTAGTGACAATGGTTATGACGTAATTTTCAATCAAATGTATTGTAAAGTTATTAGTCAAAAGGATGGCTCAGTTCTATTTAATGGTAAGAGGAAGAACAACATTTAGAAAATAAGGTTATAATATTTGAAAAACCAGAATGTAAAATTTATTCTGACTGTTCAAGAAGAGCGGTGGGTCTGGCACAGATGTCTGGGCCAAGTTAGCTTGAGAAAAATATCTCAACTAAATAAGCTTAGATTAGTCAGAGGCTTGCCCAAATTGAAGTATTCTTCAGATTCTCTTTGCGAAGCATGTCAGAAAGGCAAGTTTTCAAAAACCTCTTTTAAATATAAAAAGGTTGTTTCCACCTCTAGGCCATTAGAACTTCTTCACAATGACTTATTTGGACCAGTGAAAACTACTTCTGTCAATAGTAAGAAATATGGACTAGTCATTATTGATAATTACAATAGATGGGCATGGGTAAAATTCTTAAAACACATGGATGAGTCACATTCTATGTTTTCTTATTTTTGCTCCCAAGTGCAAAATGAAAAGAATCTTAAAATAGCCAGAGTTAGAAGCGATCATGGTGGACAATTTGAAAAAAAAGGTTTTGAAATTTTTTAATCTAATGGCATATCCCATAATTTCTCCGGCCCTAGAACTCCATAAAAAAATGGGTTTTTAGAGAGGAAAAATAGGACATTACAAGACATGGCTCACACTATGATCCAAGAAACTCAAATGGCTAAGCACTTCTGAGCAGAAGCAGTAAACACATCCTATTACATTCAAAATAGAATCTCTATAAGACCTATTTTGAGTAAGAATCCTTATGAATTATGGAAGAATAGAAAGCCCAACATTTCTTATTTCCATCCTTTAGGATGTTTATGTTTTATGTTGAATACTAAAGAGAATATGGGCAAGTTTGATTCCAAAGCACATAAGTGTGTGTTGTTAGGATATTCTGAACACTCAAAAGGCATCAAAGTCTATAACACAGAATCAAGAATTATGGAGGAATCAATTCGTGTTAGATTCGATGATAAACTTGACTATGAAAAGTCAATGCTGGTTGAAAAGCTCGCAGATGTGAAGATAAGGTTCTTAGAACCTAAGGAGAAGATACAAGAAGATAAAGAATCAGAAGCTCCTACTTCTGATATTGTTGTTGTTCTTTCTGATCCTCCACAACAAAGGAAAAATCAGAATCTCATCTTCTCATCCTGAAGATTTAATTTTGGGAAACAAAGATGCTTCTGTCAGAACCAGATCAACGTTCAAACCTTCTGATGAAGTGCTTATGGGTTTGGTATCCCATGTTGAACCAACGTCTATTGATGAAGCTCTTCTAGACAAAGATTGTATTATGGCTATGGAAGAAGAACTGAACCAATTCTCAAAGAATGATATATGGGATCTTGTTTAGAAACCTAAAGGTGTCCATGTCATTTGAACCAAATGGGTGTTCATAAACAATCTCAATGAGAAGAGTGAAGTTGTTAGAAACAAAGCACAATTGGTTGCACAAGGTTTTAGTCAGCAAGAAGAGATAGAATATACATAAACCTTTGCAACTGTTGCCAAGTTAGAAACTATAGGTTTATTAATTTATTTTTCTGTAAATCATAACATCACCCATTATCAAATGGATGTTAAGAGTGCGTTTATGAATGGTTATATTTCAGAAGAAGTGTACATTAAACAACCTCCTAGATTTGAAAACACTGAGAAATCAGATTTTGTTTTTAAACTCAAGAAATCTCTTTATGGTCTAAATCAATGCTCCCAGAGCTTGGTATGAGAGAATGAGTAATTTTCTTTTAGAAAATAAATTTACTAGAGGGAAGGTTGACACTACACTCTTCTGAAAAACCTTCAAAAATGATATTCTGATAGTTTAAATTTATATTGATGATATTATTTTTTGTTCTACTAATCCCTCTCTTTGTGAGGAATTTTATAAGTTAATGCAGGTAGAGTTTGAGATGAGTTTGATGGGAGAACTGAAGTTCTTTCTGGGAATTAAAATTGATCAAAAATCAGAAGCTACTTACATTCATCGGAGTAAGTATACCAAAGAAATTCTGAATAAATTCAACATGATCGACTGCACCTTAGCAAAGACTTCAATGCATCCAAAATGCATTCTGAAAAAAGAAGAGGTAAGTGGAAAGGTATGTCAGAAGTTGTATTATGGTATGATAGGCTCTCTTCTGTATCTAACTTCTTCTAGACCTGATATTTTATTCAGTGTTCATCTATGTGCTAGATTCCAATCTGATCCTAGGGAATCTCATTTAACTGTTGTTAAGAGAATTCTAAGGTATATGAAACGAACCACTAACCTTGGCTTAATGTATGAGAAAACACCAGAGTATAATCTTTCTAGTTTCTGTGATGCAGATGACTCTGGAGAGAAAATGGAGAGGAATAGTACTTTTGGAAATTGTCAGTTTCTTGGCAAGAATCTGATTTCCTAGTCAAGAAAGAGGCAAGCAACAATTGCTCTTTCAACAGTAGAAGCAGAGTACGTCTCAGCAGCATTGTGCAATATGCAGATGCTATGGATGAAGAATCAGCTGGAAGATTATCAGATTTATGAGAGTAACATTCCTATCTTTTGTGATAATACATTTGTTATTTGTTTAAGTGAAAATCATATTTTACACTTTAGGTCTAAACACATAGAAATAAAACATCATTTTATTAGAGATAATGTTCAGAAAGGGATTTCATCTTTAAAATACACAGATACAAACCCTCAATGGGCTGATATTTTTACAAAACTCTTAGTTGAAGATAGATTTATGTTTATTCTAAAGAATCTAAAAATGGATTTCTGTCCTGTGATACGGTGGCCAGAACCGGGGTCGTGGTTTCCCTTATTTCATTAAGGAAATTTAGTTGGTTTGCGTTTTGCGTTTGTATTCTCAAAATGTCACGGTAAGCAAGAGTCTCCACCGTATTTTATTTTATCCAACAAGAAAAGGAAAAAAGCAAACAAAAATTCCTTTTTCGAGATATTTCTGAGTACGGGGGGTAGATTTATAGAAAGGGAAGGTATTAGCACCCTTTCTATCCGTAGTTATCTACGGGCTCTTAGGTACTTGCTCATCATTTTCAAAATTGTTTTCTTTGTGTTTGTGGGCTTTGAAAAGTTTTCTGTTTTGACTTCGATTTAACTCTTGCTTCTGTCTTCAAGAGTTTAATGAAGTGTTTTTGAAAACTTTGTTTGTAAAAGAGTGTAAGTGTGAAAAAAAGTTTGTTTTGATTGAGCAAGTACTTAAGAACTAATCTACCTACTCGAAAAAAGAATCGTTCTATATTCGTTTCCTTTAGACAACGCTATCCCACTATTAGTGAGTAGGTAGCACCGTCGTTGGAGTTTTGAGGGTCAATTCGAAAGGGACATACGGTCACTAAAGCAATGTTAGGACGTCTTAGTAATAACCCTAATGTCTTAGATCAATCATTCGAGGAAACAATTCTGAGGCAACTTTTCTGAATCGGGACTTTGATCTTTGTTTAGACAAAAGGACGACCACTAAAGCATCCTATACTCAATGACCATTTACCGAAGGCAACCAAGTGGGAGTGTACCCTAGGAGTGCGCATGTGCGAGTGATTCAGTTTCGGATTATTTTATCTTTGTACATTTAGTGTGATCTAACTGTTTTAAATTAATCATACATTCTTGTCATGCAAACCCTAATTATTCATACATCTAACAGTTAATAATTTGCGGAATTTAAAATGCGGAAATTAAACTACGCTATTACAAGGCTTCGGGTATTTACATAGCCAAAAACAAACCCTTTGAAAATAAAAGCGATAAATGTAAAAGTCCTAATTAAAACTATTACAAACTGTGAGCAGATACAATAATTGGATAAAAATAATAATAAAGTGCGCGATGACAAATTAGATCGAATGCGAAATTAGGGTTTTGACCCTTCTATCCTAATTAAAAGAGAAAATTGTTTTTGTTGTTTTTAATATTTTAAAAAAGAAAAGGACTAAGTTTATCTAAATTAAATACAAAAATTAATTAATGATTAAATTAATTAGTAAAAATAATTACAAGACCTATTTTTAGTTTTTTGTTATTTTAGGAAAAAAATAAAATACAATTAAGTTAGTAATAAAACCTACTTATTCTAATTAATTTTAATTATGTAAAAAGAGTTAAAATTGTCTAAATTAATAAACCTAATTAAATTAATTAATCTTTAATAAAAATAAATATTTTAAATTTAATTGGACATAAAAATATTTTTGGTGATTTTTTTTTTATAAAAAGAAAATGATTATTGGTTAGTAAATAAATAATAAATAAATAAATTGAAAATATAGAAAAGAAATAAAGGGTGAGAAAAGGGCCTGAATCAGCAATTCTGGGAGGTGTGAAAAGCAATTTCCTGGGCCCAATAATTGTGAGATCAGTTTGACTTCTTTATTCCAGTGCTTCTGCATTGACTAGGCTCTATGGTGCTCCCCTCTTGTTAACTATTAGATCTAGATCTCAAGACAAATGGCACGCAGGGTTATGAGGATGCAAGGTGGTCATTAACCTCATGCATGTACTGAATTGCCTGAAATAAGATGTGAAAATAACAAATGCTGGAGGCAGGGATCCAACCCCTGACCTTTAGCCTTCCAATGCCTTAAGCGCTGCTTGGCTACCACTGGGGAACTTTGCTTTTGTTGTACAATAATGAAAAAATAATAATAATATGTAAAAAAAAGAAATATTGGAAAATTAAAAAAAACGCGCGTTGAACGTTTGAACGGGCCAATAGGGGAGTGACAACTCATCGTCTCCTTCCTCTCTCTGTGGGTAAAAGTCTCAGACTTTTACCTGCGGAGACATGTTCGTAGCTATATGCTTGGTTCGTTCAAAAATCCTTCATGGGCCACATAAATGGAAACTAACGCCATGGTTGAGTTCGTCTCATCCTCCTGAACCTAAAGGTACCATTCATGAAGGCCAATTTCTCCTGCAAGAAAAAACCCTAAAACGGAGCTACGAAACCTAACAATGGTGATTTCTTGTATGGGTCATATAAATGAAATTAAATGACGCAGGAAGCTTGCAAATGCCTCATAGATCAAGAATATGCAATTAATTCATCCTAACAATGCCTATATTATGAGATTCGAATTCAATAACAGGGATATGTCGTGATGGACTTACAATGCGTTTTGGGACTAGAATGGACTTGTTTTTTATTGCTTTAGCTTGCAGAGACTCCCAGGAAGTGATTGAGATAGGCAAAGAGTCTTGAGGATGCCTCTAAGTGCAAATTCGATCTCACACTTTTCTTGCTTTTTTTCAGTTTTGGTTCTTGCTTATACGCCTGTCTCTAACTTCTTTTTAGGTCTGCACGCACTCTATATGTACCAAGCAATGCATTAGGATTGATAACTGCATCCAAATCTTTCTCCTTCAATGATTTTTGATTTGATTTGATTCACTTTCAATATCATTCCAAAAATAGCTTTTTTCAATCATTTTGTCCACTCTAATGCCTTGCACGAGTTTGAATGTTTGCTAAATGTATAATAAAGCCTGAAACAAGCATAAGATCTTTGGTTTTCAATAATTTTGATTTTATATGATATGTTTTAATTTAAATTGAATTAATTCAAATCAAAATCAAAATAAATAATAAAAATAAAATATGGACAAGTGGCAAAGGCTAGAGCTCGTGGACTATGTTGCCAATTCAAAACAAGTGAAAAAGATTGGGCCCATTTTGCAAAATTTGAAGTTTTGGGCATAGTTGACTTTTGGCAATTTTGCAAAAAGGGTCAACTTCACCAATGCATAACTTCTTCAATTTTAACTCTTTGGAAGTTTCCTTTGACTTTTTAGAAAGCTTGAGATGTCCCCCAATCAACCCTTTTGGTCTCATCTCAATTTGATATTCCATGCTCATGTATGAAGCTTTGACAAAAAAGGTGTTTTTGTTGACTTTCCAAAATGACCTATAATGTCCAAATTCATAACTTCTTGTGAGTGCATATTTTGAACTTGGGAGCTGAATATGGATTGTAGGTAATTTCATTCTATTCAAAATGAACTTTGGATGGGTAATTTCTCATAAAGTATGAGAAAGTTATGCTTGGTCAAAGTTGAGTTGACTTTTCCTGCAAAACCCTAATTTAGCAACTTTTGAGTCTTGATGAATTATGAGTAATACTTGATGAATCATGATCAAACCTTGATCAAATGATGAAATATACTTCAAAATGAGGATGTTGACCAAAAATCTTGAAGTTTGACTGTATATGGGCCACAGTTGACTTTTGCCCTAGCACAGTCGATTTTCAGGCCTTTTGAGCAATTGACTGAGCAAACTTCCTCTGCAAGGCTTGAAACTTGACATGGATGGTCTTGAGAACATATTAGGACCATGTTGAGAATTTGGGACCACTTGGGCTCAAGTATCTTGATGCAACATGAAACCCTAATTTGAGGTGGACTGCCTTAGGAGAGAGCTTGTTTGGCCAACCCTTGGGCTACCTTGAGCAACTTGGAGATCTTTCTTGAAATGTTTTGAGAAATATGGGAGGGAAAATTTTGGGGTACAACAGTTTCCCCTGTTCTATCTTCTTAAACCTGAAGATTTAGATTGGCTTGTCGGGCTTTCGTGATCTGAAGGTGGAAGATGATTGAACACTAGAGTGCCCAGAAATTTACACTCGCATGAAGTGGTAATTATCTTGTGATGTCGGGAATGGGATTACAGATGCCATTTGAAAATTGTTGACAAGGGGATGGGCTTAAAGATGCCATTTGAAGGAGTGTCGATTGCATAAGAGATTCCTTAGCGAGAGCTTGTATACCTGTCGTTGCGGAAGATTCCGCTGGGGAAGGATGATCTTTGTTGAGAGAAGTAGAATTTGAGGAGCTTCGGTCGTCCTTATTCTACTGAGGAAACATCTTTGTCGAAATTTAGGAACTCATCCATTTATTCTACTGAGGAATCATCTCTGTCAAAATTTAGGAACTCGTCCGTTTATTCTACTGAGGAAACATCTCTGTCGAAATTTAGGAACTCGTCCGTTTATTCTACTGAGGAAACATCTCTGTCGAAATTTAGGAACTCGTCCGTTTATTCTACTGAGGAAACATCTCTGTCAAAATTTAGGAACTCGTCCGTTTATTCTATTGAGGAAACATCTCTGTCGAAATTTAGGAACTCGTCCGTTTATTTTACTGAGGAATCATCTCTGTCGAAATTTAGGAACTCGTCCGTTTATTTTACTGAGGAATCATCTCTGTCGAAATTTAGGAACTCGTCCATTTATTCTACTGAGGAATCATCTCTGTCGAAATTTAGGAACTCATCCGTTTATTCTACTGAGGAATCATCTCTGTCGAAACTTAGGAACTCGTCCATTTATTCTACTGAGGAATCATCTCTGTCGAAATTTAGGAACTCGTCTGTTTATTCTACTGAGGAATCATCTCTGTCGAAATTTAGGAACTCGTCTATTTATTCTACTGAGGAATCATCTCTGTCAAAATTTAAGAACTCGTTTGTTTATTCTACTGAGGAAACATCTCTGTCGAAATTTAGGAACTCGTCCGTTTATTCTACTGAGGAATCATCTCTGTCAAAATTTAGGAACTCGTCCGTTTATTCTACTGAGGAATCATCTCTGTCGAAATTTAGGAACTCATCCGTTTATTCTACTGACGAAACATCTCTGTCGAAATTTAGGAACTCGTCCGTTTATTTTACTGAGGAATCATCTCTGTTGACATTTAGGAACTTCCGTCATCTGTTGTTCAACTGAGGAATCATCTTTGTTGACATTTAGGAACTTCCGTCATCCGTTGTTCAACTGAGGAATCAGCTTCATAACTTGAATTTTGTGAGAATTTAATCGTATCCTTCCTGAAAGGTAAAGGTTAGCTGTATGCAATGCATGATATGTATCAGGCAATGATGTTCTCAAAATAAATGAGATTGTGTTGTGTGATGCGTATGCATGTCATGATGTATGGAAATGTGATGTTTTTAGCTGGGGAAAATAAATCTCGGATTGTTGCTGGAGAAAAGAGTTGAATTCTTTGTTTCCGCTGAGGATAGTGAATGAAGATGATTGTGAGAATAAACCTGTAGGAGAGGATAAATCCGCTGGGGAATAAACTGATGAGGAAATGATTATGTGGGGAAGAGATGCTCTGCTGAGGATTTCGCTGATAAATTCAGCTGGGGATGAATTACCGTTGCTGGTGATAATGAAACCTGTTGGAGATTGAATTTCTGTTTGTGAAAGGAATGAACTCCGCTGGGGATGATCTTCCAGTCGTGATTTCACGGGGAATAACCTTTTAGACTCTACTGGGGACAATCTTCTAGAGTCTACTGGGGACAATTATTCAAACTCCACTAGGGATAATTTTCCAAACTCCACTGGGGATAATTTTTATATTCCGCTGGGGATATTTCTTTAATGCTGATGGTAGATAAACTCTGCTTTGGGGAGAATATCACCAATTCATTCACAGTTGTGAGTCTCAACTGGGGAGAGCTAACACCACTATCTTTCCCCTTACTCTGCGGGTAGTGAATGCGCCTTTAATCGTTTTCTCCAACTAGGTCTATCCCTATACCTGGTGGGTAGAGCAACTGTACGGTTTGGACATTTCTCGTTTGCCCCTGTTTCTGATATTACAAGTAATCGTCTTTTGTTTCCCATGTAAATATTCATGAGCAGCAATTAATGTCAAATGCATATATCAAAAATGAACATTGGACGTTCTCGCAAAATATAACAGAAAAAGGAAAACATTTTGAAATTTCTTTGTAAAAATGATTTGTATTGATTTTGAAGTTAGCCTGTAAAATAGGCATTTTTGTATAAGAGGCTGACGTCCTAGTAGGAGAACTCCGCCGCACAATAGAGTTTATACAACTTGTGAAAAACAAGGAAAAACAGCTATGTGAACAATCCCGCTGGGTTCTAACTCTGTTATTGCCTTTATGTCTTCGAGCATCTCATCACTTTGCTACTTGGTTGAAGGTGGATTAGATTGTTTGGTGTCGTCCGAGCTTGATAGTCGATACCGAAATCTGGTTGCAAGGTGATCCAATGAGACATAGTGTTACGCTTTGATCCTTAATTTTTGCCTGGACCGCCCTTTCGGGTTTTCAGTCAACCGGGATACCCTTTTTTGCCCAAGTCGCCTTTTCAGGTTTTCGACTTGCCGGGTGTACAAATTTTTTTATTTTCATCCTTTATTTTTGCCCAAACCCTTTTGGTTCGCCGGGAAGCCCTTATTTTTTCCTAGGCCAGTCAACCTAGCGGGTCTTTGATTATGCGTAGTATCTTTTCACTATGTCTGCATTGACGGGGTGAGGAAGGTCGTCACCATCCATGGTGGTTAGAATCATAGCTCCTCCTGAGAAAATGTTCTTAACCATAAATGGCCCTTCGTACGTAGGGGTCCATTTGCCCCTGGGATCACCTTGTGGTAGGATGATGCGCTTGATCACCAAATCCCCAACTTGATACTCTTGTCGTTTAACTTTCTTATTAAATGCCTTGATCATCCGTTTTTGATACGTCTGACCATGACAAATAGCAGTAAGTCTCTTTTCGTCGATTAAATTCAGCTGATCAAGCCGAGTCTGAATCCAGTCATCTTCGCTCAAACCTGCATCGTTCATAATCCGAAGAGAGGGTATCTGAACTTCAATGGGAAATACGGCCTCCATGCCATAAACCAAGGAATAAGGTGTTTCCCCTGTTGACGTCCGCGCTGAGGTACGGTACCCATGAAGAGCAAACGGTGACATCTCGTGCCAGTCTTTGTATGTCACCGTCATCTTCTGCACAATCTTCTTAATGTTCTTATTAGTCGCTTCGACGGCCCCATTCATCTTCGGCCGGTAAGGAGAAGAGTTGTGATGCTATATCTTGAAATGCTTGCAGAGCTCGGTGATCATCGTATTGTTGAGATTTGTACCATTGTCTGTAAAAATCCTCTTGGTACACCATATCGACAGATTAGATTGTGTTGAATGAGCCGTGCCACGACGTTCTTGGTTACAGTAGCAAAGTAAGCTGCTTCAACCCACTTTGTAAAGTAATCAATTGCTACCAAGATGAAACGATGCCCGTTAGACGCAGAAGGTATGATCTCACCAATCATGTCGATCCCCCACATTGCAAAAGGCCAAGGAGTTGTCAAGATGTTCAGAGGAACTGGGGGTATGTGCACCTTATCAGCATAGAGTTGGCACTTATGATAGGTCCGAGAATGCTGATAACAGTCGGCTTCCATAGTAGACCAATAATATCTTGCCCGTAGGATTTTCTTTGCCATGGTGTGTCCACTGGAATCAGTTCCGAAAGTACCTTCATGCAACTCCGCCATGATCCTTTTTGCCTCATTCTTGTCCACACATTGCAGTAAGGTTGAATCATGGTTACGCTTGTAAATGATACCATTGCTGAAGAAGAACTTCGCTGCGAACCTCCTCGGAAACTTCTTATCATTAAAAGATGCACCTTCGGGGTATTCCTGAGCCTCAAGATACCTTTTCACCTCGTGAAACCAGGGTTTCTCTATTACCTCTTCAGTCTCAATGTCACAACAATGTGCAGGCCTGTCCAACCTCTCAGTGGTAATCTGGGGAGCTTCATTGTCCCATCTAACTTTGAACATAGAAGACATCGTAGCTAGCGCGTCCGCCAACTGATTCTCCTCTCTAGGGAAGTGTTCAAAGGTTATCTCCTCAAAGTGTGGAAGCAAAGTCAGTACATACTCCTTGTAAGGAATAAGATTTGGGTGTTTTGTATCCCACTCGCCTTTGATTTGACTGATCACGAGAGCGGAATATCCGAATACACTCAAGAACTTAATCCTTAGGTCAATAGCTGCTCGAAGACCCATATAGCACGCTTCATACTCCGCCATGTTGTTGGTGTAGTTAAAACATAGTCAGGCGGTGAATGGAGTATGAGAGCCTTCAGGAGATATGATCACGGCCCCAATGCCATTACCCAAAGCGTTTGAAGCTCCATCAAAGTACATAGACCATCGGGATCCTTTCTCAGGTTCTTCATCCAGTCCAGGTGTCTCACAGTCAGTCAGCAACATGATGTTCTCATCCGGGAATTCGAAGTTCATAGACTGGTAATCATCCAAGGCCTGATGTGCCAAATGATCTGCTAACACACTTCCTTTGATCGCTTTCTGGGTCGTGTATTGAATGTCATACTCAGTCAGGATCATCTGCCATCTTGCTATTCTTCCGGACAAGGCAGGCTTTTCGAAGATATACTTGATTGGATCCATCTTTGATATCAATAGAGTAGTGTGAGTCAGCATATACTGTCTCAGCCGGCGAGCAGCCCATGCCAAAGGGCAGCAAGTTTTCTCAAGCAACGAGTATCGGGTCTCGCAGTAGGTAAACTTTTTGCTAAGGTAATAAATAGCATGCTCTTTTCGGCCAGACTCGTCATGCTGCCCCAGCACGCACCCCATTGAATTGTCGAGTACTGTCAAGTATAAAATCAAAGGTCTCCCTTCAACTGGAGGCATCAGAATAGATGGCTCTTGGAGATATTCCTTGATCCTTTAGAAAGCGGCCTGACATTCATCGTTCCATCTTACCACTTGATCTTTCTTCAGTAACTTGAAGATTGGCTCACAAGTAGCAGTCATGTGTGAGATGAATCGGGCAATATAGTTCAAATGTCCCAAAAAGCCCCTGACTTCTTTTTCTGTTCGGGGAGCTGTCATTTCCTGTATATCCTTCACCTTTGCAGGATCCACTTGAATACCTTTATCACTAACAACGAAACCCAGCAGCTTACCAGATCTCACCCCGAAGGTGCACTTGTTCGGGTTTAACCTCAGCTTGTACAACTTCAACCTGTCAAATAGCTTCTGAAGGTGGTCAAGGTGTTCCTCCTCAGTCTGGGACCTTGCAATCATGTCATCAACGTATACCTCAATCTCATGATGAATCATGTCATGGAACAAAGCGACCATGGCACGCTGATACGTTGCCCCAGCATTCTTTAATCCAAACGGCATGACCTTGTAGCAAAAGGTACCCCATTGTGTAACAAAGGTTGTCTTCTCCATGTCTTCGGGAGCCATTTTAATTTGATTGTAACCGGAGAAGCCATCCATAAATGAGAAGACCTTATGTTGTGCAGTGTTATCAACCAGAACATCGATATGAGGTAGAGGGAAATCATCCTTGGGGCTTGCCCTATTCATATCCCTATAGTCAACACACATTCGAACCTTACCATCCTTCTTCGGCACTGGAACCACGTTGGCGACCCACTGCGGGTAAGAAATAACTGCTATAAAACCGGCATCAAACTGTTTCATAACCTCAGCCTTGATTTTCTCAGACATCTCTGGACGCATTCGGCGAACTTTCTGTTTCACTGGAGGACAGTCTTTCTTGGTTGGCAAGCGATGAACCACGATATCGGTATCCAACCCAGGCATATCTTCATAAGACCAGGAAAAGATCTCAACATAATCACGCAGCATCTGAATCAACCATTGCTTAACACTAGACTCCAAATTTACACAGATCTTGACATCTTTTTTGTCTACCTCTGTACCCAGATTTACTATTTCCACTGGCTCTTCATGCAGCTGTATGGCCCTCTCTTCCTGAAGCAACAGTCTAGCAAGTTCACCAGGAACTTCACAATGATCCTCACCTTTGTCCTCGGCTTGGTTGATCGGACTTTCAAAGTCATAACTGGTAGTAGCAGAATCATTATCAGTGGGATCCAGAGTGGATGTGGACCTGTATATGTGAGTGTGTGTAAGACAAATAGCTGTTTCGCGAGATAGAAAAGAAAAACAAGGAGAGAAAAATTTGTAATGCAAGAAAACATCCAATGCTTTTATTAATGATATATGGAAATGACACATAATAAGCCCTCAAACAAAGCCACTGTGTCTCGGGCAAGGCACCGGGCCGTAAAGTTTTAAACTGTCTGTTACAAAACTCAAAACAAAAGTCTTATTACTGTGTAATAAAAGAAATTGGCACGAAGTCCTTTGTCGTCCAATTGCTTAATCCGTCGTCGGAAGTCGGGTAAATCCAGTTGTCAAACTCAGACTCTTCATCATCATCTTCAATTGCATTCACTTTCGGATTAGTGATACGCAGGGGAGGTCTTCCAATCCGTGCACGCCGAACATCCCTTTGAGCTTCTGCAGTAAAACCCAAACCAAACTTGTCAGTCTTGTGTGAAAAGTCATGGAGTCGGCCCCAATCCGCACACCCACCTTTCTCAATAACAGCCCAGGCATCCTTGAGGGAAGCCATCTTCATTGGAGGATCTTCAACAACAGTTTCAGTTGGCGCCAGCATTTGGGGGACTTCTTTAAAGTTTTGACACGGGGTTTCAAGGAACTCTTCATCCATCTCCACGTACCGAAAAGAGTTGAGATGGCTCACCATGTACTCCTCTTCTCCTCGTACTATAACAATTTTCCCCTTCATTGGGTATTTCAGCATCTGGTGGAGTGTAGAAGTTATTGCCCCAGCTTTATGGATCCACGGGCGACCCAGCAAACAAGAATAAGATGGTCAAATGTCCATCACATAGAATGTAGACGCAAAAAAATGAGAACCTACCTTAATAGGAACATCCACCACTCCATGTACCATCCTCTTGGACCCGTCAAAGGCCCTAACCACAATATTACTCGGCTTCAGCATCAACCCTTCACAGTCTAACCGGTCTAACGCTTTCTTGGGTAAAACATTCAACGAGGACCCAGTGTCCACCAGCATGTGAGCTAGAGTAGTGCCCCTGCACTCGATTGAAACATACAGAGCATCATTGTGATTCTTTCCTTTGGAAGTCAAATCTGCGTCGGAGAAACCCAACCCGTTATCAGCAGTCAAACTAGCCACGTAGTCTTTGAACTGGTCAGCAGATGTTTCCTGGGGCACGTGCGCGGTTTTTAGGAAAGCAATTAAAGCCTTAGCATGGGCTTCTTAGCACAACAGTAAAGACAACATAGAGATCTTCGACGGGGTTTGCCCCAACTGTTCGACTACATTGTAGTCACTTTTCATAATGATCTTTAGAATTTCCTCTATCTCCTTCTAGAGGCTTCAACAGTAATCTACTTCGGTGCCTCCGTCCGGGCAGGCTCACCGGTGATCCCTTTGCCCTGAGTGTCAGATGACTCGGTGACAGGGGTAATGATTGGAACATGAACATGGACAGTAGCATATTGTGATCGGTGGGAATGAGAACTGACTGTTTTTTAATGCTGGTTCGCATTTGCGTTTGTTTTCGCAAAGTGTCGCGGTAAGCAAGAGTCGCCACCATCTTTTATTTTATCCAACAAGGAAAGGACAAAAGCACAGAAAAATTCCTTTTCGAGATGTTTCTCGGGTTCGGGAGGTAGATTATAGAAAGGGAAGGTATTAGCACCCTTTCTATCTGTGGTTATCCACGGGCTCTTAGGTACTTGATCACTATGTTTTCAAAAGTTTGCTTTTCTTTGTGTTTGTGGGTTTTGAAAAGAGTTTTGTTTTGTTTTTTGAAGAAAGTGTAAGTGCGAAAAGTTTTGTTTTGTTTTTTAAAGGAGCAAGTACTTAAGAACCACTACCTACTCAAAAAGGAATTAAATTGTGCTAATCTCCTTTAGACAATTCTATCCCACTATTGAGGAGTAGGTAGCATCGTCGTTGGAGTTTTCGGGTCAATTCGATTTAAGGGACGTGTGGTCACTAAAGCAATGTTAGGATGCTTTAGCGGTAACCCTAATGTCTTAGATCATTTTTATCGAGGCAACTGTTTCGAGGCAACTTTGATCTTTAGACAGGAGGGCGACCTCTAAGACTTCCTATACTCAATGACCGCACTTGAGGCAGCCAAGTGAGGTATACCCTAAGAGTGGCATGTGCGAGTGTATTGTTTTTTCAGTTATATTATCTTTTCATGTCATGGTGAGCTACTGTTGATTTTAAGTTAAGAGTTAATCTTGTCATGCATAGCCTAGTTAGCATACATCTAAAAAATTAATATATGTACAGGAATTTAAAGTGCGGGAATTGTAAATCCTACGCTATTACAAGGCTTCAGGGAGGGGGATTATTTACATGTCCAAAAATTGGGGGAATAAAAAGCAGTAAAGTGTGAAAGTCTTAGCTAAGTTATTACAAACCAGTAGGCAGTTACAATAAAATAAACGCGCGCGAATCTGAAAATAAACTCTAAAAATTCTAAGAATAAAATCTTTTTGTTGTTTTATTTTATTTTTGGGAAAATGCTAAATGTTCAATTAAGTCAAATTTAATTAATTAAAAAAACTGATTAAAATTAACTCCAAAACATACTTAATATTTTTTGCATTTTTTTGTTTATGAAAAGGATTGAATTTAAATAAATCCTAAGTCTACTGATTTTAAAATTGGAGGAAATAAGTTAAAATAATTAATTAAATTAAATCCTAATTCTAAATTACTTATTTTTATGATTTTTATGTTGATTAAAAAAAACAAATAAAATGGTCCAAACGAAAATGAAATCAGGCAGTAAATCAAGAAAAACAAAATAATTCTGGAGGCCTGGGTCGAAAGAAGTGTGGGCTGTCTTTCAACCCAGTGAAGAGGCTGGATCGAAGGTGCATGAGGGGCTGCACTCTGAGGGTGTTCGATCTGGATATGTCATCCTTTGATCTGGAAGTCCTGGGTCCAGTTCGAAGCTAAGCTGCTGAGCCTCGTAACTCTGAACAGGATCCTGAGAATATATTTCCTGCAAAAAACGAAACACATGTTAAAGGTCCAGGGGGGACTTTACCCCCCTGATTCGAATCTCCTCCCTATTCGCACCTGCTGAATCTGGGTCTGGGTTTATTTTATCCTGGGATTCGAAGGAGAAACTCAGATTGTGCCCAAGCAATGGCACAATCTCATCTCTGCGCTGTAGCTTATATGTAGCACATTAAATCATTCACAAACAACAGTACTAACGTGAATATGCAATCAGAGATCGAAATGAGTTTGAGATTATATTTCTTTTTACCAAACATAAGTGCTTTGATCTATGATTCTGAGTGTGGAATGGCTGGTGCAAGGATTGGGTATGGCTTCCTGGAGGTGCTGATGATTTTTGGCAGCGTATCTCCAAGTTCTCCCTGTTTCTTTTCTCTATTTTTTCTGTATATTTTCGTCCTTTTTTGCAACACTAGTGATCTCTTTATATAGCTGGGGTGGAGGGGACAGGAAGACAAAGGTTTAAATGACCTTGATTATGTGTTTGACAGCCATGAATGAGAATTTGTAACGTTGATTATGTGTTTGAAAGCCATGAATGAGAGTTCGTAACGTTGGCTAAACACATGGGATCTTGTCCCTTTTTGAATTTTGAATGACATGTAACTGGCCTTCGAATGCTCCCTTTCGAATGGGCTGATGGCCTCCTTCGAATGCTCCTTTTCGAATGGGCTGATGGCCTCCTTCGAATGATTTTCGAAAGCTTCTTTGAATGGACCCTTTGAATGCTTCTTTGAATGGACCTTTTTGGAATTCCAATCGAAGGACATTGTTATAATGCCAATCGAAGTACTTGTCCATAATTCCAATCGAAAGGCTCCTTCAGAATACCAATCGAAGGGTCTTTCAGAATGCCAATCGAAAGCCTTGACATAATGCCAATTGAAATGCTCCTTCAGAATACCAATCGAAGGGTCTTTTAGAATGCCAATCGAAATGTACTTAAAGCACCACTCAAAAATTTTCCTTTTCCTTAGGCAAGAGTTTGTGATCAACCATGCAGGGGGAAGACTTTGGGAAACATGAGAGGGCAAATTTTGGGGTACAACAGTTTCCCCTGTTCAATCTTCTTAAACCTGAGGATGTAGATTCGCTTGCGTGGCTTTCGTGATCCAAAGGTGGAAGATGATTGAACACTAGAGTGCCCAAAAATTTGCACTCGCATGGTGTAGTATCAGCATTGTGATGTCAGGAATGGGCTTACAGATGCCATTTGGAGATTGTTGGTAGGAGGATGGGCTTATAGATGCCATCTGGAGATTGTTGGTAGGAGGATGGGCTTATAGATGCCATCTACAGGGGTGTCGATCGCATAAGAGATTCCTTAGCGAGAACTTGCATACCTGTTGTTGTAGAAGATTTCGCTGGGGAAGTCTAACCTTGTTGAGATTTAGGAACCTGCTTGTACTTCAACTGAGAGAATGCTTCAGCTGAGTTTTAAGAACCTGTTCATAATTCAATTGGGGGGAAGCATCTTCATCAAGATCTAGGAACCGTCTCGTGCCCACCGGGAGTATACCGCTGAGGTTATAGAACTTATCCACACTATGACGGAGGAGAACATCAAGATCTAGGAACTGACTCGTGCTCAATGGAGTATACCGTTGAGGTTATAGTACTCGTCCACACTATGAAGTAGGGAAGTGTGATGTTTTAGCTGGGAAAATAAATCTCGGAGCTGCTGGAGAATAGAGTTGAGTCTGGATGATTGTCAGAATTGCGTCTGCATCTGAAGCGTATCTGAAATGTATTTGAATGAGTGACAGAATGACATCTGAATCTGGATCGTATTTGGACTGTAATTTGAATGAGTGACAGAATGACATCTGAATCTGGATCGTATCTGGACTGTAATTTGAATGAGTGACAGAATGACATTCGAATCTAGATCGTATCTGGACTGTAATTTGAATGAGTGACAGAATGACATTCGAATATGGATCGTATCTGGACTGTAATTTGAATGAGTGACAGAATGACATCTGAATCTGGATCGTATCTGGACTGTAATTTGAATGAGTGACAGAATGACATCTGAATCTGGATTGTATCTGGACTGTAATTTGAATGAGTGACAAAATGACATCCGAATTTAGATCATATTTGGACTGTAATTTGAATGAGTGACAGAATGACATCCGAATCTGGATCGTATTTGGACTGTATTTTGAATGAGTGACAGAATGACATCCAAATCTGGATTGTATCTGGACTGTAATTTGAATGAGTGACAGAATAACATCTGAATCTGGATCGTATATGGACTGTATTTTGAATGAATTTGGAATAAGTATCAGAATGTCAGCCATATCTGGGTTGCATCTGAACTGTCTCTAGAAGGAGTCTGGAATAAGTATCAGAATGGCAGCCATATCTGGATCGCATCTGAACTGTCTCTAGAAGGAATCTGGAATAAGTATCAGAATGTCAGCCATATCTGGATCGCATCTGAACTATCTCTAGAAGGATTCTGGAATAAGTATCAGAATGTCAGCCATATCTGGATCGCATCTGAACTGTCTCTAGAAGGAATCTGGAATAAGTATCAGAATGTCAGCCATATCTGGGTCCCATCTGAACTATCTCTAGAAGGAGTCTGGAATAAGTATCAGAATGTCAGCCATATCTGGATCGCATCTGAACTGTCTCTAGAAGGGATCTGAGAAGATGATGATCTTTGCCTGTTGATTGATCTTTCCTGAAAAGGTAAAGAGTTAGTTGTATGCAATGTCATGATGTATGCATTGTGTAATGATGTTCTCAAAATAAAATGAGATTTGTGTCATATGTATTTTGTATGCATATGTTATGAATGTTGTTGAAGTGTAATTTGAACTTTGCTCAAAATGTTTCCACCGGGGATCCCTGCTTTGTTGTTTGAGGAGAACTCCGCTGAGGGATATTGAAAACTCTGTGGGGAGTATGTTTATTTCTGCTTGGGAAAAGAGTTTAGGAGTCTTAGTCGTCCGTTGCTCTACTGGGGAGTCAAAGTTGAACTGATATCTGGTCGTGTCCAGGTTTCACAATAACTTGCTGGGGATTGTAGAGTAGTCTACTGGGGAAGAGGAGTTGTGGTCCTTTGATTTGTAGTAGTCGGAGAGGCAAACCCAAGCTGCGGAATTCTGGTGTTGTTGGGGAAATAAACCCTGTTGTCAGTCTGCTAGAGAGGTGACATCTTCGTTGGGGGAAGTCCTCGAGGATTCTTGAGGTTGATTCAGCTGGGGAAAGGTTTTCAGAGATTAAACCTTTGCTGGGAGTTATCCTATGAGAAGGATTTTTGGGGAGATACATTTGTATTCTGCAGGGGACAAGCTTCCAGAATCTACTGGGTAAGATGATTCAACTCTGGCGGGGAAGCCTTTTTAGACTGCGCTGGGGAAATGGATCCACTGGGGGTATCTTGTATTCCTCCGGCAAACATTCTTATACTCTGTTGAGGAATATTAAGACTGTCGGGGATGCTCTTAAGCTTGCTGGAGAATGTCTTTATACTCCGTTGGGGAATATTAAGACCTTCTGGGGATACCCGACCTTTTCAGGGCTGATGGTAGACCAATTCTGCTTAGGGAGAGTATTGCCGACTCGTCCGTAGTTGCAAGTTTTAGCTGAGAGAGCTATCATTATTGTCTTATCCTGCGGGGAGTGAAGGTATCTTAGCCATATTCTTCAGCTGAATATATACCTTGGTACCTGGTGGACAGAGCAACTAGACCGCTCAGACAATTCTTATTGCCCCTACTTCTGATATCACCCGTAATTTGTCTTTTGTTTCGCATGTAAATATTTATGAGCAACAATTAATGTCAAATCATATATCAAAAATGAACATTGGACGTTCTTTGCAAAACAAAACAGATAAAGGAAAAACAATTTGAAATTTGTTTGAAAATGAATTTGTATTGACTTTGAAGTTTGGCTTGTAAATAGGCGTTTTGTACAAGAGGTTGGCGTCCCAGTAAGAGAACACCGCCGAATAAATAGAATTTATACAATTTGTGAAAACAAAACATCTATGTGAATAGTCCCACTGGGTTCCAGCTCTGCTTCACTTTGCTACTTAGTTGAAGATGAATCTGATTGACTGGTGTCGTCCGAGCCTGATAGTTGATACCGAAGTCCGGATGCGAGGTGATCCAATGAGACATAGTGTTACGCTTTAATCCCTAACTTTTGCCTGGACCGCCCTTTCGGGTTTTCAGTCCACCGGGATACCCATTTTTGCCCAAGCCGCCTTTTCAGGTTTTCGACTTGACGGGTGTACAGATTTTTTTTTATTTTCATCCCTTATTTTTTCCCGAACCCTTTTGGTTCGCCGGGAAGCCCTTATTTTTGCCTAGGCCAGTCAACCTAGCGGGTCTTTGATTATGCGTAGTATCTTTTTACTATGTATGCATTGACGGGGTGAGGAAGGTCGTCACCATCCAGGGTGGTTAGAATCATCGCTCCTCCTGAGAAGATGTTTTTAACCACAAATGGCCCTTCGTAAGTAGGGGTCCATTTGCCCCTGGGATCACCTTGAAGTAGAATGATGCGCTTGATTACCAGGTTCCTAACTTGATACTCTTGTCGTCTGACTTTCTTGTTAAATGCCTTGATCATTCATTTTTGGTACGTCTGACCATGACAAATAGCAGTAAGTCTCTTTTCGTCGATTAGATTCAATTGATCAAGTCGGGTCTGGATCCAGTCGTCTTCGCTCAAACCTGCATCCTTCATGATCCGAAGAGAGAGTACCTGAACTTCAATGGGCAAGACTGCCTCCATGCCATAAATCAAGGAATAGGATGTTGCCCCTGTTGACGTCCGTGCTAAGGTACGGTACCCATGAAGAGCAAATGGTAACATCTCGTGCCAGTCTTTGTATGTCACTGTCATCTTCTGCACAATCTTCTTAATGTTCTTATTTGCTGCTTCAACAGCCCCATTCATCTCCGGCCGGTAGGGAGAAGAGTTATGATGATGTATCTTGAATTGCTCGTAGAGCTCAGTGATCATCTTGTTATTAAGATTGGTACCATTGTCCGTAATGATCCTCTCTGGTACACCGTATCGACAGATCAGGTTGTGCCGAATGAACCGTGCCACGACGTTCTTGGTTACGGTAGCAAAGGAAGCTGCTTCAACCCACTTCGTAAAGTAATCAATCGCTACCAGGATGAAACGATGCCCGTTGGATGCCGTAGGTCTGATCTCGCCGATCATATCAATGCCCCACATTGCAAAAGGCCAAGGTGATGTCAAAACATTTAAAGGAACTGGAGGAATATGCACCTTATCAGCATAGACCTGGCACTTGTAACATGTCCGAGAATGCTGATAACAGTCGGCTTCCATTGTGGACCAGTAGTATCCTGCCCGAAGAATTTTCTTTGCCATGGTATGTCCACTGGAATGAGTTCCGAAAGTACCTTCATGCAGCTCTGCCATGATTCTTTCTGCTTCAATTTTATCCATGCAACGCAGTAAGGTTGAATCATGGTTACGTTTGTAAAGAATGCCATTGCTGATGAAGAACTTTGCCGCGAACCTTCTTAGAAACTTCTTGTCATTAACAGATGCACCCTCGGGGTATTCTTGAGCTTCAAGGTACCTCTTCACTTCATGATACCAAGGTTTTTCTGTTACCTCTTCAGTCTCAAGATCACAGCAATGTGCAGGTTCATCCAATTTCCAAATAATGATCCGGGGAGCCTCGTTGTCCCACTTGACTTTGAACATAGAAGACATCGTAGCTAGCGCGTCCGCCAACTGATTCTCCTCTCTTGGGAAGTGTTCAAAGGTTATCTCCTCGAAATGGGGAAGCAACGTCAATACATACTCCTTGTAAGGAATAAGATTTGGGTGTTTCATATCCCACTCTCCTTTGATTTAACTGATCACGAGAGCGGAATCTCCAAAGACACTCAGAAACTTAATCCTTAGGTCAATTGCTGCTCGAAGACCCATAATGCAGGCTTCATACTCTGCCATATTGTTGGTGCAGTTAAAACATAGTCGGGCGGTAAACGGAGTATGAGAGCCTTTAGGAGATATGATCACAGCGCCAATTCCATTACCCAAAGCGTTTGAAGCTCCATCAAAGTACATATACCATCGGGATCCTTCCTCATGTCCTTCATCTGGTCCAGGTGTCTCACAATCAGTCACTACCATGATATTCTCGTCTGGAAATTCAAAGTTCATAGACTAGTAATCATCCACTGCCTGGTGTGCCAAATGGTCTGCCAATACACTTCCCTTGATTGCTTTTTGATTCGTGTACTGGATGTCATATTCAGTCAAGATCATCTGCCATCTTGCTATTCTTCCGGACAAGGCAGGCTTTTTGAAGATATACTTGATTGGATCCATTTTTGAAATCAACAGAGTAGTGTGAGTCAACATATACTATCTCAGTCGGCGAGCAGCCCATGCCAAAGCGCAGCAAGTTTTCTCGAGCAGTGAGTATTGGGTCTCACAGTTGGTAAACTTTTTGCTAAGGTAATAAATAGCATGCTCTTTTCTGCCAGACTCGTCATGCTGCCCCAGCACACACCCCATTGAGTTATCGAGCACCGTCAAGTATAAAATCAAAGGTCTCCCTTCAACTGGTGGCATAAGAATAGGTGGCTCCTGGAGGTACTCTTTGATTCTTTCGAAAGCAGCCTGACATTCATCGTTCCAACATACCACTTGATCTTTCTTCAGCAGTTTGAAGATTGGCTCACAAGTAGCAGTTAGGTGCGAGATAAATTGGGCAATGTAGTTCATTCGTCCTAGAAAGCCTCTGACCTCCTTCTCTGTCTTGGGAGCTGGCATCTCTTGTATGGCTTTCACTTTGGCAGGATCCACTTGAATACCTTTGTCGCTTACAATGAAACCCAGCAGTTTACCAGACCGTACCTCGAAGGTGCATTTGTTTGGGTTCAATCTCAGCTTATATAACTTCAACCTGTCAAACAGCTTCTGTAGATGGTCAAGGTGTTCCTCCTCAGTTTGGGACCTCGTAATCATATCGTCGATGTATACTTCAATCTCATGATGGATCATGTCATGAAATAAAGCAACCATGGCACGCTGATACGTTTCCCCAGCATTCTTCAACCCAAAAGGCATGACCTTGTAACAAAAGGTACCCCACTGGGTAACGTAAGTGGTCTTTTCCATGTCTTCAGGAGCCATTTTGATTGGATTATAACCGGAGAAACCATCCATAAAGGAGAATACCTTGTGATGAGTAGTATTGTCAACCAGAACGTCGATGTGAGGTAGAGGGAAGTCATCCTTAGGGCTTGCCCTGTTCAAATCCCTGTAGTCAACACACATTCGGACCTTACCATCCTTCTTCGGTACCGGAACCACATTGGCAACCCACTGAGGGTAAGAAGTTACTGCTAGAAAACCGGCGTCAAACTGTTTCATAACTTCGGCCTTGATTTTCTCAGACATCTCTGGACACATACGGCGAACCTTCTGTTTTACCGGAGGGCAGTCTTCCTTGGTAGGCAGGAGATGAACCACAATATCGGTATCCAACCCAGGAATATCTTCGTAAGACCAGGCAAAGATCTCCACGTAGTCATGCAGCATCTGAATCAACCGTTGTTTCCCACTAAGCTCCAGATTTGCATCGATCTTGACTTCCTTTTTGTCTGTCTCGGTACCCAGATTCACCGTTTCCACTGGCTCTTCATGTGGCTGAATGGCCCTCTCTTCCTGGAGTAGTAGTTTTGCAAGCTCACCAGACACTTCGCAATCATCTTCACCTTCGTCTTCGGCTAAGTTGATCGGATTTTCGAAGTCATAACTGGCAGTAGTAGAGTCATTACCAGTGAGATCCAGAGTGGATTGGGACCTGTATATGTGAGTGTGTGTAAAATAGTTGTTTTGTAATATAATAAGGAAAGACAAAGAGCGCAAAATTTGAAATGCGAAAACGTCCAATGCTTTTATTAATGATATATGAAAATGGCATACAAAAATCCCTCACAAATGAAGCCACGGTGCCCCGGGTAAGACACCGGGCCATCAAGTTTCAAAACATTGTCTGTTACAAATTCGAAACAAAGAGCTCATTACTGAGTAATAAAAGTAATAGGGATGAAATCCTTTGTTGTCCAGTTGTTTGGTCCACCGTTGGTCATAGGATAGATCCAGCTGTCGAATTCAGACTCCTCCACGTCATCTTCGATGGCATTTACTCCCGAGTTGCTGATGAACACAGGAGGTCTTCCAATCCTTGCACTTCGAACAACCCTCTGAGCTTCTGCAGTGAAACCCAAACCGAACTTGTTAGTCTTCTGAGTGAAATCAGGAAGTCGGCCCTATTTTGCATACTCACCCTTCTCAATAACAGCCCGGGCATCCTTTAAGGAAGCCATCTTCATGGGAGAATCTTCCATCACAGTCTCAACTGACGCCAGTGTCTGAGGAACCTCTTCAAAGTGTTGAAATGGGGTCTCAATGAACTCCCCATCCATCTCTACGTACCGGAACGAGTTGAGGTGGCTGACCATGTACTCCTCCTCCCCTTGAACTTTCACAATCTTGCCTTTAACCGGGTACTTCAACTTCTGGTGGAGCGTTGAGGTTACGGCTCCCGCTTTGTGGAATCATGGAGGACCCAGCAAACAAGAATAGGATGGCCGAATATCCATCACGTAGAATGTAGAATTGAAGACCTGAGAACCAACTTTTATTGGAATATCAACCTCACCATGCACCATCCTCTTAGACCCATCAAAGGCCCGGACAATAATGTTACTCGGCTTTAGCTCCAAACCTTCGCAATCCAGCCTGTCTAGAGCTTTCTTGGGCAAGACGTTCAACGAGGAACCAGTGTCAACCAACATATGTGCAAGAGTAGTTCCCCTGCATTCAATGGAGACATGTAGGGAATCATTATGGTTCTTCCCTTTAGCAGTCAGATCAGCGTCGGAGAAACCCAAACCATTATCAGTAGTTAAATTGGCCACACAATCGGTAAATTGATCACTGATGTCTCTTGTGGCACGTGGGCCGTCTTTAGGAAGGTAATCAGAGCCTTGGCATGGGCCTCTGAACATAACAGCAGTGATAACATAGAAATCTTGGATGGGGTTTGCCCAGTTGCTCAACTACATTAAAATTACTCTTCTTAATAATCTTCAGAATCTCTTCCATCTCCTGTTTGGAAGCTTCAACATTGATTGTCTTTGGCGCCTCCATCTGGGCAGGCATATCAGTGGTGATCCCTTTGTCCCGAGCGTCAGAAGACTCGGCGACAGGGGGAAGGATAGGAATTTGATCAGGAACAGCAGTAGGTACACTTGTAGGCTTAATGACAACAGGTCTTCGGATAGTTGGTGGAGCAATATCAGGTGAGAAAAGTCTACCGCTGTGGGTGACTTTAGCAGGCCCAGTAATGTTGTTAACGCCGGTATCAGCATCAAACTCTTGCTTAATTCCAAGAACATAAACATCTGCCCCATAGTGCCAAGGGATAGCTTTGTCAGAGGTATAGGGGATGGGCCCCAGAACAGTGATGATTATAGGTGCGATCTTCGGAACAGATGTAATTCTAACAGGCGTCCTCGAGGGAGCCTTAGAAGAATTGTCGAAAATGGTAATGATGGAAACTTCTTCAGAATGGACAGATGGAACAACAGTCTTTTCAAATAGGATCTCCTTGCTATCCATCAGGTTTTGGATACCTGACTTCAAAGATGGGCAACCAGTAGGTAAAACAGAACACAAATGGCAACCTTCACCACAGCCCGGAAATAAACCGGCTAGCAATAGGTTCCTCTTGACAGTCATCAAAGGGGTAACAATATCGTCCACAGACACTACAAACAAGTCTTCCTCTACAGCATTTACTCCATGTTTGGGCATGGGAGCAGTCACAACATTCGGCCTCTCGGACGCCTCAAACTCAATCTCCTTTGCATCAATTAAGTCTTGCACCTTATTTTTCAGACTCCAACAATCATCTGTATTATGCCCCGGGCTATCGGAGTGATAAGCACAGCAGGCGTTAGGGTTATACTTCGGTGATGCAGTATTTTGATTCTTTGGAGCTTCTCTTAGAGTCACCAGATTAGTCTTCAGCAACTGTGGCAACATCTGAGACAAAGTCATGCTGAGACAAGTAAATTTCCTTCGAGGTCTCTCGTCCCTTTGTTGGTTGTGATGCTGAGGAGCACCAGCAGGTTTTGAGATAACAACCGCATTGACAGCTTGGCGGTGTTCAGGTCTGTTTTGTCTTCTTGAACTGTAGACAGCACTGGACTCTTTCTTAAACGGTCTCTTCTCGGTGCTCGATGAGGCACCCTTTTGTATCTTCCCAGCCTTAATACCAGCTTCAATCCTCTCACCAGTCAAGATAAGGTCTGTAAACCCAGCTGAAGAGCTTCCAATCAAATGGTTAAAGAATGGACCGGACAGGGTCCCCAAAAACATATCAACAAGTTCATGATCAGCTAAAGGTGGTTGCACCCTTCCGGCAAGGTCTCTCCATTTTTGAGCATACTCTTTAAATCCTTCACCCATCCCTATTGACATACCCTGGAGTTGGGTACGCGTAGGAGCGAGGTCGGAATTATACTGATAATGCCTAAAGAATGCAGCAGCCAAATCCTCCCAGCTCCGGATACTGGCTCCGTCCAACTGATAGAACCACTCAAGCTGAGTCCCTGAGAGACTGTCTTGAAAGAAATGGATCCATAAGTTCTTATCAGTAGTGTAAGGTTGGATCTTCCTCACATATGACCGGAGGTGTAGCTTTGGACAGGAAGCTCCGTCATACTTGGCAAAGGCAGGTGCCTTGAACTTATGGGGAATCACCACCCCAGATGATAAACCCAAATCTCTGAAGTCTAGACCGGGCACCTTCTGTACTTCCATAGCGTTCAAACGGTCTTCCAACTGTTTGTACTTATCCTCAGCAGGAGGATACTGTTCTTCATCATAGTCCGTCTTGTTGTCGGAGACCATAGGGCTAGGAGCCCTCCTTTCTTGTGGACTGTCTTTCTCTCCAGACGGGGTGGCCAGATCAATTTCATTCTGCAGCCCGTTTCCAAACCTACGTCCAGTGTTGAATAGGATGGTCCTCTTCTTCTTCTTCTTCCTCTCTTTCAGAATCAAGGTCTTCAAGTCCTGCTGACCCTTAGTTAGGCTCATGACCAACTCTTGAAATTGGGCATTTTGGGCCTGGAGGGCCTTGATAGCTTGCTCAGTGGAAGGTTCAGCAGACATGATGATTGCTGAAATAAACAGCGAAGAAGATAAGAGACTTGTAAAAGGGTACCTGTTATGCATATGATGAATGATATGTTATTTATGTAATGCATTCAAGGGTTCAAAAATTCAAATTTGTTGCAGACAAAAAGAACACACGTCATATTAAGAAGAAATTTGTTAGTACATAAGTGCCCCATGGGCGGAATATTACAAAATTCTTAATGTAAAAAGACATTGCGCATCCTTTTTGGAGCGATGTAAGTGTTGAGGGTCTCCTCCTCGTGAAGTCGGCGGGTAAGCTCCAAAACCTTCTTTTCACTGGCGTAGAAGCTGGCTTCAAAAGTATTCCGCTCTTCCTTGAGTTGGATCCAACTTTTTTGCATTTCTTCCCATGATGTTGGCATGTCAGGATGTAGGATGGCATATGGAACCTCTCCTTCCATAACAGGCTCTTTGATCAAGGGGAGAATGTGAGGATATGGCATCATAAGATTCTGGGAGCGGGTTCGTACCCACTTGAGGTAAGGCCAAGGAGGATAGAATTCTTGTGCCCCAGTGTCTTAATATCCACCTTATTAGGCATCCTCCAAGCTCTGATGAACCTTTGTCGAAGTCTTTACGTATCGTTGTCGAAGTCAAAAACTAGGTCAAGAATCAGCATGTCATGAGGGCCATCCTTCCGAGCATATCCAAATTGTCTCAAAGCTAGACAGGGGTTGTAGGTAATGCCTCCCCTAATTCCAAGTAATGGAACATTAGGAAATTCTCCACAACGATCAATGATGGTGACATTTTCTCTGGACCGAGAACACCAATGTACATCAGAATGTGTGAGGGTCATCAATCATTGTGACCACCTTAAACCCTGCTCATTCTTCAAAACTGATTGTGGAAGGTGAGAAATAAACCACCTTGCTAGGAGAGGAGTACAGCACATGAGAACACCTCTTTTCCTCATTGTTCGTGTGTAAAATGAGTGGAGGATGTCCCCAAGAAATGTAGGTATGGGATTCCTGGATATGAAAATCTTGACAGCATTTACATCTATAAGTTGATCAGGATTTGGGAACAAAACCAACCCATAGATAAGGAGTGCCATAATCTCTTAAAAGGCTTGTAGATCAAGAGAATTCCAGCATTCTCGTGCCTTCTCAAACAGAAACTTTGCCAAGAATCCCTTGATACCTCTTCTGGTTTCCCAATGCCCTTTGATGTCGGATGGTTGCAAGCATACTGCTTGAGCAACATCTTCAAGTTTTGGTTCCTTTTCCGTACCGTTGTAGGGTAGTTGACTAAGAATAGGAATTCTCAGGAGTTGAGAAAATTCCTCCAAAGTAGGCACCAATTGATAATCAGGGAATGTGAAACAGTGGTGTAGGGGGTCAAAGAACTGGAAGAGTACTTTCATCATGTCTTATTCAATGTTGGTGTTGACCAAGCTGAGGAGTCTACCATGTCTTTCACTGAAGAGAGAATTCTCGGGAATCCTGGATGTAAGCTCCTTGAGTTGAGGAGCGATCCTTACAAGGTTGACTTGAATTGTTTTCCTGCGGAGAGACTCCAGGTCCTGCAAAACAAGAACAAAGATGAAGATCTAAACCCTTGAAATGGTTAGCAGATGCATGTGATGCTTTATGATGTATGCACAAACACATGTACAAGAAAGTCACACAAAAACCCTAATTTCAGGCTTGCAGGAGGTTTCATAGGTAAGTACCCTCTTTAGTTTAGTTGGCTCAAAACCTGTCCTATAAATAGTAAACGGGTTCTAAGGAGCTCAATATCATTGGATTGTTTTCTAGGTTCATCGTTTCGGTTTAGCCACTTAACTGGCGACCAAAATATTCCAAGAAAACAATCCTCAATGAGTGTAGTATTGAGTATCTACCAACTTCGGACTGCACCAAAGTCGGTCATCTCACTACCCCTAAAAAAGGCCAAGATGGTCAAGTAAAGTTCTAGGTCATTAGTGCTTAGTGACATCACTCAGCGGCCCCGTATTCTCTTTGATTGACTCAAAGGCTACCGGTACTCACAAATATGTCGCACTAATATAACTATTGCTTCAATCGTGTCGGTATACCCCGCACAGTTTCCATAACGTATTGCTATCTATGAATGTTTCCCAAATCCGGGTTAGGATTTATAAAACTCCGATACAAGCCCACAATTAAAAGCATACAAAGCAATACAATTGAAAACACAAGTGATCTAATTCCTAAAGTACACCTCACTTATAGGATATCCTCAGCAGAGTCGCCAGTTCTGTGATCGGTGGGAATGAGAACTGACTGTTTTTTAATGCTGGTTCGCGTTTGCATTTGTTTTCGCAAAGTGTCGCGGTAAGCAAGAGTCGTCACCGTCTTTTATTTTATCCAACAAGGAAAGGACAAAAGCACAGAAAAATTCCTTTTCGAGATGTTTCTCGGGTTCGGGAGGTAGATTATAGAAAGGGAAGGTATTAGCACCCTTTCTATCTATGGTTATCCACGGGCTCTTAGGTACTTTCTCACTATGTTTTCAAAAGTTTGATTTTCTTTGTGTTTGTGGGTTTTGAAAAGAGTTTTGTTTTGTTTTTTGAAGAAAGTGTAAGTGCGAAAAGTTTTGTTTTGTTTTTTAAAGGAGCAAGTATTTAAGAACCTCTACCTACTCAAAAAGGAATTAAATTGTGATAATGTCCTTTAGACAATGCTATCCCACTATTGAGGAGTAGGTAGCATCGTTGTTGGAGTTTTCGGGTCAATTCGATTTAAGGGACGTGTGGTCACTAAAGCAATGTTAGGATGATTTAGCGGTAACCCTAATGTCTTAGATCATTTTTATCGAGGCAACCGTTTCGAGGCAACTTTGATCTTTAGACAGGAGGGTGACCTCTAAGACTTCCTATACTCAATGACCACACTTGAGGCAGCCAAGTGAGGTATACCCTAAGAGTGGCATGTGCGAGTGTATTGTTTTTTCAGTTATATTATCTTTGCATGTCATGGTGAGCTACTGTTGATTTTAAGTTAAGAGTTAATCTTGTCATGCATAGCCTAGTTAGCATACATCTAAACAGTTAATATATGTACAGGAATTTAAAGTGCGGGAATTGTAAATCCTACGCTATTACAAGGCTTCAGGGAGGGGGATTATTTACATGTCCAAAAATTGGGGGAATAAAAATCAGTAAAGTGTAAAAGTCTTAGCTAAGTTATTACAAACCAGTAGGCGGTTACAATAAAATAAACGCGCGTGAATCTGAAAATAAACTCTAAAAATTCTAAGAATAAAATCTTTTTGTTGTTTTATTTTATTTTTGGGAAAATGCTAAATGTTCAATTAAGTCAAATTTAATTAATTAAAAAAAACTGATTAAAATTAACTCCAAAACATACTTAATATTTTTTGCATTTTTTTGTTTATGAAAAGGATTGAATTTAAATAAATCCTAAGTCTACTGATTTTAAAATTGGAGGAAATAATTTAAAATAATTAATTAAATTAAATCCTAATTCTAAATTACTTATTTTTATGATTTTTATATTGATTAAAAAAAACAAATAAAATGGTCCAAACGAAAATGAAATCAGGCAGTAAATCAAGAAAAACAAAATAATTCTAGAGGCCTGGGTCGAAAGAAGTGTGGGTTGTCTTTCGACCCAGTGAAGAGGCTGGATCGAAGGTGCATGAGGGGATGCACTCTGAGGGTGTTCGATCTGGATATGTCATCCTTCAATCTGGAAGTCCTGGGTCCAGTTCGAAGCTAAGTTGCTGAGCCTCGAAACTCTGAACAGGATCCTGAGAATATATTTCCTGCAAAAAACGAAACACGTGTTAAAGGTCTAGGGGGGACTTTACCCCCATGATTCGAATCTCATCCCTATTCGCACCTGCTGAATCTGGGTCTGGGTTTATTTTATCCTGGGATTCGAAGGAGAAACTCAGATTGTGCCCAAGCAATGGCACAATCTCATCTCTGCGTCGTAGCTTATATGTAGCACATTAAATCATTCACAAACAACAGTAATTACGTGAATATGCAATCAGAGATCGAAATGAGTTTGAGATTAGATTTCTTTTTACCAAACAGAAGTGCTTTGATCTATGATTCTGAGTGTGGAATGGCTGGTGCAAGGATTGTGTATGGCTTCCTGGAAGTGCTGATGATTTTTGGCAGCGTATCTCCAAGTTCTCCCTGTTTCTTTTCTCTATTTTTTCTGTATATTTCCGTCCTTTTTTGCAACACTTGTGATCTCTTTATATAGAGGGGGTGGAGGGGACAGGAAGACAAAGGTTTAAATGACCTTGATTATGTGTTTTACAGCCATGAATGAGAATTTGTAACGTTGATTATGTGTTTGAAAGCCATGAATGAGAGTTCGTAACATTGGCTAAACACATGGGATCTTGTCCCTTTTTGAATTTTGAATGACATGTAACTGGCCTTCGAATGCTCCCTTTCGAATGGGCTGATGGCCTCCTTCGAATGCTCCCTTTCGAATGGGATGATGGCCTCCTTCGAATGCTTTTCGAAAGCTTCTTCGAATGGACCCTTTGAATGCTTCTTCGAATGGACCTTTTTGGAATTCCAATCGAAGGACATTGTTATAATGCCAATTGAAGTACTTGTCCATAATGCCAATCGAAAGGCTCCTTTAGAATACCAATCGAAGGGTCTTTCAGAATGCCAATCGAAAGCCTTGACATAATGCCAATCGAAATGCTCCTTCAGAATACCAATCGAAGGGTCTTTCAGAATGCCAATCGAAATGTACTTAAAGCACCACTCAAAAATTTTCCTTTTCCTTAGGCAAGAGTTTGTGATCAACCATGCAGGGGGAAGACTTTGGGAAACATGAGAGGGCAAATTTTGGGGTACAACACATATGTACCGGCAGGTGTAATAGCAACAGGCTTCTGAACAGTTGGTGGGGAGATCTCAGGGGAGAAAAGTCTTCCACTTCGGGTGACTTTACTAGATCCAACACTATTGCTGACATCAGTATCAGCCTCTTCATCCTTCAAGTCTTGTTTAATCCCATGATAATACACATCGGCCCCATAGTGCCACGGGACAGCCTTATCCGACATGTAAGGGGTAGTTCCAGGAACAGTAATGATCAATGGAGCAACTCTCAGAACAAATGTAATTCTAACAGGCTTTCTCGAGGAAGCCTTGGAAGAATTGGCAAAAATGGTGATTATGGAAACATCATCAACAGGAATCAATGGAACCAAAGTTTTCTCAAACAAGATTTCTTTATTATCCATCAGGCGTTGGACACCTGACTTCAATAGATGGCAACCAGTAGGTAGGATGGAACACAGATGGCAACCTTCGCCACATCCCGGAAATAAACCGACCAATAATAAGTTCTTCTTCACTGTCATCAATGGAGTAGAAATGTCTTTCACGGAAGTCACGAATGAGTCATCATCCACAGCATTCACTCCATTCTTGGGCATAGGAGCAGTCATGACATTAGGCTTTTCCGGCGCTTCAAACTCGATCTCCTTAGCATCAATCAGATCCTGCACCTTATTCTTCAAGGCCCGATAATTGTTTGTATCATGCCCCGGGCTATCAGAGTGATAAGCACAGCGGGCATTCGGATTATATAGCGGTGATGTGGTGTTAGGATTCTTTGGAGCCTCCTTCAGAATCACCAAGTTGGTCTTCAACAATTGCGGCAAAATTTGGGATAGAGTCATACTGAGCCGAGTAAACTATCTTTGCGGTTTCTCTACTTTTTCTTGATTATTGCATTGTAGGGAAACAGTTGGTCTTGATATAACTACCGCATTGACTGCTTGGCGGCGCTCAGGTTGATTTTGGCTCCTCGAGCTGTAAACTGCACTAGATTCCTTCTTGAAAGGCTTCTTCTCTGTACTTGACGAAGCACCTTTCTGTATCTTGCCGCTCTTGATACCAGCTTTAACCCTCTCCCCAGTCATAATTAACTCAGTGAAACCAGACGATGAACTTCTGATCAAATGATTGAAATACGGACCAGATAAAGTCCCAAGAAACATATCCACTAACTCCCTATCAGCCAGAGGGGGTTGGACTCTTCCAGCAAGATCTCTCCACTTCTGAGCGTAATCCTTAAAACCTTCGCTCGCACCCATAGACATACCCTGAAGTTGGGTACGCGTGGGAGCAAGGTCGGCATTATACTGGTACTGCTTGTAAAAAGCAGCTGCAAGGTCCTCCCAGTTACGGACATTAGCTCCTTCTAGTTGATAGAACCATTCAAGTTGAGTCCCTGACATACTATCTTGAAATAAATGAACCCAAAGGTTCCTATCAGCAGTATATGGTTGAATCTTTCTGACACATGAGCGGAGGTGTAACTTCGGGCAGGAGACCCCGTCGTACTTAGCAAAGACAGGCGCTTTAAACTTGTGGGGAATCACCACTCCAGAGGCCAAACCCAAATCTCCAAAGTCCAACCCAGGTATCTTCTGGATCTCCATTGCGCTCAACCGGTCTTCGAGTTGCTTATACCTATCCTCTGCAGGAGGATACTGGTCTTCATCAAAGTCAGTGTCATTGTCAGAAACAACAGGGCTAGGAGCCTGCCTTTCTTCTTGATTCTCTCCCCCTCTAGATGAGTGAGATAAATCAACTTCCTCTCGCAACCTGTTCCCAAATATGTGACCCATATTCAGGAGGATCGTCTTCTTCTTCTTCTTCTTCTTCTTCTTCTTCTTCTTCTTATCCTTCAAGATAAGAGTCTTCAAATCTTTCTTCCCCTTGCCTAGGTTCAAGAACATTTCCTGGAACTGAGCATTCTGAGCTTACAGAGCCTTGATGGCTTGATCAGTAGATGTTTCAGAAGACATGTTGTGCTGAAATAAACAGCGAAGAAGATGAGAAACCTGTAAGGGTACCTGTAATGAGGTGCATGGGAATGGAATGTGTATGAAATGATTTCGAAGACTTTAGGGAGATTCAAATTTGTAAACCAAAATAAAACACACTTTATTAGATTAAAACTTGAAACAATGTTTAACAAATGCCTTTAAGGCGTTACAAAAGGAAAACTAAAAAGTAAATCAAAACTAGAAACAGCAAAAGACATCAGCGCTCCCATGGTCGTTTTCCTTCCGTGCTGACATAGTCGTTGATTGTCCTCTCAGTCTCTCTCTGTAAGTATTCCGTTCATCCCTTAGCTTGATCCAAGACCTCTTCAATGCCCCAATGTCAGTAGGCATGTAGGGATGGAGAATCGTACAAGGAACCCCTTCTTCATCAGCATGCTCTACAATCACCGGTAAGACAGCTTCGTATGGCATCCCCAGCTTTTGAGCACGGGCTCGAACCCACCGGAGATACAGTTGCATCGGGAGAGAAGTCTTCGTTCCTAGCTCATGCGGATCATACCTGTTAACCCTATCCCAAGCTCGTATAAATCTACGGCAATGTCCCTCAACGTCCCCTTGGAAGTCAAAGACAATGCTTGGAAGCAGCAGTTCATGAGGACCGTCCCTTCGAGCTCGTCTAAACTGTCGTAAGGCCAGACAAGGATTATAGGTTATTCCTCCTCTAATTCCCAACAATGGAACATTGGGGTATTCCCCACACCGATCAATGACAGCCACTTCTTCCATGTCTTTAGTACTCCAGATGATGTCTGTATGAGCAAGGCACGTGATTCTATAGGCTCAACCCATACCTTCCTCATTCTTCAATACAGATCTGGGGAGGTGAGAAATAAACCACCTCGCCAGCAGCGGTGCACAACACATAAGGGCTCCCCTTTTCCGAGCAGTACGGGCATAAAGAGCATGTAGAATGTCACCTAAGAGAGTGGGCACTAGATTACGGGACATGAAAATCTTAATCGCGTTCACATCGACGAAAGAATCTGAATTAGGGAACAGAACCAAGCCATAGATGAGGAGTGCGGGGATGTCTTCAAATGCTTGAAAGTCCAAACTGTCCCAAAACTGTTGATCCTGATCAATCAAGAACTTAGCCAGGAAGCCTTTAACCCCACTCTAAATGTCCCAGTTAGATACTACATCATCCTTTGTTAGATGGAGGGATGAAGAAATATCCCCTGGCCTAGGAGCTATATCCAAACCTGTAAAGGGTGTCTTCTCTAAAATAGATATGCCAAGTAAATCAGAGAACTCCTCCAAAGTAGGGACCAACTGATAGTCCAGGAAGGTGAAACAGTGGTGCAACGGGTCAAAGAACTGGAACAAGACGCTCATCATTTGCTCTTCCAACTTTGACGTGACCAAGCTGAGGAGATGACCATGTCTTCTGACAAAGGAAGAAGTATCAGGAACCTTTGAAACCAACTCTCTAAGCTGACCAAGGATTTGCACGAAGTTGATCCGAATGGTATTTCTGCGCATAGATGCCATGACCTACAAAACAGAACAAAGATGAATCCCCTCGGTCTTTGAAATGGTTAGTCTAATGAAATATGCATGCAATGTCATGATACATGATGTCATGATAAAAACACATCACAGGTATCACATATAGCAAACATGGTAAGGGCACACAAGTCACACAATAGCCCTTAAATTTCAGGCTGGCATGGAGTTTAGGTATTACCCTCTTTCAGTTTAGTTGGTTCAACCTGTCCTAGTAATAGTAATAGGGTTCTAGAGGATCTTAATATCATTGACCATCCTCGATCGGTCATAATTCCAGTTTAGCAACCTTTTCTTGCAGCCGAAATCATCGCGAGAGTATGGTCTCGATGAGTGTAGCATACTGCTACTTTTCTATGGCCAAGTTTGTCAATTATAGGTTCTAAGGTCAGTTGATGCTTAATGACCCACTAGCAGCCCCATACTCTCCTTGTTCCTCCACAAGGGATATCGGTACAAACTAAAGTGTCACACCAACGTAGCTACTGCTTCAACCGTATCGGTCTACGTCGTACAGTTCCCTCACAGTCTATTGCTACTTACCTAAAAGGCATCCCCAGATCCGGGTTAGGATCTATAGTAACTCCGATTCAAAGCCCACAAAAATAAAGCAAACAAATTAAACAATTGAAAACAATATGATTAACTAATCCTAAGGTACACCCCACTTATTAAGTCCCCAGCAGAGTCGCCAGTTCTGTGATACGGTGGCCAGAACCAGAATCGTGGTTTCCCTTATTTCATTAAGCAAATTTTGCTGGTTTGCGTTTTGCGTTTGTATTTGCAAAATGTCGCGGTAAGCAAGAGTCGCCACTGTCTTTTATTTTATCCAACAAGGAAAGGAAAAAAGCACAGAAAAATTCCTTTTTCGAGATATTTCTGAGTACGGGGGGAAGATTTATAGAAAGGGAAGGTATTAACATCCTTTCTATCCGTAGTTATCTACGGGCTCTTAGGTACTTGCTCATCATTTTCAAAATTGTTTTCTTTGTGTTTGTGGGCTTTGAAAAGTTTTTTGTTTTGACTTCGATTTAACTCTTGCTTCTGTCTTCAAGAGTGTAATGAAGTGTTTTTGAAAACATTGTTTGTAAAAGAGTGTAAGTGTGAAAAAAAGTGAGTTTTGATTGAGCAAGTACTTAAGAACTAATCTACCTACTCGAAAAAAGAATCGTTCTGTATTCGTTTCCTTTAGACAACGCTATCCCACTATTAGTGAGTAGGTAGCACCGTCGTTGGAGTTTTGAGGGTCAATTCGAAAGGGACGTACGGTCACTAAAGCAATGTTAGGACGTCTTAGTAATAAACCTAATGTCTTAGATCAATTATTCGAGGCAACAATTCCGAGGCAACTATTCCGAGGCAACTTTTCTGAATCGGGACTTTGATCTTTGTTTAGACAAAAAGACGACCACTAAAGCATCCTATACTCAATGACCATTTACCGAAGGCAACCAAGTGGGAGTGTATCCTAGGAGTGCGCATGTGCGAGTGATTCAGTTTCAGATTATTTTATCTTTGCACATTTAGGGTGATCTAACTGTTTTAAATTAATCATACATTCTTGTCATGCAAACCCTAATTATTCATACATCTAACAGTTAATAATTTGCGGAATTTAAAATGCGGAAATTAAACTACGCTATTACAAGCCTTCGGGTATTTACATAGCCAAAAACAAACCCTTTGAAAATAAAAGCGATAAATGTAAAAGTCCTAATTAAAACTGTTACAAATTGTGAGCAGATACAATAATTGGATAAAAATAATAATAAAGCACGCGATGACAAATTAGATCGAATGCGAAATTAGGGTTTTGACCCTTCTATCCTAATTAAAAGAGAACATTTTTTTTGTTGTTTTTAATATTTTAAAAAAGAAAAGGACTAAGTTTTTCTAAATTAAATACAAAAATTAATTAATGATTAAATTAATTAGTAAAAATAATTACAAGACCTATTTTTAGTTTTTTGTTATTTTAGGAAAAAAAATAAAATACAATTAAGTTAGTAATAAAACCTACTTATTCTAATTAATTTTAATTATGTAAAAAGAGTAAAAATTTTCGAAATTAATAAACCTAATTAAATTAATTAATATTTAATAAAAATAAATATTTTAAATTTAATTGAACATAAAAATATTTTTGGTGATTTTTTTTTATAAAAAGAAAATGATTATTGGTTAGTAAATTAATAATAAATAAATAAATTGAAAATATAGAAAAGAAATAAAGGGTGAGAAAAGGGCCTGAATCAGCAATTCTGGGAGGTGTGAAAAGCAATTTCCTGGACCCAATAATTGTGAGATCCGTTTGACTTCTTGATTCCAGTGCTTCTGCATTGACTAGGCTCTATGGTGCTCCCCTCTTGTTAACCATTAGATCTAGATATCAAGACAAATGGCGCGTTGGGTTATGAGGATGCAAGGTGGTCATTAACCTCATGCATGTACTGAATTGCCTAAAATAAAATGTGAAAATAACAAATGCTGGAGGCAGGGATCGAACCCCTGACCTTCAGCCTTCCAATGACTTAAGCGTTGCCTGGCTACCACTGGGGCACTTTGCTTTTGTTGTACAATAATGAAACAATAATAATAATATGTAAAACAAAGAAATATTGGAAAATTAAAAAAAAAACGCGCATTGAACGTTTGAACGGGCCAATAGGGGAGTGACAACTCATCGTCTCCTTCCTCTCTCCGTGGGTAAAAGTCTCAGACTTTTACCTGCGGAGACTTGTTCGTAGTTATATGCTTGGTTTGTTCAAAAATCCTCCATGGGCCACATAAATGGAAACTAACGCCATGGTTGAGTTCGTCTCATCCTCCTGAACCTAAAGGTACCATTCATGAAGGCCAATTTCTCCTGCAAGAAAAAACCCTAAAACGGAGCTACGAAACCTAACAATGGTGATTTCTTGTATGGGTTATATAAATGAAATTAAATGATGCAGGAAGCTTGCAAATGCCTCATAGATCAAGAATATGCAATTAATTCATCTTAACAATGCCTATATTATGAGATTCGAATTCAAGAACAGGGCTATGTCGTGATGGACTTACAATGCGTTTTGGGACTGGAATGGACTTGTTTTTGATTTCTTTAGCTTGCAGAGACTCCCAGGAAGTGATTGAGATAGGCAAAGAGTCTTGAGGATGCCTTTAAGTGCAAATTCGATCTCACACTTTTCTTGCTTTTTTTCAGTTTTGGTTCTTGCTCATACGCCTGTCTCTAACTTCTTTTTAAGTCTGCACGCACTCTATATGTACCAAGCAATGCATTAGGGTTGATAATTGCATCCAAATCTTTCTCCTTCAATGATTTTTGATTTGATTTGATTCACTTTCAATATCATTCCAAAAATAGCTTTTTTCAATCTTTTTGTCCACTCTAATGCCTTGCACGAGTTTGAATGTTTGCTAGCTGTATAATAAAGCCTGAAATAAGCATAAGATCTTTGGTTTTCAATAATTTGATTTTATATGATTTGTTTTGATTTAAATTGAATTAATTCAAATAAAAATCAAAATAAATAATAAAAATAAAATATGGACAAGTGGCAAAGGCGAGAGCTCGTGGACTATGTTACCAATTCAAAACAAGTGAAAAAGATTGGGCCCATTTGGCAAAATTTGAAGTTTTGGGCATAGTTGACTTTTGGCAATTTTGCAAAAAGGGTCAACTTCACCAATACATAACTTCCTCAATTTTGACTCTTTGGAGGTTTTCTTGGAATTTTTAGAAATATTGAGATATCCTCTAATCAACCCTTTTGGTCTCATCTCAATTTTATATTCCATGATCATGTATGAAGCTTTGACAAAAAAGGTGTTTTTGTTGACTTTCCAAAATGACCTATAATGTCCAAATTCATAACTTCTTGTGAGTGCATATTTTGAACTTGGGAGCTGAATATGTATTGTAGGGAATTGCATCCGCTTCAAAATGAGCTTTGGATGGGTCATTTCTCATAAAGTATGAGAAAGTTATGCTTGGTCAACGTTGAGTTGACTTTTCCTACAAAACCATAATTTAGCAACTTTTAAGTCTAGATGAATTATGAGTAATCCTTGATGAATCATGATAAACCCTTGATCAAATGATTAAATATACTTCAAAATGAGGATGTTGACCAAAAATCTTGAAGTTTGACTGTATATGGGCCACTGTTGACTTTTGCCCTAGCATAGTCGATTTTCAGGCCTTTTGAGCAATTGACTGAGCAAACTTCCTCTGCAAGGCCTGAAACTTGACATGGATGGTCTTGAGAACATATTAGGACCATGTTTAGAATTTGGGACCACTTGGACTCAAGTATCTTGATGCAACATGAAACCCTAATTTGAGGTGGACTGTCTTAGGAGAGAGCTTGTCTGGCCAACCCTTGGGCTACCTTGAGCAACTTGGAGATCTTTCTTGAAATGTTTTGAGAAATATGGGAGGGAAAATTTTGGGGTACAATATGTCCAGAGTAAGATTTCATCAAAATTATATGTGTTTAGTCTTAGTATGAAGAAATAAGTTTCTGATTTAAACAAAAGCATTTTCATTTTTCAGAACCTCCGTCATCAGAAGATGTTTCAGTCAGAAATGTCTTTGATCAAATGGAAACCTTTTGGTTTTCCAGATTCGGAGGATATCAAAATGTGTCACCTAACTAGATGTAGTGATTAACACATGTAACTCTTGGTTATGCTTAATCATCACACTCTACCTAGGCTATGCAATGAGAAGTGTGTGTTCTTCTTGGAATTGATAAAAAAATAATTATTACTTTCATTTAATGCTATTAATAATCATGTCTGTTTGTGTTTACTTTTATTTTTTTTGTTCTCTCACTTTTAAAACACTATAAAACACACACTTTCACTTCACTCCCACACTTTAGAAACCCTAAACCCTCTTTCTCTCAACCGTTCTACAAGTTCTCTGTGTTCATCATCTTTATCAATGCTCTTCATCAAGATCATCACCTTTGTCAACAACCTTCATCATCTTTAACACTTCAACATGATGAATGCTCAACAATAAGAGGTTGTTCAGTTTGCTAAAGAAATGGAACAAGCTTTAAACCCTCCTGGGCCATCATCTTCAACTGTTCCATCCAGTTCTTCTAACCCAGTGGTAATTAGTTCATCTTCTCTCCCAGTTATTGATAAATACCATATTACATAGAAGTTTTTTCAAGTTCACTAATTTGAAACCACGAGAGTTACTTGTTCTTTGCGAGTATATGGTGGATTTTAATAATCTTTCTACAAATGGTGGAAACCTCTTTGATGAATTAAATGCTCAAGGATGGGAGAAATACTTCATGCGGCTTCATGGTCCCATTTATGATTCATTGGTTAAGGATTTTTGGCTTCAAGTAGATTGTGAAAATCTTCATGTAGTTGCTCATGTGTTGGGTCTGAAAATTTTCATTTCTTAGAAATCAATTGGCGATCTTATGAGCATGGAGCATCTGGAAGGTAAAAAAATTTATAAGATGGATATCAAGTCTAAATTCGTGAAGGAAATGATCAACAAAGCAATCTTCAAGAACTACTCTGCTGAAAAGACTGAGTATAAGAGTAAAGATCTCCATGATAAACTCAGAATTTGGCATAAAATTATTTTGAGTTGTATCAATCAAAGACCACCTTCCAGCTCCTCTTACTATTTCAACATCAATCAGAAGTTCATGTTGTACTATCTGATGACTCATGAGAAGATGTGTCTTTCGTCTCTTTTATTTCTATTTGAGAGACTTTGTTATAAAGACTAGAACCAATGATGATCCTAAGAAGAAAGTTCCAAACTATATTCCTTTTTCACGTCTTATTTCTGATATCCTGGTAGAAAGTGGCTTGGTGAAAGCTCTGGTTGAAGAAGCTAAGTTTACAGAGGATTTGGCTCTCAGTCTTGGAGACTTCTTCAATGGACAGACTTTGAAAAATATGAGGCTGATAGATGAAGTAATTTCTAAACCTCTACTTCTTCCTTATGAAAGGATCAAAATCACAAAAATTCATGTGAATAACTACCCTTTGTTTACCAAGGGAGATAACATGTCTAGCATTGCTATTTAAGTTAGGATGATGGAAGCAGAAGGACATGATATGTCCAGTTTTAACTATTCTGATTTACCTCTTGCTCGAGAGTATGTTGATTCTTTAAGAGGTAAAAGGAAGAAGAGTTCAGAAGCGTCTGAACCTGGAAAGAAGAAGAAGAATTTTGAAACTTATAAGACTGTGACTCTAGCTTCTTATCCAGAAACAACAAGTAAGTCCGCTGTTGCTACTTCTTTACCTATTTCTAAAATTGTTTCTAATATTATTTATGTAGTCTCATCCATTCCGACAACCATCACACAAACATTATCTTTTACATATTTTTCTATTCCACAATCACCACTTCTGTTTCTATACCTATTACAAATATTTCACCTGTATTAGATATTATTTCCAAAACAATTCCTTTAAACATAAATGTTTCTTCTTAACCACAAACCACCACCACTTCTAAATCTGAACCTGCCACCACTACACTCCCTTCAACAACACAAGCATCTGCTTCAATCACCATTCCAACTCTCACTACACCTATTTCATTAGAACCTATTCATACATTCACCCCAACCATCATTACTCATGTATATGAAATTACTACACAACCACCGGTTACCCAATCATTACTTTAATTCGCTTTCTCCAACACATAAACCATCAATCTTGACTCACTCACTCACTACTTTGATCCACGCTCACCATCCGACCATGAACTATCTAAAAGAACCATTTCTGACAATCTTGGAATTCCGACTTTCGAACCATTCAACTTTTCTGAACTGTTTGATCTTGTTGATCAACAAACACCTGAATAAACATTTGAACTAAACTCTTCTCCACTAGAACTTGCTTTAATCATATATGAAAAACATGTTCCAAAAATCTTGGATGAATGCATTAATTTATTTAGAAACAAGGCCAGAAAGAAGGTTGCAAAGTTGCGTGAAGAAGAGAGCTTAAGCACTAAGCCCCGGGTTCTGGATGTTTCTTGGAAGTTGTTTCAGAAGTGGATGTCTTATGAGTTTTAAAGGCTGAAGACCTTCTCTGAAGCATCCAGAATTACTGATGTTCAGATGGTGACAGAAAGAGAGGAAGAAAAGGAAATAATCAGAGTCTTAAAACTTTTTTCTAAAAAGCAAAGAGAAGCTGAAGCTAGAGCACTCCAAGAGGCAGAAGAAGTTAAGCTTAAGTCTGAGGAAGATACCAGAGTTGATGAGGAAGCCTGGTTGGCTAAAGAAGCCGAAAAGGAAGAAAAGGAAAACCAAGAGGCTTTGGTTGTGTCATCTTCTGATCCAACCATTGTGCATTTGGAAAATGCAATTAGTGAAATTAGAGAAGAACAACAAGTCTTTAGAGAGAGGATTAACAAACAAAAGGTTGTTAATGAGAATGTTTAGAATATGCTTCAGCTGATTCTGCAAAAGATGTATGCTCCTGCTCCTGCTCTTGGACCCTAGATTCTTAGAATTTTTCCTTTTGCGTCTGAACCTTAGGACTTTTTGCTTCTCATGTTTTCTTTTATTTCTAATGTTTTCCCCTTCTTGAATTTAATTAAGTTTATTTTCGCTTATAACTTCTTATTTTTCTTGTATTTCTTCTATTTTATGTTTTTCACACATAATTACCTTTTTGATTATGACAAAAAGGGGGAGTAAATAACAAAAAGTAAAATTTTGATTCTGATAATCCAATTCTGGAAAACATCTCTAAAAATAGCTTCTTACATTCTAACCTAGTTAAACTTTTGTTTCTGTTAGGATTTTTTTCTTTTCAGAAATCATAAACTCTGGTTGGAATCAAGATCTGAAAGTGTTAAAGGATTTTGTATAACTTTTGGATTCAGACTCTCAGAAGTTTTGAAGTTCATAATCAGGATCTTAATTGAGAATCTGGAATCTGTCCTTGTGACTCTAAAGTTTCAAGATCTCAATTGGCATGATTGACATTAAGACTCTCAAGATTCTTATATTTGATCTAGTGCAGCCAGGGGGAGTTATACTCAAATGGTTCATAAAGATATACGATCTTCATCTAGTCTTCGAGTCAGGGGGTTTCATATAAAGGATAAGTGTTTCTTACCCTTCTTATTTTTAGTTCTTCTGATTATGTACAAAATTGTCTCATCAAAATACATAGTTTTGTCATCATCAAAGAGGGAGAGATTGTTAGAACAAGATTTCGTTCTACAATTTTATCTCTGGGTTTTGATGATAACAAATGAGTATGTTTGTATGAACAATTTTGATACTCTAATGTTTGTTATTTTTAAGATTTAACAAACAGGTTCAACTTCTAATAAATGGCGCTGCAAAGACATTAGAAGAGAACAAGTTCCACTTCTGGCTACACAAGTTCTGATGAACAGTAGCAAAATGCTCCAGAAGGCTCTAAAGTAGTGACTTTGATACACAGTTAAAAACCAAGTTCTGAAGATATGAAGATAAAAGTTATAATGAATAAAGTCCAGATGTTGAAGACATGTGTTTCTGAAGAAAAAGGGTTCTAAAGACCAAGTGTTGAAGATTCTGAAGGCGGAGTTCTGAAGACTCTGAAGACTCTGAAGACTCTGAAGACTTGAAGTTTTAAAGACCCAAGTGTTATTCTCATTTTTCCAACACATTCTTTATTAGAAGCCTCTTATTTCATAATAAAAGAGGATAAGATTGTTTGGTACAAAAGTACATGATACAATCTTGTCCCCCACGTGATTCAAGCTGCCAACTTTATGGAAATTCTAGAAATACCCTCCAATGATTATAATATTTTATTGGCTATAAAAGGGCTTGAAGACTAAGGGAGAAGGCTGCTAATTCACATTCTTAAAAGACTTTTCATATTTTTTTTCATCTTTAGTCTATATTCTTGAAAATATATTTACTTATTCGCTTGTGTAAAAGCATATCTTTTATTAACAAACTTTGTTTAAACAGTGGTTTGATTTGCCTTAAGGGAGTAGTTATTGAATTTTTTTTATATTTAAAACCCAATTCAAACTCCCCTCTTTCTTGTGTTTTTCACACCTTCAGGTTATGCAATAATCAATAGACATTATTCAAGGGTTTAACATCACGAGCATGGAGCCATAGGTAAGAACCACCCCACAAGGTATGTATTATAGGTTCATTTTAACCTGTAGAACAAGGTTCTAAAATTTATTTTGGAGTTTTGATTCTTATTTCGGATATTAATGGTTTACACAACTACTTATGAGTACCAATAATATTCTCAACAAAAACTCGTCCAAGTGTAGTATCGTGTAACGACTAATTCAAGACTACTTTTGAATTGTCACCGCACTACATCCTAAAGGCCAAGATGGGTAAAAGAGTTATATGACTTCTCATCTTCTCGGGCTTTCATGTTGAAAGTAGTAATGCTTTAACAACAGGCTTGTTTAGCACTACCACCCCAAGGAGGCCTCCACTAAGTGGGGTTATCATATGCTACTTATGTCAGGATTACTTCATTCATGTAACTTTTGATAATACCACCATCCTAATTCTTAAGTGTTACTTTAATTCGGTTGTAGGATTTTTCCTTTGCAAAAACACCAATACCCAAAGAACAAAAAAAAACACATATAAACAAATAATAATAATAAAAAACAGATAATAAAAAGCTAGGTTTAAACCTCTTGAGGATACATCTTCCCGGTGAAGTCACCATTTCTGTCATAGTGAAAAATCAAGGAGACCAAGCTATTGAGAAACTTGACTCACATCGATTTAAGAAGTCACCACTGAACTTTATTGTTTCCAAGGAAAAGGGAAAAGATGAAAACCCTAATATTAAACATGTAATGCAAGAAGTAAGACTAAAAGAAAATCAAATAAGAGATCTAAGATACGGGGGTAGGTTATACAAAAGGAATGTGCTAACATCCTATGTATCTATAGTACTCTATAGAAACCACTTTAAATATTTGTTTGCTAAATGAGTGTGGAGAAGGGGAAAAATATAATTTAGGATATTTTTGTTTGGAAAGACATAATCTTATACCTACGTACCAATTAAGGATCAAAACCTCATAGTTCGTGGTAAAAATAACAAAATGGTTCGTTGTGGTTGATTTTAGGAGAAAATTTCATCATCTTTTTAAAGAGAAAGATCAACTAATACTACCACAAGTATGAGTAGATGGATCTTGCATTATCATGAAGGAAAGGCTACTAATTTGAATATAAATATTCACAAGTTACCAACTAACATCTTCATGTGGAAAGAATCACATTTACTTCAACAAATACCATGGGGATAGGTGAATCATATCTCAACTATGAAGAAAATTTATATCTACACTCTTTGAGAAAATGTTTTAAATTGAAAATCCAAGTGGAAAAATAATTTTAGTGAGGTTAAATCACTTTTATTCTTTTGAAATTTGTTTTAATATGCTTAGGTATATTGAAGTATTTATTAAAGAAATAAAGTTTGAAAATGCAATGACACAAAGTCAAGATTTTTATATGAAAGTGGTGAAAGTTTGAAAATTATTTTTAGGGTTAAAAGGGATTTTTACAATAATATATATGATGACTTTTCATAAGGGTTTTGTACAAGGGGTAAACATTAAAATTCACAAGGGTAATATACAAATGTAAACACACAAGGGTAAACTTAAGACAATGTATATTCACATGACTATAAAGTAAAAAATACTATAATTTCCCTTATATTTGGGGCATAAGTATTTTAATAAAATATAAACATTAATTACTACCATAAAGGGAAAAACACATGAATTACAAGGGTTAAACACATAAGGAGAAAGTTAACATGCTTTATCAAGTAAAAAGTTGTGACAAAAGATACGAGAAACAAACAAGTGTCAAAGCAAACAACCAAGCATGGTATCATTTTGGATTAAAGGGAGTTTATGAAGTAAATACATCCTTAAAGACAACTAAACTTATGAAAACATGGATAAACAATCAAGAAGATCAAGACATGGCAAGCATGTGAAGTTTAAGTCATGTTGTCAAAAGTTAGGAGTATGCATGATATATTATCAAGATAAAGTCAAACTTTTAACCAAGAGTGCTTCAAGTGTTCATTGATCAAGCAAGATTCAAGTATTAAACAAGTACACGTATCACAATCAAAAGGATAGGTCATGGATCGTGAATTAAGTTTTTGGGACAAGTATGAAATCATGAAACAAAATCAAGCGTTAAATCCTAATAAAAATCAAGTTGATCATGATATAAATATACACAAGGGATGTGGTATCAAAAAACATTTAATAAAGACATGGTATGGTTATTCAACATGGATTTATTCAAGAAGTCAACAAGAAAACCAAAGAAAAAGTCTTAAAAAAACAACTAAAAAAAGACTAGTTTTGAATTAAATAAAAATGATGGAATAAATAATGTTTTTTAGGATTCTTAACATATTTATAAAATAAGGGTGATAAGTGTATAAAAAATCACCTCAAAAGGAGTTATTTTGATTGGTGAAAAATTAAATGAAAGTTTGATAAAAAAAACAAATAAAACAAGTGATAAAAAATTATGGTTTTGTGGCCAAGGGGCTTAAAACCACACCCTGATGGTGATTGGTTAAAAGACTTCCCACTGATCCATGCACTCAGTGGTGATAGTAAATGCATTCATAAGAATAAATTTGAAACAAACTACTAAAAATGCACAGAACAAAAAAATAAGGAAAAATGAAAAAGGGCTGGGAATTGTCCAACAACGAGTTTCTAGTTAGCCCCATCTTGCTTGTAACATAAACTTCTTGACCAGAGGTGATATGCTCTCATTTGTTTATAATATAACTTACAAAAAATTAAAAATAAACTTAATTCTAAAAAAAGGAATTTTTCCACACTCCATCTTTTTCATCGTGTTACAATAATAGTAATAACAACAATGTAAAAAAATAACTTTCTCAAAACTCAACCATATTCAAAGATGTAAAAATTAAACTTGCTCGAAGTTTAACAAGGAATTCAAAAATACAAACCATATAAATTAATACTAATTGTATCTCATTAACTTTTGCACGAAAATATAAAACCCTGACAATTTTTGTTTGATCAGAACTTCACACACGAGTAAGATATGTATAAATTAGCAAAGGATTTAGCATTAACACATCACATACTACATTTTTGCTTCAGAAACCAATCATTAATGTTGAAGAGGGTCATAAGTGTATCTATTGGAGAAAAGTGCAATGCTTCTTTTGATAGTTACAGAAGCAAGATGATGATCTAAAAAGCTTCTTGAAACCTTAGTAGAGCTAATGAAATAGCTACTTTTCCTTGAGAACTTCTGAATCTCTTTAACCAAGTCAAGTTGTAAATGGTGAAAGTGAGGTATTGAGGATGATTATGGAGGTTTTATAGTCATTCAATGAGGGTTTGGATGACTTATATATTATGTATGTAAGGTGTATGGATGGTTAAATCATAAGGAACATGCAAAGATTATGAGTTTCGAAGATAAGGTTTTTAAAGCTCAAGAAATGAAGTTTTTTGGTGATTTTTGAGTTAAGAGAGATTTGAGAGGTTTTTATGTGAGCTTTTGGTCTGTTTTGAAGTGCAAATGAGTCTCCTATTTATAGGGAAAGCCCATATATCAAAAGTTGGTTAGAATTTCAACTTGTGGAGTTATGGTTTGGTTGAGACGGAAGTAGCAAGTTTCATGAATTTTGAAGTCCCAATGAAAGAATGTTTGATCATAGAGTGGCTTGAAGGTTGTAGACAGTTTCTTATTGGCTTTGTAATTATTTTTTATCAGAAGCAACAAGGTATGGGCTCAATGCAAAAAGTTTTATGATTAAAGCTCCTTTACAAGATTGGAAAAAGAGCTTTTTACAAAATGCTCCAAATATGGCATGAAGAATTGGATAAAGCCTCAACTATTTGAGTAATGCACTTAGGATTCATGTAAGTTTCAGGTTATGGATATATTTAGAGATTTCATGGCTTGCAAAGTGAGATTATGTGGGATTTTGTTGGTTTGACATGAACTTTCACCACAAATTTCCCTTGTAAAAAATATCTTCACCATGGGTACTTCATAAATTTGAAACTCTTTGCTCAAGTATGATAAATTCATGCTTCTGGACTTTTTGGAAAGCTTGAAACATTATCTATAACTTTTATGTTGGACATTTTCCTTGAATAAATTCGGATCTTGGTGAAACATACCTTACAACTTTGTTGCTTTGGGCTGAAACAAGCACTTCACAATTTTTCTAAGTGTTTGAGATTTTGACAATTTTTAGATGCTAACTTCATTAATTTATATCTTCAAATATATGCATTTTTTGGAGATAAACCCTCAATTACAAAGTTGTAGTATGAATCATGCTCTACCATTTTCATGTTGAAACTTTTCCTTGAATCAACTTGTACCTTGGTGAAAATTGGTCATAAATTTGAGATATTTTTAGGCATAAAACACTTGAAAATTTCTAAGTGTTTGAAATTCACTAAGCCAAAAGTCAAGGATCCACTTTCTTTAATCAAAACCCTAATTGATAAAGACTTATATTGATGAAGATTTCTTGCTTCAAAACCCTACTTGACACAAGGAGAAAACACACAAGTTATTTTTTTTATTTTGTTAGAGATGCAATGATGCGTATGAGGTGGTATCATAGGTAAAAAATTAGGGTACAAATGTGTCATGAATGATACCGAGTCTTTCTACAAAGGAGTAAGTGTTTTGAAAAGCTTCAACAATGGTTCCATTTGAGTACACCCAATTGGGATGCAATAGTTGTTGGAGTGATGGTGATAGGGTTATCGAAAATAGTTGAGGAAATAGAAGCAACATTAATAGAAGCATACAACCAAAAACTCATTGATAAGATATGGGTAAATAGGCCCTTGCAGCATAGCTATATAGTGGGACCACCCTTGCGCAATGATACTTTGTATAAAACTAAGATCATCATTGCTCAGCCTAGGAACATTGGGACGAAGTTCACAAATAACTTCTAGAAGTTCCTGATGTTGTGTATTATCAAAATAAGTATTTTGTATATCGTATCCACAGAGACTGGAGCGATATTACTAAAACTTGGATTACCAATATCCTTGAAGTTAAAGTACGAGTAAGATGGGATAATTGAAAAGTAACGAAAATACGAAAAATAGCTTATAACTAAAATGACGTAAGTGAAAGGTTTTATAGGAGATAATCTTGCAGGGACTGGTTTTCCTCTACCGTCACATATGTATCTCATTGATTACTTGCATTAGTTCTGTTTTCATTCATATTTCCATGTACTATGTCAAAACCATATGTATTTCTACACAATAGTTTTACGATTTTCCTCGGTTTGTTTAATTGAAGATATCTCAATCGATTAAACAACTCGATTACTCATAGGCTCAAGTATTTGATATGGATCTTAAACCTAATTCTATGTCTAGAAATTAGTATTTAAGTGATTCTTATATTTTGTTCTTGAATTCAAATGCAATTTTCATTAACAATTGGATTCATTAAAATTTAGCACTATAAAGAAGATAGAATCAGTAATCATGAAAACATTCTTTATATTAAAATCATAATCGAATAAGATACATAAAATTTGGTAGAGTATTCTAATCCCTAGCAAGAGAGAGTTTAGCTATCCATTCTCATGGTAGCTTGCACAAAAAGGAAGAGTTGGAGATGAATGAGAATCAATGGCGATTCCTCGGTCTTTGATGCATATCAAGCTCATAACTTTGATTCCCTCTCCTAATTATCTATTACAACCTTTATTTATTCAACTAAGATCAACTATAATTTCTAAAAACCCAGATATCCTTCTTCAATTGATCCTTATCCCTTTTATAGATTTCTTGGCCGCCAGATTATAGTGAGCGAACCATACTTCGCTTCGCGAGGCCTCTGTTTCTTCTCAATTAAGTTTTTATCTTGCAACTTGTCTTCTGAGGCCGCCAAAGTTCTCTTCGCGATCTAATCCTTGCTTCGCGAACTCTGTTACTTCAGCTTTAAGGAATCAGAACTCTGGACTTCGCTCTTCCTCGCTTCCAGCGAACTTTAGAATTTTTGCTACTGACTTGGTTTCACTACGCGAAGTTAGTCTCGCGAAGTGAATCAGGCTTTCACTGACTTTCACTTTCTTTCACTTCCACCGAACCTGGGGTATTCAGTTCTATAATTTTACTTTCACTTCGCGAGATGAGTTCGCTTAGCGAACGTTCTTTTTCTGGAATTTCGATGTAGCGAAACAGGACACTATTTTTTCTTGTTTTCTTCATCTTATGGTCTTCTTCCCTGCAAAGTTTAAGCATAGTTAGTAAGAATACTATTTCTTTGATAAAATACTTGGTTTGTATGATTAAATGCTTTAGAAAACTCGATAAATGCTCGACTTTTGTAGAAGACTTTTTGTCGTTTTTGAGCATTTATCAAATTCTCCGCAACTTAAATTCTTTATTGTCCTCAATCAATGATCAAAAAACATCTCTTCATCCTTTTTTTTGTTTCCATCAAATTCGTGAAAAGCTATGGTTCAAATCTGGAGTATGCTTCCACCAATGGCTTTTTTTTCTCTTTTTCACTTTGGTAGAATTAAGAATGATAATGTAATAATGTTCCATACAAGGATCATTTCATGCTTTCATTAATGAAAACCATATTTTTCTTTTCTTGAACCATCCTAACACTCTTTCTTCATTAAAATGATGAAGATTTCCTTTTTAGTTTAAATGGTGTGTTGAACTCCCTTGAATAACCTTGTCAACATCTTGATCAATTCATGATTTTATCTTTGACGGTTTTTCTTTTTGAAATATCTCATAAGCATGAGTACCAAGGATAGGTGGTGTATTTGTGAGATGAGGTTCTAATCTTTTTCCTTTTGTAAATTATGCTTCTTTTGGCTTTGAGGAGGTTTCATGTTTTGGTATACTCTTTCTTTCTTTTTCTCCCCAACTATATCTTTTTCTTTCTTTTCTTTCTTCTCATAAATTCTTTTTCTTTCTTTTCTTTTCTCCCCAACTATATACTTGAGTTGTTTGGTCAAGTGATTTTTGCTAGGCTTTTTCATGATTTTGTGAGGGTTATACTTGAGTTATTTGCCTCATCATTTGTTCTATCCTTGAGCTCATGATTCACAAAAGAATTTCGCCAAGTAATTTTTTAGATTCCTCAGGAACCAATCGAGTTTCAATCAAGGATTATTCATAAATATTTCTTTTTGTGCATAATGGAAGGCTCCTCACTATTCTTGTTTGTTGGCTATAAAAATTCAAGCAAGATGATATGAGTTTACAAAATTGAAGCATGAAATGATTTGTGCAGACCATCATTACAAAACCATGCTACTATTGTACAAAGCTTTTGAAAACATGTACCTTTTCCTTTGTGCATTTGGTCCAAAGTATTATCATTACCATGCGTGTTTCCATGAGATTCGGTTGGAGCAAAAAAAACTTCTTAGCTTTTGGAGCTTTCAACATTTGATGTGAGGTCAATCAAGAATGTTCAGCCCATTTTTGAAGGGTCACAAGTTACCGAAACAAAATGTTACTTTTACATACTGTGATACGGTGGGAGAACTGACTTGGAGTTTTGCGTTTGTGTTTGCAAATGTTGCGGTTTAGCAAGAGTCGCCATCGACTTTTCTTTCATCCAAAAGGAAAGGTGAAAAAGCACAGGAAAGACCTTTAGAGATGTTTTCTTGAGTTCGGGGGGTAGATTATGAAAAGGGAAGGTATTAGCACCCTTTTCATCCATGGTTTTCCATGGGCTCTTAGTTACTTGCTAGATCACTTGCTTTTGTTGAATGTGTTTGTGGTGTGGTTTTTAAAAGTACTTTGAAAATGTAACTTTGTAATGATTCTCGTTTCTATAAGAATGCATACAAAGTGTTTGTTTCGAAAATAGTTCAAAGAGGTGTTTGTGAGATATGTTTTTGAAAGTGATTTTTTAAAAAGGTGTTTTCTTTGTAAAGGTTATCGTTTCTATAAGAACGCGTACAAAGTGTTGTTTTCAAAAGTGTTTCAAAATGAGAGTGTTGGTGTATAAAATGTTTTTGTTTGGAGCAAGCGAGTAACTAAGAGCGAACCTACCTACTCAAAAGGTCTTAGATGTTCTTTTCCTCCTCCTTTAGATGTTGCTATCTTACCATTGATTTGGTAAGAAGCCGCATCGTTGGATGTGAAGGGATGAGCATGGGACATTTGTATAGTCATAGAAGGCAATTCATGGGACGTTTTAGCAATGTCGTTTTAGGGACTAGATTGTTTACCAAAGGCAACATCGAGGGTCATTGAGGGACTAAGATCTTTTATCGAGGGTATTTGCTAAAATGCCCATATTCGAAGGACATGACTATTTTTCCGATAGGCCACAAAGTGAGATTACCCTAGGGTTGCTAGTGTGCAAGTGTGTTTTATTGCATGCATTTAGTCTTGATTAGGATGATCTATTTGTTGATTTTCATATCTTGTCATACACACCCTAATTACTAGCATTTACATTTTAAAGCGATAAGTTGCAGAAATGTAAAGTCCTACGCTATTACAATATTTAGGGGATGGGGGTACATATTTATGAATGTGGGTTGTAAGTAAATATAAGTCCTAAGTTACTATTACAACCATATTGAAATGTACAATATAAGAAAAAAAAGACTTGTTTAGAAAATGGTTTTTTTTTGTCTTAATGAAAAAAAAGAAATTAATTAATTAATAAAAGAAAATATTTTTATGTCTTTTTATGTTAATAAAAAAAGGAGATAATATTAAAAATGATGAAAAAGAAAATAAATGAAAGATAGAAATAGTGCTGCTGCAAGCAAAACAACAAGGATAAGAAGTTCTGAAGCCAGGCGTGTGATGACTCAGAAAGGAACGTCAGTGGAATCAGAAGTTCTGGATTGGTAAACTCTGAGGTCCTGCAAGACACGTTAAAGGGAAAACAAAGAAGTTCTGGGTGGTATTCAGACAGTGGGCCACAAGTCAGAAGTTATGTATTACACTAAAACAGTGAGTAAACATCAGCAGTTCAGTGTGTTATCAGCATGTAAAAATCAGAAACTCTGAGTGTTTGAAAACAACGAGTGGAAACATAAGAAGTTCAGTGTATTTGGCATCTAAGGAGAACTCAGAAGTTCTGTGTTGTGTTAGAACAGTGAGTGAATCATCAGAAGTTCTGAATTATGTTGAGCCAGTGAGTGAACATTAGTAGTTCAGTGCGTTATCAGCATGTAAGAATCAGAAGTTCAATGCGTGTTAACAATGAGCGAATCATAGAAGTTCTGTGTGGTATCAGCATGTGAAAATCAGAAGTTCTATATTACATTTCAACTCTTTTCTCATATTAATCAGCACGTCAGCAATTTATTAAGTTCTTTTTAAACAGCAAATCAGAAGGATAACAGCACAACCGTTTATAGAAGTTCTAATCCTAATCCTGAGTCTAGGCCTAATTAAGAGGTTTTGATCCACAATTTTTCTACTTATGCAATGATATGGGCAACATTAATATTATGATATTTACATGTTTAATGATGTTTTGAATGAAAAAAGGTGCAAAGTCAGAAAGACTTACCTTGAACCTGGAGCGTGGGCTTGGAGCTTTGAGCTGCTGCCTTTGGATGTTCTGGAATCAGCAAGAATAACAGAAGAGGAAATTCCAAGTACTTTGATTCAAAGGTAAGAACAAAGTTTTGTTTTTGTGTATGAGAAATCTGGATTTTTATGAAGATTTCACAACTTCCTTTTCTCTCTCTTTTTCCAATCTCTCCCCAAAAACCCGCCTCTCCCTCAAAGACAAGCCCCTTGAACGTGTGATAGAGCAAAGTATTTATAGGTGAATTTGTTGTGATTTTGGGGGGAAATAAAAATGGGATTTTAAATCAATTTGGCATCCTGCTCCCTTGCTTTTTCATCACTGTTTTCGTATGCTAGTTTGGTGCAATTATGGGATGCAGGCGTAGGCTGAACTAGCTGCTGATTAGCAGCTTTTAACCATGCTTAAGCTGGACTTGTCAGCACGATTTAAGGAAAAGCAAAATAAAGCATGGGCCTAGTACCAAAGTTTTCTATCCCAAGACAGTAGAGGTACACGTGGTTAAAATCCTTTGGATAAAGACTCGGAAAGTGGTTGTGAGCATTAAATGACGATGAGACTTATCACAACCAGAAATCCTGTAACGTGAGATTCTACACCAAGGCTTAGTTCTGGATCAGAAGTTCTGCTTCAGCGTAGCATCCAACCTCTGATCTTTGTATCTTCTGGCTCCAGCATGTTCTGAAGGAGCTCCCAGGCTTTCCAGGAAGTTTGTAACACGCTTTGTAAACCTTCTTTGAACTCCTCTTGCAAGCTCTGACTGAGCCTTTGTGAAAACTGGTCCAGAAGTTCTGACCAAACTCTGCTTTGAGAGTATCCATAATTTGCTGAGTGTTATGGTGATAATCTGGCCAGAAGTTCTGAAATTGTCATAATTCTTAAACACTTAGAAAAAATTTCTAAGTATTTAGACTTTGACTTTTCCAATGTAAAATTTGATTTTTGGATTCCTTGATGAAATAAACTTCATATTCCAACATGTCTTGATGAAATATGATTTTTGAGATTTGATTTTGATCAAAAGTCAAAGTTGAATTTCTCAGTGTGCAAATGACCATTTTGCCCTTGCAGATGACTTTTCTTGAAAAATTGTAGTTCAAGGCTTGGAATTGGATGGAAGCAAACTTGAGGATCCAGGGTGATTCCTTGAGAAATGAGAGGGAAAATTTTGAGGTACAACAGCTGACCCTGTTCAATCTTCTTACACCTGAAGAGTTAGATTGGGAATTCTTCCATTCGTGACTTGATGGTGGAAGATGATTGAACACTAGAGTGCCTAGAAAATTTGCACTCGAAGATGTGTCAGTTGATTATGTGGGGAATAGGCTTAAAGATGCCATTTGGAGAGATAATGGATAGTTGTTGGAGATGGTCTTAAATATGCCATCCAGAAATGATTGTTGGACTGTATCTGTAAGCTGGAACTGAATGATTATCAGAATGGAGTTCGTGTCTGGAGCGTATCTGAACTGTATCAGGAGGTTGGGTTGTTTGATGATGAGTCTGTGGGATGAATATCAGAATAATATCCATAAATGAATTGTATATGACCCGTGTCTGTGAAATGTACTAAATGAGCGTCAGAATGACATCCAAATCTAGATCATATCTGGATTGTATTTGAATGAGTGACAGAATGACATCCGAATATGGATCGTATCTTGACTATATTTTGAATGAGTGATAGAATGGCATCCAAATCTGGATCGTATCTGGACTGTATTTGAATGAGTGACAGAATGACATTCGAATCTGGATCATATCTGGACTGTATTTGAATGAGTGACAGAATGACATATGAATCTGGATCGTATCTGGACTGTATTTGAATGAGTGACAAAATTATATCTGAAACTGGATTGTATCTGGACTGTATTTGAATGAGTGACAGAATGACATCCGAATCTGGATCATATCTGGACTGTATTTGAATGAGTGACAGAATGACATCCGAATCTGGATCGTATCTGGACTGTATTTGAATGAGTGACAAAATGACATCCGAATCTAGATCATATCTGGACTGTATTTTAATAAGTGATAGAATGACATCCGAATCTGGATCGTATCTGGACTGTATTTGAATGAGTGACAGAATGACATCCGAATCAGCATCGTATCTATATTGTATTTGAAAGCTGAATCTGAATGAGTATCATGATGGCGTCCTTGGGATGAGTATCAGAATAATATCCATAAATGAATTGTATGTGACTCATATCTGTGAAATGTACTAAATGAGCGTCAGAATGACATCCGAATCTGGATCGTATCTGGACTGTATTTGATTGAGTGACAGAATGACATCCGAATCTGGATCATATCTGGACTGCATTTGAATGAGTGACAGAATGACATCCGGATCTGGATCGTATCTGGACTGTATTTGAATGAGTGACAGAATTACATCTGAATCTGGATAGTATCTAGACTGTATTTTAATGAGTGACATAATGACATCCGAATCTGGATCATATATGGACTGTATTCGAATGAGGGACAGAATGACATCCGAATCTGGATTGTATTTGAATGAGTGACAGAATGACATCCGAATTTGGATTGTATCTGGACTGTATTTGAATGGGTGACAGAATGACATCTGAATCTGGATCGTATATGGACTGTATTTTAATGAGTGACAGAATGACATCCGAATTTGGATCGTATCTGGACTGTATTTGAATGAGTGACAAAATGACATCCGAATCTGGATCGTATCTGGATTGTATTTGGATGAATGACTGAATGACATCCATATCTGGATCATATCTGGACTGTATTTGAATGAGTGACAGAATGACATCCGAATTTGGATCGTATCTGGACTGTATTTGAATGAGTGACAGAATGACATCTGAATCTGGATCGTATCTGGAATGTATTTGAATGAGTGACAGAATGACATCCGAATCTGGATCGTATATGGACTGTATTTGAATGAGTGAAAGAATGACATCCAAATCTGGATCATATCTGGACTGTATTTGAATGAGTGACAGAATGACATCCTAATCTGGATCATATCTGGACTGTATTTGAAGGAGTAACAGAATGACATCCGAATCTGGATCGTATCTGGAATGTATTTGAATGAGTGACAGAATGACATCTGAATCTGGATCGTATCTGGACTGTATTTGAATGAGTGACAGAATGACATCCGAATCTGGATCGTATCTGGACTGTATTTTGAATGAGTGACAGAATGACATCTAAATCTGGATCGTATATGGACTGTATTTGAATGAGTGATAAAATTACATCCGAATCTGGATCGTATCTGGACTGTATTTTGAATGAGTGACAGAATGACATCCGAATCTGGATCGTATCTGGACTGTATTTGAAAGCTCAGCAGGATAATGAAGGAATCTTGGATGATTACTACCTCAGCAAAATGATGAAGGAATCTTAGACGATTACTACCTCAGCAGGATGATGAAGGAATCTTGAACGATTACTACCTCAACTGATAAATGAAGGAATCTTGGACGATTACTACCTCAGCGGATGATGAAGGAATCTGAAATGATTACTACCTTAACGGATGATGAAGGAACCTTGGACGATTACTACCTCAACATGATGATGAAGGAATCTTGGACGATTACTACCTCAACAGGTGATGAAGGAATCTTGGACGATTACTACCTCTGTTGGACGATGAAGGAATCTTGAACGATTACTAACTCAACAGGATGATGAAGGAATCTTGGATGATTACTACCTCAGCAGATGATGAAGGAATCTGAAATGATTGCTACCTCAATGCATCATGAAGGAATCTTGGACGATTACTACCTCAGCGGGATGACGAAGGAATCTTGAACGATTACTACCTCAATAGGATGATGAAGGAATCTTGGACGATTACTACCTCAACAGGACGATGAAGGAATCTTGAACGATTACTACCTCAGCAGGGTGATGAAGGAATCTTGAGACGACTACTACCTCTGGTTATTCTGTACTTCTTGAGATATTTCTTGGAATCTTGACTGGACTTCCCCAGGTGTGCTGGATAGTGACATGTCATGCCCCCTTGTTGATAGGAGATTTTTCAATGGAAGTGTCATCCCACTTGAAGTGATTTTGTTCACCGAGAGAGCTTTCGTTCATCGGACATTCGTTGTGAATTTCTCCGCTGTCAAACAAATAGCCATATGCAAATAATGATATTCAAGTAATGCAAAGTGTATGCTTGTCTTGAAATTTTTAAAAATGTGTTTTTAGCAAGTAAAGAAGATTGTAATTCAACTCTGAATTTTGAGTAAAGCCTTACAGGAGTCAGGATACCTTTTATAACAGTATGCTTTCGAACTAACCCATGCTTTAATTAGGACTTTTGAAGGGTTGTAACGTGGCTTGGTTCACGGTTTAAGAAACAAAAGATAAAGGCTCAAAAATGTATTTGTACCCACCCGCTCTTCATGACGTTCTTCAGTCCTAAACTCAGTTAATTGTATGTTCGAACTCCAATTGGGTCTGGAATGACGTATTGGTGATGGTTCAGACAGGTTGAGTTTGTCGGAAGGCAGTCATTCTTGCAATATTTTTTTGATGTTGTTGAGGATTTGTAGTGACCTCTTTTTATTTCATTTGTTATCCCTAATTATGCCTGACTGTTCCTGTTTTGAGATTACAGTCAGCGGGATGCCCCAGTTTTCTTAAGTCTCCTTTGTAGGTTTAGACTTAGTGGGCTTTTCTTTTTGAGGGATAATGACTGCATATGTGATAGAGAACCATCACCATCTTTTGATTCCAGAGGAATGTTTCTTGATGTCTGTTGTACCCCAAAATTTTCCCTCCCATATTTCTCAATACATGTCAAGTGAGGTCGTCAAATTGCTCAAGGAGGTCCAAGAGTTGGCCAGACAAACTCTCTCCTAAGGCAGTCTACCTCAAATTAGGGTTTCATTTTGCATCAAGATGCTTAAGTCCAAAGGATCACAAATGCTCACTATTGTCCTAATATGTTCTCAAGATCATCCATGTCAAGTTTCAAGCCTTGCAGAGGAAGTTTGCGCAGTCAATTGCTCAAATACCTAGAAATCGACTGTGCTAGGTCAAAAGACAACTATGGCGCACATACAGTCAAACCTCAAGATTATGGTCAAACATCCTCATTTTGAAGTATCATTCATCATTTGATCAAGGGTTGATCATGATTCCTCAAAGATTTCTCACAATTTATCAAAACCCAAAAATTGCTAAATTAGGGTTTTGTAGGAAAAGTTAACTCAACTTTGACCAAGCATAACTTTCTCATACTTTATCAAAAATGACCCATCCAAAGCTCATTTTGAAGAGGATGCAATTCCCTATAATTCATCTTCAGATCCAAAGTTCAAAATATGCACTCACAAGAAGATATGAATTTGGACATTATAGGCCATTTTAAAAAGTCAACAAAAACAACTTTTGGGTCAAAGCTTCATACATGAACATGGAAGACTCAATTGAGATGAGACCAAAATGGTTGCTTAGAAGAAATCTTAAGATTTCCAAAAAGTCCAAGAACACCTCTCTAGGGTCAAAATTGAGAGAGTTATGCATTGGCCAAATTGACCTTTTTGCAAAATTGCCAAAAGTTAAATGTGTCCAAAATTGCATTTTTTTGCTAAATGGGCCAAACTTTTTATGCTTGCACTGAGTTTGTAATGTGATCCACGATCCATGAGCCTTTCCACTTGTCATTATTTTATTTTTTCTATTTATTTTGATTTTATTTCATTTAAATCAAATAAAATCAATATAAAATAATGAAAATATCAAAAATCAATTAAACCTTGAGATTTTGTGCATGATTAGAGTCATTATACAGCTGGAGACAAGATCAAATCGTGCAAGGCTTCATATGGACATAAAAAGATTGAAAAATCTTGTTTTGGAAAGATTTGGTGCAAGGAATAAATCAATGATCAATCTTCATAAATGGCAAAGATTTGATGCACATATTAACCCTAATGCACTCTATTATAGATAGTGAACAAAGGCAGACCAATGAAGAGGTGAGAAACAGCCGTTCCAAGGTGAAAGAAAAACTCAAAATTTCAAGAAAATTGGTGATCTAATTTCTGTGTTAGAGGTTAATTCGTGCCACTCTCAGGTTATCAATTTATTGTTGGACATCTCCAGAAGGAATCTCACCCGTTTGCAGGCTCCCTCACGCTTGGAATCACAAGATACAGGTATCACGGCATGCTTCCAATTTCGAATTCAGTCCCAGTGATTCATTCATCCATTGTATATTCTAATGATATATTTGTGTTTGTCTTTGAGTTTGAAAGCTTTTGATACCATTTAATTGTATTTCTAACACTTGTATGAACATCTTCCATAACTAGGTTTTGTTTTGTTTTTTTGGGGCTTTTAAATGCAGGAACAATTGGCCCTAATGAAGGATACCATTGTGATCAGAGGGTCAAACCCAGACGATCCATGGTTTTAAAACTTATTTATATTGCTCGTATGCAATTTTTGAAATACATAGGGTTATAGCTATAGTGCCATGTCCGTAGGTAAAAGTTCAGAGTTTTAAACGACGGTTCCAGGGAAGAAGACGATAGCGTGTCACAGCCTGACTGGTTGATTCAAATTCTGGCGCGTTATTCTGGCCAAAAACATGTAGTTCTGATATATTTGTTTGTTTCTATTATATTGGTAAACTAACGTCCAGCGCAGTTGGTTAGAAGAAGGAAGTCAAAAGCTCATGATTCTGGGTTCGATCCCAGGCGTGAGCTTTTGGCGTTTTCCCCTTTGTTTTCACCAGATCTAGCACCTGCACTTTCTGAGGGTCGTCTTCTGGTTCCATCAGCCAGTTCCAGATCAAGCATCCTTTGGCCATCATCCTCTGGATCCATCATCCAGAACCAGATCAAGCATTCTCTGGACATCTTTTGGTTCCATCAGCCAGGACTAGATCAAGCATCCTCTAGCCATCATCCTCTGTATCCATCAGTCAGAGCCAGATCCAGCGCACCCAATCTTCTGAGGGTCATCATCTGTTGGACCCACCAGCCAGGAGCCAGATCCAGTGTCCCCATCTTCTGAGGGCCACCATCTTCTGGACCGTCATCCTCTGATCAGAACCGCTGACAACTGGTCCTTGGGTTATTTCTTATTTTGTTCCTCTTTTAATTTCTTTTCTTTAATAATTCTTTTTTATCAGCACCAAAATTATTTTTTTTCCTAAAAAATTAACCAACCAAAAATCACAAAAAAAGGAAGACTTATTTTCTTAATAAATGTTTTTTTTAATTAATTAGTTTAATTAATTTAAGGCAATTTTAATCTCTTTCACAACTAAAATTAATTAGAATTTAGGATTTTCTTATTTAATTCAATTATTTCATTACTTTCTTAAATAACAAAATGACAAAAAATATGTTTACTTTAATCAATTACAATTAGGTTTAGTCAAGGGTCAAAACCCTAATCACTTCGCACTTAATTCGTCGCGCGCTGATTATTTGTTTTTTTGTCAATATTGTTGTAACTGCTTCCAAGTTGTAATAGTTAAATTAGGTTTTTTTAAATTCCGCACTTTTATTTCCCTTCAAGATTATTACGTAACTGTCAAAGCATTGTAATAGTTAGGTCTATTTTCTCGCACTTTAATTCCTGCAAACTCTTTAACTGCTTAGATGTATGGGTAATAGGATTGTATGACAAGAATGCATGAAAAGATTAAAATAGCTAGAAAACCCTAATGTGCAAAGATAATAACTGATATTAAATCATTCGCACATGTGCACTCCTAGGGTATACTCACACTTCGGTTGCCTTCGGTAAAACGATCATTAAGCATAAAGTGTCTTAGTGATTTCCCTCCTGTCTAACAAAGATCAAATGTCCCGTTCGGAAATGTTGCCTCGGAAATGTTGCCTCGAATATGATCTTAAGACTTTAGGGTTGTTACTAAGACATCCTAACATTGCTTTAGTGATCGTACGTCCCTTTCGAATTGACCCTTACAAACTCCAACGACGGTGCTACCTATTTCTCAATAATAGGACAGCGTTGTCTAAAGGAAACGAGGATAGAAACGATCCTTTTTTCGAGTAGGTAGATGCTAGTAGGTACTTGCTCAAGTCAAACTTTTCAAACTTAAACTTTTCAAAACAATTTTCAAAGACAACTTCGTCACACCTTTGAGGACTGATACAAAGGTTATCACGAAGTCAAAACTTTTTAAAACAAAGCACGTACACAAGCAATTTTAAAGATGAGAAAGTACTTAAGAGCCCATGGAAAACCATGGATAGAAAGGGTGCTAACACCTTCCCTTTCTATAATCTACCCCCCGTACTCAAAATCTCGAAAAAAGGATTTTTTTTTCTGTACTTTTTTCCTTTCCGATTGGATGAAATAAATGTCGGTGGCGACTCTTTCTTACCGCGACATTTTGCGAACACAAAATGCAAAACGCAAACCAGTATTTTCAAAACAGTCGGTTCTTCCACCGCGTCACAACGTCATTCGTTGTATTACGAAATGAGAGTTTGAGGCTAAACGCCCGTTTGAATTAATTGAGAGACTACCCTGCCCCAGGTTATGTTTAAAGGTTTTAATTTTGTGAAAAAGAAAAACTTATACTTCTTTGGCTCGAAGGGGTTGACTAGGGATTATCTTCCTTATAACTCCAGTGTTTAGGATTTGAAAGAATTCCTGTACATTGTCAGCAAGGTATGTCTAAAAGCATACTGTATGAGATTATGGCATTGTTTTTGTCATCCTCCCTCTAAAGGCTTGTAACTTTTAGCAAGAGTTAAATGTAATGAAGAAAGTAGAAAGCATAGTTTAAATATAGTGAAAACGAATGGATGAATTCAAGACAAACATATACAATGCATTAATGAAACAAAGTTTGACTTTAATAGATGATTGTTTGAATAATAAAAGAGAAATTACAACTTGAAAATTCAAAATGAACATAAGCCTCTTTGTTTGAACTTGTCACTTTAGGTGGTGAGCCTTTGGAAGAAGAATTCAGTCTGGCCTTCTTGTGTGAACTCCAACATTCCTTCGTCGATCAGGTTTTGGATCTTGTACTTCAACTCCCAACAATCATTTGTATCATGTCCAGGACTATCAGAATGATAGGCACACCTTGCATCGGGATTGTAGATGGGAGAAAAAGTTTTGGGATTTGGATGAGGTCTTATTGGTGTAATCAGATTCATCCTCAGCATGTGTTGCAAAGCTTGGGACAATGGTATGTTGATGTTGGTAAAAATGTCTTTTGGGCTCGCTTTGCCTTTGCTGATTTTCTAGTTGATGTTGACAAAGTCGTTGTTGGGCTCGTGACGTGGAAGCAAATTGGGAAGGTCTTCTCTCCCTTAAACCAGCTTCTTGTCTCATGAGAGGATGAATGATGACTTGATCCCCAATTCTAGTTGTTTTCTCCATTTGGTTACATCCGTCTTGATGAAGCTTATTGATGAGGACTTTTAGCTCTTCTTTTTCTTTAGCCAGGTTTTGAATAAGAGCCCTCTGGCCCACCAGTTGTCCCATCATCTGGACTTTCATTGTGGACACTTCAATTTGTAGCCTTTCCAACTGATCATCCTTGGTTCCCTCCGGATTCTTGATGACCATCCCCCTTGTGAGGAGAACCTTCACCTCTTCTTGCCCCTTGGACAGGTTCAAGAACATCTCTTGAAGTTGAGCGTTTTGAGCCTGGATGCCCTTCACTGTTTGTTCCATATCCATCTTACTGAAATAAACAGTAGGAAGATAAGGAGACCTGTAGGGGAGAAACCTGTCATGATATGATGCATGATATGTGGATGCATATTTTAAAGGATCTCGCGGGGTTAGTAGTCACTTACAATTTGGATTTGAGAACTTTGTATCGGTGGATGTCCTTCCACGAGAATTAAGCTCACCATGTCAAGTAGGTTGTAGCCTTTGACTCTGGTTTGTTGTACTTGATTTTTGACAGTGTTTGGTTAGAGGGAAATAAATCCTCTTGTCTCTTGATAGACGTCTGGTTTAACGTGACTCTGCATCAAAGACCCTTGAGATCCTTGAAATGCTATGGTTTATTGAAAATGTTATGGTATGATGTTATGATGTTATGTATAAATATGTGAGGTAAGCAAGTTTATATACAAATAATCATATTCACACAAATTAGACAAGTCCCTGTGTTTTAGGCTTGCATAGAGTTTGTAGGTAAGTACCCTCTTGACGTTTAGTTGGCTCAACCTGTCCTAGTTAATAGTAATCGGGTTCTAAGGGATCTCAATATCACTGACCTTTTTTTTAGGCATTGTCTCAGCTCAATCAATCTTTTCTTGCGGGCGAGATATCCCCAAAGTCTGGTCTCAATTAGTATAGCATCGAGTATCATCCAATTTTCAGTTCTACACCAAAACTGGTTATCTCACTACGTCCTAATGGCCAAGTTTGTTCAATTAGGGTTCTAAGGTCAGTTAGTGCTTCATGACGCCACTCAGCGGCCCCGTATTCTCCCCGATTCAACACGAGGGATACAGGTACTCGCAAATGCGTCACACTAACATAACCATTGCTTCCACCATATCGGTCTACGTCGTACAGTTTCCATAATCTATTGCTACTTACCTAAAAAGGTGTCCTAGATCCGGGTGGAGGATCAAAGCAAGCCCAAATAGAGAACCATAATGTAAAGCATGCAAATCAAACAATGAAAGCAAGTAAATATGATCTAACCCAAAGGTAACCCCACTTTAAGTAAATAAGTCCCCAACAGAGTCGCTAGTTCTGTGATACGGTGGGAGAACAGACTTGGAGTTTTGCGTTTGTGTTCGCAAATGTTGCGGTTTAGCAAGAGTCGCCACTGACTTTTCTTTTATCCAAAAGGAAAGGTGAAAAAGCACAGGAAAGACCTTTAGAGATATTTTCTTGAGTTCGGGGGGTAGATTATGAAAAGGGAAGGTATTAGCATCATTTTCATCCATGGTTTTCCATGGGCTCTTAGTTACTTGCCAAATCACTTGCTTTTGTTTGAATGTGCTTGTGGTGTGGTTTTTGAAAGTATTTTGAAAATGTAACTTTGTAATGATTCTCGCTTCTATAAGAACGCATACAAAGTGTTTGTTTCGAAAATAGTTGAAAAAGGTGTTTGTGAGATATGTTTTTGAAAGTGATTTTTTAAAAAGGTGTTTTCTTTGTAAAGGTTCTCGTTTCTATAAGAACGCATACAAAGTGTTGTTTTCAAAAGTGTTTCAAAATGAGAGTGTTGGTGTATAAAATGTTTTTGTTGTGAGCAAGCGAGTAACTAAGAGCGAACCTACCTACTCAAAAGGTCTTAGATGTTCTTTTCCTCCTCCTTTAGATGTTGCTATCTTACCATTTATTTGGTAAGAAGCCGCATCGTTGGATGTGAAGGGACGAGCATGGGACATTTGTATAGTCATAGAAGGCAACTCATGGAACGTTTTAGCAATGTTGTTTTAGGGACTAGATCGTTTACCGATGGCAACATCGAGGGTCATCGAGGGACTACGATCTTTTATTGAGGGTCTTTGCTAAAACGCCCATATTCGAAGGACATGACTATTTTTTCCATAGGCCACAAAGTGAGATTACCCTAGAGGTGCTAGTGTGCAAGTGTGTTTGATCGCATGCATTTAGTCTTGATTAGGTTGATATATTTGTTGATTTTCATATCTTGTCATACACACCCTAATTACTAGAATTTACATTTTAAAGCGATAAGTTGCAGAAATGTAAAGTTCTACACTATTACAATATTTAGGGGATGGGGGTACATATTTATGAATGGGGGTTGCAAGTTAAAATAAGTCCTAAGTTACTATTTCAACCATATTGAAATGTACAATATAAGAAAGAAAAAAAAGACTTGTTTAGAAAATGGTTTTTTTTGTCTTAATGAAAAAAAAGAAATAAACTAATTAATAAAAGAATATATTTTTATGTCTTTTTATGTTAATAAAAAAAGGAGTTAATATTAAAAATGATGAAAAAGAAAATAAATAAAAGATAGAAACAGCGTTGCTGCAAGCAAAACAACAAGGATCAGAAGTTCTGAAGCCAGGCGCGTGATGACTCAGAAAGGAACGTCAGTGGAATCAGAAGTTCTGAATTGGTAAACTCTGAGGTCCTGCAAGACACGTTAGAGGGAAAACACAAAAGTTCTGGGTGGTATTCAGACAGTGGGCCACAAGTCAGAAGTTTTGTATTACACTAAAACAGTGACTAAACGTCAGGAGTTCAGTGCGTTATCAGCATGTAAAAATCCGAAACTCTGAGTGTTTGAAAATAACAAGTAGAAACATCAGAAGTTCAGTGTATTTGGCATGTAAGGAGAACTCTAAAGTTCTGTGTTGTGTTAGAACAATGAGTGAATCATCAGAAGTTATGAATTATGCTGAGCCAGTGAGTGAACATTAACAGTTCAGTGCGTTATCAGCATGTAAGAATCAGAAGTTCAGTGCATGTTAACAGTGAGCGAATCATAGAAGTTCTGTGTGTTATCAGAATGTGAAAATCAGAAGTTCTATATTACATTTCAACTCTTTTCTCATATTAATCAGCACGTCATCAATTTATTCATTTCTTTTTAAACAGCAAATCAGAAGGAGAACAGCACAACAGTTTATAAAAGTTCTAATCCTAATCCTGAGTCTAGGCCTAATCAAGAAGTTCTGATCCACAATTTTTCTACTTATGCAGTGATATGGGCAACATTAATACTATGATATTTACATGTTTAATGATGTTCTGAATGAAAAAAGGTGCAAAGTCAGAAAGACTTACCTTGAACCTGGAGCGTGAGCTTAGAGCTTTGAGCTGCTGCCTTTGGGTGTTCTGGAATCAGCAAGAATAACGAAAGAGGAAATGCCAAGTACTTTGATTCAAAGGTAAGAACAAAGGTTTGTTTTTGTGTATGAGAAATCTGTATTTTTATGAAGATTTCACAACTTCCTTTTCTCTCTCTTTTGCCAATCTCTCCCCAAGAACCCGCCTCTCCCTCAAATCCCAACCCCTTGAACATGTGATGGAGCAAAGTATTTATAGGTGAATTTGTTGTGATTTTGGGGGGGAAAGACAAATGGTATTTTAAATCAATTTGGCATCCTGCTCCCTTGCTTTTTCATCACTATTTCATATGCTAGTTTGGTGCAATTATGGGATACAGGCGTAGGCTGAACTAGTTGTTGATTAGCAGCTTTTAACCATGCTTAAGCTGGAGTTGTCAGCAGGATTTAAGGAAAATCAAAACAAAGCATGGGCCTAGTACCAAAGTTTTCTATCCCAAGACAGTAGAGGTACACGTGGTGAAAATCCTTTGGATAAAGACTCAGAAAGTGGTTGTGAGCATTAAATGACCATGAGACTTATCACAACCAGAGATCCTGCAACGTGAGATTCTACACCAAGGCTTAGTTCTGGATCAGAAGTTCTGCTTCAACGTAGAATCCAACCTCTGATCTTTGTATCTTCTGGCTCCAGCATGTTTTGAAGGAGCTCCCAGGCTTTCCAGGAAGTTTATAACACGCTTTGTAAACCTTCTTTGAACTGCTCTTGCAAGCTCTGACTGAGCCTTTGTGAAAACTGGTCCAGAAGTTTTGACCAAACTCTGCTTTGAGAGTATCCAAAATTTGCTGAGTGTTATGGTGATAATCTGGTCAGAAGTTCTAAAATTGTCATAATTCTTAAACACTTAGAAAAAATTTCTAAGTATTTAGAATTTGACTTTTCCAAAGTAAAATTTGACTTTTGGATTCCTTGATGAAACAAACTTCATATTCTAACATGTCTTGATGAAATATGATTTTTGAGATTTGATTTTGATCAAAAGTCAAAGTTGGACTTCTCAGTGTGCAAATGGCAATTTTGCCCTTGCGGATGACTTTTCTTGAAAAATTGCAGTTCAAGGCTTGGAATTGGATGGAAGCAAACTTGAGGATCCAGGGTGATTCCTTGAGAAATGAGAGGGAAAATTTTGGGGTACAACACATACGTACCAAGTGTCATGAGTTTTTACGGTAATAGGAATAGAAATAATAATAGGAATGAAAACTAATTAATGCAATTTAAATACCGAAAGCGTTATAACACGTCACTCATTTAAAGGCGAACTTTCAGCATGATCATCATTCTTTACTCTTCTCTTCCCATGAACTCGGATTCCATGCCATCACCTGCTTCCGATGAAGTTTTGGAACCTCCTGAAGTTTCAGCTTCAGCCTCCTCTTCAGGGCCAGTCCCCTCCTCTTGATAGAAAGGCATGTCCCTGGGCCACGCAATGTGTGCTACAAATTCGCCAGGTGTTATGAACTACTGGCCTTCATTAGACTGCATGAACTGATGGCCTTCATTGGACTGCATGCCAGGCTGAATCTACATCCTCTAAAAAGAATCATGTAAGGCAAGAACAACTCTATGATTGGAATAATTTTGATCCCAAGTGTATGAGAAGGCTTGGCGGAGGCATGGATCCCAATCTCCATAATTGAGAGTAGTGAATGAAGTCTCCCCCGCCTCTTTTTTCTTAATCTTCTTCTCTAAACAATAAAGATCCACATACTTGTCATCCAACTTTGTTTTGATTTTGAAGATGGTGAGATTTGGAAGCTGCATTCATGAGGCAATAAGAAATCCCATGATGAGGCCAGGAAAAATAAGAGGACATGAGGAATTGATTCCAGGATGAATCTGCATCCTGTAAAGAGAATGAAAATTGTGTTCCTTCTGAGGGAAAAGCATTGGCATAGAATTCTCGAAGGATGTCCGTGTTTACGTTGCAATGAGGTTTCAGGAGTTTTGTCCACTTGTGTTCTCTCCATAAATCACAAAGGGATCTGTAATCACCTTCAGGGTTTAGATCAAAAATCCTTTCATCCAAGACGCGTCTTTCCATCAATTCGTCGAACCTCATTGCTCTTCTTATATAGCCTTCAAAAAGAGTCGTTGTAAGGATATAATGGTCCTTTCTCATCCCAATGGTTGATTCCTAACGAATAGATTCAAGAGAGGTTTGGAACAGTACGAAACGTCACTTTCCTTAGTCTGCTGCTTGTAGTAGTTATCATAAGAATGTAGGAGACAACTTCTGTGAATAGTATAACCAATATTATCATAGTGGAATTTGTGGTGTACTTTTTGTATTGTAATCTTCTTGACTAAGTTTCTTGATCTTTTATCTTATGATGATGTACTTCTGATTCTGGAGTATTAAGCTTGGAAGAGATTAATTACTCTGTCTTCGTTCTTCTGATGAATAACTGATGAATAATTCATAAATTACGTTATTTTTGTAGCATAGGAACATCATAGTTGTCAGAACCATGACTTGTCTTCAGAAATAGTAGTAACAAATTTTATGAAACACGAAGATTGATTTTTTATCTTAGAATTGGGCTTGAAGGCATATTTCTTGTCTGATATGAGAGATGAAGATTAAGTGAGAAGATGTTTCATTTCAAAGTCTTTCATTAATGGGTTCTTGTTTTCATATATATAAGCAACAACTTATCTGAGAAACAAGTCTTGTCATTGTAGGCGAAAGCTTTTCTGAAGTTTGATATCAACAACTTTTCTGATGTTTGGATCTTGAAATCAGATATTGTGACAACAACCTTTCTAATTCTCAAGTCTTTAAATTCTGAGCTTTGACTCTTTTATTCTTCCTGGATTGATTCTGTTGATGAATGATAGTGATCCAGAAGATACTTCTTTGTTGTAGAGTCAGAGTCTTTTAGATATTTGAACATTGTCTTCAGATATACAAGCAACAACTAATCTGAGGAACAACTTATTTGTTTATGGATGAAAGATTTTCTAATTTATATGTCTTGATATGGTTTTTGATATCTGATGACAACTTTTATGATCCACATATCTAATGTCTGATTTCTGAAGCAGAAGCTTATATCAGTACATCTGATTTTTGATGTTGAATCCTTTGTTTCTGATATCTTGAATTCTGATCTTTGAGTTGAGCCGAAACCAATAGTTTATGTCAGCTACATCTTGGTTTATGATCTTGGATTATTTCCTTTGAGATATTCATTTCTAAGCTTGTTTATGATCATCTTCATTTCTTATATCTTGACTTCATAACTGTTTATTAGAAATGCGCGTATTCCATAAACTATCCCAATCTTAAGAATCTTGACTTTGTCTTCAGATCTATGAGCAATAACTCTTCTGATGAACAAATATTGACTTATGATCTTTTTGTTGAAAGCTTATTTTCTTATGTAATCTGATTTCTGATATTTTGAAGCTTGAGCTCTACTTAGAAACTCATCGAGATTCTTTTCTTGTCGAACATTCAACATTCAACAGAACTACTGATGTTACATTAGAAACGAACTCAATTGTTCTTCTTCTAAGTGATAAAGTAATTCTAACACTCCCACCAGTAGCAACAACAACGACTGAGATGCCATATAGGGGATGCAGATTACTATGGAATAACTAGAGAGTACAAATCCCTATAGGAAAACATGAGTTATAATCCCTATAGGGAAACATGAGGTCAACATGAGATAACAAACTATAGATTACATGGTATAAAAAATCCTTATATGACAACATGAGGTAAACCAACTAGAGAGTACGTAGATCCTTGATCTCCAAACCATCATTGATGATATTTGGGACATGCTTGTCCCAAAATTTTCCAGCCTCCTGTGCTGATAAGCTTCGCCAAAAAAAGTTACTCACAGGAGTATGTTACCTCCATCAAAACTTAGATAATGATAATATACACCATCAACTCCATAAAATCTAAGATCCTTTCTGAGGCATTAGAGGAGGAAGCATTAAGATCCATAACCAACTACAAAGGCCTATATAGAGAGTTGATTCCCTGATTTTTTGAAATATTATTACCCTAGCATAAGCTTGTTTGGAACCACAAAATCCTTAGGAATATTCAAATGATATAGGAAAATCAAAATGCAAACAAACCCCTAAACGTAACTTGTCAAAATCATAAAATTCAATTAATAAAAATTACTTTTTAAAGGGAGTGAATGCATTAATAAAAGTCCTTTAAATAGGCGTAATTACATAAAATAATCAATATACAAACACTTGATTACACGTGAATAAATATATTTTTTTGGTGGGACGAACTCACTCTCCTTGGGAACGGATCTCTCTTCTCTATCAATGACATGAGTAACGTCATACTAAAAACTTATTAGATTTCTTTTGTATGAAGGGTTCACATCCTTTTCTTCACACTCATTTTCCTCTCCAACCAACTTTCCATCTCAAAAGACCTTGAGCAAATAAAGCTCACTCAGATTCAAGTCGAGATACTGAAAATGCATTTACTATTTTTCCTTGTCAATTCCATTGTTGGCAATAGTAAAACTCTACTCGAGAATCATCCAAGTTAGTTTGTAATGAAACCTTAACAATGGAATCAACATCGATAATCTTTTTTAGGATGATAATTTCAGATTTCTCCTCTTATATCTCTTTGTCCCATTTACCAAATACTATCCCATCCTCATCATCCTTCATGTACGACTTCAAGTTTTCCAATTAGCACAGAGACCCTTGATGACCGTTTTCTAAGGAGGTAACATTTTTGTTGGTTGAGACCAGCAAAGCCTTATTATGTTCAAAGCTTTATTTCCTGATCTAGGAGGGAACCTCTCATAAGGTAGATCTCTGCCATATTGAACAACTGTTTCATGCATATCTTCTTATCCTTCTAATAAATATCACTCGGGAGGTTGAGGTGGTTGTGTATAAAACCTAGATCACAAAATCTTTGTCACAAAGCGAAAGCATTTCCTCCCTTATAAAATGAGCCAAAGAAGATTTTCACTGATGGGGAGCGACTATATCACCACCATAAGGGGCCTCATCTTCAAGAATCATTTAGGTTCCCACCATAGTTAATATGGATTTTCCCTTTCATAACTTTATGATTTTAGTATGGGGAAAATATTGAGCCTCTCTAAGAGAAGCTAACTTTATACAAGCCTCATCCATTGATTTCCTATTCTTTGAAGTCAGAGTCTTCAAGCTGGAATGGTCTCTCTTCTATTTGGAGGCCCCTACCTTATCTCACTCGAATTTCTTACTCTCCAGCAAATCTTTCTTCTCCAAAACCATCACGGGACTCATCCTTTCTAAAAGGAATCAAAAAGTTACTAAAAATAATATAATATATAAAAATAGGTGTATGACTTACACTTGCATAAGTAGTCATCGAGCGTTTTATCACCTTTCACATGAACTATCAACTCCATCACATATAAAATGCAAAACTCCCCAACGAAATTGACAACATCTTTCTTCGTCTTGTTGAGCTTATCACATTTGAAGTCATTTAATGGGACATGATAACTTGTAAATTATAAAGGAAATATGTATTTTCTAGTTTCTTAAAAAAGGAACATTGAATACTCCTAGCTACCTTGTACTCGTACAAATGTATCCTTCTAATTATTATAATTTAAAGAGTATTGAGTGAGTACAAAATTATTGTCAAGGGCGCTTATGGAATTACAATTACCCTTGCCAAAGCCCTTGGTACCAATAGAAAGAAAATAAAATTCCTATCTAGGGCATGATCCCAAGAAACTTACATAAAATATCAAACCCCTTGATAAAATCTCAATTGTTCAGATGTAGTTAGAAGGTGCGACATTGATGGTCTACAATACCTTTGACTCGAACACCATGATTGGGATCCTTACTCCCATATTATAAATTGCATATGTGTACATATATAAAAATTTGTTCCTTGTCCTCCACGATATCATTAGGCTATCTTTATCTCCTTTAGTCTAGTACTCTAATAGAACATCATATTTGTATATAGTTGTGGATATGAATATATTTTTACGAAAGAAGCCACACTAGCCATGTTATAATAGAGGTAATGGTGTCAACTCTTCCACTAAAGCAAGAAGTAATTGTAGTTGCCATCAACAATTTCACTTATCCGATGAAAAATAAGACAAAACAATGTCACTACCACTGCTCTCATAGCAATCAAATCTACTAGACCTATTATCGTAACTCTAAAAAATTCATAGTTGAACAAGTATTTAGTTGACCCTCATATTACGCCACCTAGAATTTTTTAAACATCAATTCCACATCCTACATATCTCCTAATGAATTTAAGGATCAATATAACTGAAGTTCTAAATGCAGGACTAGACAAACTTTCACACTATCTCACTTTCAGAACTTCAAGTCTTCATTATGGGGATCTATATGCTTGTAAGTTATGAAGATAAAAGTTATGCATATGAAGTTTTGGTGACGACAACATATAGAAATAGCTTTCAACCTTGATGATGATAGTATAACCAAAGAAAGCATTGTATGACTCATCTAAATAACTCAATATTAAGGGCATGTGTAACCATAAACTATCTAGAAAAATATTGATGTTTTGGAGAAAGGAGTAAAAGCCCGCCTGGTCATGTTTGTGTGTTTGTCTAAGTGACCCAAGTTTTGTAACAGTAAGAAACCAACTTAAGAGTATTAAGGAAACTCTCTTACACACACACGTACCTCAAAATATTTTCTCAAATGTGTTTAAATCAAGAAATAATTTTCTAAGCCAAGACAAGTGATTAAAAATTTCTCCAACCCCTTTTAAACCATTTTTTAACTAATTAATTGATTGGTAAGTTGATCTAATCAATTGGAAAAAAATTTCAGAGCCAGCTAATTGATTAGAGCATTAAGCTAATCAATTAGATGAGTTCTAAATTATTAGCCAAATGTTAAGGACAACACATTGTTGAGTTGTAATGACTTTATATCTAAAACTTCCTACTTGGGCTTGTTAATAGATTATAAATACTTTTATAATTTATTAAAGCTTTATGCCAATCAGTTAGATCATTAATTTGGCCCATGAATTATCTCCATAGTTGGTTTTTCCAACTATTATATAAAGAAGGCACGCCTCCACTTCAAATTGTGCCACTTTTCAACGTTTTATTATTATTTTTGAAATTTATCTCTCTAATCTCCTTCTCTCTCTCTCTCTCTCTCTAAAAAATTTCTTTTCACTTTATAATACCTTAGTTCTAGTAGGTGAAGTTTGTGACGAAGGAATTTTTGTAAGTGGTTGTTTATATTCTAAAAGGTGCGATATTCTTAAGAGACCGGGTTCGGTTCTTGAGATAAACATCTCATAAAATATATATAATTGGTTTCATAAGCTTTTCCGAAAAACACTTTGTTTTGGTTATTGAGATAAGGCATAAATCTATAAATTGTTCGTTAGCTTAGCCAGGGTCAAAGTTGTCATTGGTTAGGGATAAGCCTATTAAAATCTCAATATCAGATTATATTAATGTTCGCGGGCATAACCTACAAAAGCTAAAAGTTTATAGTCAAAATTTTAATAAGACCTCTTGGAGACAGGATTAGGCCAATGTTCAACCAAACGTGTATAAATATCTGATGCAATTTCTCTAACCCTACACTTTTAATCTCTGCAATTACTTTTAATACTTTATTTTTGCTTCAAAATACTCAAGCAAAATTACTAATACGATCTTAATCGAGAAAGGAATAAAATTAATCACGAATTTTAAATACCACAATTCACCTCCTCTTGTGCTTGAAGTCACTTCTCCAATACAATATCCTCTTCTTGGTTCTAATTTTGTCTAGTACTTAAAGTGGAACTTGAATGATCTGACTGATGAGGCTTGAGATATCTTGTTTGGATGTCATTATCGAGAACCATTGGACAATTGCAATCAACTCCCTCTTTGATAGTTGTTGCCAATAACTTTCTCAAATCATTAACACCAAATGTCGTTTGAATTTTAGAGTTGTTATCTTTTAAATTGCATGACAGTTATCATCATCAAAACAAAATGAAATTTTAAACCTTCACAACACATAAATCCATAATTCCGTTCTCTAGTTGTTATACATATTTTAACACATAGTATATGTTTAACATATTGGCTTGTCTCTAGAAAAGCTCACATCAAACCCTAAATTAAGTAACATAATGGAAAATAAGGTTACATGAACATAATGAAAGGCACATCATAACATAATAATAAAATATACCTTCTGTTGATATGAGTTAAGTCTATAAACTTTATGTTGGATAGATTGTAACATCAATTTCTTTAGAAACCATTAATTTCTTGCCTCGTTGGAAAGAGTTGTCATCTAATCTTCATCGTGTGATATTAAGCAACTCAAATCACAGACACAATAAGAAACATAATTGTTGGAGAAGAACGAGATGTATGTTTTAGATTTGTTGAGGACGAACGTACAACGAGAACCTCAACTTTAAATATTTTTGTAATATTAAATATATAGGTTATTATTATTAATAAAATATTTTTTTAATATAATTAAATTATTATACTTTAAAAAATGATTCGAATTTTTTTTTGTAAATATGTTAATAACACATCATCGTCTAATGTCATGTCATTAAATTTTGATATCAAATTTAAAATAAGATTAAAACCCTAAAAATTATAAAATAGATAAATCAAAAAATCAATTTTTAAAATAAGAGAATTTAAACTTTAAAAAATAAAATCAAAGTTGCAAGTCAAAATTGAAATAGCATCTTTCTTTATCAAAAAAAAAAAAACACCAATTTTTTGTGACATTGATATTCCGATAAGTTACATATTGGAGCCTCCACTATAACTAGTAGCTTCATCAAGTGGTTATGCCGTAAAGAAAAAGCATATTCCACTAGGCAAACTATATTTTCTATATTTATTTTGTATCATGCATAGAAATTAAGAAATATGATTTGTTTTAGGGTTGATTTGTTTTAGCTTTAAAAATATGAATTTTTTATTGGTATTTTTAAAAATGAATTTTATAATATCGTTTTTTAAAACTTTTTCTAAATTGAAAGATTAAATTTGACATCTAATAATATATACACATATTATTAAATATTAAAATATAATTGAAATCATAATTTTTTAAAAAGTTGTATTTCAAAAATAATTTTTAATAAAAATTTATTTAAATTACTTTTAAAATTAAATGAATATTTGAAATTTTAATATTTAAAAAAATTTCAATAAAATAATAAAATATCTAAAATAATATTTTAAAAATAACTACTCAAACTAAATTTTCATTTAAACTTTTATAGAAACTTTCTTTACAAATTTTTTTTATATAAAATCATGTTACACTATAAAAATTCTTTTTTAAAAAAAGACAAAACAAACAAACCGTTAATATTATTAGTTTTAGTCAACAATTAATAGAATATTTATATGTTCGTACGAGTAAGTTCATTCATATCTTAGATCATTCGATAATATTTGATTATTATTATTATAAAATTGCTATTATAAAATAATTAATAACTAAAACATTTAAAAATAAATATGTAACAAATCACCAACATGATAAATTCAATTTCTAACAACTACAAATGTTTATAAATATTATTTAACAATTATAAATATTTATAAATATATATTTAGTTAAATAAAAAATATATATTATAGTGATAGTGATCCGTTAAAATGATAAATTTAATGATAAAATTCAGATAATAAAATTTACAAATATCACTCTAATTATTTCTTTAAAATATAATAATAAATTAATAATTTTAGTAAGATCAAGAAAGATTTGTGAAAGACGATGCATAACTCTCATCATCTCTCATTGATTCCTTACAAATATACCAATATATAAATAAGACAAATTCAAGATGAAATTTATTAAATTCAATAGCTGATATTTTGCTCGGGCAATCACTATCTTGTCAATTATGGGTCTTTATCTCCAAAAATGTGTATCTATTGAATATTTATTTTTATTTGGGAGTATTTTATTATTTAGATCCCCTAAAATAAAACATGACATTATATTTTGTTGGCTACTGTTTAATTGACCAACTAAATAAAATCTGGAAGGAGCCACATAAACTTTGGATATAAGATGGATGTTTCATTGAGTTATAAATTACAAAACTTTTCTTGCATAGTTAGTCATTACTCCTCAAGCTTCTCTACCTCTTCAACCATTATATAAACACTATTAATAAACTGAGTTAATTTAGCCTCCAATGTTAGTTCAACCAATATTCATCACTAAATATATCAGATACTTCCACAAAAAAAAGATAGTATTTGTGTAACTCATGATGATTTACGAATCGAAATATGTTACCTTCAATCAAATCAAGTGAATTAGAATAAGCCTTCTCTGACACGTTTTCACAAATATTAGTTGTTCAATAAGTCATTTAAAGTTACTAGCAATGATCACCTACTCTCTTCATTTACTAAGTTCATGTCCGTGTTTCGAAAAATTATTGAAATTCTGACACTTTAATATAAGTGTTAAAATTGATATCTCAACACAAAAATGTGATATCAAGATAGATGTTATAATATCACCTGGTGACAAAAAAATACTTTAATCAAAACAGAAACAAAGCAGAATAAAATTGCAGAAAGTAAAAGAATTCAATCAATTGTTAACTAAGTTTGGTACAATCTCACCTACTTTGAGGATTCCTAAGCCAGAAAGAAAATCCATTGTATAGTATTAGTTAAAAGCCTAAACAATATCACTTTATAACTTTTCTCCTAATCACTATCTCGTGCAACTTTTACTTAGGAACCTCCTAGGTATGAGAACCTCTCATACTAATCAACTCAGTGATAAAAATCAGTTACAATCTCAATAACTAGTATCAAAACAGAAGATTACACTTCCAATCCACAATACTTAGTTAAGACTCTTAACAAGAACAATACTAAACCCTTTACTTAAAAGCTCATGGGTGAGAACAATAGCTTGATAAACAAGCAAAAATCAGTCAGCTCAATGCATCAAACGATACAATAGTGACATACAAAGAACACAAACACAAAGAACTTGAAAGACACCCAAAACCCTTATGTTGCACCCACAGTTTGTTGTTGTGAATGTTTGATATTTTAGGTCTAACAAGTCCTTATTTATAAACTCTTGCAATATGAGTTTGGACTCTTCAAATAGATTCAATCTTCACGTTTAAAAACAGCTGCAAGATCTTCTCATAAAAATAGAAACAAATCTTTTTAAATCTTCCTAAAAAGTCTTCAAGATCCTTTTTAAGAAATCCAATTAAATCTTCACTCTGTTCCTAAATAATCTCCTTGACCTGCACATAACGATGATGTATATCTAAAAGGATCTCATCAAATCAAATCCAATATGTCAAGAGATACATAACAGCAGCGCCTGCTATACACATACCAAGATATCATGACATCTGTCTTCAAATCTGTCTAAAACTCATAAAAGCTAAACTGTCATGACAGTTGATCAAGATGTTACAACATCTTACTCAAAATCAGTATAGAACCATGTTTTACTAAAGTTTAGCTTATCATAAAACCATTGAACTAACAATCTTCCCCTTTGACAAATTTTGACTAAAACAACTAAAGCATGATAAACTTGGAGATATAAACTGCAAATTATAAAGATATGTCAGGATAATATTTCGTTACAAAAACAGGAGCATTATTCCCCCTATTTTAAACAATCATTTCTCCCCTTCAATAGGAAGAATCCAAATCACCAGAAAATCTAAAACACCAAATATGATCTACCCAAGTTCACACATCAGAGGAAGCAGTTGAAGATAAAAATAGCCTCACATTAGGACTTCTTCACATCAGGTAAGATGTCAGGACATTAGATAAGACATAATGCACACAAACTTCAGCAGTAGCAGCAACAGAAACTTCAAACCAGCATGACAGACTATCATGCTTCCCCTTAAATAATTGGATCCAACAAACAACCACAATTACTACTCTCTCTTTAGCAGTAGCACACTCCTATCAGCATGCTACTGAACATGTCAAGACATATTTTATAACATTAGGGCACACACAAAACTCTAACAATTTACTCCCCCTTTTTAGCCAAAACTTAACACAAAAAAAAAGGTAATTGTACAAACACACAAAATGGAAACACACACATTGCACACAAACAATAAACACAAATGGAAGCACAAAAACATAACACATAGATGGAACCACAAAATCAGATGGTTGGAAACACACAACTTCAGGTCATATTCAGGTGGTCTTCCACCTCTTCCCTCTATCAAAGATCCTCCTGCCCATGTCAAAAATCCTCCTGCAACCCTTGGTGCTATCACATGTTTCAAGAGTGTTGGCACATAAATTTCTTGCCACTACCTCAAAACATGTTTTCTTCAACTCAGCCTGTCTTCTTCGCAAAGATCTTTTCTTCCACCCTTTAATAATAACTTCCTTAGGCTTCCTATGAACTACAATATATAGGAAAGATGTAGTAACTTTTGCACTCCTCCATATTTGTAATTGCTATAACTCCTTAATAGTGAAAGTTCCAATCCCATTGTTGATGTTTTCCTTTGCCTTGAACATAACAGTAAGTTGTTCCTTGTTGTCCATATGCTCCAGAGTAATAACCTTTCTCTCAGCAAGATTCTTGATAAGTTGATTCTGACTATCAAGATTCTTGTTCCAACCATGTTGAATAAGATATTTTAAGAAATTCATATCTTCACAATGTAATGTCAAGACATCATGTTTCACACTGTATTCCTTCGACGTATGTTTCATCCATATCAGTTGAGAGCAACCAATATTACTTGCACACTCTACCTTGTAAAATTCTTTCATGCTGGAAGAATAAGACACACCACACAAACTGATTCTAATGATGAAATTCAAGATCTTCTTATCTTGAATAGTAGGACTCAACGTTGGTTCAATTTTAGAAACTAGACATGAATTTGATATTTCTTTATTTGATTCAGTAATGTCTTTTTCATTATGGGGACTTGAAATCAGTTCCTTGGATTGATCTATCTGACCTTTGGTAGAGAAATCTTTGTTGGCTTGAGAACTCGCTAATTTCATGCTTGTAACTGCACTTATTACCTCCCTCACTGCATTATCAGTATACACATAGGATGTTCCAACATTATCTTCAACATCCATCTTATCTTCAGTAATTGAAACATCAATTACCACATTTGTAGATTCCATTGTCATTCCAGTTCTGGAGTTAAAAACTCTATAAGCTCTCTTGCTTGTAGAGTATCCCAGAAACATTCCTTCATCACTTGTTAGATTCTCTTCATCCTTATGATCTCTGTCAGCCAAAATACAACATTTACTTCCAAAGATATGAAAATATTTGACCTTAGGCTTCCTTCCTTTCCACACTCATAGAGAGTAGTTAAAGTACCACCTCCCAAAGTAACTATGTTATGAATATAACAAGCAGTATTCATAGCTTCATCCCAACACTCAAATGGTTGTTGCTTAGCATGGGGCATAATGCTAGCTGATTTATGTATAGCCCTAGTCTTTTGCTCAATAATTCCACCTTGCTAAGAAATGACAGACCAAGATAAATCATGACTAATACCTTTAACCTCAAAAAATTCATAGATTTTTTCACTCTCAAACTCCTTGCCATGGTCACTTCTAACCTTGATAATCACATTATTTTTCTCTTCTTGAATGCTTTGACACAAACCTTTGAAGACTTCAAAAATATCTGATTTTTTTCTAAGAAAGCTCATCCAAGTATACCTAAAAAAGTCATCAATAACCACATACACATACCTCTTTTCACCCAAGCTTTCAATCTGCATTGGTCCTATCAAGTCTATGTGAAGAAGTTCCAACACTTTGGAAGTAGTCTAATGTTGCAACATTGGGTGTGACATCATAGATTACTTCTTAATTTCACACTCATCACAGACTTTCCCTTCTTCAATCTTGAATTAGGCATTCCTATGATAACTCCTACAGATATAATCCCCTTCATTATTTTGAGATGAAGATGTCCAAGTTTCAGGTGCCATAGCTTCACTTCATCCTTATTGGTTATTGAACAAGTGGAAGAATAAAAAATGATTTGAGACTCCCACAAATAAAATTTTTCCTTAGACCTTACACCCTTCATTAGAACAACATCTTTATCATCTTTGACTAAGAATTCTGTCTTTGAGAAATTTGATAGAAGTCCTTGGTCACACAATTGACTAATGTTGATAAGATTAGCAATTAATCATTTCAAAAATAGCACATATTCTAAACAAGAAGATTCATCACACATCAAATTTTCAACTCCTATAATTTCTCCTTAAAATCAATCACCAAATCTGACAGATCCCGAGGGATGATGTTTGATATCCACCAATAATTTGTGAACCCCTGTCATATGTCTCGAGCATCCACTATCAAAATATTAGTCTTATTTATTTGGATCTCTCAAAGAAGTATGAGAAATAATATTGACATCCCTATCCTTGACACTTCTTTTTTTGTTCACTTGATTAGCATTTAACTGATTTGAAGATTTTTTATCTCCATATAATTTGTAACAAAAAGAGTTAATATGGCCATGCTCACCATAATAATGACATATCAAAGTTGAGGACTGAAATCTTGATGAAGTTTTATTATGTCTTCCAGGATGTTGTAACATGTGTTTGGACATGTATACCATTCTTTTCCTTTCAGGAGGAATGGACTTCTCTACTGACACTCTTCTTTGATTATTATCAGACTGGTAATCAAACTCTGTATCTCCAGTTTCTTCCACCGTATCAGGTCTATTTTCTATCTTTTTCAAGAAATATATCATGTCATTGAGATTAGAGTTTAAGAGAGTTACTTCACTATTTAGATGAGATATAATGCATAGAAGCTTCTTCTACTCATTATCCAGATCATCAATGATCTTTCTCTCATCTTCCTTTATCTTGAGATTTGCTTCATATTTGTCACAGGTATCCTTGTAGGACATATCAAGATCTTCATACATAAAACTTTCATCATAAGCTTCCACTTCATCTGCCAATCTTCCAGAGAGATCCATTACAAGTTTGGAAGACTCAGTATTAGATTCATCTTCTGAATTATCTGCATCAGACTAGGATACATTGTAACCCTTCTGTTAAATCTTGAGGAAGTTGGGACACTCTGGTCTAATAAGACCATATCCTTCATACCCATAACATTGAATTCCTTTGTCTTGCTTCTCTTCAGTTCTGGTTTTCTTCTGAGAATCAATGTTATTACTTATGTCATAAGAGATGTTCTTGACATATGGTCTCCTTATGTCCAATATCTTCAATACTCCATTGAATTTCATCTTCAGTATTAGATACAAAAGCTATGCTCTTGTTCTTTTTCTCTGTCTTGTCACTAATAGCCAACTCAAAAGTTTGAAGTGACCAAACAAGTTCATCAACTCTCATTATTCCATACTCTTTTTGTTTTTGTTTTTCAAAACTTTTCTATTTTTTTCTTTCTTTTTCTCTTATTTCTTTTTCACTTTTTTTGTCTTCATCTTTTTCTTTCTTTCTCAGCCTCATAACAATCAACCAGTAAATACACAATCATTTTTCTCCCCAACTTAAATTCAACCATACATTAAAGTGAATACTCCCTACTTTCTAAGGCAAGGTAAAACTTCAAACCAAAACAAGGGTTGAGGGTTCAAGAAAACAACGAATCAACATCCATGCAAAAGGGGAAACTAAACACTCATAGATAAACATTTAACAAATACAACATGGATATCGACAAAAAGCTCAAAAGGGTTACTAATGATCACACACTCACAAGGTAAATTGAGTATTTGACCAAGGTAGTTGTGCTCAAAATGGAACAAAAATGCCTTGATCATGTTCAAGCTTTCATACAATCAACACAAACAAAAGATTTAACATAATAAAATCCAGTTAAAACAAGAATTGTGGTCTCTAGCATATGTAAACAATGGAAAGCTACCTCACAAAAAGGGTGGGAACTAAAGTGATTCACAAATGAATAAGTATACAAAAGAATGAATGGCATGAAAATTGTAAAAAGTCTAAGTATCATGAATATTCTAAAGTATATAAAGCGATAAACACATACCTCGAACGTGTACAAAATTTTAACAAAATCATTACCACGCATTCTCAAGTTGAAACACTCAAATTTGGAAAATCACCAAAAGAGACTTCAAGCTATCGAGCTAAAATTGAGTCCAAACAACAAAATAAATAATTAAAAATATTAATGTTATTTACTATTTAAAGCCTAGGTGGAAGTGGGAAAAAGAAAAAACAAGTGAAAAATTAAAAAGAACTCACTGGCTCTACACAGTAAAGCGCGCTAAGCGGCACAGAGTGCGCTACACCAGTTGCAAAAAAATAGGACAACAACTGGTGCAACTGCTATGCAAGCTCCACAATCACCTTACACATTCAATGTACAGAATATTCACAACATATAAACTTCCTCAAGTTAAACACGATAAGCTTGCGGAAAAACACAAATCTACATAACGAAATAAACTATCGAAAGTGAACTAACAAGTTGAAAAGTGAAAATTTGAAAATTTAAAACAAGTCCAATTTCAACTTGTTAAAACACAAGTCACATATAACAAAAACGAATACAAACAAAATATGCTTGTTTTACGTCCTAAGCTCGACGCCTTTATTGTGCGAGCTAGTAACCTCCTCTCGTCATGCCATGGTATTGTCACACCATGCAAACCTAAAGAAAGTTTCCTAACATTCACACAACAAACGTTACGAAAATGAGACAATTTACAACAATACGTGAAAACAAAGAAAAAAAACATATATGCACAAGTATCATATACAAGTTAATGTACAATTTATGTACAACATATACATTAATTACAAAATTAAAAAACAAAAGACTTATCGCAATGCAAAAATAATAGAAGCAATCCCCATCAATGGCGCCATTTTGTTGTTGCTGTAGAGCGGCAAGAAAAAAGTAAGTTATTAATTTATCGGGTGATATTTAGGTTATATCGTATCGTGTCCACATAGATTGGTTATTGATTCGCCGTTCAACAAATCTATGGTTAATGTGTTTGGGGATAAATGGGTTGAAAGGAAAAGTATTAACAGAAAATAAATGTATAAGAAGGAAAAAGGAATAACTTATCAAGCATGCATATATACTACATCTCACAGACTTAAACATATCTACCTGTTATACTCAACCTGCAATATTCATCAATGTCACTACGTATCACTCACAACCTAAGTCATTTCTAACCTAAATTGAGAGGCCGACTACATCACCTCGGTAGCAATCTCTCAACCACCTCAACAACACAGAAGTCAACCGTGCTCGCTTGCATAAACGATCTCTCAGAGTGACACAAACAACATAGAGGCATTAAGTTCTGATACCCAAATAGATATCATCTCTAAATATATCTCTAGAGTTCAAAAACTAACAGATAGTCATCCTAGATAAGAATCTAGGCAGTATATATCTATAACAACTCAAATCCCTAGCACAGACCAAAAATCTAAAACAAATATCCACAAAGATTCGTAAAGCAAGTTTTATATAACGCCAAGGGAGACAAATATACATCATTTCAAATAAAATATACATACAAACCCAACCAACAGAAAATACACAAACAAAAAGAGATATGAACCGCAATTTTACCGGTTTGTCAACACCGATCAAAGAGCAATCCACCCTGGATCATCCGTATGCAAGCTACATAGTTGTTATCTAAGCTAATCCTAACCAAATTTACAGGTTGATCGAGTTGAGGCAAAAACTTCCCCAAAACCATACCTAAAAAATGAATGAAATGAAGTTATAAAACAAATCTCAACAGATCGAGCTAAGTGGGCCTGGCGTTCTAAGTGCGACTTGCTTATTTTACACATCAAACTGACCTAAAATGCACTAAGTGTGCTATCCGCGCTAAGCGGGCTTCAAAAATTTGGCTGCCAAATTTTCAAACGCAAGCAATGCGCTACAAAATGCATTTAGTGGCACTCGCGCTTAGCAGCCTCTACGTGCTAAGCGGGCTCTCTTGGACAGAATGTCCAAAAACTGGTCTTTTATTCCGAAAACGCATATCCGGAGTCGTGCCTTTGGCACTTTATTCCTCAATGCTCCAAAATTCAACAATTACATACAAAATTAATGGAAAAACATCAAACGGTACACTATGTATACAAAAACACAAATAAACACAAACTAAACGTATTCGCCCAATAGTCGGGTTTATTCAATGTTATTAACAACAAAAATTCGATAAGTTCAACAAAAAGTATATACAAAAATATCTACAATTTTCACTTATCGGGAGCGCTAAGCAGGATCACTGCAAATATCTATTTTCTTATTCAGTGGAACACGGTAAGCGAGAAGAGGCTGCTTAGCGGGACCAAAAACCACGCCATTCTGCCAAATACACAAAACATCAAAGCGTACTGCAACTTGCGCTTAGCACGCTAGCCTGAGAAAAACTTCCATTTTTGACTTGTTACACCACACTCTTGGCTCTAGCTTGCCCAAAGTTCCAATGCTTCAACACTCCAACATCAAAACCTACAAAATGAGCATAAAACTAAGTAAACAAAGTGATTTATCTCAAAAACTATATAATTTCTTATTTACATCTATTTACAAATTTAAACACTACTAATTATCAAAATAGAATGCAAAGAACACAAAATTATCTACAAATATATTAACATTTTTGTTCTTAACAACTCTCCCCAACTTAGCATTTTGTTTGTCCCTAAACAAAAATTCTCCAATTGAAAGAAAACTAAGACAAACCACAAAATTAAGAAACAACAAGCTTTTCGCAAGACAATTTTATGGTTCAAATGAACAAGAACAAATAAGATAATGATTACCACTAACTAAATCCAACCATAAGTATGAAACAATGGTTAAGTGCAACATACATATCAAAATTTCCAAAATAATATAACTCAAAAATGAATCACACCTAAACACACACTTATCAATGGATGAGAAACAACAAAAGGGCTTTTTCACTCATCCAACAATCATGCCAACATCTGGATCAAATCATGCATTCATCATACAAAAAGCATCAATCGCGCTAAGCAAGAATCACATGGCATTGAAAGGGTTGTAATTTGGCTTAGTTACAAGGAAAGGATATTTCTCAAGGTAATTTAAACTAAATTTCCTAACACATGAGAACATTTAATTCATCACACCAATACTCAATTCAACATTTTTACCCCTCTTGTATTATTTTCTTAGATATAACATACAACCATGAGCTCTTATGCCGACACAATTTATGCCATTGGATTTTCAATTTTTTTTTCTTTTTAAGAGCTCAAATTCATTGATTCTTTTTTTTTTCAATCATATTTCTTTTCACTATATCATTTCTTTTCTTTTTCTTTCAACCGCTTTTTATTTCACAACAAACAACCTACATAAATCTCCCCAACTTTGAACACAACCCAACATAGTAGTAAGAATGTTCCCATACACTAAGGCAAAGAAAGAATAGAAGCAACCACATTGAGGTTTAGGGTTCAAAAATTTCTCTAACGAAAATCAAGATCCTTACTAAAAACTTAATGATGAATTTGTTATTCATTTTCAATATTTGCACAATTCAATTATCACAAGGATCTTGATAGAAAGGCTCAATTGGGACTAACAAATGATCACTCACTCTTAAGGTAGATTGGTTATTAATTTGGCTCAAGTGGTTTTTCTCAAAATAAAACAATAAATGCCTTTGATCATTTTCCAACTTTCACACATCAACACCCATGCATGATTAAACATAATAAGATTGAGTTAACAAGAGTGTTGGTTTCTTGCATTTAAGTGCACAATGAAAAGCTTCCTCACACAAGGCTAAGTTCTAAGGTGATTCACAATTGACAAGTATTGTAAAATAATTAAAGGTATTACATTATGGGCAAATCACAAGTTTCATATCTATGCTAAGCTTAGAAAGCAATAAACATGTACCTTTAAGTTGTTACTACAATTTAATTCATATCATCATCACTAAATTTCAAATTGAACTGTATTTGTACAAGTTCACTTGGTTCCTTCATAGTTATCAAACTAAGGAACAAACATAATCTTTTGCATCTTTCTTCTATCTTTTTTTTAAACAAAAATTTTAAAAACAAACTAAAAAACTCTATAAACAATTTAAACTTACAAATATAATGCTTTAAAGTAAAAAAATCCCAAAAATAAAAACAAACACCTCAAAGTGGTGTACCAAAATCATCCATGGCATAAAATGCCTCCAAAAGTATTAGAACCAAAGTACAACCACAAAAAATCATCCTTAAAAGGATGGAACAACATCAAGATAATTGTCTGAAAATTAAAACAAAAGACTAAATACAAAAAACATAAAAATAATGATAATAACGGAAAACCAATCCCCGCCAGGTCAACTGCTCAACTCATCATCATCCCTCACAACTTCTTTATCTTCTTGCTCTTCATCACTTTCCTCAATATTAGCTGCTGCCCCCTCTTGGAAGAATGGTCTGTCCACGGGGTTTTTTGCATAAGCAGAAAACTCCCCATGAGTTGGAAAAGTAGGAACCTCTTCCGGAGCAACCTGATGACGATACAACAATTGCATAGAATCATGAAGGAATAAAGAAGCTCTCATCTGAGCCTCCATCATCTTCCAGTTGTAAACACAAGCTTGTTGTTCATTATACTGAGCCGGACCCGCCGGAGGAGCGTGTGCCTGAGGTTGAGGGGTTGCCTCACCTACCAACTTCGACACACAATGCCGAAGAACATAATCCTCATTCACAATACTACTAATCAGCTTGGTAGCCACATTAGGAATGTCAACACCCGCCTTCCTATACAACCCCATAATAAGAGCCGAAAAACCAAGAGTCATACGGGCCTTATTGCCATGAGAATGGCCACGGATGGCTATTCTTCTAATCTCATTAGATATCACCTGAGCCATTTCAATTTGCCACCCTTTAATCATGTAATACAAGTGGAAATCTGTATCAATAGGAATATTTGAAGTGTGACTCCTCGGCTTAATGTTGTAAAGCAAAAAAGTCGCATACAACTTTGCCTTTGTGTTCATGTCACATCTTTTGAAGTGTACAGGATGGTTAAAACCATTGGGAAACAAGCCATGGTTATGAGTAAGAGCTAAAGTATCACTAACTAAATCAAATCTCCACTTCTTAATTGCCACCCTCTTTTGATAAGAACAAAGTTCACCCCTTTGAAGAGTGACAGGATGATTCAAGCACTGACTAACCGAATTCCTATCAAAAGACACAACTCTCCCCCACACAAATGAACAATAAGAGTAACGGACATCTTCGATTGGTATTGCATTAGCATAAAACTCTCGAATAATGTTAAAATTGAGTTCGGTCGGAGGATTTAACAAGAGACCCCATTTTCTCTTCTCCATATCATCCACAAAATACCGATAATCCCCTTGTGAATTCAAGGTAAAAATCTTCTAAGGCCAGATTTGACGCTCAACCAAGTTATAGAATCGAGCTTGCTCAAGAGGTCCTATAAAGCGGGTGTTGTCAAACTCAACATGTTCAGCTTCAGCACTTTGTCGAGAATGAGATGAGGATCCAACAGTGTAGCGAGAATGTTTGCTTTGGTTGGCCCTAGAACTCATCTGTAAATAACACAAAGAAAAACAATGCAAAACTCATTATAACTATTCTGGAAAATTCTCAAAAACCTACGATTCTACTTCTGTTTGTCATGATAGAAACCTTCCAAACACACAAACCCACACCAAAAGATCTCCCTATCACATTGGGTCACTAATTAATCAAATATAAACTTCATAACATTCAAGAACAACAACTTCCTAACCCTAACTTCTTAAACTTCTAATCTAAATATGTACAATTTCACGGTTTCTTACCTAAAGTTAAACAACATGAAATATTCACATGAAACCATTAATTCTTGACAAAACCGTAATTAATTAACATTAGAACTTACCTTAATGGATTGGAAAGAGATAAGAGAAGATATTGCACACAAGGAAAGGGATTGCAGCTTGAAACCTTGAAGAATGGTAGAAAAACTTGAGAGAGAGACCACATTATGACAGGGGTTTGAAAATATGAAGAAAATAACAATTTTTCCCTAGTTGAGCTATGAGGGAACTAAATGGGCCTTTGGATTTGGTCATGCCCCACTAGCCTATGCTATTTTTTTATGTACAAAAATTACCGCGCTAAGCGCACTCCAAGCCGCTTAGCGGGCTCAGAAATTCTACTTAAAACAGAACAGACAGCAGGTTATGTTCTGTTTTATCACAACCACTGCATCCTAACAATACAGACATGGAAAAGACAATATTAATTACAATGTTAGGGTGCCTCCCAAAGAGCGCTTTGTTTAACATCGTTATAGCTCGACAGCCTATGGGGATTTCATAAATCACCAAGACGGACCACACTTATTTCTCGAATTACCTCGCCTCCAAGGTAGACTTTAAACCGGTGGTTGTTCATAGTCCAAACGTCCTTTGAGATGGGATCCTCCAACACAATTGCTCCATAATCTTTCACATCTTTGATCACGAACGGAACCGACCATTTGGACTTCAAATTTCCCGGAAAAAGTTTTAACCGCAAATTGAAAAGAAGCACCATTTGGCCAACTTTGAAGTCTTTGTGACAGAGTTTCTTGTCATGATAAAATTTGACTTTTTCTTTATACAACTTGTTAAAGTGGTACACATCATTTCTCAATTCATCAATACCCTGCAACTGAATTTTCCTTTTTTCTCCACAGAGCCTTGTGCTTAATTTCCACCAGAAGGTGACAAGTTTTGCCATACACCATTTGAAGTGGTGTCAAACCAATAGGAGCTTTGTAAGCGGTAAGATACGCTTACAAAGAATCATCAAACTTAAGTGACCAATCCTTCAGTGAACTTGACACGGTCTTTTCCAAAATCCTCTTAACTTCTCTATTTGAAACTTTGGCTTGTCCATTAGCATGTGGATGGTACAAAGTCGCCACTTTATGCTTTACACCATAGTTTTCCAAAACTTTTTCAAGAGTTGTATTACAAAAGTCTGATCCACCATCATTAATAAAAGCGCGCAGAGTGCCAAAACGGGAAAAATATTTTTCTTTAGAAATTTAATAACCGTTTTGTCGTCTTCCCTAGGACATGCCATGGCTTCTACCCACTTAGAATCATAATCCACCATAACAAGGATAAATTCATTCGAAAATGATGGGGGAAAAGGTCCTATTAAATCTATGCCCCAACAATCAAAAACCTCAATTTCCAACATACTATTCAAGGGAATTTCATCTCTTTTTCCAATTCCTCCACTCCTTTGGCATTTATCACAATTCTTAGCATGCAAGTGTGCATCTTTGAAGAAAGACGACCAATAAAATCCTGATTGAAGGACTTTCATTGTTGTATGCAAACCATTAAAATGACCTCCATACGGAGAATTGTGACAATGCCAAAGTATACTTTTTGATTCCTCCAATGACACACATCTTCTTAAATTTTTTTCACTTCCAAGCCTAAAAAGATAAGGCTCATCCCACACATTAAATTTCACATCCGCCAAGAATTTCTGCTTTTGGTCCAAAGTTAGATCTTCCGGTATCAATCCAGATACCTTGTGATTCGTAAAATCGACAAACCACGGTCTAACTTGTACCATAAAAACATTTTCATCGTAAATTCTTCTCTAACCTCACTTTCTTGGTTAATAACTTCTACATTGACCAAACCAAATAAGTGATTTGTTACCAAATTCTCAGAACCTTTCTTGTTGCAAATTTCAAGATCAAATTCTTGCAACAAAATTATCCATCAAATAAGTATTTTCTTAGAATCCAATTTGGTAAGAAAATACCGTATCGCCACATGGTCAATGTAGACTACAACCTTTGACCCAATGAGGTAGGATCTAAATTTTTCCAATTCATACACTATAGATAACAATTCTTTTTCAGTTGTTGCATAATAATATTGTGCTTCATTAAGAACTTTGCTAGTATAATGTGTAACATGAAAATATTTTCCTTTTCTTTGAGCAAGAACTGCACCAACGAGATAATCGCTAGCATCACACATTAGGTCAAAATCCATTTTCCAATTCGGTGCTACGATTATGGGTGTGGTTGTCAAATTTTGTTTCAAATTATTAAAAGCTATCAAACAAGTATCATCGAAAATAAAAGACTTATCTTTGTTGAGCAAGTTTCTCAATGGACTTGCAATTTTGGAAAAGTCTTTGACAAATCCTCGGTAGAAGCCCACATGACCCAAAAAACTTCGGATTCCTTTTACGTTCAATGGTGGTGGAAATTTCTCAATGACCTCCACTTTGGCCTTGTCAACTTCAAGCCCCTTGGCTTAAACTTTGTGACCAAGAACAATGACCTCGGTAACCATGAAGTTACATTTCTCCCAATTAAGCACTAAGTTGGAGTTTACATACCTCTTCAAAATGGTATCCAAATTTTTCAAACAAAGATCAAAAGATGCCCCAAAAACAGAGAAGTCGTCCATGAAAACATCCATAGTTTTCTAAATAAGATCAGAAAATATGGCTTGCATACACCTTTGAAAAGTTACCGGTGCATTACAAAAACCAAAGGGCATCCTCATATACGCAAAAACTTCAAACGCACAAGTGAAAGCCGTTTTCTCATGGTCTTCCGAATTTACTAAAATTTGGTTATACCCGGAATACCCATCCAAAAAATATTAGAACTCTTGACCCGATAACCTTTCTAGCACTTGATCCATAAAAGGAAGAGGGAAGTGATATTTCCTAGTTTCTTGATTAGGCCTCCAGTAATCAATACACATCCACCATCCTATTACAGTTCTTGTCGGAATCAATTCATTCTTTTCATATTTTATTATGGTCGTTCCACCTTTTTTTGGAACCACATGTACTAGACTTACCCAGGTACTATCAAAAATCAGATAAATCATACTGGCACCCAATAGTTTCACAACTTCCTTTCTCACGTCCTCTTTCATTGTCGGATTCAAGCGGTGTTAAGGTTGAGCTACCAGATTGAAATCCTCTTCCATAAAAATCTTGTGTGTACAATAAGCCTGGCTTATGCCTTTCAAATCCTCTAAAACCCAACCTATAGTTTTTTTATTTTCTTTTAAAACTTGAAGTAAACAATGCTCCTCCTTCTCCGAAAAAACATTACTAATGATTACCTGTTCGGTACCACCATCATCAAGAAACACATACTTTAAGTGAGATGACAACATCTTCAATTCAAGTTTGGGTTCTTCTTCTTTAGCTTTCTTCTTCAAAATTTAAACTTCTTCCTCCCATGTTTGAACTTCTTCTAAAGTATCAAGTTCACTCACACATTCTTCCAATTCCTTTTCTTCATAGGCATCAAGAACTTGAATCATATTAGTCAATGTTTTCTCAAGAGGTGTTGAAAGATGAACTTCACTAGAAACATCCCAAATAGCTTCTTCAATAGCATCAACTCTAAAACAAGCTCCTTTATCATTAGAATTTTTTATATCTTCGAAGAGATTAAAACTTACTTCTTCATCTTGAACTCGGACCTTCATCAAACCATCATCAATGTCGATCATGATTCTTGCAGTCTTCCTGAATAGTCAGCCGAGAATCAAAGGTGCATCATGGTCTTCCTCCATATCAATCACAACAAAATCAACCGGGAATAAAAATTTATCCACTTTCACTAGCACATCTTGAGCTACACCATAAGAACAGATAATGGATTTGTCGGCTGGTTAAACTGTCATCTTTGTTGACTTCATCTCGATGCTCCCCGATATTTTCACAATAGACAAAGGAATCAAATTAATGCTAGAACCAAAATTGATCAATCCCTTACCAACATAAACATCACCAATGGTAACCGGTAAAGTAACCCTTCTCGGATCACTTTCCTTCATCGGTAGAGTTCGTTGAATGATAGCACTATAACTTCCATCAACCATGATAACTTCTTGATTTGTTGAATTTCTTTTTTTTTTATAAGGATATCTTTCATGAACTTTCCATACATAGGCATTTGCTCCATAGCTTCAGAAAATAGAATATTTATGTGCAATTACTTGAATATATCCATAAATCGAGCATAGTGCCTAGCGTTATCCTTCTTGGCAGGAGCATGAGGATACGACAAATTTTGAACCGGAATAGTATTCACTTTCCCCTTCCCCTTCCTCTTTATCATTTTTTCTTCTATATCTTTATTTTCTACTTATTCCTTCTCCAATTGGTTCTTTTCAACTAATTCCTCCTCAACACTTTTTTCTACCACTTTCTCATCTTCTACTTCCTCTTCTACCATAATCTCCTCCTGAACAACCTCGTCAACCTTCTTTGCATTTTCTTCTCCACCAACTTCTCTTCCGCTCCTTGTTACAATTGCTTTGCAATACTCCTTTGGATTTTCTTGAGTGTTTTCAGAAAAAGATGGCCCCATTTGTTGTTCAGCTAGTTGCTTTGCAAGTTGCCCAACTTGGTTCTCAAGATTTTTGATTTCCTCTTCATTTGTCTTTTGGTTTTACATCTAAATTTTCATAAATTGAGTGAGAGTTTCTTCCATCTTTGAAGTACAAATTTGAGGTTGTGAAGTTTGAGTGGTATTTTGATATTGATTTTGTCGGTTTACATTTCCACCATCTTGCCTTCAACCTTGTTGATAACCTTGATTATCCCTTTATTGGTAACCTTGGTTATTTTGATAATTTTGTTGTCTTGGTTGATAAGCTTGATTTTGGTTTTGATTTCCCATGTAATTCGCTTCTTCACCCACGGGAGGAAAAAATACGGTTTGATGATCACCTTGACATAACTCACAACAAGCTATTTGTTGTATTTGCTTGCTCAGAATTTTATGCATATCTTTGATTTGTTGAGGTAGTTTGGCCATTTTCTTTGTGAGCTCTTCCACTTGTTGAGAAAGTAATTTGTTTTGAGCAAGGATATCATCACTTGTTCCTAATTCAAGAACTCCCTACTCCTTTGTGAGGTCCCCCGGTCGTGTTGAACTTGATGATCATTTCTTGCCATCTTCTCAATGATTTCAATTGCTTCCTCTGAAGTTTTTGACATTAATGAACAACTCGCTGTAGCATCCAACAATAGTTTTGGTTGAGGTTGAAGACCATTGCGGAAAATATGTAATTTCATAGTCTCAACAAAATCATTGCTAGGAAACTTTCTCAACATTTACTTGTACCTCTCCCAAGCTTCATTGAGAGATTCATTACTACCCTGAGAAGACACAGAGATTGCGGTTTTGGCCTCCATAAACCTAGATTATAGAATGTATCTTTCTAGAAATTTTTCTTCTAAAACATTCCATTCCGTTATAATTTGAGTGGGTTGGTCAAGATACCAATCTTTTGCTTTGCCCACTAAATAATGAGGGAATAGTCTCTTGAAGACTTGCTCTTCTTCAGCTTCTAGAGCTCCCACGGAACCAGAAATCTAATAGAATTTTGTGAGATGGTAGTACGGGTCTTCATGATCCAGCCAGTGAAATGATTCACATAAAAAAGCTATAGTATGCCCATTTTCATCTCCGAATTCCTAGCACTAGCTTGGCGAGCAAATTGAGCATTATGTCTAGGACTATTTGTGCATGGAGCTCTAGGCGGAGGTGGTGGATCCGCCATAACTTCTTTTAGATTTTGGATTGTTGAAGAAGTAGATGCTTCCTCTCTTCTTTCCTTTGATTAGCTAGCTTTATCCTCCTTCGTGTCTTGCTATTAAGTCTTCTGGAAGAAGTATCAGAATAAATCATTGGTCGATTTAATCTGAGCCAGAAAAAGGTCTGTTGGAAGCAGTATCAGAATAAACCATTAGTCAATTTAATCTGAGCTAGCGACTATCTACGGCCGTCTTCAACTGGAAAAAGTATCAGAATAAATCTTTGGTTGATTTAATCTGAGCCAGAAGAGGTCTATGTGTCTTTAACCGGAAGAAATATCAGAATAACTTATTGGTCAATTTAAATCTGAGCTAGAAAAAGGCCTACTAGAAGAAGTATCAGAATAAATCTTTGGTCGATTTAATCTGAGCCATCAAATATTTATGCTTATTTTTATCTGGAAGAAGTATCAGAATAAATCTTTGGTTGATTTAATCTGAGCCAGAAAATGTCTTCAACTGGAAGAAGTATCAGAATAGATCTAAACCTGATCTAAGCTGAGCCAGAAGAATGTCCGTTGGAAAAAGTATCAGAATAAATCATTGGTCGATTTAATCCGAGCCAGCGAATATCTAAGACCGTCTTCCACTAGAAGAAGTATCAGAATAAATATTTGGTTAATTTAATCTGAGCCAGAACAAGTCTTTGTGTCTTTAATTGGGAGAAGTATCAAAATAAATCATTGGTCGATTTAATCTGAGCCAGAAAAGGGTCTACTGGAAGAAGTATCAGAATAAATCTTTGGTTGATTTAATCTGAGCCAGCAAATATTTATGCTTGTTTTTATCTGGAAGTAGTATCAGAATAAATCCTTGGTTGATTTAATCTGAGCCACAAAATGTCTTCAACTTGAAGAAGTATCAGAAAAGATATACACCTGATCTAAGCTGAGCCAAAAGAATTTCCACTGGAAGAAGTATCAAAATAAATCATTGGCCGATTTAATCTGAGACAGCGACTATCTACGACCGTCTTCAACTGGAAGAAGTATCAGAATAAAAATTTGGTTAATTTAATCTGAGCTATAAGACGTCTCCATGTCCTTAACTGGATGAAGTATCAGAACAAATTATTGGTCGGTTTAATCTGTTCCAGAAAAAGGTCTATTGGATGAAGTATCAGAGTAAATCTTGGTTAATTTAATCTGAGCCAGCAGATATTTATGCTTGTTTTTATCTGGAAGAAGTATCAGAATAAATATTTGGTTGATTTAATCTGAGCCAGAAAATGTCTTCAACCGGAAGAAGTATCAGAATAGATCTACACCTGATCTAAGCTAAGCCAGAAGAATGTCCACTAGAAGGAGTGTCAGAATAAATCATTGGTCGATTTAATCTGAGCCAGCGACTATCTACAACCGTCTTCAACAGGAAAAAGTATCAGAATAAATCTTTGGTTAATTTAATCTGAGCCAGAAGAAGTCTCCGTGTCTTTAACTGGAAGAAGCATCAAAATAAATCATTGGTCGATTTAATCTTATCCAGAAAAGGTCTACAGGAAGAAGTATCAGAATAAATCTTTGGTCGATTTAATCTGAGCCAGCAAATATTTATGCTTGTTTTTATCTGGAAGTAGTATTAGAATAAATCCTTGGTTGATTTAATCTGAGCCAGAAAATGTCTTCAACTTGAAGAAGTATCATAAAAGATCTACACCTGATCTAAGCTGAGCCAGAAGAATGTCCACTGGAAGAAGTATCAGAATAAATCATTGGTCGATTTAATCCGAGCCAGCGACTATCTACGACTGTCTTCAAATGGAAGAAGTATCAGAATAAAACTTTGGTTAATTTAATCTGATCCAGAAGAGGTCTCTGTGTCTTTAACTAGAAGAAGTATCAGAATAAATCATTGGTCGGTTTAATCTGTGCCAGAAAAAGGTCTATTAGAAGAAGTATCAGAGTAAATCTTGGTCAATTTAATCTGAGCCAGCAGATATTTATGCTTGTTTTTATCTGGAAGAAGTATCAGAATAAATATTTGGTTGATTTAATCTGAGCCAGAAAATGTCTTCAACCGGAAGAAGTATCAGAATATATCTACACCTGATCTAAGCTGACCCAGAAGAATGTCCACTGGAAGGAGTATCAGAATAAATCATTAGTCGATTTAATCTGAGCCAACGACTATCTACAACCGTCTTCAACTGGAAAAAGTATCAGAATAAATCTTTGGTTAATTTAATCTGAGCCAGAAGAGGTCTTTGTGTCTTTAACTGGAAGAAGCATCAGAATAAATCATTGGTCGATTTAGTCTGAGCCAGAAAAGGTCTACTGGAAGAAGTATCAGAGTAAACCTTATTCAATTTAATCTGAGCCAGTAGATATTTATGCTTGTTTTTATCTAGAAGAAGTATCAGAATAAATCTTTGGTTGATTTAATCTGAGCCAGAAAATGTCTTTAACTGGAAGAAGTATCAGAATAGATCTACACTTGATCTAAGCTAAGCCCGAAGAATGTCTAATGGGAGAAGTATCAGAATAAATCATTGGGTCGATTTAATCTGAGCCAGAAGACGTTATCTTTGATAAGATTGTCTGGTCCTACCAATAGTTGATGATGTTAGTCTTGTTGATTTATATTTTCCTAAAAAGGAAAAGAGTTAGTTGTATGCAATGTCATGATGTATGAAATGCATCACATAATGATGTTCTCAAAAAAAATGAGACTGTGTTGTTTGTGTTTCATATGTATATGCTGATATTTTGTAAAAGATGTATGAATATGCAATGTTTTTGAAATTTGAGTAGCATCTTAGTCTGGGGAAAACAAATCCCTTATTGTCGCTGGGGATGAAGAGTATGTGAAACTTCAATCTTTTGGGAGATTGTTTCCACTGGGGACTCCTGCTTGCTGTTTGAGGATAAATCCAATGGGAAACATTAATTTCTGCTTTCTAAGGAAACTCTACTAGAGAGTTTTAATTCCTGCTTGGGGGAGAAGAGTTCAAAACTTTGGTCGTTCTTTGCTCTACTAGGGAGTTATAATTCTTTGTATACCCTGACTCGGGATAACATCGATGGATAAATTTCTGGCTCGTCTGAGGAGGATATAGTTGACTGATATTTGATCCAATTTTAGATTCAGTGGCAACTCTCTAGGGATAATAATGACTTCACTGGGGAAGGTATTTTTATCAGTGACTCATTTTCATATGAGTAATAGACTCAAGCTGGGGAGGTTAGACCTCATTGGGGAGATAAATCTTGTTGGGGAAATAAATCCTGTTGGGGAAATAAACCCTGGAAATGGAGGAATATCCTACTGAGGGAAGCTCTTTGTCAAGGAGAATATGCTCTGCTGGAGAGAAGTGATCTGCAGGGACTTTTACAGTTTTGAAAACTCAGTTGGGGAGATGAATTACCATGGACTGTAATGTTTGGGATCCTTTATGTTGGTGACATTTCCGGGGAGAAGATCATACTCCTTTATTAGCCAGAGTGATCTGCCGGAGAAATTGCGGGGAATGTATGAAGTTGTGAAGATTACCTTGTTGGGATAATCTCATGGTAGTGGCTCTGTGGGGATTTGTGGAGACTTGAACATATCTTAACTTCTAAAGCCTTTGGTGAATGTTGATCAGGGTGATAAGTCTTCTACTGATAGACAAGTGACGAGATGATGGGACATAGTCGTACGTTTTAATCCCTAACTTTTTCCTGGACTGTCCTTTTATATTTTCAGTCCATCGGGATACCCTTTTTTTCCCAAGCCACCTTTTCAGGTTTTCGACTTGTCAGGTGTACATCTTTGTTTATATCCCTAATTTATGCGCGAACTTTTTTGGTTCACCGAGATGCCCTTATTTTTGCCTAGGTCAGTCAACCTAGCGGGTCTTTTTTTCATGCGTAGTATTTTCTGACTATGTCCATGTTCACAGAGTGAAGAGAATTATCACTGTCCATAGAAGTAAGTGTTGTAGCACTGCCAGAAAGATGTTTTCTTAATCGCACATGGCCCTTTGCTGGAACTTATGTTCAATGCCCCAAGTGATTCATATGGAGGTCTGCCCTTGGCTATTTGGAACTTTTGAGAGATTCCTCGAATCTTGACTCGACTTCCCCCATATCAGTTAGACACCATGTCATTCCCCTTGATTATGAAAGGCCTGTTACTGGAAATGTCTTTCCATCTGAGGTGATTATGTCCATTGAGAGGATTTCCGTTCATTGAATTTTCATCGTGCGAATTTCTCTATTGTGAATGATTAGTCATATACAAACAATGGCATTTAAAGAATGCAAAGCTTATGTCTGTCTTGAAGTTTTAAAAATGCATTTTTAGTAAACAAACAGAATTTTGTAAGAATATGAATTCAACTTAGGATTTATAGTAAACCTTACGGGAGTCAGGATTCCTTTTGTAACAGTATGCTTTCGAACTTATCCATGCTTCAACTAGGACTTTTAAGGGTTATAGCATGGCCTGGTTCGCGGTTTAAGAAACAAAGGATAAAGGCTCGAAATTTATTTGTACCCAACCCGTTCTTCGTGATTTTCTTCAGTCATATAATCAGTTAATTGTGTGTTTTAAATCCCAATTGAGTCTGGAATCTTTGCCCTGATATTCCAGTGATGGTTCGTATACTGAAGTTTATTTTGAGGAGGCAATCATTTTTTGTAATATTTTCTCTTGGTTGAGGATTTATAGCAACCTCTTTTTTGGATTTTATTATCCCTACCTTTTGCCTGAACTGTTTCTTTTGTGATTACAGTCAGCGGGATACCCCCGTTTTTTTCTTAAGTCTCCTTCATAGGTTTTGACTTAGCAGGCTTTTCTTTTGAGAGATAATGACTGCTTGTTTTAATGATTATGGGTAACCATCATCATATTTTTTTTGAAATGATACCTCTGACACTACTCGTCGTGTACGAAGGGAAAAATTGCGATTGAATGCACCATTGAATTAACTGAGAAACTACCCTGCCCCAGGTTATGATTAAAGGTTTCAATTTGTGTGAAAAAGATAACTCTTACTTCTTAGGCTCAAAAGGGGTTGACTAGGGATTATCTTTCTTATAAATCCATTGTTTAGGATTTGAAGCAACGCCTGTACATCGTCAGCCAGGTCTGTTCAAAAGCATATTGTAGAGATTGTGGTATCTTTTTCGTCATCCTCCCTCTAAAGGCTTACAACTTTTAATCGAGAGTTGAATATCACAAAAAGTAAGTAAAAGCATAGTTTCAGTATAGTGAAAATGAATGGATTAATTCAAGACAAACATATGAAATGCATTAATGGAATAACAAAGTTTGACATGAAATAAGTGTTTGAACAATCAAAAGAAATTACAATTTGAAAATTATAATGAACAAAAAGCCTCTCTGTCTGAACTTGTCACTTGATATAGTGTGCCTTTAAGGGATGGCAGAAGAATTCAGTTTGACCATCTTGTGTGAACTCCATCACCCATTCATTGATCAAGTCCTGAATCTTATTTTTCAATGCCCAACAACTATTCGTGTCATGCCCCGAACTATTGGAATGATAAGTGCATCTCACATTAGGGTTGTACCGAGGAGAGTCGGTGTTGGTATTCTGAGGAGGATCCTTCAATGTTATCAACTCCATCTTCAACATGTGTTGCAATACTTGAGCCTAGGAGATGTTGATTTTGATGAATTGCCTTTTGGGCGCGTCCTACATACGCTGATTGCCTTGTCGTTGTTATTGCACTGGTGCTAGATTAGAGATTCGCACTGCCCCCACAGATTGGTTGAGATCACTCTTATTACGACCCTTTTGGTCGTACACGGTACTGGACTCCTTATTTCCGTTGTATGATCATTTTTGAGTACTTGAAGATGCAGTCCTCTGAATTTCACCGCTACTGAGTTTATTTTCAAAATGTTCCCGCATGAACATGTCACCCGATTCCCTGTTTGCCGAGAGATTGATCATTGATTAGACCCCAAATTCTAGCAGTTTGCCCCAGACAGTCGTATCTGTCTTGACGAAGTTCACTGATGAGGATTCTTAAATCTTCTTGTCCACGAGATAAATTTTGGATAAAAGCCATCTGACCACTCATCTGGATTCTCATCCTTTCCATCTCAGCTTGCAGTTGTTCCACCTGGTCATCCTGGTTATCTTCAGGATTTTTCTTGGTCGTGTTCCCATCGAGGAGTGATTTCAATTCTTCTTGCCCCTTGGATAGATTCAGGAACATTTCCTTGAACTGGGCATCTTGATTTTGGAGATCTCTATCGTTTTGTTCGAGAGCCATCTTCCTTGCTGAAATAAACAGCGAGAAAATGAGAAACCTGTCTTGAGAATACTTGTTATGTAAGACATCCATGCAATGTTTTCAAGTATCTCACGGGGTAAACACAAGAAAATGTTTAAATTTTGATTGCATCTTTGACGGAAGAACTTCGTATCGTTGAATGTCCTTCTACAAGAATCGAGCTCACCATGTCGAGTGGGTCATATCCTCTGACTCAAGTTGTCGTGCTTTGACGGTGTTGGCTAGAGGAAAGTAAATTCCATTACTCCTTGCTAGACGACTGGTTCATCATAACCTGTATCACAAGCCCTAGAGGTCCTTGAAATGGTTAACGAAATGATATGGTATGATGTCATGATGTGTATGTTATGCACTAAGCAAAAGTGTAAGGTGATGAAGACAAGTGAGTCTTGCAAGAAGTCCAGGTTATTGGATAATAACTACAAACAAGTCCTGTAAGGAACTCACAATGTTAGATAATGAATACAAACAAAACCCTACAAGGAGTTTAAGTTGTTAGATAATGAAAGCAAACAAGTCACATAAGTAGCCTTAGATTCAGGCTTGCATGGAATTTATAGGTAAGTACCCTCTTGAAGTTTTAGTTGTCTTAAACTGTCCTAGCAATAGTAACCAGGTTATAGGGATCTCATATCATTGATCTTTCTCTCAGGCATTGTTTCAGCTCAAGCATCTGAATTACGGTCGAAATATCCCGAAATTCCAATCTCAATGAGTGTAGCATTAAGTATCAACCAACTTCAGTCTGCACCAAATTTGGACATATCACTACTTTCTAATGGCTAAGATGAGTTAATTTAAGGTTCTAAAGGTCAGTTAGTGCTTAATGACACTATGTGGAAGCCTAATGTTATCCTTGACTGACTCAAGGAACATCAGTACAAGACAGAGTATCACACTAACATAGCTATCATATCATCCATATCGGTCTACATCGTACAACCTCCATGATTTATTGCCACTTACCTAAAAGGTGCCTCGGGTCCGGGTATAGGATCTTTAATAATAACCCAAACATAAACCCGAAAGATAAAGCACACAAATAAAATAAGGAAAGCATTTTAAATATGATCTAGCTCTAAGGTAACCCCCTTTAGTTTTATTCTCCCAAGCAGAGTCGCCATCTCTGTAATACGGTGGGAGAACTGACTTTTACTGGTTTTGCATTTTATTGCAATCTTGCGGTTAGCAAGAGTCGCCACCGACTTTTCTTTTATCCAACAAAGGAAAGGGTGAAAAGAACAGAAAAGACCTTTTGAGATTATTTTCTGAGTAAGGGGGGTAGGTTCTGGAAAGGGAAGGTGTTAGCACCCTTTCCATTCGTAGTTATCTACGGAATCTTAGTTGCTAGCTCACTTTGAAAATACTTTTTTGGTGTAAGTGTGTTTTGAAGATATTTTGAAAAGATGCCTTAGTGCGGCAAACTTTGTAATGTTTCTCGTTTCTGAGAGAACGTATACAAAGTGTTTTTTGTCTTTGAAAATATTTAGAATAGAGTTTGTATATGTGTGAAAAAATTGTTTTTTTTATTGTTTTTATGAGCAAGCAACTAGGAGTTATCTACCTACTAGAAAGGTTTGTTCTTTTCCTCTTTTCCTTTAGACAGTGATATCCTACTATTAGTGAGTACGTAGCCATATTGTTGGATGTTTGAGGGACGGGAAAGGGTCATCGTATAGTCATAAAGACAATTCGTAGGAAACTTTAGCAATTTTATCGTAAGGGACTAGATCATTTACCAAAGGCAGCATCGGAGGGTCGTCGAGGGATTACGATCTTTTTAACCGAGGGTCTTTGCTAAAGTGTCCCACGTTCGAGGGACATGACTGTTTTTCGAAGGCAACAAGTGGAGGTACCTAAGAGGTGCGCATGTGCGAGTGTGTTGTGTTTCAGTTATTTATCTTCAGATGTTAGTTTCGCTAGCGTTTTCTTGTAGTCTTATCATACAATTATATTAGCATTCATCTAATAGTTAATATCAGTACGAAAATAAAAATGCAGGAATTTAAATCTACGCTATTACAAGGCTTCGGGGTGGGGAGAATTACAAACCAAAATGGAGAAAGAAAAAAGTAAAGGGTCCTAAATTAATCTATTACATCTCATGTATAGTTACATAATTGTGAAAATAATGCGAATAAAAATAAACGTGCGAGTAAGAAAAAAAAGAAAGATGTAAATAAAACCTAAAAATCCAAGTGATAAAAAGAAATGTTTTTGTTGTTTTTTTTACTAGGAAAAATAATTAAATTAAATAATAGAAACCTAATTCTAATTGATTAATTAATAAAAAAAGAAGGTGATTATTAATTAAAAAGAAAGTGATTAAAAATAATTAATTAAAATTAATTTAATTAATGAAAATCTAAGTCTAATTATTTTTGTGATTTTGATTTTATGATTTTTTTTATGGTTTTAAGAAATTAAAAGGAAAATATAATTTAAGCAAAAAAACAAGGTAATGATAACATTATCAAGTTAAAAATCATTTAAATAAAAGCGCGTGTGCCCAGATGGGCCCCTGGCGTTTGAATTGGTCAATCATATTATTTCTTTCAGCCACGCAAATTCTCCCACCGGTCAAACCAACTTGGATGTGGTTCCGGTCATCCCCTTCGATGACGTAAAAATCAAAACCTGCACGATTCAAATAAAATGGAAAATAAAATGATCATATTTGACTAATTAAAACCCTGTGAATCTCATGGTGCGGTTAGTTTGATCTAACAATGCTTGTACTGCAAGATCTGAAGCTTCAAAAGCTTCGTGCCCTAACAATGACACGATGTTGTTTCTACGTTAAAACTCAAATATAAAACGTTAGAACAACTTAAATCGTGGATATGAATCATGTTGGCATGCTTGCAATGATTGAAATTGTTCTGAAATTTATAAACTAAAACTTACGAACTTACCGATTGGAGCTAGTGCAAAGGAAGATTTTGGGGTTGATTTGCGATGAGTGAGGCTTGGTATAGAATCCTGGAAACCTCAGGAAGATGGTATGAGGCTTGAAATTACTCGAATATGCCTGGAAATTGCTATGAAAATTTCTTTGAAAAATGTGAAGAATTCGCGCAAGCTTTTAGAGACTTTTGGGGAGCTTTTGCATGTATGAATTTCGTGCTCCTTTGGGCTTGCAATGTTGTGTATTTATAAAGGGAAGAGAGAAGTGTAAACCAACATGGAAAGAATCAAGCCATTAACCATGGCCTTAAAACAAAAAATTAAAATTTGAAAAGTTTCCAAACTTCATGATCCCTTGCCATTTTTGTTTGATTCTTGCCATTTTCGAATTTTGCACGGACCTAGAGAATTTCTATGTATCTTGCACGAATCTTGGGCTTCATAATGGATCAAGTTAAGCCCAAATGCATTAGCCCATGTTTTATTGTATTTTTATCTAATTTATTTGATTTTAAATTAAATAAAATCAAGATAAATATAAATAAAAATCAAGGCCATGCAAAAATGGACTTAGAGGTCCTCTAAGATATTATGGACATGTTTGAAGTCCAAAAAGTAGGCTCATTGGTCTAAAAATGCAATTTTTTCTCAATTTGTACTTCTTGAATTTCTTCAAAATTCCCCAACTTGTGCAACTCATAACTTGCTCAATTTTCATCTTTTGAATATGATATTGACTTTTTGGAAATCCAAAAATGTCCTCTACAATCTCTATGTTGGTTATTTTTGCTTTTGAAGACATTATCTTGATGTAAGTTGTCTTAACAAAAAGTATCTTTTGTTGACTTTTGAAAATGACTTATAATGTATGAGATCAGATCTTCCAAATGAAGCATCTTTTGGACTTGAGAATAAAAGAAAAGTTGTAGAGAATTGAATTTTCTTCAGAATTAGCTTTGGTTTGGGAGAAGTTGATGAAGTATGTGGAATTTATGCCTGGTCAAAGTTCAGTTGACTTCTCATAAGGAAACCCTAGTTTGGCAATTCTTGACGATCTTAGGACTTTCCTTGAGGAATCATGATCAACCCTTGATAAAATGATGGATATCACTTCAAAATGTTGATGTTGACCAAAAATCTTGAAGTTTGACTGTATGTTGACATTAGTTTACTTTTTGATCAATACAGTTGATTTTTAAGCATCTGAGCCATTCACTGAGCAAACCTTTGATGTAACGCTTGAAACTTGACATGACCCTTGTTGAGGACCTATGAAGAAACATGGGAGCCACTTGATACTTTTTCAGACCAAATTTCCTTGATAAACTGCAAACCCTAGGTGTAGGATTTTGGTCTAGGAGGTACATCTTGACTAGTCAACCCTTGGGTGCCTTGACCATTTGAAGAGCCTTGAAAGAATGCTTTAAAGAAAAATGGGAGGGAAAATTTTGGGGTACAACACATGTCGTTCTTCCAAATATGCAAAACATCAAAGAGTGCCGCAACTTGCGCTTAGCACGCTAGCCTGAGCAAAACTTCCATTTTTGACTTTTTGCACCACACTCTTGGCTCTAGCTTGCCCAAAGCTCCAATGCTCCAACATCAAAACCTACAAAATGAGCATAAAACTAAGTAAACAAAGTTATTTATGTCAAAAAATATATAATTGATTATTTACATCTATTTACAAATTTAAAAACTACTAATTATCAAAATAAAAGTGCCAAGAACACAAAATTGTCTACATATATATCAACACCTTTATCCTTAACAGTCAACAAATATTTCTTTTGAAAGAGGTATGTATTAGTCTTCTTCAATGATTCTTCCCTAAATCAAAATAAATGATTCTAGTTTGTTCCTTTATTTTCCAGAAGATTATATGAAAATATTGCGGAAATGTGAAGAAATCTTGAATCATCCAAAGAGGAGATGTCATGTGTATGAGATGGGAATTAGGATCATGATTTCCATAGAGGCTCATATGGGTTTGAGCTAGTTTCAAGGTTTTGTTACAACAATGGAAAATTACTAATTGATGTAACTAATGTGTCTCTTATTCACTATTATTCTATTTATCAAGGAATGACTGAGGAAGTTTTCAACAACAATCTATTAAAACAAACACAAACTTTTCTTGAGGGAATCCATTACTGGAAATAGAATGACATAGTTTTAAGTCTAATGAGTTGATAAATTTTTTATGAATATGCTGATTGATATGGTCTCTTGGAGAAGATCATTAGTGCAGTGTTAACAAAGATTATGCGAAATTCAGATGCAAACCTTAACATTTTCCATTTCTATTCATATGAATCACTGTAGAACACGAGTCCCCTCACTAAAATCACGTCTACCCCATCGCAGTTATGCGTTGAAGATTTGAAGAAGCTTTTTCATCACCTAAGTATAAGGTTATTCACATTCTAAAGAAGCGCTTTCAACACCTATGTATTGACAAATATAATTGAAAACTATTAGAAGCATAAACAGACTGTCATCTAATAGCATATTTACATTAAAATTTTCTTAGAAAGGAAGCATTTGTGTATTACATACAAAACTACTCATTATCTCAGGAAAAACTAATAAGCATTTTTCCTTTCCAAAAACAAAAAGTAACTCACAACTATCAAAGGAACAAAAACAAAATGAATTCAAAATGAGTCAGTAAGAACAAAATTACTAAGAGAATAAAAAGTATAAGTCTCGAGCTTCATATGCATATAAAGAGGAATTATCACAAAACTTACTTGCATAATCCACTAAGGGAACTACAAAATTATGGTTTCCCAGGCATAAAGAAAGAAAAACGTGAAAAGGAATTACTAAAGAGTAAAGAGAAATCTCCAAAGTTAGGATCACATGAATTCAATTTCAACCAGTAAGGAAAGAGAAACAAAACCATAGAAACAGGTAACAACACCAGAAAAATAAAAAAATTTGTCATTAAAATGCAGTTGAGGAAACAAGAACAAAAACAAAAACCATTACTCACACTCATTCGCACGAGAAGCGAGCTAGGAAAACTGAAAAAAGAAGAGAGAGATTGTGCTCACTTGGATGTAATGGAGGAAGAAGGTGAGAGTTATTTTTCAGATGAGAGAGAGAGAGAGAGAGAATGAGTGAGAAATATGATGAATGAGAGATAAAAAAGTGTAAGAATGAGAGTGGTAAAAGTGGATTTTTTTTTGTAATAACCATGTATTAAATTTTTTTCCGCAAATAACCATGTTTCGGAGAAAATTACACAAATAACCATGTTTCAAAAAACTTCACAGGAGAGGAGCCAACCCAGTTGGCACATGCACCTTATTTTAAATGGGAGGTGTCATCTCACTTGGCGCCTATGTGTGAAAGGTGTTGCACGGTGGCAGAACCGACTGTTTAATATGTTGGTTTTTGCATTTTTTGTTCGCGAATGTGCGGTAAGCAAGAGTCACCACCGTCTTTTTTTTATCCAACAAAGGAAAGGGTGAAAAGAACATAAAAAGATCTTTTCGAGAGTTTTCTGAGTAAGGGGGCAGATTATGGAAAGGGAAGGTATTAGCACCATTTCCATCTGTGGTTTTCCACAGGCTCTTAGAGGTTTGCTCATTTTTAAAATGCTTTTGTGCTTTGTGTTTGAAAATGTTTTGAAAACACCTTAGTGCGGAGATTTGCTTTGTGTTCAATTCTTGTAAAGGTCCTCAAGAATGTTAACAAAGCAAATGTTTTGAAATTGTTTTTTTTCTAAAAGTAGTTTTCTGCGTAAGTGCAAAGAAAGTATTTTTTGAGCAAACTTCTAACAGATATCTACTTTTTGTACTCGAAAATGGTCGTTCTTTTCCTATTTTCCTTTAGACAGTGTTATCCTACTATTAGTGAGTAGGTAGCCTTGTCATTGGATGTTTGAGGGACAATCGAAGGGACGTTACAATCACGAAGGCAATTATGGAGATGCTTTAGCAATTGTGTTTTTTAGGGACTAGATCATTTACCAAGAAGGAAACTGTAGGGTCATCGAGGGACTATGATCTTTTGATTTTTACGGGTCTTTGCTAAAGCATTCCTGCCTCATGATTATTTTATTGAAGGCAACCAAAGTGGGCATACCTTAGAGGTGCTTGTGTGCAATTGTGTTGTGTTAAGTTATTTTTTGTCTTTTTGTTAAGTTTGCTAGCGTTTGATTATTAGTCTTATCATACAATCCTAATTACTAGCAGTTAATATAAAAAGCAGTAAACGGAAGAATATAGAGGTCCTACGCTATTACAATGCTTCGGGGAGGGGATTTACATTACACAAGGATAATGGGAATAAAGCAGTAAATGTCCTAATTTTATCTATTACACCCGGTGAACAGATACAATAAATAGTAAAAATACGGAATTAAATAAACGTGTACGAAATAGAAAAGACGTCTAAAAAATCCTAAAGAAAAGAAATCTTTTTTTTTGTTTTGTTTTAATTTGGAAAAATGATCTAAATTTTTTTTAATTTTAGTTTTTTGAGAAAATGTTAAGGTAATTAAAATGATTAATTAATGAAATTAATTTAATAAGAAAAAATATCCTAATGTTTTTGTGGTTTTTGAATTGATTTTATGTCAAAGTAAAAAAAGATTAACAAAAAAATAACAAAAAAAAGGCCAAAATAAAATATGAAGGAATGGAGATCCTTCGATCCTGGGGGGAACCAGAGTTTCAATTCAGAAAGAAAAGGGCTTCCTTCGATCCCGAGGAAGGCGGCTTTCAATTTGGAGATAGTTGGGGTTTTCGATCTAGGAGGGATGGGTGTCCTTCGACCCAGGAGGAGATGATTGTCTTTCGATCTAGGAGTGGATGCTATGAGGATAATGAATCTGCAAATATATGCTGGCAAAAATGAAAGGCGTGACCTGGGTGCTAAGCCTTGGTCTTTCGATTCTACACGTTGTAGCCTCATTTATGCTATATCTGCAACAGATGTTAGAAGCAAACGAAGACCAATATGGACATTTTCCTTACCAACAATGGTGTATGAGTCCATAGTGATGGGCGTGGATTCGAATCTGGGATCTTTTGGAATGGGGATGCCTGCAAAAATGTCTTTCAATTGGGAGCACTTTGTGAGTTTTGAGCAGTGAGTGGTGTGGTCTCTTCGTGTGTAGTTTGTATGCGTGTTCGTCTCACTATATTTTCTCTTTCGTTTTCTCTCCTTCTTTTGTCCCTTTGTAATGTGTCCTTGGCCTCATATTTATAGGAGTGTGAGGGAACAAGAGAAATAATGCTGGTAACAGCCATTTGAATGCCATGAATGTAAAACGTAACCTTGGCCAAAGTTAGGGGATCTTGTCCCTTTTTAAATTGAATTTGAATGATATGTAACTGGCCTTCGAATGCCCTTCAACACTTCTATTTGATTGGCTTTCTGAATGTATCTTTGAATGGGCCTTGTTACTTCTTTCGAACGACTTTCTGAATGCATATTCGAATGGACTTCTGAATGCATCCTCGAATGGACTCTTTGCAAGCTTCTTCGAATGGACCTTGTTGAAATTTCAATTTAATGGGCTTGTTAAAATTCCAATCGAAAGGCCTTGTTAACAGGTCAGTCGAAAGGCCTTGTTTACAGGTCAAACGAAAGACCTTTGTCTCTGTCAATCGAAAGGTGCTATGTGGATGCCAATCGAAAGACATTTTGGGGATGTCAATTGAAAGGCATTTTGGAGAGGCCAATCGAAAGGCACTTTGGAATGGCCAATCGAAAGGCACATTGGAGAGGCCAATTGAAAGGCACTTTGGCCAATTTCAAAATTTGTTGCTTTTCTTCAAACAAGTGTTTGTAATCACCCATGTAAGAGGAGATCTTGTAAAAAAGTGAGAAGGAAAATTTTGGGGTACAACAAAAGGATTGCCCTAAGCCAAGTGAGATGGCGCCTTAGTGCAAATGGCAGGAAATTTTTCGCATTTTTTATTTTAAATGCGGTATGTTACGTAAACGATATAGGATCAAGAAAATTGACTTTTTATTTACACAATATGATTACACAAAACGATTACATAAAAAATTACAAATTAATCAGTGGTCCCCGGAACCCGATAATGACCCACGGTTCCGCATCGCCGTCCTTGCCTTTCCCGTGCTGGGTGTCATTGCATTTCTTGTTGTGGCATGGTCAATGGCCTAGCGAAGTCAATGCGTTCCAAATCCATGAATCGGTCAGATCTCCATATCTAGAAGATCCGCTTTGGTACAGTCGGTTACCCATACCCTTAAAGTTTGGTCGTGTTGGTGGTGGGTGGGGTTCCATGGTTGGTCTGTAGCATTGGTCGTCTGAGTACGAGGGGTAGAAAGGAAATGGATCTTGGGGTGTTTGGTATTGGGAATGTTGGGTGCTTTGGTGATGTGGTGGTTGATGGTAACTTGGGTCGGTTGGTTCATAATCTTCGGAAAATCCCAGATCAGGGCTAAGGTTAGATGTTAAGGGGCCCATATTGGGATATGTAAAAGACTGGAATTGTGTGTGGGGCATGAGGGTGTATTGGTATTGTGATTGAAATTGTGGTTGAGTGTGAGGCATATGGGGGTATTAGTATTGAGGTGGTGATTGTAATTGGTTGTGGGGCATGTGAGTGTAATTGTATTGTGGTGGTGATTGTGATTGGGTGTTTGTGGTTCTGTTTCGTTGGGGAGGTTGGTGGGAGGTTGATGTGTGTTGGGTTTGTTGTTGGGGAAATGAGGGTTGTTCCCATTGTGTTCGTGGGTCAACAAAATACCGTGGATGAGACACGTGTATTTCTGGGGTACTAACCGATCTGTACCAAGCTAAATATTGATCCGTGTGTCGCATATTACCATGGTTGAGGAAAACTAGGAATTGCAAGACATGTCAGTGACGCCTCTGCCACATCTTACACCATTCTGGAGAAAAATATTTCCAGTTGGTAAGACCCCATTGGGGTCGACCCTTTTGAGATGCCACAGGGACAAACAAGTTGGATTGCAGGGTATCTCTTGATGCATTCCAAACTGCATCTTGACACGGTCGTTGTGGTGCATCTCTACAACATTGAACCGTATGATTGCAGTCTTTGCGCTCCAAATTGCTGCATCCTCGGAGTTTGGTTCATGGTCCAAACCCAAATATGGTCTCCAGACAAACTGCGGATAAAATTAAATCAGCTTAATGAAAATGTAATAAATAAATAATTTAAAAGTAGAAAGGTTGAAAGGTATGACATATATCATCTGGGCCAAGGTGATCCAATAAATTGTGATATAGAGCAACATTGAATCTTGAATTCTTACCGTAATCCATACCCCTCACGCAATACCTAAAGGAATTGAAAAGTATTTTATTTTTATCATATATTTGGTGAAGAGATGAATAATAATAAATGATATATGTTAATGACTTACTTTGTTGCGTATGGGAAAACGAATGTGTTGTTGTTGATGGGGTTTAGGGACTCCATTTTCCATGAACTCCTGGCTTGAAGTAAAAAGCGCAGCCATAAAATGTACATTTTTCCTTGATTGCATTTTTACACAAGGAACTGTATAGATGGGCTAAAACAGCAGAACCCCAACTATACTTTCTAGTTTTTTCCAAGTCTCTAAGTAAATTTAAATACATAAATTTACACTATCTCCCCTACTTTCGTGAAATAAAAAGGTTCCAAATAGTATCATTATATAATTTCTAGCTTTTATTACCTTAGCTAGCTCGGAGGAATTTTCGTTCAATTCCAGAGTCGCATAATGATTTTTGAGCTCAGTAAGTAGTACCCTGACCTCTTGCACCACCACCTTCAACCATATCCCTGCCCAAAAATTATTCACACAGAGAATTGGGCTGTTGAACTGACCCGTTAACCGCCTTACCTTCAACAGGGAGACCCAATAACATGTACACGTCCTCTAGTGTGACGGTACATTCACCTACTGGTAGATGAAATGTATGGGTCTCTGGTCTCCACCTTTCCAACATTGCAAGTATGAACTTTGAATCAATCGTGCAGTTGGAGATCTTTATAACGTTTCCGAAACCTGCATATTTGAGATAGGGTACGATCAACGGGTCGGGAGCAAGGTAGTTGTGTGATCGAATTCTGAATCTTTTAGTATCCTAAGTTAAGAATGTAAAAAGTGTAAGAGTCCATAAGATGAATAAAGCATTAATAGAAGTATGAAAAATGTATAAGTATAGAAGAAACTTACAAACGCTGCAATGTTGTCCCTTGTGCCTCTGTGAGAATCGCCCATTGTGAGAAGAGCCATTGATGTAATTGTCTGAGATTATGAAAGACTTTGAAATTGTCTGAGATTATGAAAGAGTTTGTAGCAGAGAGTGAGATGATTGTGGATGCAATAGAAGTATGTGAGGCTCTGTATTTATAGGCAAAATTTTATCACAGAGTAAGTGAGGTGGTTGGTGGGTGCTTGTATGCATGATAAGTGTTACTCTTACAGCGTAGGTGTAGGCTAGGTGGAAGCCTTGGGGAAGGCATCTCTGCATGCATGTAATACGATTGGACATGTAGGGAGGCGCCATAGGACTTGGCGAATGAGTAAAAAATGAAAGGTGTCGCCACCCCAGTTTGAGAATAAGAGGCGGCATGGGTTGCAGTGTAGGTGCAGGCTAGGTGGCAGCCTTGGGGAAGGAATCTCTACATGCATGTAATACGATTAGACGTGTAGGGAGGCGCCATTGAACTTGGTGAATGAGTACAAACATGAAAGGTGTTTCTATCCCTGTTGGCGAATAAGAGGTGGCATGGGTTGCAGTGTAGGTGCAGGCTAGGTGACATCCTTGGGGAAGGCATCTCTATATGCATGTAATACAATTAGACGTGTAGGGAGGCGCCATTGGACTTGGCGAATGAGTACAAAAATGAAAGGTGTCGCCATCTCTGTTGGCGAATAAGAGGTGACATGGGTTGTAGTGTAGGTGCAGGGTAGGTGACAGCCTTGGGGAAGGCATCTCTGCATGCATCTAATACGATTGGACGTGTAGGGAGGCGTCATTTGAATTGGCGAATGAGTACAAAAATGAAAGGTGTCGCCATCCATGTTGGCGAATAAGAGGTGGCATGGGTTGCAGTGTAGGTGCGGGCTAGGTGACAGCCTTGGGGAAGGCATCTCTGCATGCATGTAATACGATTGGACGTGTAGGGAGGCGTCATTGGACTTGGAGAATGAGTACAAATATGAAAGGTGTCGCCATCCCTGTTGGCGAATAAGAGGTGGCATGGGTTACAATATATGTGTAGGGTAGGTGGCAGCCTTGGGGAAGGCATCTCTGCATGCATGTAATACGATTTGACGTGTAGGGAGGCGGATTAGAGGTTGCTTACTGTTGTTTAACCTATTTAATCCTACACTTATCAAAACACTTCTACACTTAATCACTCAAACACTAGAACATTAAAAAATTCAAACAATTAACTCAAAGACTCAAACAATCAAACACTTAAACCTTCAAACCTTCAAACAATCATACACAATGGCCTCTGCACCCCAATATGTGATCAGTGCATATTTCAACGGTGAGACATACAGTTATCCCACCTCTGGGTTTTTGTTTAGAGACACTGAGAACATCCGATTTTGTTTAAATAGGAAAGCCAATTTATTGTATTTAAAAAAATGATTGGAGGCCAAAATTGGATGAGGTCCCGTGACACAAATCTTTTATCAGAATCCATGTTTTTGGTAACAACCAAATAATATTTTATAAGGTTGAGGTTCAAGATGACGAGGACCTTCAGAATATGTTTTCCAGTCATGAGTATTCTGGGTACGACTCTATTGAGTTGTACATTATGCTGCGAGAGCCTCAACTATCACAAGTGGTTGATCCTCTGGAGACCGAACAAGCAGAAGTAGATGTTATTGACGAATAATAAAAAGATGACGAGTTAGAGTTTTACGACATGGTCAACTATGATTCCGAAGACGATAGGATACCTGGTATACCTTCAAACGAGATCGACACACCACCTCCGCACATGACAAACTTCAACATGGGTGGAGATGAACCATCATCTGATTTATTTTTCAATCCGTATATGCAGTCAGATGAAAACTTAAAAGAGAAAGACAAATTTCGTAATAGAGAAGAATGTATCTGAGCCATCAAAAAATTTCACATGCTTAACTCGGTCGATTTTAAGGTAGACCGTGTAAATCCAAAAAGGTACAAGATCAAGTGTATCCACCCAGATTGTATGTTCAAGCTCACTGCATCATACAGATTAAGAGGTGATTGTTGAGTCATAGGTTCAATGTCCACCCACACGTGTGTAAATTGTACTCAATCACGGGATCATCGGAAACTAAATTATGATCTCATATGTCAAGAAATCCTACCCCTCGTCAGCAATGATCCATCATTGAAGGTGAAAACCATAATCTCTCACATCACTATGGTACTTAACTATACTCCATCATACCGAAAGGCGTGGTTAGCAAAGACCAAAGCGATTGAAAAGGTATATGGAAATTGGGAGAATTCATACAAAGAACTTCCTCGCTACCTGAATGCACTTCAGACTTATTCTCCGGGTACTATTTACATTCTGGAAACACTGCCAGCGTATGCCCCAGATGGTAGTCAACTCACCAGAAATGGAATATTCAGTCGAGTGTTTTGGGCTTTTCAACCTTGCATCACAGGGTTTGCGTCATGCAAACCAATTATTCAAATTGATGGGAATTGGTTGAATGGGAAATACAAAGGCACGCTACTGATGGAAGTTGTACAAGATGGCAACAACAACATTTTCCCAATTGCCTTTTCCCTAGTCGAGGGAGAGACTGGTGGTGCTTGGAGCTTCTTTCTCAAGAATATCCGAATACACGTGGCTCCTCAACCAAATCTCTATTTGATCTCTGATAGACATGAATCTATTGAGAGTGCATACAACAATCCTGCAAACGGTTGGCATGACCCTCCTTCTACGCATGTCTATTGCATTAGACATATCGTCGAAAATTTCACGAGGGAGATCAAAGACAAAGCTCTTAGGAAAGTGGTTATGAATGCAAGATATGCATTGACACAACCTACGTTCAAATATTATCGCAACGACATCCGATTGTCAAATTCAGACGCCGGTAGGTGGATCGATAAGATTCCGGTAGATAAATAGACTAGGTCATACGATAATGGAAAGCGATGGGGCCACATGACAACAAATATAATTGAATCCATGAACAGGGTATTCAAAGGCATACGAAACCTCCCAGTAACTGCTTTGGTTAAATCAACATATTTTAGGATGGCATCGTTGTTTGCCAAAAGAGGTGAAATGTGGAATGTTGTGTTGCAATCTGGATAACTATGGAGTGAAAGCTGCATGAAGTATTGTGATCGGTGGATTTAGAACTGACTGTTTAACGCTGGTTCGCGAAATGTCGCGGTAAGCAAGAGTCGCCACCGTCTTTTATTTTCTCTAACATGGACAGGACAAAAGCACAGCAAAATTCCTTATGAGATAGTTTCTCGGTTCGGGAGGTAGATTTATAGAAAGGGAAGGTGTTAGCACCCTTTCTATCCATGGTTATCCATGGGCTCTTAGATACTTGCTCATTTGTGTTTTCAAAAGGTTTGCTTTTCAATTGTGAGTGGGTTTGAAAAAGTTTCGTTTAAAGATTTCAGATAGACTCTTATATCAGTCCTCAAGAGTGTTTGAAAAATTGTTTTGAAAGCTTTTTGAAAGTGTCGGTGTGAAAAGAGTTTTTGATTTGTTTTTGAATAGAGCAAGTATCTACGAGTCATCCACCTACCCTAAGGAATTAGGCTGTGTAAATGTCCTTAAGGTAGTGCCATCCCACCATTGAGAGGTAGGTAGCACCACCGTTGGAGGTTTTCGGGTCAATTCGAGGTTCGGGACATTGTGGTCACCAGAGCAATAGGAAGACACCTTAGAAGCTACCCTCATGCCATGTTCATGGACATGAGGACTTACTAAAACATCCTCTACTCGACGACCACGTTTCGAGGGGCAAGGCAACAGTGAGACGTACCCTAGGGGTGGTGTGTGAATTGTGTGTCATTTTCAATTATGTTTATCTTGTCATGCATTGGTGATCTACGCTTTGTTTTTATTTTTGGCATTCATTCTTTCATGTGGTTATTAACAGTTTAAAAGGTGCGGAATTTAAAAATCCTACGCTATTACAAAGGCGCGGGTCTACATCGCCAAATTAAACCAGGACCCGATTTGAATAAATAAAAATGCGGAAAGTAAATACCCTAATTAATCTGTTACAAGGACTTGGGGCAAATACATCAAATTTAAAAAAAGGGAAATAAAAGTAAATGTGCGTAAAGAAATAAAATCGAGAATGCGAGGGCGTTGGACCCTTTTAAAGAAATTAAATTGAAATCGTAAATTAATTAAATTAAATAAAAGCAAGAGCTTATTTTTTGGAGTTTTTGTATTTATGGAATTTAATGAGAAAATTAAATGGAATTAAAACCCTAATTCTAAACTATTTTAAATTTATTAAAAAAAATGTTTAAGTTTGACCTAGTTTTAACCTAATTATTTAATTACAAGTTATTTATAAAATAATTAAGAATAATAATAATGATGATAAGGAAATAAATTATTTATTAAGAAAAAGAAGAAAAATATTAAAACCCTAATCTCTAAACTTTTTAGTTTATTAAAAAAATTAGAATTAAACCTAAAATTAAAACTAAGTTAATTATTAAATTTATTTACAAAATAATATTAATTAATATTAACAAAGCATATTTTTTATTGTTTTATGATTTATGATTTTTTTTGTATTTTTATGTTATAAAAAATTAATTTGTGGAATTAAATAAACAATTAATATAATTAAAATAAATGAAAGAAAAGAAAAAAGAAAAGAAGAAAATGCAAACAGATGGGGGTGTTGACCCAAATTGGAGGTTGATCTGCAGTAATTTGGCCCAATAGAAGCTTGGCCTGTTTGACTTTCCAGATTGCATGTGGAGGTGTTGACTGGTGCACATGGTGATCTGCAACTTCTGACCATTGGATTGGTCTTGTTGGGCGCGTGGCAAGCACAAATATGAAGCTGCATGGTAGGCCCTGGGGCATGTACTGCATGGAATCATGTTAAAACAAAATATATTGAGAAATATGGGGGACCTGGGAATCGAACCCAGGTCCCAATGCTTGAAGGACACCTCACTTTCCACCCAGCCAAATGCGTTCGTTTGATATTCAATGGGAAGGAATTATTATGAAAGAGAAATAAGAGTTAGTGGTGGAAAACGAAAACACGCGCGAAAGGTTTGAATGACCCAGTCTTATGCTTACACCTCAGCGTCTTCTCCACTATGCCTTCGTTTTTGTCTGCAAATATAAATAGATAGCGGGGGTTTCAAAGCCCCACTAACCCTAATGTACAAAAATAACGATTAGCTCATAGTTGAAAAGAAAAAGGGCGCGATATAATCAATGGTTTCGTCTGGGCATCCTGGTTTTGATGGTGTAGGTTTGAACGTCCAATTTTTCCATGGGAAAGAAACCCCAATTTCAAGCTTGTGAAAACCTAGAAAACATCCATGGCATCTTTCGCTACAGGCATGATTAGTTCAATTAAAAGGCACCAAAAGCTTCAGCATAATCATATTAGTGTAAAACAATATTTAAAATGCATTAATATGGCATGAAATTAAAGGTACGATTATGCAAAAATTCATGGACAGGATGACTTCATTCTACCAGCTCTTTGTGTATGGAGGCTTGAAACGTATTGGGTTATGTTCAAGAAAGTCTCAGCAAGCTTTTGAGATGCTTTTCATGCTTTGAAACGCCTTCTAGATGCCAAAACAGTTTTGAGATTTTTTTGAGAAAAGTGCAAGTTTTGTTTTCAGGTTCTAGCGCAGCATTCCTGTTCTTGTGATTAGGTTTAGGTTTGTGTATGTATATGGAATGAATTAGGGTAGAAATCCAAGTCCATAATCCTTTGCATTCATGATTTTGAATTCTTGATTTTGCATAATCTTTTTCAATCTTTTTCATACCTTTTTGATACCAATCATTGCCAATCCTTGCCTTTTTGAGCATGCACGAAATCTTGAGTGAATGATGAGTTGAAATGCTGCATAAAAAGATTTGAAACATTTGTTTAGTATTTTTCTCATATTTAATTTTAATTAAATGAATTAATGGATTTAAAAATTCAATTAATAAATTAAAAATAAGAAAATAACTCCCCTTTGGGTCAATGGGTCGTGCATAGCTTTTGGGTGATGATTCTTGGAAGAAATTAAGGCCCATTAGCAATTTTGAGGTATTTGAAGCAAAGTTGACTTTTCAAAATTCCCAAAACTTTCCGAACTTCCACAAGGCATATCTTGCTCAATCTTTAAGCTTTGATCATTTTCTTGGACATTTTGGAAAGGTCTTGAAGTCCTCTAACCAATTCCTTTTGTCCCATATCATTTTGATTTACCAATCTCAAGTTATGGTCTTTGACTTAAAGTGCCTTTTTGTTGACTTTTGAAAATGACCTATAATGTTGAGATTGATATCTTTTTGTGAGAGCATTTCTTGGACTTGAAGTGTGAAGAGGAGTTGTAGGAAATGTCATTCTATTCAAAATGAGCTTTGGATGGAATTTTTCTGATAAACCATGTGGAAGTTATGCCCTGGTCAATTTGCAGTTGACTTTTTCAACTGTCCAAATATAGCAACTTTTGCATCTTGAGACTTTTTGAGCCATGCCTTGAGAATCATGATCAAGAATTGATCAAATGATGTTTGTGGCTTCAAAATAAGATGTTGACCAAAAATTTGGACTTTTTGACTGTCAAATGACCATTTTGCCCCTACAGTTGACTGTTGAGCAATTAGGGTTTTTTACTGTGCAATCTTGTGCTGTGAGTCTTGAAACTTGGCATAAGGATGCTTGACAATGTTTATAGGCATGTGGGACTTGTTTGGACACTTGGAAACCTCAACTTCTTTGTCAGAACCAAAACCCTAATTTTGACTGTTAGGAGGCCACTGGACTGTGCAACCCTTGAGTGGCCTTTGAAGCATGCTCTTTGCAAATCTTGAAGAATACGGGAGGGAAAATTTTGGGGTACAACAGTTGCCCCTGTTCAATCTTCTTAGACCTGAGGATGTAGATTGGCTGGCGTGCCTTTCGTAATCCGAAGGTAGAAGATGATTGAACACTAGAGTGCCCAGAAATTTGCGCTCACATAGTAGTGTGATGGTGGGAATGGGCTTACAGATGCCATTTGGAGATTGGTGGATATGAAGATGGGATTATAGATGCCATGTTGAGAGGAGATGGATAGGTGGATGGGCTTATAGATGCCATGTTGAGAGGAGATGGATATGTGGATGGGCTTATAGATGCCATCTGGGTGTCGATCGCGTAAGAGATTCCTTAGCGAGAACTTGCGTACCTGAAAAAGAAAAATGATTACCTGACCTGTTACAGGAGCTGGTCTTCAAACTTTTTATGTAGATGCGTTCTGGCTGGTTACAGGAATTGAACCTTTAAACTCTTCAGACGCACCCTTAGTAGGATGATGAATGGATCAGGGACGATTACTACCTCAACAGTAATGATGAGAGAACCTTGGGTGATTACTAGCTCAACAGTAACGATGAGAGAATCTGGGGCGATTACTACCTCAACAGTAACGATGAGAGAATCTGGGGCGATTACTACCTCAACAGTAACGATGAGAGAATCTGGGGAGATTACTACCTCAACAGTAACAATGAGAGAATCTGGGGCGATTACTACCTCAACAGTAACGATGAGAGAATCTGGGGCGATTACTACCTCAACAGTAACGATGAGAGAATCTGGGGAGATTACTACCTCAATAGTAACGATGAGAGAATCTGGGGCGATTACTACCTCAACTGTAACGCTGAGAGAATCTTGGAGCGATTACTACCTCAACAGGAACGCTGAGAGAATCTTGGATGTCTTCTACTGGGATAAGAATCAGGGAGATCTTAGGGTCGATCTGACTGAACCAGAGAAGGCCTTTGACTGGATAAGAATCAGGAAAATCTTAGGGTCGATTTAACTGAACTGGGCAAGGTCTTGAATATCTTCAACTGGATAAGAATCAAGGAGATCTTAGGGTCGATCTGACTGAACCAGAGAAGGCCTTTGACTGGATAAGAATCAGGAAAATCTTAGGGTCGATTTAACTGAACCAGGCTAGGTCTTGGAATATCTTCAACTGGATAAGAATCAGGGAGATCTTAGGGTCGATCTGACTGAACCAGAGAAGGCCTTTGACTGGATAAGAATCAGGAAAATCTCAGGGTCGATTTAACTGAACCAGGCTAGGTCTTGGAATATCTTCAACTGGATAAGAATCAGAGAGATCTTAGGGTCGATCTGACTGAACCAGAGAAGGCCTTTGACTGGATAAGAATCAGGAAAATCTTAGGGTCGATTTAACTGAACCAGGCTAAAGTCTTGGACATAGCTGAGAACTTAACTGGATCTTTCCTGAAAGGTAAAGGTCAGTCATATACAATGCATGATATGGATCAAGCAATGATATTCTCAACATAAGTGAGATTGTATGTTTATGATGCTTATATGCATGCTATAATGTATGGAAATGCGATGTTTATGAATGTATGTTTTTTCGTCTAGGAAAGTAAATCCTTGACGGGTGCCGGGAAGTCGCATCCTGGGATGACGTTGGAGAATAGATCTTTGCTTCCGCTGGGGATGATAGTTGCAAGAATACCGGTAGGAGAAGATAACTCCGTTGGGGAATAAACTTGACGAATAAATTACTCTGCGGGGAGAAAATTACTCTAGCGATCTTGCTGGGGAACAATACTCTGTGGGGAGAAAGGTACTTTGCTAGGATATTGATGGTAACTTTTCTAGGGATACCGTTGTTATGTTGGAAGTTTTAATAGACTCCGCTGGGGATAAGAAGACTTCGCCGAGGACGATCTTTTCGTGGCTTTTTGGCTGAGGATAACCCAGTTATATCCTGGTAGGGAAATAAACTTTGGATAAAGCCGGGGGACGCGTTCGTGCTCTGCGAGGGATAAGCTTCCAGAATCTACTGGGGATAAGCTTCCTGTTGGGGAGATGGATTCAAACTTTCCTGGGGAGATCTTGATTGGACTCTCCTGGGGAAATTTTGAGATGTATTGGGAAAGTGGCTCCGCTGGATGTCTAGTATACCACTGGGGAACAATCTTAGATCAAGATTGCTGGGGACACTTGTTAAGAATGTCTGTATGATGTGCCGGGGAATGTTGAGATCTGCGGGGGATACCCAACTTTCTTAAGGCTGAAAGTAATTCTGCTTGGGGAGTGTGCATTGACTTGCTGGCTCACTCTCTGGGGAGTTAAGATACACTGATTATGTTCTTCAGTTGAACTTACCTCGATACCTTGGCGGTCAGAGCAATTAGATCGTTTGGACAACTCATTATTGCCCTTGTTTCTGAGGTGGGAGAGGAAGACCCGTGAGGTGCTGATAATTGTTGACGGACAAACCTTCTGCTGGTAGGCAAATGACGAGATGACAGGACATAGTCGTACGTTTTGATCCCTAACTTTTGCCTGGACCGCCCTTCCGGGTTTTCAGTCTACCGGGATACCCATTTTTGCCCAAGCCGCCTTTTCAGGTTTTCGACTTGCCGGGTGTACAATTTTTTTATTTCATCCCTTATTTTTGCCCGAACCCTTTTGGTTCGCCGGGAAGCCCTTATTTTTGCCTAGGTGTGTCAACCTAGCGGGTCTTTGATTATGCATAGTATTCTTTTGACTATGTCCACGCCCTCAGAGTGCAGGGAGGTGCCCCTGGCTGCTTGTGTTGCCATATTACCAAAAGATGTCTGATCATACAAGATTCGTTGCTGGAATGCCCCAAGTGACTCATGCAGAGATTTTCCCCTGGCTGTTTGGCATCTTGAGAGATTCCTTGAATCTTGACTGGACTGCTCCAGATGATGGACAATGATCAGGTCATGCCCCTTGATTGGAGGTGCTTTTGTTCATTAGGCATTCGTCGTGTGAATTTCTCTGCTGTTCAAACAAAAAGTCATATGCAAACATAGTCATGTTGAAAATGCAAAGCTTATGTCTGTCTTAGATTTTTTTGAAAATGCATTTTTTCATAAAAACAAGTGAATTTTTTTTTTTTTTGTAAACTGTGATGTCTACTCGTTATTTTACCGCAAGCCTTAAGGAGTCAGGACACCTTTCGTAACAGTATGCTTTCGAACTAACCCATGCTTCAGCTAGGACTTTTAAGGGTTGTAGCGTGGCCTGGTTCACGGTTCAAGAAACAAAGGATAAAGGCTTAAATTTATTTGTACCCACCCGCTCTTCGTGATGTTCTTCAAACCTAAGCTCAGTTGATCGTACGTTAGACTTTGTTTGAGTCTTTGTCCTGATGTTCCAATGATGGTTCAGATATTGATGATTTATTCTGAGTAGGCAGTCATTTTTTTTTTGTCTTTGTTGAGGGTTTGTATGACCTCTTTCTTTTTGATTTCGTTATCCCTATTTTTTGCCTGAACTGTTTCCTTTTGTATTTACAGTTAGCGGGATGCCCCAGTTTTGTAAGTCTCCTTCATAGGTTTTGACTTAATGGGTTTTTATTTTGAGATATAATGACTGCATATCCTTATGATTATTCGGAATCATCACTGTCTTCTTTTTTTTTGTAAGGACCTCTTTGGTGCCGTTTGTTATGCACTTGGATCAACTGAGAGAACTACCCTGCCCCAGGTTATGATTAAGGGTTTTAATTTTCGAAAAGAAAAACTCCTACTTCTTTGGCTCAGAGGGGTTGACGAGGGATTATCTTCCTTATAACTCCAGTGTTTAGGGATTGAAACAATTCCTGTACCTCATCAGCGGGGTCTGTTCAAAAGCATACTGTAGATTGTGGTATCATTTTCGTCATCCTCCCTCAAGAGGCTTAGAATTTTAAATCGAGAGTTTGACATCACAGAAAATATTAAAGCAATTTTGAATATAATGAAAATAATTGTATTAATTCCAAAACAGACATATGCGATGCATTAATGGTATAAAAGAGTTTGACATGATAATTGTTTGAACAAAAAGAAAGATACAACTTGAAAAATCCTAATGAACAAAAAGTCTTCTCATCTCTGGGCTTGTCACTTCAAATGGTGAGCCTTGGAGGGATGGTAGAAAAACTCATCCTGACCATCTTGTGTAAACTCCAATACTCTTTCATCAATCAGGTCCTGGATCTTGTTCTTCAGAGCCCAACACTCATTTGTGTCGTGTTCCGGGCTGGCAGACTGGTAGGCACACCTTTTATTGGGATGATAGGTAGGAGCTGATGTGTTGGGGTTCTGGGGATGAGCCCTTAATGTGATCAGATTCAATCTCAACAGACGTTGTAAAGCTTGAAACAGCGACATATTGAGCTGGGTGAATTGCCTCCTGGGCTTGTCTGGCTGAAGCTGGTGAGGTTGATGCTGAATTTGTGACACTGAAGCCATTTGAGGAGCTCTCTTATCCTCTTGCCTCAAAGGTGGTTAATTGATGACTGGCCCTTCAACCTTAGATGTTTGCCCCAGTTGGTTACCCCGAAGCAGTTGGTTGACGAGAACCCCGAGCTCATCTTGTCTTTGAGCTAAGTCTTAAATGATAGTCACCTGCCCCAGCATCTGGGCTCTCATTGCATCCACTTCAGCTTGCAGATGTTTCAACCGTTCGTCCTCAGCGCTGTTCCTGACCAAAGTCTCCATGAGAAGTGTTCTCAGCTCCTCCTGCCCCTTGGATAGATTCAGGAGGATTTCCCCGGACCGAGTCTCTTGAGCAAGAAGGTCCTGGTTATCTTGTTGGGAAGCCATTGCTGAAATAGACAGCGAGAAAGGTAAGTGACCTGCAACAAGGGTACCTGTTATGCAATGATGTGTATGATATGCATGTAATGTTTTCAAGGACCTCGCGGGATAAACGAGAAAATTTGTTAGAATTTGGATCCGGTAGCTTGATTGAAGGAACTTCATGTTGCTGAGAGTCCTTCTTCAAGGGTCAAAGCTCACCATATCTAGTGGGTCATAGCCCCTGACAACCTTGTCTAGAGGAAAATAAATCCCCTTTTGCCCCTTGCTGGACAGTTGGTTCATCATCACCTGCATCACAAGCCCTTGAAATCCTTGAAATGGGTTAGTCTTCATGCAGGATGCATGCAATGGTATGATGTTATGCTATGCATGGGGTAACGTAGGTAAACCCTGTTATGAGTCCCGATTAAGGACTGTAAACAAAATTTGCAAGAAACTCAAGTAAACCCTGTTATGAGTCCCAGTTAAGGACTATAAACAAAACCTGCAAGAAACTCAAGTGTCAGATAACAAGCATGCAAGTAGTCAAGTTGGAAGGCACACAAGTCACACAAGACAAATCCCTTAAAGTTTAGGCCAGCATGAGGTCTAGGTATTACCCTCTTTCAGTTTGTTGGTTCATACCTGTCCTATCAAAAGTAATCGGGTTCTTAGAGAATCCCAATATCACTGACTACCCTCAATCGGTCATAACTCCAGCATCGCGATCTTTTCTTGCATCCAGAACCATCACGAGAGTTTAGCCTCAATGGGCGTAGCATACTGCTACTGTTCTATTGGCCAAGTTGTGTCATTTAAGGTTCTAAGGTCTGTTGGTGCTTAATGACTCCTCAGAAGACCCATATTCTCCTCGTTGAGACACAAGGGATATCGGTACAGACCAAGGCGCCACACCAACGTAGCCACTGCTTCACCCATGTCGGTCTACGCCGGACAGGTCCCTCACAACTTATGCTACCTAACAGGGTATCCCCAGATCCGGGTTAGGATCTATATAACTCCGATGCAGCCCACAATAATAAAGCAAACAAGAACAACAATTGAAAACACAAGTGATCTTAGTCCTAAGGTACACCTCACTTTAAGTGTTCCCCAGCAGAGTCGTCAGTTCTGTGATCGGTGGATTTAGAACTGACTGTTTAACGCTGGTTCGCGAAATGTCGCGGTAAGCAAGAGTCGCCACCGTCTTTTATTTTCTCCAACATGGACAGGATAAAAGCGCAGCAAAATTCCTTATGAGATAGTTTCTCGGTTCGGGAGGTAGATTTATAGAAAGGGAAGGTGTTAGCACCCTTTCTATCCATGGTTATCCATGGGCTCTTAGATACTTGCTCATTTGTGTTTTCAAAAGGTTTGCTTTTCAATTGTGAGTGGGTTTGAAAAAGTTTCGTTTAAAGATTTCAGATCGACTCTTGTATCAGTCCTCAAGAGTGTTTGAAAAATTATTTTGAAAGCTTTTTGAAAGTGTCGGTGTGAAAAGAGTTTTTGATTTGTTTTTGAATAGAGCAAGTATCTACGAGTCATCCACCTACCCTAAGGAATTAGGCTGTGTAAATGTCCTTAAGGTAGTGCCATCCCACCATTGAGAGGTAGGTAGCACCACCGTTGGAGGTGTTCGGGTCAATTCGAGGTTCGGGACATTGTGGTCACTAGAGCAATAGGAAGACACCTTAGAAGCTACCCTCATGCCATGTTCATGGACATGAGGACTTACTAAAACATCCTCTACTCGACGACCACGTTTCGAGGGGCAAGGCAACAGTGAGACGTACCCTAGGGGTGGTGTGTGAATTGTGTGTCATTTTCAATTATGTTTATCTTGTCATGCATTGGTGATCTACGCTTTGTTTTTATTTTTGGCATTCATTCTTTCATGTGGTTATTAACAGTTTAAAAGGTGCGGAATTTAAAAATCCTACGCTATTACAAAGGCGCGGGTCTACATCGCCAAATTAAACCAGGACCCGATTTGAATAAATAAAAATGCGGAAAGTAAATACCCTAATTAATCTGTTACAAGGCCTTGGGGCAAATACATGAAATTTAAAAAAAAGGGAAATAAAAGTAAATGTGCGAAAAGAAATAAAATCGAGAATGCGAGGGCGTTGGACCCTTTTAAAGAAATTAAATCGAAATCGTAAATTAATTAAATTAAATAAAAGCAAGAGCTTATTTTTTGGAGTTTTTGTATTTATGGAATTTAATGAGAAAATTAAATGGAATTAAAACCCTAATTCTAAACTATTTTTAATTTCTTAAAAAAAATGTTTAAGTTTGACCTAGTTTTAACCTAATTATTTAATTACAAGTTATTTATAAAATAATTAAGAATAATAATAATGATGATAAGGAAATAAATTATTTATTAAGAAAAAGAAGAAAAATATTAAAACCCTAATCTCTAAACTTTTTAGTTTATTAAAAAAATTAGAATTAAACCTAAAATTAAAACTAAGTTAATTATTAAATTTATTTACAAAATAATATTAATTAATATTAACAAAGCATATTTTTTATTGTTTTATGATTTCTGATTTTTTTTGTATTTTTATGTTATAAAAAATTAATTTGTGGAATTAAATAAACAATTAATATAATTAAAATAAATGAAAGAAAAGAAAAAAGAAAAGAAGAAAATGCAAACAGATGGGGGTGTTGACCCAAATTGGAGGTTGATCTGCAGTAATTTGGCCCAATAGAAGCTTGGCCTGTTTGACTTTCCAGATTGCATGTGGAGGTGTTGACTGGTGCACATGGTGATCTGCAACTTCTGACCATTGGATTGGTCTTGTTGGGCGCGTGGCAAGCACAAATATGAAGCTGCATGGTAGGCCCTGGGGCATGTACTGCATGGAATCATGTTAAAACAAAATATATTGAGAAATATGGGGGACCTGGGAATCAAACCCAGGTCCCAATGCTTGAAGGACACCTCAATTTCCACCCAGCCAAATGCGTTCGTTTGATATTCAATGGGAAGGAATTATTATGAAAGAGAAATAAGAGTTAGTGGTGGAAAACGAAAACACGCGCGAAAGGTTTGAATGACCCAGTCTTATGCTTACACCTCAGCGTCTTCTCCACTATGCCTTCGTTTTTGTCTGCAAATATAAACAGATAGCGGGGGTTTCAAAGCCCCACTAACCCTAATGTACAAAATAACGATTAGCTCATAGTTGAAAAGAAAAAGGGTGCGATATAATCAATGGTTTCGTCTGGGCATCCTGGTTTTGATGGTGTAGGTTTGAACGTCCAATTTTTCCATGGGAAAGAAACCCCAATTTCAAGCTTGTGAAAACCTAGAAAACATCCATGGCATCTTTCGCTACAGGCATGATTAGTTCAATTAAAAGGCACCAAAAGCTTCAGCATAATCATATTAGTGTAAAACAATATTTAAAATGCATTAATATGGCATGAAATTCAAGGTACGATTATGCAAAAATTCATGGACAGGATGACTTCATTCTACCAGCTCTTTGTGTATGGAGGCTTGAAACGTATTGGGTTATGTTCAGGAAAGTCTCAGCAAGCTTTTGAGATGCTTTTCACGCTTTGAAACGCCTTCTAGATGCCAAAACAGTTTTGAGATTTTTTTGAGAAAAGTGCAAGTTTTGTTTTCAGGTTCTAGCGCAACATTCCTGTTCTTGTGATTAGGTTTAGGTTTGTGTATGTATATGGAATGCATTAGGGTAGAAATCCAAGTCCATAATCCTTTGCATTCATGATTTTGAATTCTTGATTTTGCATAATCTTTTTCATACCTTTTTGATACCAATCATTGCCAATCCTTGCCTTTTTGAGCATGCACGAAATATTGAGTGAATGATGAGTTGAAATGCTGCATAAAAAGATTTGAAAACATTTGTTTAGTATTTTTCTCATATTTAATTTTAATTAAATGAATTAATGGATTTAAAAATTCAATTAATAAATTAAAAATAAGAAAATAACTCCCCTTTGGGTCAATGGGTCGTGCATAGCTTTTGGGTGATGATTCTTGGAAGAAATTAAGGCTCATTAGCAATTTTGAGGCATTTGAAGCAAAGTTGACTTTTCAAAATTCCCAAAACTTTCCGAACTTCCACAAGGCATATCTTGCTCAATTTTTAAGCTTCGATCATGTTCTTGGACATTTTGGAAAGGTCTTGAAGTCCTCTAACCAATGCATTTTGTCCCATATAATTTTGATTTACCAATCTCAAGTTATGGTCTTTGACTTAAAGTGCCTTTTTGTTGACTTTTGAAAATGACCTATAATGTTGAGATTGATATCTTTTTGTGAGAGCATTTCTTGGACTTGAAGTGTGAAGAGGAGTTGTAGGAAATGTCATTCTCTTAAAAATGAGCTTTGGATGGAATTTTTCTGATAAACCATGTGGAAGTTATGCCCTGGTCAATTTGCAGTTGACTTTTTCAACTGTCCAAATATAGCAACTTTTGCATCTTGAGACTTTTTGAGCCATGCCTTGAGAATCATGATCAAGAATTGATCAAATGATGTTTGTGGCTTCAAAATAAGATGTTGACCAAAAATTTGGACTTTTTGACTGTCAAATGACCATTTTGCCCCTGCAGTTGACTGTTGAGCAATTCGGGTTTTTGACTGTGCAATCTTGTGCTGTGAGTCTTGAAACTTGGAATAAGGATGCTTGACAATGTTTATAGGCATGTGGGACTTGTTTGGACCCTTGGAAACCTCAACTTCTTTGTCAGAACCAAAACCCTAATTTTGACTGTTAAGAGGCCACTGGACTGTGCAACCCTTGAGTGGCCTTTGAAGCATGCTCTTTGCAAATCTTGAAGAATATGGGAGGGAAAATTTGGGGGTACAACAAGTATGTTAAGGTAGAAAGTTCCAAATCCAACACCCATCTGGTTATACGGTTCGACCGACACAACCACAACTTCATTGTCAAAGAGACTATCAACCACAACGAGGGGCTGCCAAGACAAGAGTATAGGGTTATACTACCTTCTCGTTGGTGCGATTGTGGCAAGTTTCAAGCCTTTTGTATGCCTTGCTCTAGTGTCATTGTTGTGTGTGCCTATACTCATCAAGAGGCATTACAACTTTTGTCTCCCATTTACAAATCAGAAACCTTGCTCAACATATACAATAACAGCTTCCCTTTGGTAGCAAAACCTGATTATTGGCCTGCATACGACGGTGAAATAGTATGACACAATGACCAAATGCGAAGGAATAAAAAGGGCCATCCCAAAAGTAAGCGCATTACAACTGAAATGGACTCCCTTGATAAGCTGGAAAGAAAGTGTGGTTTATGTCGTCAGGTCGGACACAATCGCAAAAATTGTCTGACTCGGGCTACTAGCTCAACCACATAAAAATTGTATTACAAAACATCTTTACTTTTTAAAGTTGTAAACATTATGATTTTTCATTAACATCTTTTGTTACAATAAACCTTGCACGAACAACTATTAAAACACGATAAACCGTCTACGAAATTACAACTGTTAAAACAATTTCATCTAACCCATGCATCATCAACATTACGTCGCTGTCTGTTTTGACTTCCTCCAACCAAAAATTAGGTCTTCCTGTCGCAAGTGAGGTGGTTGTTCTTCTTAACTGGATCCTTCTAATTTGTTCCCCATCCTCGATGTCTCCCTCTAGACATCGCATCAACTCCTTCTTCAGAAGCTCTATGGAGTGAATGTGCCAGAATTTCATTTTCATCGGAGGTTTTGTGGCCCAGAAAATAACATAACTATCTCTGGTAAAAATCATGGGTGATGTCATGACGCAAATAACCGAGAAAAAAATAAGAGGACAATGCGAGAAAGTATGAAGAATGACGGAGATGGCGCCTCCCTTCACTTTTAAAGTGCATGCGCCATCTCACTTGGCTAAAATAGAGTGCATGCACCAAGTGAGATGGCGCCTAGGGCAAAAACCTAGGTGCATGCGCCAACTGGGTTGGCTCCTCCCTTGTGGGGTTTTCTGAAACATGGTTATTTGCGTAATTTTCTCCGAAACATGGTTATTTGCGATTTTTTTAATACCTAGTTATTACAAAAAAAATCGGTAAAAGTGAGTTAGAAGGAAAATGGAAATTTTTTTGAGAAAAACAAAAGCTTTACTCGGGTAATGAAGTGAACCAAGAAAATTTGAAAATAGTAGTAGCCACTTGGATGAAAGGAAGCATTTGATTGGTTAGTACATTTATATTTAGTCAATTACCAAAAAGGGAATTTTGTAGTGTAAAATTGAAAATGATTAAAGGGTAGATTAGAAAGTTCTTAAGCATCTTTCAATCTTAGTTAGGTAGATGATTTAACTTTTTCTCCTAAAAAAATGAAATAAGTTTGTGTTTTTAACAAAAGAACCGGTGGGAAGCTATGGAACATTCATTTTAGCCATGAAATCAGGGGTGAAAAACGCATAAGATAATTGAGAGAGGGAGAGTGATGGAGGGAATAAAGATAATATTGCTTTTTGAATAAAAGAGTCTGAGGGAGTTGTTACAAAATTACATAAGTAGTTGTTATATATACATGGAGTAACTGTTATAGTCAACATGTAACTAACTAACAAACTAAGTTTGAATAAATACACAACACACTTCCTTAATTCAAACTTGCATCAAGTGATACGCATCAGAAGTTGATACTTCATAGTTATTTTCAAACTCTGCATCTTCAGACTCCAACAACACTTCAGAAGATGCTCCAAACTTTGCTTCTTTAGAATCTATCAAATCTTAAGAAGTTGTTCTATTCTTTAAAGCCTTCAGAGGCTAGTGGTCTAGAAGATATTAATGCTTCAGAGGCTAGTTGTCAAGAAAAAGTTCCAACCTCTGAATCAAATTCCACTATTTCGATTCTATCTTCAGCTTAGAGAATTTTTCTTCTTTTACAGGTTTAGTCAAGATATGAGAAATTTAATCTTTGGTAGGACAATATATCATTGCCAACAATCCTTTGTCAACTGATGTCTTATATAATGAAACCTTGTTTCAATATGTTTGGGTCTTCCATGAGAGACAAGATTCTTTACTTGGTTTATTGAAGATTTATTGTCAATAAGGAGCTTGATTGGTATTTAAACATTTACTCCAAGTTCAGTCAAAATATATTCAATCCAAGCAGCTTGACAAGGAGCTGAAGAACTAGCAATATATTCTACCTCATAGATAAACAGAGCCACAACATGTTGCTTCTTGGAGATCCACGAAATTGGAGCTCCTTGAAACTTGAAGACATAACATGTGATACTTCTCCTGTCTAGTTTGTCACCATACAAGTCTGAATCAAAAAATCCTATCACCTCTTCCTTGCTTCCCTTTCTTCAATATAAGAAGAATATACCATGCCTTAAAGTTCCCTTGATGTATCTTAGGACTCTTTTTCCAGCCAGCAAACGAGACTTCCTTGGATCATGCATGAATATGCTCAATACACCTACAAAAAATTTAATGTATACTCTACTATTACATAGGTACCACAATAATCCAACCATATAATTTTACAAGGTGGAATCTACCATTTATTCATCATTATATTCTTCCAACTTCTGACTTGATTAAACCGGAGTCACAACAACATTACAGTTCAGCACGTTGAATCTTTTCAGCAAGTCAGTATCATACTATTCTTGATGCAGGATAATTCAATCTTCTTTGAGTAAAAACTCCATACCATGGAAGTAAAACAAGTTACCCATATCTTCCATCTCAAATTCAGACTTCATTATACTCTTGAGCTCTTTAATTTCCAGTTGAAATTCTCCAGTTATCAAGGGGCCATCCATATATAAGCATAATGGCAATAGTATTTCACATTACTTGTATTTTACATATACACCATACTCTACTGAACATATTTTAAAACCATGAATAATGAAGAAACCATTAATTCTCCTGCTCTAGGCTCCTGGTGTCTGCTTCTAACCATACAAAGCCTTATATAGTATATACACCATATGCTCTTTTCCCTTTACTTAAATGCCTATAGGTTGAGACACATATACCTCTTCATCAAGAGGACCATTAAGAAAGGAAGATTTAACACACATGTGTGAAAAATCTACCTTCTATTGAAGGCTAATGCCACTACAAGTCTTATAGTGTCATGCCTTGCCACTAATGCGAACACTTCAGAATAATCTAGACATTGTCTTTGAAGGAAACCCCTTTCCATAAGTATGGTATTGTGCTTCATTATAGATCCTTTTGGATTCATCTATACTTTAAAAATCTACTTCATATTAACTGACTTCTTTCTTTCTGGTAATTAAGTTAGTTTCCATGTGCCACACTTTTCAATTTAACTGAGTTCCTCCTTCATAGCATATTTTCACACCTTGTCGTGCATTGCATCTTGATAATTTAGTGGTTTTGCACTTTCTAACATTGCCAAGTTTATTTCACCTTCCTCATCCATTGTATTATCAGGCACAATCTTATAATCATTCAACCTTGCAAGTATGTTTCTATTTCTAGCTGGTCTTTCCCTTATATTAGAATTTACTGCATTAACTAGAGTCTCAGTTCTGACTGGATTCACTTCATCAAAGTCAAACTGCATTGGGACCCTTCTATTTATGAGGTAATGACTTTTTCTTCAGCTTGCTTCTAACCATTTCAACCAAGCTTTTATTCATTCTTTCAGGAATACCATTGTATTGAGGTGTTTATGGGGAGTTATTTCATGCAAGATGCCACTTTCCTGACATAATTGCTTGAATTTATGGGAATTGTATTCCCCTCTTCCATCTGTCATGAGTATCTTAATCATTCTTCCACTATGCTTTTCAGCCTTAGATTTAAATCTTTTGAACATGTTTAAAGCTTCTTTTTTTATTATTTATCAAGTACACCCACAACATCCAATTAAATTCATCTACGAATGATATGAGGTACTTGCTTCCTCCATAAGAAAGAGGTTCAAATGGACCATAAATGTATGATGAAACTACATTCAGTACATGTTTGGTTCTCATTGAAAATTGCTTCACAAATGGTAACCTATGTTGCTTCCAAAGCATGAAAATGTCACACGCTTTATCAGGTGTCAATATCTTAGGCAATCCTTCTATTAACTTCATATTATCTAGCTTTCCTAGACTTCTAAAATTCAGATGCCCATACCTCTGGTGCCAAAGCCAGCTTTCTTCATCAGGAATCGATGAGTGAAGATAGTGTGACTCCGAGGTCTTCAAACTAGCCTTTCAAATCTTGTTTCTCGTTAGACTTGATGTGAGAACTATTCTTTTCTTCTTGTCAAATAACTTCAATGGGCCTTCTTCCATGGTTTAAGAATCCTTTCTCAACCAATTGACCAATTCTCAACATATTACATTGCATACAAGGGACAAATAACACAAATTTTATCAATGTTATATTGCCTCTTTTTCTTTGTATGAAAATCTTGCCCATGCCTTCTACCATCAGACTTCTTGCTTGAATTGAACGCAGTCAACCATTCCTTATGTCCAGTCATGTGATTAGAACAAACAGAATCTAAGTACCACATATCAGAGCTAGGAACTCCTTCAGAGGTTGTCATCATCAACATGACAGGATCTGAGTTTGAATCATTATGCACCATGTTAGCTTCCTCTACAACAGTCTTGGTTTTTTTTTGCTTCCCAAACCAGAAATCTATTGTAAAGTGACCATACTTTTCACAATTGAAGTATTTAATCTTTCTCTTGTCTTAAAAACCTTTATTTCCTTGATATTTGTTAGATCATCTTCCTCCTTTAGAGGATTCATATGTTTCTTCAATCTTCTTCTTCTCTCTGTTATTTGGCATGGCTTCTTTTTGGTGGTTTCCATTTCCCTGCTTCCACCTTCTCTTCATGTCATCAGATCCTCATGTCTATGAATGAGCAATCCACGCCTGTTCAAAATCTTTCTCTAACTCTCTTTGATTCAGTCTCAACTCTCTGGCTTCAAGAGATCCTTGCAGATCCTCCATTTTAATTGTGGCAAGATCTTTGTTTTCCTCAGTTGTTATAACTATCATATCATATTTAGGAGTGAGAATTCGAAGTACCTTTTTTACCTTCATTTTCTCTGTCAATGTCACTCTAGAATTTTTCATTTGGTTGGTTAATTCTTGAACCTTTGTGAACAAATTTTCTATCGATTCACCCTCTTTCATATGCAGCATTTCATATTTCTTTCTAAAACACTTGAGACGCACTTTCTTAACCTTCACATCTCCATCATAATATTTTTCCAACATGTCCCATGCTTCTTTCGATGTTACATCGTAAGATATTTTATCAAACACCTTTGTGTCAACACATTGGTGAATGTATAATAGCATCTTCTAATTCTTCTTCTTGGATTCCTTATACGTTAGCTTCTGGGCATTACTAATATCTTCTTCTATCGGTTTAAGTCCCTTTACTACATACTCAAACACATCTTGAATGTTGAAGACGACTCTCATATGGATACACCATTTTTCCCAATTCTTTCCATCAAGAATTGGAAGTTTTGTAGTGAAGTTGTTGCCTCCTATTCCAACTATAGCTTCAATCATTATTGATTCCTAGAACTCAACTGGTCTTGTGATACCTTATGTTGGTGTTATCATAAAATATTAAATAATGCAGAAGATAATTGAGAAATAGAGAGAGTGATGGAAGGAATAAAGATATTATTGATTATTGAATAAGAGAGTCTGAGAGAGTTATTACAAAATTAAACAAGTAGATACTATATATACAAGAAGTAACTAATGATACAGTCAACATAGAACTATTTAACTAATTAAGTTTGAATTAATATACAACAAAACTAATATACAATGATATTTTAAAATAGTATCCATGATAAATAGAGGAAACATTCATAAACAATCTAGAACTTGGGATGAGAATTAAACTCATAAGAAATTATCCAATAAAAAAGAACTATAGTATCAACCTCGTCTCATTTTAACATAAAATATAAGTGAGATATTGGATCAAACTATATTGGGTCGAAGATTAGCTTCTGGTTCGACATGATTTATGCATGCCATCAAAGTATGTTCACATGCTGGTATCGAAGACCTATATACTGTAGTCTAAGTATATTCTAGTATGCGGGTATCAAAATGCAAGGGTTATTAGTATTTAGAATTGGGCATGTTTGCTACGTCGAATTGTTTAAGTTAGCTTGTACCCTAAATTAGCTTGTAATGGGTATTTGTGAAAAAGCCCATTAGTTTAGTATATTAGGTTTATTATAAATATAATACTAGTCTCTCATCATTGCATACTGCAAATCCTAATTTAGGGTGAGAGGGTTATTTGTTATTCTTGTGTACTTGAAATTTTGTCCAAAGAGAAAGTAAATAATATCAGTTATAACCAATCCTTGTGTTGTTCTTGTTTTTCCATCTTTTCTACCCTTGATTGTTTATTGATCATAAAGAAATGGTTTATAATTTGTTTTAAATTTATCGTTTTTCATAACAAATTGGTGTGGTGAGCATGGATAAGATGCCTTCAACAAAGTATGAGATTGAAAAGTTCACCGAAGTAAACGATTTCGGTCTGTGGCGCTTGAAGATGAAAGCCCTACTGGTTCAACATGGTTGTTTGGAAGCTTTGAAGGGAGAGGCAGCCATGAATGATGCGTTAATGGCACCAGAAAAGATGACCATATTAGATAAAGCCCACAATGCAATCCTATTGAGCATTAGTGATAAGGTTCTTCGACAGGTATCAAAGGAGATGATGACATCAAGGTTATGGGTGAAGCTTAAAAGTTTGTACATGACCAAATCGCTGGTAAATCGACTCTACCTGAAGCAAGCTTTGTATTCATTCAATATAATAGAAGATAAAGTTTTGGCTAAGCACTTGGATATGTTCAACAAGATGATTCTTGATCTTGAAAATATTAATGTGAAGATCGATGATGAAGATCAAGCATTGTTGTTATTGTCCTCTTTGCCCAGATCACATGCTCACTTCAAAGAAACCCTCTTGTATGGAAAAGAGTCCTTGACCTTTGAACAAGTTCAACCAACCTTATATTCTAAGGACTTAAATGAACGAAAGGAGCATAAACCTTTGACAGTTGGTGAACATTTGGCTGTTAGAGAAAAATTCTTGCGAAAAGATGGTAAGATCGACAACAAGAAAGGTAAAAGTCAACATAAGTCTTATAGTGGCAAAGAATCTAGTATTCGATGATATCATTGTAAGAAGGAGGGTCATCTTTTAAAATTGCTCATCTTAGGTACTTGCTCATCTTTTAAAATTGCTTTTGTGTGTTTGTTTTGAAAAGTTTTTTGTTTTACTTCATTTTAACCCTTGCTTCTGCCTTCAAGAGTGTTACGAAGTTTTGTTTTGAAAAAAACTTTGTTTGAAAAGTGGTTGGTGTGAAAAAGTTTGTTTTGAGCAACTACCTACTAGCATCTACCTACTCGAAAAAAGATTGTTTCTATTCTCGTTTCCTTTAGACAATGCTATCCTACTATTAAGAAATAGGAAGCACTGTCGTTGGAGTTGTAAGGGTCAATTCGTAAGGGACGTACAATCACTAAAGCAATGTTAGGACGTCTTAGTAATAACCCTAATGTCTTAAGATCATATTCGAGGCAACATTTCTGAGGCAACCATTCTGAGGTAACATTTCCGAACGGGACATTTGATCTTTGTTTAGACAGGAGGGGTCCACTAAAACACCCTATACTTAATGATCATTTACCGAAGGCAACCGAAGTGAGAGTATACCCTAGGAGTGCGCATGTGCGAGTGATTTGATTTCAGTTATTATCTTTGCACATTTAGGGTTTGCTAGCCATTTTAAATTAACATGCGGTCTTGTCATACAATCCTATTAACATACATCTAACAATTAATATTTGCGAGAATTAAAATGCGAGAAATAACTATGCTATTACAAGGCTTCGGGGTAGGGATTACATAGCCAAAATACCCGTAAAACGATAAATAAAAGAAAATCCTAATTAAACTATTACATACTGTAAGCAGTTACATTAATATTGCAAAAATAATAAAACGCGCGCGATGAATTAAATGAAAAGGAATTAGGGTTTTGACCCCATCTAAACCTAATTGAAACTTAAAGAGAAAAATCCTTTTTTGTTGTTTTTGATTGTTTTGAGAAAATAAGATTTTAATTGAATAAATAAAAACCTAATTACTAATTAATTTAAATTTTAAGAAAAATAATTAAATTACCCTATTTTTGTATTTTTGTTTTATTGAGAAAAGAAATAAAAATTAAATCACATGTTAACCCTAATTTTTCTAATTGACTTTAAATATATGAAAAAAGTTAAAATTAATTCTAAATTAAATTAAACTAACATTAAATTAAATTTTGATAAAATAAAATAAAACCTAATTCTAAATTTGTGAATATTGATTTTATGATTTTTTTGTGAAAAAAGAAATTATTTTGTTAGAAAACAATTTAAACAAATTAAATTAAATAAGAAAAAATTAGAAAAGAAATAGGTTGGGCCTAGTGGTTTTCAGCAAAAGGGGGGGGGGGGTGTGACTTGCAATTTTGAGCCCAATAACTCCTGGCCTGCTTTGACTTTTTCAATCTCTTGCGCTTGCTTGACTTATGCCCATGGTGGACCCTCATGGGAGGAGCCCTGGATTTGGCTTGTTGATGATCTGATTGGTTGGATATTGATGATGCATGGTAGGCTGATGATATACATGGGTACCTGATTATGCAAGACAAAATAATAGAAAGCAAAGTTGGGGACCTGGGAATCGAACCCAGGCCCTCTAGCATTTTCACGTTGCACGATGACCATCTGAGCTGGCTTGGTTATTTGTACAAATAACAACAAACAAACATTATATGATAAAACAAGTGTTTAAACTTAAACAATGCGCAAAATTTGAATGGGCGAGTCATGTAGCACCACGTTACCCTTCTTCTTCCTCCCACCGTTGCTAAAAGTTCTTTGACTTTTACCTACGGTCACCTGGGTGTAGGTATAACCCTGTGCCTTTCCAGAATCCTATACAAGCATGATAAATGCAAAACAATGGTACCAATTAACTTGTTGCAACCACACGAGCATCATGGTACCATTATTAATGGCCAATTGTCCCTGTACAAGAAAACCCTAAACACGAAGAGAAAACCCTAGCCATGGCACTTTGCTGTGCAGTCAATGAAAACACAATTAAATATAACCATTAGCTTGCAAACATCACAAGGATTAAGAATATGTCAATTATTCATGCTATAGATGCCAGAATTAATGGATTCGAAATCAAGAAAACATGGATACCGTGCGACTCTTACAGTGTGTTTCAAGGCGCGAGAATGCTTACTAACGATTGAAATAGGATCCTAGGACGTCCAGCAAACGATTGGGATCACTAGAATGCTTTGAATTGATCTGGAATATGAAAATCAGTTTTCCACTTTTTTCCAATTTTTTGAAACTTGCTCTCTCTTTTACACGCCTCCCCTCTCTGTTTTTGATCTGGACATGTTCCTTATGTACCCTAGAATGAATTAGGGTTGCAAACATGTATTGAATCTCCCTCAATTTTGATCATTGATTCATGATTTGATCCTTGTGCAAATCTTTCCAAATCAAGCAAAAATGTAATCTATTGTATCAATATGATCCTTGCACGATTTGATTCCATCTCCAGCTGTATAATAGACCTAAACATGCACAAAATCTCAAGCCTTGATTAGTTTTTGATATTTTCATGATTTTATTTTGATTTTATTTGATTTAATTGAAATAAAATCAAAATAAATGATAAAAATAAAATAATTACAAATGGAAATGCTCATGGGTCGTAGGTCATGTTACTAACTCAATGCAAGCATTAAAAGTTGGGCCCATTTGGCAAAAAATGCAATTTTGGGCACATTTGACTTTTGGCAATTTTGCAAAAAGGGTCAACTTCACCAATGCATAACTCCATCAATTTTGACCTTAGATATGTGTTCTTGGACTTTTTAGAAATCTTGAGATGTCCTCTAAGCAACCCTTTTGGACTCATCTCAATTGAGTCTTCCATGTTCATGTATGAAGCTTTGACCCAAAAGGTGTTTTTGTTGATTTTCCAAAATGACCTATAATGTCCCAATTCATATCTTCTTGTGAGTGCATATTTTGAACTTGGGAGATTAATATGAATTGTATGGAATTGCATCCTCTTCAAAATGAGCTTTGGATGGGTCATTTTTAATAAAGTATGAGAAAGTTATGCTTGGTCAAAGTTGAGTTGACTTTTCCTACAAAACCCTAATTTAGCAACTTTTGGGTTTTGATGAATTGTGAGAAATCCTTGAGGAATCATGATCAACCCTTGATAAAATGATGAATAACACTTCAAAATGATAATGTTGACCAAAAATCTTAAAGTTTGACTGTATGTGGGCCACAATTGACTTTTGCCCTAGCACAGTCGATTTTCAGGCCTTTTGAGCAATTGACTGAGCAAAATTCCTCTGCAAGGCTTGAAACTTGACATGGACGATCTTGAGAACATATTAGGTCAATGGTGAGCATTTGGGACCCTTTGGATTCAAACATCTTGATGCAAACTGAAACCGTAAATTGAGGTAGACTGCCTTAAGAGAGAGTTTGTCTGGTCAACCCTTGGACTTCCTTGAGCAATTTGAGGACCTCACTTGATATGTATTGAGAAATATGGGAGGGAAAATTTTGGGGTACAACAGCTGCCCCTTTTCAATCTTCTTAAACCTGAGGATGTAGATTGGCTTGTCTGCCTTTCGTGATCCAAAGGTGGAAGATGATTGAACATTAGAGTGCCCAGAAATTTGCACTCGCATGAAGTGGTACTGGTCTTGCGATATCGGGAATGGGCTTATAGATGCCATTTGGAGGTTGATGTCGGAAGATGGGCTTAATGATGCCATCAGAAGAAGTGTCGATCGCATAAGAGATTCCTTTGCGAGAGCCCGAACACCTGTTGTTGAGGAGGACTACGCTGGGGAATGCTGGTCTTTGTCTTGAGAGAAGTAGAACTTTAGGAGCTTCAATTCTCCTTTATTCTACTGGGGAATCATCTCTTAGTCGAGGAAGTGAAAATGAAATGCTATCTGGTCGTGCTCTAGGCTTTACAGTAATTTGCTGAGGAAAATAAGATCGACTGCTATCTGGTCGTGCTCCAGGATTTACAGTGACTTACTGGGGAGATGAGATTAGGCTTGCTATCTGGTAGTTCTCCAGGCTTTACAATTTCTCCATTCTTATCTGGTCATGCTCCAGGCTTCAGAAGGAATCAAGTGGTTATCCGGTCGTATCCGGGCTTCAACTCGAATTTAAGGCATACTAATATCTGGTCGATTTCCGGGCTTCATAGTATTTGGACGAGTAAACTGCTATTTGGTCGAATTCTAAGCTTCACAGTACCTTATACTGTTATCTGGTCTAGTCCCAAGCTTCAGTGTCTTTTGCCGTTATCTGGTTGTGATCCAGTCTTCACAGTGTCTTATACCATTATCTGGTCGATTCTAGGTTTCATGATATCTTGTATTGCTATCTTGTCGATTTCCAGGCTTCGCAATAACTTACTGGGGGGGGGGGATTAAGCTGTTTTCCGGTTAATTTCCGGGCTTCATAGCTTGAACTTGAGATATACCACTATTTGGTCGATTCCAGGCTTCGTAGTATTTTGGTGAAATCAAGATATTATTCGGTCGATTCCCGGGCTTCATAGCTTGAATGTAAGATATATCACTATCTGATTGATTCCAGGCTTCGTAGTATTCAGGAGATATCAAGATATTATCCGATCGATTTCCAGGCTTCATAGCTTGAATTTAATATATACCACTATCTGGTCGATTCCAGGCTTCGTAGTATTCAAGAGATATCAAGATATTATCAGGTCGATTTCCGGGCTTCATAGCTTGAACTGGAATAGAAATCTTAGTATCGATTTGACTAAACCAGATAATACTTGAAAGAACTTGATTGCATCTTTCCCTAAAAGGTAAAGAGTTAGTCGTATGTAATGTCATGATGTATGAAATATGTTGAGTAATGATGTTCTCAAAATAAATGAGATTGTGTTGTATGATGCATATGCGCATGCTACGATGTATGGATATGCAATGTTCTTGTGATATTCTACGGCTGGGGAAAATAAATCCTGGATTGTTGTTGGAGAGTACAAAGAGTTAAGTTCTTCGTTCTCACTCGGGATAGTGATCGAAGATGATTAGATGGAGACTTGCGTCTGTTCTGCTTGAGAATATTCCGCCGGGAGAGACTCTATTTGAGAATAATCCTGTAGGGGAATGACTCTGTGGGAAAGAGAAATACTCTGTTGGATGATCTGCTGACTTGGAGAAACAACTCCGCTGGGGATGAATTACCGTTGCTGGTGATAATGAACCCTGTTGGGGATTGAATTTCTGCTTGTAAGCAATAAACTCAGCTGATGGTGAACTTCTATTGCTGGTGATAGATAAACTCTGCTTGGGGAGAATTACCACCACTGTCTTCGGATACTTCCTACTCTGCGGGGAGTATATGTATCTTCAGTTATATTCTCTAGATGGCACTATCCCTGTACCTGGTGGGTAGAGCAACTGTAAGGTTCAGACACTTCTCGTTTGCCCCTGTTCCTGGAATTACGAGTAATTGTCTTTTGTTTCTCATATAAATATTTATGAGCAATAATTATTTTCAAATGCATATATCAAAAATGAATCATTGGACGTTCTTGCAAGACAAAACAAAAAAAGAAAAACAAATCGAAATTTCTTGTGAAAATGAATTGTATTGATTTCGAAGTTGGCCTGTAACAGGCGTTTTGTACAAGAGGCTAACGTCCTAGTAAGATAACGCCGCCAAAAGATAGAAATGATACCGTTTGTGAAAAAGAAAGAAAAACAGCTATGTGAAACAATCCCATTGGGTTCCAACTCTGCTATTGCCCTTATATCTTTAAGCGTGTCATCACTTTGCTACTTGGTCGAAGGTAGATCAGATTAATTGGTGCCGTCCGAGCTTGATAGTAGATACTGAAGTCTGGCTGCAAGATGATCCAATGAGACATAGTGTTACGCTTTGATCCCTAATTTTTTCCTGGACCTCCCTTTCGGGTTTTCAGTCCACCGGGATACCCTTTTTTGCCCAAGCCGCCTTTTCAGGTTTTCGACTTGCCAGGTGTACAGTTTTTTCATTTTCATCCCTTATTTTTGCCCGAACCCTTTTGGTTCGCTGGGAAGACCTTATTTTTGCCTAGGCCAGTCAACCTAGCGGGTCTTTTATTATGTGTAGTATCTTTTTACTATGTCTGCATTGACAGGGTGAGGAAGGTCGTCACCATCCATGGTGGTTAGAATCATAGCTCCTCATGAGAAGATGTTCTTAACCACAAATGGCCCTTGGTACGTGGGGGTCCATTTGCCCCTAGGATCACCTTACGGCAGTATGATGCGCTTGATCACCAGATCCCTGACTTGATATTCTTGACGTCTGACTTTCTTGTTAAAAGCCTTGATCATTCGCTTTTGATACGTCTAACCATGACAAATAGCAGTAAGTATTTTTTCGTCGATTAAGTTCAGCTGATCAAGCCGGGTCTGGATCCAATCGTCTTCGCTCAAACCTGCATCCTTCATGATTCTGAGAGAGGGTATCTAGACTTCAATGGGTAGGAATGCCTCCATGCCATACACCAAAGAATAGGGTGTTGCCCCTGTCGATGTCCGTGCTGAGGTACGGTACCCATGAAGAGCGAATGGTAACATCTCATGCCAGTCTTTGTAGGTCACTGTCATCTTTTGCACAATCTTCTTAATGTTCTTGTTAGCTGCTTCAACAGCCCCATTCATCTTCGGCCGGTAGGGAGAGGAGTTATGATACTGTATCTTGAACTGTTTGCAGAGCTCGGTGATAATTGTATTGTTGAGATTTGTACCATTGTCCGTAATGATCCTTTCTGGTACACCATATCGACAAATCAGACTGTGTCGGATAAACTGCACCACGACGTTCTTGGTTACTATAGCAAAGGAAGCTTCCTCAACCCACTTCATAAAGTAATCAATTGCTACCAGAATGAAGCAATGCCTGTTGGATGCAGTAGGTCTGATCTCACCTATCATGTCGATGCCCCACATTGCAAAAGGCCAAGGAGCTGTCAAAACATTCAGAGGAACCGGAGGTACATGCACCTTATCTGCATAGACTTGGCACTTATGATAGGTCCGAGAATGCTGATAACAATCAGCTTCCATAGTGGAACAATAATTTCCTTCCCGTAGGATTTTCTTTGCCATGGTATGTCCATTGGAATAAGTTCCGAAGGTACCTTCATGTAACTCTTCCATGATCCTTTCTGCCTCGTTTTTGTCCACACATCGCAGTAATGTTGAATCATGGTTACGCTTATAGAGAACCCCATTGCTGATGAAGAACTTTGCAGTGAACCTTCTCAAGAACTTCTTATCATTAACAGATGCACCCTCGGGGTATTCTTGAGTCTTAAGATACCTCTTTACCTCGTGGAACCAGGGTTTATCTGCTACCTCTTCAGTCTCGATGTCACAGCAATGTGCGGGTTCGTCCAACCTTTCGATGGTAATCTGGGGAGCTTCATTGTCCCACCTGACTTTGAACATAGAAGACATGGTAGCTAGTCCATCCTCTAACTGATTCTCTTCTCTGGGGAAGTGTTCAAAGGTTATCTCCTCAAACTGTGGGAGCAACGTCAGTACATACTTTTTGTAAGGAATAAGATTTGGGTGCTTCATATCCCACTCGCTTTTGATCTGACTGATCACCAAAGCAGAATCTTCAAATACACTCAAGAACTTAATCCTCAGGTCAATAGCAGCTCGAAGACCCAGAATACATGCTTCATACTCCGCCATATTGTTGGTGCAGTTAAAACATAATCGGGCAGTGAACGGAGTTTGACAACCCTCAGGAGATATAATTACAGCACCGATGCCATTACCCAATGCGTTAGAGGCTCCATCAAAATACATAGACCATTGGGATCCTTCCTCAAGTCCTTCATCCGATCCAGGTTCTTCACAGTCGGTCACCAACATGATATTCTCATCCGGGAACTCGAAATTCATGGATTGGTAGTCATCCACGGCCTGGTGCGCCAAATGATCCGCCAATACACTCCCCTTAATTTCTATTTCGGTTGTATACTGGATGTCGTACTCGATTAGGATCATCTACCATCTTGCTATTCTTCCGGACAGGGCAGGCTTTTCGAAGATATACTTGATTAGATCCATATTTGATCTCAATAAGGTAGTGTGAGTCAGCATATACTGTCTCAGCCAGCGATCATCCCATGCCAAAGCGCATCAAGTTTTCTCGAGCAATGAGTATCGGGTCTCACAGTCGGTGAACTTTTTGCTAAGGTAGTAAATAGCATGCTCTTTTCGACCAGACTCATCATGCTGCCCCAACACACACCCCATTGAATTATCCAGTACTGTCAAGTACAAGATCAAAGGTCTTCCTTCAACTGGAGGCATCAGAATAGGTGGCTCTTGGAGGTATTCCTTGATTCTTTTGAAAGCGGTATGACATTCATCATTCCATCTTACCACTTGATCTTTCTTCAGCAGCTTGAAGATCGGCTCACAAGTAGCGGTCAGATGCGAAATGAATCGGGCAATGTAGTTCAGACGTCCCAAAAAGCCTCTGACTTCTTTTTCTGTGCGGGGAGCTGGCATCTCCTGTATGGCTTTCACCTTTGCAGGGTCCACCTGAATACCTTTATCACTAATGACGAAAATCAGCAGCTTACCAGACCTTACCCCGAAGGTGCACTTGTTCGGGTTTAACCTTAACTTGTACATCTTCAACCTGTCGAACAGTTTCGCGAGATGGTCAAGGTGCTCTTCCTCAGTCTGGGACCTTGCTATCATGTCATCAACATAAACCTCAATCTCATGGTGAATCATGTCGTGGAACAAAGTGACCATGGCGCGCTGATAAGTTGCCCCAGCATTCTTCAATCCGAATGGCATGACCTTATAGAAAAATGTGCCCCACTATGTAGCGAAGATTGTCTTCTCCATGTCCTCGGGAGCCATCTTGATCTGATTGTAACCAGAAAAACCATCCATGAAGGAGAAGATCTTATGCTGCGCGGTGTTGTCGACCAGAACATCGATGTGAGGCAGTGGGAAGTCAACTTTGGGGCTCGCCCTATTCAGATCTCTATAGTCCACACACATCTGTACCTTACCATCCTTCTTAGGTACTGGAACAACATTGGAAACCCACTGTGGATAAGAAGTGACAGCTAAAAATCCTGCGTCGAACTATTTCATGACTTCAGCTTTGATTTTCTCAGACATCTCAGGGCGCATACGACGAACCTTCTGCTTTACTGGAGGACAATCTTCTTTAGTTGGAAAGCGATGAACCACAATATCGGTGTCCAAACCGGGCATATCTTCATAAGACCAAGTAAAGATCTCAACATAGTCGCGTAGCATCTGTATCAACCGTTGCTTAACACTAGGCTCCAGATTCGTATCTATCTTAACCTCTTTCCTGTCTTCCTCTGTACCCAAATTCACTGATTCGACCGGCTCTTCGTGAGGCTGTATGGCCCTCTCTTCTTGTAGTAAGAGTCTAGCAAGTACTCCAGGCACCTCACAATCATCCTCACCTTCGTCCTCGGCTTGGTTGATCGGATTTTCGAAGTCATAACTGGCAGTAGCAGAGTCATTATCAATGGGATCTAGAGTGGATATAGATCTGCATTATGATACGTGAGTGTGTGTAAGAGAATAGCTGTTTTTGATAAAGCGAGAGACAGAAAAAAGAAAAACAAGGAGCGCAAAATTTATAATGAAAGAAACGTCCAATTTTTTATTGATGATATATGAAATGATAGATAATAAGCCCTCACAAGCAAAGCCAAGGTGCCTCGGGCAAGGCACCAGGTCGTAAAGTTTTAAACTGTCTATTACAACTCTTAAAACAAAAGTCAATTACTGTGGAATAAAAGAAACACGTATGAAGTATTTCACCGTCCAGTTGTTCAATCCGCCATTGGTTATAGGATAGATCCAGCTGTCAATATCTGAATCTTCTTCACTGTCCTCAACTGCATTAACTCCCTGATTACTGATGTGCAGAGGAGGTCTTCCAATCCGTGCGCGCCTAACAGCCCTTTGAGCCCCTGTAGTGAAGCCCAAACCAAATTTGTCAGTTTTGTGTGTGAAATTAGGGAGCTGACCCCAATTTGCACATTCACCTTCTTCAATTACAACCCTGGAATCCTTGAGAGAATCCATCTTCATCGGAGGTTTGTCGGTAGCCACTTCAGTTGACGCCAAGGTCTGAGGGACCTCTTCAAAGTTCTGACAAGGGGTTTCGGTGAACTCCCCATCCATCTCCACATAGCGGAAGGAGTTGAGATGACTCCTCATATACTCCTATTCACCTTGTATCGTAATAATCTTCCCTTTCACCGGATATTTCAACATTTGATGGAGCGTGGAAGTCACTGCCCCAGCCTTATGAATCCAAGGGCGACCCAGCAAGCAAGAATATGATGGTCAGATATCCATTACATAGAAAGTGGATGCAAAAGTCTGAGAGCCAACTTTAACAGGGATGTCCACCTCCCCGTGCACCATCCTTTTTGACCCATCGAAAGCCCTGACCACAATATTGCTCGGCTTCAGAATCAAACCTTCACAGTCCAGACGGTCTAATGCTTTCTTTGGCAAAACATTCAATAAGGACCCGGTATCAACCAGTACATGGGCCAGAGTAGTGCCCCTGAACTCGATCGAGACGTGCAGAGCATCATTGTGATTTCTTCCTTTAGCAGTCAGATCTGCATTTGAGAAACCCAGCCCATTATCGGCAGTCAAACTAGCTACGCAGTCTCTGAATTGATCGACTGAAGTTTCCTGCGGCACATGCGAAGTTTTGAGGAATGCAATTAAAGCCTTTGCATGGGCTTCAGAACACAATAACAAGGACAACATAGAGATTTTTGACGGGGTCTGCCCCAGCTTCTCGACTATGTTATAGCCGCTCTTCTTGATAATCTTTAGAATTTACTCTATCTCCTGCTTAGAGGTTTCCACAATGATTTTCTTAGGTGCCTCCGTTCGGGAAGGCTCACCTATGATTTCTTTGCCCCGAGTCCCAGATGGCTCGGCGACAGGGGTGATAACTGGAATATGAACTGGGATAGTAGATGAGGTACTAGCAGATGGAATGGCAACAGGTTTATGGACAGTCGGAGGGGAGATCTCGGGAGAAAGTCTTCCGCTTCTGGTGACCTTGCTAGCCCCGACAATATTGCTGACGTTAACATCAGCTTCCTCACTTTTTATATCTTGTTTAACTCCATGGTAATACACATCGGCGCCATAGTGCCAAGGGATAGCCTTATCCGAAGTGTATGGAATAGGACCAGGGACAGTAATTATTAACAGAGCGATTCTTGGAACAGATGTAATCCTAACAAGCTTTCTCGAGGAAACCTTGGAAGGATTGGCGGAAATGGTTATGATGGCAACATCTTGAATTGGAACCAACAGAATCATAGTCTTTTCGAACAGGATCTCTTTGTTATCCATCAAGCATTGAACACCTGATTTCAATAAGCAGCAACCAGTAGGCAGAATTGAACACATGTGGCAACCTTCACCACAGCCCAGAAATAAACTGGCCAATAACAAATTCTTCTTAACTTTCATCAAAGGAGTAGCAACTTCTTCCATGGAGGTCACAAATAAATCGTCGTCTATAGCATTTACTCCATGACCATGTTTGGGCATGGGAGCAGTTATGACGTTGGGTTTCTCCAGAGCGTCGAACTCAGTCTCTTTGGCTTTGATCAAGTCTGGTACCTTGTTCTTCAAGGCCCAACAATTATTTGTATCATGACCTGGACTTTCGGAGTGATAGGCGCAGCGGGCATTCGGGTTATAGTGGGGAGAAGTGGTGTTGGGGTTCTTCGGGGCTTCCCTCAGAGTTACCAGATTGGTCTTCAATAATTGTGGTATAATTTGAGACAAGGTCATATTGAGTCGAGTGTACTGCCTCTATGGTCTCTCCACCCTTTATTGATTGTTTCATTGTGGAGCAACTGTGGGTCTTGATATCACCACCACATTTACCGCTTGACGGTGTTCAGGTCTGCTTTGGCCCCTCGAGCCGTAGACTGCACTAGCTTATTTCTTACCGGTGAAAGGCTTCTTTACTGCACTTGATGAAGCATCCTTTCGTATCTTACCACTTTGGATACCAGCTTCTACTCTCTCCCCAGTCTAAATCAACTCAGTAAACCCAGATGACGAACTGTCGATCAGATGATTGAAAAATGGACCAAATAGCGTCCCCAGAAACATGTCAACCAACTCCCTGTCAGACAAAGGGGGTTGGACTCTTCCATCCAAATCTCTCCACTTTTGAGCATAGTCCTTAAAACCTTCACCTGCACCCATAGATATACCCTGAAGTTGAGTACGAGTGAGAGCAAGGTCGGTGTTATACTGATATTGCCTGTAAAAAGCAGCAGCAAGGTCTTCCCAGTTTTGGACGTTGGCTCCTTCCAACTGATAAAACCATTCAAGCTAAGTCCCTGATAGACTATCTTGAAAGAAATGTACACACAAATTTTTATCAGTAGTGTGGGGTTGGATTTTCCTGACGTACGAGCGGAGATGGAGTTTGGACAGGACACTCCATCGTACTTGGCAAAGACCGGAGCTTTGAACTTGTGAGGGATCACCACTCCCGATACCAATCACAGCTCTCCAAAATCCAAACCAGGGATCTTCTGAATCTCCATAGCACTCAGACGGTCTTCTAGTTGCTTGTACCTATCCTCGGTAGGAGGATATTGTTCCTCATCATAATCAGTATCATCATCAGAGATGGCAGGATTGGGGCCCTTTTCTTCTTCTTGGTTCTCCCCTTCCTTGGATGAAGAGGTCAGATCAGCTTGCTGTTTTAACCTGTCCCCAAACCTTTTTCCCATATTCAGAAGAACGGCCTTCTTCTTCTTCTTCTTCTTCTCTTTCAGAATGAGAGTCTTCAGATCCTCTTGCCCTTTAGCCAAGCTCAAGAACATCTCTTGGAATTGGGCATTCTGTGCCTGAAGATCTTTGATGGCTTGATCAGAAGATATTCGTGCTGAAATAAATAGCAAAGAAGATGAGAAACCTGTAAGGGTACCTGTAATGATGTGCATGATAACGGGATGCGTATGTAATGATTTCAAAGACTTTGGGAGATTTAAATTTGCAAACCAAAAATAAAACAAACTTTATTAGATTATCTCGTAAAAAGTTCAACAATGCCTTTCGGGCGTTACAAAGAAATAAATGGAAAACAAATCTAAACTAGAAAAAGCAAAATTAAAAATCCCATGGACGCTTCCTCTTTGTGCTGACGTAGTCGTTGATCACCCTTTCCTCCTCGAGCTGCCTAGTGAGCTTCAAGATATTCCTTTCTTGCTCATGGTACTTCTCCCGGTAAGTATCCCTTTCCTCTTTTAACTGAATCCAGGATCTCTGCAATGCCCCAAGATCAGTGGGCATGTAAGGATAAAGGATTGTGTAAGGAATGCCCTTTTCATTGGTGGGCTCCACAATCACTGGCAGCACAGCTTCATAAGGCATCCCAAGCTTCTGTGCACGAGCTCGGACCCACTGGAGATAAGGCTGCATGGGAAGGGAAGTCCTTGGTCCCAGCTCTTTGGGGTCAGATCTGTTCACCATGCCCCAAGCTCGTATAAACCTTCGACGATGCTCGTCAATGTCTTCCTTGTAGTCGAATGCAATATCCTCAAGAAGTAGCTCATGAGGACCACCTCTCCAAGCACGACCAAATTTTCGCAAAGCTAGACAAGGACCGTAGGTTATACCTCCTCTGATTCCAAGCAACGGGACACTAGGGTATCCCCCACAACGATCGATGACAGCAATGTCTTCCATAGCCCGGGAGCTCCAAAGAATGTCCGTATGGGCAAGCGACATTATCCTATAAGACCATCCCAAACCTTCTTCATTTTTCAACACGGACTTGGAGAGGTGAGAAATAAACCACCTCGACAACAGCGGCATGAAACACATGAGAGCCCCTCTTCTTCGCACAGTATGAGTGTAGAGGGCATGCAAGATATCACCCAGTAGAGTAGGCACAGGATTACGAGAAAGGAAAATCTTAACTGCATTCACATCCACGAAGGAATCCGGATTCGGGAAAAGAACCAAACCATAGATAAGGAGAGCCAAGATATCCTCGAAAGCCTGAAAATCCAAATTATCCCAGAATAGCTGAGCTTGATCCATCAGAAATTTGGCTAAGAATCCTTCGACCCCGCTTCATGTTTCCCAATTGGATACTACATCAGCCCGTTTCAGATGTAGAGCTGAAGCAATGTCTTCTGGTCTAGGATTCTCTTCCATACCTGTGAAAGGCACCTTCTCAAGGATGGATATGCCCAATAAGTGAGAGAACTCTTCCAAAGTGGGAACCAACTGGTAATCTGGAAAAGTGAAACAATGATGCACAGGATCGAAGAACTGGAAAAGCACACTCATCATCTGCTCATCAAACTTTGAGGTGACCAGGCTAAGAAGCTGACCATATCTCTTAATGAATGAAGAGGTCTCAGAAACTCTTGAGGCTAACTCTTTAAGTTGAGTAGGTATTTGCACAAAGTTAACTCGGATGGTATTTTTGTGCACGGAAGCCATAATCTGCAAAACAGAACAAAGATAAATCCCCTCGGTCTTTGAAATGGTTAGTATAATGAAGTGTGAATGCTATGTTATGATGCATGATGTCATGATGAAAACAAACAATATGTATAGCATATAACAGGCATGGCAAAGGCAAACAAGTCACACAAAAGCCCTTAAGTTTAAGGCTTGCATGGGGTCAAAGGCATTACCCTCTTGAAGTTCAATTGGTTTCAACCTGTCCTAGCAAAAGTAACCGGGTTCTAGAGGTTCTCAATATCATTGACCATCCTCCATCGGTCATGGTTTTAGTTCACGCAATCTTTTCTTGCGGCCGAAACTATCTCGAGAGTATGGTCTCAATGAGTGTAGCATCGAGTATCAACCAGTTCTCAGCTTTACACTGAGGCCGGCTATCTCACTACTTCCTAATGGCCAAGTTGGTCTATTAAGGGTTCTAAGGTCAGTTGATGCTTAACGACACACATAGCAGCCCCGTATTCTCCTTGTTTCTCCACAAGGGATACCAGTACCAACCAATGTTCCACATCAACGTAGCTACTGCTTCAACCGTATCGGTCTATGTCGTACAGTTCCCTCACAGTTTATTGCTACTTTCCTAAAAGGTGTCCCCAGATCCAGGTTAGGATCTATAGTAACTCCAAATACAAAAACCCTTAAAAGTAAAGAAACCAAAACAAACAAGAGAAGCAATCATGATGAACTAATCCTAAGATATACCCCACTTATTATCCCCAGCAGAGTCGCCAGTTCCCCAGCAGAGTCGTCAGTTCTGTGATACGGTGGCAGAACCGACTGTTTTGGAAAATGCTGGTTTGCATTTTACGTTTGTGTTTGTAAAATGTCGCGGTAAGCAAGATGTAATCTCAAGCCTCAACTCAACTTTAGTTTTGATGAAAGACAAACAAGCTAGTTTGATGAAAGACAAACAAGCATTATGGAAAGAAGGAAAAGAAGTGGAAATCATCTTAAAGCATCATTCACTCAAAGCTTCAAGGAACTTGGCAAGCAATCAAGTATATCAATTCTAAATTAAACTACATTGATTAGAAATGCTCAAAAATGATATACACACTTGCCACATCACTTCAATTATATTTCAAAACAATTTTTAAGTTTTTCTCTGCTGTAAATCGATTAACATCTTGTGTAAATCGATTTACACATGCTTTTTCAAAAACTGTTTGCTCCTGCCAGCAATCGATTGACATGTTGTGTAAATCGATTGATCACAGAACAAACTGATTTTTTAACACATGTAAATCGATTGACACAACATGCTAATCGATTTACACTTCAAACTTTTTGAAATTCTGAACGTTACAAACACGTGCAATCGATTTGCATCTTATGTTAATCGATTTGCACATTGAAAATTTTGAAAAATCTGAAATGGTTTCAAGATATCCTTCATACCTTTTCTCCAATAGTTGCATGATCAAACATTGCATCTTGTCAAGTTTCACAAACAGAAAAGTGTCCTTCTGGAAAGGTATCTTGATTACTATATATTGCAAAATATTTTCAAATCAAAAACAACTCTTCTCTTGCAATAAAAATCTGAACTTTGTAAAATATTCAAACTTCATATTTCTTAACTTTTAAGAACAAAGATTTTCTGCACTTTCACACATATAAAGAACATAAATCTTTGAGCATTATCTAACCATTGTGTTACAGTTTGAATTGCTTACAAGAGAAGAAAGAAGAAATTTCAAGAAATCATACTTCATAAAAACATACAAAGTGTAACTTATTTCCAGGATTGTTGGAATTAAGTATTAGATTACTTTTGTTCCTTGTTGTCCATTATTGGAAACAAGAGGTATCTTTTGAGAGGATTGTTCTCATTAGACTTATTGGAAATCCAAGAGGGTGTTCTTGGTTATTTGTTAGGTTCTTTAGTGAATAGACTAGGAAGAGTCTTGTAAAAGTTCTAACAATATAGTAAAATCTCTTGCGTGTTTGCAAGGGGACTGGACGTACTTCCGGGTTGTGGAAGGAACCAGGATAATTCTCCGTGTCTCTTTACTTTCTGCACTTTACAGTTTTCAAAGCACTAAATCAAAACCAGAAAGTATAAAATAAGTCAAAAATCGACCATCACCTAATTCACCCCCCCTCTTAGGCGCAATCTTAATCTTACAATTGGTATCAAAGCAGGTTATAGGTAACCTGCTCCTAGAGATCCAGAATGGCTTCCGCAAATCATCAACCAGTTTTCAGAGATGGTGGTAGTAACAACAAGCCTCCTCTATTTTGTGGTGAATATTTTGACTTTTGGAAAATACGCATGAAGGCGCATTTAGAAGCACAAGGAGAGGAAGTATGGGATGCTGTTGAAAATGGTCCATTTATCCCAATAACGGTAATCAATGGCGTTGGGTCTGCAAAGCCCAAAACTGTATGGGACGACGATGATAAAAAGAAAGTTCTCTATGACAAAAAGGCAATAAACCTTCTTCAAGGTGCTCTCAGTATGGACGAATTTTTTCGTGTCTCAAACTGCACAACAGCAAAGGAAATTTGGGATACCTTGGTTCAAACTCATGAAGGAACGGCTGAAGTAAAAAGATCAAGGCTAAATACCTTGAGTCAAGAATATGAACTATTTCGAATGCAGCCCGGAGAATCCATTCTTGACTTACAAAAGAGATTTGTGCAAGATCTAACAATATTTTTGTGATTACTCTAGATGATTTGTCTATGAAGGTACAATGTCTTATGGTAAACAACAATGACGCTTGGTTATGGCATAAGAGGATTGCTCACATTCACATGGAGCACTTGAACAAATTGGTTAAGCATGACTTAGTTATTGGTCTACCAAAGATGAAGTTCATCAAAGACAAATTATGTAGTGCATGCCAAAAGGGCAAACAGACCAAATCATCTTTCAAACCAAAGAATGTGGTTTCAACAACAAGACCACTTCAATTGTTGCACATGGATCTTTTTGGTCCATCTAGAACAAGAAGCTTCGGAGGTAACATTTATGCATTAGTTATTGTAGATGATTTTTCCCGTTTCACTTGGACTTTGTTTTTAGTGCACAAGAATGAAGCATTCAAGGCATTCAAGAGATATGCAAAACAAGTTCAAAATGAGAAGTCATCGAAGATAACATCAATCCGAAGTGATCACGGTGGAGAGTTCCAAAACAGTCTATTTGAAGAATTTTGTGAAGAAAATGGGATCTTCCACAATTTTTCAGCACCAAGAACTCCACAACAAAATGGAGTAGTTGAAAGGAAAAATAGGTCTTTGGTGGAACTTGCTAGAACCATGCTAAGTGACTCAAGTTTGCCTAAATATTTTTGGGCGGATGCGGTAAGCACGGCATGTTATGTAAGCAATCGCGTGATCATAAGACCTATACTAAAGAAAACTCCATATGAGATCTACAAAGGAAGAAAACCAAATATCTCTCACTTTCATATTTTCGGGTGCAAATGTTTTGTCCTTAACAACGACAAAGACAATCTCGGTAAGTTCGATGAAAAATCGGATGAAGGTATCTTTCTTGGTTACTCCCTTTCTAGCAAAGCTTTTAGAATTTATAATAAAAGAACTTTAACTATAGAAGAATCAATGCATGTTTCTTTTGATGAATCTAACACCTCCAAGGAGGAAGTTGCTATTTGTGATGATGATGATTCTATAGATTTATCTCATGAGATTTCTTGCGGAGATGGCAAAATTGTCAATCCGGAACAAACACATGAACTTTCACATCAAAATGAAAATGATGATGATCTTCCTCAAGAATGGAGAACTCATCGTGATCATCCAATTGACAATATAATTGGAGATATTAGCAAAGGAGTATCTACTCGACTAAATCTTAAGGATGCATGCTTAAATATGGCGTTTGTATCTCAAGTTGAACCTACTAAAGTGGCTCAAGCACTAGAAGATGATCAATGGATCCTTGCCATGCAAGAAGAGTTAAACCAATTCGAGCGGAATGAAGTTTGGGAACTTGTTCCTAATCCAGGAAATAAACGTATCATTGGAACCAAATGGGTTTTCAAAAACAAGATGGATGAAAATGGAATAATCACTCGAAACAAGGCAAGACTAGTTGCTCAAGGATACAACCAAGAGGAAGGAATTGATTTTGAAGAAACTTTTGCTCCGGTAGCACGTTTGGAAGCAATAAGACTATTACTTGCATATGCATGCTCATTGGACTTTGAACTTTTTCAAATGGATGTAAAAAGCGCATTTCTCAACGGATTCATAAATGAAGAAGTCTATGTAAAGCAACCTCCCGGATTTGAAGACTTCAAACATCCTAATCATGTCTTCAAACTGAAGAAAGCTCTCTATGGGCTGAAGCAAGCACCAAGGGCTTGGTATGATAGACTAAGCGCATTCCTATGTGAAAAAGGGTTTGTAAAGGGTAAAGTTGATACCACTCTCTTCATAAAAAATGTTAATCATCATACCTTACTTGTACAAATCTATGTAGATGATATTGTTTTTGGTTCAACTAACCAAAATATGTGCAAGGAATTCTCGTCTATGATGCAAGGAGAGTTTGAGATGTCTATGATGGGAAGATTGAATTTCTTTCTTGGTCTTCAAATTAAGCAACTCAAACATGGTATCTTCGTAAACCAATCAAAATATTGCAAAGACCTTATAAAGAAGTTTGAGATGGAAAGTAGCAAAGAAAGTGCAATTCCTATGGGATCCGGCACCTATCTTGACCCAGATGAATCAGGAAATTCTATTGACATAACTAAGTATCGTGGAATGATTGGCTCACTCCTTTATTTAACAGCAAGTAGACCTGACATTATGTTCAGCGTTTGCCTATGTGCAAGATATCAAGCCAATCCTAAAGAGTCTCACCTTGCAGCAGTCAAGCGCATAATAAAATATCTCAAAGGAACAACCAACGTCGGATTATGGTATCCAAAAGGTAGTATGTGCAATCTAGTTGGTTATTCTGATGCTGACTATGCAGGTTGCAAAACTGATCGCAAAAGTACAAGTGGAACATGTCACATTCTTGGAAATGCCTTGGTTTCATGGTCATGCAAAAAGCAAGCAAGCGTAGCTCTCAGCACTGCCGAAGCAGAATACATTGCGGCTGGAAGTGGATGCGCTCAAATTCTTTGGCTAAAACAACAATTACTTGACTATGGAGTAAACCTTGGATGCATTCCTCTTCGATGTGATAACACAAGCGCGATCAATATTACGAAAAATCCAGTTATGCATTCCCGGACGAAACACATTGACATCAGACATCATTTCATCCGAGACCATGTACTCAAAGGAGATGTCGAGATCACATTTGTGGACACTCAAAATCAACTCGCGGACATCTTCACAAAACCACTTGCAAAGGATGCATTTTTCAAAATTCGTCGTGAACTTGGAATCCTCGATGAACAAGATATTTAAGGTGCACTCAATCCTTGACTATACCTTAGTGTACATATATATGTGGTTAGACATTGTTTCAAATGTTAAAAATAATGATTTTTTAAATTTTCTCTTTAAGTAAATCGATTTACACAACATGTCAATCGATTTACTACTGAAGCAAATCAATTTTTTTAATAAAATCTTGTGTGTAAATCGATTTACACAATATGTAAATCGATTTACCACTGAACGAAAATTATTTTTTTTTCATAAAAATGTTCTGTTATATATTTTAGAAGTTTTGTGTTTTTCATTCATGTTCCTATACATTTCTTTCTGGTATACTTTCTTGTTGCATCTTTCCCTTCTTTTTGATAATGTCAAAGGGGGAGAAGGATGTAATAGCACTTTATGGTTGTTTGTTTTCATTGTCTTTACAGAGCAAACTTTCAAAGCTTTTTCTCCATAGGGGGAGAAATCTTCTCAGGGGGAGAAAACACCTTTTGCTCAAATTCTGATCAACACATAAAGGAAAATGGTTTGTCATCATCAAAAAGGGGGAGAATGTAATCTCAAGCCTCAACTCAACTTTAGTTTTGATGAAAGACAAACAAGCTAGTTTGATGAAAGACAAACAAGCATTATGGAAAGAAGGAAAAGAAGTGGAAATCATCTTAAAGCATCATTCACTCAAAGCTTCAAGGAACTTGGCAAGCAATCAAGTATATCAATTCTAAATTAAACTACATTGATTAGAAATGCTCAAAAATGATATACACACTTGCCACATCACTTCAATTATATTTCAAAACAATTTTTAAGTTTTTCTCTGCTGTAAATCGATTAACATCTTGTGTAAATCGATTTACACATGCTTTTTCAAAAACTGTTTGCTCCTGCCAGCAATCGATTGACATGTTGTGTAAATCGATTGATCACAGAACAAACTGATTTTTTAACACATGTAAATCGATTGACACAACATGCTAATCGATTTACACTTCAAACTTTTTGAAATTCTGAACGTTACAAACACGTGCAATCGATTTGCATCTTATGTTAATCGATTTGCACATTGAAAATTTTGAAAAATCTGAAATGGTTTCAAGATATCCTTCATACCTTTTCTCCAATAGTTGCATGATCAAACATTGCATCTTGTCAAGTTTCACAAACAGAAAAGTGTCCTTCTGGAAAGGTATCTTGATTACTATATATTGCAAAATATTTTCAAATCAAAAACAACTCTTCTCTTGCAATAAAAATCTGAACTTTGTAAAATATTCAAACTTCATATTTCTTAACTTTTAAGAACAAAGATTTTCTGCACTTTCACACATATAAAGAACAGAAATCTTTGAGCATTATCTAACCATTGTGTTACAGTTTGAATTGCTTACAAGAGAAGAAAGAAGAAATTTCAAGAAATCATACTTCATAAAAACATACAAAGTGTAACTTATTTCCAGGATTGTTGGAATTAAGTATTAGATTACTTTTGTTCCTTGTTGTCCATTATTGGAAACAAGAGGTATCTTTTGAGAGGATTGTTCTCATTAGACTTATTGGAAATCCAAGAGGGTGTTCTTGGTTATTTGTTAGGTTCTTTAGTGAATAGACTAGGAAGAGTCTTGTAAAAGTTCTAACAATATAGTAAAATCTCTTGCGTGTTTGCAAGGGGACTGGACGTACTTCCGGGTTGTGGAAGGAACCAGGATAATTCTCCGTGTCTCTTTACTTTCTGCACTTTACAGTTTTCAAAGCACTAAATCAAAACCAGAAAGTATAAAATAAGTCAAAAATCGACCATCACCTAATTCACCCCCCCTCTTAGGCGCAATCTTAATCTTACAATTGGTATCAAAGCAGGTTATAGGTAACCTGCTCCTAGAGATCCAGAATGGCTTCCGCAAATCATCAACCAGTTTTCAGAGATGGTGGTAGTAACAACAAGCCTCCTCTATTTTGTGGTGAATATTTTGACTTTTGGAAAATACGCATGAAGGCGCATTTAGAAGCACAAGGAGAGGAAGTATGGGATGCTGTTGAAAATGGTCCATTTATCCCAATAACGGTAATCAATGGCGTTGGGTCTGCAAAGCCCAAAACTGTATGGGACGACGATGATAAAAAGAAAGTTCTCTATGACAAAAAGGCAATAAACCTTCTTCAAGGTGCTCTCAGTATGGACGAATTTTTTCGTGTCTCAAACTGCACAACAGCAAAGGAAATTTGGGATACCTTGGTTCAAACTCATGAAGGAACGGCTGAAGTAAAAAGATCAAGGCTAAATACCTTGAGTCAAGAATATGAACTATTTCGAATGCAGCCCGGAGAATCCATTCTTGACTTACAAAAGAGATTTGTGCATTTGACAAATCACTTAATTGCTCTTGGTAAAACCTTGCCAAATGATGAACTCAACTTGAAAATCCTTAGATCATTGACTAGGGAATGGCAACCAAAGGTAACGGCAATCTCGGAAAAGAAGAGTCTCTCCGCAATGACTTCCGCTACATTATTCGGCAAACTTCAAGAATACGAAACGGAACTCGGTAGACTTGAAAAACATGAGAATCTAGAAAAGAAGTCCAAAAACATTGCCTTAAAAATTGATTCAAAAGAAGTGGTAAAAGAAGACAATCCGGAAGAAGATGAAAATTTCATGCTTCTAGTGAAAAGACTTGGAAAGTTTTTTGGCAGAAATGACAAAGGCGGATCTCATGCACATAAGAGAAAGCACTTCAAGAAAAGAGAAGCCTCCACATCAACTCAAGATGTCTCATGTTATGAATGTGGAAAGCAAGGACATATCAAGCCAAACTGTCCAAATCTCCCAAAGAAAAATGGATTCAAAGGAAAGGACTCAAAACAAAAGAAAGCCTACATAGCATGGGAAGATAATGAGATGAGCAGTTCATCGGAATCGGAAAGCGACGAATGTGCAAACTTAGCCTTAATGGCATCGCATCACTCCGACAATGAAGAAGAGGTTAGTAATGAATTTAATCTTTTTGATGATGATGTTCAAGGTGCAATTGATGAACTCTTGAAAGAATGCAAAAGTTTATACAAAAAGGTGTCAAAACAAGAAAAAGAACTTCTAAGTTGTCTAGAAAAAATTGACACCATGACTAAAGATTTTGATCTTCAAAAACAAAATTTTATAAAAGAAAAGGAAAACTTTGCATGCTCCAAGTGTGAATCAAATGTCTTTCAAATTGTTCAATTGAAAAGAGTCATTGAACGATATGAAAAAGGACAAATAGGATTGGAAGGATTACTAAGCCAACAACGTTATCCTAATGATAAAAGAGGTCTTGGTTATGTGAATACTAAGAAACCAAGTAACAATCCCACTGTTTTTGTAAAGGCTAGTAATAGTTCCAATCCCAAGAAAGTAGAAAAGAAGCAAGTTGTTCATAATCATCAAAAGAAAAAGGCTAATGTATCTAAAAGAAAACAAATTCCTAGATACAAGAGCAAATTTGTTCCAAACTGTTTTTACTGTGGTATTATTGGACACACACCAAATGCATGCTATATTAGAAATTTCAGTATGGCTAGTGGACATTATGCATGGGTGAAAAAGGGAACTAACTATGAAGGACCCAAGGCAACTTGGGTACCTAACAAGAAATAATTTGTTTTTGTAGGTATGCTTGAAATCCACTTCAAATGTTTGGTATCTTGACAGTGGATGTTCAAAGCATATGACAGGAGATGTACACCAATTTTCATATCTAGTACATAAAGCCAAAGGGTATGTCACCTATGGAGACAACACCAAAGGAAAGATTCTTGGCGTTGGAATAGTTGGCACACCTCCATCCATTCAAATTGAGGATGTTCTCTATGTTGAAGGATTAAAGCACAACCTTCTTAGCATAAGTCAACTTTGCGATAGAGGGTTCAAGATCAAATTCAACAAAGAAGAATGCCTTATTATGGATGAGGCAACCAATGAGGTAAAACTCAAAGGTATAAGATCTAACAATATTTTTGTGATTACTCTAGATGATTTGTCTATGAAGGTACAATGTCTTATGGTAAACAACAATGACGCTTGGTTATGGCATAAGAGGATTGCTCACATTCACATGGAGCACTTGAACAAATTGGTTAAGCATGACTTAGTTATTGGTCTACCAAAGATGAAGTTCATCAAAGACAAATTATGTAGTGCATGCCAAAAGGGCAAACAGACCAAATCATCTTTCAAACCAAAGAATGTGGTTTCAACAACAAGACCACTTCAATTGTTGCACATGGATCTTTTTGGTCCATCTAGAACAAGAAGCTTCGGAGGTAACATTTATGCATTAGTTATTGTAGATGATTTTTCCCGTTTCACTTGGACTTTGTTTTTAGTGCACAAGAATGAAGCATTCAAGGCATTCAAGAGATATGCAAAACAAGTTCAAAATGAGAAGTCATCGAAGATAACATCAATCCGAAGTGATCACGGTGGAGAGTTCCAAAACAGTCTATTTGAAGAATTTTGTGAAGAAAATGGGATCTTCCACAATTTTTCAGCACCAAGAACTCCACAACAAAATGGAGTAGTTGAAAGGAAAAATAGGTCTTTGGTGGAACTTGCTAGAACCATGCTAAGTGACTCAAGTTTGCCTAAATATTTTTGGGCGGATGCGGTAAGCACGGCATGTTATGTAAGCAATCGCGTGATCATAAGACCTATACTAAAGAAAACTCCATATGAGATCTACAAAGGAAGAAAACCAAATATCTCTCACTTTCATATTTTCGGGTGCAAATGTTTTGTCCTTAACAACGACAAAGACAATCTCGGTAAGTTCGATGAAAAATCGGATGAAGGTATCTTTCTTGGTTACTCCCTTTCTAGCAAAGCTTTTAGAATTTATAATAAAAGAACTTTAACTATAGAAGAATCAATGCATGTTTCTTTTGATGAATCTAACACCTCCAAGGAGGAAGTTGCTATTTGTGATGATGATGATTCTATAGATTTATCTCATGAGATTTCTTGCGGAGATGGCAAAATTGTCAATCCGGAACAAACACATGAACTTTCACATCAAAATGAAAATGATGATGATCTTCCTCAAGAATGGAGAACTCATCGTGATCATCCAATTGACAATATAATTGGAGATATTAGCAAAGGAGTATCTACTCGACTAAATCTTAAGGATGCATGCTTAAATATGGCGTTTGTATCTCAAGTTGAACCTACTAAAGTGGCTCAAGCACTAGAAGATGATCAATGGATCCTTGCCATGCAAGAAGAGTTAAACCAATTCGAGCGGAATGAAGTTTGGGAACTTGTTCCTAATCCAGGAAATAAACGTATCATTGGAACCAAATGGGTTTTCAAAAACAAGATGGATGAAAATGGAATAATCACTCGAAACAAGGCAAGACTAGTTGCTCAAGGATACAACCAAGAGGAAGGAATTGATTTTGAAGAAACTTTTGCTCCGGTAGCACGTTTGGAAGCAATAAGACTATTACTTGCATATGCATGCTCATTGGACTTTGAACTTTTTCAAATGGATGTAAAAAGCGCATTTCTCAACGGATTCATAAATGAAGAAGTCTATGTAAAGCAACCTCCCGGATTTGAAGACTTCAAACATCCTAATCATGTCTTCAAACTGAAGAAAGCTCTCTATGGGCTGAAGCAAGCACCAAGGGCTTGGTATGATAGACTAAGCGCATTCCTATGTGAAAAAGGGTTTGTAAAGGGTAAAGTTGATACCACTCTCTTCATAAAAAATGTTAATCATCATACCTTACTTGTACAAATCTATGTAGATGATATTGTTTTTGGTTCAACTAACCAAAATATGTGCAAGGAATTCTCGTCTATGATGCAAGGAGAGTTTGAGATGTCTATGATGGGAAGATTGAATTTCTTTCTTGGTCTTCAAATTAAGCAACTCAAACATGGTATCTTCGTAAACCAATCAAAATATTGCAAAGACCTTATAAAGAAGTTTGAGATGGAAAGTAGCAAAGAAAGTGCAATTCCTATGGGATCCGGCACCTATCTTGACCCAGATGAATCAGGAAATTCTATTGACATAACTAAGTATCGTGGAATGATTGGCTCACTCCTTTATTTAACAGCAAGTAGACCTGACATTATGTTCAGCGTTTGCCTATGTGCAAGATATCAAGCCAATCCTAAAGAGTCTCACCTTGCAGCAGTCAAGCGCATAATAAAATATCTCAAAGGAACAACCAACGTCGGATTATGGTATCCAAAAGGTAGTATGTGCAATCTAGTTGGTTATTCTGATGCTGACTATGCAGGTTGCAAAACTGATCGCAAAAGTACAAGTGGAACATGTCACATTCTTGGAAATGCCTTGGTTTCATGGTCATGCAAAAAGCAAGCAAGCGTAGCTCTCAGCACTGCCGAAGCAGAATACATTGCGGCTGGAAGTGGATGCGCTCAAATTCTTTGGCTAAAACAACAATTACTTGACTATGGAGTAAACCTTGGATGCATTCCTCTTCGATGTGATAACACAAGCGCGATCAATATTACGAAAAATCCAGTTATGCATTCCCGGACGAAACACATTGACATCAGACATCATTTCATCCGAGACCATGTACTCAAAGGAGATGTCGAGATCACATTTGTGGACACTCAAAATCAACTCGCGGACATCTTCACAAAACCACTTGCAAAGGATGCATTTTTCAAAATTCGTCGTGAACTTGGAATCCTCGATGAACAAGATATTTAAGGTGCACTCAATCCTTGACTATACCTTAGTGTACATATATATGTGGTTAGACATTGTTTCAAATGTTAAAAATAATGATTTTTTAAATTTTCTCTTTAAGTAAATCGATTTACACAACATGTCAATCGATTTACTACTGAAGCAAATCAATTTTTTTAATAAAATCTTGTGTGTAAATCGATTTACACAATATGTAAATCGATTTACCACTGAACGAAAATTATTTTTTTTTCATAAAAATGTTCTGTTATATATTTTAGAAGTTTTGTGTTTTTCATTCATGTTCCTATACATTTCTTTCTGGTATACTTTCTTGTTGCATCTTTCCCTTCTTTTTGATAATGTCAAAGGGGGAGAAGGATGTAATAGCACTTTATGGTTGTTTGTTTTCATTGTCTTTACAGAGCAAACTTTCAAAGCTTTTTCTCCATAGGGGGAGAAATCTTCTCAGGGGGAGAAAACACCTTTTGCTCAAATTCTGATCAACACATAAAGGAAAATGGTTTGTCATCATCAAAAAGGGGGAGAATGTAATCTCAAGCCTCAACTCAACTTTAGTTTTGATGAAAGACAAACAAGCTAGTTTGATGAAAGACAAACAAGCATTATGGAAAGAAGGAAAAGAAGTGGAAATCATCTTAAAGCATCATTCACTCAAAGCTTCAAGGAACTTGGCAAGCAATCAAGTATATCAATTCTAAATTAAACTACATTGATTAGAAATGCTCAAAAATGATATACACACTTGCCACATCACTTCAATTATATTTCAAAACAATTTTTAAGTTTTTCTCTGCTGTAAATCGATTAACATCTTGTGTAAATCGATTTACACATGCTTTTTCAAAAACTGTTTGCTCCTGCCAGCAATCGATTGACATGTTGTGTAAATCGATTGATCACAGAACAAACTGATTTTTTAACACATGTAAATCGATTGACACAACATGCTAATCGATTTACACTTCAAACTTTTTGAAATTCTGAACGTTACAAACACGTGCAATCGATTTGCATCTTATGTTAATCGATTTGCACATTGAAAATTTTGAAAAATCTGAAATGGTTTCAAGATATCCTTCATACCTTTTCTCCAATAGTTGCATGATCAAACATTGCATCTTGTCAAGTTTCACAAACAGAAAAGTGTCCTTCTGGAAAGGTATCTTGATTACTATATATTGCAAAATATTTTCAAATCAAAAACAACTCTTCTCTTGCAATAAAAATCTGAACTTTGTAAAATATTCAAACTTCATATTTCTTAACTTTTAAGAACAAAGATTTTCTGCACTTTCACACATATAAAGAACAGAAATCTTTGAGCATTATCTAACCATTGTGTTACAGTTTGAATTGCTTACAAGAGAAGAAAGAAGAAATTTCAAGAAATCATACTTCATAAAAACATACAAAGTGTAACTTATTTCCAGGATTGTTGGAATTAAGTATTAGATTACTTTTGTTCCTTGTTGTCCATTATTGGAAACAAGAGGTATCTTTTGAGAGGATTGTTCTCATTAGACTTATTGGAAATCCAAGAGGGTGTTCTTGGTTATTTGTTAGGTTCTTTAGTGAATAGACTAGGAAGAGTCTTGTAAAAGTTCTAACAATATAGTAAAATCTCTTGCGTGTTTGCAAGGGGACTGGACGTACTTCCGGGTTGTGGAAGGAACCAGGATAATTCTCCGTGTCTCTTTACTTTCTGCACTTTACAGTTTTCAAAGCACTAAATCAAAACCAGAAAGTATAAAATAAGTCAAAAATCGACCATCACCTAATTCACCCCCCTCTTAGGCGCAATCTTAATCTTACACAAGAGTCGCCGCCGACTTTTATTTTATCCAACTGGAAAGGAAAAAAGCACAGAAAAAATCCTTTTTCGAGATTTTGAGTACGGGGGGGGGGGGGGGGGGGGGGGGGGTACATTATAGAAAGGGAAAGTGTTAGCACCCTTTCTATCCATGGTTTTCCATGGGCTCTTAGGTACTTGCTCATCTTTCAAAATTGCTTGTGTGTGTTTGTTTTGAAAAGTTTTTTGTTTTACTTCGTTTTAACCCTTGCTTCTTTCTTCAAGAGTGTTATGAAGTTTTGTTTTGAAAAAAACTTTGTTTGAAAAGTGTTTGGTGTGAAAAAGTTTGTTTTGAGCAAGTACCTACTAGCATCTACCTACTCAAAAAAAGATTGTTTCTGTTCTCGTTTCCTTTAGACAATACTATCATACTATTGAGAAATAGGAAGCATCGTCGTTGGAGTTGTAAGGGTCAATTCGTAAGGGACGTACGATCACTAAAGCAATGTTAGGACGTCTTAGTAATAACCCTAATGTCTTAAGATCATATTCGAGGCAACATTTCTGAGGCAACCATTCCGAGGCAACATTTCTGAACGGGACATTTGATCTTTGTTTAGACAGGAGGGCGACCACTAAAACACCATATACTTAATGATCATTTACCGAAGGCAACCGAAGCGAGAGTATACCCTAGGAATGTGCATGTGCGAGTGATTTGATTTCAGTTATTATCTTTGCACATTTAGGGTTTGCTAGCCATTTTAAATTAACATGTGGTCTTGTCATACAATCCTATTAACATACATCTAACAGTTAATACTTGCGAGAATTAAAATGCGAGAAATAACTACGCTATTACAAGGCTTCGGGGTAGGGATTACATAGCCAAAAAACCGTAAAACGATAAATAAAAGAAAATCCTAATTAAACTATTGCATACTGTTAGCAGTTACATTAATATTGCCAAAATAGTAAAACGCGTGCGATGAATTAAATGAAAAGAAATTAGGGTTTTGACCCCATCTAAACCTAATTGAAACTTAAAGAGAAAAATCCTTTTTTGTTGTTTTTGATTGTTTTGAGAAAATAAGATTTTAATTGAATAAATAAAAATCTAATTACTAATTAATTTAAGTTTTAAGAAAAATAATTAAATTAACCTATTTTTGTATTTTTGTTTTATTGAGAAAAGAAATAAAAATTAAATCACATGTTAACCCTAATTTTTCTAATTGATTTTAAATATATGAAAAAACTTAAAATTAATTCTAAATTAAATTAAACTAACATTAAATTAAATTTTGATAAAATAAAATAAAACCTAATTCAAAATTTTTGAAAATTGATTTTATGATTTTTTTTTGTGAAAAAAGAAATTATTTTTGTTAGAAAACAATTTAAACAAATTAAATTAAATAAGAAAAAATTAGAAAAGAAATAGGATGGGCCTGGTGGTTTTCAGCAAAAGGGGGGGGGTGTGACTTGCAATTTTGAGCCCAATAACTCCTGGCCTGCTTTGACTTTTTCAATCTCCTGCGCTTGCTTGACTTATGCCCATGGTGGACCCTCATGGGAGGAGCCCTGGATTTGGCTTGTTGATGATCTAATTGGTTGGATATTGATGATGCATGGTAGGCTGATGATATACATGGGTACCTGATTATGCAAGACAAAATAATAGAAAGCAAAGTTGGGGACCTAGGAATCGAACCCAGGCCCTCTGGCATTTTCACGCTGCATGATGACCATCTGAGCTGGCTTGGTTATTTGTACAAATAACAACAAACAAACATTATATGATAAAACAAGTGGTTAAACTTAAACAACGCGTGAAATTTGAATGGGTGAGTCATGTAGCGCCACGTTACCCTTCTTCTTCCTCCCACCGTTGCTAAAAGTTCTTTGACTTTTACCTACGGTCACCTGGGTGTAGGTATAACCATGTGCCTTTCCAGAATCATATACAAGCATGATAAATGCAAAACGATGGTACCAATCAACTCGTTGCAACCTCACGAGCATCATGGTACCATTATTAATGGCCAAATGTCCCTGTACAAGAAAACCCTAAACACGAAGAGAAAACCCTAGCCATGGCACTTTGTTGTACAGTCAATGAAAACGCAATTAAATATAACCATTAGCTTACAAACATCACAATGATTAATAATATGTCAATTATTCATGCTATAGATGCCATAATTAATGGATTCGAAATCAAGAAAACATGGATACCGTGCGACTCTTACAGTGTGTTTCAAGGCACGAGAATGCTTGCTAACGATTGAAATAGGATCCTAGGACGTCCAGCAAACGATTGGGATCACTAGAATGCTTTGAATTGATCTGGAATGTGGAAATCAGTTTTCCACTTTTTTCCAAATTTTTGAAACTTGCTCTCTCTTTTACACGCCTCTCCTCTCTATTTTTGATCTGAACATGTTCCTTATGTACCCTAGAATTAATTAGGGTTGCAAACTTGTATCAAATCTCCCTCAATTATGATCATTGATTCATGATTTGATCCTTGTGCAAATCTTTCCAAATCAAGCAAAAATGAAATCTTTTTTATCCATATGATCCTTGCACGATTTGATTCCATCTCCAGCTGTATAATAGACCTAAACATGTACAAAATCTCAAGCCTTGATTAGTTTTTGATATTTTCATGATTTTATTTTGATTTTATTTGATTTAATTGAAATAAAATCAAAATAAATGATAAAAATAAAAGAATGACAAATGGAAAGGCTCATGGGTCGTGGGTCATGTTACAAACTCAATGCAAGCATAAAAAGTTGGGCCCATTTGGCAAAAAATGCAATTTTGGGCACATTTGACTTTTGGCAATTTTGCAAAAAGGGTCAACTTCACCAATGCATAACTCCCTCAATTTTGATCTTAGAGAGGTGTTCTTAGACTTTTTAGAAAGCTAAAGATATCCTGTAATCAAAACGTTTGGTCTCATATCAATTGAGTCTTCCATGTTCATGTATGAAGCTTTGACCCAAAAGGTGTTTTTGTTGACTTTCCAAAATGACCTATAATGTCCAAATTCATATCTTCTTGTGAGTGCATATTTTGAACTTGGGAGCTGAAAATGAATTGTATGTAATTGCATCCTCTTTAAAATGAGCTTTGGATGGGTCATTTTTGATAAAGTATGAGAAAGTTATGCTTGGTCAAAGTTGAGTTGACTTTTCCTACAAAACCCTAACTTAGCAACTTTTGGGTTTTGATGAATTTTGAGCAATCCTTGAGGAATCATGATCAACCCTTGATCAAATGATGAATAACATTTCAAAATGAGAATTTTGACCAAAAATATTGAAGTTTGACTGTATGTGGGCCACAATTGACTTTTGCCCTAACACAGTCGATTTTCAGGCCTTTTGAGCAATTGACTGAGCAAACTTCCTCTGTAAGGATTGAAACTTGACATGGATGATCTTGAGAAAATATTAGGGCAATGGTGAGAATTTTGGATCCTTTTGATTCAAACATCTTGATGCAAACTGAAACCCTAAATTGAGGTAGATTGCCTTAGGAGAGAGTTTGACTGGTGAACCCTTGGACTTCCTTGAGAAGTTTGAGGACCTCACTTGATATGTATTGAGAAATATGGGAGGGAAAATTTTGGGGTACAACACTAAGCGTCACGAAGGGGTCGAAGGAAGTCTTAAGAGGCGTGAAGAAAAAAGGCTTGTATACCCTTGAGGCTGAAGTTGTAAGTGGTTCGACAAATGTTGCATCCACGAAACCTTTATCGAAGACATAAATTTGGCACATGAGATTGGACCATGTCAGTGAAAGGGGTCTGGTCGAATTGGGGAAACAAAATTTTCTTGTTGGAGACAAAGTTGAAAATCTGAAGTTTTATGAACCATGCTTACTTGGAAAATCTTGCAAAGTGAAGTTCAACAAAGGCAATGGATCCCTTGATTACATACATTATGATCTTTGGGGGCCTGCAAGGTGTCCATCATATTTAGGAGTAAGGTATTTTCTATCCATAGTAGATGATTATTCTAGAAATTTATGGGTATTCATCCAGAAGACTAAGGATGAAACTTTTGATAATTTCAAAATTGGAAGACTCTGGTCGAAAATATAGCTGGCAAAAAGGTGAAGAGGTTGAGAATCAAAAATGGCCTTGAATTTTTCAATGAGGCTTTCAACAACTTTTGTGCTGCCTCTGGTATTGCAAGGCACAAAAATATTGTAGGTACTCCATAACAAAATGGTTTCGCAGAAAGATTTAATAAAATTATTTTGGAAAGAGTTAGATGCATGTTAACTAGTGCTGGATTGAAGAAGGTGTTTTGGATTGAGGCTGTTACTACAACAACATATCTGATAAACAGATGTCCTTCAACTACGTTAGATATGGAGACACCTGAAGAAGTTTGGTCAGGACATCCACCAAATCTCGACAAACTAGGAGTATTTGGTTGCGTAGCCTATGCTCACATTAGGTAAGACAAGGTCAAATCTAGAACTCTAAAATTCATGTCCATTGGATACCCTTAAGGAGTCAATGCTTATAGGTTATGGTGCCTAGAGCCAGGTCATAGGAGGTGTATGATTAGTCGAGATTTAGTTTTAAATGAAGCTAACATATCTTTTAAAAAAACTGATGATGTTGGTCGAAGTGCAGAAATATCTGACGAAGAGATGGAACAAGGAGAAATTCTTGTTGAGGTGGAGCATATTGATGTTGAATTGCATATCCTAGATAAAGTCGTAGTAGAATCAGATGATGCTGAGGAAGTTGAGGAAACTATCAATGACTACCTATTGACAAGAGATAGATTTAGGAGAGTCATCCAGCCACCCAGAGACTTGGGTATACAGATATTATAGCTTATGCCTTAATCTCTTCAAGTGAGGTTTTAGACGAAGAACCTAAAGACCATAAGGAAGTTATGAGGAGTCGAAATAAGACTGAATGGATGAATGACATGGATGATAAGATGAAATCTTTTCATGATAATAATACTTGGAAAATGATCAAGAAACCTGTTGGAGCCAGGTTAGTCGGCTGTAAGTGGATTTTCAAAGTTAAGGAAGGAATCGAAGGAGTGGCATCGAAAAGATACAAGGAAAGGTTGGTCGCAAGGGGTTTCACTCAGAAAGAAGGTGTTGACCTCAATTATGTGTTCTCTCTTATTGAGAAGCACATGTACATTCAAATATTTATTACCATGGTGGCACAGTTCAACCTTAAACTGGAACAAGTGGATGTGAAGATTGCGTTCTTGTATGGTGATCTAGATGAAACAATCTTGATAAGGCAACTTGAAGAGTATGTTAAAAAAGGGAAGGAAGATTATGTGTTCAAGCTGAAGAGATCCATATATGGATTGAAACAATCTCCTCGACAATGGAGTAGGAGATTTGACAAGTTCATGGAACACATAAGTTTCATTAGAAGCCAATTGACCACTGTGTTTACTTCAGATTTTAACCTTGTAATTCATTTGTTATTTTTTTGCTTTATGTGGATGATATTCTCTTAGCAAGCAACAATGTCGAAGATGTAATGAGGGTGAAGGCTGAACTCAATAAGGAGTTTGATATGAAGTATCTAGGAGCTTCATCCAGGATTCTTGGGATTTACATCCGAAGAGATAGAAAGCAGTCAAAATTATGGTTATCTCAAGAGACATACCTACGTAAGATTCTCGACAAGTTTGGTATGTCGAACTCAAAGCTTGTTGTGACTCCAACAAACCCTCAATTCAAGCTGAGCATAAATCACTGTCCCAGTACTGAGGTCGAAATAGCTTATATGAATAGCATCCCATATGCAAACAAAGTGGGTTCTTTGATGCATGCTATGGTTTGTATTAAACCCGACATGACATATGCAGTAAGTATTGTGAGTAGGTACATGGAGAATCCTGGAAAGGCTCACTGGCAAGCATTGAAGTGGATTCTAAGGTTAATAAATGGGTCTTTGGAATGAGTCCTAATTTATGGTGGAGCCTTGGGTGAAGATAGTAAAGTAGTAATCAAAGGGTATGTCGACTCTAATTATGCAGGTTGTATGGATTCCAGAAAATCTATTTCTGGATATGTTTTCATTATGTTTGGCACAACAATTAGTTGGAAAGCAACACTTCAGAAGGTTGTTTCCTTAGAAACAACTGAAGCATAATATATTTCCCTCATTGAAGTCGTGAAAGAAGCATCATGGCTTGGAGATTTTTCTAAGAAGCTGAAAATTCAAGCTCAAGTTATCACTATTAAATCTAATAGTCAAAGTGAAATATATTTATCAAAGAATTCAGCGTATCATGAGCGAACCAAGCACATCAATGTGAGGCTGCATTTCATCAGAGGGGTAATCGAGCATGGAGAAGTCCAAGTGCTAAAGGTTTCAACTGATCACAATAATGCTGATATGATCACCAACACATTGCCTAGTTGCAAGTTTTTCCACTGTATGCAGTTGATAAAGCTGCATGAACAAAGCTAGTTTGTTATTTGATATTAGCGTTTGTTCCAAGGTGGAGATTTGTGAGATATTGGATCAAACTCTATTGGGTCGAAGAGTAGCTTCTGGTTCGACAGGATTTATGCATGCCTTAGAAGTATGTCCACATGTTGGTGTCAAAGACCTACATATTGTAGTCGAAGTGTGTTCTAGTATGTGGGTGTTGAAATTCTAGGGTTGTTAGTATTTCAAATTGGGTTTGTTTGTTATGTTCAATTGCTTAAGTTATCTTGTACCCTAAGTTAGCTTCCAATGAGTATTTTTGAAAAATCCCATTAGTTTAGTATGTTGGATTTATTATAAATAGCATACTAGTCTTTCATCATTGCATACTGCATATCTTAATTTAGGGTGAGATGGTTATTTGTTATTCTTGTGTACTTGTAATCTTGTTTAAAGAGAAAGTAAAGAATATCAGTTATAACCAATCCTTGTGTTGTTTATATTTTTCCATCTTTTCTACCTTTGATTGTTTTTTTATCATAAAGAAACAATTTATACTTTATTTTGAAGGTATTGTTTTTCATAACAATATATTTATGTAATTTAATTTATATTTTTATATAAAAATACATGAATATCAATTTAAAAAATACATCACTATATTAAGTGTATTTATATAATTTTAATAATATTAAAAATTAAATTAATATAATATTTTATAATTGATCTTTTTTACTAAAAATGCAGGTAATTAGTTCAAATATTTATTTGATGCAAAACACATTTGATCTAAAGATAAATGTATATATATACTTTTATTCGGTTTTGAATGATAACTTAACCAAAATATGATTTAAAACCAATCAAATTTAATATGGTCTAGTTTCAATTGGTTTTTGGATATTCAAATTTATAAATTATAATTTATTTAAATAATAATATTATAAAGATGCAATTAAATAATAGATTGATATAAAATATAAAATATAAAATATAAAATATAGTATATTAATATTTAGGGTTAAATATGTCAGACCCCCACTAAATATCACAAATTTCAATTTTAATCCCTCCAAAAAATTATTCGAATAATAGTTCTCCTAATATTCTTGTTCACAATTTTAGTTCCTCCTGTTAACTGTCTCTGAGGTGGCACCCCGACAAAAGATGATTATGTGTGATTTATCAGTATGTATGTATAGGTTGGAGGTTGAAGGTGGACAACAATGATGGTAAGTGTTTAGAGTTTCATCAAGTTGGAATGATGCATGAATGATGTATTTATAGTTGTGGAAGTTTATATGCAAATAGGTAATATTCATAATTAAAAAGAATTGAAAATTTGACCCAATTAAATAGTAAATGTTGGCCTGAAATACATATGTACTGGAACATAAGTAAAAAATTAAAAATATGTTTCGACCTGAAAAGGCAGATATGCTGGCCTATGTAAGTCAATAGCAACAACCTTTAATACTACAGTAGATGTGCCGGCTTAAAAATTGTATATGCTAACACATAAATCTATAAGTTACAGTATGTGTCGGGCTGTGTGATGCATATATCGACCTGTATTAAACATAATCTACAGGCTTCATTATTGAGTTACATTTGACGACCTGAAATTCATATGTGTCGGCATATGCAAGCAATTCTTATGCAGAAAGTTGATTTTCAAGGTTTTGGTCAATTTGAAAGTGGTATTGAATGATTCCTAAGACCTCTAATACAAGGGAACACCACATGACATAAATATACCATCCATTACACACACATGTTAAGTTTTCCTAGTTTTGATATCGTGCAAAACATCTAATGGTGATGTTGCACTTACATACTCCCCCATTTTTATGATGGCAAAACTTGCGACAAGGAATTTCATGTCTTTATCGAAGGCTCCCCTTGACTTGGTGCTTCCTAACTCAGCTCACATATGCTTCTCTCCCTTTGACAATATCGTAAATAAATATAACAAATCGTGAGAAGTATCGTATTCCAACGTAAATACAAATATATCACTCAGAGGCATTTTTGCATAGAAGAGAAACAATCACATATCCCCATATATATGTAATAATGTGAAACTGATAAATAGCCAGCATAAAACATTACCAAACATGTAATGCAATGCATGAATAATAATGAATGTGATCCAAGAGAAAACTTTTTAAGCTGCTTCCTTAGTGTCATGATTACATAACACAACAAAATGGAACTCCCGATGCCGCACACGCATGTGCCTTGCTTGGCGACAAAATAATATCACCACTCAATCAAAAATAAAGATGTTGTCATAATATGTTACACAACTAAAATAAGAACTCATTTGCAATTAACATATATACATTCAATTCATGTGTGAATGCAGGAAATAATGATACCAAAGCATGTTTGTGCAATCAAGAACAAACTTATACAAATGATAAAGAATTAATATATGAATTCATCATAAGTATATAACTTGAAAACACACAATGGTTGTCAATTAAATTTTTTAGAAATGAATATTCATGGGTTTTATCATTTTGAGCATATCAAGCATTTTTAGCCAACTAAAACATGCACTAAGAAAAGTCTTACTTTCAAGGAGAAATTTAAAACAACATTACCTCACTCTTGATGGAATGAAAGTTACGCTCACATGATGTAAAATACACGATTAAAGTGTTAGAGAAAAAGTACAAGAGTGTAAGCAACATAAAAAAGATTAAGAAACATTAGAGAAATCAAGAATCTCCAATTTCTCACGTATGTTGAATTTGTTGCCATGGGAGTGTCGATTTGATTTGCATTATCCATGTAGAATTACTTTAGCAATTCGAGACAATACTTTTCTTGACACACAAATAATCCTTCCTTGAGTTGCTTTATTTGGATGCCGAGAAAGTGATTTAACTCTCCCATGAGACTCATTTCAAACTTTTCCTGCATAAGCTTAGAGAACTCCTTGAAAAGTTTCATGTTAGTATAACCAAATATGATATAATGTCTGTGATATGGTGGGAGAACTGACTTGGGTGTTTTGAGTTTGATTGCAAATGTTGCGGTTAGCAAGAGTCGCCACCGACTTTTCTTTTATAAAAAAAGGAAAGGTGAAAAACCACAGGAAAGACCTTTGATATTATTTCTTGAGTCCGGGGCGTATATTATGAAAATGGAAGGTATTAGCACCCTTTTCATCCATGGTTTTCTATGGGCTCTTAGCTACTTGCTATATCACTTGCTTTTGTTGTTTGAAATCGTGTTTTGTGTGTGGTTTTTGAAAGTATTTTGTAAAGAAGCCATTGTTTAGGCAATCTTTGTAATGATTCTCGTTCGTAAGAATGTATACAAAGATGTTTGATCTTTTGAAAATGTTTTAAATTTTGTAAGATGTTTGAAAGTGTATGTGATTGTTTTAAAAATAGCAAGGATGTTTGTTTTGAAATGGAGCAAGTAATTAGGAGCAATCTACCTACTCAAATGTCTTTCTTGTTCATTTCCTTTTCCTTTGACATTGTTGTCTTACCATTGATTTGGTAAGCAACCCTATCTTTGGATGTAAACGGGACGGGCGTGGGTCATCATATAACCATGATTAGCAATGTTGCAAGGTATCTTAGTATTCTTTTTGAGGGACTAAGATCATTTGGAAGGCAACTTAGATAGCGTCATCGAGGGACTAGGATCTTGCTTTTGCTAAGATACCTTACATGCGTAATATGGTTATTTTGTATAAGGCAACCAAGTGAGATAATCCTAGGGGTGCTTGTGTGCAAGTGTATTGTTTTCATGCTTGATTTAGTCTTGAATTAGGGCTTGCTATTTATTGGTTTTAAGTCTTTCCATACAAACCCTAATTACTAGCAATTGTATATAAAGCGATAAATTGCAGAATTTTAAAGTTACTACGCTATTACAAAATTTGTGGGAGGGGGTGTACAAATTACAAATGGAGATTGCAAGAATTTAAACCTAATTAGTATATTACAACCATATTGAATTGGTATGAAATATACAAGGAATTAAATAAATAAAAACAAGGTATAAAAAATGAATAAGTGTACAAGGATGTAAAAATGTAAAGAAAATAAATTTTTGTTTGAGAAAGAGGAAAATTGTTTTAACCTAATTATTTTAAAGAAAATAATTAATAAATTTTAGATTTATTAAGAAAAGGTTTTAAGTGAAACCCTAATTCTTATAAGTTAATAAAAAAGAAAATAAGTTTAAGAAATCTATTTTTTTGGTATATTTTATCTTGAAAATATTTATAGCATTATAAAATATTTTTAGTCTTTGGGTATTAAAATAATATATTTTAAATGGTGTGAAGAAAAATAAATAAATAATAAAATATTAATTAAGTTTATAAGATTTACTTAAATAAATAAATAAAGTATGAAGAATGAAAAATATTTTAATTTATGGAAAAAATAAAATAAAATAAGTCCAAATATAAAATATCATTTTTTGTATTTTTTAATCATTTTTTGTATTCATAAAATATATAAAAATAAAATAAAATGAAGAAATGAAATAAAATTGGGCCAGGGTGCAAATATGAAACAAGGGGGGGGGGGGGGGGGGGGGGGGCAGGTTAGAAAAAAGTCATGTCCAGGAGTGGAAGGCCCATGTGTTTGTTTGCTGGAACAAAAAAAGACAAAAAAAGAAGAAAAAAAATTGCAAAAAGACAACGCTGAGGTTCCAACCACTGGGGTGGCTGTACATCCGTTAGCTTAAATGAAAGAATAAATACATACGGTAAAATGTCTCCATGACATGTACTTCGTCTTCAACCTTCAGCCAGCCGGACCACCTGTATCTCATTCATATCTCAACAAAAATAGAAAATGCAAACATGAAAGTTGTGCTATTTTTCCTCACGAATCCAACCATATAACTTATGTAAGCTAAAAGTCAAAGATGAAGATTAATTTTGATGGCCCTAAATTGAAACCTAATTTTTTTAGAAAGTTCAAATATAAAATTCTCTACACATTGTCAATATAAATGAAAACTATCGACATCGTTAGATTTAGAGCAATGATATCTACATTTTTACTTCAGAATGTATGCACAGAGGATGCTTGTATCAAGATATTGAAGTTAGAAAACTTACCTCTTGCAGATGGATTCGTGTATGTAGTTTGAGCAGGCTTTGAGGTGTCCTAAGAATCTGTTTAACTTGCCTGGACCTCCTTGAGTGTATTCCAACTCTTACTTTGATTTGAAAGTCCCTGAATCTCCCTACATAAGTCAATCTGCAAGCTTGATGTTTGAAAATGGTGAATAGTGATGGAGGGGTTACAGTCTTGAAACATGGGCTTGGATCACTTGTGTATGATATATGTAAGGTGTTTGAATGATTAAGAATTAACACGCACGAGTGGGAATGGAGATGGAGAGTTGTTGGCTCAAAACTGTCAAGTTGAGCAGTCTTGTGCAGCAAGGGTGTTTGGGAGAGTTTTAGGATGCTTCAAATCATCCCTTAGGTTGCAATAAACTTGTTAATATGTATGGAAAAGATTTTAGCACAAAATCATTTCAGGATTCTGAGTTATAGGGTTATGGCCCTATAACTTACTTTTGAAGAAAAGTGAAATGACAAATCTCAAATGTTGTACAAGCATGTACTGAGCTTCCTCAGGTCTTAAACACCTTGCTTTTGTATTATAGGAGTTTTGTGTGTAGAAAGAACAAGTTAGAAGCTCAAGACAAGTTGACTTTGTGGTTAAAGCAACTTTTCAAGAATGGAATGGTAACTTTCTTCCAAAAATGGAAAATTGGCTTGCACAATGCTTGGAACACTTGGATAATAGCTCAAAAGCAAGTGTAATCTTCTGATTATGGAGATATCTTGAGGTTTAGAAGCCTGTAAAACAAGATTGTGCAGCATAGGTTTGAAATTGGATTCTTGTTCATCACAAAATGCCTTGTAATTCAAGTGACAAAACACCAACTTCATCTTTTCGATTCACCCTACTCAAGAATGATATCAAGGAGTTCTTGGACATTTTGGAAATCTTGAAAAGTTCTCTACAACCCATCTTTGAATTTCTTTTGAAGATTCCCATTGGAACTATATGAAAAGGTGCCATGAAGTTGAGTCAAAATCCTGACCAAATTAGGGCAAAATTTCACCAAGTGTTTAGTTTCATGACCCTATGTTCTTGAAATTATAACTTGAGATCCAAGAACTTTTGGAAGAAGTTATGTGAAGAAAAGTTTTAGATTTCATGGATATATACAACTTTCATTTTGGAAGTTTCTTTTGAATCATCTTGCATCATGGTGAAAATTTGGCTCAAAGTTATGAAAAAACATGAATTTTCAACACTTAGAAAATTTTCTAAGTTAAGAAATTTTGACTTTTCAAAAATGAAATCCTGACTTTTTGATTTCTTGATGAATAAGTTTAATATTTTGACATGTTTTGATGAATTGTGATCTATAGCATTTGAATTTGACCAAAAAGTCAAAGTTTAACTTTTCAGTATACAATTGACTTTTGATCAGTTGACTGCAAAATTCACTTGTCAACCCAATGGACTTTGTGACACGGTGGGAGAACTGACTATGGTTTTGCGTTTGTTTTCGCAAATGTTTTGGTTGAGCAAGAGTCGCCACCGACTTTTTATTTTATCCTAAGGAAAGGTTTAAAAAGCACAGCAAAAACCTTTGAGATATTTTCTTGGGTTCGGGGAGTAGATCATAGAAAGGGAAGGTATTAGCACCCTTTCTATCCATGGTTATCCATGGGCTCTTAGGTACTTGCTTAGATCAACTTGCCTTGGTTTTCAATTGTTTAAAATGGTGCTTTGTGTGTGGTTTTGAAAATGTTTTGAAAAAGATGTCTTGTCTAGGCTACCCTTGTAACAATTCTTTACTCGAATGTTTTACAAAAGGTGTTTGTCTTTTTTGAAAAGATGTTTCAAGGTTTTTGAAAGTTTGTTTTGAAAGTGTGGTTTGAAAAATAGGCAAGTATTTTTGTTTTGCAAGTTGACAAGTACTTAAGAGCTATCTACCCTAAAGTTCTCAAAGATTATTGTTATGTTTTAACCCTTTTAACAATTTTTGTTCCACCATTGCATTTGGTGGACAATCTTGTGTTAGGATGTGAAAGGGACGGGCGCGGGTCATCGTTTAGACCATAATTGCAACGGTGCCAAGTATCTTTGGGCAATTTTCCTTTAAGGGACTTGATCATTTTTAGGCAACTTTTCGAAAGCATCGTCGAGGGACTATGATCATTTGAATTGTGTTTGTTTTGCCCAAAGAGACCTAACATGCAATATGGCCCATTATTGAAGGCAACAAGTGGAATACCCTAGGGGTGCAAGTGTGATTAGTGTTGTCCATTTTCATGCTTGATTATCTTGAAATTAGGTCAAACTATTTTATTGTTTTTATTTGCATACAAACCCTAATTCTAACATGGTATATTTAGAAAGCATTAAAGTGCGGAATTGAAAGTCCTAAACTATTACAACACAATATGGGAAGGGGGGTACAAATGTTCAAATGAGGGGTATTTGACAAGGAATTTAAACCTAGCTATTACATCAATTTGGAATTATTTACAAGATAATTGATTGCACAAATTAAATGGAAATAAAATAAATATGCAAGATGCAAAAAGGTTTTTTATATGTATGAAAAAAGTATTTTTATATGTCAAAATAAAATAAAATGAAAAGTATTATTTTTTGAGTATTTTCCATGTTTTAGGGCAAAGCCCTAATTTCATTAGGTAAAAGGTATTATTTATTTGAGATATACAATGTTTAATAATTATATACAAAAAAATAAAATAAAAAAGAAGTATATTTATAAAAAAGGTATTTTTAATGTCAAATATTAATAAAATAAAAAATGTATATATTTTGTATTATTTACTAAATATGCTAATTAATATGTATGTATTTATAACTTATCAAATATATTAAATATGTGCAAAAATAATAATATTTAATATTTAAAAAAAAAGTATGTTTTATGTAAAATATTTTTAGAAGATAAAATAAAATAAAAATTAGAAAATAAGTGTGTTTGCATTATTTTTTCTAGTTATTCTAAATAATAGTATTTATATATTATTTATGTACAAACTAACTAAAGACTAATAAATATCAAAATAAATGCAAAAAATGTGGAAAAAATGATTTTTATATTTTTTCATACTTAAATAAAAATATAGAAATAAAATCAAAAGGAAAAAATGGAAAATGATAAGTAAAAATCAAAATGGGTCAGGGAGGTGTAAAAGCAAAAATGGGGTGCAAATAAGAAAAATAGAACAAGCCCAGCCCAATAGGACCTTTCTTCAACCTCTGGCCAGAACTTTGAAAAAAAACGCGCGCTTGTACAATGATTCAAACACCTGGATTCTTGGACTTTTAGCACAAGCTTACAACATAAGAAATGTTAATCATCAAGCCACGATTCTGAACATGTAAAGAACTCATCCTAACTCTCAGAAATGAGAGAGAATTTCATCATTCCCAAATCTTAACCTAATTTTTTATCAATATTCAGACCTTAAATTCTCACAGCATATGCAAAATAAATGAAAAGTAAAGGTATGTACAGTTTCAGGGGCATGAGTAGAACACTTCTTATTCACAAACTTAGAGCTAATGATGCCTACATTGGGAGATAGAAGTTCAAGAATATACCTGTTCAGCTGGAATCGTGTCTGGCAATGGGGGTGCTTTTAGGGCAAGATGATGATTTGTACAGCTTCCTTGAAGTGTGAGGATGCTATTCCAATACTTGGTATGCCTTGAAACCTTCTGTACCAAGCTGCAGAAGTCAACCTGCAAGAGGAAGAAATGAAAATGGCCAAACTGATTAGAGGAGTTATAGTTCACTTCTGATGCTTTGGATAGTTTGGATTGATGGTAAGGAAAGTGTTTGAACTGGTTTTAGCAAGAATGCACGATGGAAATGAGTTGTGGGATTCAAGTTGCAGAATATGCCCTGTTTTGGCAGTTTGAGGGTGATTCTGTGAATGAGAGGGTGTTGGAGAGGGTTGGCTCGTGTTCTAGCATAGTTAGGGTGTTTAGAAAGTGTGCAAAGTTTTTGCTTAAGCTTCTTTGTGCTGAGATGAAAGTTGTTGTCCAAAATGCAAGCTTTCTTACACTTTAAGCAAGAGATGGCAAGTTGGTGTTTCTAGCCTGTACAGGCCCCCATTCTATGCTGAACCACTTAGTCTTGATCAGTGCAATTAGTCCATAAACTTGTGCCAAAGAGATCTTAACTGTACTTGCTTGGATTTGTATTTTGACATAAAGTGAACTTTTCTAAAATGGATATTATGCTTTATCTAAAAATGGATTAAACCTTTATGCAATACTTGAACACATAGAATATGGTCTTGGCACAAAGAGTTTGCATTAAATTTATGAGTGTAAAAAGGATTTAGGGCCTGTAATCAAGAAATGCATGCTGATTTGAAAATTGCCTAAGTGTATGAACATGGAAATTGGCCATAACAAAAGTGAGTTTTTCCCATATTGCAATATTCGATTCTCTCAAACCATGAGGTTGCTTGATGAGTTCTTGGACGTTTTGGAAAGCTTGGAATGTGTACTATAATCCATCTTTGAAGTGAAAATTGAAATTACAAGGTGAAGTATGTGAAAAATGGTCTTGAAGTTAGGTAAAAACCTTGCCTAAAATAGGTCAAATTTTCTCTAAGTTAAGAATGGTTTAGTACCCTTGTTCCAAAAATTGTAACTTGAGATACAAGCTTCTTTTGGGAAAACTTTGTGAATCCAAGTTGTAGATTATGCAATAGGCTACAACTTTCATGTTTTGACTTTTGTTTGAATCCAAATGAATCTTGGTGAGAAAGTGGGACAAAGTTAGGAAAAAATTAGGGTTTTTCATAACTTAGAAAAATTCTAAGTTATGAAAAATCTTCATTTCAAACCCTAATTTGCATTTCTTGATTTCTTGATGAACAAGTTTCATGATTTGGCATGTTTTGATGAAAAATGAATCTTGACACTTGATTTTGACCAAAAAGTCAAAGTTTAACTTTTCAGTATACAGTCAAAATTGATCAATTGACTGGGAAATTCAACTGTCAATCTTGTGTATTTGGGATCTTTTGAACTTGTTGAGCATGTCAAAACAATTACATGGGGTCCTTGAGTCTATATGTGAGCTTGGTTTGCCATTGGCTAGGTCAAACAGTCAAAAATTGCCTTTGTGCAGTCAAAACCTTAAAAATGACCATTTTGCCCTTTCGGTGATTTGATCAAATTTCTTGTGGAATTGTGATCCAAACTTGATCAAATGGTCCATGTGAGTTCATAATGTTGATGTGGGTCAATTTCCATGAGGTTTGACTGTCAATTGGCCACAGTTGACTTTTTCCCAATACAGCTGATTTCTAGGTCAACTGTCCAATTGACTGGGCAAAATTTGGAATCAAGACTTGAAACTTGATGTGGATAAACTTGGGAGTCCAATATGAAGCATGAAAGTCATCTTAGGCATTTTAGGTCAAAACATCTTTGTGCAAACACAAACCCTAATTTGGGTCAACAGTGCAAGGAGAAATCTTAAGCAGATGAAACCCTAACTGGATCTTGAGCTCCAAGGGCTTTGTGATGAGAAATTATTGAGAAATGGGAGGGCAAATTTTGGGGTACAACAGTTGCCCCTGTTCAATCTTCTTGAATCCGAAGAGTTAGATTGGCAAGTTTGCCTTTCGCGACTCGAGGGTAAAAGGAAATTGGACACTAGAGTGCCCTTAAATTTGCACTCGTCAAAGCAATGGATGTGGGAATGGGCTTAGAGATGCCATTTGGAGATGGGATTAACGATGCCATCAGGAGGAGTGACAGAAACTTGTCGGGGATGGGCTTAAAGATGCCATCTGGAATGAGTATCAGAAAGGTGTCCATGTTTAGGACCATCTTTGAACTGGGGTCTGAATAAGCAATAGATTGACATCCGTATCTGGAGGCATCCGTAAACTGTTTTCAGAGATTGAGAAGAGTCTGAACAAGCGATAGATTAACATACGTTGTTGGGAAGAATCCGTAAACTGTTTTCAGAAGTCTGGAGAAGAATCTGAACAAGCGATAGGTTAACATCCGTTACTGGAGAACCCGTGAACTGTTTTCAGAAATCTTGAAGTTGAATAAGCAATAGAGAAGCATCCGTTGTTGGGAAGCGTCAGTAAACTGTTTTCAAAAGTTGCATCTGAACAAGCGATAGATTAACATCCGTTGTTGGGACGAATCCATAACTGTTTTCAGAAGTCTTGAGAAGAATATGAACAAGCGATAGGTTAACATCCGTTACTTGGAGAACCCGTGAACTGTTTTCAGAAATCTTGGAGTTGAATAAGCAATAGAGCAGCATCCGTAAACTGTTTTCAAAAGTTGCATCTGAGAAAGCGATAGATTAACATCCGTTGTTGGGAAGAATCCATAAACTGTTTTCAGAAGTCTTGAGAAGAAACTGAACAAGCGATAGGTTAACATCCGTTACTTGGAGAACCCGTGAACTGTTTCCAGAAATCTTGAAGTTGAAGAGGAATCAGTGTAGGGTTTCCTGATGATGAGCTCGTGTAAAAACTGCATCTGGATGAATCTGGAATAAGCATTAGAATGTTGCCATGTCTGGGTCACATCTGAATTATTCCTGGAAAGAATCTCGGCAGATAATGATTTTTGTCTGTCGACTGATCTTACCTGAAAAGGTAAAGAGTTAGTTATATGCAATGTCATGATGCATGATATAATGTATGTTATATGATATGAATGTAAATGAATGTGCATGTAAGCTGGAGAGCTGTCTTGCGGAGGATAAATGAATCCTAGATGGCTGAAGATAAAAGCATCTTGACTGCTGCCGGGAAGAATAATTCCTTGGCTGTTGCTGGGGAATAAGGAGCTTGGGTTGTATACCAATCTTCTGGGGAATACCAGACCTTCAAACGTCGAGGGGCCTCAGAACCACTTGTAGGGACTTGGAATTCCCTTGGTGACTTGCAGGGTAAGAGAATTTCTGATGATGTCTACTGGGGATTTTAGAACCTGGTAGGCTCATGCTGAGGAGGTAAGACTGAGAATCTCTAGTCTAGTGAGAAGCATTTCTGTGGGGAGAGGGTTCACTAGTCTGGCTCCGCTGGGGATTGATAATTTGAAGTTTTAGCTCTGCTCGGGATACTTAAACTTAAACTCTGAGGGGAATTGAGTTCTGGAGGATTCTCTGGCTGGGGATAACAAAGATAAACTCCCCTAGGGATTGTATTGATAAGTTATGCCGGGGAACTTTGATGAACTCCGCTGGGGATAGGAAGAATTTTGCCGAGTGCGATCTTCCGTGGCAACTAGCTGAGGATAACCCAGTTATAAGCCCTTGTGAGGAATAACTTTGAATAAGGCTCGGGAGAGATGTCCGTATTCTGCAGGGGATAAGCTTCCAAAATCTACTGGGGATAAGCTTCAAGACTTGCTGGGGATATGGATTCCAAATCTCCTGGGGGTTTCCTTTGAAAGGGTATCAGGATATCCAACTGCACCTTCAACCTATTAGTAATCCTCTTTCTTGATTCATAAGGGGATGATTATGTTCAAATGCATATGCCTTTTTAACAAAACATTGGACGTTTCTCAAAATAAAATAATTAGTGCAAGAGAGAAAGGAAAAAGGAAATGACACAAATTTCTGGGAAAAGTATTTGTATTAACTTTCTATGAGTATATTTGTACAAAGGAGACAACCATCCTAGTAAGAGGATTTCGTCGTAAATATTGAAAAATTTATACAAAAGAAGGATGACTATGTGAAATAATTCCATGGGATTCCATTCCCCTACAGCCTTCACAACTCTGAACATATGTCCATTCAATGCTTCGTCTGTCGATGACTGGATTGATCAGAAGCCTGGAACTGGTTGATGAAGAGATTGTCCTTGAAGTGATCCGACGAGACATAGTCATACGCTTTAATTCCCTAACTTTTTCCTGAATCGCCCTTTCTGGTCTTCGATCCACCGGGAAACCCCTTTTTTCCCAAGCCGCCCTTTCGGGTTTTCAACTTGTCGGGTGCACAGATTTTTTTTGTTTTTATCCCTAACTTTTGCCTGAACCGCCCTTTCGGGTTTTCGGTTCACCGGGATGCCCATTTTTTGCCCAATCCGCCCTTTCGGGTTTTCGACTTGTCGGGTTATTTTATGCGTAGTATCTTTTGACTATGTCTGCGTTCGCAGGGTGCGGCAAATCGTCGCCGTCCATGGTGGTTAGAATCATCGCACCACCAGAAAATATGCTCTTGATCACAAATGGTCCTTCATATGTAGGAGTCCATTTGCCCCTGGGATCACTTTGCGGCAAGATAATCCGCTTGATTACGAGATCTCCGACTTGATACACTTGATGTCTGACTTTCTTATTGAAGGCCTTGATCATCCGTTTTTGATACGTCTGACCATGGCATATAGCAGCGAGTCGCTTCTCGCCGATCAGATTGAGTTGATCAAGTCGGGTCTGAATCCAATCATCTTCATTCAAACTTGTGTCCTTCATAATCCTTAGAGAAGGAATCTGAACCTCCATAGGCAGGACAGCTTCCATGCCATACACCAAAGAAAATGGGGTTGCCCCGGTTGAAGTACGCGTCGTCGTACGGTATCCATGTAGGGCAAACGGTAACATCTCATGCCAGTCTTTGTAAGTGACTGTCATTTTCTGAATGATCTTCTTAATATTTTTGTTCGCAGCTTTAACAGCACCGTTCATCTTCGGCCGATAGGGAGATGAATTGTGATGATAAATCTTGAACTGTTCGCACAATACGGTGATCATTGTGTTATTCAGATTTGTAGCGTTGTCTGTGATGATCCTATCTGGAACACCATACCGGCATATGAGATTTTGTTTGATGAAGCGGGCAACCACATTTTTAGTAACAGAGGCGAAGGAAGCTGCTTCGACCCATTTGGTGAAATAGTCAATGGCAACTAGGATGAAGCGATGTCCGTTGGAGGCCGTGGGCTTGATCTCTCCAATCATGTCAATGCCCCACATTGCAAACGGCCAAGGAGCAGTCAGAACGTTGAGCGGAACCAGAGGGATATGAACTTTGTCAGCATAGACTTGACATTTGTGACAAGTACGGGAATGTTGATGGCAGTCAGCTTCCATGGTAGACCAGTAATAGCCTGCCCTTAGGATCTTCTTAGCCATTGTATGCCCGCTCAAGTGGGTGCCAAATGTGCCACTGTGTATCTCAGTCATGATCAACTCTGCTTCATCTTTGTCTACACATCGGAGTAACACACAATCATGGCTTCGTTTGTAAAGGATGTCGTTGCTCAGGAAGAATTTGGCAACGAATTTCCTTAAGAACTTCTTGTCGTTTACGGAAGCTCCTTCAGGATAATCTCTAGTCTCGAGATACCTTTTGATTTCATGGAACCAGGGTTGTTCCACTACTTCTTCGATATTAATCTCGTGAAAATGTGCAGGTTCATCCATTCGCTCGATGGTGATTTGGGGAGCCTCGTTATCCCAGTTGAGTTTAAACATGGAGGACATTGTAGCTAGAGCATCCGCTAGCTGATTCTCTTCTCGCGGGAAATGCTCGAAGGTAATTTGCTCGAAATGAGGCAACAACGTCAAGACATGTTCTTTGTATGGGATAAGATTAGGGTGCTTGGTATCCCACTCTCCTTTAATTTGACTGATAACCAAAGCCGAGTCCCCAAATACGATCAAAGATTTGATCCCCAAGTCTATAGCAGCCTTGAGACCAAAGATGCAAGCTTCATACTCAGCCATGTTATTTGTGCAGCTGAAGCAAAGTCGGGTCGTGAAAGGTGTGTGATAACCTTCCGGAGAAATGAGTACTGCGCCGATACCGTTTCCAAGTGCATTTGAAGCACCATCAAAGTACAGGGTCCATCGGGATCCCTTTTCGGGTCCGTCATACGGTCCGTTACCTTCAATGTTGTCCAAATTCATGATGTCCTCGTCTGGGAAGTCAAATCTCATGGGTTGATAATCTTCGATAGCTTGATGAGCTAGATGGTCAGCTAGTACACTCCCTTTTATAGCTTTTTGGGTGGTGTACTGGATGTCATACTCAGTTAGGATCATTTGCCATCTAGCTATCCTTCCGGATAAAGCGGGCTTTTCGAAGATATACTTGATAGGATCCATTTTGGAAATCAACAAGGTAGTATGAGTCAACATATACTGTCTTAGTCGGCGAGCAGCCCATACCAAAGCGCAGCAAGTTTTCTCGAGCAGTGAGTAGCGAGTCTCACAGTCGGTAAACTTTTTGCTAAGGTGATAAATAGCATGCTCTTTTCGACCAGACTCGTCATGCTGGCCCAAAACACACCCCATTGAGTTATCCAAGACGGTCAGATACATGATCAATGGTCTTCCTTCGACGGGTGGCATCAGAATAGGAGGTTCTAGCAAATACTCCTTGATTTTATCAAAAGCAGCTTGGCAATCGTCGTTCCATTCGACTACCTGATCTTTCTTCAAGAGTTTGAAAATTGGCTCACAGGTAGAAGTCAGATGAGAGATGAATCTGGCAATATAGTTCAAGCGCCCCAAGAACCCTCTAACCTCCTTTTCAGTACGGGGAGCAGGCATCTCTTGTATTGCTTTCACTTTTGCTGGATCGACTTTAATGCCTTTGTTGCTTACAATGAATCCTAGAAGTTTACCAGACCTAACTCCAAAAGTGCACTTACTTGGATTCAGCCTGAGTTTGTATTCTTTCAACCTGGCAAACAGCTTTTCTAGATGTTCAAGGTGCTCTTCCTCTGTTTGTGACCGAGCTATCATATCGTCTACGTAAACTTCAATCTCATGATGTATCATATCATGAAACAAAGCTACCATGGCGCGTTGATAAGTTGCCCCTGCGTTCTTCAGCCCGAACGGCATCACCTTGTAACAGAAAGTGCCCCATTGTGTGACAAAAGTTGTTTTCTCCATATCCTCGGGGGCCATTTTGATTTGATTGTAGCCCAAGAATCCATCCATGAAGGAAAACACTTTGTGCTGAGCTGTATTGTCGATCAAAATGTCAATGTGTGGTAGCGGAAAATCATCTTTGGGGCTGGCCCTATTCAAATCCCGATAGTCCACACACATCCTGACTTTGCCATCTTTCTTAGGTACTGGCACGATGTTAGCGACCCATTGAGGATAGGACGTAACAGCCAGAAATCCAGCGTCGAATTGCTTCATTACTTCTGCTTTGATCTTTTCAGACACGACAGGCCTCATTCGACGGACTTTTTGCTTGATCGGTGGACAATCCTCTCTTGTGGGGAGACGGTGAACCACGATGTCTGTGTCTAAACCCGACATGTCTTCATAAGACCAAGCGAAGATTTCAACATACTCATTCAACAACTGTATCAGGCGTTCCTTGACACTTGGTTCCAGATTGGCACCCACTTGCACCTCCTTCCGGTCTTCCTCGGTCCCTAAGTTGACAGTTTCCAATGACTCTTCGTGCGGTAAGATGGCCCTTTCCTCTTGCTGTAGAAGTCTGGCTAGTTCCCCTGGTACTTCACAACCTTCGTCATCTTCATACTCGGCTTGATTGACCAGATCTTCAGAGTTATTGAAGGATATAGCAGAATAGTCACTCATGGAATCCGGAGTGGATGGGTACCTGCATTTGTGAGTGTGGGTGTGTGTAAGGGATAGCCATCCTTAAAAAAATGCAAAAGGAAAGAAAATGAACACAGCAGTTTATCAATGAAAAACGTCCAATGAATCATTAAACATGGCATATGGATATGAAAATAATCAAAACCCTTACAAATGGACCAACATGCCCCGGGCAAGGCATGAGGTGAAAAGATAGTGTACGGATTGTTCGAAAATAAATATTACAGACCAAATAGGAAATGTTTGACAGATAAATTACTGATGAATAAAAGTGATGGGGACAAAGTCTTTTGCCTCCCAGTTGCACAATCCTCCTTTGAAAGTTGGGTAAATCCACTCTTCGATGTTGCTCTCTTTGTCTTCATCCTCCAAAGCGTTGATTCCGTAGGGAGAAATTTTGACTGGCGCTCTTTCAATCTTCGAACGGCGCATAGCTTTCTGTCCCGCGGTAGTGAACCCTAATCCAAATTTGTCTGTTTTATGTGGAATATCAGGCAGCTACCCCCATGCTGAATTCTTCCCCTCCTTTATTGCGGCCCTTGCGTCCTCCAGAGATGCCATCCTGGCCATCTATCTCGGTACTTCAGCTGCCAACTTTGCTACTGTTATTTCAGGAAGGACTTCTTCGAAATGCTGGAAAGGCGTCTCAATGAACTCCCCTTCTACCTCCACATACCGGAAGGAGTTCAAATGGCTGATCATGTACTCCTCTTCACCATGGACGGTAATGATCTTCCCCTTGACCGGGTACTTCAACATCTGATGTAAGGAGGAGGTGACTGCCCCAGCATGGTGTATCCAAGGCCTACCCAACAAGCAAGAGTATGACGGACGGATGTCCATCACATAGAAAGTAGATTTAAACACCTCAGTGCCTATCTTGATGGGAATTTCAACCTCCCCATGGACCATCCTCTTCGAACCATCGAAAACTCTGACAACAATATCACTCGGCTTCAACTCTAACCCTTCACAATCTAGTCGGTCCAAGGCCTTCTTAGGCAGTAGATTCAGCGACGAACCAGTGTCGACCAAGACATGTGCGAGAGTAGTTCCTCGGCACTCGACTGAAATGTGCAAAGCATCATTGTGGTTTCTACCTTTAGGAGTTAGGTCGGCATCAGAGAAACCTAATTCATTGTCCGCAGTAAGGCTAGCTACGTAATTTTGGAATTGATCCGCAGAGGTTTCCTAGGGCACATGGGCTGCCTTCAGGAATTTTATCAAAGCATTAGCGTGCGCTTCCGAGCAAAGTAGTAGTGCCAACATGGAGATCTTTGAGGGGGTTTGCCCCAGCTGTTCTACCACATTGTAATCACTCCTTTTGATTATCTTCAAGATCTCATCCATTTCTTTCTTAGAGGTTTCCGGGATGACCAAGGGTTGAGCCCTCGTCCTGACGAGCTCATCTTGGATTCCCTTACCTTTATCAACAGCGATAGGAGGGACAATACTAGGAACAACAACATCTTCGATCAAAGGGGTTCTAGCGGAGAGTTTTATTGGTGCATGGATGACCTTGTCAGCAGATGAGGGTCCAAAGATTGCTCTTGGAGGGGCAATCTCTGGAGAAAATATTCTCCCGCTCCGGGTGATTTTGCTCGTGCCTGCAATGTTTCCAATGCTGGCTTCTTCATCATCTGAACTTTCTTCAAATATTTTGATTTGTTTAATATCATGGTAGTAGACGTCACCGCCATAGTTCCATGGTATTGACTTCTCAGAAACATAGGGGACAGGCCCTGGCATTGTTATCTTCAAAGGAACAGATTTCGTAGCTGGTGTAATCTTAACAGGCTTTCTGACGGCCTTGGAAAGATTGGCGTGAATGGTTATGATTGAGACATCTTCAGTATGGGTTGGAACAGCAGAAACTTTTTCAAACAAAATTTATCGACTGTCCATTAGGCCTTGGATGCCTTTCTTCAGTAACGGACAATCAAACGGCAGAGAGTAACAACAATAACAGTCTTCTTTACATCCCGGGAAGATCCCGACCCTTAACAGATTCAACTTGATGGTTAACAATGGAGTTATCAGATCATTGACATCAGCAACGTACAAATCTTCTCCAATGGCATTGACATTTCGGCCGTGCTTCGGCATGGGAGTAGATATCACATTAGGCTTCTCCGGAGCGTCAAACTCCACCTCCTTCGCCTCTATCAGGTCTTGGATTTTATGCTTGAGTGCCCAACAATCATTGGTGTCGTGCCCGACACTGTCAGAATGGTAGGCACATTTAGCATTAGGATGATAATACGGAGAGGACGTATTCACATTTTTGGTGCCTCTTTGATAGTGGCGAGATTCAACTTCAACAGATGGGGAAGCACTTGCGCTGGCGTCATATTAATGCGGGTGAACTGCCGTTGTGGCCGTTCCACCCGCTGTTGATTTGGTCTGGACTGGTTATAGCGAGGCTGCTCACTTGAAGGGTTTTGAATCATTACGGCCCCCACGGTCGGCCGGCGCTCAGTCTTCCCTGCTCTTCTTTGGGAGTATACAACAGCCGTTTCCTTCTTGAAAGGTTTCTTCTCAACACTTGCAGCAACACCCTTCTGAATTTTTCCTGACTTGATGCCAGCTTCTATTCTTTCGCCTGTTAAGATCAAATCGGTAAACCCCGCGGAAGAGTTACCAATTAGATGATTAAAAAATGGCCCAGATAGGGTCCCTAGAAACATATCAACAAGTTCACGGTCGGTTAAAGGAGGCTGCACCCTGCCAGCCAAATCCCTCCATTTTTGTGCGTATTCTTTGAATCCTTCGCCGGTTCCCAGTGACATACCCTGAAGTTGGGTACGCGTAGGAGCAAGGTCAGAATTGTACTGATATTGTTTGTAAAGGGCGGTGGCCAAGTCTTCCCAGTTTCGGACGCTGGTTCCCTCTAGCTGATAGAACCACTCCAGTTGAGCCCCAGAAAGGCTGTCTTGAAAGAAATGGATCCAAAGGTTCTTATCTGCCGTATAAGGTTGGATCTTTCTTACGTAGGACCTGAGATGCATTTTTGGACAGGACAGCTCGTCATACCTCACAAAAACTGGCACTTTGAACTTTGGGGGAATCACAATCCCGGCAACTAAGCCCAAGTCTTCAAAATCCAAACCCGGTACTCTCTGTAGCTCCATGGCGGCCAACCTTTCTTCTAAACCTTTGTATTTATCATCAGCTGGAGGGTATTGTTGATCAGAGTAGTCTTCATCCTCTTCGACCTCCTCTTCTTCCACACCGGACTCGGAAGGTACCGCAGCCCCACCTCCTTTACTGGTTCCTTCATCAGAAGTAGGAGGAAATTCAAGCACTCTCCTGGCCTCTCCGTCAAATCTTCTCCCTAAAGTAGCCACCCCGAGTCTCTTTTTCTTCTTTTTTACTGGGTCTTTATTCCCCAGTAAGGTCTTGAGATCCTCCTGACCCTTAGCCAAGGTCATCAGGAGTTGCTGGAATTGTGCATTTTGAGCTTGTAGGTCTTTGACTGTTTGCTCGAGATCCATCCTACTGAAATAAACAGCAGACAGATAAGGAAACCTGGAGTGAGACCTGCTTATGCACATGATGAATGGTATGCTTATGTATGCAATGCATTCAAGGATTTAGAATATTCAAACTTGTTGCAGACAAAAAAGAACGCACGTCATATTAATAAGAAGAAATTTGTTAGTACATAAATGCCCCATGGGCCAAATATTACAAAAACAACTTCTCAAGGTAAAAAGACATTGCACATCCTCTTTGGTGCGATGTAGGTGTTGAGGGCCTCTTGCTCATGGAGTCGGCGGGTAAGCTCTAGAACCTTCTTCTCGCTAGCGTAGAAGCTGGCTTCAAAAGTGTTATGTTCCTCCTTGAGCTGAATCCAACTTTTCTGCATTTCCTCCCACGATGTAGGCATGTCTGGATGTAGGATGGTGTAGGGAACCTCTCCTTCCTTGACGGGCTCTTTAATCACAGGGAGAACATGAGGATAAGGCATCATTAGACTCTGGGCTCGGGCTCGTACCCACTTGAGATAAGGCTCGAGAGGGATGGAGTTCTTGTGTCCCAGAGTCTTGCTATCAACCTTGTTGGGCCTCCCCTAAGCTCTAATGAATCTCTGGCGAAGTCCTTGCGCATCGTTGTCGAAGTCAAAAACTAGGTCAGGAATCAACATGTCATGAGGGCCATCCCTCCGTGCATATCCAAATTGCCTCAAAGCTAGGCAAGGGTTGTAGGTAATGCCCCCTCTAATGCCAAGTAATGGGACATTAGGGAACTCTCCACAACGATCGATGATGATGACATTTTCTATGGACCGAGAACACCAATATACATCAGAGTGAGTAAGAGTCATCAACCATTGGGACCACCTTGAGCCTTGGTCATTCTTCAAGACAGATTGTGGAAGGTGCGAAATAAACCACCTTGTAAGGAGAGGAGTACAGCACATGAGAACACCCCTCTTTCTCATTGTTCGTGTGTAAAATGAGTGAAGAATGTCCCCAAGCAATGTTGGTATTGGATTTCTGGACAAGAAGATTTTGACGGCGTTGACATCTACCAATTGGTCAGAATTTGGGAACAAGACCAACCCATAGATAAGGAGTGCCACAATTTCTTCAAAGGCTTGTAGGTCCAATGAATTCCAACATTCTTGTGCCTTCTCAAACAAGAATTTTGCTAAGAATCCTTTGACGCCGCTTCTGGTTTCCCAATGCCCCTTGATGTCGGATGGTTGTAGATGTAATGCTCGAGCAACATCTTCCGGCTTTGGTTCCTTTTCCGTACTGTTGAAGGGTAGTTGATTAAGGATAGGGATTCTTAGGAGTTGAGAAAACTCCTCCAAAGTGGGCACCAACTGGTAATCGGGGAAAGTGAAACAGTGGTGAAGAGGGTCAAAGAACTGGAATAGCACTTTCATCATGTCTTCTTCAATGTTGGTGTTGACTAAGCTGAGCAGTCTACCATGTCTTTCACTAAAGGATGAGCTTTCCGAAATTCTTGAGGTGAGCTCCTTGAGTTGAGGAGAGATTCTCACAAGGTTGACTTGGATGGTTTTTCTGCGAGGAATTTCCATGGCCTACAAAACAAGAACAAAGATGAAGATCCAAACCCTTGAAATGGTTAGTGAATGCATATGATGCTTTATGATGTTTATGATGTATGCACAAACATATGTACAAGCAAATCACACCAAACCCTAGTTTCAGGCTTGCATGGGGTTTCACAGGTAAGTACCCTCTTGAGTGTAGTTGGCTTAAAAACCTGTCCTATAAATAGTAACCGGGTTCTAAGGAGCTCAATATCACTGGATTGTTTTCATTGTTCATTGTTTTGGTTTAGCCACTTAACTAGCGACCAAAATATTCCAAGAAAACAACCCTCAATGAGTGTAGTATCGAGTATCTACCAACTTCGGACTGCACCAAAGCCGGTCATCTCACTACCCCTAATAAAAGGCCAAGATGGTCAAGTAAGGTTCTAGGTCATCAGTGCTTAGTGACATCACTCAGCGGCCCTGTACTCTCCTTGATTGAACTCAAGGGTTACCAGTACTCACAAATATGTCGCACTAATATAGCTATTGCTTCGACTGTGTCGTTATACCCCGCACAGTTTCCACAACGTATTGCTATCTATGAATGTTTCCCAAAATCCGGGTGTAGGATTGCAAACCCAAACAATAGAGCCAATATGTAAAGCAATCAAAACAAACAATTTAATCATGCAAGAGGGTGATCTAAGCCCTAAGGTTACTCCACTTTTAAAAAATCCCCAACAGAGTCGCCAGTTCTGTGACACGGTAGGAGAACTGACTATGGTTTTGCATTTGTTTTCGCAAATGTTTCGGTTGAGCAAGAGTCGCCACCGACTTTTTATTTTATCCTAAGGAAAGGTTTAAAAAGCACAGCAAAAACCTTTGATATATTTTCTTGGGTTCGGGGAGTAGATTATAGAAAGGGAAGGTATTCGCACCCTTTCTATCCATGGTTATCCATGGGCTCTTAGGTACTTGCTTAGATCAACTTACCTTGGTTTTCAATTGTTTGAAATGGTGCTTTGTGTGTGGTTTTGAAAATGTTTTGAAAAATATGCCTTGTCTAGGCTACCCTTGTAACAATTCTTTACTTGAATGTTTTACAAAAGGTGTTTGTCTTTTTTGAAAAGATGTTTCAAGGTTTTTGAAAGTTTGTTTTGAAAGTGTGGTTTGAAAAATAGGCAAGTATTTTTGTTTTGCAAGTTGACAAGTACTTAAGAGCTATCTACCCTAAAGTTCTCAAAGATTATTGCTATGTTTTAACCCTTTTAACAATTTTTGTTCCACCATTGCATTTGGTGGACAATCTTGTGTTAGGATGTGAAAGGGACGGGCGCGGGTCATCTTTTAGACCATAATTGCAACGGTGCCAAGTATCTTTGGGCAATTTTCCTTTAAGGGACTTGATCATTTTTAGGCAACTTTTCGAAAGCGTCGTCGAGGGACTATGATCATTTGAATTGTGTTTGTTTTGCCCAAAGGGACCTAACATGCAATATGGCCCATTATTGAAGGAAACAAGTGGAATACCCTAGGGGTGCAAGTGTGATTAGTGTTGTCCATTTTCATGCTTGATTATCTTGAAATTAGGTCAAACTATTTTGTTGTTTTTATTTGCATACAAACCCTAATTCTAACATGGTATATTTAGAAATCATTAAAGTGCGGAATTGAAAGTCCTAAACTATTACAACACAATATGGGAAGGGGGGTACAAATGTTCAAATGGGGGGTATTTGACAAGGAATTTAAACCTAGCTATTACATCAATTTGGAATTATTTACAAGATAATTGATTGCACAAATTAAATGGAAATAAAATAAATATGCAAGATGCAAAAAGGTTTTTTATATGTATGAAAAAAGTATTTTTATATGTCAAAATAAAATAAAATGAAAAGTATTATTTTTTGAGTATTTTCCATGTTTTAGGGCAAAGCCCTAATTTCATTAGGTAAAAGGTATTATTTATTTGAGATATACAATGTTTAATAATTATATACAAAAAAATAAAATAAAAAAGAAGTATATTTATAAAAAAGGTATTTTTAATGTCAAATATTAATAAAATAAAAAATGTATATATTTTGTATTATTTACTAAATATGCTAATTAATATGTATGTATTTATAACTTATCAAATATATTAAATATGTGCAAAAATAATAATATTTAATATTTACAAAAAAAGTATGTTTTATGTAAAATATTTTCAGAAGATAAAATAAAATAAAAATTAGAAAATAAGTGTGTTTGCATTATTTTTTCTAGTAATTCTAAATAATAGTATTTATATATTATTTATGTACAAACTAACTAAAGACTAATAAATATCAAAATAAATGCAAAAAATGTGGAAAAAATGATTTTTATATTTTTTCATACTTAACTAAAAATATAGAAATAAAATTAAAAGGAAAAAATGGAAAATGATAAGTAAAAATCAAAATGGGTCAGGGAGGTGTAAAAGCAAAAATGGGGTGCAAATAAGAAAAATAGAACAAGCCCAGCCCAATAGGACCTTTCTTCAACCTCTGGCCAGAACTTTGACAAAAAACGCGCGCTTGTACAATGATTCAAACACCTGGATTCTTGGACTTTTAGCACAAGCTTACAACATAAGAAATGTTAATCATCAAGCCACAATTCTGAACATGTAAAGAACTCATCCTAACTCTCAGAAATGAGAGAGAATTTCATCATTCCCAAATCTTAACCTAATTTTTTATCAATATTCAGACCTTAAATTCTCACAGCATATGCAAAATAAATGAAAAGTAAAGGTATGTACAGTTTCAGGGGCATGAGTAGAACACTTCTTATTCACAAACTTAGAGCTAATGATGCCTACATTGGGAGATAGAAGTTCAAGAATATACCTGTTCAGCTGGAATCGTGTCTGGCAATGGGGGTGCTTTCAGGGAAAGATGATGATTTGTACAGCTTCCTTGAAGTGTGAGGATGCTATTCCAATACTTGGTATGCCTTGAAACCTTCTGTACCAAGTTGCAGAAGTCAACCTGCAAGAGGAAGAAATGAAAATGGCCAAACTGATTAGAGGAGTTACAGTTCACTTCTGATGCTTTGGATAGTTTGGATTGATGGTAAGGAAAGTGTTTGAACTGGTTTTAGCAAGAATGCACGATGGAAATGAGTTGTGGGATTCAAGTTGCAGAATATGCCCTGTTTTGGCAGTTTGAGGGTGATTCTGTGAATGAGAGGGTGTTGGAGAGGGTTGGCTCGTGTTCTAGCTCAGTTAGGGTGTTTAGAAAGTGTGCAAAGTTTTTGCTTAAGCTTCTTTGTGCTGAGATGAAAGTTGTTGTCCAAAATGCAAGCTTTCTTACACTTTAAGCAAGAGATGGCAAGTTGGTGTTTCTAGCCTGTACAGGCCCCCATTCTATGCTGAACCACTTAGTCTTGATCAGTGCAATTAGTCCATAAACTTGTGCCAAAGAGATCTTAATTGTACTTGCTTGGATTTGTATTTTGACATAAAGTGAACTTTTCTAAAATGGATATTATGCTTTATCTAAAAATTGATTAAACCTTTATGCAATACTTGAACACATAGAATATGGTCTTGGCACAAAGAGTTTGCATTAAATTTATGAGTGTAAAAAGGATTTAGGGCCTGTAATCAAGAAATGCATGCTGATTTGAAAATTGCCTAAGTGTATGAACATGGAAATTGGCCATAACAAAAGTGAGTTTTTCCCATATTGCAATATTCGATTCTCTCAAACCATGAGGTTGCTTGATGAGTTCTTGGACATTTTGGAAAGCTTGGAATGTGTACTACAATCCATCGTTGAAGTGCAAATTGAAATTCCAAGGGGAAGTATGTGAAAAATGGTCTTGAAGTTAGGTAAAAACCTTGCCTAAAATAGGTCATATTTTCTCTAAGTTAAGAATGGTTTAGTACCCTTGTTCCAAAAATTGTAACTTGAGATACAAGCTTCTTTTGGGAAAACTTTGTGAATCAAAGTTGTAGATTATACAATAGGATACAACTTTCATGTTTTGACTTTTGCTTGAATCCAAATGAATCTTGGTGAGAAAGTGGGACAAAGTTAGGAAAAAATTAGGGTTTTTCATAACTTAGAAAAATTCTAAGTTATGAAAAATCTTCATTTCAAACCCTAATTTGCATTTCTTGATTTCTTGATGAACAAGTTTCATGATTTGGCATGTTTTGATGAAAAATGAATCTTGACACTTGATTTTGACCAAAAAGTCAAAGTTTGACTTTTCAGTATACAGTCAAAATTGATCAATTGACTGGGAAATTCAATTGTCAATCTTGTGTATTTGGGATCTTTTGAACTTGTTGAGCATGTCAAGACAATTACATGGGGTCCTTGAGTCCATATGTGAGCTTGGTTTTCCATTGGCTAGGTCAAACAGTCAAAAATTGCCTTTGTGCAGTCAAAACCTTAAAAATGACCATTTTGCCCTTTTGGTGATTTGATCAAATTTCTTGTGGAATTGTGATCCAAACTTGATCAAATGGTCCATGTGAGTTCATAATGTTGATGTGGGTCAATTTCCATGAGGTTTGACTGTCAATTGGCCACAGTTGACTTTTTCCCAATACAGTTGATTTCTAGGTCAACTGTCCAATTGACTAGGCAAAATTTGGAACCAAGACTTGAAACTTGATGTGGATAAACTTGGGAGTCCAATATGAAGCATGAAAGTCATCTTAGGCATTTTAGGTCAAAACATCTTTGTGCAAACACAAACCCTAATTTAGGTCAACAGTGCAAGGAGAAATCTTGAGCAGATGAAACCCTAACTGGATCTTGAGCTCCAAGGGCTTTGTGATGAGAAATTATTGAGAAATGGGAGGGCAAATTTTGGGGTACAACAGACTTGCAATGTTTGAAACCATGTCATTAGGTAAAAATGATGCAATTGGACTCTTGAGATCATGTTTTAAACCAATTGATCATTTGTTAGGTCAAAAATCAGAAATTGCCCTTTTCTAGTCAAAACCCTAATTTTGACCATTTTGCCCTTTTGGAGATTTGATCAAACTTCTTGAGGTATTGTGGTCCAAACTTGATCAAATGATACATATGGGTTTAAAAAGTTGATGTGGATAAAAAATTATGAGGTTTGACTATAAATTGGCCATGGTTGACTTTTTTCTATAATACAACTGATTTTTAGGTCAACTGTTCAATTGACTGATCAAAAGTGTGATCCAAGGCTTGAAACTTGACATGAGTAATATTGGGGGTCCATAATGGTCCATGAAAGTCATATGAAGCATTGATAGTTCAAAAATCCTTGTGCAAACTCAAAACCTAATTTTGGTCATCAGTGCCTATGGAGGTGTCTTGAGCTGACCAAACCCTAATGCAGTCTTGAATCCAAGGAGATCTTGTGAGAAAATTCTTGATAAGTGAGAGGGAAAATTTTGGGGTACAACAGCTGTCCCTGTTCAATCTTCTTAAGCCTGAAGAGTTAGATTGGCGAGTTTCTCCATTCATGACTCGAAGGTGGAAGATGATTGGACACTAGAGTGCCTAGAAATTTGCACTCGGTGATGTGATTGTTGAGGGGATGGGATTAAAGATGCCATTTGGAGAGGTGATAGAAAGCTATAGGAGATGGGCTTAAATATGCCATCCAAAAGTGATTGTTTGGTTGTAATTTGTAAGCTGAAAGAATGAGTATCAGAATGGAGTCCGTGTCTGGAGCGTATCTGTATTGTATCTTGAGAATTTCATCTGAATGAATATCTGAATGGAATCCGTGTATTTGCATTGTATCTGAAGGAGACTTTGAATGAGTATCAGAATGGCGTCCACATCTGGAGCGTATCTGAACTGTAAATGAGTTTCAGGATGGCATCAGTGTCTGGAGCGTATCTGAACTATATCTGGAAGCTGATTTTAAATGAGTATCAGGATGGCATCCGTGTCTGGAGCGTATCTGTACTATATCTGGAAGCTAATTTTGAATGAGTATCAGGATGGAATCTGTGTCTGGAGCGTATCTGTATTGTATCTGGAAGCTACCCGTAGGATTTTCTTTGCCATCGTATGCCCACTGGAATGGGTGCCAAAGGTGCCTTCATGTAACTCAGCCATGATCCTTTCAGCTTCAACCTTATCTATGCATGGAAGGTTGATCCACTACTTCTTCAGTATTAATCTCATGACAGTGTGCTGGTTCATCCATTCGTTCAATGGTGATCTGGGGAGTCTCGTTATCCCATTTAAGTTTAAACATAGATGACATTGTGGCTAGTGCGCCTGCTAGTTGATTTTCTTCTCGCGAGAAGTGCTCAAAGGTAATTTTCTCAAAATGTAGGAGCAATGTCAAAACATTTTCTTTATAAGGGATAAGGTTAGGGTGTTTGGTGTCCCATTCCTCTTTGATCTGACTAATAACCAAAGCTGAATCTCCGAATACATTCAAGGATTTGATCCCCAAGTCTATGGCAGTTTTGAGACCAAAGATGCACGCTTCGTATTCCGCAATGTTGTTTGTACAATTGAAGCAGAGTCTTGTCGTAAAAGGAGTATGACATCCTTCAGGAGATATGAGTACAACACCAATATCATTGCCAAGTGCGTTGGATGCCCCATCAAAGAACAGGGTCCATCGGGATCCTTGTTCAGGTTTGTCATATGGCCTGAATTCTTCATAGTTGTTTACCATCATGATGTCTTCATCTGGGAATTCGAACTTCATGGACTGTTAGTCTTCCACAGCTTGGTGAGCAAGGTGATCAGCTAGTACCATGCCCTTTATAGCTTTCTGGGTAGTATATTGTATGTCATATTCTGTCAGGATCATCTGCCATCTCGCTATTCTCCCAGAGAGAGCAGGCTTCTCGAAGATATATTTTATCGCATCTATTTTAGATATCAACAAGGTAGTATGGGTCAGCATATACTGTCTTAGCCGGCGAGCAGCCCATGCCAGAGCGCAACAAGTTTTCTCGAGCAGTGAATATCTTGTTTCACAGTCGATAAACTTTTTGCTCAGGTAATAAATAACATGCTCTTTTCGGCCAGACTCGTCATGCTGCCCCAACACACACCCCATTGAATTTTCCAAAACAGTCAGATACATGATTAATGGTCTTCCCTCGACTGGTGGCATTAAAACAGGAGGCTCTTGCAGGTATTCTTTGATCTTGTCGAAAGCCGTTTGGCATTCATCATTCTATTTGACTACTTGATCTTTCTTCAATAGTTTGAATATTGGCTCACAAGTAGCTGTCAGGTGAGAAATGAATCTGGGAATTTAGTTTAAACGTCCCAAGAATCCTCTGACTTCCTTCTCAGTACGAGGAGCGGGCATCTCTTGTATCGCTTTCACCTTGGCAGGATCTACTTTAATACCCTTGTTGCTGACGATAAAGCATAGGAGTTTACCAGACCTCACTCCAAACGTGCATTTATTTGGGTTTAACCTCAGCTTGTACTTCTTTAGCATCTCAAACAGTTTCTATAAATGATCAAGATGCTCTTCTTCTGTTTGAGATTTAGCTATCATGTCTTCCATATAGACCTCTATTTCATGATGTATCATGTCGTGAAATAAATCTACCATGGCACGCTGATAGGTTTCCCCAGCATTCTTCAGTCCGAACGACATCACCTTGTAGCAGAATGTGCCCCACTGTGTGACAAATGTTGTTTTCTCCATGTCCTCAGGCACCATTTGGATTTGGTTATAACCTGAGATACCGTCCATGAAAGAAAACACTTTGTGTTGTGCTGTATTGTCAACTAGGATGTCAATATAGGGAAGTGGGAAATCATCCTTATGGCTTTCCCTATTCAAATCTCTGTAGTCCACGCACATTCGTACCTTTCCGTCTTTCTTGGGTACGGGAACAACATTGGAAACCCATTGCGGATAGGAGGTGACGGCCAAGAATCTAGCGTTAAATTGTTTCATGACTTCTGCTTTAATCTTCTCTGACATATCTGGTCGCATTCGACGAACCTTTTTTTTTACTGGTGGACATCCTCTTTTGCAGGCAGACGATGTACCACAATATCTGCATCAAGTCCCGACATATCTTCATATGACCAGGAAAAGACCTCAACACACTCGTGTAGCAACTGAATCAGACGCTCCTTGACACTTGGTTCCAGATTGGCACCCACCTTGACTTATTTTTTGTCTTCTTCGGTACCTAGGTTGATTGTGTCCACGGGTTCCTCGTGAGGCTGAATGGTTCTCTCTTCTTGCAGTAGTAATCTGGCAAGTTCCCTTGGTACTTCACAATTTTCCTCCCCTTCGTCTTCGGCTTTGTAGATTAGATTTTCAGAGTCACAAAAAGCCATAGAAGAACCGTTGTCCATGGGATCCCGAATGGATGTAGACCTGCATTGTGAGTGTGAGTGTGTGTAAGAGTATAACTATCCTTGAAAGAAAAATTGTAAAAAGAAAAACAATGAGCGCAAAGTTTGTATGCAAAACGTCCATGATTCATTGATGTCATATGTAAATGAGATAATAACCCTTACAAATGGACCATTGTGCCTCGGGTAAGACACAAGGTTTTAAGAGTTTGAATTATTTTAATATTACAGATCCAACAAAATGTAAAGATAAATTATTGTGGGATAAAAGTGACCGGGACGAAATCTCTAGCCTCCCAATTGCTGAGCCCTACACTGACAGTTGGAAAGATCCAATCCTCCAGGTTGCAACCATTTTCATCATCCTCTACCATGTTGACTTTACGGTTGCTGATCTTCAGGGGTGGTCCTCCAGCACGAGCGTGACGTACAGCCTTCTGAGCACCTAAAGTGAAACCTAGGCCAAACTTGTCAGACTTGTATGGGATATCTGGGAGTTGTCCCCAGATAATGCATTCTCCTTCTTCTATCACTGCCTTGGCATCCTTCAAAGATGACATCCTGAGTGGAGGCCTTGTGATCTTGGGAACAACCTTAGTTACTGCCACATCTTGTGGGACCTCTTCAAAGTGTTGGAATGGAGTTTCAATAAATTCACCATCTAATTCCACATATCTGAAAGAATTGAGATGGATGATCATATACTCTTCTTCTCCATGAACGGTGATAATCTTCCCTTGAATCAGATACTTCAACATTTGGTGCAACGTAGAAGTGACTATGCCAGCATTGTGAATCCATGGTCGGCATAGCAAGCAGGAATATGAGGGACGTATATCCATTACATAAAAAGTTGAATCAAATGTTTGGGTTCCAACCTTTATGGGGATATCCACTTCCCCACGTACCATCCTTTTCGAGTCGTCAAAAGCCCTTACTACTATGTTACTTGGCTTCAATGTCAATCCCTCACAGTCCATCCTATCAAGAGCTTTTTTAGGCAATACATTCAGAGATGAGCCAGTGTCCACCAAAACATGAGCCAGGGTCGTGCCCCTACATTCAACTGAGACATGCAATTCCTCATTATGCTTCCTTCCTCTTGGTGTTAAATCAACATCTGAAAAACCTAGACCATTATCTGCAGTCAAGCTTGCTATGCAGTCTTGGAACTGATCGGCATATGTCTCTTGAGGTACATGGGCAGTTTTCAGGAATTTTACCATGGCTTTTGCATGTACCTCGGAACATAGTAGTAAAGCCAGCATGGAAATTTTAGTTGGAGTTTGCCCCAGTTGCTCAACTATATCGTAATCGCTTCTTTTTATGATTTTTAGAATTTCCTCTATCTCTTTCCGGGAGGTCTCAGGGATAGCCAATGATTGTATCTTTGTCTTGACAGAATCAACCAGAACACTTTTTCCTCGAGTCTCGGTTAACTCGGCAGCAGGAGTGTCAGTAGGAATGATAACAGGGATTGTAACAACTTTATCAGTTGGAGTGTTAGTGGGGATGATTGTAGGACTGGGAACAACTTTTGGAGGAGTAACAACAGGAATGATTACGGTTCCAGAAACTGTTTTTGGGGGAGAAATTTTTGGAGAGAATATCCTTCCACTTCGGGTAATCTTGCTTGTCACTGCAATATTACTGATATCGGAGTTAACCTTCTCAAAACTTGAATCTTCGGCGGCTGGCCAATCTTACTTGACACCGTGGTAGTAGACATCCCCTCCATAATTCCATGATATGGTTTTGTCTGACGAATACGGGACTGGTCTAGGAATTGTAATTATCAAAGGAGCTGCTTTAGAAACTGATGTAATTCTAACGGGTCTTTTGGTGGAGACCCTGGAAGAATTGGCGGAAATGGTAATGATAGAAACATCTTTAAAAGGAACAGGTGGAACAAAAGTCTTTTCAAACAAAATTTCTTTGTTATCTATTATGCACTGAACGCCCGTTTTCAATAAAGGACAGCTGGTTGGTGAGGACAAACAGAAATGATAGCCTTCATCGCAGCCCGGGAACACACCGGCATTCAACAAGTTCACTTTAATAGTCAGGAGTGAGGTCATAAGTTTATCAACTAAAGTAACAAGCATTTCTTCTTCAATGTCATTGGTATTATGGCCATGTTTGGGCATAGGGGCAGAAATGACATTTGGCTTTTCGGCGCATCGAATTCAATCTCTTTGGCTTCAATGAGGTCTTGTATTTTGTTCTTTAAATCTCAACAGTTGTTAGTGTCATGATCGGGACTCTCAGAGTGGTATGCACAGCGGGCATTAGGATGATAGTGAGGAGATGTTGTATTAGGATTCTTTGGAGCTTCCTTCAAGGTCACTAGGTTGGATCTTAACAGATGTGGCAATACCTGGGATAGGGTCATGTTAATTCTGGTGAATTTTCTGACTGGCCTTTCCATCCTTGGTTGGTTGTTTCTTTGCTGATCAGGCGCAGGTCTAGGAATCATAACATCCCCCACCCTTGGACGATGTTCGGCCCTATCTTGATTTCTCTGAGGATAAATAGCAACCACTTCTTTATTTCCGATAAATGGATTCCTTATAGCAGCAGAGGATGTATCTTTTTGAATCTTTCCACTCTTTATCTCGGCTTCTATCCTCTCTCTGGTCAATATCAGTTCAGTAAAACCTGCCGATGAACTCCCAATTAGGTGATTGAAGAAGGGACCAGACAAGGTGCCCAAAAACATGTCTACTAATTCTCTTTCAGATAGAGGAGGTTGAACTCTTCCAGCCAAGTCTCTCCATTTTTGCGCATAGTCCTTGAAACCTTCATTGGAGACCATGGCCATACTCCAAAGTTGAGTATGGGTAGGCGCAAGATCAGCATTGTATTGGTATTGTTTGTAAAAAGTTGCAGCAAGATCTTCCCAGTTATGAATGTTGTCTCTTTCTAACTGATAAAACCAATCAAGTTGAGTTCCAGACAGACTATCTTGGAAGAAGTGTACCCATAAGTCTTTGTTAGCGGTATGGGGCTGGATTTTCCTCACATAGGACCGGAGATTCATTTTAGGGCATGAAACTCCGTCATATTTGGCGAGCACAGGTGCTTTGAATTTTGGAGGGATGACAATTCCTGATACTAAACACAATTCCTCAAAGTCCAAGCCATCCACCTTTTGGACTTCCATTGCACTCAACCGCTCTTCGAGATGTTTATACTTGTAATCAACTGGAGGGTATTGTTCTTCAGAATAGTCTTCTTCTTCCTCTTCCTCTTCTGATTCTGACGGGACAACTGTTTCCTTTCCTTTCCCATCTTGATTGTCTCTTTCACCGGATGTCGTTGCAAAGTCTAAGGTCCTTCTTGTCTGCCCATGAAATCTTCTTCCCATGTTTAGGAATCTGGTTACCTTCTTTATTTTCTTTTTCTTTTCCTCAGCCAGCAAAGTCTTCAACTCTTCTTGTCCTTTGGCCAGAGTCAAGAAAAACTGTTGAAACTGTGCATTCTGAGCGTGGAGATCCTTCACTGTTTGCTCGAGATCCATCTTACTTAAATAAACAGTAGAGAGATGAGGAGACTTGTTGCAAGAAACCTGCTTATGTTATGATGAATGGTAAATGCGTATGCAATGAGTTCAAGGATTTTAAGATTCAAATTCGTTTTAGACAAAAAGGAAACACATATTATATTAATAGATTAAAGCTTGAGTACAATGATGCCTTCTTGGTCGAAACGGATACAAGAAACTCTAAGATAAAAAGTATTGCGCATCCTCTTTGGTGAAATGTAGACATTCAGAGTCTTCTCCTCATGAAGTAGCCTAGTGAGTTCCAAAACCTCCTTCTCGCTAGCATAGAATTGGGCTTCGAAGGTATCTCGCTCCCCCTTGAGTTGTATCCAATCCGTTTGTAGGTCTTCAAGAGAGGTAGGCATGTCAGGATGTAGGATAGTGTATGGAATATCTCCTTCCATGACAGGCTCAATGATTACCGGGAGAATGGAGGGGTAAGGCATCATAAGACTCTGAGCACGAGTTCATACCCATTTGAGGTAAGGCTCAAGAGGGATGGAATTTTTATTCCCCAAGGTATTGATATCTACCTTATTTAACATCCTCCAAGCTCAAATAAATCTCTGGCGAAGACCTTGATCGTCGTTGTCGTATTCAAATACAAAACCTTGAATCAGCATCTCGTGCGGGCCATCCCTTCGGGCGTAACCAAACTGTCTTAAGGCTAAGCAAGGGTTGTAGGTGATACCTCCCCTAATGCCAAGTAAAGGGACATTAGGAAATTCTCCACAACGGTCGACAATAGTAACATTCTCTATGGATCGGGAGCACCAATGAATGTCTGAATGTTTGAGCGTCATCAACCTTTGTGACCACCTTGAACCTTACTCATTCTTTAATACAGATTGGGGAAGATGCGAAATAAACCATCTTTCCAAGAGAGGAGTGCAACACATAAGGACACCTCTTTTCCACATTGTGAGAGTGTGAAAAGAGTGTAGGATATCCCCTAGTAATGTAGGCACCGAGTTGCGAGATATGAAGATTTTGACGGTGTTCACATCTATGAGGTTGTCAGATTTGGAAACAACACCATCCCATAGATTAGCAGAGCCACAATTTCCTCAAAGGCTTGCAGATCCAAATAATTCCAACAACTTTGGGCTTTCTCAAATAGGAACTTTGCTAGGAAACCTTTGACACCACTCCTTGTTTCCCAATGAGTTGTGACATCAGATGAGTGCAAGTGTAGAGCTTGAGCAATATCTTCTGGCTTTGGGTATCTTTCCCTACCGTTGAAAGGTAGTTGGTTGAGAATGGGAATCCTCAAGAGTCAGGAGAATTCTTCCAAAGTAGGCACAAGTTGATTGTCGGGAAATGTGAAGCAATGTTGTAAAGGATCAAATAACTAAAAGAGCACCTTTATCATGTCCTCATCTGTGTTGGAGGTGACCAAGTTTAGTAGGCGACCATGTCTCTCAGTGAATGGAGAGTTTTCAAGAATCCTTGAAGCTAGCTCCCTGAGTTGTGGAGGGATCCTTACAAGATTGACTTGAATAGTTTTCCTGCGAAGTGAATCCATATCCTACAAAACAAGAACAAAGATGAATCCAAAAAAATCCTTGAAATGGTTAGTGAATGTATATGATGTTATTGATGTCCATGATGTTATGTACAAGTATGCATATACAAATAAAACAAATAATTCCTTAGGTTTAGGCTTGCATGGAGTTTTATAGGTAAATACCCTCTTGAAGTTTAGTTGGCTCAAACCTGTCCTAGTAATAGTAACCGGGTTCTAAGGAGCTCAATATCACTGGTTTGTTTCCTTGGTCATTGTTTCAGCATAAGCCTCTTAAATGGCGACCGAAATATCCCAAGAAACCAAACCTCAATGAGTGTAGTATCGAATATCTACCAACTTCGGACTGCACCAAAGCCGATCATCTCACTACATCCTAAATGGCCAAGTTGGTCAAGTAAAGGTTCTAAAAGTTCATTAGTGCTTCATGACATCACTCAGCAGCCCCGTATTCTCTTTGATTAACTCAAAGGCTATCGGTACCCATAAATATATCGCACTAACATAGCTATTTCTTAGACCATGTCGGTATACCCCGCACAGTCTCCACAACATATTGCTACTTACCTATATTGTATCCCAAATCCGGGTAGAGGATTCAAACCCAAACAAAGAACCAAAATGTAAAGCATACAAGTCAAAAAATGTAAGCAAGTAAATGTGATCTAAACCTAAGGTAACCCCACTTTTAGAATATGTCCCCAGCAGAGTCGCCAGTTATGTGATACGATGGGAGAACTGACTTAGGTGTTTTGTGTTTGATCGCAAATGTTACAGTTAGCAAGAGTCGCCACCGACTTTTCTTTTATCCCAAAAGGAAAGGTGAAAAAGTACAAGAAAGATCTTTGAGATTATTTCTTGAGTTCGGGGGGTAGATTATAAAAAGGGAAAGTATTAGCACCCTTTTCATCCATGGTTTTCCATGGGCTCTTAGTTACTTACTAGATCACTTGCTTTTGTTGTTTGAAATCGTGCTTTGTGTGTGGTCTTTGAAAGTATTTTGTAAAGAGGCCATTGTTTAGGCAATCTTTGTAATGATTCTCGTTCGTAAGAATGTATACAAAGAAGTTTGATCTTTTGAAAATGTTTTCAATTTTGTAAGATGTTTGAAAGTTTATGTGATTCTTTTAAAAATAGCAAGGGTGTTTATCTTGAAATGGAGCAAGTAATTAGGAGCAATCTACCTACTCAAATGTATTTCTTGTTCATTTCCTTTTCCTTTGACATTGTTGTCTTACCATTGATTTGGTAAGCAAGCCTATCTTTGGATGTAAACGGGACGGGCGTGGGTCATCGTATAACCATGATTAGCAATGTTGCAAGGTATCTTAGCATTCTTTTTGAGGGACTAAGATCATTTGGAAGGCAACTTAGATAGCGTCATCGAGGGACTAGGATCTTGTGTTTGCTTGCTTTTGCTAAGATACCTTACATGCGTAATATGGTTATTTTGTATAAGGCAACCAAGTGAGATAACCCTAGGGGTGCTTGTGTGCAAGTGTATTGTTTTCATGCTTTATTTAGTCTTGAATTAGGGCTTTCTATTTATTCGTTTTAAGTCTTTCCATACAAACCCTATTTACTAGCAATTGTATATAAAGCGATAAATTGTGGAATTTTAAAGTTACTACGCTATTACAACATTTGTGGGAGGGGGTGTACAAATTACAAATGGAGATTGCAAGAATTTAAACCTAATTAGTCTATTACAATCATATTGAATTGGTATGAAATATACAAGGAATTAAATAAATAAAAATAAAGTATAAAAAATGAATAAGTGTACAAGGATGTAAAAATGTAAAGAAAATAAATTTTTGTTTGTTTTTCATGAGAAAGAGGGAAATTGTTTTAACCTAATTATTTTAAAGAAAATAATTAATCAAGTTTAGATTTATTAAGAAAAGGTTTTAAGTGAAACCCTAATTCCTATAAGTTAATCAAAAAGAAAATAAGTTTAAGAAAAGTATTTTTTTGGTATATTTTATCTTGAAAATATTTATAGCATTATAAAATATTTTTAGTCTTTTGGGTATTAAAATAATATATTTTAAATGGTGTGAAAAAAAAAATAATACAATATTAATTAAGTTTATAAGATTTAATTAAATAAATAAATAAAGTATGAAGAATGAAAAATATTTTTATTTATGGAAAAAACTAAATAAAATAAGTCAAAATATAAAATATCATTTTTTGTATTTTTTATCATTTTTAGTATTTAGAAATTATATAAAAATAAATAAAATGAAGAAATAAAATAAAATTAGGCCAGGGTGCAAATATGAAACAGGGGGGGGGGGGAGGTTGGAAAAAAAGTCAGACCCAGGAGTGGAAGGCCCATGCGTTTGTTTGCTGGAACAAAAAATGTAAAAAAAATTGCAAAAAGGCAGCGATGAGGTTCGAACCCATGACCTCTATCAATAACGCGCACTGCCTTGCCACTGGGGTGGCTGCACATCTGCTAACTTAAATGAAAGAATAAATATATTAGGTAAAACGTCTCCATGACATGTACTTCATCTTCAACCTTCAGCCAGCTGGACCACCTGTATCTCATTCATTTCTCAACAAAAATGGAAAATGCAAACATGAAAGTTGTGCTATTTTTCCTCACGAATCCAACCATATAACTTATGTAAGCTAAAAGTCAAAGATGAAGTTTAATTTTGCTGGCCCTAAATTGAAACCTAATTTTTTCAGAAAGTTCAAATCTAAAGTTCTCTACACACTGTCAATATAAATGAAAACTATGGACATGGTTAGCTTTAGAGCAATGATATCTACATTTTTACTTCAGAATGTATGCACAGAGGATGCTTGTATCAAGATATTAAAGTTAGAAAACTTACCTCTTACAGATGGATTCGCGTATGGAGTTTGAGCAGACTTTGAGGTGTCCTAAGAATCTGTTTAACTTGCTTGGACCTCTTTGAGTGTATTCCAACTCTTACTTTGCTTTGAAAGTCCCTAAATCTCCCAACTCAAGTAAACCTGCAAGCTTGATGTTTGAAAATGATGAATAGTGATGGAGGGGTTACAGTCTTGAAACAGGGGCTTGGATCACTTGTGTATGATGTATGTAAGGTGTTTGAATGATTAAGAATCAAAACGCACGAGTGGAAATGGAGATGGAGAGTTTTTGGCTCAAAACTATCAAGTTGAGCAGTCTTGTGCAGCAAGGGTGTTTGGGAGAGTTTTAGGATGCTTCAAATCATCCCTTACCTTGCAATAAACTTGTTAATATGTATGGAAAATATTTTAGCACAAAATCATTCCAGGCTTCTTAGTTATAGGGTTATGGCTCTATAACTTGCTTTTGAAGAAAAGTGAAATGACAAATCTCAAATGTTGTACAAGCATGTTTTGAGCTTCCTCAGGTCTTAGACACCTTGCTTTTGGATTATAGGGGTTTTGTATGCAGAAAGAACAAGTTAGAAGCTCAAGACAAGTTGACTTTGTGATTAAAGTAACTTTTCAAGAATGGAATGGTAACTTTCTTCCAAAAAATGGCAAATTGGCTTGGACAATGCTTGGAACACTTGGATAATAGCTCAAAAGCAAGTGTAATCTTCTGATTATGGAGAGATCTTGAGGTTTAGAAGCCTGTAAAACAATATTGTGCAGCATAGGTTTGAAATTGGATTCTTGTTCATCACAAAATGCCTTGTAATTCAAGTGACAAAACACCAACTTCATCTCTTCGATTCTCCATACTCAAGAATGATCTCAAAGAGTTCTTGGGCATTTTGGAAAGCTTGCAATGTGCTATACAACTCATATTTGAATTGCTTTTGAATATTCCCATTGGAACTATATGAAAAAGTGTCATGAAGTTGAGTCAAAATCCTGACCAAATTAGGGCAAAATTTCACCAAGTGTTTAGTTTCATGACCCTATATTCTTGAAATTATAACTTGATATCCAAGAAATTTGGGAAGAAGTTGTGTGAATAAAAGTTGTATATTTCATGGAGATCTACAACTTTCATGTTGGTAGTTTCTTTTGAATCATCTTGCATCATGGTGAAAATTTGGCTCAAAGTTATGAAAAACATGAATTTTCAACACTTAGAAAATTTTCTAAGTTAAGAATTTTTGACTTTTCAAAAAATGAAATCTTGACTTTTTGATTTCTTGATGAATAAGTTTCATATTTTGACATGTTTTGATGAATTTTGATCTTTGGAATTTGAATTTGACCAAAAAGTCAAAGTTTGACTTTTCAGTATACAGTTGACTTTTGATGAATTGACTGCAAAATTCATTTGTCAATCCAATCGATTTGCAATGTTTGAAACCATGTCCTTAGGTCCAAATGATGCAATTGGACTCTTGAGATCATTCCTTAAACTAATTGATCATTTGTTAGGTCAAAAATCAGAAATTGCCCTTTTCTAGTCAAAACCCTAATTTTGACCATTTTGCCGTTTTGGAGATTTGATCAAACTTTTTGAGGAATTCTGGTCCAAACTTGATCAAATGATACATATGGATTTAAAAAGTTTACCTGGATAAAAAATTATGAGGTATGACTGTAAATTGGCCATGGTTGACTTTTTCCCCCAATACAGTTGATTTTTAGGTCAACTGTTCAATTGACTGATCAAAAGTGTGATCCAAGGCTTGAAACTTGACATGAGTAATCTTGGGGGTCCATAATGGTCCATGGAAGTCATATTAAGCATTGATAGTTCAAAAATACTTGTGCAAACTCAAACCCTAATTTTGGTCATCAGTGCCTAAGGAGGTGTCTTGAGCTGACCAAACCCTAATGCAGTCTTGAGTCAAAGGAGATCTTGTGAGCAAATTCTTGATAAGTGAGAGGGAAAATTTTGGGGTACAACAATGTCAAAAGTGTTATTCTTGATGTTTAATGAAGCTAAACATGCTTATGTACACATAAGTGTTTATAAAGAATAATAAATAAAAAATACATGAAAATATAATATGACGAGGTCATTTTAAGTATATAAATTGAAAAGTCACCATGATTATCTATTAAGAACTATTTTAAAAATTAATACTCATAATATATATATATATATATATATATATATATATATATATATATATATATATATATATATATATATATATATATATATATATATATATATATATATATATATATATATATATATATATATATATATATATATATATATATATATATATATATATATATATATATATATATATATATATATATATATATATATATCATACACCAAGTATGTCATGTACTTTGAAACAAAACAAGTAAAAGAGAGAACTTACTAACAAAGCCAAAATTGATTCGATACTACCTCACCATACAATATGACGGAGGATTCACTTGTATTTCACAAGGAACTCTCGAAATAAAATTTAACAAAATACAAAGAATGCCACAAAGACTTTTAGAAAACCATAATCTTACCACTTTTCACTTTGACAAAGTACCCAAAAGTATAACTTGTGAGGAATCCAAGAAGTTCATTGATTTGATGATCATTCATTTTGATTGAACTTTCATTTTTATCCTTTTCATGATAGTTATCTTTTTCCTCCTCATGTTTCACCAATTTGGGTTGATCAATTCCTTCTTCAGTGTCATTGAGTATGTCTCTTGAAGATATGCCTACATCATAAAATGAAATACTTTTTTCGAGTATTCTCGGATACAACATCAAAAGTAGTTTATGCATATTTTACCAATTAAACAAAACTTGTTGTTTCTTTCTAGATAACATAATCCATCTTCTTGTCACATATACAATAGGATTAGAATATATTATCCATCAAATGCCTTGAGCAACCATAAATGAGAACCCATATTCTCTTCATAGAGTCAAGATAATTTTTGTACAAAATCAACAAGACAAGCCAGGTACCCAATTTTCATTGGGTTCTTAGAGGTTAGTGAAAAGTTTGTTGTATTTGGGAAACCATTGAAAAATACCTTTAGGAACATAAAAAACTCCTAAATTTGAATTTTTCAATATTGTGGTATTTCTTACAATCATAGTTACAATATAAATCTTCAACATCACTAGAATCACTATCAATGTTCTCACATTTTGATGGCCTTTAACAAGAAGTACTAAGAGCTTGAGACTTCGTCCCTTCCTCCTTATTCATGACTTTCTCCATTTTCTTCTTCTTCTCAAGCTTTTTCTCATTCTTGTTTAAGCAAGTAAGTTTTTGTCCATGTTCTTCAAACTTACCAAATAATATAGTGAGATCTAGTGTTGTAAGATCATTGGCTTACTTGATTTCCGTGACCTTTGGTTTCCAATTCTTATTAAGATATCTCGTAGCAATTGCATTGGAAATAGGATTACCAAGTGTGTTCAAACAATTAATGGAATTTAATGTATTTTTCTTATCTTTTTCATTTTGTAGTGCTTCCGGCTTAAGTGTGACACCCACATAAACAACATGTGTTACCGGTGTTGGACCATTTAAAATAGCATCCCACATACCTTTATCATAAGAGTTTATATGAATATGCATACAAGCTTTCCAATAACTATAGTTTTCTCCCAAAAAGTTTGGGGTTGTTTTGTAATCCTCTTTAGGTTCGTACACCATTTTCTAATAAGATTTTCGAAGCACATAATTAACCAAAGCTATGATACCACTTGTTAGACTATGAAGACTTATCTATAGGGGGTTAATAGATCCCCAATTAAAAATTACCTTTCAAAAATAGTTATTTAAAAACTTATTTGAAAAATAACTTTGAGCGAAAGGTTTTTGGCCTAGATCAAAATAGTAGTCTAAACGAATCTAGTTATTAGAAAACCGGATATGAACAAGCCGTATGGAATTAAGATAATTATAAAATCAATCAACATAATAATATCTCAATTAAAATTTTAATATCAAACACAACAATCTCCTATTTCCAATGAAATCATGTTAAAAACATAACTTGACAATTTATCGAACACGTGGCTGGCAATCAATATTTCAAAATTTTCTTTGAGCTTTATTGATATGAAAAGTACTTATAACCAAAGTGATTATAAGCTAATCAACAAAGTAATTTAAACTTTAACAATCTATTGATCAAACAACACATTCAACAAATTACATATAGAAAGTAAATAAGAGTAAGAGATAAATAGAGAGAGAGAGAGAGAGAGAGAGAGAGATAGAGCGACACAAGGATTTATTTAGGAAGTTCACCAACCTTCTTGCTAAGGCTATGTCTCCCCCCAATTCATTTTTGGAATTGAGATAAATTTCTTACTTTGCAAAAAGTCGATTACAAGAGAAGTGTTACAAGAGCAACTCTATAAACCCTAACCATTTATTGTTGATTCAACCCCTTTTGTTATTTTAATCTTCAACAAGACCTAGACACAATAGCTCCCAATTGATTTATTAAATCTTACTAATCCTTTTGGTTCCAAACTCCAATGTTCTTTCATGCACGATCAATTGTAAATATTGAACACAAGCACTTTCAATTTGATTCGCCATTCTCTCACTACTTCATTGGGTACCAAACTCTGAAGGGTTTTCACTTGGCTGCAATCCTCTTTTGAAAGTATTGAACAAAGTCCCCCAAATCTACCAAAGATATTGGAGGAAAACCCATAGGTTTTTCCGGATGAAACCCCCCATAGTTCTCAACCCAATATTCTCGGTTACACAAAAACCTAATTGAATGTTATTAAACCCTGCCTAGATGGCACCGCGACAAAATATGATTATGTGTGATTTATCAGTGTGTATGCATAGGTTATAGGTTGAGGGTTAAGAGAAATTATGGAAAGTGTTTATATTTTCATAAAGTTGTAATGATGCATGAATGACATATTTATAGTTGTGGAAGTTTGTATGCAAAGAGGTAATTTCTGGAATTAAAAAGAATTGAAAAATTGACCCAATCAAATAGTAAGTGTTTACATGAAGTAAGTATGTGTCGGAACATAAGTCAAACATTAATAATATGTGTCGGCCTTAATAGGTAAATGTGTCGGCATATGCAAGTCAGTAGCTACAACTTTTAATACTACAATAGATGTGTCGACCTGAAAATTGTATGTGTCGGCTATTAAAATTGAAATTTACAGTATGTACCGGTCTGTGTGATGCATGTGTCGGCCTATATCAAATAGAAGTTACATGCTTCATTATCGAATTACATGTGTCGGCTTGAAATTTGTATGTGTTGGCAGATGCAAGCAGTTTATGCAGAAAATTTGTTTTTTAAGGTTTTCGTCTATCTGAAAGCGGTTTTGAATGATTCCTAAGACCTCTAATGCAAGGGACTGCCACATGAAATAGAAATATCATCCAATATACAAGCATGCTAAGTTTTCCTAGTTTTTACATTGTGTAAAACATCTAATGGTGAAGTTGCACTCGCATCCTTGTAGGTGACCCCCATCTTCTGCAACATCTTCTTGATATTCTTATTAGCTACCTCAACAACCCCGTTCATCTTGGGTTTGTAAGGTGAAGAATTGTAATGTTTAATCTTGAAGCTTTCATAGAGTTCTTTCATCATCTTATTATTCAAGTTAGATCAATTTTCAATAATGATTTTACTCGGGATATCATACCGACAAATAATTTGATTCTTTATAAACCGGTGTAACACGGTGGGAGAAATGACTTGGGTGTTTTGCGTTTGATCGCAATTGTTGCGGTTAGTAAGAGTCGCCACCGACTTTTCTTTTATCTAATGAAGGAAAGGGTGAAAAGAACATGAAAGACCTTTGAGATTATTTTCTTGAGTTCGAGGGGTAGATTATGAAAAGGGAAGGTGTTAGTACCCTTTTCATCCATAGTTATCTATGGGCTCTTAGTTTCTTGCTAGATCACTTGCTTTTGTTTGAAAATGTGCTTTGTAGTGGGTTTTGAAAGTATTTTTGAAAAGCACCTTTGTTTAAGCAAATTTTGTAATAATTCTCGTCTCTATAAGAATGTATACAAAGTGTTGGACTTTTTGAAAACATTTCATGTTTTGAAAGTGTTTGGTGTGTGTTTGAAAAGATGTTTGTTTTGAAAATGAGCAAGTAACTAAGAACGTTTCTACCTACTCAAATGTCTTTTGTTCTTCTCCTCCTCCTTTAGATGTTTCTATCTTACCATTGATTTGGTAAGAAGCTTCACCATTGGATGTAAAGGGATGGGCGTGGGTCATTGTATAGTCGTGATAGCAATTTTGTGAGATATCTTATCATTTCTCTTGAGGAACTAAGATCATTTGTAAGGTAACATTCGAAGCATCATTGAGGGACTATGATATCGTATTTTGATTGTTTTTGCTAAGACATCTCACGTGCATAACATGACCATTTTTCGTAAAGCAACAAGTGGAGTTAACCCTAGGGGTGCATGTGTACAAGTGTGTTTGATTGCATGCATTTTTGTCTTGAATTTAAGGTTTTCTAAGCATTGATTTTAATCTTGCCATACACACCCTAATTACTTAGCATTTATATGAAAGCAATAAATTGCGGAAAGTAAATTTACTATGTTATTACATCACTTGGGAATAGGGATACTAATGTACAAATTAGGGTTGCAAGAAATCAAGAAATAAAATTCTAATTATCTACTACAACCATATTGAATATGAATAAATGTACAAAATTGGAATGAAAAGAAGATGAACATTGTTTTGACTTTTATTTATATGAAAGGTTTTGTTTAATTAAAGTAATTATGAAAATAAAATATTTTTTGTAATATTTTTATATATTCATGAAATAAAACTTGTAAATAAATAGTGTGTAAAAGATCAACTCAAAGGGAGTTGTTTTGATTGGTTGAAAAGATGTTTGAAGTTTGTTAAAAAAATACAAAGAACACAAATAGAAAGGCAAAAACTGTTTTTGGTCCTACCAAGGTTTGAAATCAGGTCCCTATACAGAAATACTTTTTGCGCGCACTGTTGATACCACTGGGGTGGTCTGTTCCATCCGTTCATGAGGCAGCTTCCATTGGGTATAAGGTAAACTTGTTTCTGAATGTTTAAAGTTCCCAGTCCTCCCCTTCGATTTCATGAATGTAACTCTTCCCATTTGAGATTTGAAAGGTTCCCCTGTTCAGTAAATATAAGGATACACACAACCTGCCTAAAGTTTGGATACAAACCTAATAAAAATAACCTTCGAAATCTTCAGGCCCATTGGTTAACACAAATTTATTTGGCACCAAAATCCAAAGACTAAATGTACATGGCAGTGATAATCGAAAGCTAAAGCATGGTCAATTTCCTAGATGTGATATCTACACTTTCTCTTTTATTTATATGCACAAATGATATTTTGAATAGAAAGTTCCAAGTTTAGAGGAACTTACCTCTTGAAGAGTCAATCGAAGGAGCTATATATGACTTCCTTGGTGTTGGACCAAACTTTGCTGGAACCTTCCTTGAGCTACTAGGACCACTTCTCTTCTTGAATCGAAAGATTGGTATTTATGAGGGAGTCAAAGTTTTTATTATACTGCAGTTTGGGGGAGTGAATCGAAGGTGGTGTTATACTACAGTTTAGGGGAGTGAATCAAAGGTGGTGTTAAAATACAGTTTAGGGGAAGTGAATCGAACGGTACCCTACTGAGATTTTCTTGTGAAAAAAAAAGTCTTAGAGTTTTGAAGGTTTGAGAATGTTGGAGAGTTTGAGAATATTGGAGAGTTTGAGAATATTGGAGAGTTTGAGTGCTTGAGGATTTTTATGATTTTTCTCTCTAGCAAAAATCTGGCCCCTTTCTTTGTCAATGGTTTCTCTATTTATAGAGAAAAGGTTTGGGAGTTTGAACAAAGATATGGCTTGGCTGAAACATGAATATTAAGCTATGTCAGATTTTCCAAGATCCCAAGGTGAAGTACTAAAGTTGTTGGTTAAAAGGGGCTGACTTCCCTGACTAAAGGTGAAGTACAATCAGGATTTAAGAAAAGCATGGGCTTAGAACAGGATTTGTACTAGCAAGTTTACTTTCATAAAAAAATCTTTTGGACAAAGGCTTAATCACCTAGACAATAACTTAATCCATAATGTACGCAATTAATTATAGAGTGAAATACAAGCATTAAAGCCTATGAAGTAAGATCATGTAGCATGGCCTATAGATTTGATCAGTGTTCTTTCAAAATCCTATTTTCCACTTGCGTCGAAGAGTTCTGGAAATGTACTAAAGAAGACTACTTCGAAGGGAGAAAAATTCCTAAACAAAGCTTATGGATTAAACTTGCATCGAAGGAGATTTCCTGCCCAAATGAAGTACATAACCCCAACTTTCATTTGAAGGAGGCCACAAAGCTAAATGAAAGATGCATGTAGGAAGGTCTTAAATTCCCAAACGAAAAAGGCGTCAAGGAAGGCCACATGCCCAAACGAAAGAGGCATGCAAGAAGTTTAAATGTGCAATCGAAGGATGCCAAAAGGAGGCTTTTTGCCTTGTGCTTGCTAGCATGGTGGGAGATATTTGTCCAGTCAACAACATGCATGCAAGAACCAAACATCCAAATGAAGCTTTGTGTGAAGGTGGCTCTGTCCAGTCAAAGGTTTTCCTGCCCAAAGTTCCAAATGGCCAAACAAAGGAGTGTACATAGGGGGTTCCTGCCTTGTGATTTCATGCAAACATGCAAAAGATCTACGTTAAAATGAAGCTTTCATGAAGGGAAACAACATGCCCAAATGAAAGGTGGGACCAATAGCTTATACTGAAGAATTTATGTCCCCAAACGAAGTAAGCATGAAGGGAGTCAAATGCCCAAGCGAAATGTTTGACCAAAACCTTGTGCTGGAGGATTCATATGTCCAAACGAAGGGTGTGACTAATAGCTTGTACTGAAGAATTCATGTCCCCAAACGAAGCAAGCATGAAGGGAGTCAAATGCCCAAGCGAAAGGTTTGACCAAAACCTTGTGCTAGAGGATTCATATGTCCAAATGAAGGGTGTGACTAGTAGCTTTTACTGAAGGAACCACATGCCCAAACGGAATGTGTATGCAGGAGGCTAGAATGTCCAGATTCGAAAGAGGCACATAGGAGGCAAAAGGTGTAGATCGAAGGATGCCAAAAGGGTGCCTTTTGGCCTTGGAATCAAAAGGGGCTACAAGAGGCTTTGTGCCTTGTGAATCCAAGCCAGCGTGCCAGAGGCCCACGCCCAGTTGAAGGGTGCAAGCCAGGCTTGCATCGAAAGAGGCCAAAAGGCCAATCAAAAGAGCTGAAATGAAAAACACTTGTTTTTTCTCCAAATTCGTCAAAATATTATTTTTATCTGTTTTCTCCCTTTTTTCAGTTTTTCCTTTTAATCTTGGTACTGGAAAATCCCAATGTACTTGTGCAAGCTTGAACCTTGATAATCCTTGTGAGAAATGCTTTGAAAAATGGGAGGGCATATTTTGGGGTACAACAGCTGCCCCTGTTCAATCTTCTTAAACCCGAAGAGTTAGATTGGTGAATCTGCAATTCGTGACTTGAAGGTAGAAGATGATTGCACACTAGAGTTCCAATAAATTCGCACTCGATGATATGGTTGTTGATTATGCAGGGAATGGGGTTACAGATGCCATTTGGAGAGATGATAGAGAGTTGTCGGAGATGGGCTTATAGATGCCATCCAGAGTGATTGGGGAAATTACCAGGATGAATCTTTTGGTTGATTTATACTGAAATAGTATACGTCTTTTGCCTGTTGATTTTTCCTGTAAGGAAGAAGATTAGTTGCATGCATGGTGTAATGATGTTCTCAAAATAAATGAGATTATATTGTATGCATTTGTCATGTATGTGCTGTGATTTATGAATGTGACGCGTTTATTGTAACGTGTCTTTGTCTAGGAAAATAAATACTTAACAACATGTTGAGGAGCCTTGGGAAGCTGAATCCCAAACTACTGTTGGAGAGTAGATGTATCCTCAACTTTGTTTAGAATTTTTCTGCTGGGAATTCCTGTTTTCTTGTTTGAGGAGAAATTCGCTGGGGAATATTGACTTTGGCTCTTTACATGAGGAATCTCTATGGGGAGTGTTGATTTCTGCTTGGAGGAATAAAGTTCAGGAACTTTGATTCTTTGTTGCTCTATTGGGGAATTATTCCTGAATGGAGAGCATCCGAAGTTAGTTATTATCTGGTCGAAATCCAGGCTTGGCAGCAATTTGTTGGGAATAGTAAAGTTGACTGTTATCTGGTCGTATTTCAGGCTTCACAACGAATTACTAGGGAAGATTAAATTAACTGTTATCTGGTCAGATTCCAGGCTTCCTAGAAAATTTCTTGGGAGTGTGAAGTTAAATTTTATCTAGTCGAACTCCAGGCTTCGCAACAACTTGTTGGGATGATGAAGTTGAACTGATATCTGGTCGGATTCCAGGATTCATAGTAACTCGCTTGAAATGATGAAGTTGAATTGATATTTGGCCAGATTCCAGGCTTCAAAGTAACTTTCTTGAAAGGATGAAGTTGAACTGATATCTGGTCGGGTTCCAGGCTTCATAATAACTTGCTTGAAAGGATGAAGTTAAACTAGTATCTGGTAGGATTCTAGGCTTCACAGTAACTTTCTTGAAAGGATGAAGTTAAACTGATATTTGGTCGGATTCCAAGCTTCACAATAACTTGCTTGAAAGGATGAAGTTGAACTGATATCTGGTCGGGTTCCAGGCTTCACAGTATCTTGCTGAAAGGATGAAGTTGAACTCATATCTGGTCGGGTTCTAGGCTTCACAGTAACTTGCTGGGAGGATGAAGTTGAACTGATATCTGGTTGGGTTCCAGGCTTCATAGTAACTTGCTAGGGGTAGAGGAAAACTCTTCTATGGAAAGAAAATTAAACCCCTGTCTGGTCGGGTCCAAATTTTACAATATCTCGGGAAGTTAAACTATTATATGGTCAGTTACAGGCTTCATAGTATCTTGAAAGTCAAATTATTATCTAGTCGGGTCCAGGCTTAATAGTAACTGAAAGTTGTTTGAATAGGAAATGATTTTGTTGAGGAGTGTATTGTTTTGTTGGGAAATAAACCCCGTTGAAGAGAATATTTGATGATATGATGGCAAGGTGAATTCTTTAGGAAGAAATCAACAAGGCTTCTTATTTTAAGACCAACTCAGCTGGGGAGAGGGTTGTCGAGAGATTGAGACTCTGACCAAGGTTTGCATAAATCCAACTTTGCGGGAAAACCTATTGGGGCAAAGGTTTATTGTAGCTGGCTCTGCGGGGGTAATGCTAATGAGATAACTCTGGGGATATCTCAAATGCATTAAAGAGATGCTCATTGTTGCTTGGCAGCACATATTTGCTAAATAGTTTTAATCATGTTCATATCCATATGTTCATTTGATTTTAGTCATTGGACATTTTTGCACTCAAAACAAAAACAAAAAGTTTACACTTCAAAGTATATTTGTATTGATGTTTTTCCCATGAATATGCATTTTTGTACAAAGAGACGGAGATCCTAGTAAGAGGAAATCGTCAAAAGGAAAACAAAATTGAAAACAAAGATAACAGCCATGTGGAAATGATCTCATTGTGTTCCAACTCTATTATTGCCCCAATGTCTTCGAACGTCCCTTGCCATTGACAGAAGTTGATTGGATTGATCTTGGACCGTTTGAACTTGGACCTTGGTAATAGAGTCGATTGTGGTGTTTCCACAGGACATAGTCATACGCTTTCAATCCTTAACTTTTTCCTGGACTTCCCTTTCGGGTTTTCAGCCCACCAGGATACCCATTTTTTCCCAAGTCGCCCTTTCGTGTTTTTGACTTGCTGGGTGTACAATCTTTTTCATATATCCCTAATTTTTGCCCAAACCTTTGGTTTGTCGGGATGCCCTTATCTTGCCTAGGTGTGTCAACCTAGCGGGTCTCTTATGCGTAGTATTTTTAACTATGTATGGGTTTATAGGATGTGGGAAATCTTCACCGTCCATGGTAATCACCATCATGGCACCACCAGAGAAAACATTCTTGACAACAAATGGCCCTTCGTAAGTGGGAGTCCATTTGCCCCTGGGGTCGCCTTGCAGAAGAATGATGCGCTTTATTACCAAGTTACCAGCTTGATATACCTGAGGCCTGATCTTTTTGTTGAAAGCCTTGATCATACGCTTCTGGTACATCTGACCATGACAAACAACAGCCAGTCGATTTTCATCGATCAAGTTCAACTGATCCAATCTTGTCTAAATCCATTCGTCTTCGCCAAGGCCTGCTTCATTCATAATCCTTGGTGAGGGAATCTGAACTTCCACTGGCAGGACAACTTCCATGCCATAGACCAAAGAAAAGGGAGTTGCCCCAGTTGATGTCTGAGTTGAAGTACAGTAGCCATGAAGAGCAAACGGTAACATCTCATGCCTATTTTTGTAGGTTACTACCATCTTATGTACAATCTTCTTAATGTTTTTGTTGGCTGCTTCCACTACGCCATTCATTTTAGGTTTATAAGGAGAAGAATTGTGATGCTTGATTTTGAACTGAGTGCAAAGCTCTGTAATCATTACATTGTTAAGATTGATCCCGTTGTCAGTGATGATCCTTTCAGGGATACCATAGCGGCAAATGAGGTTATGTTTGATGAATCTGGCTACCACGCTCTTTGTGAATGAGGAAAATAAGGCATCTTCGACCCATTTGGTGAAATAATCGATAGCAACCAGAATGAAGCGATGTCCATTGGAGGCAATAGGTTTAATCTCTCCAATCACGTCAATTCCCCACATTGCAAATGGCCACAGAACAGTCATGACATTTAGAGGAATAGGAGGCACATGGACCTTTTCAGCATAGATTTGGCACTTGTGGCAAGTCCTTGAGTGGTGATGGCAATCAGTCTCCAATGTTGACCAATAGTAACCAGCTCTCAGGATTTTCTTAGCCATAGTGTGTCCTCTAGAGTGAGTCCCAAAGAGACCATCATGCATTTCTTCAATAATTTCCTCTGCCTCCTTCTTGTCCACACATAGGAGTAGAGTAGAATCATAGTTGCGTTTGTATAGGATTCCATTGCTTAGGAAGAATTTGGCTGAGAATCGTCGTAAGAACTTTTTATTATTGATGGATGCTTCTTCGGGATACTCTTGTGCTTCAAGGTATCTCTTCACCTCATGGTACCATGGCTTCTTGGCATCAGTGTCAAGCTCATAGCAGTGCACAGGTTCGTTGAATCTCTAAATTGTAATCATATGAGCTTCGTTTTACCATTTGACCTTGAACATAGAAGACATTATGGCCAAAGCATCGGATAATTGGTTTTCTTCTCTAGGGAAGTGTTCAAAGGTTATTTCTTCGAAGCAAGGAATCATAGATAGCACAAGCTCTTTGTAAGGGATAAGATTAGGATGTTTAGTTTCCAAATCTCCTTTTACTTGGCTAATTACTAGAGCGAAATCTCTGAACACATTCAAATGCTTGATCCTTAAATTAATGGCAGCCTTTAGACCCAAAATGCATGCCTCATATTCAGCCATGTTATTTGTACAATTGAAGCACAACCTAGCAGTTAAAGGGTTGTGGAAACCCTCAGGAGAAACTATCACAACACCAATTCCGTTATCCAAAGTGTTGGAAGCCCCATCGAAAACCATAGTCGATCGAGATCCTTGTTCAGGTCCGTCATATTGTCCAGGTTTCGTGCAGTCGGTTACTTACATGATATTCTCATCCGGGAAGTCAAAGTTCATATATTGATAATCATCAACAACTTGATGGGCCAAATGATCTTCCAATACACTTACTTTGATGGCCTTTTATGTTGTGTGTTGAATATCGTACTCAGTCAAGATCATTTTCCATCTAGCTATCCATTTGGAAAGAGTGGGTTTCTCGAAGATATACTTGATAGGGTCTATCTTAGAAATCAATAGAGTGGTATGAGTCAACATATACTGTCTTAGCCGGCGAGCAGCCCATGCCAAAGCGCAACAAGTTTTCTCGAGTAGTGAATATCTGGTTTCACAGTCGGTAAACTTTTTGCTCAGGTAGTAAATCGCATGCTCTTTTCGGCCAGACTCGTCATGTTGGCCCAACACACACCCCATAGAGTTATCTAGCACAGTCGAGTACATGATCAAAGGTCTTCCTTCAACTAGATTCATGAGCATAGGAGGTTCTTGCAGATATTCCTTTATTTTGTCGAAGGAAGCTTGGCATTCATCATTCCATCTGACTACTTGATCTTTCTTCAAGAGTTTGAAGATTGGCTCACAAGTAGCAGTTAGGTGAGATATGAAGTGGGCGATGTAGTTAAGACGGCCCAAGAATCCTCTAACCTCCTTTTCAGAGTGGGGAACTGGAATTTCTTGAATGGTTTTTACCTTTGCAGGATCCACTTCGATGCCTTTACTACTAACAACGAAACCTAGAAGCTTTCCAGACCGTACTCCGAATGTGCACTTATTAGGGTTCAACCTCAAGTTGTACTTTTTCAGCCTCTCGAATAGCTTGTATAGATGATTGAGATGCTCCTCTTCAGTTTGTGACCTTTCATCATATCATCCATGTATACCTCTACTTCATGATGAATCATATAATGAAACAAAGTTACCATAGCCCTTTGATATGTTGCCCCTGCATTCTTCAATCCGAATGGCATGACCTTGTAACAAAAGATGCCCTATTGCGTAACAAAGGTGGTCTTCTCCATGTCTTCAGGAGCCATCTTAATTTGATTATATCCAGAGAAACCATCCATGAAAGAGAAGACCTTATGTTGAGCGATTTTATCGACCAAGACATCAATATGAGGTAGAGGGAAGTCATCCTTGGGGCTTGCCCTATTCAGATCCCTGTAATCTACACACATACGAACTTTTCCGTCCTTCTTTGGCACCGGAACCACGTTCGTGACCCATTTAGGATAAGATGTCATAGTTAGGAATCCTGCATCGAATTGTTTCATCACTTCATCTTTTATCTTTTCAGACATGTCAGGCCGCATGCGACGAACTTTTTACTTGACAAGAGGACAATCATCTTTTGTTGGCAGATGATGAACTACAATGTCGGTATCTAACCCTGACATATCTTTGTATGACCAAGCAAACACTTCCACATAATCATGTAACATCTGAACTAAACTGCTTTTGACATTGCTTCCTAGGTTGGCATCGATCTTGACCTCTTTCTTGTCTGTCTCGGTACCTAGATTGATGACTTCAACTGATTCTTCATGCGACTGAATAGCTTTTTCCTCTTGCATTAGAAGTCTGGATAGTTCTCTCGGTATTTCACAATCTTCCCCACCTTCGTCTTCGACTTGGTTAATTGGATGTTCGAAATCATAGTTGGCAATAGTAGAGTCATTGGCAATGAGATCTGGAGTGGACGAGGACCTGCAAGAGTGTGTGTGTGTGTGTGCATGTAAGATACATGGCTATTTGAAAAATAAGAGAGACAATGAGCATAAAAATTTGAATGCAAAAGTCCAATGGTTTGTATTGAATGATCATATGATAAAATGAACATAAATAAAACCCTTAACAAATGGACCAAAGTGCCTCGGGCAAGACATATGGCTTAAAGGTCATTGTTTAATATTACAGATAAAAGGTTCTTGAATTAATAGAAAGAAATAAACAAGTAATTACTCCTCAATGAAGGAGATGGGAATGAAGTCCTTTGCGTGCCAATTTTTGAGCTCTGTTGTAGTAGGGTATACCCATTATTCAAATGCACATTCATCATCAGAATCCTCCATAGTGTTTACTTCGTGATTTCCAATACGGAGAGGGGGCTTTCCTGCACGAGTGCAGTAATATTTCAAACCACACCATCAAAGTGATCAATGATCACATTGTGATCCATATAAGCCTTCTCCAGAACCCTCATCATGGAATTCCTATGAGTCTCAGAGTTTAACAACAGAGATAACACTGATATCTTTGAATAAGTTTGAAGAAGTTAATCCACTATCTTGTAGTCATATCTTCTGATCAATCTCATTAATTCTTCAGCATTCTCATTTTTTCTTGGTTCATCAGACTGACCCACAACAACTATCTCTTGACTAACCATCTCGAGATATTTTCTTTGCACAGCCTTACGGGAAGAAACAACATCACCCTTCCGAAGTGATACAGGAGACCACACACGACCACTTCTTGGTAACCTACTAACATCGGCTATGTTCACAACAGAATGTACTAGCCCAATCATTACTTCTTTACCATCCTCAATCATAGTAGCATTATACTTCCATAGAATTGCTTTATCATACTTATATGGAATAGGCCCTAGAAAATAAATAACCAAAGGAGTCACATCACTCTCCTTGCTTTAATAGGAAATTTCTACAGGTTAGGAATGTTAAAATAAGGAACAACAACAACAAACTCATCTTCTTGATGCTTCCTACTGATCTACAGAATACCACGATCCATCAAACCCTGAATGTCTCTCTTGACCAAGGCACAACCCTCAGGATTCTTCTTACAAAACTGACAATCTGAATGATCTACAAACAAACCAACTTGACATACCTGGCATACACATATGCTAGTGGAGTCCTTACGAAACGTACATCAGAAACCACATACTCACCTGGACTTACTGCTACCATATTAATAGAGGATTCACCATTCTTGAGCAAAGGATTAGCTTGAACATTCAGACCAACATCCTAGAATGACAAATTAAAACAAATTTCAAGATCGTGACTCGATGCACTCTGATGATAGGCACACTGGGATTCAGTTTTGTACCACAATGGAAGTGGATTTGGAACAACTGGCAGATCTCTAGTCTGAATTAGCTTCCTCTTAATGATAGTCGTATATAACTCTATATAGGTCATCAGGATATGATCAATATGGGCCTTCCTAGGCACACGAGCTTGCTAATTACGTTATTTTGGAAACTGTGGTTGATAAGCCCGAGCAGTAGGCGATGAGTTGAATACCCGAGTTACATCGACAATTTGGGTTCGCTGGTAATGCTGACGATTGTTTCCATACTTGGATATTCTTTGTCTTTCTTGAGAAATGGTGTTATAATCACCTTCCTTCTTCTTTTGGAAACCACTACCATACTTCTTCGTGCCACTGGACGAACCTCCATCTTTGGAGAACGAACCTTCTCGGACATCTTCTTTTAACTGGAACCCTATAAAAACCATCTTGGTAAACTTATTAGGAGCACTGGAAAACATCCTTTCATAATAAAAGGAACTCAGAGTCTTAAAAACATCTTGGCCATCTCTTTCTCCTTCATTGGAGGATTGATCTGAGCAGCTACCTCACACCACCTCTAGGCATACTCCTTGAATGATTCATTATCTTTTTGTGACATGGCCCGAAGTTGGTCACGATCAGGCGCCATATCCAAATTATACTTGTAATGGAGAATAAAGGCTTCCATAAGATCATTGAAACAAGTGACATGAGTGTTATCAAGCCCCATATACAACTTCATTGAAACAAGTGATATGAGTGTTATCAAGCCCCATATCTGCGTGAAAAATAGGGTTATCTTTGTGTGACACATCATGCACAATCGAAGGAGCACTCACCATTATAGGATGAACATGAGGAACTTGTCCCATAGGAGGGGTCTCAGTAGTAGGAATGAAATTCTCAAGTATAAAGTTGAGAGGCATGCTTCAAGGATAACCAGGAGTCATCTAATTTTGACGTAGAGGTCCCATAAGCGCAATTGCAATCTAAGAAATAACGGTGACTTAAGGTTGAGACGGAAGCGGAGGCTGAGGCTTATTTTGCGCTGCAACCAAGGATTCCAACAGAGCAGTCATCCTATACATGCCAGTCTTCAAAATATTCACCTCTTCACGGAATCTCTTTATTCTTGCTCAAAAGTATCCATCTTTTTTTTGAATTAACCCGGGTCTTATATCGATTAATCAGTTTGTCTGTTAGAAGATGAAGGAAAAGGAATAATATTTTGAAAACATTCAGAAAGCAAGACCAATGATGTATGATGCATGACATGAAATAATTGTTTAAAGGGTTAATACCATTTTACCCCCTGCAATGTAGGCAATTTGTTCTTTACCCCGTGTAATATATATATATATATATATATATATATATATATATATATATATATATATATATATATATATATATATATATATATATATATATATATATATATATATATATATATATATATATATATATATATATATATATATATATATATATATATATATATATATATATATATATATATATATATATATATATATATATATATATTGTTTTTATACAAGAGAAAAATATTTCAAGGGGATGATCCATAAAAAACATTTTACAGGAGATAAAGTGAATTTCTCCTATATTGCAGGAGGTATTATATATTTAATCCTTGTTTAAATGTTTTTATTTTAATTTTTCAAGGAACTAAGAAGTTATAAAAAAAACTGCAAACATCATAAGTAAATTCTTGAAGAAAAAGAGAACTGAATTTTCGTTAAAAATCTGGAAAAATTACATCTCGATTACATAATTTAAAATTAATCCTAAACAAAAGACAAAAACTAAATCCTGGGATCTAAGGTGACTCCAACTGAAGACTTCATGTTGTAGCTTCCTCTTGAGCTTCTTGATCCGAACTTCAAAATAAATCTCCATGTCAGCTTTCTCTAGAAAGATCTTGTCTACAATACCCTTCCAAGAATCAGAAGTAGGCGGAATATCAAAAAAATATCTGTTGCTTTGAGATGGAAAGTTTCTAAAGGAAAATAAATTCTCTTGCACCATTTTCTTCTTCTTTTCATGCTGCTCAAGTAGAACACCCTTATGGTAAAATAGGTCATCCTTCTCCTTTAATTGTTTATGTAACTCTAGAATCTATGTACTAAAAGCATAGAACTTTTTCTCCCAAGTATTTCTTTCTTGCGTCATCTGAGCTAAAGCAACTTGAAGTCCCCCAATATCTTCAACTGGAACTGGAGTAGGTCTTATGATTTCAAGGACCATAGACTTATCAGAATAAGACATCTTGATTTGAATAGCTCTTACTTGCACCCACTGAGTGTAAGGCTCCAAAGCTACACAATGCTTCTTCCCTAACTCTTATTTTCCTTTCCTATGAATCTTATTTTAGGAACAGACTATCCTTTCCTTCAAACTTTTGCTATCAACTTCTTCATGAAAGAACAAACCCTCTAAAATCATGTTGTTTGGCTTATTCTTCATAGTATACCCAAATTGATGTCGAGCTAGAATCAGATTGTAGTTGATACCTCCCTTTATACCAAGAAGACGCACATTAGGAAATTCACCACAACTATCAATAATCTCCACATTGACATAAACCCTAGAATACCAAGTTACATATGCATTGGTAAGGGACATGATCCTCTGAGAAAACCTTAAACAATTCATGTTATCTTTGAATGAACTGGACTATGGAAAAGTGCAAACTAAACCACTTGTAAAAGAAATATGCATAAAAGATAATGGTTTCTCCATTCTTTGAAGTCCTTTAATGAATGTGAAATTATGTTTGTCAGATCCTGGATGTCCTAAGAGATGTAGAGGCACTGGATCCGACTTTAACACATAACAACAGGATATGCAAACAAAACAAGCAATGTTAAATGTAAATAACACCTATATATGTTTACCCAATTCGGCGACAACAACACCTACTCTAGGGGCTACCAAGCCAAGGACGAAATTAACTAGATAATATAAATTTTGTAGACCATACAGAAAACATACGAGTTTACAATCTACGCACTTAATCACTACCCTTTGCTTAACATCTACCTAATACACTTCTAGGTATGAGGCCCTCCTCAAATCACTCTTTAATCACACTCAACGATTGGAGAAACTCTAAACACAATAGAGAACAAAAACAGGAAGTCACTCTTCCAAGACACAGAATCCTCAATGCTTAAAAGCTTATGATAACTGACACACAAATACTCAATTCTTAAAAGCTTATACGCATCTGATACACAAAAATACAATGCTTAAAAGCTTATGGATGCTTGACAGAACTTACAACCCAACAATAAGGATTCTAAAAACCCTAACAAAAACACACACGTAAGTTCCACCTAAAACTAGGTATACACTAGTCAATATATAATAATATTTTAGACTGGGTTGGGCTTCAAAAACGTAGCAGTGAGGCTGCACAAAGTCTGCAAAATCTTCTCCAAGAAAATAGGTCATCAATCATCAGTTTCCTAAAATGTCTCCTTATTTAGAAACTTTTCATATCTTCGAAAACCAACATAGAATCTCTGATTTGTCAATCTTAGACGCCACATAAGCTAACTGAATATTCCGTGAATATTCAATAACTAACATATAATCTGAAACACAATTGTCAGTTGTTGCAGACACGGTATCTTATCCTCCTGGTTGGGACATCTTATTCGACATGTTGAAAACTAAAAGTTAGAAAATCTTGTTGAACATGTTACTGCTTGGTTGGTTTAACCGATATGTATACCAATCATAATTTCAGAGAAATAACAATCTCCCCCTTTGGCACATTTTGGCTAAAACACCCAAATAGCCCTTGCACACAAAAACACCATAAAATATGTTTGAAAATCAATCAAACACACACATCATAGGAACAACAGTGGAAAACACATCAGCAAGGTTAGGAAAAGAGCAGCAAAAAAAATCAGAGACACAATTAGTAGTTAGTTGATCTACTAACACATCTTCAACCAATAGAGAACATAAGTTCTCAATACCATGATGTCAAGACATCATATCTGACATCTCTTCAGAGCATCCCCCTCGACACTAGTACTAGCACCAACACCCTCAATATCATACTACTCCCCCTTTTTAGCCATAATATGACATAGGTAAGTAGACAATATTAGCAAATTTAAGCACCTATAGTTTTAAGTGTGCAAAAAGCAACTAAATATATCTTGGGCATTTAACTCTTATAAAGTCATAAACTAAGATAAACAGAATCATAAGGCAGACCCAGACAAAATCACATGAGCAAATGTCATGCATCAATATCTTCTTCTTCTCTAATAGCACCAGCAGGATGTTTATTAGGTGCAGCACCATCCTTAGCATCTTCATCAACAGATTCAACACCAACAATAATTGTTATAATTCTTCATAGATGCCGATTCCTAGTCTCCTCCTTAGGATCTCAAACTAAACTGCATGAAAAGCCTTTGTAAAGATATCAGTAACCTGATTCTCAATGTTAACATGCACAAGAGTTATGACTAGGTTCTTCTTAATACCTTGCACATACTCCAACAACCAAAGTGATGTCTGGTCTGCTAGCAGTAAGATATAGAAGGCTACCAATCATGCTTCTATAAAAACTCTAATCAACACTAACTCCTTTTTCATATTTTGCTAACTTAAAGCATGTAGGAGCAGTAGTTCTCTTATGGCTAGCATTTTCCAATCCAAATTTCTTCACATTATTCCTTTCATATTTGCTTTGACATATAAAAATGGAGTCTTCCATCTGCTTGACTTGCAATCTAAGAAAGTAAGTCAATTCACCAGCCAAACTCATCTCAAACTCGGATTGCATCTGCCTGACAAAATGTTGGACCATTTCATCTGACATTCCTCCAAAAACAACTTCAACCATATAGATCTGAGCTATCAACAATTTTCCAACTTCATCTTTGACAAAGAGTGTATTGTCAATTCCACCCTTTCTATATCCACGATTGACTACAAATTCAGTCAACCTTTCATACCAAGCTCTTGGAGCTTGTTTCAATCCATACATGGCTTTCTTTAGTCTGAACACGAGATCTGGAAAGGAAGGATCAACAAACCATTTTGGTTGTTCAACATAAACTTATTCATTCAAGTACGCATTTAGAAATTCACTCTTGACATCCATTTGATACAGCTTGAACCTTAAATGAAAATATACCCCAAGCAACAATCTGATAGACTCCATGGGAGCCATATGAGCAAATGTTTCATCAAAGTTTACTCCTTCAATTTGAGTATATCCTTGTGAAACAAGTCTGGCTTTATTTCTGGTAACACCACCTTGTTCATTTGTCATGTTCTTGTACACCCATTTTGTACCAATAACATTTACCCGATCAGGTCTTGGAATCAAGTCCCATACTTTAATCTTCTTGAATTGACCAAGTTCATCTTGCATAACATTTATCCAGAACTCATCAGCCAAGGCTTCCTTCACATTCTTTGGTTCAAACTTGGATACAAAGAACACATTTGACATAGTTTCTCTTGCTCTGGTGAATACTCCTTGTTTGGGATTTCCTATTATAAGTCCCTTAGGATGATCCTTTTGAATTCTGAGTGATGGCCCTTTGTTAGCTACTTGAGGTTCTTCAACTTCAGAATTGGCACTTAAACCTGCAACATCTGAGTTGGATGTTAAGACATTTTCTTCAGGAACCACATCATTTGTAGGAATAGTTGTCTCAAATTCTTCTGGGACATCATATTTTCTAGTTGAGTCATTAATAATCACATTTGAAGACTGCATCATCACCTAGGTTCTGGAGTTGAATACTCTATATGTTTTACTATTTGTAGAGTATCCCAGAAAAATTCCTTCATCACTCTTAGCATTCAACTTCCTTCTTGGCTCATGGTCTGCCAGAATATAAAACTTACTTTCAAATACATGGAAGTATTTGACAGTTGGCTTTCTTCCTATCCACAATTCATACAGATTAACAGAGGTACCAGTTTTGACAGTCACTCTATGTGAATATAGCAAGCTCTGTTCATGGCTTCAGCCCAAAATTAAAGGGGTAATTTCTTGGCATGAAGCATAACCCTGGCACATTCATGAATAGTTCTGTTCTTACATTCAACCACACCATTTTGTTGAAGAGTGATGGGTGAAGAAAACTCATGACTAATCCCTTCAGATGTACAAAACTCCTCAAATTTGTTGTTCTTAAATTCCTTCACGTGGTCACTTATGATTATGACAACACCACAGTCCTTTTCTCTTTGAATCTTGTGGCATAATTCTTTGAAGACTTCAAACACTTCAAATTTCTCTTTGATGAACTTCACCCAAGTGAATCTTGAGTAGTCATCAACAATAACATAGGCATACCTCTTTCCCCCATGATTTTCAACCTGCATAGGTCCCATTAAATCCATGTGAAGTAGCTCTATAAATCTTGAGGTGACAAAATGTTGGATCTTCTTATGGGACATCTTTGTCTGCTTCACAATTTGATATTCACCACAAATTCCCCCTTCATCAATCTTTAGCTTGGGAATATCTCTAATAGCTTATTTTGAAAAGATATTCTTCATACCTTTCAGATGTAGATGATCAAGCTTTTGATGCCATAGGTTGACTTCATCATCTTTTGACATTAAGCATGTTGAGAGACATTTTGTTCCTGGAGAGATCCATAGGTAGCAATTGTCTTTTGATCTGATTCACTTCATAACCACTTCATCCTTATCATTTGTAATCAGACACTCAGATTGAGTAAAGTTAACTCTGAGACCTTGGTCACATAGTTGATTGATACTTATCAAATTTGCTGTCAGCCCTTTTACAAATAACACATTATCAAGGCTAGGTTGTCCTGCATAGTCCACCTTTCCAACACATTTGATTTCACTTTTTGACCCATCTCCAAAAGTGACATAGCTAGTGGCATATGGTTTAATTTCCACTAGGAATTTCTTATAACTAGTCATGTGTCTAGAACAACCACTATCAAAACAACAATCTTCTCTAGTTGAGGCTTTGAGAGAAGTGTGAGCTACGAGTCCATACAAACCATGGTGAGGAGCTCCTCTTGACTTTACCTCAGTATTAATATATCTTCTTCTCTAAGGAGTAATATGGTTGGAATAACCATATAGTTCATAATAAAAGGCCTTTAAATTTCCAAACAACCCACAATAATGGCATCTCAATTGCTGATACATATGACTATAATACCTTCTCTGATATCCCGGGTGATGTTGGGACATGTGTTTTGACATCTTCTACATTTGTTTCATCTTTTGAGGAATAAACTCCATTATTTGATGTTTGTGCTTAACAGCTTGGTTATTATAACCAAGACCCTTCACATTCCCATCATTCTTCCCAGATTGAAGAATCTCATCCAGCACAGTAGAGCTATTGTTTAGCATTCTTACAGATTTGGTCATATTGTCAAGTTTTTATTTTTGCAATATTACCTCCTCTTTAATATTAGAAATGATAGATAATTTCTCTTCTTTCTTAGACTTTAGTTGAGCAATGACTCTCTTTTGCTCTTCTCCTTGTTTACATACTTCTTCACTTTTAATATGAAACTCCCTGTACGAGGTAGAGAGTTCCTCAAAAGTAAGTTCTTCATCATCTGTTTCGTCATCAGAATCATAAACTCTAGTCAAGGCATTCACTTGTTTGACTTATTCCTCTTCATAATCGCTTTCAGAGTCTTCCTCTGACCATGACACAGATAGACCCTTCTTCTACTTCTTGAGATAAGTGGCACACCCTGATTTTATGTGTCCAAACCCCTCACATTCATATCATCGAACTCTTTTTCCCTAATTTGGCTTTTCTTCAATCCTGGACTTTCCTCCAAGGTCCTAATTTTTGTTGATGTCGAATGACATATTCTTGGCATTTGACCTAGACTTCCTTAGCACTTTGTTGAGTTGTCTTCCTATTAACACGAGATCCTTATATACTCCTTCTAAATTTAACTCACCACAATCGTATGAGTCTTCAATACTAGATGCAAAGGCTATACTCTTCTTCTTTTCAGACCTTTCTTTGATAGCAGATTCAAAGGTCTTAAGGGAGCTTACAATTTCATCCACAATCACAGTGCTTATATCATGATATTCTTCAATGGCAATCACTTTCATGTAAAACCTATTTGGAAGAGATCTGAGCATCTTCTTGATCAGTTTATCCTCTAATATCTTCTCTCCCAGGTCTTCCTAGTCATTAGCAATGTCTAGAATAGTCATGTGAAAGTCCTGAATACTTTCATCCTCCTTCATCTTCAAGTTCTCAAATTTTGTCGAGAGAAGTTGAAGTTTTGCCAACTTTACCTTAGGATTTCCTTCATGAACCTTCCTTAAGGTCTCCCAAGCCACTTTTGCATGCTTACAATTCTTTATCAGCTTGAACACATTTTTGTCAACTCCATTGAAGATGGAATTCAATGCTTTGGAGTTTCCTTGAGATGATGACTCATAACCATCATTCCAATCTTCTTCAGGCTTCAGCACATCAGTAATCTTTCCATCTGCATCCACAACATTTGGTGGATCCTATCCTTTAACAACATTTTTCCAAGCCTTGTTACCCAAGGGTTTTATGCACATTTCCATACGAGGTTTCCAATTGTCATAGTTGGTACCATCTAAAAGAGGTATTTAACCACAATTCCACCATCCTTGTCCATTGCACCAGAAAGTAACTTCCCTGAATATCACCCAGAGTCAGAGCAGGATGCATGCTTTGATACCAATTGAAATTCTGGCTGTCATATCTTGGGTGTCCTAAGAGATGTCGAGAAACTGGATTCGACTTCAACACACAACAAGAGGATATACAAACAAAACAAACAGTGTTGAACTTAAATAACACACATATATGGTTACCCAGTTCGTTGACAACAACACCTACTTTGAGGGCCACCAAGCCAGGGACAAAGTTAACTAGATATCAATTTGTAGACCATACAAAAACATGCCAGTTTACAATCTACCCACTTAATCACTACCATTTTCTTAACTTATACCTAAGACACACCTAGATATGAGACCCTCCACAAATCCATCTTCAATCACACTCAGCGATTGGAGCAACTCTAAACACAATAGAGAACAAAAATAGGAAGTCACTCTTCCATGACACATAATCCTCAATGCTTAAAAAGCTTATGAGAATTGACACATAAATACTCAATGCTTAAAAGCTTATGAGCATCTGACACATAAATATCCAGTGCTTAAAAGCTTATGGATGCTTGACAGAACTTACAACCCAACAATATGGATTCTAAAAACCTAACAAAAACACACATGTAAGTTCCACTTAAAACTAGGTATACACCAGTTAATATATAATAATATTCTAGACTGGGTTGGGCTTCAAAAACACAGCAGTGAGGCTACACAAAGTCTGCAAAATATTCTCCAAGAAAATGAGCCTTCAATCATTAGTTTCCTAAAATGTATCCTTATTTATAAACTTTTCATATCTTCAAAAACAAACCTAGAATCTTTGATTTATCAATCTTGGACGCCACATAAGATAATTGAATATTTCCTGAATATCCAGTAACTAACATATCAGCTGAAACACAATTGTCAGTTGTTGCAGACACGATGTCTTATCCTCCTGGTTGGTACATCTTATTCGACATGTTGAAAACTGAAAGTTGGAACATCTTGTTCAACATGTTGCTGCCATGTTGGTTTAACCAAAATGTATGCCAATCATAATTTCAGAGAAATAACATAATATAATGATAAGTTTCTTCTAGTAAAGTAGGAACAGGATCCCCAATCAGAAAGATTCATATAGCATTAATATCCACAAAATTGTCAATATTAGGAAACAAGACTAGGCCATAGATAAACAAAGAAAGAATAGCTTCAAAAGTAACAATACTCACTGCACTAGCAAGAGTTATATCCTTCCTCATCAAGAACTTAGCAAATAAATTAAGAATACCACCCTTAGTAATAATATTATCCTTAATCTTTGCTTTCCTCAAATGAATAGCTCCACCAATAACATGATCCTCAGGAATCTCTTATAATCCACTTAATGGAATTTGATCTAAAACGGGAAACCCTACAAGATAAGTGTACCATATTGAGGACTATTCATACTATTGAGAATATGCTAAGGGTGTGTATCATATATAGTGGTGGAAGTTGGAAAGACCATTTACCTTTAGTTGAGTTTTCATACAACAACAACTACCATGCTAGTATAAGAATGGCTCTGTACGAAGCATTATATGAAAGGAAATATCGATCACCTTTTTGTTGGTCAGAGGTATGTAAGAAAGGAATTCATGGACCCGATATGATTCATGATACATAGAAAGTCAAAATTATCCAAGATAAGTTAAGGAAAGCATGAGATCTCCAGAAGAGTTATGTCGGTTAGTGGAGAAGACCCTTGGAATTTAAAGAGAGAGGGAGACCATGTGTTTTTTAAAGTTACCATAAGGTTGATGTTGAGAGGATCATTCAAGATACGCAAACTTAGTTCGATATATGTAGGACTTTTGTACCTAAAAATTTGTCCTCCCATTTTCTTCAAGATATCTTCTCATGCTCCTAGGGTTTTCAATTTCTAAAGATTACTCAAGGGTTGGCCAGACAAACTCTTCTCCTAAGCAGTTGACCTACAACTAGGTTTTTACTTTTCTCAAGGAAAATTAGACTTCTAATGCCTCAAGTGGATTTCATGGTTCCTCATATGTCTCAAGGAATACTCATGCCAAATTTCAAGCCTTGTTGTACAAGTTTTCTCATTCAATTTCTCAGATGGCTGAAAATCAACGGTATTGAGTAAAAAGTCAACTGTGGTCAAACATATAGTCAAACTTCAAGATTTTTGGTCAAAAACAAGATTTTGAAGTCATATTCATCATTTGATCAAGGTTTGATCATGATTCATCAAGCAAACTCAAGATTCATCAAAAGTCAAAAGTTACTAAATTAGGGTTTTCTTAAGGAGAAATCAACTGAACTTTGACCAAGCATAACTTCCACATGCTTTATCATATTTTTCTAAAACAGAGCTCATTTTGAAATAAATTCATTTCTCTACAACTTTGTCTCTCTAAACTCAAGTCCAAAAAATGTTTCATTTGAGAGATATACACCAATACATTATAGGCCATTTCAAAAGTCATCAAAAAGACACTTCTTATCAAAGTAACTTACATCAACATAAATTCTTCAAATGGAAAAATGATCATAATAAAGATTGTAGAGGACATCTCCAGCTTTCCAAAAAGTCAAATATCACCTTCATATGATAAAAATTGAGAGAGTTATGTTTTGTGCAAGTTGGGTAATTTTGAGAAAATGCATGAAACCAAAATTGAGCAAACTTGAGATTTTGGGCTAATGGGAAGATCTATCAAGGTCAAAGTGTGTATTAGACCTCAATGTGAACCTCTGAACTCATTCATACACCCCTTGGATTTTTATTCTATTTATTTTTTATGTTTACTTATTTAAAGTCAAAATTAAATTAGATCAAGTCAATGCTTTCTTACAAAAGACCAAGCCCACTTCCTTTTGACCTAATCCATCTCTATATATTCTCACTACTTATACCATAAGACAAGACATGAAAAACCCTTGGAAGAAAACTAGGGCAAACCTCAAACCATATTTTCAGCCTCTCTAAAAGAAGGCCAACCATCCCATTCAATTCCAAGAGTGCTATAGAATAAATGGGGATCGATTGTGATGATCCAAGAGGCCTGAAACTCATTAACATGCATCATTGGTTCTCTATATTTGCATGAATTTGTATTTTTTATTTTATCATGCTTTGATTGAAACTAACGTTACTAACATGCTTCTGAGATGTATTAGTGCAGGATAGAATCATTGCATGAGCCCCATGGTCCCTGGATGAGGTGTTGCCATGTTCACACTGATTTGCCATATTTATGTCGTATCTCTCTTTACAGGAAGAATTATCCCAAACCAAGACCACCATTGGATTCAGGAGGGTTGATTTAGGGGTGTATGGTCCCTTTGGATCACTAACACTTTCTATTTTTGCAGGTTTTGAAAAAACACCCAGTTGGAGAAGACGACCAGAGCTAGGGCTTCGGCGCTTCTTCGGTCACACTTTTGCAATTTATATTATATATTTTTTTATTTGATAGAATGATCAGATGTATAACCGCCCCAGTGGTGGAAGCGCGCGCGTTATGGCATTACTGCACTAGGACGTGGGTTCGATCCTTGCCTTTTGCAAAATTTCTTTGTTTTTCATATTTTTTTGCAAGTTTAACATATTATGAAGCGTGTTGGTTATACTAACACCAAAGCAGCAACAACCTAGTGGCAAGCAGGCGCGCTAGTGACCAGGGGCTGAGTTCAACACCCATCTCCAACATTCTTTTTCTTGTTTTTTCCATTAACCCTTATTTTCTTATTTTTCCTAATTATTTTTCTTTTTAAATTAACTAACCCTAATTATTCTTAATTAAACTTAATGATAAAATTGAATTAGGGTTTAGGTTTTTCTTAACGATTAAATTTTTTAACTCTTTTAATTAAATTAATTAGGTTTTAGTTTTTTTCTAAATAACCCCTTTAATTTAATTAATTAACTTTTTTGCAATTTTAAAAATCAATTGGAATATTTAGGTTTATTTTAATTTTTATAAATCATTCTTTTCATAAAAAATACTAAATACTTTCCTTTTCTATTTTTTTTGTTCTTACTTTTATTCTTCTTAGATTGACTGTATAGGTTTCACGAATGTAATAGCCTAGATTTTATTTTTCAATCTCTTTTATCATCATGTAATTGCTCCGGGATGTAATAGTTGTAGGTTTTAATTTTCGCCTTTTATTTTCTCGCACCTTTATTATGTATCTACCCCAAAGCTATGTGATAGCCTAGGTTTATATTTCTGTCTTTATATTTCTGCTACTATATTTACTATTACTACTTAGTAATTAGGGTTTGTATGGAAAGACTAAAACCAAACGCTAGAAAACCCTAAGTTCAAAGATAAATAACTGAATTCAACATATTTGCACACTTGCACCTCTAGGATGGTCTCTCTTTGTTGCCTTCAGATTAAATGGTCATGTCCCTTTAAAGAAGGGACGCTTTAGCAAAGACCCTCAAATAAAAGATCATAAGTCCCTCGATGACCCTTCGACATTGCCTTTTTAAAAATGATCTAGTCCCTTACGAAATTACTAGAGAGTCCTTACAAGTTGCCTTCAATGACTGTACGATGACCCTACGATGTCCCTTCACATCCAATAGATGGGGCTACCTACCAACTAATGGTATGGATAGCACTATCTTTAAAGAAGAAGGAAAAGTACGAGAATGACCTTGAGTGGGTAGGATATTGTTAATCTGTTGCTCACAAATATTTTCAAATCATAACACTTTCAAATATTTTCAAACGCTTTGTACGCATTCTTGAGGACTGATACGAGAATCATTATAAAGTTCGCCTTACATGGGAATTTTTAAAATATTTTAAAGCAAACACTTACACAAAGTGAGCTAAGCGATTAAGGGCCCGTAGATAACTACAGATGAAAAGGGTGATAACACCTTCCCTTTTCATAACCTACCCCCTAAACTCAAAATATTCAAGGTCTTTCCTGTTCTTTTCACCCTTTCCTTATTGGATAAAAGAAAACTCGTCGGCGATTCTATCTATCTGCAACATTTACGACAAAATGCAAAACAAGTCAGTTCTTCCATTGTATTACAGAACTGGAGACTCTACTGGGGATTAAATTCTTAAAAAATATGGTTTACCTTAGAGTCTTAGATCACTTTTATCTGCTTTATTTTTTTTGCATTGTTTGCTTTATATTAAGGGTTGCTTGGGTTTAAATTCTAGCAAAGATCCTACACCCAGAGCTAGGGATGCTTTAGGTAAGTAGCAATAGATCATGGAAACTGTACGGAAAAGACCAATATGGTTGAAGTGATGGCTACGTTAGTGTGACACGTTGGTTTATATCGATGTTCCTTAAGTCAGAAGGGGATAACAATGGGATGCCGCGTGATGTCATAAGGACTAACTGACTTTTAGAACCTTAGTTGACCCATATTGGCCATTAGAAGGTAGTGAGATAGCTGGCTTTGGTGCAGTCCAAAGTTGGTTGATACTCGATGCTACACTCATTGAGATTCGACTCACAGGATGTTTTGGTGGGAAATAAGTTGTTGTACTAAAATAAAACCTTCAAGAAAGATCTGTGATATGAGATCCCTAGAACCCAGTACTATTTTTAGGACAGGTTGAGCCAACTTAAATTCAAGGGTACTTACCTACGGACCCCATGCAAGCCTTTAAACCTAAGGCTCTAGCGTGATTTGTTTGTGCTTGATATTTGTATGAACATAAACATAACATCATGACATCATAACATCACGACATGGCATTTTCACTATCCATTTCGAAGATCTTAGGGACCTTTGATGCAAGGTTATTATAATTCGGACTCCTAGCAAGGGGCAAGAGGATTTATTTTCCTCTAACCAGATGTCGTCAAAGATCGAAGTACATTCTTTTGAGTCAAAAGCTAGAAGCCACTTAACATGGTGAGCTCGATTCTTATAGAAGGACATTCAAAGATGGAGACACAAAATTCTTTAAGACAAAACTGCAGCCAGACTTAATTTCTAACATTTCTTTTTTGTTTATCCCGCAAGATCCTTGAAAACATTACATATACATCCACATACCATGCATATCATTACATAACAGGTATTCCTAAGACAGGTTTTATCATCTTCTTATTGTTTATTTCAGTAAAATATGGCTCTCGAACAAACCGTCAAAGAACTTCAGGCCCAGAATGCTCAGTTCCAACAATTTTTCCTCACCTTAGCCAAGGGGAAGGAAGAACTGGAGACCCTCATCACTAAAGAGAGGAAGAAAAATACAAGGAAACCAAACGGCATCCTCAACATGGTAATAAATTTCAGAGGTCCTATCAAGCGAGCTCAAGACTGTGATATTCCATCAAACAATGATGACAACCAGGGCAAAGATGGTAAGAGTGTGAAGGCTGAGAAAGGAAGCAGCCTTGGTTCTGGCCAATATTCTGATGAAGATGAAGAAGACTATTCGGAGGAACAATATCCTCCTTCTGATGAAAAGTACAAAAAGGTGGAAGATTGTTTAAATGCTATGGAGATCCAGAGGGTACCTGTGTTGGATTTTGAAGAGTTGGGTTTAGTCTCAGAAGTTGCCATTCCTCATAAATTCAAGGTCCCTACTTTTGCAAAGTATGACAGTGTTTCTTCCCAAAGCTTCATCTGAGATCATATGTCCGGAAGATTCAACCACACACTGCTGATTGGAAATTATGGGTGAATTTCTTTCTAGAGAGCCTATCTCGAACACAATTGGAATGGTTTTATCAACTAGAAGGAACCAATATTCGTACTTGGGAATATTTTTGGGTGCTGCTTTATACAAACAATGCCAATACAATGTTGATCATGCATAAACCCGTGTGTAACTATAGAGTATGACCATGGGCTCAAACAAATGCTTTAAGGAGTAAGCCCAGAAATGGAGAGATCTAGCAGGAAGAGTTCAACCTCATTTGTCTGATAAGGAGCTGGTTGACATGTTTATGGGAACTTTGACATGTCATTTCTTCAATCATCTGATCAGAACCTCTTTAGCCGGATTCACCGAGCTGATATTAATAGGGGAACATGTTGAAAGTGGAATCAAAAGTGGAAAAATTCAGGTGGCTGCTTCTTCAAGTATTGTGAAGAAGACATTCAACGGGAAAAGAGAAGCTAATGATGCGTATGGTCAAAATGGTCGTGGTAGAAGTGATCGCAATCAATCTGTGGGGGAAGTGTTAATTTCTAATCCTGCACAAGTGCAACAACATCAACAAGGCAATCAACGTAGGTCGGACACACCCAGGAGACAATCTACCAAAATCAATATGTCATTGTCTCAGGCATTACAACATCTATGAAAAGTAGAGCTGATTATGTTGATAGATTCTCCTCAGAATCCCAACACCTCCTCTCCTCGATACAATCCAAATGCAAGGTGTGCCTATCATTCCAATAGTCCCGGACATGACACAAATAACTGCTAGGATTTGAAAAATAAGATTCAAGATATGATTGACTCTAAATAGATTGAATTTGATCCTCCTAAGACTCCTAATGTGATTACTACACCTATGCCTAAGCACGACAAGGGCATTAATATTATCGAATATGTTTCTTATGTTTCGGCTGTAAGTGACTTGATTATTCCCCTCATGACTATTAAGAAGAATTTGTTGCAAGCCGATTTATTTTCGGGTGGCATTGAAAAATGCTACTGCTGCGTGGCCCAATTCAATGGCTGCAAACTGCTGAGAGAAGTGTTAGAGCGGTGTAGCAGCAAGCAACAAAAGTTTTGGAAATATTTATCTGGGAATTTATCGTGTCCACAGAGATTGGTTATTGAATTGTCGTTCGACAAATCTCTCGTTAATGAGTTTAGGGATAAATGGGTTTGTAAAGAAAATGTTATCAACAGAAAATAAATGTAAACAAAAGTAAAAACTAAGGAAGAACTTATCAAGCTTGTATATAATCTATGCATCACAGACTTAAATCTACCAACCAGTTACATTCAACCTAACAATACTCTTCAATGTTGCTATGTATCACTCACAACCTAAATCATTTCTGACCCAAATCGAGGGACCGACTGTATCACCAAAGGAAATGATCTCTCTACCTCCTCAACAACACAGAAGACAACTATGTAATCACACTGACGATCTCTCAGCACAGCACAACCACACAGAGGCATTAAGCTCTGATACCCAAGTAGATGTCAGCTCTAAATCTATCTCTAGAGTTCAGAAACTAACAGATAATCATCCTAGATAAGAATCTAAGTAGCATATGTTTATAACAACTCAAATCCCTAGCACAGAGCAAAAATCCAAGACAACAATCGGCAAAGATTTATAAAGCAAGTTTTATATAACGCCATGGGCGACAAATATACATAAGTTTAGAGTAAATACATGTACAAACTCAACACATAAAGAATACACAAAGAGGAAGAGAAATGAACCACAAATCTCCTGGTTTGTCAGTGCCCATTAATGAGCAATCCACCCGGATCATCCGTATGCAAGCTTCATTGTTGTTTTCTAAGCTAATCCTATCAAAGAATGAAGTTTGATGGAGTTGGAGTCAAAAATACCCAAAACCATACCCAAAAAAATGTTTGGCCCTAAATACACATTTCTGACTGTCCAGGATCGCCCTGCGACCAAAAAGCATCGCCCGGCGACCAAAAACACCGTTTTTCCCATGCTACAACTCACCTAGCGTCGCCCAGCGACCAAAATTTTCACTCGGCGAAAGATGACAGCAAGTTGAAAAATCAGCACAGCATCCTGCATTGTTTCGGCCATAACTTTTGAAAGGTAACTCTAATTTGCGCCCGATTTGAAGCGTTGGAAAGCTTATTCAATGCTTCTTTTAAAAATGAAAAAATATAAACCAAATTGATGATTTTTTATTCTTTGATTTTGAGCCTTATTCATTGACGAGTTGCTCAAAATCGCGCGTTTGAAGTCGTGTCTTCGACACTTTATTGCTCATGCTCCAAATACACATCAATACCTACAAAATGAATGGAAAAATATCAAACAGTACCCTATGTACACAAATAAACACAAACTAAATGTATTTATATAAAAGTCGGGTTTATTCAATGATATTAACAACAAAAAGTCGATAAGTACAACAAAAAGTATATATAGAAATAGCTACAATTTGCACTTATCAAACTCTCCCCAACTTGAACTATTTTTTGTCCTCAAACAAAGTCAAATAACATAAAGAACAAAGAATGATAAATCAAAGAATCATAAATCAACAAGTTTTGAAAACGGAAAACAAATGCAGTGGTTCAAATGAAAAACGGTACACACAAGAAACATACTTACCACTAAACTACAACGATAACATAAACATGAGACAAATGCTAAATACAAAGAATATGCCAAAAATTCTAAAACAATACTTGTTCACAAATGAATCACACCTAGCAAACACGATCATCGGTAGATGAAAAACACACAAAAATGGGGTATTTTCACTCATCCAACAATCTTGCAAACAATAGACTAAATTATACATTCATCAAAAATTTACATTGAAAATATAAAAGAAGAATCTCAAGGGATTTTCAAGGTTGTAATGTGGCTTGGTTAACAAACAAGTGATAATTCCTAAAGCTAATCGAAACAAAAAATTTCCTAAACATAAGGGAGTAATTACTTCCACAAAGTTTCAAACAATAGAATTTCAATCAAACCTCTTCTTCATCCCAAATTTCAAACCAACACACATCACTTATTTAACACAACATTATTCCATACTCTTTTTGTTTTCCTTTTTTCAATGCTTTTTCAATTTTTCTCTTTCTTTTTCTATGTTTTTTATTTCCCTTTTTTTTCTTCTTTTCTTTTTCTTTTATTTTTCAACCTCATAGCAATCACAACATAAGCACATAAGCATTCCTCTCCCCAACTTGAATTCAACCATCATCATAATGTGAATACTCCCTACTTTCTAAGGCAAGATAAAAATTCAATTATAAATCATAGTTAAGGGTTCAAGAAAACATGGAATCAATATCCATATGAAAAGGGAAACTAAACACTCATAGACAAGCATTTAGCAAATACAACATCGATATCGACAAAAAGATCAAAGGGGTTACTAATGGTCACACACTCACAAGGTGAATTGACTTATTTTGCCAACGTAGTTATGCTCAAAATGAAACAAAAAAATGCCTTGATCACCTTCTTGCATTTATACAATCAACAGAAAACAAAAGATTAAGCATAATAAAATCCAGTTAAAACAAGAATTGTGGTCTCCAGCATATGTGAACAATGGAAAGCTACCTCACAAAAAGGATGGGAACTAAAGTGATTCATAAATAAACAAGTATACAAAAGAATGAATGGCATAAAAATTGTAAAAAGTCTAAGTATCATGAATATGATAAATTATAGAAAGCGATAAAAATATATCTCGAACGTGTACAAAACTTTAACAAAATCATTACCATGCATTCACAAGTCGAAATGATCAAACTTGATAACTCACCTCAATATCCTCAAGCTATCGAACCAAAATTCAAGTCCAAACAACAGAAACAAAAACAAACAAATGAAAGTGAAATAAACAAGTTGAAAAGTGAAGATATAAGAATTTAGAACAAGTCTTATTTCAACTTGTTTATACAACAATCAACGCACTACCTAAACTAATAAAATGGAAAATGATAAAACATGCTTGTTTTACGTCGTAAGCTCGGCACCTATTATTGTGCGAGCTAGTAACCTCCCCTTGTCATGCCATGGTATGATCAAACCGTGCAAACCTAAAGAAAGTTTCCTAACATCCACACAACAAACGTTACAAATACGAGACAATTTAAAATAATATGTGAAAACAAATAAAAACACATATATGCACAAGTATCATATACAAGTTAATGTACAATTTCTATACAACATATACATTAATTATAAAACTCGAAAACAAAGAAATTATCGCAATGGGAAATTAATAGAACCAATCCTCGGCAACGGCGCCATTTTGTTGGAGCGGTGTAGTGGCAAGCAACAAAAGTTTTGGAAATATTTATCTAGGAATTTATCGTGTCCACCGAGATTGGTTATTGAATAGCCGTTCGACAAATCTCTCGTTAATGAGTTTGGGGATAAATGGGTTTGTAAAAAAAATGTTATCAACAGAAAATAAATGTAAACAAAAGTAAAAACTAAGGAAGAACTTATCAAGCCTACTGTGATCGGTGGATCTGGAACTGACTGTTTAACGCTGGTTCGCGAAATGTCGCGGTAAGCAAGAGTCGCCACCGTCTTTTATTTTCTCCAAATGAAAAGGACAAAAGCACATAAAAATTCCATATAGAGATTGCTCTCGGTTCGAGAGGTAGATTTATAGAAAGGGAAGGTGTTAGCACCCTTTCTATCCATGGTTATCCATGGGCTCTTAGATACTTGCTCATTTGTGTTTTCAAAATTGTTTGTTTGCTTTTCAGAGTGGGTTTGAAAAAGTTTCTTTGAAAATTTCAGTTCGACTCTTGTATCAGTCCTCAAGAGTGTTTGAAAAGTTATTTTTGAAATCTTTTTGCAAAGTGTCGGTGTGAAAAGGAGTTTTTGATTTTGTTTTGAATTAGAGCAAGTATCTACGAGTCATCTACCTACCCTAAGGAATTAGTCTGTGTAAATGTCCTTAAAGTAGTGCCATCCCACCATTGAGAGGTAGGTAGCACCACCGTTGGAGGTGTTCGGGTCAATTCGAGGATTCGGGACAATGTGGTCACCAGAGCAATAGGAAGATACCTTAGAAGCTACCCTCATGCCATGTTCATGGACATGAGGACTGATCCGCTGTCGCGCGCGGGTCAAAAACGAGTTAAATTGCAAATTGTAGTAACGACGGTAACGGTAACTCGAGTATCGTCTCTCAAGGACTCTTGGGTTTTACTAACTAAAATCGAAATTGGGGGGTTATTTGGTTCGAGTTTAGGCAAATAAGCTAATTATAAAAAGTGATTATAAAATAAGCTGTTTGGAAATAAGTGATTATAGAATAAGTTAATCTACTGTTTTGGGTTCCTACTATCATCGATTATTATAATTCTAATACCCGAAGCGGATTGTCTATTCCTATTTGGGTACAAACTCAATGACAAGCGCGGTGAAGTTTGTGAGATGTACGATCCTATTGTCCGAATTAAGCAAACGGGATAAGTTTTCATGGATTAAGCAAACATGACTGATCAGACACAACAACGGATTAAGCAAACGTGATGAGTCTATGTTAGGATCATACAATCAACCAAATTGAATCAATATATTTTATGCAATCGAATTAAGCATACAATAACACAAAATATCATTGAAAGGAATTAAACTTAAATTACCATTATAATAATCTCAAGTATTGGAACCTGAATTACAGTAGATCAACCCAAAGGAATTAGTTCTCCATAGTCATTCGTCCTAGCTTTTCCAAATCGTGAATGGAATTTTCGTGAACAGTGAATTCGAATGCAATGCTACAGTACCACGGCTGCTACCCTAAGGGGAAAGAGAGCGACCCGTTTTACAACCCAACTGGGTCAAACAAACGACCCAGGCCCAAAACTAATTGACCCGAAACTTAACTAAAACTAGTGCTGCAACTTCAACAATTTTTTCAACCTTGCTACAGTCCGAATTGGCTCTCGACTTCTTCATGAAAGTTGTAGGTCTTTTTCTTAGCTTTCCAACCAATATTAGAACGCCTCAATCCGAGTCCTATAGCTCCAGTTATGAATTTTTTATTGAAAGCTGCACATGCTGAAAAATAAAATACGAAAATTAATTAAATGCAAAAATAAGATAAATTAGCAAAACAATTTAAAACATAAAAATAAACACAATAAACTAAAGAAATGAATTAGTACAATCGTGGAAAGATGTGCATCAAAATGCACTGATCAAAATCCCCCACACTTGAACTTTTGCACTCCGAGCAAAATGCAATCAAAAGAAACGCAAAAGCATCGTCAGTTACTCATCCTAGGCTACAAATCTTCTTCGGGTAGGTTTGCATCAACAGGTACTAATCTTGCACACTAAAAACATCGTAAGAACACTAACCACAGATAAGCAGACATAAGCCTCCTAAATACACAAACCAATTTCAAATCATATTATTATACCATAGCCTAACTTACTCATCCTTTTTGCTCTTTTTCATTCAGGCGCAATCACATTAAGCCCGTTATCTCCACACACTAATAGCAGGACGACCGGTTAGTGACTCTGATCCTTTTGCACGGGGTTCTGGTACTTACGTGGCATAACCCTTTACTTACTCAGATGTAGTTGCGGGGGATCAGACCGTAATCCTCCCTACCAAGTTCAGCACCAGAAACCGCTGAACCAACTAACAAAGAGTTTTGAAAACTTTCTTCTCTTTTTTTTTTTGAAGATTACACAACCGTTGGGTTAAGTGACCGGGTGAGGGTCACCAAACTTAGAAGGTGTATTCTCTTTTTCTTTTCTCTTTCCTTTTTTTTCTTTTCGGAACATTCACTTATATTCATCGGTTTTCCTGCGTAAAGTGTGTGAGAGATGGTGCTGACTGCTGAAATAAACTACTCAAGAGCTGTCAAATATTGAGAAATTAAGGCTAAAACATAATAACAAATTCAAATAAATTTCCATATGTAGGAGACTTACGGTGTTAGAACGATACCGATTTTGTGAATCTTTCCCACGTCTCCGCAAACCCGACTCAAATCAGTCTATAGCCTAAAACTTTCAAGAAGATGCATTTTTTATTGGTTGAAATTAAAATAAAATAAAAACTAACAAACAAAAACAAATAAAACACACGATTTCCTCCCCCACACTTAAACTAAGCATTGCCCTCAATGAAAGGACATTACTAATAAAGTAGAGATAAGGAAAGAAGGACTTCCTGATCAAGTTGCAGTGTAGCTAGGTGCTTCCAAAGAAAGCTCCTCTATGCTGACATTTTCAGGCACCGAACTTTCATGGAATAACTTCAGCCGCTGCCCGTTAACCTTGAAAATTTTGTCAGTACCTGCACTTTTTATTTCTACTGCACCATGAGGGAAAACATTAGTGACAACAAAGGGGCCAATCCATTTGGATCGAAGTTTCCCAGCCATAAGCTTAAGGCGGGAGTTAAACAGTAAAACCTGTTGGCCCACAGAAAATTCCTTCCTAGAAATCATTTTATCATGGAAGTGCTTAGTTTTTTCTTTATAAATCCTAGAGCTCTCATAAGCCTCTAATCTAAGCTCTTCCAACTGTTGTAATTGGAGTTTTCTTTCTATACCTGCTTGTTGCATCTCCAAATTACAACTTTTCACCGCCCAATAAGCACGGTGTTCTAACTCAACAGGAAGATGACATGCCTTACCAAAAACAAGTCGATAAGGAGACATCCCAATGGGTGTCTTGAAAGCTGTCCTTTGAGCCCAAAGTGCGTCTTCTAGACGACGGCTCCAATCTTTCCTGTTTGGCTGCACCATTTTCTCTAAAACCTGTTTGATCTCCCTGTTTGAGATCTCAGCTTGCCCATTAATCTGTGGGTGATATGCAGTAGAGACTCTGTGCACAACTCCATACTTCCGGAGTAAAGCTTCCATGGTGCGGTTGCAGAAATGAGTGCCTTGGTCACTTATGATAGCTCGCGGTATTCCAAACCTGCAAAAGATATTAGACCTGACAAAATCTGCAACAACTCTAGAATCATTAGTCCTAGTGGGGATAGCTTCCACCCACTTTGAAACATAGTCAACAGCAAGTAAAATATAAAGGAAACCAAATGATACAGGAAAGGGACCCATGAAGTCAATTCCCCATACATCAAATACCTCACAGAAAAGCATCGGCTGCTGAGGCATTTCACTCTTGCGAGTGATGTTTGTACCTGCTATCTGACACTCTTTACAAGTGCGGTAAGTCTCAAAAGCATCCTTAAAAATAGTTGGCCAGTAGAAACCTGAATCAAGGACTTTTCTTGCAGTCCTTTGAGGACCGAAGTGTCCGCCGACTTGAGATGCATGAGAAAATTTCAAAATAGATTCAATCTCATTGTCGGGGAAACATCTCCTGATTACCTGATCACTACCAAACTTCCATAGATACGGATCATCCCAGACATAATACTTGGCATCACTCTTGAGTTTGTGGATTTGTGATCGAGATGCACCTGTGGGAAAAACACCAGCAACAAGAAAATTAACAATGTCAGCAAACCAAGGTGTAATCCCATGCAAAAGAAACAACTGCTCATCAGGAAAGTCATCCTGAATAGGAAAAGGGTCTTCATCTCTCTCTATCCTGCTTAAGTGGTCAGCCACTAAGTTCTCAGCTCCACTTTTGTCTTTTATCTCGACATTAAACTCCTGGAGCAACAACATCCACCGAATCAATCTCGGTTTTGCATCCGGCTTCTTCAGCAAGTACTTTAAAGCTGCATGGTCAGTAAAAACAACAACCTTGGAACCTAGCAAATAAGATCTGAATTTGTCAAGAGCAAAAACAATAGCTAGCAGTTCTTTTTCAGTGGTAGTGTAATTTGACTGTGCAGAATCTAAAGTCCTAGAAGCATAGTAAATAACATGGGCAGCCTTGTCAACTCTTTGTGCAAGGACAGCCCCAACAGCATAATTCGAAGCATCACACATAAGCTCAAAAGGACGTGTCCAGTCAGGGGGCTGAATGATGGGAGCGGAGGTCAATTCTTTCTTCAAGAAGTCAAACGCTTGTTTGCATTTGTCATCAAAATCGAAAGTGACGTCATTCTTTAACAAGTTCGACAGCGGAAGAGCTATCTTGCTGAAATCCTTGATGAAACGCCTGTAAAAACCTGCATGACCAAGAAAAGAACGAATCTCGCGAATGCAAGAAGGGTAAGGCAGAGTAGAAATCACATCAATCTTAGCAGGGTCAACAGAAATTCCTTTTTCAGAAATAATGTGACCAAGGATAATTCCCTGCTCAACCATAAAATGACACTTTTCATAATTCAACACAAGGTTAGTCTCGATGCATCTTTCTAAAATCAAGCTTAAACTGTTCAAGCCGGCATCAAAAGAAGAACCATAGACAGTAAAGTCATCCATAAACACTTTCATGCAATTTTCAATAAAATTAGAGAAAATACTCATCATGCATCGTTGGAAAGTGCCAGGAGCATTGCAAAGGCCAAAAGGCATCTTCCTGTAAGCAAATGTACCGAATGGGCACGTGAAAGTGGTCTTTTCTTGATCTTCAGGTGCAATATGAATCTGAAAGTAACCTGAAAAACCATCAAGAAAACAATAATGTGATTTACCACCTAGCCGTTCAAGCATCTGGTCAATGAACGGCAAAGGAAAGTGATCCTTTCTAGTAGCCTGGTTCAGTCTCCTGTAATCAATACAAACTCTCCAGCTGTTCTGGACTCTAGTGGGAACAAGTTCATTCTTTTCATTTTTTACCACTGTGAGTCCAGATTTCTTAGGTACAACCTGCACTGGACTTACCCACTTACTGTCAGAGATAGGATAAATGATACCTGCTTGCAAGAGTTTGGTTACCTCTTTCTTTACAACATCAAGAATCAAAGGATTAAGCCTCATTTGGGGCTGCCTTACTGTTTTCGCTCCATCCTCAAGTAAAATCCTGTGCATGCACATCGAAGGACTAATACCTGGAAGGTCGGCTAATGTCCACCCGATTGCTTTCTTGTGCCTCTTCAATACCTGCAAAAGTCTGTCTTCTTGATTGAAATCAAGGTTAGAAGAGATAATCACAGGAAGTTTTTCATTATGCTCCAAGTAAGCATATTTCAGGTTCCCAGGGAGCTCTTTTAGATCTAAGGACGGGGGCTGCTCGATGGATGGAATGCTTGGGGCAGCTGGGATGTCAAGAGCATCGACGATAAAAACAGCCTCATCGGTAACAACTTCACCTGTAGGAAATGTATCAGGCTGCAAGGAAGCATCAATCTCAGTACAAAGAACACAAACGTTAGTGTCAGTGCAATCAGGACATGAATAAGTATCATCAAAATCAGAGAGAGATGGAAAATCAAGTGCAAATAATTCAGAACAACTATCATCAACTAGTTCAGAAATCAACTCAATGTGAAAAACGGAATGCTCCTCCAAGGGATGTTTCATGGCGTCAAAAATGTTGAATTTTGCGACAATGTCACCAAATTCCATGGACATGGTTCCATCGTCAACATCAATCTTCGTTTTTGCCGTTTTCATGAACGGTCTGCCTAAAATTATGGGAGCTCTGCTTGTCTTGGTTTCGCCTTCCATGTCTAGAATGTAAAAATCTGCAGGAAAAATCAAATCGTTAACTTGAACAAGGACATCTTCGACAACCCCGGCGGGTCGAGCGTTGCTCCTGTTTGCCAATTGAATAATTAAACCTGTATGCTGCAAAGGGCCAAGACAAAGGTTATTATAAACAGAAGTAGGCATAACATTAATGCCCGCTCCCAAATCAAGCATGCAATTCTCAAATTTACTATCTCCGATGGTACAAGGAATAGCAAATGTTCCCGGATCCTTCTGCTTTTGTGGCAGCACCTGAGTAGTGAGGGCTGAAACATTTTGCTCACTTACAGCCTTGTCAGATGATTGTTTGGGCTGAATAAAGGCAGAAATATTTCGTCCTAAGTTCACTCTTTCACTTCCCTTAATCCTCCTCTTGTTAGTACACAAATCTTTCAGAAACTTTGCATACTTAGGAACCTGTTTTATAACATCAAGTAGCGGAATATTTACCGCCACCTTTCGAAACACATCCAAAATCTCTCTTTCTTTGTCTCCCTCCTCAATTCTTTTATTTTTCAGAACTCTATGTGGGAAGGGGACAGGTGGCACATACTCCTTTTCTCTAATTTTTTCAGTTTCAACCATAACAGAAGAAGGAGAAGAAAGTGCAGAAGGAGAAGGTTCAGATGGAGAAAGTTCAGAAGTTACCTCAATGACTTTTTTATTTTTTTCAGGGCCTGTTTCTGTAACCTTTCCGGATCTCAAAGAAATAGCGCTCACATTAGCATTACCATTCGGATTGACAACAGTTTGTGCTGGAAGTTGGTTCGAACCTTGAGCTTGCATATTATTTATTTGAGTAGCAAGTTGTCCCATCTGTGTGGTCAAGGTCTGAATGCTAGTGTCGGTTCTTTGTTGGAACTGAAGGTTGTTCACGGCCATTTGTTTAACAAGATCTTCCAAGGACAGTCCGGAAGCAGTAGCTGGAGGGGTGTGATGTGGCTGGGGTAGTGGAACGGTGAGTTGTTGTTGTTGTGAGGGCTGCTGATTTCCATATCGAAGGTTGGGATGATTCCTCCAATTGGGGTGATATTTGTTGGTGGACAAGTCAGGGGTGTTGTTGTACCTGTTCTGGTTGTAAAGGTTGGCTGCATAAGCTTGAGGCAGCTCGGTAACAGTATCATCTTTCAGAAGAGGACAAGTATCAGTGGGATGATCATGAGCTGTACAAATGCCACATACAGTTGCTGTTTGAGGTTTCGCTACTGCAAGTTGTTTGACTAAAGCGGTCAGCTCATCAATTCTGGTTTCTAAAGCTCTGTTCGAGGAACCTTGAATTTGATGTACACCCTTGGTCTGGACAGAATTAGTTCGAGTGGTGAACTGCTGGGAATTTAAGGACATATTTTCAATGAGGGCCCTGGCAGCAGCTGGAGTTTTGTCAACAAGTGCTCCACCACTAGCAGCATCAAGAATGTTTCTATCCATAGGTAACAACCCCTCATAAAAGTACTGAATGAGAAGTTGCTCGGTAATCTGATGTTGAGGGCAGCTTGAAACTAACTTCTTGAACCTATCCCAATACTCAGCCAATGACTCGTTATCTTGACTAATGCCACAAATCTCCTTTCGGATTGAAGCAGCTCTAGAGGCAGGAAAATATCTCTCCAAGAACACTCTTTTCAGAGCATTCCAGCTTGCGATTGAATTCGGTTCGAGATCATATATCCAATCCTTCGCTGCACCCTGCAAAGAAAAAGGAAAAGCACGAAGTTTGATATGATCTTCAGTGATCCCTTCAGGCTTCAATGGTGTAGAGCACACCACCTGGAATTCCTTCAAATGTTTATGCGGATCCTCACCTGCAAGACCATTAAACTTTGGCAACAAGTGTATTAAACCTGATTTTAATTCAAAAGGAACAGCAACAACATCATATTCAATACACAAGCCATTATAATTCACATCAGGGGCTGCAAGTTGTCTTAAAGTTCTATTGTCAGCCATTTCAAAAACAAATTCAGAATCAGAAGCAAACAAGTTATGCAAATAGTCGGACTCAGAATCAAACTCAACTATGGTCGGTGAAGGTGAACTATTGCTAGCCTGGCCTGCTCTACGAAGTGTGTGCAAGGTTCTTTCTACCTCAGGATCAAAAGCATCAAGTTCAGGACAAGAGGACCTAGTAGCCAGGACTAGTGCACAGCAATGCAGCAACAATCGTGAAAATGCCAACTATGTCCCTAAATAGCAAAAACAAACACAAAGAAAGAAAACGATTAAATTTTTTTCAAAAAAATAAACTGAACACGAAATTCATCTAATGGGTGAAAAATAGAATTTTGATAATTTTTTCGAATTTTTTCGACTCTATGAAATCAGTAAATAAATCATTAAAAATAGAAAAATGATGAATTTGGGAAATTGAGACCAAAGTCCCATAACTACTTTGTAGTATGGGACAAATGATCAGTGAATTTTTTCCCCTCCACTGGTCGAAACAGATTTCAAATCGGATTCAATTTTCAAAAAAACCGAATTTTTTACTACTATGACGCAAAAAACGCGAATTGTCTTAAACCGAAGGAAATCTAGAACCTAGGCACGAAAACACTAAACCTATGACTCTAAAATTGGTTAATAAAATCAAGAATCCCCGGCAACGGCGCCAATTTGATCCGCTGTCGCGCGCGGGTCAAAAACGAGTTAAATTGCAAATTGTAGTAACGACGGTAACGGTAACTCGAGTATCGTCTCTCAAGGACTCTTGGGTTTTACTAACTAAAATCGAAATTGGGGGGTTGTTTGGTTCGAGTTTAGGCAAATAAGCTAATTATAAAAAGTGATTATAAAATAAGCTGTTTGGAAATAAGTGATTTTAGAATAAGTCGATCTACTGTTTTGGGTTCCTACTATCATCGATTATTATAATTCTAATACCCGAAGCGGATTGTCTATTCCTATTTGGGTACAAACTCAATGACAAGCGCGGTGAAGTTTGTGAGATGTACGATCCTATTGTCCGAATTAAGCAAACGGGATAAGTTTTCATGGATTAAGCAAACATGACTGATCAGACACAACAACGGATTAAGCAAACGTGATGAGTCCATGTTAGGATCATACAATCAACCAAATTGAATCAATATATTTTATGCAATCGAATTAAGCATACAATAACACAAAATATCATTGAAAGGAATTAAACTTAAATTAACATTATAATAATCTCAAGTATTGGAACCTGAATTACAGTAGATCAACCCAAAGGAATTAGTTCTCCATAGTCATTCGTCCTAGCTTTTCCAAATCGTGAATGGAATTTTCGTGAACAGTGAATTCGAATACAATGCTACAGTACCACGGCTGCTACCCTAAGGGGAAAGAGAGCGACCCGTTTTACAACCCAACTGGGTCAAACAAACGACCCAGGCCCAAAACTAATTGACCCGAAACTTAACTAAAACTAGTGCTGCAACTTCAACAATTTTTTCAACCTTGCTACAGTCCGAATTGGCTCTCGACTTCTTCATGAAAGTTGTAGGTCTTTTTCTTAGCTTTCCAACCAATATTAGAACGCCTCAATCCGAGTCCTGTAGCTTCAGTTATGAATTTTTTATTGAAAGCTGCACATGCTGAAAAATAAAATACGAAAATTAATTAAATGCAAAAATAAGATAAATTAGCAAAACAATTTAAAACATAAAAATAAACACAATAAACTAAAGAAATGCATTAGTACAATCGTGGAAAGATGTGCATCAAAATGCACTGATCAAGGACTTACTAAAACATCCTCTACTCGACGACCACCTTTCAAGGGGCAAGGCAACAGTGAGACGTACCCTAGGGGTGGTGTGTGATTTGTGTGTCATTTTCAATTATATTTGTCTTGTTCATGCATTGGTGATCTACGCTTTGTTTTTATTTTTGGCATTCATTCTTTCATGCAAGTTATTAACAGTTAAAAGATGCGGAATTAAAAGTCCTACGCTATTACAAAGGCGTGGGTCTACATCGCCAAATTAATCCAAGACCCGATTTGAATAAAATAAAAATGCGGAAAAATAAATATCTTAATTAATCTATTACAAGGCTTTGGGGTAATTACATGAAATTTATAAAAAAAGAAACAAAATAAGCGCGCGAAACGGAATTATAATCGAAAGCGAGGGCGTTGGACCCTTTTAAAGAAATTGAATTGAAATTATGAAATTAATTAAATTTAAAATAAAAGAAAGAATTTTTTTGGAGTTTTTGTATTTATGGAGTTTAATGAGAAAATTAAATTGGAATTAAAAAACCTAATTCTAAACTATTTTTAGTTTATTAAAAAAATATTTAAGTTTGATCTAGTTTTAACCTAATTATTAAATGATAAATTTATTTACAAAAATAATTAATAATTAAATATGGTGACAATGAAAAAAAAAGGAATAAAAGTATAAAACCCTAATTTCTACCCTTTTTAGTTTATTAAAAATATTAAAATTAATCCTAGAATTACACTAATTGGTTATTAAATTTATTTACAAAAACTATTAAATAAAATATATTTTTATTTTTTGTCTTTTCTGATTTTTTTTGTATTTTTTTATGTTATAAAAAATTAATTTGGAAAATTAAAAGAAAGTAATTAAATTAAAACAAATAAATAAATAAAAATAGCAAAAAGAATGAAAGAGAGAAATACAAACAGGAGGGGGTGGTTGTCCCAAATTAGAGGTATGTTGAGCACTCAGGCCCAATGAATTCAAGCCTTTGGTTGACTTTCTCAGCGCGCGTGTGGCATGGTCAACGGAGGTGCATGATGGACCTCTCATCCTGACCTTCAGATTCGTCTCCTGGGCCATGTGGCAAGCTTTGATAGTGGATGCATGGTGGACCACTGGAAGGCACGCTGCGTAGGAACATATTAGGTAAATAATATTGAGAAGGGAGGGGACCTGGGAATCGAACCCAGGTCCCAGTGCTTACCAAGCCATATGTCTACCAACTGAACCATTAGCGCGTTTGGAATATAAGATGGAAAATAAATAATATAATGTAAAACAAAAACTAGTGGTACATATCAAAAAAACGCGCCAGAATTATGAATGGCCCAATCACGTTCCAACACACAAGCTTCGTCCTCCTGGCTTCATTGTTTTGCCTGCAATTACAGAATAGATAGCGGGGGTTTTGAACCCCCACTAAATGAAGAACATGAAAATAGCGATTAGGCCATACGCCAATATAAAAAGAGCGCGACTAGTGGAACTAATTCGTAGGAAGCTTCTGATTCTAATGGCATAGGTCTCGTCGTCCAATTTTTCCATATGAACAAATCCCCAATTTCAAACGTCTGCAACCCTAACGAGCTCCCATGGTAGATTCACATACTGGCCTTAAAAACTCAATTGAATGGCATGGTTAGCTTTAGAATGATTAAACTAGTACAAATCAAGCATTAGAAATCAAAAATATGGCATGAATTATGAGACACGATTATGCAAAAAGTTTGAGAAAGTTTGACTTCTATATACCAATTCCTGAGGTTAGAAGCGTGGAAAAGGATTCAGAAAGTTTCCTTAATGCCTTGGCAAGCTATTGGAATGGTTATTTTGCCTTGAAACCAACTCTAAGTGCATTTTCAGTTTTGAACTTTTTCACAAAAAATGCCAAGTTTGTATTCAGGTTTGGGCGCAGCTTGAAGGTCTCTAGCATTAGGGTTGGCATTCTGTATATGTATGGGACGAATTAGGGTAGGAATTTGAGTCCATAAACCTTTGCATTGATGAATCAAATATTTGATTTCCATGGAATCTTTTCCAATCTTTTCCTCATGAAGAACATGCCAATTTACACCAAATCTTTCCTTTTCTGATGTGCACGAGATCTTGAGTGAATAATGAGGGCATATGCTGCATAAAAAGATTCAAAAACATTTGTTTAGTATTTTTGTCATATTTTATTTAATTAAATGAATTAATGGTGATAAAAATTCAAATAAATAATAAAAAATGATGAAATAAATCCCCTTTGGGTCAAATGGTCGTGCATAGCCTTTGGATAATGATTCTTGGAAGAAAATGTGGCCCATTAGCAATTTTGAGGCATTTGAAGCAAAGTTGACTTTTCAAAATTCCCAAAAATTTCCCAACTTCCACAAGGCATATCTTGCTAAATTTTTAAGCTTTGATCATGTTCTGGGACATTTTGGAAAGCTCTTGAAGTCCTATAACCAATGCCTTTGGTCCCATGTCATTTTGATTTACCAATCTCAAGTTATGGTCTTTGACTTAAAGTGCCTTTTTGTTGACTTTTGAAAATGACCTATAATGTTGAGCTTGATAACTTTTTGTGAGAGTATTTCTTGGACATGAAGTGTGAAGAGGAGTTGTAGGAAATGTCTTTCTTCTCAAAATGAGCTTTGGATGGAAATTTTCTGATAAACCATGTGGAAGTTATGCCTTGGTCAAGTTACAGTTGACTTTTTCAACTGTCCAAATATGGAAACTTTTGCATCTTGAGACTTTTTGAGCCATGCCTTGAAAATCAAGATCAAGAATTGATCAAATGATGTTTGTGGCTTCAAAATAAGATGTTGACCAAAAATTTGAACTTTTGACTGTCAAATGACCATTTTGTTCCTGCAGTTGACTACTGAGCAATTAGGGTTTTTGACTGTGCAATTTTGTGTTGTGAGTCTTGAAACTTGACATATGGATGCTTGACCATGTTTGTAGGCATGTGGGACTTGTTTAGACCCTTGGAAACTTCAATTTCTTTGTCAGAACCAAAACCCTAGTTTTTGACTGTTAGGAGGCCCTGGAACTGTGCACTCTTGAGAGATTGTGAAGCATGCTCTTTGCAAATCTTGAAGAATATGGGAGGGAAAATTTTGGGGTACAACAGTTGCCCCTGTTCAATCTTCTTAGACCTGAGGATGTAGATTGGCTGTCATGCCTTTCGTAGTCCGAAGGTGGAAGATGATTGAACACTAGAGTGCCCAGAAATTTGCGCTCACATGTTAGCAGTGTGATGGTGGGAATGGGCTTATGGATGCCATTTGGAGATTGATGGATAGGATGATGGGCTTATAGATGCCATGCTAAGAGATGATGGAAGGTGGATGGGCTTATAGATGCCATCTGGGTGTCAATCACGTAAGAGATTCCTTAGCGAGAACTTGCGTACCTGAAAAAGAAAATGATTACCTGACCTGTTACAGGAGTTGGTCTTCAAACTCTTTGTATAGATGTGCCCTGACTGGTTACAGGAATGGAATCTGGAGCTTCAAACGGTGATGAATGATCCAGGGATGGTTACTACCTCAACGGGACGGTGAGAGAACCTTGGGCGATCACTACCTCAACAGGAACGCTGAGAGAATCTTGGATGATTACTACCTCAACAGGAACGCTGAGAGAATCTAGGGACGATTTCTACCTCAACAGGAACGCTGAGAGAATCTTGGATGATTACTACCTCAACAGGAACGCTGAGAGAATCTTGGAGCGATTACTACCTCCACAGTAACGGGGAGAGAACCATAGGCGACTTCAACCTCAACAGTAACGCTGAGAGAATCTTGGGCGACTTCAACCTCAACAGTAACGATGAGAGAATCATAGGCGACTTCAACCTCAACAGTAACACTGAGAGAATCATAGGCGACTTCAACCTCAACAGTAACGCTGAGAGAATCTTGGGCGACTTCAACCTGAACAGTAACGATGAGAGAATCATAGGCGACTTCAACCTCAACAGTAACGCTGAGAGAATCATAGGCGACTTCAACCTCAACAGTAACGCTGAGAGAATCTTGGGCGACTTCAACCTCAACAGTAACGATGAGAGAATCGTAGGCGACTTCAACCTCAACAGTAACGCTGAGAGAATCTTGGGGCGATTACTACCTCCACAGTAACGGGGAGAGAACCATAGGAGACTTCAACCTCAACAGTAACGCTGAGAGAATCTTGGGCGACTTCAACCTAAACAGTAACGATGAGAGAATCATAGGCAACTTCAACCTCAACAGTAACACTGAGAGAATCATAGGCGACTTCAACCTCAATAGTAACGCTGAGAGAATCTTGGGGCGATTACTACCTCCATAGTAACGGGGAGAGAACCATAGGCGACTTCAACCTCAACAGTAACGCTGAGAGAATCTTGGATGTCTTCTACTGAGTCTTCATCAGGAAAATCTTTAGGGATCAATTTAACTGGACTAGAGAAGGCCTTTGATTGGATAAGAATCAAGAAAAATCTTAGGGTCGAGTTAACTGAACCAAGCAAGGTCTTGGAATAACTTCAACTGGGCAAGAATCAGGGAGATCTTAGGGTCGATCTGACTGAACCAGAGAAGGCCTTTGACTGGATAAGAATCAGGAAGATCTTAGGGTCGATTTAACTGAACCGGACAAGGTCTTGGAATATCTTCAACTGGATAAGAATCAGGGAGATCTTAGGGTCGATCTGACTGAACCAGAGAAGGCCTTTGACCGGATAAGAATCAGGAAAATCTTAAGGTCGATTTAACTGAACCAGGCTAGGTCTTGAAATATATCTGAGAACTTAACTGGATCTTTCCTGAAAGGTAAAAGTCAGTCATATGCGATGCATGATATGGATCAAGCAATGATGTTCTCAATATAAATGAGATTTGTAAGATATGATGCGTATATGCATGCTATAATATATGGAAATGCGATGTTTATGAATGTATGTTTTCGTCCTAGGAAAATAAATCCTTGACGGATGCCAGGAAGTCACATCCTGGGTTGATGTTGGAGAATAGTGCTTTGTTGTTTCCGCTGGGGATGATAGTTGCAAGAATACCGGTAGGAGAAGATAACTCCGTTGGGGGATAAACTTGGCGAATGGATTACTCTGCAGGGAGAAATTACTCTAGCTACCTTTTTGGGGAGCAATACTCTGTGGGGAAAGAGATACTTTGCTGGGATGTTGATGGTAACTTCGCTGGGGATACCATTGTTACGTTGGAAGTGTTGATAGACGTCGCTGGGGATAAGAAAACTTTGCCGAGGACGATCTTTCCGTGGCTTTTGGCTGAGGATAACCCAGTTATATCCTGGTAGGGAAATAACCTTTGAATGAAGCTGGGGGAGCGTTCGTGCTCTGCGAGGGATAAGCTTCCAGAATCTACTGGGGATGAGCTTACTGCTTGGGGAGATGGATTCCAACTCTCCTGGGGGAATCTTGAGATGTATTGGGGAGTGACTCCACTGAATGTTTGATATACCGCCAGGGAACAATCTTAGATCAAGACTGCCGGGGATGCTTGTTAGGAATGTTCGTATATTGCTGAGGAATGTTGAGATCTGCTGGAGGATACCCAACTTCCTTAAAGCTGATAGTATAGCTTTGCTTGGGGAGAATGCATTGACCTGTTGGCTCACTCTCTGGGGAATTGAGGTGTATTGGTTATGTTCTTCAGTCGAACTTACCTTGGTACCTTGGTGGACAGAGCAATTAGATCATTTGGACAACTCATCATTGCCCCTGTTTCTGAGGTGGGAGAGGAAGACCTGTGAGGTGCTGATAGTTGTTGATGGACAAACCTTTTTCTGGTAGGCAGGTGACAGGATGACAGGACATAGTCGTACGCTTTAATCCCTAACTTTTGCCTGGACCGCCCTTTCGGGTTTTTAGTCCACCGGGATACCCATTTTTGCCCAAGCCGCCTTTTCAGGTTTTCGACTTGCCGGGTGTACATATTTTTTTCATTTCATCCCTTATTTTTGCCCGAGCCCTTTTGGTTCGCCGGGAAGCCCTTATTTTTGCCTAGGTACGTCAACCTAGCGGGTCTTTGATTATGCGTTTTTTTTTTCCGACTATGTCCGTGCTTTCAGAATGTAGGGAGTTGCCCCTGTTAGAAGTGTTTTGCCATGCCACCAGAAGGTGTTTGACCAGGCAAGATTCGTTGTTGGAATGCACCCAAGTGACTCAGGCGGAGATTTGCCCCAGGCTATTTGGCTTTTGAGAGATTCTCCGAATCTTGATTGGACTGCCCCAGATAATAGGCCATGATTATGTCTGCCCCTTGATTGGAAGTGCCTTTGTTCACTAGGCTTTCATCGTGCGAATTTCCCTGCTGTTCAAACAAATAGTCATATGCAAACAATGTTATATCAAAAATGCAAAGCTTATGTCTGTCTTGGAGATTTTGAAAACGCGTTCTTTTTCATAAAACAAGTGAATGTTTGTAAAACGTGATGTCAACTCCGCATTTACCGTAGGCCTTAAGGAGTCAGGATACCTTTCGTAACAGTATGCTTTCGAACTAACCCATGCTTCAGCTAGGACTTTTAAGGGTTATAATGTGGCCTGGTTCACGGTTTAAGAAACAAAGGATAAAGGCTCAAATTTTATTTGTACCCACCCGCTCTTCGTGATGTTCTCCAAACCTAAACTCAGTTGATCATACGTTAGACCTTGTTTGAGTCTTTGCTCTGATTTTCCGGTGATGATTCGGATATTGATAACTTATTTTGAATAGGCAGTCATTTTTTGTCGAGGGTTTGTAAGACCTCTTTCTTTTTCTGATTTTTTGTTATCCCCTTTTTTTTTGCATGAGCTGTTCTTTTGTGATTACAGTCAGCGGGATGCCCCAGTTTTGTAAGTCTCCTTCCTAGGTTTTGACTTAATGGGTTCTTATTTTGAAAGATAATGACTGCCTTTCTTTATTAACTATTCGGAACCATCACTGTCTTTCTTTGTTTTGTAAGGACCTCTTGGTGCCATTCGTTATGCACTTGGATCAACTGAGAGAACTACCCTGCCCCAGGTTATGATAAAGGGTTTTAAATTTCGAAAAGAGAAAACTCCTACTTCTTTGGGTCAGAGGGGTTGACGAGGGATTATCTTCCTTATAACTCCAGTGTTTAGGAATTGAAACAATGCATGTACCTCATCAGCGGGGTCTGTTCAAAAGCATACTGTAGATTGTGGTATCGTTTTCGTCATCCTCCCTCAAGAGGCTTAACATTATTAATCGAGCGTTGATCATCAGAAAAAATATGAAAATAATTTGCATATAGTGAATACGAATATATTGCTTCAAAACAGACGTATGCGATGCATTAATGGAATAACAACGTTTAACATGAGTAAATGTTTGAACAAAAGAAAATTACAACTTGAAAATCCTAATGAACAAAAGTCTTTTCATCTTCAGGGCTTGTTACTTCAAATGGTGAGCCTTGGAGGGATGGTAGAAAAACTCAGCCTGACCATCTTGTGTGAAATCCAATGCTCCTTCATCAATCAGGTCCTGGATCTTGTTCTTCAGAGCCCAACACTCATTTGTATCATGTCCTGGACTGGCAGAGTGGTAGGCACACCTTTTATTGGGATGATAGGTAGGAGATGCTGTGTTGGGGTTCCGGGGATGAGCCCTTAATGTGATCAGATTCAATCTCAACAGGCGTTGTAGAGCTTGAAACAGCGACATATTGAGCTGGGTGAATTGCCTCCTGGGCTTGTCTGGCTGGAGCTGGTGAAGTTGATGCTGAGTTTGTGACCCTGAAGCCATTTGAGGAGCTCTCCCCTTATCTCCTTGTCTCAAAGGTGGTTGAACGATGACTGGCTCTTTACCCTTAGATGTTTGCCTCAGTTGGTTACTCTGAAGCAGTTGGTTGACGAGAACTCCGAGCTCTTCTTGTCTTTGAGCTAAGCCTTGAATGATAGTCGCCTGCCCCAGCATTTGGACTTTCATTGCATCCACTTCCGCTTGCAGATGTTTCAGCCGTTCATCCTCAGCATTGTTCCTGACCAAAGTCCCCATGAGAAGTGTTCTCAGCTCTTCTTGTCCCTTGGATAGATTCAGGAGGATTTCCTCGAACCGAGTCTCTTGAGCAAGAAGGTCCTGGTTGTATTGTCGGGAAGCCATTGCTGAAATAAACAGCGCAGATGGTAAGTGGCCTGCAACAAGTGTACCTGTAATGAAATGATATGCATGATATGCATGCGATGTTTTCAAGGATCTCGCGGGGTAAACAAGAAGATTGTTAGCATTTGGATTTGTAGCTTGATTGAAGGAACTCCATGCTGCTGAGAATCCTTCTTCAAGGGTCAAGAGCTCACCATATCCAGTGGGTCATAGCCCCTGACAACCTTGGCTAGAGGAAAATAAATCCCCTTTGCCCTTTGCTAGACCTTTGGTTCATCATGACCTGCATCACAGACCCTTGAGATCCTTGAAATGGATTAGTCTTTATGCAGGATGCATGCAATGGTATGATGTTATGCTATGCATGGGGTAATGCAGGTAAACCCTGTTGTGAGCCCTAATTAAGGACTGTAAACAAAACCTGCAAGAAACTTAGTACATTCTGTTATGAGTCCCAATTAAGGACTATAAACAAAACCTGCAAGAAACTTAGTAAACCCTGTTATGAGTCCCAATTAAGGACTATAAACAAAACCTGCAAGTAGTTCATGTGTCAGATAACAAGCATGCAAGTAGTCAAGTACGAAGGCACACAAGTCACACAAGAGAAGCCCTTAGAGTTTAGGCCAGCATGAGGTTTAGGTATTACCCTCTTTCAGTTTGTTGGTTCATACCTGTCCTATCAAAAGTAACCGGGTTCTTAGAGGATCCCAATATCATTGACTACCCTCCATCGGTCATAACTCCAGCATCGCAATCTTTTCTTGCGGCCAGAACCATCACGAGAGTTTAGCCTCAATGGGCGTAGCATGCTGCTACTGTTCTAATGGCCAAGTTGTGTCATTTAAGGTTCTAAGGTCTGTTGGTGCTTAATGACTCCTCAGAAGACCCATATTCTCCTCGTTGCAACACAAGGGATATCGGTACAGACCAAGGTGCCACACCAACGTAGCCACTGCTTCACCCATGTCGGTCTATGCCGGACAGGTCCCTCACAGCTTATGCTATCTAACAGGGTATCCCCAGATCCGGGTTAGGATCTATGTAACTCCCATGCAACCCACAATTTAAAGCAAGCAAGTCAATATAATTGAAAACACAGTTATGAACTATCCTAAGGTACACCTCACTTTAAGTAAATGCATCCCCAGCAGAGTCGCCAGTTCTGTGATCGGTGGATCTGGAACTGACTGTTTAACACTGGTTCACGAAATGTCGCGGTAAGCAAGAGTCGCCACCGTCTTTTATTTTCTCCAAATGGAAAGGACAAAAGCACAGAAAAATTCCTTATAGAGATTGCTCTCGGTTCGGGAGGTAGATTTATAGAAAGGGAAGGTGTTAGCACCCTTTCTATCCATGGTTATCCATGGGCTCTTAGATACTTGCTCATTTGTGTTTTCAAAATTGTTTGTTTGCTTTTCAGAGTGGGTTTGAAAAAGTTTCTTTGAAAATTTCAGTTCGACTCTTGTATCAGTCCTCAAGAGTGTTTGAAAAGTTGTTTTTGAAATCTTTTTGCAAAGTGTCGGTGTGAAAAGGAGTTTTTGATTTTGTTTTGAATTAGAGCAAGTATCTACGAGTCATCTACCTACCCTAAGGAATTAGTCTGTGTAAATGTCCTTAAAGTAGTGCCATCCCACCATTGAGAGGTAGGTAGCACCACCGTTGGAGGTGTTCGGGTCAATTCGAGGATTCGGGACAGTGTGGTCACCAGAGCAATAGGAAGATACCTTAGAAGCTACCCTCATGCCATGTTCATGGACATGAGGACTTACTAAAACATCCTCTACTCGACGACCACCTTTCGAGGGGCAAGGCAACAGTGAGACGTACCCTAGGGGTGGTGTGTGATTTGTGTGTCATTTTCAATTATATTTGTCTTGTTCATGCATTGGTGATCTACGCTTTGTTTTTATTTTTGGCATTCATTCTTTCATGCAAGTTATTAACAGTTAAAAGATGTGGAATTAAAAGTCCTACGCTATTACAAAGGCGCGGGTCTACATCGCCAAATTAATCCAAGACCCGATTTGAATAAAATAAAAATGCGGAAAAATAAATATCCTAATTAATCTATTACAAGGCTTTGGGGTAATTACATGAAATTTATAAAAAAAAGAAACAAAATAAGCGCGCGAAACGGAATTATAATCGAAAGCGAGGGCGTTGGTCCCTTTTAAAGAAATTGAATTGAAATTATGAAATTAATTAAATTTAAAATAAAAGAAAGAATTTTTTTGGAGTTTTTGTATTTATGGAGTTTAATGAGAAAATTAAATTGGAATTAAAAAAACCTAATTCTAAACTATTTTTAGTTTATTAAAAAAAAAATATTTAAGTTTGATCTAGTTTTAACCTAATTATTAAATGATAAATTTATTTACAAAAATAATTAATAATTAAATATGGTGACAATGAAAAAAAAAGGAATAAAAGTATAAAACCCTAATTTCTACCCTTTTTAGTTTATTAAAGAAATATTAAAATTAATCCTAGAATTACACTAATTGGTTATTAAATTTATTTACAAAAACTATTAAATAAAATATATTTTTATTTTTTGTCTTTTCTGATTTTTTTTGTATTTTTTTATGTTATAAAAAATTAATTTGGAAAATTAAAAGAAAGTAATTAAATTAAAACAAATAAATAAATAAAAATAGCAAAAAGAATGAAAGAGAGAAATACAAACAGGAGGGGGTGGTTGTCCCAAATTAGAGGTATGTTGAGCACTCAGGCCCAATGAATTCAAGCCTTTGGTTGACTTTCTCAGCGCGCGTGTGGCATGGTCACCGGAGGTGCATGATGGACCTCTCATCCTGACCTTCAGATTCGTCTCCTGGGCCATGTGGCAAGCTTTGATAGTGGATGCATGGTGGACCACTGGAAGGCACGCTGCGTAGGAACATATTAGGCAAAATAATATTGAGAAGGGAGGGGACCTGGGAATCGAACCCAGGTCCCAGTGCTTACCAAGCCATATGTCTACCAACTGAACCATTAGCGCGTTTGGAATATAAGATGGAAAATAAATAATATAATGTAAAACAAAAACTAGTGGTACATATCAAAAAAACGCGCCATAATTATGAATGGCCCAATCACGTTCCAACACACAAGCTTCGTCCTCCTGGCTTCATTGTTTTGCCTGCAATTACAGAATAGATAGCGGGGGTTTTGAACCCCCACTAAATGAAGAACATGAAAATAGCGATTAGGTCATACACCAATATAAAAAGAGCGCGACTAGTGGAACTAATTCGTAGGAAGCTTCTGATTCTAATGGCATAGGTCTCGTCGTCCAATTTTTCCATATGAACAAATCCCCAATTTCAAACGTCTGCAACCCTAACGAGCTCCCATGGTAGATTCACATACTGGCCTTAAAAACTCAATTGAATGGCATGGTTAGCTTTAGAATGATTAAACTAGTACAAATCAAGCATTAGAAATCAAAAATATGGCATGAATTATGAGACACGATTATGCAAAAAGTTTGAGAAAGTTTGACTTCTATATACCAATTCCTGAGGTTAGAAGCGTGGAAAAGGATTCAGAAAGTTTCCTTGATGCCTTGGCAAGCTATTGGAATGGTTATTTTGCCTTGAAACCAACTCTAAGTGCATTTTCAGTTTTGAACTTTTTCACAAAAAATGCCAAGTTTGTATTCAGGTTTGGGCGCAGCTTGAAGGTCTCTAGCATTAGGGTTGGCATTCTGTATATGTATGGGACGAATTAGGGTAGGAATTTGAGTCCATAAACCTTTGCATTGATGAATCAAATATTTGATTTCCATGGAATCTTTTCCAATCTTTTCCTCATGAAGAACATGCCAATTTACACCAAATCTTTCCTTTTCTGATGTGCACGAGATCTTGAGTGAATAATGAGGGCATATGCTGCATAAAAAGATTCAAAAACATTTGTTTAGTATTTTTGTCATATTTTATTTAATTAAATGAATTAATGGTGATAAAAATTCAAATAAATAATAAAAAATGATGAAATAAATCCCCTTTGGGTCAAATGGTCGTGCATAGCCTTTGGATAATGATTCTTGGAAGAAAATGTGGCCCATTAGCAATTTTGAGGCATTTGAAGCAAAGTTGACTTTTCAAAATTCCCAAAAATTTCCCAACTTCCACAAGGCATATCTTGCTAAATTTTTAAGCTTTGATCATGTTCTGGGACATTTTGGAAAGCTCTTGAAGTCCTATAACCAATGCCTTTGGTCCCATGTCATTTTGATTTACCAATCTCAAGTTATGGTCTTTGACTTAAAGTGCCTTTTTGTTGACTTTTGAAAATGACCTATAATGTTGAGCTTGATAACTTTTTGTGAGAGCATTTCTTGGACTTGAAGTGTGAAGAGGAGTTGTAGGAAATGTCTTTCTATTCAAAATGAGCTTTGGATGGAAATTTTCTGATAAACCATGTGGAAGTTATGCCTTGGTCAAGTTACAGTTGACTTTTTCAACTGTCCAAATATGAAAACTTTTGCATCTTGAGACTTTTTGAGCCATGCCTTGAAAATCATGATCAAGAATTGATCAAATGATGTTTGTGGCTTCAAAATAAGATGTTGACCAAAAATTTGAACTTTTGACTGTCAAATGACCATTTTGCCCCTGTAGTTGACTGCTGAGCAATTAGGGTTTTTGACTGTGCAATTTTGTGCTGTGAGTCTTGAAACTTGACATATGGATGATTGACCATGTTTGTAGGCATGTGGGACTTGTTTAGACCCTTGGAAACTTCAATTTCTTTGTCAGAACCAAAACCCTAGTTTTTGACTGTTAGGAGGCCCTTGAACTGTGCACTCTTGAGAGATTGTGAATCATGCTCTTTGCAAATCTTGAAGAATATGGGAGGGAAAATTTTGGGGTACAACACCTACATATAATTTACTCATCACAGACTTAAATCTACCGATCAGTTACATTCAACCTAATAATACTCATCAATGTCACTATGTATCACTCACAACCTAAGTAATTTCTAACCCAAATCGAGAGACTGACTGTATCACCAAGGAAATGATCTCTCTACCTCCTTAACAACACAGAAGACAACTATGTAATCGCACTGACGATCTCTCAGCACAACACAACCACACAGAGGCATTAAGCTCTGATACCCAAGTAGATGTCAGCTCTAAATATATCTCTAGAGTTCAGAAACTAACAGATAATCATCCTAGATAAGAATCTAAGCAGCATATGTATATAACAACTCAAATCCCTAGCACAGAGCAAAAATCCAGGATAACAATCGACAAAGATTTATAAAGAAAGTTTTATATAACGCCATGGGCGACAAATATACAAAAGTTCAGAGTAAATACATGTATAAACTCAACACATAAAGAATACACAAAGAGGAAGAGAAATGAACCATAAATCTCCCGGTTTGTCAGCGCCGATTAATGAGAAATCCACCCCGGATTATCCGTATGCAAGCTTCATTGTTGTTTTCTAAGCTATTCCTATCAAAGAATGAAGTTTGATGGAGTTGGGGTCAAAAATACCAAAAACCATACCCAAAAAATGTGTTTTTGGCCCTAAATACGCATTTCTGACTGTCCAGGATCGCTCGGCAACCAAAAAGCGTCGCCCGATGACCAAAAACAGTGTTTTTCCCATGCTAAACTCGCCTAGTGTCGCCTAGAGACCAAAATTTTCGCCCGGCAAAAGATGACAGCAAGTTGAAAAATCAAGCACAACATCCTGCATTGTTTCGGCCATAACTTTTGAACCGTAACTCTCATTTGCGCCCGGTTCGAAGCGTTGGAAAGCTTATTCAATGCTCATTCTAACAATTAAAAAATATAAATCAAATTGATGATTTTTTATTCTTTGATTTTGAGCCTTATTCGTTGACGAGTTACTCAAAATCGCGCGTTTGAAGTCGTGTCTTCGACACTTTATTGCTCATGCTCCAAATACGCATCAATACCTACAAAATGAATGGAAAAACATCAAACAGTACCCTATGTACACAAAAACACAAATAAACACAAACTAAATGTATTTATACAAAATTCGTGTTTATTCAACGATATTAACAATAAAAAATCGATAAGTGCAACAAAAATTATATACAGAAATAGCTACAATTTGCACTTATCAAGAAGGTATTCAGCATTTAATGGATAACCTCATAATTCTAGTTGAGAAGATTCCTTCTATGGAGAAATTGTTTCAAGACTTGGAGTTTGAAGATGTGTTTGTAATTTCCAGAACTCCTGTAAGGATTAGTGCCAAAGGCCCTGTGAAGATTACAGTCGAACCTAGAGTTTCTCATTTTATCATTACCGCACTGGGAGACAATTTCATATTCTTCTAACAAGGTTGTACCCTGGAATTATGGAGTTGGTGTTTACTACCATGGTGTTAAGCAAGAACCATTGGTTGTTGAAAGTGGAAATACTGAAGTTAATGAGCCCAATGTTGACAACATTGTTGGGACCAGTAAAATTACTAGAAGTGGAAGGGTTTTCTCACCAGAAATCTCTCCGAAGACTGTTGCTACACCAGTTCGTGTTACTGCTACTGAGTCAACTCCTGAGACTCGAGGCAAAGAACAGATGGCTGAGACTACTCAGACTGGGGCACCTGAAGAAATTACCGCTGAAGATGCCTCCAAGCAAGAGATGGAGGAAGTACTAAAAAATCATATGGAAAAGATACTATAAGATTGTTGAACAGTTGGGACAGATTCCTTCCAAGATCTCCATGGTATCCCTGTTATTGTATTCTGAAGCCCATGCTCAGGCTTTGGTAAAGTTCTTAAAATCCGCTCCTGTACCACAAGAAATCGTTGTTGATCAATTTGAATATTATGTTGCTAGCCTGACTACTGATAATGGGCTAGGCTTTTCTGACGCTGATTTGACTCCTGAAGGAAGAAATCATAACAAGGCCCTGCATGTCTCTATTGAATGTAGGGGCACTACCTTAGCTCATGTGTTGGTTGACAAGGGTTCCTAGTTGAATGTTTTATCGAAGGGTGCTCTAGAAAAACTCGATTGTGAAGGGGTTGTGCTAAAGCCCAATGACATTGTGGTCAGAGCCTTTGATAGTTCAAAGAGGATGGTGCAAGGAGAGGTGGATCTTTCAATAAAATTAGGTTTGGAGGTCTTCGACTCTACCTTCTATGTGATGGATATTTTCCCGGCTTATTTCTATTTACTTGGATGCTCTTGGATTCATGGGGCAGGCGCTGTTACTTCTACATTGCACCAAAAGCTGAAATATCTCGTGAAAGGAAAGGTTGTCACAGTTTGTGGTGAAGAAGAGTACATGGTGAGTCACTTGAACTCCTTTAAGTATGTTGAGATGGACGGCGAATTCATCGAGACTCCCTTCCAGACCTTTGAAGTTATTCCTCAGACAGCTATCGATACTGAATACATTTCTACTATTCCTAAAGTTACCAAGGTTTCGCCCAGAATGGCTTCTTCGAAAGATGTTATAGCCGTGACAGAAGAAGGTGGTTGCACTACTTGGGGTCAACTTCTCGACATTCCATATAAATCTGATAAATTTGGTTTGAGTTTAACTACAGAGGCTTAGAGGGAGACCACCATTCTGCATCAGCAACAATGGAGTCAACGCGGTAGAAGATGTCGATAGTGACTATGATCTAGACAATTGGATTTTTCCTACCATCAGCAATGGGCTCAGTAATTGCAAGACTGAAGACGTTATATCAATATCCTTTAGTCAGGAGTAAATGCTATTTTCTGTTTCTTTTTTTCAAAGTTTTGGCTATGTAATTTTAAACAATAACTTTAAGTCTTGTGCCTTACCCGGGGCACAAAAGGTCCATTTGTATGGGGACTCAACCCTAGTGATCAGTAAGATTAAGGGAGAATGGGATACAAAGCACAATAATCTCATTCCTTATCGAGAGCATGTATTGACGTTAATTCCATACTTTAAAGAAATCACTTTTGAACATATCCCACGAGAAGAGAATCAATTGGAAGACGCATTAACTACTATGTCGTCTATGTTCAAAGTCAGGTGGGATAATGAAGCTCCACGAATCAATATTAAGGGATTAGACGTACCCGCATATTGCTATGAAATTTATACAGATGGAGTAGAGGAAAATCCTTAGTACCATGAAGTGAAAAGATACCTCGAAGCCCAAGAGTATCCTGAAGGGGAATCTATTAACGATAAGAAATTCCTACGGAGGTTCTTATCCAAGTGCTTTCTGAGTAACATAATCTTATACAAGCGCATTCATGATTCGACTCTGCTTCGTTGTGTAGACAAGAAGGAAGCTGAGAAGATTATGGAAGATATGAATGAATGGGTCTTTGGTACTCATTCCAGTGGGCATACGATGGCTAAGAAAATTCTAAGAGCGGGTTATTATTGGTGGACCATGGAAACTGATTGCCATCAACATTCTAGAACTTGTCACAAATTCCAGATTTATGCTGACAAAGTACATGTGCCTTTGGTTCCTCAGAATGTCTTTACTGCTCCTTGGCCGTCTGCAATGTGGGGCATTAATATGATTGGAGAGATTAAGCCTGCTGCATGTAATGGGCACCGTTTCATCCTGATCGCTATTGATTACTTCATGAAGTGGGTTGAAGAAGCTTCATTCGCTTCCATTACCAAGAATGGCATGGCCCGACTCATTAAATACAACCTTATCTGTCGGTATGGCATACCTGAGAGGATCATCACAGAAAATGGTACCAATCTTAACAATACTATGATTACGGAACTTTGCATGCATTTCAAGATTAAACATCATAATTCCTCTTTGTATCGGCCGAAGATGAATGGAACAGTGGAAGCCGCCAAAAAAACATTAAGAAGATTTTGCATAAAATGACAGTGACATATAAAGATTGGCATGAGATGTTACCATTCGCTCTTCATGGTTATCGCACTTCAGCACGAACATCAACTGGGGAAACCCCATTCTCTCTCGTCTACGGTATGGAGGCGGTTTTACTTGTCGAAGTCCAGATTCCCTCTCTGAGAGTTATGAAAGACGCAGTTATAGATGAAGACCAATGGATTCAGACTCGATTTGACCAGATAAATTTGATTGACGAGAAGAGGCTCGCGGGTGTTTGTCATGGTCAGATATATCAGAAGCGCGTGATTAAGGCCTTCAACAAGAATATCAAACCTCAGGCGTATCAGGTTGGTTGTTTGCTAATAAAGCGCATCATCTTACCGTAAGATGATCCTAGGGGCAAATGGACTCCCACCTACGAAGGGTCGTTTGTGATCAAGAAAATATTTTCTGGCGGGGCTATGATACTTACCACTATGGACGGTGAAGATCTTCCACACCTTATGAACACAGTCATAGTTAAAAAATACTACGCATAAAAGTGATTCGCTAGGTTGACAGGTCTAGGCAAAAATAAGGGCTTCCTGGTGAATCAAATAGGTTCGGGAAAAAATTAGGGATATATATATATATATATATATATATATATATATATATATATATATATATATATATATATATATATATATATATATATATATATATATATATATATATATATATATATATAATTGTACACCCGTTAAGTCTAAAAATCCCCGCAGAGCTACCTTCAGAGAAATTAGGGATATATATATATATATATATATATATATATATATATATATATATATATATATATATATATATATATATATATATATATATATATATATATATATATATATATATATATATATATATATATATATATATATATATATATATATATATATATATATATATATATATATATATATATATATATATATATATATATATATATATATATATATATATATATATATATATATATATATATATATATATATATATATATATATATATATATATATAATTAGTGTTCAAGTCATCCACAAATCCCCACAGAGAAATCCCTGCAGAGCTACCTTCACAAGCTTATCTCCAACAGAGATATATTCCTCAATAAATCTAATATGCCTTCAGACAGAAATTGGGGCATCTTCCTGCAGTTCACCTTCATATCCCTAATGGATAGCTTGATTTGGTCATCATCCCCAATAGATCCCTTAATGGATAAGGAAGTTTGATCATTTCCCCAACATATAGTGGAGACCTCCTCAGCGCAGCCTATGAAATTCTGACCTCCATCAGAGTTTACTTCCTCGACACAGATTACAGGAATTTAGTTCCCCAGCAGAGTCCTTCACTCCAACGCCGTATTTCCTTAACAAAATTCTCTTCTCCAATAGGGTTTAATCAAAGTTTCTATCCCTAGAAGAGTTTCCATGGTATCTAAAACTTGGACAATAACATTCCAGAGGAATATCCATCACTTTTATCCCCAGTCAGGGTACGTAAGAACGACAAATGACCGAATCTCCTTGAAGGCCTCTATCCTTAAGCAGAAGAAAAAGATCCCTAGCGGAGTATCCTCAAACAGAAAGCAAGAACCTCCAGCAAAATCATTCCCAGCAGAAATGAAAGAAACACTTTCTTCATTCCCAGCAACAGTCAAGGATCTATTTTCCCCAGCCTGAGTTGTTACAAGAAACTACCTATATGTTTCAACAACATATAGCGTCCATACATCATTTCGAAATACATCATAGCATATGCATACCGAAACACATATAACATTCTGATTTATCTCGAGAGCATCATTGATGCATTACATGCATCACGACACTACATAAAGCTAATTTTGTCTTTTTAGGTAAAATTCACAAATAGATGAATCTCATCAACAATTTTCAGACAGGTCACAGATTAATTCTTGAAACAAGATGGGACAACTATCTATATGACCAAGCGGTATGAATTCCTGAAATAGGACGGGTTTACCAACAAAAACGGGTCACATATTAATTCCTGAAACAATATGGGGAAACTATCTATACGACCAAGCGATATGAATTCCTGAAACAGGACGGGTTTACCAATACAAAAGCGGGTCAGAGATTGATTCCTGAAATAGGACGGAGCAACTGTCTATATGACCAGGCGGTATGAATTCCTGAAACAGGATGATTTACCAATGAAGAACATATTGCAGATCAATTCCCGAAACAGGACGGGGCGAATATTTGAATTACCAAATGATCTCCCTTCAGAGACTGAATTCTGAAAAGCATCTCCTTCAGGGCCTTCGTTCTAAAAAGCATTCTTCTTCGGAAATCTTCATTCCATCAGATCAAGTCAAGCATGGACTCATTCTGATACTCATATCAACAGTTAATTTGGATGGCATCTTTAAGCCCATTCCCGGAGACATGATATCATTTCTCTAAAAGGTATCTTTAAGCCCATTCAAGCAATACTATCAACCAACAACATTACTCCATGCATCGGCGAGTGAAATTTTTTGGGCACTTAGGTGTTCAATCCTCTTCCACCTTTAGATTACTAATGACGGATGTGCCAATCTAATTCTTCAGGTTTAAGAAGATTGAATAGGAAGAGTTGTTGTACCCAAAAATTTTCCCTCCTATTTTCTTCAAGATATCTTCTCATGCTCTTAGGGTTTTCAATTGCTTAAGATTACCCAAGGGTTGGCCAGACAAACTCTCCTCCTAAGTCATTGACCTACAACTAGGTTTTCACTTTTCTCAAGGAAAATTAGGCATATAATGCCTCAAGTGGATTTCATTGTTCCTCATATTTCTCAAGGAATGCTCATGCCAAATTTTAAGCCTTGTAGTACAAGTTTGCTCAGTCAATTGCTCAGATGGCTAAAAATCAACTATATTGGGTAAAAAGTCAACTATGATCAAACATACAGTCAAACTTCAAAAAAATTGGTCAACAACAAGATTTTGAAGTCACATTCATCATTTTATCAAGGGTTGATCATGATTCATCAAAGATCCATCAACAGTCAAAAGTTACTAAATTAGGGTTTTCTTAAGGAGAAGTCAACTGAACTTTGACCAAGCATAACTTTCTCATGTTTCATTAGATTTTTCTCAACAAAATATAATTCTGAAGGAAATTCAATTTTCTACAACTTTGTCTCTCTAAGCTCAAGTCCAAAAAATGTTTCAATTGAGAGATATAGGCCAATAAATTATAGGTCATTTCAAAAGTCAACAAAAAGACACTTTTTGTCAAAGCAACTTATGTCAAGATAAATTCTTCAAATGGAAAAATGATCAGCAAAGAGATTGTAGAGGACATCTTGAGCTTTCCAAAAGTTAAAGATCATTGTAATATAATAAAAATTGAGAGAGTTATGATTGGTGCAAGTTGGGCGATTTTGAGAAAATGCATGAAACCTAAATAGAGCAAAGTTGAGTTTTTGGAATAATGGGCTGATCTTTCAAGGTCCAAGCGTGTATTATACCTCAATGTTAACCTCTGAAGTCATTCATACACCCTTGGATTTTTATTCTATTTATTTTTTATGTTTATTTATTTAAAGTCAAAATTAAATTAGATCAAGTCAAGGCTTTCTTACAAAAGTCCATGCCCACTTCCTTTTGACCTAATTCATCTATATATATTCTCACTATTCAGACCACAAGACAAGACACAAAAAACCCTTGCAAGACCACCATTCCAAAATTCCAAAATTATCAAAAACTAGAGAAAACCTCAAACCCTATTTTCATCCTCTCTCAAAGCAGGCCAACCATCCCATTCAATTCCAGGAGTGCTATAGAGTAAGTGGGGATCGTTTGTGATGATCCAAGAGGCCTGAAACTCGTGAATATGCATCATCAGTTCTCTATATTTGCATGAATTCTTATTTTTACTTTTATCATGCTTTGATTGAAACTAACGTTAATAACATGCTTTTGAGATGTATTAGTGCAGGATAGAATCATTGCATGAGCCCCATGGTGCCTGGATGAGGTGTTGCCATGTTCACACCTATTTGCCATATTTAAGTCGTATCTCTCTTTATAGGAAGAATTAGCGCAAACCAAGGCCACTATTGGATTCAGGAGGGTTGATTTAGGGGGGGGTATGGTCCCTTTGGATCACTAACACTTTCTATTTTTGCAAGTTTTGAAAAAACACCCAGTCGGAGAAGACGACCGGAGCTAGGGCTATGGAGCTTCTCCGGTGACACTTTTGCAATTTATATTATATATGTTTAGATTTGATAAAGTGAATGGATAGAAAGAGGGCGTGGGTTCGATCCCTGCCTTTTGCAAAATTTCTTTGTTTTTTATATTTTTTCCAGGTCTCACATATTATGAAGCGCGTTGGTTATACTAACACCAAAGCAGCAATGTCTTAGTGGCAAGCAGGCGTGCTAGTGACCAGAGGGCGTGGGTTCAACACCCATCTCCAACATTCTTTTTCTTATTTTTTCCATTAACCCTTATTTTATTTTTTTCCTAATTATTTTCCTTTTTAAATTAACTAACTCTAATTATTTTTAATTAAACTTAATGATAAAATTGAATTAGGGTTTAGGTTTTTCTTAACGATTAAATTTTTTTACTTTTTTAATTAAATTAATTAGGTTTTAGTTTTTTTCTAAATAACCTCTTTAATTTAATTAATTAACTTTTTTGTAATTTTAAAAATCAATTAGAATTTTTAGGTTTATTTTAATTGTTATAGATCATTCTTTTCATAAAAAAACACTAAAAATACTTTCCTTTTCTATTTTATTTTGTTCTTACTTTTATACTTCTTAGATTGACTGTATAGGTTTCACGAATGTAATAGCCTGAATTTTATTTTTCGCTCTCTTTTATCATCATGTACCTTATGTTAATCTCATGCATTGATGTCAAGACCTTGTTTTATGCATGATTCTTGATCTCTTGACATGGTTGATGAATACCTGGTTGTAATTGTTGAGTTCTGATTTTTGGAATTACTTGCTTAGCGAGCAACAACCTCGCTCAACGAGACCTTGCTTTGAACTTGCTACAACCTCACTTAGCGAGGTAGATGATTTGATGAAAATTTCCAGTTTTGACTTGTCTCTCTACAACCTCATTCGAGTTTACTTAGTGTGACGCTAAACACATAATTTTATGTTTTCTTCCCTGAGTGCAGTTTTTGTTCCGTAACTTGAAACAGGGTGCCATATCTTGTGTTGTGCTATATGGCTAATGTAATGCATTATGACTTGGTGGAAATTATGATGTTAATAACTTCTTGTCCTATACCAATTTGTTTTGGGATAAATGTTTAGATGTGTATATTTGGATAACTTATTAGGAATGCTAGAATACTAAGTGAGCCTCCCATATACTAGGTAGTAATACGCTTGTGGTTAACACACCTGAGTTATCAATATGGTGAGCAAGTGAGACCTGGCGAAGCATACACTCACTTGGATACTCACTAGGATTATCGGTATGGTGGGCTCGTGTCGCCATTTAGGCAATGACACTTGGTTACTCACCACTAGTGTATTGGTGTAGCCATATAGACATGAACTTGGGGCAAATTTGAGTCTGATGTACTTGCTAGTGCTTTCTCCTGGTGGACTCGATGTAGGAATTTTTTCACTCGTCATTAACACACCAACTTATTGATGATTGATGGGATCGTGTTTCCATTTAAGCAGTGACACTTGGTATCGAATTTGAGTTTGATGTGCTCGTCACAAATGGTCTTATGTAGCCACATAGGCGTAAATCACTCGATGTTGGATTATTTCTGATGTACTCATCTAATTCATCGTGTGGTGTGCTTGTGCAAGTCTCTTAATCTTAGGAACTTGGTTACTCATTGATGATGTGTTTGTGTGGCCTAGTAGGAAGGCGTACACTACTCAAGTATTCTTTGGTACACGGGTACGAGTATGCATATGTATGGTGCTAACTTTTCTACGCATCAATGATTTTGGACTTGGGTAGTCAAGATACTCCCAATTCAATGTATGTGATATTTTGTGTATTTTCGAACTTGATAAGTGAGGAAACCAGGATCAACGGTGGATCAATATTTGTTCATGCACCCTGTAGAGCCGAGAGGACCAATAAGATAGGGGACTCACTAAGATTTAGTAATCTCACCCCAATAATCTCATTCTTTTTCAAGTTGCTCAAGGTAGGACAAAGACAAGTGTAAGATGTCTTAGTCGATTTGGAGATGTTTTTGTGACGTATCTTCTATTGTGTTTTGAAGCTCTTTAGCTTATGTTGTTGTATATATGTATTTGTATCCATTGATGTAGTGTTTTGGCCATGTGACATTCGACTTTTGTATCTTGTACTGATATTTATCCAGTTTTCGTTGCTTGTGTAAGATTTTCATGTACCATATTTATAACACCACTACGTGTGTGTATATATATATATATATATATATATATATATATATATATATATATATATATATATATATATATATATATATATATATATATATATATATATATGGTTTGGTTCAATTTTTAACATTCAATAAAAAGATTCGATCAAATTCGAGTGATTTTACAAAAATGACATCAAAACACACATAACAATATTTAGTTTTGTGATTTTCGATTTTTGCAATGGTGTATGGTACTTAGGTACTCATATGGTACGAGTAAGGATACAAAGGTTTGGATTCAAACACCCATAACGCGGATGAATACTTAGGTACTCATATGGTACGAGCACGGATACAAAGGTTGTTGCATATATGGGTATGAGCTTGAGTACGAGGATGTTTTTCAAATCGCAGATATAAGTATAGGTACGATTATATATGCTTAAATTTTGTTTAATTTTATTCATTTTTGAAATGCGACCCAGATGATTTGATAACAACTACTTGATAATAATTGATCCAACATACATTCAGTATACTCTTATTACTATTTTACAATTTTATCTTAACTAATGTAATACTATAAAAATCAACTTGTAAATTGAGATTATCTACCACTTATAAAAGAGAATATTATTCCTTACCATGGTTGTTACACTCATGAGTGTACTCATAGTCTCTAATGAGTTTACGAGTCTATGAAGATAAAATGAATGGTATCAGAGATATAATCATTTTCAAAGTAGACTCAAGTACTCGAACCAACTTGTAAGGATTCAAACAAACTCATGCTTATATGTCGAGTTAACGAGTTTGCATTGATTTTTGAAAGAAAAAAATTTTCTTTTATAAAAAATTTCAAAAACAAATTTTGTAATAACAGTCCAAAAACCTTCTCATAAAATTGGGGGAAAATTAAAACTCTTTCTCTCTTATCTCTATGTATTCTCTTTAGAAATTCCTAACAAAAGATCAACTAAACATCATTCTTCTCTATCTTGTTCGATTGAAGGAAAGGGAGGAGGAGGATCTTTATGAAGGTAGTAGGGGACAAAGTTTTTAAGTTATTAGATTATGTTGTTAACTTTGTTGGATAGGAGAATGTGGTTCAAGTTATTACTGAAAATGATACAAATAACAATGTAACGGGTGAAATATTAATGCAAAGACGAAAAAATTTGTATTCAACTCCATATGTTTCACACTATATTAATTTGATCTTGAAAGACTTCGAGAAAAATATGAAGGTTCATCAAGTTATCATAAGTATATGTGTGTTTTTGCTAAATTTTCTACAACTTAATTGGCACTTCATTTCTTATATAATATTCATTTCATTCTCTATTAAACA